>OX384031.1:7217500-9617500 GCA_947534325.1 Agonum fuliginosum
AGATAAAGACAATTATTTTATAACATAGATTGCAAATAACTTTTCCTCTTATTCTTATTACAAATAAATACTATATTTATCCAAAGTTATAGAAATTTTTGACAATTAATCTTTTCAATCTTCAAAAAATATCACTTCCGGTGAAGATATTTGTACCAAAATCTAATGAGCTCTTCCTATTCGTATACAATTGTAAAATACCAAATATCAAAATTTTTGGGTAATTCGTATTTGAGTTATCCAACAGACGGCATCGGCCCGAACCACACACATACACACACACACACACGCACACACATACATACAGACATCATCGGGAAACTATCAAAAATGAGTTGTAAGGACTCTAATTCGTGCTCATTCACTAAAAACTCACTACCCGATTTTTTGCATGATTCCAATACCTTCCTTTACAGGTAAGCGGAAGGTAAAAATTGTCTTTATCTGGTAGCATTAAAGAACTGCAGTAAAATTTAAAAAATAAATTTATCAAATAAAACGTTGAAATCTTGTAATCCATGTTCGGTTGATTTTTGTTTCTGCATAAAAAATATTGACAGATGACACAGGTGACAAGTTGGCATACTAGCGCTATATAAGTCATAAGGATTGCTTCAACACAGAAGAGTTTTCGTGAGAATGAATCTTTTGATTCAGGTGATACTAATTTCTGTGTTTGAATATTTTAGATTTTATTTGTATATTTTAAATGGACACCGGATTGTACGTATACATTTCTGTTTAAAGTCTAGATATAGCGGAAGGTTGTGTGATGGTCACGTCAGATTTTTTAAATAACTAAAATTTAGAATAATATAATAATATAATAACCGTATTTGATTTATGCGAAAATTACCAAAAAATACCTAGCACGGACGATCGCAACAAAAAATATGAAGTGATCAACTAAATGCAACATGAGTCTCAAATACAAAATTTCAACTTTATACGACATACCGTTTTTGACTAATGCGAAAAATACAAACGATCGCAACCAAAAATAAGAGGTGCACAACTAGATGTTATAACAGTCCTAATTACAACATTTCAACTTTTTACGTTTAACCGTATAATGTATTCAGAAAAAGCCAAAAACTTTCCGTCAAAATATGAGAACCGAAATTTTTCGCTATTACAATACTTCCTTTATACTCCATACAAGGAAGTAAAAATGTTTCTTTTCCTGACATTTAATCGAGATCCAGAATTTTTCAATTTCAAAACTGTATAATTTGATTTTGTAACATACGTTTTATTATTGTAGCTTCGCAGAACTTCCTATGTGACATTTCTAGAAATCCTTTAAAAGATGTGTTATATTAACTCATGTGAAACGTTCATAAAATGTCAACTGTAGTTTACAATGCCGTCATGTTATTCATTATAAGGCTATTGGAACATCAAACATAAATTGTGTTATATCATGTTCCTGACAAACTCCTGGAAACGTTTAAACAAACAATGCAGTACATTTTCCGCATTTGTTGACAAAATAATAAAAAGCATCGAATGACTACATGGAAGCTTTTGCGAGATTTTTAGTATATGCCGCCCGCACGTTAGCGACGTAATACTGGCCGTTCGATGCCAACGTACGCTTCATAAATGCAATAAACTACGATGGAAATTTCATTTACTTAGCCACGTCCATCACAAATCCATTTTCGATTTCATTGACATCAACTTACAGGAAATTATTATGACACAACACTATTATCACAGGTTTTTAAACTTGAATTATTTTTATAAATGTGCTTCAAAAACATATAATTGCTTATACAATTATTTCGGTAATAATGGTGAAAATAATTTCCACACTGAGTGCGAATTTTTGAAAAAGTACATTTTTCACATCTAAAACACTTTATTTGTTATAATCTTTGTAATAATGGATAATTTTCACTGAATTTGAGACAAATAATTTTGCTAAACTAGAAATTGTACTCGAAGATCAAAGCTGTCAGGATATTTTTGACTTCAGAGACAAAGGTTTAGATTCACAATTGCCGTAAAATGTACAAAGGGGTACAAATAATCTCACTTTCACTATCACTACAACATTCTGCATGAAATGTCATTGTATCATAAATCACACCATAAATACAAAATTACAAAATTGATCCGTCAGTTTTTAGATATTGTTATTGTTTTCAGCTCTGACAGCAAGCCTAGATGAATTGTTTTGCTTTAATTTGATATAAATATACCTATATTTTTAAATTGATTATTTTAAATATTTCCCACTTTCGTAGAAACAATAGTATGTAATGCACTTGCGGAAAGGCTCATTTAAAAACTCGTATGAGAGAGGAGAACTCGCTAACTGTCATACTAGTTTTTCAATGAAACCCTTTCCACAGTATTTGTATTACAAAATACTATTTTATCATACAAAGTACGAGATATTTTCGTCACACACGACAATTTTCACCATACATAATAAAAGTATTACAGGTGTGACATGGGCATTAGAAAAATAACTCCGGTCCTATTTCTATCCAAGTTTCATTCTAGACCTGCACAGTAAACGCGCATTTTGCATTATCAACAATAAACGACCAGAATGAATTTCGGGTTTTCTTCATTTTTTTGTTATTTATCTACATTTTCCATTCATATTTCTAATTAATATCAAAACGTCAAAATTTCGGTTTAAAAATTTGGTGTTGGTAACACTAATTACTGGCTGATCAAGAAACTAGTACAAAACTTGAATGTGCTGGTGCCCAATAGCTTTGTGGTTGCCAAGTTAATTGTATCCCAATATTTGGAATGGCGACAAGACTGAATACAAATTCAAGTCGTGAAAATTTCACACCTGACCCGAATTTGAACCCACGATCTCAGTGTTCAGAAGCAAACACTATGCACTGCACTATCTCGCAGCTTCAATCAAGACGACAAAAAACAAATAGATAATATCTTTAAATTTTAAATTATAATTTCTAGTAATGAATATTATAATGGTTCAAATGATCAGAATTTTAAATTAAGTTCCTCTGAATGTTATCTTTTCATTATGCATGTTAGTTTTAGTTTAAAACTTCGATATTAATATTATTATAATAGTTATAATTTGTAAGATGATTGAAACAAAAAATACAAATAAATTTTTTAAATGTTTGAGTGAATACGAATTTATAATAGCAAAAAATATAATGGATTTCATGCGTAAAATTAAATTGCATTGTAAAAATATTCACATAATAGATTCATAATCTGAAAATAATATTATCTATAAATAATATTTGCGTATGTAAATAAAAACGAAAGAGCTACGCCGTGAAAAACATATTTTTTCTACACGTTAAAATAACTTTTACTATTGAAATAAATTATAAATAATATGTAGGTAGATAGGTATTTATACGCAGCTAAATGAAATTAGTATTGAACTTACAACGCATATCTCATTTACGGTACCTAAGTAACAAAACTATTAATAAAGTGTAAAAGATTTATATATTTCCTATAATTTCGCAGCTTAATTAAATTTTTATTTGGGTTAAAATTCGACTATTTGCGAACTGGAACTAAAACAGAACAAATCTAATTTGGAAAGTAAAAAGTACAGAGAGAAGTTTTGTCGATAAGTGCTCTAAAATTCGCGACCTGGAGTGTCAACCTACTTGCAGAGCAGTGTCATTGCCCTGAGGTGAAATACGTGAATTCAATTCAATTTTTCTACGTTCTTTTGTTCCTCTACCAGTTTTTTTTACCATTTCAGGTGTTTTCTCCAGTTCCGGTTTCAAAACTTTTGCTTCATCAATTTTCATGAGGAAATTAGCATTTTACTTAAATAAGATTTGTAGTACTTATATTTTCATTTTGTGAATATCATATTTTTAATTATATTCCAACATGGGAGATCACGAATTCACCGTTCACAGTTGATTGAATCGGATATAAAATGCGAAGATAAAAATCAAATAATGGTAAGAAACACCAGCGGTTATTCAAATTTTAAGATATGCTTCCTTTTATGAAAAGTCATTTAATAATTAGCTACTTTACGGTACGTCTCCACCAAAGCATCATAAAGCAACTTTTGCATTTCTGTTGCGTGTTTCTTTAAATATTTTTGTAAGCTCCTGTGAGTTTCTACAAGTTTACTACAGGACAAGTGCGAAAACAAATCTTATAAAATAAGTTCTTTATATTATATTTTTTCTATTTGATGTTTTTTAATACTAGTATAATATTGAACGAATATGTTTTCTATTACTAGAAACATTAATTTAATTAAATAAAAACTAATTCATTAAATCAGATTTAGAGGTTATACTGAAATTTGTCCGTTCGGTTCTGAGGTATGATGTTTGACAATAATTATTGAAGTAAATGTCATCTATCACCAATACCAACCTTCTAAAAAATATGTTGCATGTCACAAAGTGAGCCCTGGCGACATTCAGTTGCCTTTCACAAAGTTAAACTTTATGAACGTCAAATAGAAAAAATCTGACGTGGCCATCACACAACCTTCCGCCATATCTAGACTTATAAACACAAATGTATACGTACAATCCGGTGCTCATTTAAAATATACAAATAAAAATCTAAAATATTCAAACACAGAAATTAGTATCACCTGAATCAAAAGATTCATTCTCACGAAAACTCTTCTGTGTTGGAGCAAACCTTATGACTTACTTATGACTTATATAGCGCTAGTATGCCAACTTGTCACCCGTGTCATCTGTCAATATTTTTTATGCAGAAACAAAAATCAACCGAACATGGATTACAAGATTTCAACGTTTTATTTGATAAATTTATTTTTTAAATTTTACTGCAGTTCTTTAATGCTACCAGATAAAGACAATTTTTTATAACGTAAATTGCAAATAACTTTTCCTCTTATTCTTATTACAAATAAATACTATATTTATCCAAATTTATAGAAATTTTTGACACTTAATCTTTTCAATCTTCAAAAAATATCACTTCCGGTGAAGATATTTGTACCAAAATCTAATGAGCTCTTCCTATTCGTATACAATTGTAAAATACCAAATATCAAAATTTTTGGGTAATTCGTATTTGAGTTATCCGACAGACGGCATCGGCCCGGACCACACACATACACACACACACACACACACACACACGCACACACACACACACACACACACACACACACACACACACACACACACACACACACACACACACACACACACACACACACACACACACACACACACACACACACACACACACACACACACACACACACACACACACACACACACACACACACACACACACACACACACACACACACACACACACACACACACACACACACACACACACACACACACACACACACACACACACACACACACACACACACACACACACATACATACATACATACAGACATCATCGGGAAACTATCAAAAATGAGTTGTAAGGACCCTAATTCGTGCTCATCCACTAAAAACTCACTACCCGATTTTTTGCATGATTCCAATACCTTCCTTTACAGGTAAGCGGAAGGTAAAAAGTACTATTTTAGTCTGATTTTTGTTGCAACAATCAGAGCGCTGCATGTACATCAATTTTTTAAGAATACAACCTATTTGGTTCGAAAACCTTTAAGAATTAAGTTAAATTTGACTAAAATTGAATTCGGGTCAGGTGTAAAATTTTTATGGCTTGATTCGGATCGGTATCTACTCTCGTTACAATTAATTACAAGTTGGGATACAATTAACTTGATATAAGCATAAACACACCGGCTAATGGTTGTAACAAGGGCTTCCAGGAGATGGTTGTAAAGAAGAACAGCTTTAGCTGAATCTCACCTACTGTCACTAGGCAATTAAAGTCAAACTCTATCACGCCTTTTGTCCAATTTAGGTGTGGCAACCTCACATATTGTGGATCATCGGTATAGATGTATTATACCGTGTCCGGTTATCAACCATGAATACTTCTAAAGTGGTTTGTGTTGTCATTAAATTTAGTACAATTTTCAATTTCATAAAAATATATCATACACCTTCGTTCCGTTACGTGTTACATTCCAAAATAAAATACTCCATATTTTAAATAAAAAACCTTTATTTATAGTCAAGGTACCTACGTAAAAATAAAAACTATTATTCATTTACTATTTACTGATCTTAGTTCTTACGTAAGATGAAAAAACGGCTCGGAGAAAGTTTTATTGCTTTGTTGCCGGTTTTCATTATTCTTGTCTTATTTCCCAATTGTACGAGGAAAATGTTTCAGACGGTCTGTTTGTGACAGTTCAACGTAAAACACCCTCCACTGCCGTAAGAATCGTGTAAACAAACCTTTATTACTGCGTAAGTTGAAGTAGGTACTATTGCGACTGACATCCAATTATTTTAATTATGAATTTAATTTAATTTTTGAGTGCGCTAAATTGCAAACTGAAGTACACAGAAGATTTTCACTTACCTGTATAATGTTGTGTTATGAATGAATGTTGTCGACGGAAGTTCGTTGAACTCAGGACATGGCGACATGGGTAACATTTCAATTTTCAAAATGTATATCTTTGTCACAGAAATATGCTCGGATATGTGCTTTTGTAGCTTGACAAATCACCTGAAACAAAGTAGAAAACAGTCAAATTTACAGGCTTTTCAGCTGACGGCATGAATAATTAATAATGTAAATAGACAGAAAATTTAAAAACTCATTTTCACTTTGATCTTAATTTAATCATATCAAAGAATACTTCAAAAAATACAACTGTAATTGTTTAATTTTTAAGGTATAGGTAGTAACTTAAATAATTATTTTTTATTTGTAGATTTCGCAAATTTAATATCATCCCAAAGTAATCAATTTATAAGATAAGTGAAAAATATTACATCGTAATAATAATGGAACTCATAGTTACAATTTTTATATTTAATATTTATTTTTTAAATCGAATGCTTCCTAAAATGTATCAATTATTCATTGTTCTTTATTATGGTGTCGAAAATAATTTACCTATAGGTACCTACGTATATAATAGTAGTTTATGATACATGTTCGTAAAGTTAGTCTTTTTTATACATGTTGCTCAAGATTAGAATACGAGCGAAGCGAGTGTTCTAAGAGTAACAAGTGTAAAAAAAATACTTTACGTTTCATACCTACACTATTTTTTGTAATATGTCAAGTTGTTACCTTATTAAAAATACTAAAATTAATTATTTATCAAAATATTTTTAAAAAGTACTACTTCCGGTTTATAGATTGAAACCAAAAATAGGAGGTGCACAACTAGATGCTATAACAGTCCTAAATACATAATTTCAGCTTTCTACGTCTAACCGTATTTGAGTTATGCGACATACATACGTCCGTACATACGTACATACGTACGTACAGACGTCACGACGAAACTAGTCATAATGGATTCAGAAAAGGTCAAAACGGATATTTCTATCAAAATCTGAAAACCGAAATTTTTCGGGATTACAATACTTCCTTATTACTCCGTACAAGGAAGTAAAAAATGAAAAATTTCTTAGCTCTGTATAAAATTACCTGTCAATTAGAGATTTAATATATTTTTTAAAGAAAATATAAGCAATACAAATAATGAGTGTGAAGGCGATGTACAGTGCACTTGAAAAATAATATTATACTACAATAATTCTTCTAAACTGTGCAAATACAATAGATTTACGTGCTATGCCAGTTTTAAAATGTCAACATTTTAAATGATATATACCTTTATCCGAATTTCACAATTTGACTGATGCGACATACCTACTATCAAATATCAAATAAAAATAATAGTTTGTCATAGTTTGTGTCAGTTTTCAGTTCTTTGTTATTATGTAGGTAGGTACGTCGTAATTTTACTTTTTAATTAAAATAGTTAATTAATAGATTTCCTTTATACAAAAATCTGCTGTGACGCATTACCATGACAAGTTCTCGTACGTTACCAGAACTTTTCAAAACACAAATAATTTGTTACAAATTAGTTTTTTCAGTCGTACTCGCGTACGCCTTAAAATTATTATATTATGTATTATATTCTTAATATTATTATTATATAGTCGTGCCCGCCTAACTAACGGAGTCTTTCTACTATTGTTATTGTGGGCAGGTATAATCATGCTGAAATTATTTTCCGAAAACGATTTCAAAAACATTCAACATCGGCTCTGTGCTCTATGTAAACTTAAGACTGCGATCAAAGTGTCTGAAATAAATCTTGAAATCTTGAAAAACTATTGTATCTACTTAAATGGTCATTTATTAAATAATAATATATTTATATTATTTTATTCGTACAAATTTTAAAAACTATTGCATATTTACTGTTTTCAAAATCTTATTTATATACAACTATATACGCTCTTTGTCAAGAGAACCATTGTTTTGTAATACTCGAGTAATTTAATTATTATTATTTTAAAAATAAAAAATATAAAAAATGCTACATATGGTGACATAGATATTTAATACTAAATACAAATTTGAAAACCATAACTTCCTAAATGAAGTAGTTTTCAATATTTGTATACTTGAAATTTCAGACACTTTGAACGCAGTCTTAAGTAAACTGCCAATAATTGATAGAGTTCATTGTAAATAGTCTTTACTTCAATGATTAATATAAAGGTTATAAAAATGTAAATATTGATTGTCGTCAATGGCTAATGGATTCATTTTTCAAATGCGAATTGCAACTGTGCAAAGACAAAAGAATTATGTAATTACATAACAATTATTGACACCCACGCAGATTTCAATGGAGGTGTATTACGCAGTAAGCAAGCCACCCGGCACCCTTTAATCGAAGTAAACATGTTTACAGTCCGGTCATTTGTATTTGTAATAAATCTCACTAATAGGTATTTTCTATACCCAATTATTCAATTTCTGTTCTTTTGATTCCAAAACCTTTGCAATTTCCATTAGTATAGTTTGATTTGTAAATGGTGTCAAATGAAATTGAAATGAAAAATATATTTAGAGGAAGTAGGTTTCTTGAGTTATTCAATTTTCTGATTATGAAATTTTAGTAGACTTGATAAAAGATAAACTTGAATTAATTACAGATCTGATTTATATTTCTTAAATTTTCTTTTCGTTATTTATATAAAACTAGTACATACAAATATGTTTCTTTTAATTTAAACTAGGGACTCGAACCGAACCGAAACGGTTACGAAAACCAGAACGAACCGAGCTATTTTAGCAAACCGTAAAATAATAATTTGGCAAACCCATAAGAGGAGCCGAAGCGATGGTTGTGAACCGGTTCGGATCGGTTTAAAAAGGATTGATTGAAATTTAACTACTTTTTGTCAAAATTTTATTAAAATTTTATAAAAATTGTTAAATTTTCTAGACATTTGTTATATTTTATCCCAAAACTGGAACGAATTCATTGAATTAATTGCTGGTTATTAAGTAAATTACTGAACCGAAACCGGATTTTGAACCGCTTTTTTTAAACCGGTAACCGGTTCATTTCGAGATAAATATAAAAACCGTAACAAAACCGAATCCTGTAAGCCACAGTGAACCGAGAACGAACCTGTAACGTTATTTTATGCGGTTCGTATCCTTGATTTAAACATTAAAAACATCTAAATTTTCTATATTATTTTAAATAAAAGTGAACTTCTTACAACATAACAATAATATGGCATAAAGAGTAAATACCTTCTGTTTCTAGATCTATTGTAAAATAATTCCGTGTTATATCAGATTCCATGACTGACGCACTAGGCAATAAGTACTCAAACAAAAGAAAATGTATAACAGTACCAATTCAAATTACATACCAGAGCATAACATAATATCTTAAACAAATACAAAATGAATACAAACAATTTATTGTTTTACAAAATGATATTAATAGATAATTAAAATTACTCATAATAATATGAGAACGAGCTGCTTATAATTTCATATTATATTGAGCTGTGCTTTTGCGTAAGGATACCTAGGACGAAGCTTTTAACCAACTTTTAACCAGCTAGTTTAAAATTGTTAATGACAATCCATATATAAATATTTATTATTCATTCCCAAAACTAATGTTTAGTGGCGCTAGGAAATAATAATTAAGAAAATTATTATCGTAATTAAAATAAATTTTGGAAAAATCGAGTCAAAAAATAAGCTCTAAATAAGCATAAAAATTAGAAATAAGCATGAAAACTTAAAAGAACCAAAATGGCATAAAACTTGATCTTATTTGATTTATTTTTATCAGATTCCTCCAGATTTTGAAAAATATTTGTTACGCCATCAATTTTAATCAGAGGCATATTTTCTCTAAATCCGATCTAAAGTATTCATGGTTGATTAAAAAGAGGACACCACTGGATTTTAACAAGAAAAAAAAAACGTCCCTTATTTCTTGAAACTTTATTGAGAGTATAAAACTATGAAAAATTATCTTTCGAAAATGGTCGATGTATTAATCAAGTAGTGGTTTTTTTAATGAAAATTCCTGAGGCAAAATATTTCATCGGCTAAGTACAAATTGATTAATTAAAAAATTAATTATTTTATAAGCTTCATTATGAGCAAATCCATAAATGACGCGTGTTCGGACCGTATGCTGTACCTAGTTTATTCATCATCTATGTTATCTATAGTTTTTAGCATTTTTACGGCATTATTGAGCAATTTTATAGCTATTAATATAACAAGAATATTATGCGATTTATAATACCGAGGATGTTGCTAAGTCGTTGCTAAGCGACGAGGTGAAACCGAGTCTCTTTGAACATCCAAGGATGCTTAAATCGCATAATTCGCGTTATATTCAAAGCTTAATCGTATCATCAACGACAGCGATATTAAAACAACTCAATTTTATCTGTCAATGAGTTGACAGTTTGCATATTATGGAAGGTTTTGATGTTATTATGGTTGTATCTAACGTATTAAGTTCGTAACTAATGAATTATTAGTATCTGAGGTATTATAAGTAACTAATGTTTTATGTTGTTTATATAATTATCAATAAATGTTGCATAATAAAAGATGATGATACGATTAATATAATAAATATTTGTATTATTTATAATTTTATGACGAATAAAAATCCGGGCTGAAATCATAATATAGATCAAGAACATGATACGTGCGTAAAAAAATATATCAAAACGAGGATAAACACTTTACGGGGCTGTACACGTTTTTCAATTTTCTCAGCGGTCGTTGACTTTTTACTTTGACCAATAAAAATGAGTTTGTGGCTAATAAAAATTACATGTGCGCATTCTTCCTTCCCTGATAACATAAATCCATTTTTATGAAATATGAGGATGAAATAGTCCCTGTCATCATCATAAGAAAAATGAACCTTCAAATTATAAGTACGATCACAATTCAGACACGTTTCTGAACTATTAAAAACTTTTGCAAAAGATATTTTGTTTTACCTTAAAGATGCTGAAAAGCTTTTGTTCATTAGAATATTAAAAGTTAATTAGTGTTTCATGGGAGCTTTTAGTAAAATTAAGAGGTAACAGACTTGAGATGAAAAGTTAATAAGTTTTAAGTAGAAAATATTGAATTTATTGACGTTGCAAAGGAATAAGTGCCTCTTTTGTATCTTACCCTCGTGACGTAAATGGATGCAAAAATATCGCAGAAAATATGGACTGCAGAGAAAAGTAAACTAATTAGAAAGCAAACACAGAGTATTGAAAAACCAATAACACTTTGTTGCTATTTATGTTGTGCCATGTTGTATTTGATTTGTTGATGTTTGCTGAAAACTGGGTAAATATTTGGAAAAAGGAAACATACACATAAAACAATGATTTATAATATTAATTTAACATTTATTCTAGTAGATTATCAAGTATACAGTATATAACTAATACAAGGCACTAATATTGGATAAAATACATTAGAGAATAAAGTGCAATATGATAAATTCATCAGATATTTGACAGGATTAAAAATGTATATAAACGACTTAACTTTACAATAGTATACACAGTTTGTACCGTCAAACTCTGAAATTGGTGCAAATCGTTTCTTTCCAAAGTCTTATTATAAGAATTGTAAAAAACGATAATACGATTGATTACATGTGAAACCGGTTCGAATGCAGCAGAACCAAGTGCGAAGTGTAAATTGAACTAGAAATATGAACGATGATGAGTAACGATTGGTTATAAGTTCGAGCATTTTTCGATTTCGAAGCACCTCACTCGTTGCGATCGAGAGTCTATTGCTGAGCAACACTTTGTTCTAGAGTATTTAGAATCAGTCGGGGAGAAGTAACAATAAACAACAGTTTATCGGTTTAGGCCGGGAATGTAGGGTCCATTGCACGCTCCACAGCCGTTCTGACTCGTGTACGTCCTCACCGGAACGCGAGGAACTCTTTGCGTCGGAAGCCCGGACATTCCTCGAACGTACGTGTAGGTCACTGGAGGCCGCAAGATTCTTTTTGGTGTTGATTTCTTTGAACTTCTTCGTTTCGTTTCACTGCTGCAGCTTTGCGATCTTGAGTTTATCGTGAGGTTTTGGAATACCTTTCTGAAGCTGGATCCCGTCGTGGAATGGTGGTGTCGGTGCCTTCTGCTCGTGCCGTGCTCACTGCCGGACTCACTTCCGCTGCTGGATATGTGATTGGGCGACGCGGATCTGAACCCGGAGCCGCCGGAAGAACAACTGGAACCTTCTGTTGGTTTTTTGGAGCGGGAACTCCGCGCACTGGCCGATGTCGAGGAACAAGAGTCAGTGCTGGAAGATCTGCTGTCGTCTTCTCCGTGGTAACTTAAGTCTTCTGCGGATCTTCTGCCGAGCTTCCTGCTGATGGCTCGGAAGAGGCGAACTCCGCGGAGTTCTCGCGACGGAGACGGCGTCGGAGACATGGGGGAGATGCTTCTGTTGTCGGAATTTGGAAGATTCATCAGTATGACTGGCGAATGCACTGTGGTTTCTTCCATAGTTAGAATAGAACTCACAAGTTACTGTTTGTTTGGTTTCGTGCAACTAGCAATGCCGATTGCCGACTGAATGCTGTCGCTCGCAGTTCGGGGTTATATAGCCTAGGTAGGGGTTGCTGCCCTACGCGCAGTCTCACCGTGGAAACAAACTTTGCCGGGATGCGACGTACGGGATGCGTGACACCTGTAGAGCCAGCGAAGCCTGCAGATTTGCACGGTTTGCCGATACGGCGAATTTGCGGTGTGTTATGTGATATGGATTAGTTTCTCTACGAGCCGTAGCTTGATTATTACCTACGTACCACATGACGGTGGACAGTGCATCTGTAAATCCAGTCGAGTTATACATCATTGATTAGAATGTGGAGGCTGAGACGATGTGCGGACAAACGTTGAATATTGATAGTTGTGTAGGTTTAGTAATTAACAGGTGATATTTCTTTTTTTCTTTATTTGCAGTTTGTTGATTATAGTTATTAAGGCAGTAAAAAATCATATGATGTTCCTGCTGAAATTTTAAAAACTATGTTTATATTATTATGCAATAATATTGGGGTTTCATTTTTCAAAATTCTGATTTCCAAATTGTGGTTGATAAACCAACTTATTCTTTTATTCATCAAAAAATTGTACCTATTAATTTAATTTTTTCATAAGTCTTTCAAACAATTTTACAGTAGTACCTATACTTTTTTTGCTTTTTTAATAAAAATCTTTTCAGTCTTTACTAAGATCGTTAAATTAATATGAAATAAAATAGTAAATTATACAACGACGCTATAATGGATGCTATTATTCCTGAATATGAAGTTTATAACACGAGCGGGCAAAGCGATCGAGGGTTTTAATCATCTGAGGGAATAATAGCGGAAATATAGCGAGATGTATACTGTACTTTATCTACGACTTATATATTGCGTACAAGATTTTGATTTTAATAAAATAAATACCAATACGCAAAAATTTTGAGATTTCCAAATGTCAATTCTCTATCATCATTAAACATTGCAATATTTTTAAAAATAATTTGCACGGAGAAATTGATTCAGGCTAATTTACTGATTGGTGCCGAGGAGGGAATACTGGCTATTATTCCCTGCGGGATTAACATATGGCATTATGTAGGAAACTTCACACATTTAATGTTCATGTTATACATTAGTCGTAGATAAATATAATTTTCTGTTTATTATCTTTTCAGAAAATGCGTGAAACGAAAATCCTGCACATGCACATCCTTAGTAGGTAGGTACATCCTCACATAGATACACACAAATATCGTAATAGAAATTAATAAAATTAATTTTACATTTTTGACATACTAAAACGTGCGTTTGCCAAAATTCTTGACATGGATTTCTTAACGATATCCTTACCTCCTTTTTGATGAAAGCTAATATAAACTCATTTTAAATTAATTCTCTTTACTGCTTATAGCATTTCCACGTGTTTCACGTTTTTATTTCTTGTTGAACGAGAAAACGGTAGGTATTCGTATTGGTATTTTGTTTTATTTCAGAACGCACCGCGGAGGTGTATTTTAAAGCAGCTCATGAAAAATGAGAGCACAAAAACGACAAGAGTCTTATTATATGTTATACTATTTTTGTAACATTATAAAACTTTGTATATTTTGATTTTAAATATACAAACAAAAATTTGATTTAAAATTCACTACTTCGACTTAGCTACCTACCTAGTAAGTGAAATAAAATCTAATCATGCGAAAAATTCTTTTTAAAAGTAGTTTGCATCATATGTAGCAAAAAAATTATATAATGTAGCTAACCATATTACGATTAAGTCCGATAGTCAATTTATTATACATTACTACGTTATATTTAATAACCTAATCAAAAGTTGATAAGGTTAAATTTGTCTCATCGTGTCATGATGCATTTTTATTTTCCAGCAAAAAATAAATCGTTCTCACTTCAGGTTCAGATCCAATAGAAAATAATACAAAAGTTCATAAGGTACTAGAACTTTTCCAGTATATGCGATGCGCAGTATCTTTGTACAAACAGGTGAATAGTCAATACATTTTGAACAGTGCAAACAAAAGTTGTTCTGTGTTAATATCCATATTATTTCCTCATTACCTAATAACTAATTAATATGAATACCAGGGTCGGTTCAGGTGATTTTAGCAATTTATTTCAATTTGAAATAAGTACATTTTTATTTATCCTTATTTTGGCAACAACTTAAATTAATTAAAACTTTAATTTTGACAATATCATTTAGGAAACAATTACATTAAATTACACTTATTGAGGTCATTATTTTCTAGGATATGCACATAACATTTATTCAAACTTAGTGTTGTTTAAGAAGGTAATTTGACTTAAATCGACAAATAAATACTCGTCCAATGAAATCGAGCTTCTTTTTATCAAAAATAGTTTGTGTGATCAAATTTTTACTTCTGTTAAAAAAGGGTGGATAGTCGAGTGCGCTATATGATTTTATTTTGTTGGAAACAGGATTTACTCCCACTCATAGAATGGTTGATATTTTTATAGTGTAATCCAACCACTTCGCCCGATTTGTCATGGTGCAGTTAGAATTTCAATCCGTGCGACGACCTTTGAAATTCGATGCAGTATCGGAGACATTCTTATGCAACCAGGAATATATTTAAGATGTTCAAGTGGTCAGCTTGAAGAATCAAAATGTGATTCAATTGCACAATGTTTTTACAATTTATCACAGACACTTTAATCAAGGAACTCCGGGTTCGTACGTCATCATATAGAAAGAACTGTTCTTAAACCTACGCAGCTATTTTATTCTTACTCCTCCAATAATTTTAAAACAGACTATTTTTTCCAGAGCCGTAACTGGAGTCAAAATTTATTTGCGCTTCTTACCAGGCACGGAGTTAGGGGAGGATTCGATTGCAGAAATATCTCGTATTAAAATAAGAGATAAACAGGGAAAGAGAATGTGCCGTAGGTGACATTTTTTTAAGGGAAGGTCAATGCCAATAACAAAAGTTACATTTTTTCAAGGGATGTGAAGCTACATGTTTTTCACCCATTTCATGAACAAAAATAAATTGGGAAGCATAGAAAGGATAGTTAACTTATATTTAATTTCATATGTTTGTTCATAGCGCTGTAGTTCGCGCTCGCAACGCCTTTAGATGAATTTTTTCGCCAGTTTTAATTTATTGGACTATAATTCCGGGGTGCCAATAATTCAAGCATTCAAGTGCGCTAAAGAACTTAGTTTAATTTAAACTTATTTTTCTAAAGAAATTTTCCTTGAAATGAAACGGCAACGCGTAACACTTTTTGCATTGTCAGCACAATATTTTATTGTTTTTGCTTATAGTAGTGTGTTTTTTTGGAATTTTTGCGCCCCCACAAATTTTGCACCCGTTGCGAATGCCAACTTTGCTACGTCCTAGTTAGGGCGCTGATATTGTCAACTGATATAGTTGTTACTACTTAAAAAATCTGACGTGGCCCGCACAAGACCTCCCGCCATACTCTACCTATTATTTTTACTATACTAGATACTCGCATATAAAAGACCTTTTATGCAAACTGCGGAAGATGATATAAATGATGAGTCATTATTGTCACTCACACTGTCAAATTAAATTGTACATTTTACAAATGATAAACAATCGTGGACTATTGAATACTAAAGTTTATACTCTAAATTATAAGCAATCATTTAATTTCTAAATAGTACCATGACCATGTACAGAAAAAATTTTCAAATACTAATTGTAGATGACAAAAATATGTTTTTGATTTAAAATAGAATATAGGTATTGTAATAAATTAATTATATATTTTAATATTTAAGCATAATACTACTTTCGGTTTATGGATTGGTACCAAAATTTAATTAGTTCTTAAGATTCGAATTAAAATCTTAAATATAAAATTTGGTTGTTAAATGTTTGATATTTTTTGAGTTATCGTTAACAGAAACACACGTACACAAGTTAAAAACATTCATATTTACTAAAGACTCACACTCGAAAATTTTCGAGAAAAAAATTAATTACCTATGCAAAATATCACGATTCCCGCCCTACCTCGAGCCGAGCCTGTTAAAGCTTTGATACTATCAAGTTACCTTCACATAGTATTTGGTAGATTTCCGGGGAGACCGTGCGTCGCGTGGAGTGTGACGGTGCAACTTTGGTAAATGATCGCCTTTGCCGTCGCTGCACGTTGCAATGTCACGTGCCGAAATACCCATCTGTTTACTCGCTTTCCTTTGACGTTTTATATGTGAGGGTTGTTAGTATCAACTAATAATACACGTGATTTTTAATGACAAGTCTTACAGTCTTTGAAAAATTATCTGCGTGCTAAATTTCAGAATTCTTTAACAAAAATGTGATGATCAAAAATCAAAAGGTTTTCAGGAAACAATGTGGGTTTAAGTACAGCTGTAACACTGAAAATCTTTAATGAAATATATTTTTGTTCTATCAATATTTGTCTACCGGAAAACATTCCAAACCACGTTATATAAATGAGGACGATGAATTATTTGTTTGTGCTCACTCATTGTTTCATTAGACAATAGAACACCTGAACAAATTAGTGGTTTTGTATAAAGGGATGAGAACGGTTTGTTTGAAATACAAATGTAGGTAATGTAACATATGGAAATGATTAAATTAGCTCGTATAATAAATTTTCGGGGCATTGTACTCTGATTCAAATCAAAGGACTTCAGTTTAAACAATTATTGCAAAAATTTATATGAAAATTATCCTTTTTAGCTGACACGCTGACAGATATTTATATTAACAAATTAACAATAATGTATGAGAGTTTTTTAGTTAGATCTGAGCCTTAGCAATTATAATTAGTATGTTCGATTCCACTTTGACAATTGGTAGGTACTTAATCTTAATCATAGTTCAGAGTCAGAATAGAACTTAACAGCTATTGCAAATTTTTGAAACTTCATATAGTATTCTCTCTAACACACATGTTACGACAATATATACCAACCATTTTTTCAAAAAATTAAAACAAAACAAAGTTGTAACAAATTAAACGACACAATTTTGTTTAAGTTTGCTTTTTCAAGAAATAAAACCACGGTTAATAAAAAATAAAACATACCGGTATTAATTTTGGCAGTTGTCATAAACTACTATTAAGTATTCCGAGTGAACACACATGATTTTCTACTTGTAAATAACTTCCTACCTTCATAGGGAAAATCGGACTTTTCTCTCTCGGACAGCAGTGAAAAAGGTCTATTATCTTTAATATTATTAGGTACCATTTAATTATTTGTACTTTTACGTCTGTCATTAGGTACAGTATTAATACGTATCATTTCGTCTCTTATAAAATAGTAAAATTAAGAAATAGTTGACTGAATTTGACAACTTATCCGTATCCTGTGTTTCTAAAGAAGATACAATTTTTTCTCATTTAATTTTTACATTAATTATAAACCATATATTCAATCAAATAGCAAAAGCAGTATAACTTTTATGAACAAATTAATTTTAATCTTAATCCCTTAATTTTTAGCAGAAAATAAATCTAATATAATTACGAGTTCGCAAGTTCGCTAAATACTTGTGCACATCATCTTAATTAAAACGTAGCGTTAATGTTTTCCTTCTATTTATGCCTCGTAAAAGAAAAAGAAATAAACGTAAATCATTCAAAGATAATAAAAACCCTTTAGATGGTCGAACCAAAAGATGCTAAAATTAATGTCGTTTAATTTGATTATTTAGTATTTTCATTTTTCAAGTTCAATGTGAACTGTGAAAAGGGTTGTTGACCTCCTGAAGTGAATACAATATCGATTTTCGTGACCGTGCCTTTAAAAATTTAAATTTAATCTCATTATACTTTGTTGCCTTTATATTTTTATCATAATTAAGTCCTTAATATGATAGAAGACTTTTAGCACATTTGACAGATATTATCATTAGCAGAACTTAAATTATGGAATTGTCTATTAATTTCAATTTAGTACACTGTATCTAATTTTAAAGTGAATTGAAAAATTTTTCTTGAAATTATTTAAATATGAAAACGAGTAGCAGGAGGTAAAAAGCAAAACTAAAAGCTGATACTACCAAAAAAATCGAAACACTTGAAATTCGTCAAATTTTGCCAATTTTCAAACCGTCATAACTCGGCGGTTTTTGACCAATTTGAACGAGTCTTTGACGAAAAGAAAGTTTCAAGGGCATGCATGCGATTTTAAGTGTATCCCCTTTCAACCCTCCCTATGAAACAAGCGTCCAACTTTGGCGATCTGTACGGAGGTGAAAATTTTTTTCTAATCGATTCACCATTTGAGCAATAAAGTTCAATCAATGTTCTGTAATTTCCATAAAAAACGAAGTGTCTACGATGTGTAGAAACAAAGTCACACAACAAACACGTAAAAAAATTGCAGTATGTCTTAGATTTATAATTTATTTCGTGCACAGTAAGAAATATCGTCCCATATATGACACATCTTTGAGTCCCATTTGGGACACACCAGTAATAATAAGAAGAGACAGTGTGAATAAAATACACTATAAAATGTGAAAGAATTGACACTAAATATTGTGCTAAGTAACACAGCTATGAACATACTTTTAGTGTTATATTACAACATTAGTTAGTGTTATGGAATCAACTTGATTTATTATTTATCGAAATAATTCCAGTGTCAATTTAACATTTAATTTGAAAATATGTAAATTAGAAAATAAACAACAATTTGTAGTGTTATTATGATAAGTACAGTTAACACTGTATTTTTGGCAAAAAATTACTTTTAAATACGCTGTTATACATACACTAATATGGTGTGTTATATTTAACACCATAATTTAACACAACATAATTAATATTATCATATGTGCATTAATTCTTTCCGGAATTTTTTTTGAGTGCTTTCCAACAATGTCTTAATTAGCTCGAGTGGTACACGAGGGCTAAGTACGTTGTTGGAATGCATGATAAAATAATTCCTGGATATGTATTAATGCACGAGTGCATATTTGGTAAGAAAATCGCAATGACACTGCCGCTTTATTTTTGAATTCTTTTTACAATAGAATCTTGAAATATTTACTAAATGAGTAGGTATTTAACATTAATAAATATGTACTATTTACCTTATTAATTGCTTATTTACACTTAAAATGACAATTTAACCAATTTTTAATTTAATGTCAAACTGACATTATAATTATTATTAATTTCAGTTAAGCTACAAGTAAAAAATTTCCGCTAAATTTTTATATAACCATGGTTACTATTATTGTAATCAATTCTGTCATTGGCTGTTATTTGTGTCATGCGATTTTTACCAGAATTTCATATATTTTTTACTGTGTACCCTCAAATGGCTTCCTAAATCCTCTTACTTCATTAAACTTCCAAGTAACAAAGTGCTTTGAAATACTTTTTTGAACTTTTCAAGAGCTTGTAATTTAAATTAAGAAAAATTCCAGTGAAACCTGGTGGCGAAAATGAAAGAATAACACATTCATATCGTGGAAAATACCATGCAAAGTTTTTCTCAGAAAACTGCATTCATCATTCAGCTTCTGTAAGGTCGTTGACTTCATCTCATAGCCAACTAGAGTCGAATGCAAAGGGGAATCTGCATTACATACATTGTTGAACATCACTCGGCGCTGTCTCCACACAGGGAAGAAAAAATTGTCTTCATCTGTTCGCGATCTTCAAATAAATACTATGAAACCTTAGAAAATAATTGAAGTCGAGCAGAAAGTTGACGCACAGTACAATAGCGAAGTGATATGTCGATGGCGGCACAGGGTCGAATGTTGGGGTTCTTGACACGACACTATATATTTTTAGTCTTTTGTCCTGACCTGCCGTCTCATTGGGTAGATGTGAGATGCCGATACCTTTGAATGGAAATGGTTTACCTAGATCGCACTAACTGACCTTAAAAAACTTCATTTTTTTAGTTATATTGATATTGAATTTTTTACTTGTATATTCTATTTTCAAGATATTTTATAAAATATTGTATTATACTTGTAGAATTCAAGAAAAACTGCTATTGAAATAGAAATGGTTTTAAGCCTTCATGTTGCTATATTATTGTGGATTTGTGCAGCAACTAAATTATAAAATTAAGAGGCCCGTCTAACTCATAAAATCCAACACAAAACGTACTAACGTAGCGAGTGTTTTTTGGCCAGTACAACATTTTAATAAAAAAATTGATTATAAAAATTCCGAAAAATTCATAAAAATTTCCAATTTATGTAAACTTTACACGGTTAGATCTCTTGTTTGATATTTATTTTAAAAATTTTAAAAATTTACATCTGTGATCCATTGTTTTTCTGTTAAATGCTTATAAAACATTACCTTGAAGTCAATAAGAAACTAACAGTTTACTCGCAACGAAAACATGTTTACAGTATTTTATTTAATAGCCCTATTGACGATAGTTAATTTAGTTAATTTAGTTGCATGAAAGATTATAATGTATACTTTTTTTAGTTTAATTTCATAATGTAATTTCTTAATTTAGTTGTCTGCATAAACCCACCATTAATGTGTACAATATTAAAACAATTAATTTTCAGAAGATTTTTTCTAGTCCCATCTTTTAATGTAATAAATTTTGTTGTAAACTTATTTATCCTCTGTAAAGTGCAATATGGACGAAATAAAATTATTATCTAGGTTTCGAATATACAATGTTACTAAATCTCGTCTGTAACCAATGAGATTTAATGAAATATTTGCAATCAATTTTTGTGTGCATGTGACGAGCCATTTTATTTTTGTTTTCTTTTCTAAAAATTTCCTATTGGTTGATTAAAAAATGGTTTAGAACTTATTTAAACCTAATTTTTCCCCAGTTAATTACTACACAGCTGGTGAAAACTTATGTATTTAAAAGTAATAAGTAGGTATACAGTAAGTATTTATATTGAATTGAACTTTTTAAAAGTAATTGTGACATCAAATAATTACATAAGAAGTTGGGGAAGTGTTGGGTTAAAAAATATTTTAATAAAATAATAGATGGCATCCATACTGGGCTGTTGTACATTTTGGTTTCAATATTATGTTTAGTTGTTAGTAGAGCGGGTCGTGAATTTTGTCGGGTCACGATGGATTACGACGTCACTCCGCGTGAACCTTAGTGATCGGGCATGAGTGATTTTTTTTTGTACATTTCAATATGATTTTGCGGAGCTAATGTAACATATTATTCGATTTTATAAAAATATTTTACGTAACCCGTGACTATAAAATTAAATTCGTGAGTGTGAGTGATCGTGAGTAAAACGTTAAATGTAATGCGTGATTTCGTTTTTTGTTTCGTGATCGTGCGTGATTGTGAAAGCTCTAATGGTTAGGATAAATGAGATAAGCTATTAATTGGTACATAAAAGGTTATGTCAATTTTTGTACAACACAGAAAAAACTATGATAATAATTATTATTATTTAGACTACAAAATGAATACCTACATATCTTTATTTTTTACAATCTTTTAGCACATTCTCAAATGAAGAGGAAAGTTTCATTCATTTCTCAAAGGAAATGCGAGTAAAATGTTGGTCATTGCCCTCATATCTAATAAACCTTGTACCCTGCACAATAATTAGAATTATGTACAATCCCTAAAATTATTATTCAGAATGCTTAATGTCCCCAAGATAAGACCTGGAGATTATGTATACGCAACCCCAGCTAATGTCATTAAGGTATAGTAATTAAACTTACCTTAACTCGAAAATTTAATAAAAAATAATTCCATTTAAATTCAGATTCAGATTGACCATCGCGTGAGCCCATTTTCTCATCAAAACTATGCGTAAAAAATTAGTTCTCAAAATTGTTAAACGTATTATTGTTCCATTACGATAAATTTTGTTATGGTTTTTGACTCTTACAGTAAAGCATTAAGTTATTGGAGCACTATTTAAGTAATTAATTTAATTAAATTTGACATTTTGAGGTTAGGATGTTGATTAGATTCACAATGAAGCGGCAAAGGTAAAATCAGAATGAAGCAGCACGGTAAATCATTAATTTATGATCACCCAGTATAAATAATTAAAATACTTAAATAAATAAATACATTAGAAAGTGTTAACATATAAGATTTTTCCACTTATTCATTTATACCTCACCGTTTTTCCTTCATAATTCACATGGAGTGTAAAAAGATAAAGAGAAGCACATAAAAGTGTTCTGTAAAGTTTTGTAAAAACCCAGTGTTTTGATGTTTATACACTGCGATGTAAGGAGCGAAGTTCGGCGACCTGCCCCGACCTGCACAATACGTTCCTGCGGCGAACGCTACGACGCCTTTGAGCTTACGCCTTACGATGAGTTACGTTACGAAGGATACAACGGGAGCGGCAGATAATTTTCATTGCCTGTCGTATTATTACGGTAAATTAGGGTTGTTTTATCTGTGTCTAGTAATTATTTCGCTATTCATAGATGTTTACTAAAACTATTAAGTTCGCAAAGTGACAAGATGGATGTTTTGTAGCTTAATTACGTTATGAAATAATGTACAATGGCAATTAGATCAGAAATATTTTGCAAGACGTACCAACTTGGGTGTGACTGCCTCACATATAGAGTATCATAAATATGGATTTGTATTATATTGTTTATTGTTTGTGCGGTTACCAGACATCAACATACGAATACTCACAGTTGTTAGTGGAGATATTTGTGGGTTTCCTTGGGTAATAAAATATTTTTAAAGAATTAAAATGGAATATTTATTTAAGCCGAGTAAAGATGTAGGTAGTTGAAAAAATAAATTTCCTATTTTGTTGGATTTCAGGCTTTAAATATTTATTATATCAAAAGCGACGTTTCGACCTTGATTTAGGCCATTTTCAAGCAAATGTTACATTGTTAAATTTAATATTAAATTATATAACTAACTAACATTAAAATGCTATTGAGGTGTACACCTCAAGAGTCCAGTTTAGACTGAGGTTGAATTCTATTTGCTGTAATAGCTTCTTTACGTTGACCTGAAGAGTGCCACACAAGAAGTATTTTTTTTATAAACATCAAGCAGTAAGTTGAAAAATATATTAAAATTATCAACATTAACTGTTATCACTAATTAATTAGCAACAGACTATTAGGTATTTCAAGAATATCATCATAATGTCACCCTTAAGGACATAAACTTACATGTTCAATATCACAATCTTGAATATTTTAGCATCCTATTTTGCTTTAAATTTCATAGTAAGTGTGCCTTACTTAAGTGTAACTACCTCATATATCGTAAGTCGTCGTTTTAGTTTAGATCAAAGATTAAAAATTTAACTGTGTTGTTTTCTTGTTTGTTCTGTATATACAAGTCGTGCACAAACAAACATACATATTAACAAAACAAAACATTTTTCTAGATCTTTTTATTTTTCATAACAAGATGATTCAAGCTAAATTCAATTGTACAATTAAAGTTGATTATAGTTTCGCAAATAAAACTGGAAAATCAGCCCAACAAAATATCGATCTTGTAACTGCGTCTTAAGAATAATTTGACATCAGAAATAAGACCGCAATTACTGAGGATTTGATTAGGATGCAACAAAGAACAAGATAAACAGACGCTGAGATGATTGGAGTTGGCAACCGATCCTACCCTAATAATTTTATTGTGAACCAGTCCTAGTGCCATGGCAACTAGGATGAATACTCGTCGTAAAATAGGCTAATTTTTTTTGGAAAGTTTTTCAAAGCAGTTGGTAACAAGCTCAATTGAATATCATTAGTCTTTTGTAAGAAATATCTTTTTTTGATTCATATTTAAGGAAGAATACATTAAAAATGTATTCAAATCTATTCATTCCTTTTAATGTAATGAATTTATTTTAAGTTATGCGCATACAAAGTACACCAATATAAAAGGAAGGGGTATTTAAATCGGTTTGGAATTTAAAAGTTTAAAAGAAATATTGTTTTGTGCTTGCATAACAGCTGGGCAAGATGGGTTGCTGACCTGAAACTTTTGCAATACGACAAAGTTTCCAACTAAATCCCTGTGAATTTGTGTGAGACACAACTCTAGAGATTTAACTTAATTAATGTGATATTGGGTTAATAATAACTACACGATTGCGCAACTATATTCTACGTTGCACAATAACACAAACATGATTTAATTTATTTGTTATTAAGAGATATTTGTATTTGGTACAGCAAAATATTCATAGTGATATAGTTTTAGTCGAATGGATAAAAAAATGGGTTATGAAAATGATCTTGGACTAAATTTTTATTTTTTTATTTTTAACCAACAATAGTAAATTTCCTCATCAAGGCTAATTTGGTATTGTTTGTTGATAAAGAGATATTTTATCTGGTATTTACTAAAACAATTTAGATATTAGTATGAAATAGATTTGTAGAAGTCAATATTGACTTGTTCTAAATAAATAAATAAATATGCAAGTGTATGAGTTCCAAATTAGTTGATAATTTTACATGAACGAGAATAAGGCAAATCGAAATATTGTCACCATTTCGGTTGTATTTTCGTTTCTATTTACAATTAATTTTTAAAAATGTATTCATAATTTGTTCGAAATATTAGTATTTGATACAATTTTTCTTTTTGTTGTATTTAATTGTTATAAATTAATAAAAACATAAAGGTACTATATTGCTTGCTTACTTATAATTATGAGGATTATTACTCGTATTCCATGACGTAAAGTCTTAACAAATCCATTTAACAAGCACACAAAACAAAATCCTATCATCGACACGTACCCGAATATTTCGTGACCAGTGGCGCACGCAAAAAAGGAGGGCTTTAGGGGCTTTACCCTCCCCCCCCCAAATGATTAAATGCCAATATTTTAAAAATAAATGTACAATGACTTGCATCAAATTTAAAATCATATTCATTATTTAATTTATTCAATAAATTTTTGTTCTTATAATATGTTTTTGTCATTATCTATGAACTACCGTATTCAATCAAGCGTACAGTGTTTACTGAATTGTGAATTTCGCTTGTGCAGTCACAAACAGTTCCATGTGACTGACGGACTGGCCATTCGTACAGCGAGCAGCAGACTTCGAAATTCAATTAATATTTTAATAGCAACTACTTCTACTATTCTATGCACTTGTGTGGATACAAAATAGTATATTATGTAAGTATGTATCAAGTTTGATATACGTCATTTTAGTCACGAGTATTTTTAGGAACGAGCGCAGCGAGTGTATAAAAAACGAGTAGGTACCTATCTAGAAAATTTATAAACGAGTCATATACTATACATTTTCTACGTCCACAAATTAACAACATAAGTAAAATTTCATTTCAAATACCTAGTTATAACTTTTAGGTTAAATCCTAATGATATTATACATAGCTACAAAATTCTACTTAGGCAAGTGTATTTAACTGTTATATTAGAAAAAAATTACACAGTTTGAAAGAAATCATTACTTTCCTCAATTAAAAAAAAAAAATTGTCAAATATGATAGTTGCTGTGTTCAGTCCGTGACTAAAAACGGTCAAAACCACGGCTTGTCGAGGTGTGTTTAAAATGTTATTTAGCGCCATGGAAACCAGTTCGTTAAATGAATTTTTACTAGCAGGAATAGAAAAAAGCAGTTATAAGGTGTTAACATGTAGTTTTTCATAAAAATCAAATATTTGACCTTGACAAAAAATTTGTCTATGGCGAATTTATTCCCCAATTACTAATAATTCAACATTTCCCAAATTTTAGCCCTCCTAAAAATATTCTGGGTGCGCTAGTGTTCGTGACCGTCTCAATATTTACTAACTTAACGGAACTAAATTCCCTAAAAGCTTTGGACGCACAGGTTAGATATGATGGATATTCAAATTACTCCGGTTTCCCAGTTCCCGCAGATGTTGGGATGTTCTTGAATAGTTACAATCCAATCAATTTGATGTTCAGCCCTAGCGTTGGCGACTCCCTTCAGCGGGGTCAATGACCCACGCCGACGCTTAGAGTAATAAATAATGCCGATATTTCACCATGTAGAAGAGTTGTCTTATCGGTATTGGCTCACACACTTTGTGGATTATTTAATCAAAGAGTATTCGAGAACAATGTTTAACAGATTAGCGCTCTTTATTGAATTTGTTGTTTATATAGGTACCTACCTATTATTTGTTTTATTTTACAGTTTGATGTTTCATGTTTGAACAGTTGTTTAACGATCTATTTTTACTTTTATACGGAATATTTTTATATCATTGGTTCCGAGGTAGGACAACGACCTAATAGGTAAATATTGGACGAGTATAGGAAATTTATTGCATATATCTACAGCTAGTACACAAAATTATGAAATATTTCAATAAAACTGGTAATTGAAATTTTATTTTTTTAAACCTGAAGTAGACGTGGGAAAACTATCGATTAAAAAGATTACTATTTTAAACGATACTTTATGAACTAAAAAGTGTATTGGGGTAAGCATGACGACAGTTTATCGTTTATAAAAAGATAATTTAATTTATATTTCATATAATTTTTGAATTTTTGCACAAAGGTAGGTACCTACTTTTTAGTGTTTTTAAAATTACATGCCAATGGTTTGATAATAACTATCGATAAACAAAAACTATCAGATAACAAACAACTATCGTTAACAAAAACTATCGTTTTAACTATAAGTAGTATCGTTTAACTACCGATAGTATCGATTAATTTTGACTATTGACAGTAGGTACTATATCGATATATCGATAGTTTGTTCTTGCCACTATCGAACTATCGATAGTGTCTTATATGATAGTTTTTCCACCTCTAATCTGAAGCATAATAAAATCGTTTTTTAGTACATGCTTACTAAAATCGTTACTTTGCGAACTATTTTGAGTTCGCAAAATAATATCCAGTCCTTTAAAATAATGTAACCTATTGCCAATGAGCTGTTATTTACATTTTATAGGATTATTTTCACCGATTTTCATTGTTTCATGGCCTACGTTTTTCAAAATTTTATTTTAAGTTATATTTTAGAATAACTTTGAATAGTTATACTAAACAAATTTGGAGAGCATATAGGTACTAAAAAAATTTGTATGTAACACGAACACAAACTGAGTTTTAGAGGACTCATCTAATTGCGCCTGCTATTTATTTTCCCTCAACTTATGAAACAGCCTGTAAACTGTAGTTGCAAAATTTAAGGAAAAATTTGCCAAATACGTACGAAAGTTTGCATCCAAACAGAAATAATTCTTATATTATGTGTTAGTAAAAAAACAAATCCTCCGGAATTTATATGTTTTTGTAGTTTTATATTAAAATTTAATTAAAAACTGTATGCTGAAACTTCTTAGTTCTTATTTCTTACAATTACGAAACTTGGTTCAAAGTTGTTTGATTTCTTATCACATCGTGCTTGTATTTAAAAATCTGATTTGACATAAAAAAGAAAATACTTGGCGTAAAGTCACTGAACATTTCATTAAAATTCAAAATAGGACTTCATTTCAAATGACAAGTGAAAAAATACTTGGCAGCACTTTGTTTTTTTGATCTAAGCAGTGATAATATGCGAAGAAGTGAAACATATACCGCGGTCACTGTATGTCATGGATTTGTGATGTAATAATGAAAGTGAAACAATACAGTAGCGTTGATAATACACTTCTAGAATTTATTAACGCAAAGGACATCAATGATTTGTTAATATGGCGATTTTAATAATTACTTATATCGCTACTCTTATAGAATAATAAAAAACGCAATAAATTAAATGAGTACATTTCAATAAATGATTGATT
This sequence comes from Agonum fuliginosum, assembly GCA_947534325.1. Lineage (NCBI taxonomy): Eukaryota > Metazoa > Arthropoda > Insecta > Coleoptera > Carabidae > Agonum > Agonum fuliginosum. Next base: position 7,246,199 of record OX384031.1, read on the forward strand.
TATTTGGGAACAAGTTCTGGATAATATTCTAGTAAACTTATCATTTTTGTTACCTGATGTTGGGAGCACATCGTTTCCGAAACGTTGTACTATAATAGTATATTGTGCAACTAGGCACAAAAGTGGCGTTTTTCCGACGAGTGTGGAGTTGGCAACACGAGCGAAGCGAGGGCTGCCACCGCATGAGTCGGGAGAATACTTTTGTCCCGAGATGAAGTTGAAGAAAAGGATGAACCGGATGATAACATTGGCAAAATGTATAAAAATTCCAATATATAAATAAAAGTAACCTAAATAATCAATTTTGAAATTGCGAAAAAAGCGGGAAAAAAAGTACTTTTCCTCCCAAGGGAGGAAAAAATCAAGTGGATTTGTTTTTACTTCATTTAATTTAGAAACAAACCATAGTTCAGATATAATCATATTTTTAACTAGCTTATTTATTTTTCAGGTAGCTAAACTTCAATGATTGCCACCCTAAGAACATGTTAAATTACCAGTTAATGCTTGTACACAAAGATGGTAATTACAGCATAATTTAATGTGAAAATATTTTTAATAGCTTTAAAGGATTTTGGTGAAACAATATGAGTTCATTGCCTTTAAATTTCGTTTGGTATAGGTTTACAAGTGCAACTTGATCTTTCTACGCTATTCTTATCATCAATGCTGACTGCTAATCGAGGAAATTTTAAAGTGTAATTCATTAGTTTACAGCTTGTTACTCCCTTTATCCAACTTTTGAGGGTAGAATTAAAAGCTTCTATAATTTCATTATAGTAAAGAGACATTAAGACGATCCTCTATCGTGCCAAAAACAGCCAAAAACATGGATTTCCCGCGCCACTCCACAGTCTTTATTGTATTGTTAAATATAATAATCTAAAAATATGATTGAAGATAAAATTACAATCTATAAAATGGTCGATGGAAAATTTTAAAATTTTGCTTTAAAAAAAAAGTTAATATTGTAGTATTTTGTGACAATTATTGATATTTTTTTAAAACTAATATCTTCTATTAAAAAATTATATCGGTTATTTCGCAGATCCAAGCTTTGTTGACAACATTAAAATAAATTAACTTATAAATAAAAGCTGTACAGTGGCGCGTGGAAACCCTCTTTTTTATAAATATTGCAGTATTTTTACAAATATGGGTGCAAAAATTATATATTCCAATCAAACATAAATTATTTGTTATTATTATGTCTAACAAAACAATAAACGCTGTAGAATAGCGTGAGGACCACCTTAAGGAGGTTCCCTACACATGCAGTGGCGTACTCAGATATCAGCCTTTAATTAATAAAAATATTTTTATTAATGTAAAACTAAATTCGGTCAACGGGTGTTGATATTGCAATTCGTTCAGTTGCGGTGATATATATTTACAATAATTTCTAATTCACTAATCAAAAAATGCTTGAAGATTTTTTTTTCAATCGACAATATTGTTACAACTATGTGGTCAACCTTCTTCAAATTTTGGGAAATTGATGTCCGTGCTTGCATACGTTTATATACCAAAAATTAAGTAAATAGAACATTTCTAACATCTTTTTATTTAATCAATTAATGGAAAGCCATAAGAGCCCATGTAAAATATTAAAATTTAAAAATTAATTTCGTTCAAACTACGTGGTCAAAAATTTCCAAAAAATTCAGGTATCATTTTTATGACACAGACAACATAAATTCAAAGTTTGGTTGCATTAGAACATTTTTTAAAATGTCTAGGGAACCTCCTTAATATTCAATTTACATCCATTATTACGACAATGTGTAAACAGTTTTATTTTTCTAAATAAGGCCCTAAATCTTACGAAAATCTAGATAAATTTCTTGTGTAAGATTCTATTGTTTGTTGACAAACTTCTAGAATAAATTTCGACAAGTAGGTATGTGTCGCGACCTTGATCGTCTATTGTTAGCAGGTGCTAATCAAATGGGCGTTGTTTAAGTTCTAGATCATTATATTGATCTGCTGACTGGGTGTGACTTGAAATTAATTTTGCCTTTTTGCATGATGCCAAATTTAATCCAATAGGTAATCTTTATTATACGGATGTAATATATTCGTTTGTGGGTCACCTTGCCTTACTAGGAGTTAGAAAGATTTGCATATTGTACTGGTTTGATTTTATATGAGCAGAATTTTGTTGAAATTCCTGTTATTGTATTTTTTAAGTATTATTCTGTTTTAGTTGTAAATAAATAGAATACAAAATATAACAACTTTCATTAAAATAAAAAACTAGAAGATATACGAGTAGAATCGAAGAAAATATATTATTTATTTTATTCATAGCCCAATGTGTCATATTGTGTTAATTATTGTTCTAATTATTAATAATAATCAATATACATGCAAAATATATAATATTAAAATTGAGGACAAATTAAACATGCCTATTTTTTGCTAGTAAACCTTGGCAATCAAAATTATAAATCAGTGTATTTAGTTTTTTTTTACTGAATACATTATAAATAATTATATCATAAAATTTAATTTTTAATATTTATACAAAACGAGTTTTATTTAAATTTTTTAGTTCATGCAATAAATAATATTTAAATAGGTACCTATCTATAGTACTATTGGCATATTTGAGTAAAACATTGTTATCTGAGAGTAAAGTCCTAACTCATTATTTGTATAGTTTTTGGAAAATCAAGGAGTTAATTTTAAATGTAATATTGGGTTTTGTAAAAGTTGTTTATATGAGTTGTTAAATATAAAAATTATTCATACAAACTTATTAGGAATATTATATTTAAAATGAGTTTTTTTGTACAAAAATAATAATAAGCAAAATATCCAACTTTAAATTAGAAGTGCGTAGACAACTTAATAAACTACAAAAAATTTATTAGATATATTTGATGTTGTTAAATATTTGAGTTAATTCTATAATTTTAGAAACAATTTGATTGTGAATTTGTCTAGTCTACCTATTATATTTTGTATCAGCAAATATTATTTTATTATACCTACAAATGATTATACATTATGAATGGGTACACTGTATACGAATATTTAATAGAATTAAAAACAGTTTTACAGAGTGATTTTATGGCGAATATTTATTTATTCTAAAATTGCGTTTACCTTTAGGGCGTATATGCAGATTTTAAAGTGTAATGAACTTGAAATGTATTCAATTTGTCTCTTGTATAATCAATTTAATATAATACGCGTATAAAAATAATTCAATGGCACAATGCAACTATAAATATGGAAAATAAACACAGACTAAAAGCAAAATAATATTTGTATTTTACGATACATTAAAATATATTCAACAATAGTTCCAGTTGGCGCATGCAAAAATATTTAGTTTAGTAATAGTTTATATTTTATTATGTTGTAATAATGAAAAAATCATATATTTTTTAGTGCAATTAAACACATATACTAATTAACTGTGTCTATTTATTTTGCAGTAGTTCGTTTATACTAAATTGACGTATAATTTTCAGTTGACTTATCCATTAGACACAGTTATTAACATTTAATATTAAGCATCCAGGATATAACATTAAATCTTAAAAACCAGTTGGCCATGGGTGTGCAAAAAATAATCAAAATCTCGGGCGTGGTCGCGACTACTTAACACAATTAGATCAGAATTTAAAGTTCATTAACCGGTTGACATTTAAAAATACGCTGAATAATGCGTAACACTAAACTTGACAGATGGTATAACTTTTGTTTTCATTTCGACATCTATAAAAGTATAAACAATTGCATTGTTGTTCTTAACAACTTGTAGCACTTGTTTGTTGATCGTAACTCATACTCTGTTTTGTAATTTATAATTTAAGTAAAAAATTGATTTATTTCAATTCTTTGACTGCTAAAAATAGTACCTATCACGAGATTTTCTGGAAAAAAATAAAATCTGTAATTATAAATAGATATAATTAGCTATAAATAATTATTTTATTCCGATAGTATCATTAATTTTGATGGTTTGTTTTATTTTTAGCTATCTATTGTTTTTATGTATATTTTTAAACGTATTTATATTTACAACTGGCAGCGTGTTTCCAACATTTAATTCGGACGAGATCCATTTTAATTCGATAATTAATATAATAATATAATATAATGAATTCAAGACTGCATTCAGAATGTTTGAAAATTGCAGGGTTGAAGCATCGATGGTTGAAGTTTTATTTGTGAAGATATAGGTTATGGTTGCTTTTTGCTCTCTAAATTATTTTTCTAATAATTGTTTTGTAGGTGAAATAGGGCCAAAATATGCCCAATATATGCGCAAAATAAATTAAATATGCAATATTTTACAAATATATGCAAATATGCAATTAAATTTTATTCATTTTAACTTACTTTATATAAATCAGCGAAATAAACTACATTTTGTCATCTTGCACAAGAATATCACATGAAATGAACAAAACAACGTATAACTTCTGGAAAACGACTTGTGTACCTACATACATAACATAATTTCTCTCTTAACACTCGCACCTTTAAAATAAGTGTAATTGAATACATAATTTTTCAAAAGAGCGTAATGAATTTCTTGAGCCACTGTTTACATATTCCGCAACGTAACAAGTATTGAATTATATGGCATAAAATTTGAGAGAATATTAACGATACATCTCGAATATAAATTTTATACCTATTTCAAATTTAAAAATTTAAAATTTTGGTTTAAAAGGTATAAAATATGCAGATATATGCGTTTATAATAAATACAGCATACGAACAATCCATTATAGTGAACAGTCAAAATTTAACACATGAGGTTCTCTAGAGTGAACACTGTCAATTTTGATTATGTGAACAGCTCAACAGTGCTTGGTACAAAGTACAGATCTACTTGGTACCTTGCTAGATAAACTGGGACTTCCCGTAAATACGAAGTTTTAACATATTTTTTTTATTAACTTTAGAAATACTTATCTATTTTTATTTTAAGCTCATGCAAATGTAATATGTTTTATCTTGTTTATTTACTTGTATTGACTGATATGGCATGACTAAAATGTTTGTGTGTTAAGACAATGCACAAATTACTAATTATCATAATGTATTGTAAACATGAATATAGTTCGAATAATATTAAATAGATCTATTTAAAATACATTTACATAAATGAACAATTCGATTTTATGAATTGTTCTGGTTTTTATTAGTTCACAGATCACATATCCGATCGCCTATTGTATAAGTAAAAAATTAAAATATAAAAAAAATATAAATATATGCAAAAACCATATTTTGATCTATTTTTGTATGAAATGCGAGCATTTGTAAAACAAATACAATGCAATTGCATATAATCTGCAACGCATAATATTTCATTGTAGATACATCAGTAACTATTACTGTCTGACACATTGTATTCATTAATGTAATAATAGATAAGTGTGATGTTGAATGAACGCAGTCGGGTCGTCTGCTAGCCAACGTGCCTGCAGTGACGAGTCGGGTTTCCTGCGTCTCCTGCTCGTGACAGTTGCACGCTTCCTGCACAATTCCCTATCTATTGCAATTGTACCTGGACTTGAAGTATCCCTTTACGCCTTTGCAGTTTGCATTTACAAGTGATTTGTGACATCCAACGTTCGCAGAAGAATATTTGCTGAGGGCGATCCTACGTATGTTCACTTACTGATCCAGATGTTTTTCTCGGACAGAATACAAGATATGCGCAGCAGATAAAATAATGTCGCAGTTTAAGAATAAAAAGTTATATTTCTTAAACTAAAAACAATTGAGAACATTTTTCATGTGAATTTTTTTTTCTGGTTATACTAATTCAAAACAGTTTTGAATATAATCTTTGGTGAAAAATTAAATCGAAAAAAAATGAACCCGAAAAAACAAAGTTTTAGACTATAAATCCTTTATATATGAGACTCGATCGATATTTATTTATATTTTTCTTTCTTAGATAGTGTGTTTCAAGAAAGAGTTAAAAAGACTAGGGTATGGCGGGAGGTCTTGTGCTGGCCAAATCAGATTTTTTCTTGTGCCAAAGTAAATGTTTGGTCACAACGAATCTATGTACCTAATTTCAGATTGATTGGATATAAGGAAATGGGTTTGGGGTATGGCGGGAGGTCTTGTGCTGGCCACATCAGATTTTTTCTTGTGCCTAAGTGCATTGTTAGGTGACAAAAGTCTATTTCCAAAATTTCAGCTCGATAGGATCTCGGGAAGTGGGTCATTTTTGACTTTTGTATTTTTGCCGTACGTATGCATGACGGTGAAGTTAATATAAAGGATTTAATAACAAATTTATATTTTCTTGAATTCAGAAAAATATGATCTTTACGAATCTTGAAAATTAAATATAGGTATGTTCCAATTAAAAAAAGAACAAAATGCACATTAAAAGTGCATTAAGAAAAAAAAAATTTTCTTGCTCTAATATAGTATAATACATAATACTGAATAAGTTCACATGAAAAATTTTTCTCAATTGTCATTAGTTTACGATATATCAGCTGGACCACCCTGTAAAGATAAACAAATATGTATAGGTACGTTTCGTTTTCTTTTATGTTCATGCATGATCATGGCTCAAAATGTAAACTTTTATACGAAACGGAACGATGGGTTTCTAGATTTTTTTTTTCTAAATACTAAATAGAAAGGTTTTACCGACTGAATGAATGAATAAATCAATCAAAAATTAATATTTGATTGTCCGATTTTTGCTTGATGTGTATTATACTTTTTACTATTTTTAGTTTAGTTTGTCAAATGAATTTTTACTGTAGTTTTAAAATAGTATATTAAAGAACAAGTTTTATAAGACATGATTTTTTCGCACGTGTCCAAATTTACTAAAGGACAAGAAGTCTTACAAAATGAGTTCTTTATACTATTTTTTCTATTTGGTGTCTTTTTAACAAATGATTTGTGACATCCACCGTTCGCAGAAGAATATGTGCTGAGAACGATCCTACGTATGTTCACTTACTGATCCAGGAGATGTTTTTCTCGGGAAAAATACAAGATATGCGCAGCACATGAAATAATGTCACAGTTTTAGAATAAAAAGTTTTGAATCCCTCTATAGAGGTAAACAAATATATACGTTTCGTTTTATTTTATGTTCACGCATGATCAGGGCTCGAAATGTATATTTTTATACAAAACGGAAAGTTGGCTTTCTAGAAAATTGAAAAAAAGTTATTAGACATTATCATTTTTTTCTAAATTCTTAATAGCCCGACGACTAAGGAATGTAGAAATTAATCAAAAATTAATATTTTATTGTTCGTTTTTTTTGAATGTTTTGTATTATACTTTTTACTATTTTTAGTGTTGTTTGTCAAATGAAATTTTACTTTAGTATTAAAATAGTATATTAAAGCACAAGTTTTATAAGACATGATTTTTTCGCACGTGTTCATATTTACTAAAGGACAAGTTCGAAAAAGTCTTATAAAATGACTTCTTTATAATATTTTTTCTACTTGGCGTCTTTTTTACACTAAGTTGATTTAGGGAAATTTATGTGTGTAACGTTTAGATTTGTGACATTAATATTGCCATTTATTTAACTGTCACTGTGACTGTAAAAATATTTAATTACTGAACTGTTCTACGTGATAAGTGAAGACATTATAGAAAATATTGAACTTATATGTTCTCCATTACTATATTTATTAATTTTATTGAATAAAAACTAATTTATTAAGCAAAACAGATTTGGAGGTTATACTGAAATTTGTATGTTCTCAGGTTTGACGTTTGACAATTGAAGTAAATGTCGTCTGATACTACCAATACCAACCTTCTAAAATAATATGTTGTGTATCAGAAAGTGAACTCTGGCGACATTCAGTTGCGTTTCACAAACACCATGTAAAAAAAACTTTGTATTCTTTATTTATATGCGTTTAAAAAAAATTTGTGTTTGAAATTGACCACAAACTTGGGCCGAAATGTCACAACAATACAATAATAAAACATTAATATTTTTATTATTAAGTCCTGAAATCCAATAATTTCTGCACCAAATACTCTTGGTGCTAAAATTGGGTATTCTATTCTATTTTAAACGGAAATTGTATTATTCTTCACGTAAAATTCGCAAAATTAAGGGTAATTTATTCATTGCATTTTTTGTACCACTGGTTGATAGCTAGGTATTTTATTTAAATCAGCTACATTAAGCAGCATTATTATTATTAATACTAATTGCCTATGTTGCTTTAACAAGATCCAGTGGTATTAAAAATGTTCTATTTGAGTAATACCTGCTTTAATTTTGTAAATAAAAAAAAACAAAAAGTGTCAAACATCTCACATTATTTTTTCTCTGGCTTGAACAAATCTATGCTATTTATTTTTAATTACACTTGTATGTGTGCATGTATTTTTTCACATGTTTGTTAATCGGATAAGATATTAATATTATGGTATGATTCAAATGGCTTAAAATGATTTTAATTTTAGTTAACTGTTAATTATAGTTTCACTATCTGATAATTTAAGGATGCAATTCTGATAAATTGGATTAAAAAAATTTATGGATATTAATTTTTTTGTAAACAGGCTTCTATTAGGTTATTATTTCAGCACATATCGTACAAATATTTTTTGTTTTGGTTCAAAGAACATGGTTGTTCCACAACATAACAAAAATCTTGGACCAGATTCCTGATCAAAATGATATAATAGCAAAAAAAAAACGTGTTACGCAAGTTATTTGGGCGTTATTGACATTTTTTATACTTTGCGAATTTTTAACAACGTAATAAATATTTACTACAATGTTGAATGCAAAATATTTTTTTCTATTTTGAGAGAGCCGGTTATCAAATAAAGATTTACTAGTGTACAAGAATAATTAAAAACCTACGGGTCTAAAATTAGCATTAATGAGACAAAGGATTGGACCAACGCCTAGTTACCTATTAAATTATAAAACTTCTTTGTTATTTTTTCGGATCATAAAAAATTCTTTTCATTTCGTTTAGCATTTAAAAACTTTTAAGAATGATACACTGTGATAAAAGTATTTGTTACGCTTACAGAATAATTAAATTCTTAACAGTTTGAATGGGTAATTAAAAATTTCGAAATGCTTCATAGAAAATGCTTATAAGATAATTTATTTTTAATTCTAGTCAGGGTTGAACAACCCTTATTTATTTTTGTATATTTTTTTCACTCAATTATGTATTCAAAAAACTCTTTCAATATTTATCAGTATCAATATTAAACCGTATTAACATGTAAATGTTATTCAAATTATTTAAATTGATTGCAAATATTAATGCAAAAAATTGAACAGGATTCTTTTTACCTTCCGCTTACCTGTAAAGGAAGGTATTGGAATCATGCAAAAAATCGGGTGGTGAAATTTTAGTGGATGAGCACGAATTAGGGTCCTTACAACTCATTTTTGATAGTTTCACGATGATGTCTGTGTGTATGTGTGTGTGTATGTGTGTGTGTGTGTGTGTGTGTGTGTGTGTGTGTGTGTGTGTGTGTGTGTGTGTGTGTGTGTGTGTGTGTGTGTGTGTGTGTGTGTGTGTGTGGTCAAGGGTTGTTAGTCGCATAACTCAAATACGAATTACCCGAAAATTTTGATATTTGGTATTTAACATTTGTATATAAATTGGAAGAGCTCCCTAGATTTTGGTACAAATATCTTCATCGGAAGTGATATTTTTTGAAGATTGAAAAGGTTAATTGTCAAAATTGTATATAAATTTGGAAAAATATAGTATTTATTTGTAATGAGAATAAGAGGAAAAGTTATTTGCAACTTACGTTATAAAAAAATTGTCTTTATCTGGTAGCATTAAAGAACTGCAGTAAAATTTAAAAAATAAATTTATCAAATAAAACGTTGATATCTTGTAATCCATGATCGGTTGATTTTTGTTTCTGCGTAAAAAATATTGACAGGTGAGACGGGTGACAAGTTGGCATACTAGCGCTATATAAGTCCTAAGTACGATATTAAATGTAGTAATTGAACGGAGGATGGCTTCAACACAGCAGAGTTTTCCTGTGAATGAATCTTTTTATTCAGGTGATGCAAATTTCTGTGTTTGAATATTTGAGATTTTTATTTGTATATTTTAAATGGGCACCGGATTGCACGTATACATTTCTGTTTAAAGTCTAGATATATGGCGGAAGGTTGTGTGATGGCCACGTCAGATTTTTTGTTATCGTTGATGATATACTTAGATTTATAAATTAATAAGTGGTTATTACATTAATATTTTCACGTGCAACTAATAGTTTAATTTTAATAAATAATTATAGAATCATGAATAAAATTAAAAATATAATAATATTGTAATAATCTTTACAGATAAATAATTAATATGTAACGTAAATTTTTATAAAATGTATACATTTAACGGGAATTCATCTTTAATTTCTTTAGCAAGGTCAACCTCAAGCACTTGATTTATTTTATTTATTTTTATATTTCACTTATTTCTGAATGTCAGGGCAAAATTTCGATCATATACTCAACCAGTTTTACTTGAAAAGTTAATTCATTTTTTATCAATTTCTTAAGATCGGAGAACAAAATTTGTTATATCCCTTAAATGTAACAGATTATAAAGTTATAATTATAAAAGTGAAAAATCATGTTTATATGACATTCATCAAAACAGGTTGAAGTTTGCAATTAACCTTTTAGTTAGTGTTACAAAATCCATGTTTGTCAATTGTCAAAAACTAATTTGATAATGAATACTTCCTGCTTGAACTGTTGGCTGCATAGGCTTTGTCCTAAGTTGATTCAATGATTCGTGTAAAAAATATTTTGATCTAGTTTAAGGTTTCGTCAAGTTAAATTTTATGCCATTGTTATACAGAGTGTTTCAGGGTTAAGTATCCAAACTTTAAATATGAATGTAAGTTGTAGAACTTCAAAACAAGAAAAATTTTCATTAGGAAATTTTCTCGCAAACGCTTCGTTTTGGGAGAAGTTACAAATAGGATTTTGAACAAAAAAATAAAGGGATAAATATTGCTTATTATCGAGTTTATTACAAAAACAATAGAAATTTACAAAACTTGTTAAAAAATATTGTAAACCTCCAGCTAGAAGGCAATTGTTTTTATTTCTAAAATACATATGCTTAAGGTCTTGCAAAATCGCTACGGCGGTATTGTCATATACATGAGTTGGTGTTATTGCAAACAATCATTTATAACCTATGTGATAGCTTATATATTTTGATTATTAAAACTTCAAATTAAACGTTACTAAACGGCAAGATCTTTCGAAAAAATATTTACCAATAAACGCTTTGTAAGTCAGCAGAATTGTTGTCATTAAAAATTTATAACAGACTTGTGAAAAGCACCGGTTTGCACGTGTAACCTCTTTACATTAATATTTGATGTTAGAGAATACCTGACTTCATATTGTAGAAGACCTTGGTTGCTAGGAAGGTACCCCTGGTGCAACACAATAGGTAGGGTAGGGGTAAAGACTGTGAAATTATACCAGTACATGGCGTTATTGTGCACACTTACCTTATTAGTTTAAAGTTTTTAGTACTCTCAAAACAGAAAATTAAAATTTTTAATTATCTTGAGATTGAAAATATTTTTAATCGCATATGCTTGCATAGCAAAAAGTAGTCAATGTGATTTAATATTACTCTTATTTTAATCTTTCTAAGCATTAACTAAAAATCATATATTACAAAAATTATAAATAATCAAGATAAGATTAAAATTTGTTAATTATCAAAATTAGGTACCTAAATTAATATTCTTGTTAGGAGTCTTATCTTTTTATAGTACTTAACAATTATTAAAATGATTCTTTTCAAGTAAAATAATACCAGCGCTATTTAGTGCCACTTAAAAAGCAATGTTATTCCTACGTTTATTTTGAAAACTTAAAATTTAAGTGGAAGCGGTACAATTGGTCATTAGAGTAATTGCTATTTATGTAAAAAGTAAGAAAACAAAGTTTGTTACCTTATGTATGTGAAATTTGTAACACAAGGCGAAGCCGAGTTCTGTAAACACGTATGTAAGTAAGGTAACTACCGAGATTCCTTACGTATTGCATACAATGTTTTTTCTACATTTTTTGAAATTATTATGAAATTTTGACTTTTAATAACACTTATAAATTTTGACATAAAACAAAAACATCCAACTTAGGTTAAGTTATCTACAATAGTCATTTGTTCAACTAGTGGTAACACTGCTTACTTTCCTCTCTAGAGAGGGAAAACTTAAAACTTACTTTCCTCACTATTTCGCGAGAAGAAAAAGTCTTTTCCTCGCATGTCATGAAAAACCGATATTTTCATTTGAGTTTTTAAAAATTTATACTGCATAAAATATGCGATTTCTAGTAAAAACCATTTTATTGAAGATTCTTTACAAGCTGTCACATTCAATTCAGATATATTAATTTACTAAATATTGATGAATTTTCTTATTATGTTTACTGTTCATGCAGCCAGAGTTGGTCGAGGCGGTAAGGGAGAGAAAGAATTATTACACAGAGCTGAGTCACAATACGCCAACTTATTACTCGTCTGAAAGCAACTGAGCCAATAGAAAAACCGAGCTGGATGGCTTCTATAACACTATTTCAAGGTAGCGAAGCAGTTTCTGCCAAAACTAAGACAATTTATGTCCGCTCGATTAATATTGTATACAAATTTGAAATTCTGTAGTCCGGCCATCTCTCATATGGCGTACTGTCTCTTAAAGTATAAGTTTACAAAATATGTATTGGTAGTTATACCCATTACCCATTCCTGAATTAGAAACTAAATTTGTTTCCATTTTCAATCTCTTGAAACGAAAGTGGAACAACTTCAGGTTCATTAAATTTTCAGAGGCTTGTTTTAGTGTTACAAAATGTGAAGATTCGTCCCTAAGGGTTAAGCGAGTAAATATTTTCAGAAAATGCCGGAAGTAACATTAATATTGGTGGATGTTGTGGCAAGTTTCGCTTTACACTCATTTGTCAAACCGTAACTTGTTTCACGGGTCACTTTTCGCGTTTGTAACTTTAATGCTTCGTTCCCAAGACGGTAATTGGTTTACGCGTACGCAAAATTGTTAACAGCACACGCTTCGCAATTGTTTTGTTTCGTGATGAATTAGGACATTATGCGCAGGAATACTAACTTTTAGAATTTAGGTCAAACGGAAAACGGTGTTAGTATTTTATTAATAGATTAACAAGTTCATCGAAGTTATCAGATTTAAAATAAATAACTAATTAAATCATTTTATGCAATTTTATGTATTTTGCAACCAGCAACCGAAAATGTATTTTAAATATATCTATTTATAAGGTTGAAAAATTATTCGAAATATCAGTCATACAACATATATATTCTTCTTCTTACATAACCGACGTTTCGGTTTACACTTAAACCTTCTTCATGGTCTACAAACCTTACATATCAATACAGTCGATTACACAATCACTTAATTCGATGTATATTCATGTTAGATAATTAGTTATTTGTTTTTGCACTGACTAAAGGCGGATTTATGCAGCCATTTACATTTAATTTTCATTTAATTTAATTTAAAAGATAAATGTGTGTAACTCAATGGAGCCATGCATGCACCATTCTCATTTACGTTTTAAAATGAAAAAGTAAATGAGAATGGTGCATGCATGGCTTCATTGAGTTACACACATTTATCTTTTAAATTAAATTAAATGAAAATTAAATGTAAATGGCTGCATAAATCCGCCTTTAGCATTCTCTACATTTTATTTAAAAGTCAAAATTTTATAAATAAAAATTTAACAGTCAAAATTTAATAAATCAAAATCTAACAGTCAAAATTTAATAAATAAAATTTTAAAGTCAAAATTTAATAAATCAAAATTTTAAATTCAAAATTTACTAAATCAAAATTTAATAAATTAAAATTGAAAAGTCAAAATTTAACAGTCAAAATTTAATATATGAAATTTTAAAGTCAAAATTTAATAAATCAAAATTAAAAAGTCAAAATTTAAGTGTCAAAATTTAATAAATCAAAATTTAAAAGGCAAATCACTCAATCACTCTATCGCATTTTATGTATTTCGTTTTAAGAGAACTAATACAAGAAAAAAGAGTAGAATGCAAAATTTTATATTTATTTAAAAAACCTGATTGACACTCATCTGTATTAAGAAGGCAAGAATAATGTATTATACTCGATCCTCTTAGATAATACTATATTAATAAAGGTTAAAAAATGTATTAATTTGTGTTGAAGATGATCAAACTTATCTACAAAAACTGCATACTCAATTTCACTTATATCTCATACACATTTAATATAATTCACTGTCAAGGTCCAATTCCAAATAAAAACAATACATCTCGACCTTGCAGTACCAAATTACACATTAGGGACTTTCACTGTTTGCGTAGGTCATGTACATGTACATATGTGCGTGTGCGTGTGTTACACATGTGCACGAGGTGAGCACCGGTTACCCCCTCCTCTTCGAGGGACGTGGACGTGCTACCAACACGTGGAATCCGGGAGGATTGCACCCGAACCCAACAGAGTATAAAAAGAGTTTTCTGGGACTAAGAAGGTATCATTTGTCTTCTAGAAGTCAAGTATCTATTACCTCAATATGTTCAAGCTGGTAAGATAATAATATAATTATTTACTCCGATATAGATTTGTACGAAAACAGCACAAAAATAAAACATAAAAATTATGTTTTTAAAACGATTTTTCATTTGAAATGTATCTGAATATGTTTTTTGTTTGTTTGTTTGTAAAGAAAATATAGATAGAATTATTTATACAAAATAATTTAAACCTTAGATTTATATTCCGGTTATATTCAATTTAAAAAAATACATGATTTGAATTTTGTTATCATTTCGGATTATAGTATATTACCTTACTAGCAAGGAAAAACAGTTTTTACTGCTGAAAGAAGGAAAATGACCGGCGAGCCGATTAGGCGAGCCTGTCACCTCCTTGAAGCAGTATAACAGTTACCTTGCGTGTATTGTACAACGTTTTACTTGTTACACATTTGTAAATCAAAATTAAAAAATTATTACCAATTTCTGTCGTTCACACACAACT
This sequence comes from Agonum fuliginosum, assembly GCA_947534325.1. Taxonomy (NCBI): domain Eukaryota; kingdom Metazoa; phylum Arthropoda; class Insecta; order Coleoptera; family Carabidae; genus Agonum; species Agonum fuliginosum. The sequence goes on from OX384031.1 coordinate 7,261,271, forward strand.
GTTCTGCCAAAAATTATATAATTTTTACTAGTTATAGGAACTTGTAAAGATTTATTTTCAAAGGTAATGTAGGATTGATTAAATGACGTTTACAAGTGAGTAACAAGTAAATCTATTCTCTATTAGTCAAAAAATTAGAAATCTCATAGCATTCATAGAATAAGTTACTGCTTTATTATTTTTGTCGCGATATTTTTACTTGTCTGACAGATAAATTACCTGCGATATTATCTTGGAATTGAAATTGAATAGGCTTTTGATTTATTGTAACTTTTATGCAAATGACGCAAATTAAATAGAAACCTACTTTGCGAGTTAGTAGGTAATCAACTAAAAAGGGTAAAAGTTTGTCGCTTGATCGCCAGTTGATATCTCTTTATAAAAATTGGATCTATTAACCAGTAGTTCGTAACACAAAATTTATTTAATTCAAAACTGTCACTTGTTCACAATATAGAGTTAATCAATGATGCCTTTTACCCAATTAGGGTGTAGCAGCCTCACATATTGAGAGTCACCACTGCAAACAATAAGTTAAAAAATATTTTAAAATTGACGAAATTGATTGATTTAACCGGTTTTCACTAAATAATTACTAGCAGACTATTAGGTATTTCAAGAAAATCGTCATGATACAATCTTTATAAACTTATATTTCAAATATGAATTCATATATTTAAAAAACAAAGTCCCAATCTTGAATATTGTAGCACCTTATTTTGCTCTGAAATTCATATCAAGTGTATAGCCTTAATATTTTTTGTTTGTTTTTTTAGTTCGTTCTCGCCGCCGTTCTGGCCGTCGCCGCCGCCAAGCCCGGCCTAGTGGGCGCCCCCCTGGCTTACACCGCCGGCGTAGCCCCCGCTGTAGCCTACAGCTCCGCTTACACCGCCCCTGTGGTTAAGGCCGCCCCTCTTGCCTACTCTGCCGGATACACTGCTGGATACGCCGCCCCTGCCGCCTACCACGCCGCCGCCTACCATGCCGCCCCCGTCGCCGCCGCCTACAACGCCTACCCCTACAATGCCTACAATGCCTACTCTGCTGGATATGTCTCTCCCTATGTGTATTAAATGTTGACGGGTTTGGGGTGTGTTGATGCCTACTGAAAAATAATGTTTGGTTTTTGTTGTACAAAATTTAAATAGTGAAATAAATGTTTGTCAATAGTATTTTTTGTATATTTTTTCTGCATTTTCTAGGATTTTTTTATATACACCTTACTTTTCAGAATAGGTAAGAAATACTATTTGCAGTATTAAAATTATTGTACCTCGGTATAATTCTTTCCGCAAATCTTTTTGAGTGCGCTTTTCAACATTCCAACATCGTTATAATAAGCTTGAGTGGTACACGAGAGCTGATTACGTTGTTGGAATGCACGATAAAAATTTCCTGGGCCGCGTTTGTTCTATGTTAATGTATAGAAACGCTTGTTAAATACGCAAAAGCAGTCTAGCTATTTCTGAAATACTCACGAAGTTTTATAGGTATAGCTAAATTTCATAAATTTATTTACAGACGAAGAATGCAAATAGGTTTGTGCTTGAGTTAGATTAATTCTTTTCCAGAAATCTAGTACCTATTTTTCCTTCAAATTTTTCATATGCAATGAGTAAAGCAGAAACTGCTACATCTCTAAACACGTAATATTTTGATACGGAGACGGGACCCTTAATTTACGAGTGCAGCTTCGGTAAAAACATCGTAATGACAACGCCGCTCTATTTTTGAATTCTTTTTACAATTGAAACTTGAAATATTCATTAAATTTGTATTTAACATTAAAAAATGTGTATTATTTACCTTATTAATTGATTATACCGCTCTAAATGACAATTTTTAATTTAAACGTCAAACTGACATTTGACAGCTAAGCCAATAGTAAAAAATTTCCGCTAAATTTTATATACCTAACCATGGTTACCACTATTGTAATTTGTAATCAATTCTTCCATTGGCTGCTGTGTCATGCGATTTTCAAAATAAAATTTTAATATTTGCGAATTTGGCAGTAAATAGGGTTACTCATTATAGATATTAATTTCATTTCAGTTAACAAGTGAATTGTACACTTAATCATTTTTTTCATTTTTTGCTCAAGTAAAATTTTGAAAAATGTTTTAAAATTTTGTAAGGAGGTAACTGTACAACAACAAAATATCTTAAATAAAAAATTGCTATTGATCTGTCATCATTCTCTGAAACAGCTTCAAAATTTGTTTACCTTCCGCAACATAACGAGTTATAATAAAGTTGTAATGGGAAAGATGCTGAGAATACAAATTTAATTTGAAGATTTTTATAAATTCTTTTATTCTGTACCAAACTAATGTATTTAAAAATTTTAAACCTTCTGGTATTACAAAGTAGGTAGATATAAGAATACTTTTGTTTTCAGTTCGTTGTGATTTTTAATAATTAATATTGATTTTAAGTTTTAATTTTTGTTAAATTTAGAAATGAAGCATTAGATTTTGTAAATAAAGTCTGATTCACAATACGAAATTAGCAGTAGTTATAGTCAGTATAGGTACATTTAGTAGTTATAAATTTAAGAAAACACAGTGTGTTACAAACTGATTTAAATTTTATTTATTTATTAGGCGTAGTAGTAGTAGTAGTTAATTTTGACTACTGTCGTTCACAATAATAACAAAATTAATATTAATTAGCGTCAGAAGTCAGAATTGTCAGTTTGTTCGCTTATAGGTATATTTTATGTTTGGTTTACTTAAAGTTGCCTTTCATAATAATCTTTGTCTATAAATGGCTGAAGAAGCATTTACAAATGCATTGCAAAATTATGATGTCTCTATGACAAAGGTGATCCCGAATTTTAAAATATTAATGTCATAGACGCCAAAAGTCAAAATTAATTCTCGTTCTAGATTCTGATTGGTTGTTCACAGAAAACCATTATCTACTAACAACAGGTTTGGAGATTGCAATTCCACGATTCATCGGCGCTGGGTGTACGTAAACAGAGTATCATTTTTACTTCCTTGTATGGAGTAATAAGGAAGTATTGTAATCGCGAAAAATTTCGGTTTACAGATTTTGATGGAAATAGCCGTTTTGACCTTTTCTGAATCCATTATGACTAGTTTCGACGTGACGTCTGTACGTACGTACGTACGGACGGACGTATGTGTGTCGCATAACTCAAATCCGGTTAGACGTAGAAAGTTGAAATTTTGTATTTAGGACTGTTATAGCATCTAGTTGTGCACCTTCTATTTTTTGTTTCAATCTACAAACCGGAAGTAGTACTTTTTTTAAATATTTCGATAAATATTTAATTTAAGACAATTTTTTTATTTTAAATGAAAGATTATGTGATTATTACCTACAATCGGTATGTTATAAATATTTTTGTATATACAGAATAAATTGTGTACTATGTACCTACAATGATTGAACTTCTGACGTGAAGTGATATTCAACCAAACCTTTGCGTGCTACCATGCTAGCCAGTTATAAATGTATGAATATTATCCTGACAAAACTGAAGTTCAAGGTTCAGGTAAAACTGCATCGTCCAGTGAAAACTGTTTTGCTGATTATATGAGCTGAACATGCCATGTACTTTGCTTGTGGCTCGTGTCGTATAAACTAATGGACTATTTGTGAGTATTATTAGCATTTTATGTGTATATATGAGGTTAAATTCTAATTTGTATAATTGGTAAATATTGTTTTCCCTAGGTAATTTTAGTTGTGCCTCGTGACTGCAACTAATATGATCATTATCATTAAATAGATGAAAATTTTTAATAGTTAATAGGGGTTTGGCATGATGCAGGAAAAGTTCATATTATATATTTTTTCCGTTGATCGTTTATTAATGAGTATCATTAATGTAAAAAAATCATACATTATTGACCACTATTAATGCAAGATTTTTATTAATTAACGATTTTTTTTGAATGCGTTCAACACACGTAATAATAGTAGGTATATTAGCTAGCACTAAGTTGTAGAAAAATGAGATTATTTCGACAGTTCTAGCTAAATATTATTCACGTAAAACTGATGCTTAGCAGTATCAAACTTTACTAACCTAACAAATTTTTGATGGAATAAAATTAGATTCCCTCCGAATTTAAAAGATATAATCAACGGAAAAATATTGTAACTAACTCATGTGTTAATAGGCGATTAATAATCTCGACAATTAACGCGTTCGCTTCTCTCACGCGTTAAAATGTCTCAATTATTAATCGCCATCATTAACACACAAGTTAGTTAAATAACTATAAACTAGTAATGCAACGATCTTTATACTTCTAAGTATTCATTATGATTTTGATTATCAGTTGTGAAGTGATAATCCTCAAATTGGATTCGAAGTGGATTCATTTAATATATTTGAAGTTACAAATTGAAAATAAATTTGAAATAATTGCTTTCAAATATATTTTTTTGTAAGATTGATTTAGAATACTTCAGAAAATTATTGGCTAGAAACCATATTATAATAAAGTCATAAATCAGTATTTAAAAAAAATTAATAGTGATTAATGGATATAGTGTTATTAGAGACAAATTTATTATGATTACATAGGTATTTATTCCACATTTCCGAAGATTTTAAAAATCAATTTGTCATTATAACAAATATTTTCCTTTCAACCGTTATGTTATATTTTATCTGCATTATTTAATAGTTCTAGATAAAATTAATACCTATTAATAAATATTAATTCTATATTTATGTAAATTTTTAAGAGGAAATTACATCAAATAGTAATTTTTATTTCTGTTCTATTTTTCAACTATAGTTCATTTCAGTTTATAAAATAGCGTATGATAAGATAGGACGATGATATCCTTGAATTTGATTAGTCGAGAGTAGAGGTGGATTTACATCACCGAATATTAGAGAGACTTGCGTTTTTATTTCCGTTTACTCTTTCAAGTGTTCATAACCTGAAAATAGTAAACCACGTGTGTTTCTTTATATCTATGTATATTCTATAGGTGACAGCTTACATTCACACAAGTATGGATAGAGCATTGTCTGTTGCACGCGGCGAGAAATTTCGAGCCGAAGCCGAGATTGACGACTCGCCAAGGGCAACAAACAAGCTCTGTCCAACGAGGTGCATACAATATTTTTTTTACAATCGTAGCGTCAACATAGCTAATTTTAAAATGATTATTATTTGCTGTGCTTATAAAAAATTCAATTAAACCGTGGTTATGGATCATCATCATGACAACGTTTATAAACAAAACAAACATTTTTCCCACAAAATGTTCACAATCGTATGTTGAGGCCAATTTGATGCAATAAATTTAATAGTTTTATGTTTTTGTCGCACTAGTGTGACAAAAAAACTAGTGCGACAATTTTGTACATATCCTAACTAAAAATTGAATAACAATGTCCATATTGTACAACGATTGTAGACAAAATTACTTTCTTTAAGTTCGTTTCTAAGTTTAAACTAATATATAATGTGTGAGTGTAAAACGGGCTGAATTCGTAGTGCCATCTACAACTGAAATGGAATATGGTGTCAAATATGATGAAATGTAAAGTGATATAGGTTAAGAGTTGTGTACGTCAACAGGATGAGTTAAAAAACAAAAGGAATATTTGATATTTAAAATTATATTCAAGCAACTATTTACAATTTAAGAAAATCAAACCAAACATTTTGCGTCGAAGCACTTAAACTAAAACGATCCAATAACAATTCAGGTACATGTGGCTTAATAGTGGTGGACAACAGGGGAGACATATCCGGCAGAGTAGGCAGAGTAGGCAGCGGGAACGACAGCGGATCTGACGTAGGGGGAGCTGTAGGCTACGGGGGCCACTCCTGCGGAGTATGCCACGGGGGCCACGCCTGCGGAGTAAGCCACGGGAGCCCCGGAGTAGGAGACCACGCCGGCGGCGGCTACGGCCAGGATGGCGGCGAACACAACAGCGAACTGAAAGAGATTTATAAAGTAAAGACTGCTACTGTGGACCAATGATGAATAACGTGCAGTTTTCTATTTTGTGTGGCAATAGTTTATGGATTTTATTTTGCAGTAGCTTAACTTAAATTCTAATTATGTTTGATAGTATAGACAAGTTAATAAAAATTAAATTAAATTAAATGAGCAATTTCAGAATTTTCCTTTACATGTTATTATAGAAAGCTTCACTCTAAAATATTAATTAAATCACTTATCACAGAACTGAAAGAAATTTGATTTAAATTCGCAATTTTAGTAATAAGGTTATTTAATCAAACAGTTTTGGGTCGTTGTTTTCAAATGGAATTTCAATAATTAACTTTTTTTGTTGTTGCACTATAACTAATTAAAATTTATTTATATTCTATTTATAGTATCACTGTTTTGATGGTATATTTGATAATTTGACATTTATTAGTATTAGATATTATGTAAACAATTACTTTCATTGTAGAAAAAAATATTAAAAATAATTACCGACTAATGGCAAAAAAATTTTTGCTTGAAATACGATGCAATTTTTTTGCGAATTTAAAAAAAATTATTTTTGTTTCATGATCAATTTGTCGTACAGTATATACCCTTTAACTTTTTATTCTAAGTTGTGGAACTGTAGATATAGGGTTTCCCAAAAAAATTAGTTTTCAACGAGTGAAGAAAAAAAATTGAAAATTTGGGAATCACTAAAGAGTCATAAAAATAAAAACTACATTCTGAGATTGTTTAGAACTTCCATGCAACGTGAAGTTTTTTTTAGGAATGACCACTCCATCATTTTTAAATAGCAACCCCGGTCAATTTTCACCTTATTTTAAAGATAATGAAAAAAGAATCACATGCCCATAAACCAAAACCCAATAAATTAATTCTTTCAATAATTTAATTTTAATTAATATCAATTTTTTGCATGTTTATTACGAGTTTTCTTCGGTCTCGCAATGAGTGATCCTCAAATATTTAATTGTTCTTCTTCACCCGTACAAAACTTATAGCTCCGTCCCGAGACTTTTGGGAAACCGTGTATAATATATAATATCGTGTGTGCGGTTACCAGCCGTCAACTCACGAGTGCTCATGGTAAGTATAATCTATTTTATTGAATGAAAACCAATTATAACTAATTAATATTTCAAATAATTAAACAACTGCTTGTTAGTACAATAAAATGAAAATTTAAAAATTTGGTAAGTAACGCAAAAATTTGATTTGTTCTCTACTTACGAGTTTGAACATTTTGATTAGATAGTACTTGTCAGAGTGCAGTAGACAAATAATACTGACTGGTTCGATTCCTGCAGTATTTATAGTACAAAGTTGTCCTGACCAAACCCAAAGCTAGACTTACTTACATACCAGGACGTGTACATGTTTGTATTGATAAAATAGTAGGTGCGGTTTTTGTAGATGACAAATTTGCTTAATTAATTGAAACAAAGGATCAAGGACAACAAAAAAATTGTTCGATGACATGAAGTTGAAGATACCATCGAAACTAGCATTACGAAATTATTTGTTTGTAAATTTCTGAATTACTTAAATATTCTATTCGTGAAGTTGTGTTTCTAAATTCTACATTTTTACTTTGATTATTATGACACCGAAATGGGGCTACTGCAAAACATTTTTGCGACTTAGGCCTGGTTTATGTAAGGATTGATAATTTCTTGGGGGTAGATCAATATTTTCTTTGGCAATAATTATTAACTCTTATGTTTACATTTATATTTAAGTTTAAGAAACACAGCATTCACATAATGAACTTAAAAAAAACTTTAGTAAGTGGTAAACATACACTTTCAAACTTTAATGCTAGAAAGTGCAAAGTGCAGATGTCCGTATAGTTACATTAATTTAAACAATCCTAAACGCAAACATAAATGTAAATGAATAAAAAGCAGAATTGCTGGATTTTCAGTCAAAAATCTTTAATTTATTATTAGGTCAACGTTTCGGCCTTGCTGAGGCCTTCCTCGGGACTAATATTGTCAAAAATATAAACCACCAACAACAATAAAAAAATATAATACATTTGTAAAGGTAGATATACGAACACACATAATTATAGAAAATAAACTAACTAAGCCGTAAGATTGTGACTAGCATGAAGATCTTAAAATTATAACTGAAAAAACCGTTTCATAAACGGTATTTTTGATTTAAAAAGTTCTGATTTGGAATTTTAAATAAAAAAATCTGCTGTGGCCAGTACACGACCTCTCGCCTAATTCTGCTTATTCTACTAATCTAATAAATAGTTTTACTTACATTTTAATAGTTGTATGTTCATATAATATGTAAACGATAATGTAAACCAAGATGCAAGCAAAATATGTCAACTATACTGACACTGTCATAATAATTCAAAATGTAGAAACAAATTTCATATGTTCATGGACAACAAGTTACTGAAATTTCAAAAAAGTAGAATATTAGTTACACTTTATTTTATTGCTAGATACTACCAGATTCAGCAAATTGTATTTAAAATTAAATGTACCTATAGATAATTATATTATCTTTTATTTTTAATTGCAAAAATTGTCATGAATAAATAATGTACCAATTTATTTAAGAAAAACTATATCAAGTTCCAAAAAGTACTACTTCCGGTTTGCGGATTTCTACCAAAATCTTATCCGGTGTTAAGATCCTTATTAAAACCTTAAATATGAAATTTGGTTATTAAAGGCTTGATACTTTTTAAGTTATCGTGGACGAAAAATCGTCACATAATTCATACGTCCATACGTCCATACGCACACACACACAGACATCATCGGGAAAATATTAAATTCGTATTGTAGAGACCCTGAAACGTGCTTATCTACTAAAAACTCATACTCGAAAATTTTGACCCATTACAATACCTCTCTTATAGAATATGAGGCGAGAGGTAAAAAATGAAATGAAAATTTTTAACACTAATGGCGATGTACATATTTTGAAAATGATCTCATGTTAAAAAAAGTTGCTATAATAAATCACAAATGGATCCTAAACTAGTTTTCTTGTATATTGTTTATTTACAACATCCTTTTAATATGATGTAAGATAAAATTATTAATTCATAAACATTGTTTAAAAAAACATTTGTGTTAATTATTAGAAGACACGAAAATGGATTTAATTTTACATGAAAAATGATAACGAAAACTAATAAATTTTAATATGATTTCACGTGTATTTTGCTTATAAATTCATTTTAATCAAATATTCAACTCTGGGAAATGTTATGCAATATATAATCCACTTTGTAATAATTGTTAAAGCTTTCATTATTCAAGTAATTGGCAAAATTTAATCTGTTTTGTATCCGATTATTGACATTTAACTTGATAAAGTCAGCTACCGTATCACAAAATAATCTAAATGTATATGAAACATGAACAAAAACTACACAGGGTCATCAAGTTTTGTAGTACAACAATGAACAAAACTTCATGAATATGTGTGGGTCACTTTTAACTAGATGCAAGCATCTATTTGTTAACCAATGAGCATGCAAAGATTTCATCATCCTGAAATGAGTTACCTGGGTATATAAAGGTACTGAAGAATCTAGAAGTGTATCATTTGTCTTCAAATCGTTGACAAGTACTTCTAAACCAATCACAATGTTCAAATTGGTGAGTTAGCATTTTAACATTTTAAAATTTGAGAAGTTTTGATATAATATGCAGTTTGGAATATCGCTGGATTTTTCGAGTGTGATTAGTATTTGTCGGAACTTCAATGTCTGAAAGGTTTTCGGTGAAGTATACCATTTAAGAACAAATTGTTTGAGTAATTTATGATCTCCTGCACCAATAAAAATTGAATTTTAAAAATGTGTTTCAATAATAAAATATTGTAAGATGTGGTTCACGTAGAATTCAAGTTGGATAAGATTTATTATTGTAGATTCGGTGATTTCATTTATTAAAGGGGGTCGTCTACTGTCAGTGCATTAGTATATTTGTAGTTACGTATCAATTTATTTACTCGTCCATTTTTATTAACTAAAAATTGAAAATTTTAAAACCAATGTTCTTGCTGTATGTATTACCTTTTTCAAATATCTGCACAACTGCACAAAAATGATATTTAATCTAATGTAGGGGTACTTACTATCTTAACATTAGATCGGAAAAATTATTTAAATATCACGTTTCATTTTTTTTTTCAAATACTTACGAGTTACGACAAGACCAATTGAAATTGTTTTTATATTATGCTGTGACATAAAGTGACACTTTTCGGACTATTTTTAGGCTGAAAAATATAATTTTGCGGCTTATAATAAGGCCATTGCTTGGTAGCCTCAATTATAAAATAAAAATATCTCTGTTATTTGACATTTGACATTTATTGAATACAATAATGAAGCATAGTATGAAAACAAATTATGAATCACACAAAAAGTGCCATTAAGGTACTTAAGCAATTCCGACTTCGACAGATTAATGCAGATTTTAAAATAAAAGTAGGTAATTAAAGTTTGACAGTATTAAGAACATCTTTAAAATGCACAATGATTTTAATATAATTTCACGGTTCACCACGTAGAATTATAAAAGCCATAATAATGGTCATCGGTAGCGAACGTGTTAATTTCTGTACATTTTATTAAAAATTTAATAAATAAACTATCGGCAGAAAAATATAGTAAACTGCACGATATTCATCCTCAATCATTGGTCTACAGTAGCAGTCTTAACTATAAAAAATCTCTTTCAGTTCGCTGTTGTGTTCGCCGCCATCTTGGCCGTAGCCGCCGCCGGCGTGGTCTCCTACTCCGGGGCCCCCGTGGCTTACTCCGCAGGCGTGGCCCCCGTGGCCTACTCCGCGGGAGTGGCCCCCGTGGCCTACAGCTCCCCCTACGTCAGATCCGCTGTCGTCCCCGCTGCCTACAACACCTACCCTGCTGGATACGTCGCTGGATACAATGGATACTACTGAGCCATATGAACCGATTGTTTCTTAGGTTATAAGTGCTTCAATACAAACCGATGTTTGGAAATGTGTTCATTTAAATTGTCAATAGTTGCTTAAATATATGTGTTTGTTGATTAATGTTTTGTTTTATTTGAAATAATCGTTTTTGGTTTTTGTTTCTGGCAACTTCGTGTTTACAATGGTGGCCACTAATTGGCGGCCATTTTGGATTTCTTTTTTTGAAAGTCCTTTTCAAATGCTTTCATATGATACCAAACACGACATGTTTCGGAAGTAAAAAATGGATTTTGGGTGAAGTGCGTTGTCATCGGCGACAAGTCTATATGCCAAGTTTGAGCTCGAATGGATGGCGGGCAGTGGTTAATTATTATCCCTCCAAAGGTAGTGTCAGCCAGCCAGCCGCAAGAGCCACTGGTTTTAATAAATAAAAGCACTGTAACGTTCCACGTTCTGGTTTTATCAGGCAAAACGCCTTCTTAGTTCTTACTATAGGAATCAAAACGCATAATTGAGATCCAACACAAAATGTACCAACGTATAGCGAGTGTTTTGTGGCCAGTTCAAGAATGGTGAAATTTGATTTCAACAAAGATTATTATACAAAAAGCATCAACAGTTTTAATAAAACAGTGGTATTCAAGTAAATTTCTCGTATAAAAATTCAACCTATATTTACGAAAATAAATATAAATTATTTCATCTAGTAACCAAAGAAAATCATTATGATAAACCAGATTTAGAAGATATAGAAAAATGTTTGATTAAGCTAAGAAATTATTCAATTCAAAATGAAATTTATGAAATTCATATGCCAAAAATTTGTTCAGGTGTAGATCAAAAACCGTTCGAAATAATTGAAAATTTAATAAACCAAAGTATTAAAGAAACTCATATTAAAATAGTAATACATGAATTAGCACAGTACGAAATAAATATGGACGACGAGATGAAAGTTTAATAGCAAACATTCATAACGAAGAATTAAATACAGTACATTCCGCAGACGAAAATGAACGAATGGAATAACATATAGAGAGACTGGTATTAATTGGCAAAAACCAAATTATAATCCAAAAACACAATAATGAAAAGGAATGTGAATTACTAAGACTTTTTGAAAACAAACAAAGATTATTAATTATCATTTAGGTAAAACAAACCATAGAAGAATTTTAGAAACATACCAAAAATTGAAAAGAATATACTATTGGCCAAACATGCTTTCCGACATACAAAAATATATAAACAATTACAATATATGTCAACAAAATAAATACGAAAGAAATCCTTATCAAATTCCTGACAACCTTACTAAAACCTTACTAAAAATACCTTTCGACACATTTACTCTTGAAAATCAAAAATATTTAACACTAATTGATGCATTTTCTAAATTCGCAGAAATAAATATCTAAAATCACTCTCTACAATAGACACATAACAGACGCACTGATAAGATATTTAGCTCAGTATCAAATCCCCAACGAAATAATTTTTGATATAGTTGAACTAAATTTAACAATAATTTAGTCAAAAATTTATTGACCCCATACAGCATTAAAATTCATATGATATGTGTTGATAACCCCAAATCAAATGGTGTAATCAAAAGATTTCATTCGACAATAATAGAACAATTAAGAATTTTAAATCAACGAGAACATTTTGAAGATCAAAACAATTTTAATAAAATAGAATTGACTTTAATAGCTCACAACAATTCAATAAATTCTGTTACAAAATTTACCGCAAATGAAATACTTTTTGGATCAGATAAAGATAAGGAGATATTAAAATTCAAAAATATTAATGAAGATTATTTACAAGAATGGCAAAATAAACTTGGATTATACATTCTTATTACATATATTATAATTATCAAATAAGCAATTTAAAAATAGAATATAACAAAATAAATCAGTATAGAAATGATATATTATCAAAATTAAATAGTAAACATGCAGAGAAAAACAAATATACAAGGAAATCACAAACCTATTTAAATATTTTGAAATTCAATATTCTCAGATTAGAAATTAAAATTAACAATTTATTTGATTCTAAGCGAAATAAAAGAGGACTAATAAATGTACTGGGAACAATCATTAAAAGTATTTCTGGAAATTTATATTGACAAGATGCTGAAAAATATGATAAGCTATTTGATAAAATTCAACAAAATCAACATATTCTTCAGGAACAAAATTTAGAAAATATACGTGCAAATAAAGAAATGATTTCACATTTCAACAATCAGATTAAAAATATTCAACATAATGAGTTGCTATTGCAATCAAGAATAGTTTAAATAGATCACATTATTAATGAAACCATGAACTGAGAAAATATTTTAAATATTAAAGTTGCAATTAATCAATTAATTCTATTAAGTATCAACTTAATTGAAATTTTAGATGAAATAGAAACAAGATTCATATTCTGTAATTTGAATAAAGTTCATAATTCCATTATAACAAAAACAGAATTAATAAAAATAATTAAAGAAACAAATCAAAATTTAAACTTTTGGGATCTAACGATACAAATTACTAACCATTGTAAAATTAACAATGACCAAATTTATTAGATATTCCAGTATATTATAGTAATGAAAATGACAGATTAATACAAATAACCCCAATTGCAAATATTAGTAACATTCAAATGTTTATTATTCATGAAGGAAAATAAATAATTATTTAAAATCATAATAAAATATTCCGTACAAACAAATGTAATAAAATTAATAATAATTATTTTTGCAAAACAAATTATATAGAAGCCAACAATTGTATTAAGAACATTAGAAATTTAAAATGGAAATTTAGCAATAATAGCTAGTACCTACTGTAAACAGAAATATTGAAATAAAATGTAAAAATACAATTAAGCATCAACAAATTGAAGGAGTATACAAATTTCGTACTAACAAAAATAATTGAAAAATAGATAGGTAGTTATAATATAGAAAATAAAATTACAAAAGCAAAAGAAATAATGTTTGAAAATATAAATTTTGACATAAAGGAAATTCAATTTAGTAATAAAACATTTAATGTAAAACGAATTAATAAAGCAAATATAATTGTTAATGAAGTGCCCAAAAATAAAGAAGAAATAGTTGATGAAAATTATCATAACTATATTAATTCTTTTGTTATAACTATCGTAATAATTATTGTATTGTTACTTATAATCTTTAAATACAAGAATAGAATTAAAAGTAATTCTAAATTTAAACAAAAATTTGATTCAATAGAAGATACGAGACCAAAATTTAGAAGTCCTTTTTTCAAGAAAACAATAAAATCAACTATTAAGAAAGGACGATTTTGTAGCCGAGAAAGAAAATAATAGAAATCAGTTAAGTTAGTTCATAAGAGTCTATAGTCGCATTGTATTTTGCATTGTTAAATAAATATCTTTTTAAAAATAAGTCATTTATACTTATTTACATAAGTTATCCGATTATTGACATTTAAATTGATAAAGTCAGCTACCGTATCACAAAATAAATAATCTTGATCGTCAAGTTTTGTAGTACCACAATGAACAAAACTTCATAAATATGTGTGGGTCAGTTTTAACTAGATGCAAGCATCTATTTGTTAACCAATGAGCAGTGGCGCGCCAACGAAATTTGCCTTCCGGGTGCAAGACTTTATTTGCCGCCCCTATGTATGTCAACAAAAAAACACAATAAAAATTTAAATGTATCTAAAAGTATATTCCGTAACTAAACCATGGTTGCGGTTACCCGTTCCGTATCCTAACCAAGAAACAACTTTCAGGAATTGGAATTGGAAACGCGATTCCTGAATGTTTTGATTACTTTTTCGTGACCATCCATGATAACCAACGATAAACGTTGGGTGTCGTGGCTAGTTTTTACGTTTTGTGGATAAATATTGGGTTTGTTCATGGTTTTATATTAATCGTGGTAAGAGCCGTATTTGTTATGTTTCTTTTCATGGTTTCTACATTTTATTAATAAATATTAAGTTGCAATGTCGAAATTACTGTTAGTGACAGTAGCACTGTAAGTTAAAATACACATTTCAAAAAAATACCACGAATCTGCCATAGCTTAAAGCCACATTAACAGTTGGAAATTTGTGAAATTGTAGGAGGTAATGCAGGCAATTGAAAAACGTTTGAATATTTTATGTTTTGATTGTGCTACGACTCAAATTTCGAACTGTGAACATTTAAATGAATTTCATCAAATTTCAGTAATACGAATTAGGTACGCCAAATTTCGGTCTATGAACGCGGCTTATGTTAAACACAAGCAAACTGTAAATAAAAAAATAAATACATTTTCTACATTACCATCGTAGACAACCAGATAATATGAGGTTTAACTTGTTCCGAATCATGACCACTTTTCAGGAACCATAACTAACCACATACCATTACCATTACCAAAACCGCGGTTATTTGCTAATGTGTTACGGAATATAATATAAATAATTTCAAATATTTTTAAATCCATTTGAAAATTATTTCATTGAAAAAACTCGTTTCTTGGTCCTGGGACTGACCGAATCGCCGGGAAAAAACCCAATTTCATGGCATAATTGGACAAGACTTGTGTTTTATACAGTCCGTTTGTTTTTAAAATTTATGCGAAAAATTGGACTTTAGAAATGATTAATAATTTATTGTAGGTATTCGTTCTAAAATACCACCTGAATTTTCCGTAATTATCTAACATTACCTACATTATTTATTTTCGTCATTTAAACAAAAATATTTTTTACAATCCTCAATTTATTTAATTAACATGATAAATGTTTTTTATGATTATTATTATTATTAAACAACGACTAACGAGGCGGCTTTTTGTCGCCCCTGAAATCTGCAGTCCGTGTGCAGTGCACTCCCTGCACCCTCGGGTTGACGCGCCACTGCCAATGAGCATGCAAAGATCACATCATCCCGAAATGAGTTACTAGGGTATATAAAGATACTGAAGAATCTAGAAGTGTATCATTAGTCTTCAAATCGTTGACCAGCACATCTAAACCAACCACAATGTTCAAATTGGTGAGTTAACATTTTAACATTGTTATTAGAATTTGAGAAGTTTTGATATTATTAGAGTGCGGATTATATGCATTTGCATATATTGTATTATTGTGCATATTCGTATTTTTTACATAAGTTATCCGATTATTGACATTTAAATTGATAAAGTCAGCTACCGTATCACAAAATAAATAATCTTGATCGTCAAGTTTTGTAGTACCACAATGAACAAAACTTCATAAATATGTGTGGGTCAGTTTTAACTAGATGCAAGCATCTATTTGTTAACCAATGAGCAGTGGCGCGCCAACGAAATTTGCCTTCCGGGTGCAAGACTTTATTTGCCGCCCCTATGTATGTCAACAAAAAAACACAATAAAAATTTAAATGTATCTAAAAGTATATTCCGTAACTAAACCATGGTTGCGGTTACCCGTTCCGTATCCTAACCAAGAAACAACTTTCAGGAATTGGAATTGGAAACGCGATTCCTGAATGTTTTGATTACTTTTTCGTGACCATCCATGATAACCAACGATAAACGTTGGGTGTCGTGGCTAGTTTTTACGTTTTGTGGATAAATATTGGGTTTGTTCATGGTTTTATATTAATCGTGGTAAGAGCCGTATTTGTTATGTTTCTTTTCATGGTTTCTACATTTTATTAATAAATATTAAGTTGCAATGTCGAAATTACTGTTAGTGACAGTAGCACTGTAAGTTAAAATACACATTTCAAAAAAATACCACGAATCTGCCATAGCTTAAAGCCACATTAACAGTTGGAAATTTGTGAAATTGTAGGAGGTAATGCAGGCAATTGAAAAACGTTTGAATATTTTATGTTTTGATTGTGCTACGACTCAAATTTTTTTTTTATGATTATTATTATTATTAAACAACGACTAACGAGGCGGCTTTTTGTCGCCCCTGAAATCTGCAGTCCGTGTGCAGTGCACTCCCTGCACCCTCGGGTTGACGCGCCACTGCCAATGAGCATGCAAAGATCACATCATCCCGAAATGAGTTACTAGGGTATATAAAGATACTGAAGAATCTAGAAGTGTATCATTAGTCTTCAAATCGTTGACCAGCACATCTAAACCAACCACAATGTTCAAATTGGTGAGTTAACATTTTAACATTGTTATTAGAATTTGAGAAGTTTTGATATTATTAGAGTGCGGATTATATGCATTTGCATATATTGTATTATTGTGCATATTCGTATTTTTTTACAAAATAGATCAAAATATGTTATATTTCTTGCATATTTTGCAAATTTCAATATTTTTTACATATATTTATTAAAAATGCATATAACTGCATATTTTTTACCTTTTAACAAAAAATTTCAATTTAAAAAAAAATTATATGTATAAAATTTATAATCGCTCAAATTTGATACCACCTACAGTAGTTTGTACATTTATTTTAAAAGTAGGTATTCCAGAAGTTATACGTTGCTTTGTTTATTTTATATGATATTCTTGTGCATTGTAGTATTTTATTGATTTATTAAAATAAATTATTAGTAAAAATGAATAAAATTATGTTGCATATATTTGTAAAATATTGCATATTTGTTTAATTTTATGCATATATTGAACATATTTTGGCCTTATTTCAATGCATATTGCATGCATATTTTGATCATATTTGCCTGCATATAATCCGCACTCTAGATATTATAATATGCAATTTGAAATATCGATTGATTTTTTCGAGTGTTTGATTAGTGTTGTTGGTACGTCAGTGTCTGAAAAGTTTTCGGTGAATTGTTTGTGTATTTTATGGTCTCCTGCACCAATAAACATTGAATTTTTTAAATGTGTTTTAATAATCAAATATGGTAAGATGTGGTTCACGTAGAATTCAAGTTGGATAATGCTGTTATTTATCTAAGCAGAATTTAAATTTGAAGCATTATTGTCGATTCGGTTATTTACTAAAGAGGGTCGCGTATTAAGAGCGTAATGAGACTAATTTTGCTCGGATCGACTTATTTTTTTTTAATTTAAAGATAAAGATGAGCTACACATCCATTAAGTGTTGAAATATTCGTTTTATTTTTTGTTTTACCTTTACAATGCCATAAACTTGTCAAAACTTGGCTAACTTCACATAACTGTTACTCACTAAATCTACAAAAATTGCAAATTTCAACACTAGACGGATCTAGATTGAACTTCTATCTTTCAAATGAACCCTTGTTTGTGATGATATGTTCATATTTCGTACCAATTTTGATCCCTCTACGAGAGCGTGTTCCCTATTGCTGCCTTTGTTCGACACACTAAATCTGTATGAATCTATCCTTTTCGCGCAGACAGTTACATTCGGGCCTTAATTTGTAGTTATTTACTCGTCCAGTTTTGTTAACTGAATATTAAAATTTTTAATACCAGTGTTCTTACTGTATGTATAATTTTTTTCAAATATCTGCACAACTGCATAAAAATGATACTAAATCTGATGTAAAGGTAGGTACTATCTTAAAATTAGATCGGAAAAATTATTTTAATATCAAGTTTCGTTTTTAATAATAAATGAAATACCTACGACAAGACCAAGTTAAATTGTTTTTATTTAATATTGTGCAGTGACATTTTTCGGATTATTTATAGGCTAAAAAATACAATTTTGCGGCTTATAACAAGGCCATTGCTTGGTAGCCTAATTTATAAAATAAAAATATCCCTGTCATTTGACATTTATTGAATACAATAATGAAGCACAGCACTCGAAAAGAAAGAGTATGAAATAAAATGTTGTATCACACAAAAAGTGTCATTAAGGTAATCAAGCAATTCCGACTTCGACTAGACGCCTGGACCTAAACAACTTGCTTGTACCTTTAATGTTTCACTTTTTGTTCTAGATACATACTCGTACATACTTATTAATGAAGATTTTAAAATAGAAGTAATTAAAGTTTGACAGGATTAAGAACATATTTTAAATGCACAATGATTTTAATATAATTTCACGGTTCACCACGTAGAATTATAAAACCCATAATAATGGTCATCGGTAGCGAACGTGTTAATTTCTGCACATTTTATTAAAAATTTAATAAATAAACTATCGGCAGAAAAATATACTGAACTGCACGATATTCATCCTCAATCATTGGTCTACAGTAGCAGTTTTAACTATAATAAAAAATTCTCTTTCAGTTCGTTGTTGTGTTCGCCGCCATCCTGGCCGTAGCCGCCGCCGGCATGTTCCCGTACCCACCACCCCGTCCCGCGTTTGATCGCCACCGAGGACCGTTACCGCCCAACATGCTTCCCCCCGGATCGATGGTGTTGATGCCCGCCTTTGGTCCCCGAGGACCGCAGCACCCCAGGGATTTCGCCCCGCCTTTTTACCCCCAGATGTGAACAGCGACCGCAGGGGTCTTGTTTCTTAGGTTATAAGCGCTTCAATGCAAACCGATGTTTAAATATGTGTTCATTTAAATTGTCAATAGTTGCTTAAATATATGTGTTGTTGATTAATGGTTTGTTTTATTTGAAATACTCGTTTATGGTTGTGTCAACTACAGTCAGACTACAAAAAAACGAACTCCCTACGACATGATTTTGACAACTTTGTGTTCAAAATGGTGGCCATTTTGGATTTCTTGTTTTTGTAGCAGTCTTAACTATAATACAAAATCTCTGTCAGTTCGCTGTTGTGTTCGCCGCCATCCTGGCCGTAGCCGCCGCCGGCGTGCTACCGTACTCCGGAGCCTACGGAGCCTACGGAGCAAGCCACGACGACAGGGATTGCGCCCCCCTCAAGGAACGCTGGGTACAGCTGGGATTGCTTCCCGGGTTTGGTCTTCGCGTACCGCAAGGATTCCTTCCCGGTTGTGTTCCCCGAGGACAGCAGGGACAACAGCGACCGTAGGTTATAAGCGCTTCAATGCAAACCGATGTTCATTTAAATTGTCAATAGTTGCTTAAATATATGTGTTGTTGATTAATGGTTTCTTTTATTTGAAATAATCGTTTTTGGTTGTGTCAACTAGCGTCAGACTACAAAAAAAACTAACCCCCTACGACATGTTTCTGGCAACTTCGTGTTTACAATGGTGGCCACTGATTGGCGGCCATTTTGGATTTCTTTTTTTGAAAGTCCTTTTCAAATGCTTTCATGATACCAAACACGGTTTAGACGGAAAAAAATGAAATCCGTGTGCTTGCACCGTGTATTTCTCAAAAATACAATTTTATCTAGCGTTTTTTTTTTTCTGAGGAACGTTGAAAAGTAAAGTTTACAGTCAGCCCAACACTGAAAATGAACTTTTAGCAAGAATTCAAAATGTTTCTCTATCAATAAAGAATAATGTACAATGTTGCAAAGGGCACAATACAATTTTTTCGAAGAATTGACCTTTGCATTCACATTGTGATCACATTGAGCATTTATTGTAATTTTAACAATAAACTTATATTTTTCTTATTTATTATTGTTTGTTAGATTACTAGATAAAATTGTATTTTTGAGAAATAAACGATGCAAGCACACGGATTTGATTTTTTTCTGTCTAGTCTAAACCGAAAGAGATATTAAAAATTGAACGAAGAAATTAAAGTTTACTTATGAAAGTCTATTTCTAAAAAATTAATTTTTGAATGTTCTCAGCCTGACCATTAAAAACTTAATTAAGGGACTAGCACTAAAGTTTTACGCACTAGCAGTGCACTAAAAATAACAAATATTATTTCAAAAGATGACTTATAGCCATGTTTCACGTCATACAAAATTTCATCTAACTCTGTCTAAGCAATTTTTAGTTATAAGCAAAATTCGTTATTTTTGCAAGAATTTTGAAGCAGAATTCCGGCTTAACTGTACACTTTTGGATATAAGTAAGTTTGGTTAAACCTTATTTATTTTGGGCCCAGAAAGCTGTGGTTAAACCATGTACACTCATTTTAGAGACACCCTATATATATATATATATATATATATATATATATGTAATACTAATAACGATAATTAACGATTACATAATAGATTATTTTATTTCTTTGTCTTAAGATTAAGCGTTATCTATTATTTCCAGCTCAGCAGTTTGTAGCCGAGAAGGAAAATAATAGAGATTAGTTAAGTTAGTTTATAAGAGTCTATAGTATCTTGCATTGTTAAATAAATATATTTTTAAAAATAAGTCAATAATTATACTTATTTACACAAGTTATCCGATTATAGACAATTTACTTGATATAGTCAGCTACCGTATCACAAAATAAATAATCTAAATGTATATGAAACATGAACAAAAACTACACAGGGTCATCAAGTATTGTAGGACAACAATGAACAAATATATTTGTTAACCAATGAGCAGTGGCGCGCCAACGAAATTTGCCGCCCGGGTGCAAGACTTTATTTGCCGCCCCTATGTATGTCAATAATAAAACACAATAAAAATTTAAATTTATCTGAATAATCTCAAATTTTTAATCCATTTGAAAATTATTTGACTGCAGAAAAAACACTCGTTTCTTGGTCCAGGGACTGACCGAATCGCCGGGATGGCATAATCGAGAAAGACCTGTGTTTTATACAGTCAATTTGTTTTTAAAATTTAGAAATGATTAATTTATTGTAGGTATTCGTTCTAAAATATCACCTGAATTTTTTAAAATTTAGAAACATTACCTACATTATTTATTTATTTTCGTCATATAAACAAAAATATTTTTTACAACCCTCATTTATTTAATTAACATGATAAACATTTTTAATGATTATTATTATTATTAAACGACTGACGAGGCGGCTTTTTGTCGCCCATGAAATCAGCCGTCCGTGTGCAGTGCACTCCCTGCACCCTCGGGTTGGCGCGCAACAAACTGCCAATGAGCATGCAAAGATCTCATTATCCCGAAATGAGTTACTAGGGTATATAAAGATACTGAAGAATCTACAAGTGTATCATTGTCTTCAAATCGTTGACAAGCACATCTAAACCAACCACAATGTTCAAATTGGTGAGTTAACATTTTAACTTTGTTATTAGAATTTGAGAAATTTTGATATTATAATATGCAGTTTGAAATATCGATTGATTTTTTCAAGTGTTTGATTTGTAGTTGTCGGTACTTCTGTGTCTGAAAGGTTTTCGGTGAATTATACCACTTAAGAACAAATTGTTTGTGTAATTTATGGTCTCCTGCACCAATGAACATTGAATTTTTTAAATGTGTTTTAATAATCAAATATGGTAAGATGTGGTTCCGTGCATTTATCTAAGCAGAATTTAAATTTGAAGCATATTGTAGATTCGGTTATTTCATTTACTAAAGAGGATCGCGGACTAATTTGTAGTTCCGTCTCAGTTTATTTACTCGTTCAGTTTTGTTAACTGAACATTGAAATTTTTATTACCAGTGTTCTTGCTGTATGTATTATTTTTTTCAAATATCTGCACAACTGCACAAAAATGAGACTAAATCTGATGTAGAGGTACTATCTTAAAATTAGATCGGATAAATTATTTTAATATCAAGTTTCGTTTTTAATAAGAAATCAAATACAAGACCAAGTTAAATTGTTTTTATTTTATACTGTGCAGTGACAATTTTCGGATTATTTATAGACTGCAAAATATAATTTTGCGGCTTATACAAGGCCATTGCTTGGTAGCCTCATTTATAAAATAAAAATATCCCTGTCATTTGACATTTATTGAATACAATAATGAAGCACAGCACTCGAAAAGAAAGAGTATGAAATAAAATGTTGTATCACACAAAAAGTGTCATTAAGGTACCTACTCAAGCAATTCCGACTTCGTCTAGACGCCACGACCTAAACAACTTGCTTGTACCTATAATGTTTCACTTTTTGTTCCAGATACATAAATAATTATTAATGAAGATTTTAAAATAAAAGTAATTAAAGTTTGACAATGATTTTAATATAATTTCACGGTTCACCACGTAGAATTATAAAAGACATAATAATGGTCATCGGTATCGAACGTTAATTTAATAAATAAATTATTGGCAGAAAAATATAGTGAACTGCACGTTATTCATCCTTAATCAGTGGTCTACAGTAGCAGTCTTAACTATAATAAATCTCTTTCAGTTCGCTGTTGTGTTCGCCGCCATCTTGGCCGTAGCCGCCGCCGGCGTGGCCTACTCCAGGGCCCCCGATCCTTACTTCCCAGGCTTGGCCATCATCCCTGGTGGGGAGACCACTCTCGCCCTCCTTCGCATCCCCTACCTCTTGACCGAGGGCTTTGCCCCAGATGCCGACAACACTTACAGGGAGAGAAAACCATTGTAACACATACAATAAATATTATATTTCATAAAACAAATTATTATACGTTAGGAACAACAATTAAACCATTGTACGATATACAACATGAATTTTATACTAATTTTAAAATATTTTAATGTAAAATTTCAAATAATATAAAATTGAACTGCACGATATTCATCCTCAATCGTTGGTCTACAGCAGCAGTCTTAACTATAATAAAAAAATCTCTTTCAGTTCGTTGTTGTGTTCGCCGCCATCCTGGCCGTAGCCGCCGGCGGCGTGTTCCCGTACTCCGGAACAAACTACGTCAGAGATTGCTTTGGTATGGTCGCCGTCTGGAATGCGTTCAACAGCGGCCGTAGGGATGTCGTTTCTTAGATTATAGGCGCTTCTATGCAAACAGATGTTTGAATATGTGTTCATTTAAATTGTCAATAGTTGCTTAAATATATGTGTTGTTGATTAATGGTTTATTTTATTTGAAATACTCGTTTTTGGTTGTGTCAACTACAGTCAGACTACAAAAAAACTAAATCCCTACGACATGATTCTGGCAACTTCGTGTTCAAAATGGTGGCCATTGATTTTATTACATCCATTGCATTTAATTTTGTTGATAGAAGTAGCATTATTAAAATTATGTATAAAGTTTCGAGATTCTCGATTTCTCGAACGAGATTTGTTGATCTCGATCTGTTAACTCTCGTCTCGACTCAAAAATTCGAGAAGAGAAAAAAAGTTGATCTCGTCTCGAATTTCTCGTTTCATCGAGACGAGAACGAGAATTTCTCGTTCTCGTCGGCATCACTAAAAATTGTCCAACTTCAAAAATTCATATCTCAGTTTCTAATGCACCTTTTTACCTCTCGCCACTCATATCTGTAAGATAATAAACTTTAATAATATTATAAAAACTAAAATTCCTGAATGCCCTTCTACAATGGTATATTTATGAGTAAGTACCTTCATACACACTTAGTAAAATAGTAGAGTATGGCGAGAGGTCATGTGTTTGTTGGCCACATGTGTTGGCCACACACAGACATCATCGAAACTATCAAAATCGTGTTCTAGAGACCTCAAAACGTGCTTATCCATTGAAAACTCACTATCGAAATTTTAGCATGATTACAATACCTCTCGTACAAGACGGAATGGCGAGAGATAAAACAGAAATAAAACAATTTCTTGGACTTTTAGTATATTATAGAAATTTTATACCTACCTAATTTTGCAAAATTAACGAAACCCATGACCAAATGTTTAAAAAAAGAACAGACAATAAATTTAGATAATAGAGTATAGATAAAGTTTTGAATACAGTAAAAATTTATTAATCAATGCCCCAATTTTACAATATCCTGATTTCGAAAAACAATTTATTGTTACAACTGACGCTAGCTATTTTTTTTTGCTATTGGTGCAGTTTTAAGTCAAAACGTAAACGTAAAAGACATGCCTATTGCATATTTTACCCAAATGAAATTCTCTTTGGATCACATAAAGATAAGGAGATATTAAAATTCAAAAATATTAATGAAGATTATTTACAAGAATGGCAAAATAAACTTGAATTAAACATTCTTATTACATATTATTATAATTATGAAATAAGCAATTTAAAAATAGAACATAACCAAATAAATCAAAATAGAAATGATAATATATTATCAAAATTAAATAGTAAAGATGCAGAGAAAAACAAATATACAAGAAAATCACAAACCTATATTTAAATATTTTGGAATTCAATATTTGCAGATTAGAAATTAAAATAATTAACAATTTATTTGATTCTAAGCGAAATAAAAGAGGACTAATAAATGGATTGGGAACAATCATTAAAAGTATTTCTGGAAATTTAGATTCAGAAGATGCTGAAAAATATGATAAGCTATTTGATAAAATTCAACAAAATCAACATATTCTTCAGGAACAAAATTTAAAAAACATACGTACAAATAAAGAAATGATTTCACATTTCAACAATCAGATTAAAAATATTCAACATAATGAGTTGGTATTGCAATCAAGAATAGTTTAAATAGATCACATTATTAATGAAACCGTGAACTGGGAAAATTTTAAATATTAAAGACGCAATTAATCAACTAATTCTATTAAGTATCAACTTAATTGAAATTTTAGATGAAATAGAAACAAGTTTAACATTCTGTAATGTGAATAAAGTTCATAGTTCCATTACAACAAAAACAGAATTAATAAAAATAATTAAACAAACAAATCAACATTTAAACATTTGGGATCTAACTATACAAATTACCAGCCATTGTAAAATTAACAATGACGAAATTAAATATTTATTATATTCCAGTAGGTAGGTATTATATAGTAATGAAATTAACAGATTATTACAAATAACCCCAATTCCAATTATTAATAACAATCAAATGTTTATTATTAATGAAGGAAAAGAATTAATTATTTTAAATAAAATATAATAAAATTAATAATTATTATTTTTGCAAAACAAATTATATAGAAGCCAACAATTAAAATAAAATTACTAAAGCAAAAGAAATGTTTGAAAATATAAATTTTGACATAAAGGAAATTCAACTTAGTAATAAAACATTTGATTTAAAACAAATTAATAAAGCAAAGTGCTCAAAATTAAAGAAGAAATAGTTGATTATTATTATTATTATTATTATATTTAAATATAAGAATATAATTAAAAGGAATTCTAAATTAAAACCAAAATCGGATATATCAGATTCAATAAAACTCTAAGACATGTGACCAAAATTTAGAAGTCTTTTTTTCAAATATATATATAATAGCGATAATTAACTATTACCTAATAGATTATTTTATTTCTATGTCTTAAGAGTTATTTATTATTTCCAACTCAGCATTTTGTAGCCGAGAAGGAAAATAACAGAGATTAGTTAAGTTAGTTCATAAGAGTCTATAGTCCTAACAAGACGTATTGTATTTTGCATTGTTAAATAAATATCTTTTAAAAAATAAATCAATTATACTTATTTACATCCGATTATAGACAATTAACTTGATAAAGTTAGCTACCGTATCACAGAATAAATAATCTAAATGTATATGAAACATAAACAAAAACTACACAGGGCCATCAAGTATTGTAGGAAAACAATGAACAAATCTATTTGTTAACCAATGAGCAGTGACGCGCCAACGAAATTTGCCGCACGGGTGCAAGACTTTATTTGCTGCCCCTATATATATCAACAATAAAACACAATACAAATTTAAATGTATCTTTGAAAATTATTTGACTGCAAAAAAAACTCGTTTCTTGGTCCAGGGACTGACCGAATTGCCTGGAAAGAACCCAATTTCATGGCATAATCGGGCAAGACCTGTGTTTTATACATTCCATTTGTTTTTAAAATTCATTGTAAGTACACTCGTTCTAAAATACCACCTGAATTTTCCATAATTATCTAACATTACTTACATTATATATTTTCGTCATTTAAACAAAAATATTTTTTACAATCCTCATTTATTTAATTAACATGATAAACGTTTTTAATGATTATTATTATTATTAAACAACGACTAACGAGGCGGCTTTTTGCCGCCCCTGAAATTTGCCGTCCGTGTGCGGTGCACTCCCTGCACGCCACTGCCAATGAGCATGCAAAGATCTCATCATCCCGAAATGAGTTACTAGGGTATATAAAGATACTGAAGAATCTAGAAGTGTATCATTAGTCTTCAAATCGTTGACCAGCACATCTAAACCAACCACAATGTTCAAATTGGTGAGTTAACATTTTAACATTGTTATTAGAATTTTAGAAGTTTTGATATTATAATACGTAGTTTGAAATATCGATGGATTTTTTCGAGTGCTTGATTTGTATTTGTCGGTACTTCAGTGTCTGAAAGGTTTTCGTTGAATTATACCACTTAAGAACAAATTGTTTGTGTAATTTATGGTCTCCTGCACCAATAAACATTGAATTTTTTAAATGTGTTTTAATAATCAAATATGGTAAGATGTGGTTCACGTAGAATTCAAGTTGGATAATGCTGTTATTTATCTAAGCAGAATTTAAATTTGATGAATTATTGTAGATTCGGTTATTTACTAAAGAGGGTCGCGTACTAAGTTGTTCCGTCTCAGTTTATTTACTTGTCCAGTTTTGTTAACTGAATATTGAAATTTTTAATACTTGCTGTATGTATTACTTTTTTCAAATATCTGCACAACTGCACAAAACTGATACTAAATCTGATGTGAGATACTATCTTAAAATTAGATCGGAAAAATTATTTTAATATCAAGTTTCGTGTTTATAAAATAAAAATATCCATGTCATTTGACATTTATTGAATACAATAATGAAAAGAAAGAGTATGAAATAAAATTAGTATCACACAAAAAGTGTTATTAAGGCGCTACACTTGTGTCAAAAATATAGTGAAAATGGGAGCTTGCTATATTACAAACTGAGCTCTTGTTAGTACACCTACACTGTTCATATTTTATATATACATAGTTAAGACATGACTCTAGAGTGTTAAGAAGGCAAGCGCCTTAACTATAATAAAAAATTATCTTTCAGTTCGTTGTTGTGTTCGCCGCCATCCTGGCCGTAGCCGCCGCCGGCGTGCTCCCATATATCGGGGATTACAGACCACACCACAACCACAAGGATTGCTTCCCATCCAATGACCGCATGGATTCCTTCCCGGGTGTGTTCCCCGAGTACAGCAGGGATTCCATCTGGAATGTATTCAACAGCGGCCGTGGGGATGTCGTTTGTTAGGTTATAAGCGCTTCTATGAAAACCGATGTTTGGATGTGTTCATATAAATTGTCAATAGTTGCTAAATATATGTGTTGTTGATTAATGGTTTGTTTTATTTAAAATTCTCGTTTTTGGTTGTGTCAACTACAGTCAGACTACTCCCTACGACATGACTCTGGCAACTTCGTGTTCAAAATGGTGGCCATTTTGGATATCTTGTTTTTGAAAGTCCTTTTCAAATGCTTTCATATGATACTAAACACGGCATGATTCGGAAGTAAAAAATTGATTTTAAGGAGATTGCGTTGTCATTGGCGACGAGTTGGAGCGCGATTTGAGGGCGGGCAGTGGTTAATTATCTCTCCAAAGGTGGTGTCAGCCAGCCAGCCGCAAGAGCCACTGGCTTTAATAAATAAAAGCACTATAACGTTCCACGTTCTGGTTCTATCAGACAAAACGCCATTTTACTATAGGATTCAGGATGCATAATTTATTGAGATTCAGCACAAAATGTAGTACCAACTTATAGCGAGTGTTTTGTGGCCAGTTCAAGAATGGTGAAATTTGATTTCAACAAAAATTATTATAAAAGATCAATAGTTTTAATAAAACATTTTTTTTAAAATTCACAATGTAATGTAAACTTTATACGGTATGATAGAAATTTATTTAAAAAAATTTAACTGTAGATCGATTATTTATTTACAGGGTGATTCATAACAGGGTGATTCACAACTAAGAAGCCAATTTTTGAAACCACAGGATTGTTGATTGCATAATGGATATTCTATGATTGGAATTATATTAAATTATGCAATAGCAACAATAGTAAATTTATGAAAATCCATTTAAAAACACCAGTGATCCAAAACTATTTGATTAAAAAACCAAGAAACTAAAATTGCGTGCTTTGAAAAAATTCAGTTGTGTATCACCCTGTATAAAATGTTTTAAAATTAATATCTTGAAGTTAATAATAAATTGTGAGGGCACTCAGAAAGAAAACACTTTTGCAGTATTCTTTAACTTTAAAATTACATGCGATAGCTAGGATGCGACAAAGTACGAGTTTCGGGCTGGTTTCAGGCAGCCGTGGTACTGAGGAAATAGTGAAATAGAAAAAATATTCAGAACCCAAAAATATAATCTATATCTGATGCTTTGAGACGTATTATTGTTCTGAAAATGATGTGTAAATTATTGTGCCTTTTTCTATGGGTACTGCTCTGCCAGAGATTAAATTATATGCACGGGGGGATACAGATTGATAATAAAATAGTTTTCGACTGCAGCAACAACGTTTTTACTGCTTCTTAATAACATGGCCAATAAAA
Organism: Agonum fuliginosum; assembly: GCA_947534325.1. Lineage (NCBI taxonomy): Eukaryota > Metazoa > Arthropoda > Insecta > Coleoptera > Carabidae > Agonum > Agonum fuliginosum. Next base: position 7,290,575 of record OX384031.1, read on the forward strand.
TCACTTACTACTTGCTGATATCTCGACTGCCACCTCCAACTCCTGAGTTCAAATCTTCTTCAAAGTACTGCATACACACACACTGTAACACAAAATTACCTTATTTTAGTATCTAATAACACCTAATTTACGTACAAAGTAACAAAGAAATCACACACGATACACTGTATAAAATATCATTTTGAGCTCTGTTTCTGCAAGGATTGAACATGTAAATTAAATTAATTTAAAAACGTCAGTTTTATTATCTTAAAGTAAAAAATTTACATCGTAAATGTAAAATATTTAACTTAATCGAAAAGACCCGATCCCTTGTCATCGTCAGATTCTTCGGGTTCGGGTTCCTTCTTCTTCTCTTCCTTGGCTGGGGCGCAGCACCAGCTGGGGTACGTTCAGAATTACGGAGTGTAGATCTAGACAAATATTGCCGCAATGATGGCCTATTTGAGATTATCTAGGCATTCCGAACGGCAAAGGGTAAAACGTTAGATAGGACTGTCAAACTGAGTACTGTTGACATTAGATTATACACTAGTTATTTTAAGAAAACCTTATTCAATTTGTATTATTGTAAAACGATGAATGCAGTAATTTATTAGTATTATAACGAACATTTTTCAAAATTTCGTCACGGGTTTTTATAGATATGATGATAATGACAAATATGATGCCAATGACGAAGATGATGATGAGAATTACAATAAAATACAAAATATTATTAATAATGAATTAACAAGAATATAAAACAAGCCAAAATTTGCGCTTATAAGAATAAACATACACACTGCGCGTGCGCATGACTTCTACCTTCCTCTGTGAATAGGGTAAAAAATAGGATAACGTCTGGGTAATGATTCTGAAAGTGAAATTATTTTGCTCCGGTAACTCACTCTATAATACAGAATGCCTGTATTTACCAGAGTGATGCCTGGGCGTTATTCTGAACGTACCCCTGGGACAGCGGCTCCAGCAGGGGCAGCACCAACTCCGGATCTGATCTTGGTGATCAAGTCCTTGATGTTGATGCCCTCAAGGGCTTTGGCGAAAAGACCGGGGTATCTATTCTGTAACATAGAGTCAAAAAGCTAGCCTTATCGATGACTCCACGGCCAAGGTCACAGTAACTGGCTGTGTCTATCTGAATAAGTCACGGATATATACACAAAACAAGGTAAATTAGATATTGAAACTGAAGTAAACAAAATTATAAAAATAATATAAACTGTTCCGTAAAAACTAAAATTTTAAACCTAATTAAAAATACTAAAAACCATACAATATAACATAAAAATGATTCCAAATAAATAAGTAAAAAGAATAAAACCAAAACTCTGATAAAACTAAAGTTGAACTATGAAAATATTAAAAACATACAAATGTCCAAACAGATCAGATAGAGCTAAGCTCTTCGACATGGAAACATCACTGGCGATGGCTCTGCGATAGAAACACGATATGACTCATTATGCTGTTTCGAGTAACCACCTCAAGGAATCAGCAGACCAGCACTCAATATAGAGCGTAAAGGTAGCTCTTAGCCTGTAAGTTACAGAATAGACCCCGGGCCAGTCCACATTGGCGGTCCTCAGGATGGTCTGGATTTTCTCACCCGTGACAGCAACATCAGAGCGGAGTAAACGCAAGCGAGTTCAGCGTTGGATGCCATTTCTTTTTGTACTTAAAACTTTTCGATTAATATCGTAAGGACAATTAGTACGCGGCCAGCCGGTTGAATAGGAACTATGAATTTATTTTTAAAGGCACAATTTTTAAAAATATATGTACTTATGTCGACATTTATTTTAAGATAGATTGCGTGTTTGTGAATTATTATTAATTAGTAATTTGTGACTTTTGTTTTTAAAACATTTTGCATCATAAGTGTGGTCCCTATTTTAAAATTTTCAAATATTTTACAGTATGTTAATATATAATTCATTCTAAAGATTGCAATAATTATCATTTGCAGATATTTAAGTGCGCAGCACAAATAATGGGATTCGAGTATCCCTTTATTTAAAATGTAGCATAATAATGTATTATTAAATCGTACTTTTTGATATAGCTATGGGATGTTGTGTCCACGTTGTATTTTTTATCTACGATAATTGAATATTATATTCATTATGCAGGTAACTTTAGTAAGATAAACCACTCCATAAGACACACTATTGTATTATGAATTCATAAATCAACACTATTGTATTGTGAGTCCATTATTCAACACTATCATCTGCCATTACACCAAAATATGAGGTTAGGTTAATATTTTACTGAATAAAAATTTGTAAGGTTTTATTAAAAAAGTCGTACTAGACTCGCACATAATGGCTATAATTCCTCTTGAATTATAGCCTACATTATGTGGTCGTTAAATAATATACTATATTAATTCATATTTAAAATTGGAATTTATGAAAATGAAGAAAATTATAAATCATAACATGCGATTTCACATTTTATAAGGAAGATGATGGCACAGTCGAAATTCATGCATTGCCGAAATGTTAATTACTTTTGACGTTTTGATATATATTAGCAATAAAATATAACTTAATGTCACCGATTATAGTATCCACGTAGGACCTAGATTTTTTATTTAGATAAATATATTATGCTTAGGCATATTGTTCTATTCATAAATTTTATTTTTTACTTGAAACAAATAAGAAAACAGGAACTAATAAAAATGTTGCACTTGTCATTATTTTTTGTTAAAAGAGAAAAAATCTGAAATTCTAAAAATCAAATGATGCCACTTTATAATTCGATGGGTTTTTATAATATTGGATAACAATAAATTCAGAGTTAAAAATGTCAATGTATTTATAATTCACTGTTAAGGTGATAAAGGTGTCATCATAAATTAGTATTCTTCCTTCTTAATTTTTTAATGTTGCAAGAAAAATAATCAACTGTAATAAAAAAATAAACTCAGTTTTTCAATTAGAATGTTATAGATAAGTACTAGTAAAATGAAATGTTATATTTAAAAAAAATTCATGTACCTAATGATAAAACAATTTTTACATTTTACATATATACGAGTTGAAATATATCCTGAAAAAATTATTTATACAAATCCAAAATTAATTCTTAAATATTCATATTTAAAACAACATAATGCAGATAATTAATAATTTATATTCAAAATTCTATAACTATCTTATCTTCTTCTAATATCAAATATCATCACACTATAATAATAGCTACGTCTACGTCTCATTTAAATTAGTTTCAGTTTGCACGGAATTTCCTCGTTTTTGTGGTATCAGATTACCTTTTCCTCCATAACAAATATTTTAATTTAATGCGACAGATGAGTTTTTGAGAAGCATGTTTCTATTATTGCATCAAAATATTTATAAACTTGGCTTTTCAAAATATGGGTAACCTTGAAATTAATTTGCAAGAATCAGTATAAAAGAACATCCTCCAATTGTTAGAATCAAATCGTACAGTGTCATCTATTAGGAAGATACGAACGAAGAACCTCAACAAAATGTTCAAACTGGTAAGAAAATAATTTTAATATAACTTAATGCCCGCTTTACACAATTATATTTTTACATACAATTTTACATGTAAATTTACATGTATTTCTTGTCATATTTTACAATTTATATTAGCATTTTACACGATCAAATATTCTCAGAATATTTGATACTATGACAGCGACAACTAATATATTTGTGGTGGCAGGTCTTTCCAGGAAAAAACAACCAACTTCATTTGTGTTTTTTTTTCTTTGCTCTTCGTACAAGAAAATTAGTTTTTTTGTATTTTCCTGATTCCACATTTTTTACCGTTGATATCTGTGCCGTTGATTCTATACCGGCTTTTAAATAATACCTACTGTCAGTTATTCGAAATTCAACCATAATAAGGATGAAGTTAGATCCTAAACTAAACGTCAAACGCGTTTCACACAAGTTTGCAACTACGAATTCTAAAACCCCTAAATATTACCAAAATATGATGAAAATGACCTTGATAAATTAGAACATGCTCTATTCCAACTATTTTTACAACATCGTATTGAACAATGTCAGTCTGTAAAATTCTGTCGTTTTACACGGTCAAATCTCATTGAACAAGAAGATTTTGTAAAATTACATGTATTTTTATGACCGTGTAAAGCGGGCATTACATAAAACACGTCATTAAAAACAAAAATAACTTACATCCCAACCTCTCAGCTGTCACATTTGATTTAGCTTTTATATAGTAAAATATCGCATTATTCCAAACAGATTCTGAGCATCCTAACATATCTATCACACCCAAAATTGGGTGTGGCAGTCTCACATCAGTATAATATATTTCACTACATGTGCGTTTACCACGAATATCCAGGTTATAATGTAGAGTAAACCATAGTGAAGATTTTTCTGTAGTCGAACTTGAAGTATCTAAGAGTGTCTACCAATACTAAAAGAAAATATTAGACTAGAAATGGTATAAGCTAGTACTTTCTTACTGGAAATTTTTTTTAGATGTGCATCGTTCTATTGGCCGTATTGGCATTGGCTACAGCTGGGTACATTCACCGAGGTCCAATTATTACTCAATATCCATCTATTTATTACCGATACACCAGGCCCTACTACTACATCTACAACGTGCCCTATGTCTACAGCCATACTATAAATACTCGTACTTGGTAAACACCCAGAAAATAAAAAGAATCTGCAGAATTATTGTGTATTTGTTTATAATTAATATGTTTAATCTTTGTAAATTTCAATGATTTTTAATTCAATTTTGTATTTGTAGGTACTATTTGTAAATTTATTTAGTATATTTTATAATAAAATATGAAAAAGTAGTAGTTTTTCTTTTGATTTCTTATACATAATTACGTTATGTACATACGTACATAACTCAATAAATATGACCGCGGTAATTTGTAAGTTACTGCGGTAATGATTGCACAAATGACGTACCTATTTAAAATTTTGCTCTATATTTATTTATTTATTGTAACTTTGTATTACAACTGATCATAATAGTGTTTAGAATTGTGTAAAATGCCGAAACTTCCTGGTTTTAGGTGCAATAAATTCTTTCAGAATATAAATGGTGAAACAAAATATGAAAATGTAAATTTTAAATTCATACTATGTTTTTGGTATCAAAAGAAATATCTCAATCTGCAGGAAAAAAAATAATGTTTTGATTTCAAATAATCAGTGGTGAAAGTAGGCCGGTATGCTCCGTACCGGTAAAAAAGATAAAGACGGTACGTCGTACCGGTAATAAAATAGAGACAGTACAGAGTACCGTCAAGAAATTTTCACAAATATGTTTATTTTTAAAGATACCTACTTGTTAGATATATTGTATTATTATTATATATAGGAAATATGACTATTTGCAAACTTCTATTGGACTGGACCTAAACTATTTTAATTGAATATATTAATCATAAGTACCGCATTGATATTTTTGCGTTTGGAAGACAAATTTTTCGAATATATATTCGTACTAAAGGGTTAAATATATGAACGCGCTCGTGCGCCCCGTATTTCGATGCCTGTTGCTGAACATAATTATAATTTTCAAATAAACTGGTAATTTTCTGTTGATTGAAAACTTGTAAATATGTATTTGATTTAAAAATTTGATACTGTAGCTATACTATACTTTTACCCCTGCTAATAATGACCATAAATTACCAGTAACTTAATAAATGAATGGTCATTTCAACATCTTGGGTGTGACAGACCCGTATGTTGTGAGTTGTGAGTATGGTACCAACCGACAACTCACGGGTGTTCATGGTTATTACTGGAGAGCACAACACAGGGAATTTTTGTTTTGTGCAGTTTGACTAGAATGGGTACCTCGTTGGAATATAACCTCCTGATATGTCAGAACCACAGTAATAAGCTATGGAGAACTAATAAAAATTTATTTTTATTGATTCTAGAGTTACCATTTGCAAAGAGCAACAAAATAACGAACAAAAATTTTCTTATAACGTTGTAGGTACAATTTTTTAGTTTTCAGTTTCAATGTTAATTGACCAATATCCGAGAAATACGTATAAAATTACCATCACCTGTTGAAACAAAACTTCTCAATAAAAATAAAGCAGAACTGAACGATTTAGGTCTGGGTAATATATAAACAGGTTCAATTTTTATAACTTGAAGTAATAATGAGGGAACCTTGAGTGCAATCTTTTGTGAGAACTTCATATAAAAAGCCCGATGTGCTTCAATGAAGACAGAATCTGTTCTTCAGAGTCAACCAAACACACGTATCTTCAACCATGTTCAGACTGGTAAGGAAATCATATTTTCTAGAAGTTTATAATTCTAAGGATTATCTACTTTAAACGGATAAAAGTTTTTTCTTTAAGAAAATCTAAACTAAATTTACTACAAGACTACAACATAATTTTTGTTGAAAATCTGTTTCACAATGTTCGAACAAACAACTTTGTGGTAACAATAATTCATTATTAAGCTGAGAATTTTTAGACTTTTGACTATTTTTTTTATCATAGAACAAAATTGGTAGCATTTATTTTTGTTTCTATCGTTTATATTTATTTTAAGACAAATTTAATTTTTACTATTTTAGCCTATTTTGTAAAATTTTACAAATTTTGCCGTTTTATATATTTTTAGCCTATTTTCCGGCCTATTTTTGAACTTAAGTAGCATTTTTATCTCATTTTGAATGTTAATTGGCATATTAAAAAAATTCAGTTGTCGTAGTGCAGTGTAAAAATTTTAACTGACATTTGAATATTTCTTTTTACTAAAATTCCAAATAATAAATTCATTATCAAATAGATACATTATACTGATTGAATGCTTTTTATTGCCCACTTTTTAAAAATTGTGGCCCTATCTTTTTTAGTTTTTTTGGGCCTAAAATCCTCAGCATTAGTTTTGGTACAGTTATCACGTTTAGGTTATTTTAGTTTCAAAATTGACAAATAAAAATTATTTTTTGGTCATGTAAAGTATTCAAAATTAATTGTGTCATGTACGTGCTTAATTAAAATAAAATAAAATGTTACACAGTTTAGCAAATTCAAACACAATAAATAAAAATTGAATAGCTTCATGTAATATTTCTATTTATCTAGTAGTTCTAATTTTTAAGGGTATCTATCGATTGAATATTGAATTAAAACGAAAACGAATCACTTTACATTTAGGTACATCACTGAGCAATCAGAAATATTAATAGATTTAAATTGACACGAATGCAGTATTCAGTTCTGAAACATTCTTTGTTCAATTGATTTCGAAGAGACTCAAAGGATAATTTATAGTCTCGCTGCGAGTGTACAAAACTAAAAGTGTATTTTGTCTAGATTGCCCTGGTCTTCTGCGCCGTATTGGCCATGGTAGCAGCTAAGCCCGGTTTGATAGCCACAGCTTACACCGCTCCAGCACTGAGTTCATCCTACCAGTACCAGTACAACGGTGCTCCGCTAGCCTACAGCGGCGGGTACTACCCCCTGGGCTACAACGGGTACTCTGGTGTCCTGGGATACCAGCAATATGCCGGACCTTACAACTACTACATCTGAACGAACACTGGAACGCTGGGAAGCTGTGATGATTTTGGTTTCTGAATTGTAGAGCGATTTTAGAATAAATTTGATAAAAAGAATTACTGTTTTTTGTTTTTCCCATGTAAAACTACTGTTTGTAATAGTTTACCTATCATTCTAAACACTTTTTACTAACAATGCCGTCAAGAGTCCTTAAGGCACAAAGCATGTTGCAATAAGTCATTTTGCGATTTTGGTTTTTATTTTTGGTCTCATATTTTACAATCATGTAGGTATTTAAAGGTTGAGCTTACAAAATACCTTTTATTTTGTTAAATTATTTCTAAAAATTACTAAGGCACGTGTATAATTAACTGTCATATTGGAAATATTATTGACAATTATTGAAAAAAAAATTAATATTACTAAGTTTTTCACAAAAATCATAAATGACATGCGGATTTAATTTAATTAAAATTAAATTAATTGCACCGAATACAATTTTTGGCACAAATTTCCAATGGTTAAATTTTTTATGAAGGATTTTTAAAATCCGCAGATTCCTTAGGAGTAGTACCCGTAATCCTTAGTGTCCAGTACTATTTTCAAAATCCTTTATAAAAAATGAACACATAAGAATTAATAATAATAATAAATTTTTAAAATATTCATATATAATATCCCAAGTGCATGTCAAATTATCGACAATTACATGCACGAGGGATATTCGAAGGACTATTTCCCGATTAAAATTTAGCTAAACGCTGTTTCTCTCATGAAAAATAAAGCAAAATTTAATAACTTCTTTTGACAGCAAGTCAGAATCACTTTGCAACTCCGTATCCAAATACGATAATTTTGCGCTAGTTGATTCTACGTTGATTGGTCGACATTCAGAAAAGTCAGACTTCTGATTGGCTTTAATTTTATGGGGGAAATAGTCTATAAATTTTGTAATAATTCAATCAAAGTGCGAAAAATTCAATGCTGATAATTCCACTCCTGTATAAGTAAACCATAAACAAAACACAATGTTATCGCTTTGACAGCGGATAAAAAGAAAGGTAACTTTTTTCAAGTGATAAAACCTTATTTACCTTTAGCAACCAAACAATGAACAAACCACTAAAATGTCATTTGCTTCATATTTCTAATATTTTGTCAGTGAAATGATTAGATTTTAGGCATATTTGTGAAGAAGAACCAAAGGAGTCAATAAAATTATCTCGTTGAATCACACTCGAGCATTTTATTTCCTCCTAATAAATTTCTGTTTGACATCTCAATCTTGTCAATTTGACTCGAAAAATTGTTTTAAAATAAAATCATTAAACAATTTTTCTTTTCAAATTGCTAGGCAACAAGGTTTCAATACAAACAGAAATTTATCCGGCGAAATAAAAGACTCTTGTGTAATTACAGTTGATAACAACACTCACTTAGATTTGAAGCTTTAATTTTGAGATAACTCCAAAAATAAAAATAAAAATTAAATCGTGGTTTACGACATAAGATTTCACGAGGCTTAGCTAATCTTGAACCAGATTATTAGAATTTTGGGTTTATGAATTATTTTACTCAATATTTTGATAGGTATTATTTTTATCATCAATCAATAATTATTGCTAATCTTTAATTTCACATAAACATTCCTACTCTAGTAGACCACATTTAACATTAGTTCATTACTATTCTATATGATTTCGCTATACTTACTTAAGAGGACCGTCTACCTCCTAAAAACCAGCACAAAACGTACTAACGTAGCGAGTGTTTTGTGGCCAGTACAAAAATGGTAAAATTGTATTTCAAAAAGATTATATACTTAAAGGATCAATTAACAGTTGTGCCTTTTTAAAATTTTAATAAAAAAATTGTACATGATTATAAAAATTCTGAAAAATTCATAAAAATATCCAATTTATGCAAACTTTATACTCATATTATCTCCTGATACAAATTTATTTTAAAATTTTAAAAAGGCACATCTACAGATCCATTCTTTCTCTATTAAATATTTATAAAAACATTATCTTGCAGTCAATAATAAATAGTTTACTCGCAACGAAAACACTTTTACAGTATTTTTCAACTAACATTGCATTGCTAGGATGCAGTAAAGTACGAGTTTCGGGCTGATTTCAGACAGTTGTAGTAGTGAGGAAAAGAGTCGAATAGAAAAAAAAGTAAATTCGAGCGTATTCTAGGAATTCGTAAAAATCGTAGACGGGCCGCTTTATTTATGTGTAAAATTTTAATTTCTATTTAAAAGTAAAAGTTCTCAAATGCCGACTCTCAGAGTAGCCGGTATAGGTACCCTATGAAATAGAATAAGAATTTATGTTTGATCAAACTTTGATAATTTAAGTTTTGAATGAAAATTAAGGATCAGATAAATGTGTATACGTTAAAACCAAATTAAGAAGTTAGTATACTCTTACATCAGTAAATCCGTTTCCGTTATTATACATAACCTCTTTTGTTCCTTTTTAAGAATTTAGTAAATTTTGAATACTAATATTAAAACAAATTTATTCAGGAATTTAATATTGTTAACTTGGACAGTTTTTTGTTTTGAAAACAAAGAAGTCAACCAACCTCGACCTTGCCTCTGTTTCATTCTAGATCTTTTAATTTAAATGTCACTAACCACTCGATATTTAAATTTCTCAATAATGTACCTGTCTGATTGGACTTATATAATAAAAAATACGTTTTACATTTGATTAATCCACACATCACACCTACAATACAACGGAACACATTGCTCTTTAAACTGGTTCACTTTTTATTAGTTACCGAAAACAGGATTAAGGGGCCTTGGCAATTAGTTCATGAAGAACATTGACAGTATAAAAGCCGGCTACCGAAATAGTGCAGGCATAGTCTCAGTCTTCCTGCAGATCAACAATCATTCAAAATGTTCAAATTGGTAAGAAACAAGAAAACACTTTTACCTAACTTGGCTGTGACAGCCTCACAGATTGTGAGTCATCACTATAGATATAAATTTGATTAAGTGCAGTTACAACCGTCAAGAAACTAACGGGTACTCATGGGTTTTAATAAACAAATACGACAGGAAGATTTTTGTGAAGTTTAACTAAATTTGCCGTAGGCTGAATTCGACCCTGAGTTTTCAGAACCACAGTTTGTCACCCATAATTGACAACACTTTCACAGATGATTTTTTTTAAATATTTGTAACGACAGTTTCGTTCTTTCGGACATCATCAGACAACTGACTAACTTCATTCCTACTAAATTTAATAGTTACAAATACAAAAACAAAAATGTGTTGTCAATATTAAAATTATTTATTTTATTCTACACCACCAAGTGCAGACAACAAATCCTATCTTTATTATAAAATCATTTGTAAACGTAGAAATACAAATAGGTTTTTTGATAACTTGGCTTAACTTTAAAAATTTCAACGACGTTTTGCCCGCGATCACGGCCATCTTCAGGTTTTCAATTAAAAATTAAATTAAGTCAAAATAGTTTAGTTTGAAGTTAAATTTAAATTTTGCATTGCTATGAGTAGAAGTGACCACTTCTAGAAATCAACTAGGATTATGGGTTTTAACAGAGTTGCAACGAATATTAGGCAACTATTCATTATTCGGCCGAACACTGAATATTACTTTACTATTCGGTCGAATACCGAATAATTTGACATCACATGTAACACACAAGTGCAAGTGCTTCTATTTACATATTTCATCGACAGACAAAAATATATGTTTAATTATGAGTTTTTATTAATTATTATTACTTACTAAAAGAGAAAAATAATAATAAAAACTTTATTTTGTAATCTTTATAAATATAAAAATGATAAGCTGTTCGTTATTAAAATTTAAAAGCGGCAAATTTTGGAGCAAAAAATAAGGTTCTCTGCATTCAAAGCAGCCTCGAAAGTCCTTGTACAAATTTATCATTTCGCACGAAATGAGTGCAGAATATTCGCCGAATATTCGATTATTCGGCAAACAGTACTGCATAATATTCGGTATTCGGCACAGTAATATTCGTTGCATGTCTAGTTTTAAGATGTTGTTTAGTGTAATATGACACAAATAGTAATTTTTTTCTCTTCCCCTAGTTCGCCCTCGTCTTCGCCGCCGTGTTGGCCATCGCCGCCGCTGAGCCCGGCGTGGTGGGCAGCTACGTGGCCCCAGCCTACTCCGGCTATGCCCACGGCTACGCCGCCGCCCCCGTCGCCTACTCCGCTGGCTACCCCTACGGATACTCCGGATACAATGGTGCCGTGCACGGATACTCTGCCTACACCGGCGCTCACGGATACAACGCCTACCCTCATGCCTATGGACGCTATTTCTATTAAATGGACGATTGTTGAACTAGGTTAAGCAAATTTTGTTTGGGTGTTTTATAAATTTTTGTTTCGAATAAATTATTTCATGTTTGAATATTTGTGTTTGTTTCATATATGAATCCTTGATCCTTTATTATAAATCCTATACCGTGAATTTATTTTAACATGAAACATAGGACTTTTCATATCCATGGTTACGAATTTGACAGCAATGTATTAGAGCGTTCTTTTTAAAATCGAACATAGGGAATCAATTTAACTGTATTATTCTTGACTAATATAACATATTTGTGCAGCTGTAATAGTTCCAAGAGACGCCTTCAACATAAACTTTTAATTGTTTAAACTATACCTACATCGTATTTACAGGTAGCAACATTTGAATTTGTTAATTGGAGTCAAACTGATGCTACCTGGAAATACGATGTAGGTATAGTTTAAACAATTAAAAGTTTATGTTGAAAGCGTCTCAGTTGCCCAAATATGTTATATTGGTCAAGAATAATACAGTTATATTGATTCCCTATGTTCGATTTTAAAAAGAACGCTCTAATACATTGCTGTCAAATTCGTAACCATGGATATGAAAAATCCCATGTTTCACGTTAAAATAAACTCACGGTATATGGCCAGTTGCACCGCTTCCACTGAATTTTTAAGTTTTCCTTAAATGAACAATATCGAATCAAAATCAAATTGTCAAACGTGGAAATAACATTACTGTCATGACGTCATGAGTTCTATTCGATATTTTTCATTTAAGTGACACTTAAAATTTAAGTGGGAGCGGTGCAAATGGCCAATACTATTACATATATGTATATTATCTCGCTTATTTGTTGATTTAGCGTTTTTTGTCAAATACATGATTTATACAGTATCATGTGTAGTAAATGATAGCGGATGTGAATCCTTGGTATCACTTCCGGTTTTTGAGGAAGTCATAGCAACTTTCAAATTTCAACATTGTATTTTTTATTACGAATTTGAAAAGTACATTAAATTTGCTTTACGGTGGTATAAAAAAGACATATGTTGTATTATTAAAATATTAAATTAAGGGCAGTTAAATTATGCACCTATGAACGCTGAAATAAGTATGCCTTGCCGCGAAACAAAAACAATAGTTGAAAGCAGTTACCTGTCAACATTTTGAACATCTTTTATAAAATTAAAGTTAGGTACTCTCGAGGTATTCTAATAAATTAATTGTTTCTTAATTATTCATAATATGCGTTTCCTTTATTATAATTAGATTTAAGAGATATTATATTGTAATTTACATTGATTGTTGACAGGTAACTGCTTTCAACTATTGTTTTTGTTTCGCGGCAGGCTTACTTATTTCAGCGTTCATAGGTGCATAATTTAAGTGCCCGTAATTTAATATTTTAATAATACAACATATGACTTTTTTAAACCACCGTAAAGCAAATTTAATGTACTTTTATATATATATATATATATATATATATATATATATATATATATATATATATATATATATAATATTAATTTATCACTTCACTTCCTGTAGTACCTATTGATCTATATTTTTATTAATACAGCAGACATTTTGAAATAATGTACAAAAATTAATTACGAATTCATAACTTATTATTATGTACTCGTGCCTATCTATAATATAAAGAATTCTTACTTGTATAAAGATCAAATTTAATTAAACAAGCGCATACATTTTATTATATTCTTAGATCATATAGCTTACGTATGAAAGATACTCTATAATAACCTCATGTAAACGTTGTCAACCAATACGATTGAGAAAGATAGAAATAGTTAACATTGTGATTGGACAAAGAAAACCGTCGTTGGAACCAAACTCAAAATGAGTAAACTTTTAACCAATAAATGTCTGGAATGTAAAAATGACATACGTCAAATCAAAACAAAAAATATTAATTTAGCAACGCTGATTGGTGCAGTGACTTCGGTTTCAAAATATTTCCATCTCTCTTAATTCTAATGGTTGGCAGTACCTTTTATCTAGTACGTAAGCTATATGATCTAACCTTAGATCATATCGTATTGGTTGACAACGTTTGCATGTTATTATAATGGAGTTTTTTTAATCTAGTACGGAAGCTACATGATCTAAGGATCTAAGATCATAATTATATAATTTGCTGTAAGTGGTGGCGATGGTTTTTGATAATTTCTAAAACTTTTGACTGCATTCATATGCAAATCTTATTTAAATTTATATTTAAAGAAACTAATACCATATCCTTCTATTTGGTGTAAAGGTATAGGTACCTTTATACCTATTATTAATAGATACAGACTCTATTACTATGAATACCCGCAATATCAGGCGCGTCTGGATGAAGATTATTTGAAAATCTATAACGACGGGTAAGTCTCGAGATTCTAGTGATGTTATGGATGGATGCGCGCCCAAAAATTTTACAATATTTTTACATAGTTTACGGAAAAGATATCTATATTTAAAATATTTAATAATGCCTTACATAATACTAGAGAAGAGATATAGATTTATACTTAATTGAGGCAAAAGAAATGTTTATGAATATTAATAGAGGACAGATATTGGCTTATTATTGGTAAATGTTGTATTTTTAACAGATATAAAGTATTAACTTGACAGTCTGAGTGTTCGTGTTATCTTTGTCTATGCATAAATATTTGATATCATATTCTTAACTGGGTACTGTTTTTCGACGAAATTAATTTCAGGAGGAACAAAGTCAAATTCTTTCAGCACTGAAATACATTCTTCGCCACGCTTCGCTCGGCATACTTCTGGTTTTTTCAAAACAAAAATTTCATTATAAATAGTGTAGCTCACTTTAATTTTTTACTGGCCAACCCTTAACGCCTTAACCCACTTAAAAAATTCCCTTAATTTTATTTGTATTTAAGATTACAACTCCGAAGCGGCCATTTGGCCGACATCGTATTCTATGATTAATGTCAACTTGTCTACTTTATAAATCAAAATTTTCTAATTATATAATATTTTTCGAATAATTTGCTATGTATTTCATTTGAAAATTAAATTAAATCCGGCGTAGATGCATCTGATTGGCCATATACGAATGCAAAAATATATATATTGAAAATTAAACTTCCATATCCTTGAATCCTTGATATTTCTTCTGCACCTCTTGAATTATTTGAATCATAAGCTAATGAGCTGCTTTCATCGTATCATATAATCACATACTTCAATTTCCTTGCAGCTTATATTTACATTTTACTTATTTTTAGGAATTTTTCTTGAATCTTCCAGAGCATTTTAATTTAAGTGATTTGGTCAGTAGTTAACCACACCTAACTTTAATATTTATCACCTATTAATTATCTGTGTTAATATTAGTACCGACGCTTTTTGTTTATCAAAATTCGGAAACAAACACAATAAAATTTATGTTATCTCATTAACATACTGGCTTTGAGTAGTTTTTGCGGAACTATCCGGTACCCATTACTGTAACGAACAAACTTCAAACTGGTTCAATTTTTTTGCAAAATTTTTATAACTAGAATCTTCGACCTTGAGATCTGATGGGCGGTTTAGGACAGACGCGAAGAGTAAAATCGTATATAAGGCAGCTTCCGATTAGTTCGGTATAGTTAGTCAGCAGTACTAGCAAATACACACCTCAACCTCAACCATGTTCAAATTGGTAAGAGAATATTAAAATTTTAATCATTATTTTCCAAAGACAACACTTGAATTTTGTCGAAAAGTGAAATTTATATAAATATTCTAGATCTGTATTTCAATACTATAAAATATCTAAATAATATTGGAAAAATTATAATAAAATTATATAAATAAACTGTAAAATTCTATGGTTTGCTTATACTCCTACATGGAATGAAAATAATTTTCTGCACAAATGTTTCAAATATAAATTAGTTTTTTTGTAAAATGTTGTACATAAAATTATGTCAAATATTCAACACACAACGTATAATTTAGAGTCGTATACTAAGTGTTATAAATCTCTGTAGCTCGTCCTTGTCTTCGCCGCCGTCTTGGCCATGGCCGCCGCCACCCCCGGCTACGTCAGCGCCTACTCTGCCCCCGTCGTCTCCAGCTACGGAGCCTACGGATACAGCCCAGTCGCCTACTCTGCCGGTTTCCCCCACTCCTACGGATACGGATACAACGGTGGATACGCCGCCTACCCCTATGCCTACGGACGCTACTACTAAATTATGACGACTTGGACTATGGATAATATTGCACATTGATTTGGTTTTATTTGTACGAAATTTCTGTTATGTTTTAATAAAGTTTTGTTATTAAATATAACTACTGTTTTCAATATTTTTAGAAATACCCAACCGTCACCTTTATTGAAAAAGTTCATATTAATTTTTAATGTTTATTAAATTTGAAATTTTAAACAGAACTGAGAAAATATTCTTTCAAACTACTTATTTGTAACCTCAGAAACTGATTTTTATTATTTGATGGAAATACGAAATTTCTGTTATATTTAATAAAGTTTAATTATTAAATAAAACTACTATTTTTAATTTTGTTTAAAAATACCCAAACTGTCACCTTTATTGAAAAGTGTTTATTACATTTCAATTTTAAACATAATGAGATAAGACCGTTTGTACCATAAGTTTTTGCAAAAAATCGCTTTAAAATAAACTTAGCAACTAATTATTAATCCGCAATCACAGCCTGAAATTTGGTGAAATTTGACGAAATTTGTGAATTCTAATTTAGTGTATTTTTGTGATTTCATTTTATAATATTTGAAGTAAAAGCTGTAATATATAGGTACCTACTCAATTAAATCTTAAGAAAAACAAACTAAGAGTAATACAGAACTAAACCCAAATAATAATAATAATAATTTATAAATAACTATGAGTTTAAATAAATTTCTATCAATTTTTAAATAAAAGTTGTTCATAATATGATAAATTGTTACACTCAGATTTTTCTTCAATCTACAAAATACTTTATTGCTGCAGTAGAGCAGTAACTTAAATATTATAGAAAAGTGTACAATTTTATCAAGTAAAACAAATGGACCCTCTCCTCTTAAATATGGGTATAGGTGACGATAATAACAAATATGATAAAATTTCTGTTAGGTAATGAAATTAAAGTAACAAATTATATTAAGCTAAACAAGATTATATTTTATTTAAATACAAATCATTGAAGCTTGTAATTTAGTAAATATTTGATATTTAGTTAATATATACTATTCATACTTTTCTCTATAAATGACATCTCGATCAAATAATATGAAAAGCTCCACTTTGTTATATAGTACTCCAGATCTATAAAAGTTCTGTTCCAGTTTCATTTTTTTAAAAGGCATATTTACGAAAGTACTCCCTTTCGGAATATAGTTGTGTGCATAATAAAACCCCTACAATTAAAAATAAGATGTAGGTAAAGTAATAGTACTATTATATTGTAATACAAGTGCAGAATATAAACCAGTATGAAAGTAAGATCACGAGCGATATTATGTGTCGACACATGGAGCCACGGCGTTGACACATGGGCCACAGCGTATAATAACATGTTCATCAGTCTTGTCACTCGGTTTTGGTAGATACTATGAATGAACTGAACTAAATAAAGAACGTCAAACACATCTTGAGTCCCACATACCCGGTTATGTAGAAACTCTGATTGAACTGAACTAAATAAAGAACCCATTGCCCCTCTTGAATACCAAATTATTCGGTTTTGGTAGGAACAGTAGGGGAGCACACAATTTGGACAAATATATTTTTGTCAAAGTGTAGTTTGACCAAAAATAATGAAGCCAAACTGTATTTTCGTCAAACTGTAATTTATCCAACTGGAATTTTGTCAAACCGTAAATATGCCAACCTGTAATTTAGCCAAACTGTATTCTAGACAAACTGTAATTTCAAATTTCACATTCCGTAATTTGACCAAACCGCAACTTCGACTAATATTATATTGTCAAATCGTTTTCAGGTAAACCGTAGTTTAGCCAAAACGCAGCTATACCTAACTGGAATAATCCAACACGTAATTTATCCAAAACGTATTTTTGTCAAACCGTAGTTATGCATGCATAACCGTAATCTTGCCAACTGTATTTAAGACATAGTAAAATGCGTTTGGCAAGATTACGATTATGCATAACTGCGATTTGACAAAAATACGTTTTGGATAAATTCCGTGTTGTTTTATTCCAGTTAGGTATAGTTGCATTTTGGCTAAATTACGGTTTACCTGAAAACGATTTGACAATATAATATAAGTCCAAGTTGCGGTTTGGTCAAATTATGGAATGTGAAATTACAGTTTGTCTACATTACGGGTTGGCATATTTATGGTTTGACAAAATTCAAGTTGAACAAATTACAGTTTGGCTAAAATACAGTTTGGCTTAATTATTTTTGGTCAAACTACGCTTTGACAAAACTATATTTGACTAAATAAGCGGACGCCGAACAGTAGAACCACAGAAAAGTGACAATACTGATGAATAACATTTTATACGCCGTGACCCTCACGAAATTATACACCATGATTTTACGAGTATATGCCATGGCTTGCTCCGTCTCTTTCCGCACTTGTATTACAATACTTATATAGTAGGCGCTCGGTTATATGAACTAATAAAAACCAGGACAATTCATATAACCGAATGGTTCATTTAATATTTAATCGAAAATGTATTTTACCTATACATATCTATTTAATATTGTCCGAAACAAATTGTTAGTACATTTTACATTAAGATAAATAGATATTTGTTTTTGCACTCAAGCATTTTACTAATGCCATATCGTCCATATCTCTACATTTTGGCAATACAAGTAAAAATCAAGATAAAAATATTACTTTCGCATGGGCTTAAAAATAGAAAATTGGAGTGCTTAAGATAATAAATATTTTAATACTTCGTATTTAGGAGAAGTCTCAGTTTAGAGTTTAGACCGTGATCACTCTATAGAACCTCATTATGTTAAAATTTGTCCGTTTACTTTAGTGGATTGTTCATATAATGGAGTATTCACAAAACCGAGCGCCTATTGCACACTGTACCTACAATTTTAAAAAGATTTTATACCTTTTTGACTGGACATTGGGGTGGTATGAAGTGAGGACAATCTATCGCAAATAATACTTTGTACCCTGTTTGTAAATAGTCACAGTAAACATTCTTGTAGTTGACTGCAAATGGTTTGTATTGATTGTCAAGAAATTCATATGTTTTGACTTCAATCTACAAAAATATTTATATGTTGATTATAAGTACTTATAAGCTATTAAAAAGTTATAAGGTATTTTGTATATTATTTTCTTATTTATCGATATTTTTGGATAGGTATGTGAAGTGTAGTTATTATGGGTACACCATGTAGTAATTTTTATAATTTCCATCAATAAAAAATGTAAGTACACTCAACCTACTATATAAATAAAAACTTACAGTATCATGTAAGCTGTAATCAACGTCTTGTACAACAATGTAGCTCATGTTTAGAGCATTTACAGTGCGGTTAATCCTGTTTAATTTAAAATCACCAATAAAAACATCATTACGATAATTTGTGTAAACTACACGTTCCAAAATTAATTTGTAACTATCCTGCAAAGTAAAATATTTTCTAAATAATTATTATTCATATTTCAAATAACTTACAATGGCTTCTATTCCATTTAGATATAAACCGAGAATAATTAGTAAATATACGAGTAATCCCGTCATATTGCTTGGTGTATCAAAAATTACAATAGGGGCCCCTCTTGCTCTGGGTTGAGATTTTATTTATTTTAAATCAAGGCGATTCATTTATCATTTCCATTACTACAAAAGATTATAATAATAAAAAACGGGAAACGAATTATTATACTTATCTACTTATTTGTTTGGAATTATTATAATAACAATAATTTAAAAAATAATGATATAATACCGGAATTTTCGGTAATTAACATGTTAAAATATATATCGATAAAATAATAAAGATTGTCGTTCATTTCCAAATATAAGACAAATATCTGTAGGTACATTAGTAAATATAGGTACCGGAAAAAACAATGCAATTATTTAAATCTCGCTATGAGTAGTTACCTAAGTATTCATTTTAGACAAAACGACGAAAGTTGTTGTAATTACCAGACTTATTAAAAACTCAAAAATAGCCATTTCAGAGTGCCAAGGATGTATTTTTGACAAATCTTACCATTTTTCTAAATATTCAATATTTTGCCAGTTTTTATATCTCTCGGCTGTCTACTGTAAATATAAAATATGCATTTAAAACTAAATATCAAAGGTCGTCGCACGGATTGAGTCGGTGACTGCATCAAGGCGAATCGGTCGAAGTGGTTCGGTTCCACTTTTATAGTCGAATCCAACATCTACTATTCTATAGCACGGCCACCGGTTAGCTCAGCGGTATAGAATGCTAGTGGTCCCTAGTTCGATTCACAGCACAACCGACAATAATACTATTGAGTGGTTCGATTCGCGATCCCACTATAATATCATCTACCATTCTGTAATTGGGAGTTTATTCTGTAGAATGATTACCATCAAAATAATAAAAATATAGTTGCTGAGGTTATAAATAAGTAAATAGTTTCAACTGTCGTCACGTTTGAAAGAATATTTTCTCAATTGTTTTTTAAATATTTAATATTTAATAAATATTAAAAATAATATGAACGTTTTCAATAGAGGTGACGGTTGGGTATTTCAAAAAATATTGAAAACAGTAGTTATATTTAATAACAAAACTTTATTAAAACATAACAGAAATTTCGTACAAATACAACCAAATCAATTTGCAATATTATCCATAGTCCAAGTCGTCATAATTTAGTAGTAGCGTCCGTAGGCATAGGGGTAGGCGGCGTATCCACCGTGGTATCCGTATCCGTAGGAGTGGGGGAAACCGGCAGAGTAGGCGACTGGGCTGTATCCGTAGGCTCCGTAGCTGGAGACGACGGGGGCAGAGTAGGCGCTGACGTAGCCGGGGGTGGCGGCGGCCATGGCCAAGACGGCGGCGAAGACAAGGACGATCTACAGAAATTTTAACACTTAGTATACGTCTCTAAAGGATACGTTGTGTGTTGAATATTTGATATAATTTTATTTACAACATTTGACAGAAAAAGTAATTTATATTTGAAACATTTGTGCAGAAAATTATTTTCATCCCATGTATAAGCAAACCATAGAATTTTGCATTTTATTTATATAATTTTATTATAATTTTTCTAATATTATTTAGATATTTTATTGTATTGAAATACAGATCTAGAATATTTATATCAATTTCACTTTTCGACAAAATTCAAGTGTTGTCTTTGGAAAATAATGATTAAACTTTTAATATTCACTTACCAATTTGAACATGGTTGAGGTTGAGGTGTGTATTTGCTAGTACTGCTGACTAACTATACCAATCTAATATCGAAGCTGCCTTATATACGATTTTAACTCTTCGCGTCTGTCCTAAACCGCCCATCAGATCTCAAGGTCTAAAGATCTGGTCCCGAAAATATCGCGAAAAAAGTGAACCAGTTTGTTCATTACAGTTAGTATCGGGTAGTTCCGCACAAACTACTCACAGGCAGTATGTTAATGATGGTGAGATCGTAAATTTTATATTGTTTGTTTCCGAATTTTGATAAACAAAACACAAAATACTACTATACGATTGTAAAAAATTACTAATGAGCAGTAATAAAATTGAGATATTTTAATTATATAAGACTTCCTTTATTTTTCATTGATTTAAAATTGATAAAAAGTGTCACCACGAATAATTATTATACTGAAATTTATTGTTTATATAGTAAACCTAGTCTACTGTTATAAAATATGTATGTTACTATAAAATGTTTATATTTTTAATTATTGTGTGTAGAACATTTCGCGGTCGAATTCAAGTATTAATTTATTAATAAGGCTACTGTACTATAGCCGATACTAATTTAATAAATAACTATATTAATAATAATCTACTTAACAATTAATATGAAATTATGAACAACTCAACGTAGGTACTTCATTATTTTGTTACTGCCAAAAAAAATACTGACATAATATATTATAGGTACTAGGTAAGTAGTACACTTCTGCTCGTATCTCGTATATTAATGTATAGTATAGATAAAATAGTCTTAATAACAACATTTTCTAATATTTCTTGCATTTTAATATAACCTAATTTTCATTTAATAGTTTTACATTCAATGCCAATTACAAATTTATTGCAGGACGACATAACCTGATTTACAATAATTATTATAATATTATCAGTCAGTAACCAATTCACCACCAATTCATATTTATTTGTTCCACAGAAATTTTGATGTAAAACTATTGCATTCTTCAACTTTATATTGGCATATTTTAATTGCAATAAATAAAAATTTATAACCTACTTCTTGCTGGTTTCTGGCTATCTCGGCTGCCACCTTCAAGTCCTGCGTTTAGATCTTCTTCACTGCACTTAACATACACTTAACACTTAGTATTACATTGTTCACTATGAAATAACACGTGTTTTTAGCAAATAATCACAGAGAAACCGCACACAAAGCACTATAAAATACGATCATTTTATAAACTGCCTTTGATTTGCAAAGCGTGAACAAGTACGTTTAATTAGTACGACGCGTCATCGCCAGACGATTGACTAGCGAATAAATAAGAAAAGAAATATATTTTATTGGCGCAATTTTTAAATATCAATATTTTGATTTAAAAAATCTGACGTGGACACCACATGACTTCCTTGTACGCCTATTAAACTGTTCATACTTTTCTTAATAACTAAAATGTAGAATAATATAAAAAAATCTGACGTGGCCACCACAAGACCTCCCGCCATACCCACTTTATTCTTTTAACTTATTATACAAATATATTAATACCTATATAAGTACTACTACTACTGCTACTATACTCACAAATATATTTTAGTCATTTTATTTAAACTGCAGAAGAAGATATAAAGGATATTTTACTGTTGTCACTGTCATGTCATAATCATTTAAATTTTACGTAGTAACAAATGTTATACGATCATGGACTACAAGATACCGAAATACTAAATTATAAATATATACTTTAATTATTCTTAAATGATACCAGATACAAAAATATTTATAAAATACCGATTGTAGGTAATAATCACATATCCTTTAAAATAAAAAAAATTTGTCTTAAATTAATTATTTATCGAAATATTTGAAAAAAGTACTACTTCCGGTTTGTAGATTGAAACAAAAAATAGGTGGTGCACAACTAGATGCTATAACAGTCCTAAATACAAAATTTCAACTTTCTACGTCTAACCGTATTTGAGTTATGCGACACACATACGTCCGTACGTACAGACGTCACGACGAAACTAGTCATAATGGATTCAGAAAAGGTCAAAACGGATATTTCCGTAAAAATCTGAGAACCGAAATTTTTCGCGATTACCTACAATACGGAGTGTACAAGGAAGTAAAAAGACTACAAATTTTTAATTTTTTCGTGCCTTATTATTAAGATACATACTGTGCTAAGGTTTATGCATTGTAAATTAATTATTCATTGCATTATATTGAAAAAATATACAATATTCTAATCAATAGAATAATTAAGGTGATAGGAAACACCATAATAGTTATATAATATTAAAATATTTCGCTAATCCTTTGCCAGTAAAGAAAATGTTTTTTAATGTGTTTAACATTTAATAATCCGTATTGACATTTTCAAATAAATATAGTTTTATTGTTTTCTGATATAAATATTATGCAAGGAAGCTATTTTAGCACAATTTTATTTTTAAATGTTTTAATTAATACTGATTTACGGGAATTGTCAAAATTTAACAAATTCAAACCTTGGAAGTAACCTTGGATTTTTTAGTGAATCTTTATTTTTTATTCAATTACAGATTTTCTAAAACATGTTAAATTTTTTGTAATCTAAAACTATTTTAAATAAATGATACGAAGATGATCTTTGATAGCTTATAAAAAGTGAAATTTTATTGAAAAATCTTGTAGGTACTTTATTCATGTTTTATCACTACAAAAAATATACTCTTACTCATTTCATACTTGATTTAACAAAAACAATAATTTCTTACTCATTATTGTTAAATTTAAATCAACGAATAACTTTTTGCGTGACTACAGATTTTATGATCCAGTTTTCTTTTGTTTCCAGAATCAATTTGCACCTGTTTTAAAAAAACAAAAAATAATCAGGAAATATGTTGTTCTTTTATGTAGGCATACAAAGCAACTTTTATCTTAACAACATATAACATATTATTTTGTTTAAATTATAGGTGTAATTAAATAACAGAGAAACTGGTTCACTTTTTATTTGGAATGTGGCGACAAGATCTGGACGCGGGTTAAGACCTTGAAGCTCTTCTCTGCAAAATCAGTGACAGTGATTTTATATAAAAAGCCTGATTCAGAAACGGAAGGCATAGTTAGTTCACAGTACTAGCAACACAAAAACCTCAATATGTTCAAATTGGTAAGATTTAATATTTACCTACATTCATTTCAGTTCCAACCTAAACGCTAAATAGGAAAAAAATTTGAGCCATAAAATCTAATTATTACATATCACACAATACTTTTAGTTTTGTTTTCTTTTAATTGATAAAAAATAAGGATTCATATTATAAACTTAAACATAAAGAACACATTGTGCTTTTATAGAACGTAAAAATTTAATCTTGGGTATCTGTATTGGAATATTCTAAACGGCGAGATAGCACAGTGGTATAGAGTACTTGACTCTAATTACAGAGGTCGTGGGTTCGAATCCGGGTTAGGTGTAAAATTATCATGATTTGACTCGGATTGGTATCTACTCTCGTCACCATTCCAAGTTGGGATACAATTAACTTGGCAACCACAAAGCTATCGGGCACCGGCTAGTGGTTGTAACAAGGGCTTGTGCAAGAGAGTTAGATGGAAAAACAGTCACATGATAAATATGGTTTGTGTCAAGCTTTTAAAACTACTTAATATAAATTAATATTTTTCACTTAAACCATAACTAGGTATATTTGTTTTTAGTACAAAAAGGTTGAAGTTTTAAATCATTTATTTACTGTACCTACTTGTCATTACTTATATCTTACAGCAAATCGTAATTGATAAACTAATTTTTAATTAAAAATTGTAAAATTGATTCAAGAAATAGAATTCACAAAACTTTTTTGGGTGAAATTCTATGTGGAGGATCTTGATTTTAACAAAATCATATTAATGTTTGTTGAAAAATCAAAAAATCTACACGCGATTTGTTTAATATTTTAATTTTATGAATCTGTATAAGTTACAGATGTTCACAAAATTGGACCATTAGTAAACAAGTTATGTTTTATACTTTTAGGTTGTCCTTTCATATATTGAACGTTAACGAAAACATGAAAATACATCTCACTATTTCTCTTTTCAGTTCGCCCTCGTGTTCGCCGCCCTGGTGGCCGTCGCCTGCGCCAAGCCTGGCTACGTGTCCTCCGCTGTGTCCTACGCCGCCCCTGTGGCCCACTACGGGTACGCCGCCCCGTACTACTCCGGCGCATACGCCGCCCCCTATGCCTACAGCGGATACGGATACGGAAACGGACACTACGGATACGCCAGATTCGGTTCCCCCTACCACTACTACTAAGCACTGTGTGCTGACTGACTTAGGTTAAGATGCAAAAATGTTTGGATGATAATAAATGATGAGTACGAAATTGCTGGATGATAATAAATTTGTTTTTTGTTAATACTGTGTTTTTTTGTACTTTATTCCTTATAAATGGTTTAAAACTTTTCCGTGGTTCAAGTTTCTTGGCTTGGGGGCTTGGGCCAGCAATGTGTGATTGTCGTTAGATTGTAAAAGATCTTGCATTAAAACTCACTCAAACGCTTCAAGCTGACCACTTGATCATCTTAAGCCTGAATCCCACGATAGTTTATTGATAATATCGGCAACATTTGTCACAAAGTACTATACCTTAAGCATGGTAGGTTTAGCTGCACTATCTAAACTAAATTCCAGTAAAAAATTGATAAAAGGTGCTTATAACAAAGAAGTGTGTTGTAATTTCTAACAAAAGTTGCCGGCATCGACAATAAATGTGTCCAGGCTTTAAATGTTGTCCTGGTTGCAAAAAATTACTCCGTTGCCGCTTTAAATTTCAAAGGTTGACTATGGATTAAGATTCTGACTGCACCAAAAGACGATTTGGTCTAGAAGTGGTTGGATTTCACTACAATAAACCAATCTATAATTGGGAGTAAATCCTGTAGAATGGCCGCCCCTTTTACATCGATGCATACGCCACCCCCTATGCCTACAGCGAATACGGAAACGGACTCTACGAATACGCCAGATAGGTCACCCCTACCACTTCTATTAAGCACTGCGTGTACTGACTGACTTAAGTTAAGATGCAAACATGTTTAGATCTTGATCACAAAATTGCCGGATAATAATAAAATTGTTTTTTGAAAATATTAGTAATTTTTTTAGTTAAATTCCTGTAACTCCTGACTTTTAATGTTTATAATAATACAGGATTTTCACAACCTCAAGACCAATCTGGACAGATATGGTACCACTGGTTAAATATTGCTCAGCCTATAATTAAATTGGAAACCCTTTTTGAATATAAGCTTAAATATAAAATTTCATTTTGAAATCTGAGCAGGTGTTCCCACTTTATTCACTTCCACACCAACATAATATTAATATTAAAATGAAAGACCGACTTTTAAATTAGGTTTAGCCGGTAGGCTTTTTTTACGGTTTGAAAAAACATCAAAATTTCGACACAGATTAAAATAGGATCACAAAACTTCATTTCATACTTTAGGTTGGTGTAAAGAGTATCAATTTTTAAAGCCAATCTTATAATTAGCTATAATTTCTATTTATTTCATTACATTGAATTTAACTTGATATAATATGTACTTAGTTATCTAAAATCATTATAAAAAGACCTTTTTGTCAAAAGAGATACAATCATCCTTACTTTGTGACAGTGATGTTATTTTTACGTTTGTATTACATAATTTTTTCTCATAATAATATTATTTTGTTTATGAAGCATGTTTACATAAATGTAAAAGAATTGCGGATATAAAAAATTATTATACCTATATTTACGTCTTTAAATCTATCTAGTTTTCATACATCAATATTATTAGCGCTATATTAGCAGTATTAAAAAACTTAAATTTATGTTCTTATTTTTCTCTAAACTAGTTTTAAAACTAATTAAAATTTAAGATTAATTTTCAATTTTTCAAACTATTTATGTAGCATTAAAAGCAAAAAATTAATTATATACAAGATGTTAATTCAAAATCTACTGGTAGGCATTTAATATGAAACAAAGTTTTTCCTTTTATAAAACAACTTTAAAAGTTTTCATATTGTTATATAGTAAAATATATTTGAATTTATAAATAAAATGTCCTCTTTTTATACCAAAAAATTGTGCTTAACTTTGTTGATTAAATATTCTGAAATTAAAAAGACTAGTACTAGTAAACCTCATGTTAATATATGGTATCAAAAAGATATGTCCCAATTCTTAACAAATTCAAATTTACGTTTTATACTCGTAGTAATATAATAGTAAAATATAATAAAAACTAATAGTCCTTTGATATACAACAGATAGTTCAAACTTCAATTGAAATTTATATTTATACTGTATTAAAACGAAACTTGTTGTAGATAGAATATACATGAGTGATGAACAAAAAAACTGATCAAGGTTAGAATATAAAAAAACAAAATGAATTATTACAGTTTTATATTCAGATTTACAAGGTATAAATGTAAATGAATCGTACCTACAAATTTAGGTTACAATAATGTTAATATAGGGAACACATTAATTTCATAACTGTCAACATTATGATTATTTTATCTTTTGCGAATTAATGTTAAATATTTTATTTACCTATAAGATTTTTGAGTTAGTTTATGTTGTAGGTACTCTTCTTTATTCAAAAGTTTATCTTTTGGTTATGTTTTCTAAAATGTATTTGTCGTGGAGAAAATAATTTACAACATATGTATATTTGGAAGAGTAACCGCTGTTGTAGAAACGAAATACTTGCCTACGGCTCGTGAATTAAAGTTTTTCACTCGAGCTGAATGTGTCTTATTATTACTAACTATATTTTTTTATTTTCATTATGATGATAACCACTCAAAAAGTTTAATTCACACATTAAACAATGATAGATGTTGGTACTAAAATTCTTAAGCCCCAAAGGTGATTTAATTAATTAATTCTAGGATAAAAGGCTTTATTAATTTAATTTAATACATTATGACGTTTCGGTTAAAATTTTTGCCATCTTCAGACAGAACCTAGAAAAAACACTAGCTCATTACAAAAATTCGAAAAACTTATAAAATATTACAAGGTGAAAATAAAAAGCAAGGAGTAATTAAAATGTACGACAAAAACAAAAAAAGGTGAGTCAAAAATAAAAAACTCAACATGAGTC
Organism: Agonum fuliginosum; assembly: GCA_947534325.1. Taxonomy (NCBI): domain Eukaryota; kingdom Metazoa; phylum Arthropoda; class Insecta; order Coleoptera; family Carabidae; genus Agonum; species Agonum fuliginosum. Next base: position 7,318,958 of record OX384031.1, read on the forward strand.
AAATAATGTGATGACAGTCAAAAATTTTACCGAAACGTCATATGTATTAAATTAAATTAATGTTGAGATTCTGTGCAAATCTATAAGTTTTACATATTTGTAAATCTTTAAATATTGAACAAAATCACATCAATGTTTGTTGACAAATACAAAAATATCCATATGATTATAAATTTCATTGCGATTTTGTCTAATATTTACAGTTTTAGATCTGTAGCAACTACAGATTTTCACAGAATTCCACTATAAATCAATAAAGCCTTTAATTTAAGAATGAATTAATTAAATGATAGATGTTATTATAGTAGAATCCAACCACTCCGAGTCATAAATATTATTGTCACTTTCTAGGTTCAAACTGGGGACCGCTAGCATGCTAGGCTGATACTCTACCGTTGAGTTAACAAAAAGAATTTAGGTACTGTTCTAAAATAAAAACGTGTCGACAGTTGCAAATAGATTAAAAAATGTGATATCGAGTTCAGATTCGAAGAATCTCTGATATTGCATTTTTCCATTACTTCCAGTTCTATGATTGCGGGTTTTGTTACCGTAATTGGTATTTCTTCTTGCATGCCGGGTCATCATCCTAGTCGAGGCTAACAGGGCCTGGCTAGGAGGGGCAGCGGTGCAGGAATTTCAGGGTCGAGCGCCGGTTCTGATGGCAAGGGATGCAATGCAAGTGCAAGTGCAAGAGCATCACTTTGTTCTAAAAGCGTATATAAAGAAACCTGGAAACTGACCACGGCATAGTCAGTTGTTTGACGTCTAGCAGCCTGCAGTGCACTATTCGCCATGTTCAAGTTGGTAAGTACATCATTTACATTTCTTTGTTAAAAAAATCTGATGTGGCCAGCACATAACCTCTCGCCTAATTCTGCTCATTCTACTAATCTATAATAAATAATTACTTACATTTTAATAGTTGAATGTTCAAGTAATATGTAAAAGATAATGTAAACCAAGATGCAAATGGTGCCAAGTGTACTGTCACTGTCATAATAATTCAAACTTTGAGTAGGTTGAAACAGATACTGGAATTTCAAAAAAGTGTAATATTGGTTGTAGTTACTTTATTTTATTGTTTAATACTACCAGATTCAGCAAATTGTATTTAAATTTACCTGTACCCATAGATAATACTTTTTCCTTTCATTTTTAATTGAAAAAATTGTCATAAATAAATAATGTACCAATTTATTTAAGGAAAACTATATCAAGCTTCAAAAGTACTACTTCCGGTTTGCGGATTTCTACCAAAATCTTATCCGATGTTAAGATCCTTATTAAAATCTTCAATAATATGAAATTTGGCTATTAAAGATTTGATACTTTTTAAGTTATCGTGAACACACACACACAGACATCATCGTGAAAATAGTAAATTCGTATTCAAGAGACCCTGAAACGTGCGTATACACTAAAATCTAATAATCGAAAATTTTGACCCATTACAATACCTCTCTTGTAGAATATGAGGCGAGAGGTAAAATTTTTTTTGCGAAATTCATATTCATGTTATATATTTTGCAATAGCATTAAATAAATTAATATATACATTGTCTGTTAACGTTAATACCAACTTGTTATATTCATATTATGCGACACAATCAAGCTGCAAATTTGTCTAAAATCATTTTGTATTTATATACTTTCCTGCGTCATTAAGTGTTTTAAAATATTTATAGTCTGTTAATGTCAACTGTATAATTGCTATTATCAGCATCATATTGTGCGTCAGAAAAAATATTTACAAGTATTTTTGTGCATGAATATATTTAGAACAAATCTATATAGGTACTTGGAAAATCTTTCTGAAAATAGATTAATTAAAGATTGTTCAAAGTAGTTAATTTAGATAAAATTAAACATTAAAGTTGTATTTTTATTATTCCACGAGTAACTGGTTTGTCTTTGTATAAGGATTTTTGTCAGTACCTCAACTCTGGTTCGAATCCAGTGAGGTACAGATGCTTGTTTAACTCTTTACTACCAGTAAGCTGATGTGATTTGATGGCTGGTAACCTGACACACGATTAAATCTATATTGAGTACAATGGTTAGATTCCACTGTAATAACATCTACCATGCATCATCCTATAATTGGGAGTTAATCCTGTAGGTTGGTTACCATCAAAAAATATGTGAGACTGCTATATCCAAATTATATTAAGGGGCCAGTATACTTAGCGTGTAGTAGTAGTAGTCCATTTTGATTACTTTATGAACCAGATTTTAGTAACAGTATACTAGCAATATGTATAGGTAGTCTTTTCCGATTTTCCACACTTGTTCTGAATAATGGAAAATCTAGAAAACCATTAAAAATCGTAGTTTACCAATAACGCTTTTGTCAATTGGAATATCTTTTTCAAAAATATTACACATAATCTGCTGTACTATCTTCACATCGAATAATATTAGTGTCATACATTTACAAATTATTTTGTTTTCAGATCGTATTCGCCGCCCTCTTGGCCTTCGCCGCCTCCAAGCCCACCACCCTGATCACCTCCCCGGCCATCGCAACAGCCCCACTGACTGCCCCCCTGGGATATGCCTACAGCTACGGCACGCCACTGGCCTACAACTACCCCACATACTACCGCACTGGCCTATCGCAGATCGGATATGATTATGCACCTCTGGCGTACTACTGATCTCGACTGTCGACTGATCTCAACTGATTCAACACTGAGCTATGATCCCTGATGACTGATTGAACCATAAGACTGATGATGATGATGATGATGAATAGGTTAGGTTTCGTTCACCCCTCATAAGATGAAATTATGTTTGACTCATTGTGAAATTAATGATTCGTGGCAATAAACATTCATTCCATTGATAAACTATTGTTTTTATTTTATTTATTTATTTGTTAATAATAGCCCATTACAGTACTAAAGGTAATTCCAAGCTGTAAATTTAGCGTCTAAATGGACGTTTTCTTTCATGCAGATTCAAAGAAGTGAGATATTGCATCCCTGTAATCCATAAAAGCCCACATTGTACTTACTTACCTATAGAATACAATTTCACAATAGTTTTAGCTGAAAGAGGACTAGTAATGGAGCCAATTAGATGAAAAAATGGATGAAAAGTGATGTAAGAAGAACCTGATTTTTTCCCCTTTATACATGAAAATGAGTTAAATACTGAAAAATTCGTAGCCGTCAGGTGCAGGCTTGACCAGAAAAATGGCAAAAACGACTTTTTTGTTGAATTTTAAGCAGACCGGTTAACTATTTTTTGCATATCTCTGGCTCAAGTGGTCATTTAAAAAAATGAAAAATACTCGTGATTAAGTGTAGCATGGGGCTATTACTCCTATAATAGGAGTAGGGTTGCATTCAAAATACAACCTAACCTCGAAAACTCGAACTCTATGAATTTTTTTAATAAAATTGCAATAAGTGACGCAAAAATCGTCTGATTTTCATGAAATACTTATTTTAATTGCTTAAATATGTGATTAAATTTTCAAGAAATTTTTTAAACTTTTATGACCACAATTGACATTTTTTGAATAAAATGTCAATTAACACAATTTAATCAACTATAATATACATAAATTAGCTGTCATAAGCATCTAATTATTATATATTATATAGAAAATAAAATATTAATACATTAAGATGTATGTACTTATAAAATAAATAATCGTTAGTCCGATAATTATTATTGATAATTTTATCATGAATACATTCGTAAATAAATTTAATTTTCAATAAATAAACGGAAGAAAATGTCTAGCACTGACTTTCACTCTCAAATATGGTTGGTGTTTATTATAAACAAATATCTTGGGATACTACCATACGACGTATATGGAACAACAACTCGAAGAAGATACAAAACCAAATATTTATTAAGTTGTGTCCATATGATAATGTTTGGAATAATAGGAACACTACATTTTCTTTTGGTACCACCTGTAAAAGGTTTCTCAATCGCACTTTTGTTATTTGTAATGTTTAATACACTGCCGGTTTTTGCCGTTGCATTTAATTTAATTTGGTTTGCTAATTACAGTGAAGCATATTTTAAAATATTGTACAATTTAGATGATGTCAGAAAAAGTGTAGAAAAGTTAAAGAACCGTAACTCAAGGAAAACTAAATTATTAGCTGAAATACTTTTCACTGTTTATTTATTTCTTCATGGATTGCATTTAACCATTTCATCAATAAGTCAACCTATGACTATAAATAGAATATGTTTAATTGCTATAAGACAATATATGACAGTCGGTTCATGGACTTTTAAACTATATTTTTCTAGTATAATGAACGAAATAGGTGATCTATTAGAAAGCATAAATATTTATTTAAATAACATATTTAATACGATTAAATTAAGCAACAACAAAAAAATTATTTTAAAAGAATTAAAAATTTGCTTAACATTGTATAGCAAACTATGTCGTATTGGGAGAAAATTGGACAAATTCTGGTGGATAACAAATTTAATAAATCTTTTTGAGTCATATTATTTACTCGTGTATACACTATGTATAACAGTCAAAATTACAAAAGATATAACTGTCGCATCATTCCTATATATTGCACCAATGGTGTCGCTCATATATTTAATTATTTTAGAGTCTCTTTTGTTCTTTCATTGCATTTCAAATGTGCAAATACCAGTAAGTACTCTGTGCAATATATAACAAATATGAATCATAATGAGTTATTATAATATTTAAAGGCAAATAAATTTGTAATTACCATTGGAAAAATTGGGCAAATCAAAAGAAATTTCTATCCGAACAATCCTGTAAGTTCTAGGGTCGTAAGTATAATAAGTATTATTTAGAAATGTAAGACTTAATTATTTCAGTTAAAATGCTATTTACTACAAATGTATCATGAGAAGTTTAAATTAACAGCAAACGGAATTTTTCCATTAGATCTTACTCTTGGAATGACAGTATGACAACATAAAATAAAATAAAATCCATGTTTATATTTGTATTCTTTTGTTTTATTTTTAGTTGATTGCAACTTCAGTGTATACTACTATAATAATTTATCAATTTTCGACTGATCCTGCTTAATTGTAACAAAAGTTTCTGTTAGTTGATGTTTTATGCACAAGCAAACACAAAAATAAATAAATGATTGATATTTATAAATATTTATTTTCCTTACATTCAAACAACGTAACGTAAGTACCTACTTATATTATACGGCATAAACAACAAATTACCTTCTTAATGGGAATTGGAATAATATAATATAATATAATAATCTTTATTTAGCAAAATACTAATACAACCACTAATAAAAATAATAATTGCGAAAATAATTAATTACTGCAACATAAACAAAAATACATAACATAAATATAAATAGGCAATATACAGTTTGCATTTTAAATGGAAGAAAATTAGTACTACTTAATTATAATATGATGCTCAATATATTTTTTAAAATTGCTTACTGCCTGAGTGTTTCTGATATTTTTATTTCGTTTGGAAATTTATTATAAAAATCTAAACCATTATGAAATACATTATTACATCTACTTTTCTTACTTTTTACAGAAATATAAAAATATTCAGTCTGCCTTGTACCGTATTTGTGAATATCTTTATTTAGTTTAATGTTATCCTTTAAGTACTTTGGTAATAATCCTTTAATCATTTTATATATATATATATATATGTCGGGGTTAGCAATCATGTTGATATATATATATATATATATATATATATATATATATATATATATATATATATATATATATATATGTATATAAATATCATAGTATTATATTCACAAAGTTGTCTAACATTATACTTAGAACATTTTAAAATTACCCTCATTGCTCTGTTCAGTAGGACTTGCGACTTATTTAAATCAGTTTGACTACAAAGATTAAAATAATAGTGCTACAATAATTAAAGTGTGGTAAAATAATAAATAATTACTTACATTTTAATAGTTTCATGTTCATGTAATATGTAAACCAAGATGCAAAAGATGTCGAGTGTACTGTCACAATACACTAATTCAAATTTTGTAAAAACAAATTTCATATTATCATGAACAACAAAACACTGGAATTTCGGCAAAGTATAATATTAGTTGTACTATATTTTATTGTAAAATACTACCAGATTCAGCAAATTACCTGTATCCATAAATAATTATATTTATAATATTTTTAATTGCAAAAATTATCATAAATAAATAAGTACGTACAATTTATTTAAGGAAATCTATATCAAGCTTCAAAAGTACTACTTCCGGTTTGCGGATTTCTACAAAAATCCTATTCGATGTTAAGATCCTTATTAAAATCTTAAATGATATGAAATTTTGTTATTAAAGATTTGATACTTTTTAAGTTATCGTATTCAAGAGACGTGCTTATCACTAAAATCTCATACTCGAAATTTTTTACCTATTACAATAGGTACCTCTGTTTTAGAATATGAGGCGAGAGGAAAAAACGAAATATTTGTCGACATTCATATTCATTTTATACATATATTTGCAATAGCATTAAATAAATTAATTTTTTCATTGTCTGTTTACGTTAATACCAACTTATATGTTCATATTTTGCGACACAATCAAGCTGCAAAGTCTAAAATCATTTTGTATATACTTTCCTGCGTCATTCATTAAGTATTTTAAAATATTTATAGTCTGTTAATGTCAACTGTATAATTACTATTACCAGCATCATATTTTGCGTCAGAATCAGTATTTTTGTACATGAGTATATTTGGAACAAATCTATATAGGTAGATACTTGGAAAATCTTTCTGAAAATAGATTAATTAAAGATTGTTCAGAGTAGATAATTTAGATAAAATTAAACATTAAAGTAGTATTTTTATTATTCCACGAGTAACTGGTTTGTCTTTGTATAAGGATGTTTGTCAGTATCTCAACTCTGGTTCGAATCCAGTGAGGTACAGTTGCTTGTTTAACTCTTTACTACCAGTAAGCTGATGTGATTTGACGGCTGGTAACCTGACACACGATTAAATCTACATATATTGATTACAATATGTGAGATTGCTACAACCAAATTATGTTAAGGGACCAGTATACTTAGCGTGTGTAGTAGTAGTGTAGATAAATTAATTACTCGTCCATTTCGTTTACCTTATGAACCAAATTTTGGTAACAGTATACTATCAATATGTATATAAATTAATTACTCGTCCATTTCGTTTACCTTATGAACCAAATTTTGGTAACAGTATACTAGCAATATGTTCTTTTCCGATTTTCCGCACTTATTTTTAATAATGAAAAATCTGGAAAACGATTAAAATTCGTATTTTTGTCAATTGGAATATAATTTTTTTTTAAATTACGCATTATCTGCACATCGAATAATATTAGTGTCACACAGTTACAAATTATTTTATTTGCAGATCGTATTCGCCGCCCTCTTGGCCTTCGCCGCCTCCAAGCCCACCACCCTGATCACCTCCCCGGCCATCGCAACAGCCCCACTGACTGCCCCCCTGGGATATGCCTACAGCTACGGCACGCCACTGGCCTACAACTACCCCACATACTACCGCACTGGCCTATCGCAGATCGGATATGATTATGCACCTCTGGCGTACTACTGATTTCGACTGTCGACTGATCTCAACTGATTCAATACTGAGCTATGATCCCTGATGACTGATTGAACCATAAGACTGATGATGATGATGATGATGATGAATAGGTTAGGTTTCGTTCACCCCTCATAAGATGAAATTATGTTTGACTTATTATGAAATTGATGATTCGTGGCAATAAACATTCATTCCATTGATAAACTGTTGTTTTTTATTTGTTTCTTTTCGTATTATGCAGTTTTAAGGCCCACCATATTGTTCCTAATAACCTATTAAGCCCAGTTAAGCTAGATTTAACCTGGGAATGGAAGATAGAAAGCTAATTTTTTGCACATATGTTCCTTATAACGTACTATAACTCTCCTAGAAGATTTCAAGGTTTCCAACGCTTCCTTCCCCCCGGGAAAGGACAAAAGGTCCTAAGGGATGGCAAATCATATATGCAGACTTAAACTCGTATAACTTTTGATCGGAATGACGTAGACACGTCAACGATAGCTCAAAATGTTGAGAATAATGTGCACTATATACGTAGATACTCAAAGTTTAATATTATGTTATTATTTTTTGCATATTGACAAACATTTGCAAACAAATGTGTTGATAGGGGGAATTATGTTCTTAATTGAGCACACAAAGCCGCGTTGGGATAATACGTAATTCTTTATTCATTTCTTAGCAAAATGAATTGTGCAAATGCTTGATCGGACTGAAATTAGATGAAGTACAGAGCAAAAGACAAAATTTTCCATGTGCATCAACGGGCCGAGTGCGCTTTTGTTCGAGTCCAGTTCAGTTTTTTACGCCTAACACACACAATTCTGTGGAAAATATTGTATCTGGTAGGTAAGTAATTTGCATCATAATAAGAGTTCGGATTATATGCATATTTCATATTATTGAGCATATTGCAAATGATTATGCATCCCATTCCCACTTTACGATATTGAATAATACGAGTAAATTAGCTGTCACAAGTATCTAATTATTATGTATAGATAAATAAAATATTAATACATTAAAATGTACGTACTTATAAAATAAATAATCGTTAGTCCGATAATTATTATTGATAATGTTATCATGAATACATTCGTAAATAAATTTAATTTTCAATAAATAAACTGAAGAAAATGTCTAGCACTGACTTTCACTCTCAAATATGGTTGGTATTTATTATAAACAAATATCTTGGGATACTGCCATACGACGTATATGGACCAGTAACTCGAAGAATATACAAAACAAAATATGTATTAAGTTGTGTCCATATGATAATGTTTGGAATAATGGGAACACTACATTTTCTTTTGGTACCACCTGAGGTTGTAAAAGGTTTCTCAAGCATACTTTTGTTGTTTGTAATGTTTAATACAGTCCCGGTTTTTGCCATAGCATTTAATTCAATTTGGTTTGGTAATTACAGTGAAGCATATTTTAAAATATTGTACAATTTAGATGATGTCAGAAAAAGTGTAGAAAAGTTAAAGAACCGTAACTCAAGGAAAACTAAATTATTAGCTGAAATACTTTTCACTATTTATTTAATTCTTCATGGATTGCAATTAACCATTGAAACAATAAGTGAACCTATCACTATAGAAAGAATATGTTTAATTGCAATAAGACAATATATGACAATCGGTGCATGGACTTTTAAACTATATTTTTCAAGTATATTGAACGAAATAGGTGATCTATTAAAAAGTATAAATATTTATTTAAATGACATATTTAATACGATTAAATTAAACAACAAAAAAAATATTTTAAAAGAATTAAAAACTTGCTTAAAATTGTATAGCAAACTATGTCGTATTGGGAGAAAATTGGACAAATTCTGGTGGATAACAAATTTAATAAATCTTTTTCAGTCATATTGTTTACTAGTGTTTGCACTATTTGTAACAGTAAAAATTACAGAAGATATAACTGTCGTAACATTCCTAAATACTGCACCAATTGTTTCGATAATATATTTAAATATTATAGAGTCTCTTTTGTTCCTTCATTCCATTGCAAATGTTCAAATACTAGTAAGTATTCTGTGCAATATAAATACATTAATAATAATGAATTTTTATAATATTTAAAGGCTAATAAATTTGTTATTACCATTGGCAAAATAGGGCAAATCAAAAGAATTTTCTATCCGAACAATCCTGTAAGTTCTAAGGACGTAAGTAAAATAAGTATTGGTTAGAAATGTAAAACTTAATTATTTCAGTTAAAATGCTATTTGCTACAAATATATCATGAGAAGTTTAAATTAACAGCAAACGGAGTTTTTCCATTAGATCTTACGCTTGGAATAACAGTATGACAGCATAAAATAAAATAATCCATGTTTATATTTTTGTATTCTCTTGTTTTATTTTTAGTTGATTGCAACTTCAGTGTATACTACTATAATAATTTATCAATTTTCAACTAATCCCGCTTAAATGTAACAAAAGTGTAAAAAAATGTAACAAATGTTTCTGTTAGTTGATATTTTATGCACGAGCAAACACAAGAATAAATAAATGTTTGATATTTATAAAAATTTATTTTGCTTACATTCAAACAACGTAACGTATTATTCTTAATGGGAATTGGAATATATAGATTGGGTTTCTTAAGCTATTTAATACATACTTTGATTTTTATCGTCATGATTCAATATTTTTACTTCCTTGTACGGAGTAATAAGGAAGTATTGTAATCCCGAAAAATTTCGGTTCTCAGATTTTGATGGAAATATCCGTTTTGACCTTTTCTGAATCCATTATGACTAGTTTCGTCGTGACGTCTGTACGTACGTGTGTACGTGCGTACGTACGTACGGACGTATGTGTGTCGCATAACTCAAATACGGTTAGACGTAGAAAGTTGAAATTTTGTATTTAGGACTGTTATAGCATCTAGTTGTGCACCTCCTATTTTTGGTTTCAATCTATAAACCGGAAGTAGTACTTTTTAAAAATATTTCGATAAATATTTAATTTAACACAAATTTTTTTATTTTAAATGAAAGATTATGTGATTATTATCTACAATCGGTATTTTATAAATTTTTCTGTATCTTCTATCATTTAAGAATAATTAAAGTATATACTTATAATTTATTATTTCGGTATCTTGTACTCCATGATCGTTTAACATTTGTTACTACGTAAAATTTAAATGATTATGACATGACAGTGACAATAGTAAAATATGCTTTATATCTTCTTCTGCAGTTTAAATAAAATGACTAAAATATATTTGTGAGTATACTAGTATAATAAGTTAAAAGAATTTTTTATATTATTCTACATTTTAGTTATTAAGAAAAGTATGAACACACAAGGCGTACAAGGAAGTCATGTGGTGCCCACGTCAGATTTTTTGATATTATAACGAAAAAGGATAGATGACGGAACAAAATATTTAAAACTCTCGAAAAGAAGGCAAATGTCAAACTCTTATCTTGAATGTTTTTCGAAGACCTATACAAATTAGGTTGAATTAAACTAAATGAACAACCCTATTGTAGTTCTTGAGTTCTACAAACTTGGTTTTGTCAATAATTTTTCTAGATTTGCATCTTCTAGTGCTTGCATTTATGCCTAATCTTAAATTCTATAGATTTATGTAACAGATGTCGCCAGCATTCAACGCTAGCGTCTTCGATTCGGTTGAACTACTACTAAATCATTATGTATTTACTTTCCTGCGTCATTAAGTAAAAAATAAATAAAATATTTATAGTCTTTTTAATGTCAACTGTATTATTGCTATTACCAGCATCATATTTTGCGTCAGAACCAATATTTACAAGTATTTTTATACATGAGTATATTTGGAACAATGCGGTACTTGGAAAATCTTTCTGAAAATAGATTAATTAAAGATTGTTCAGAGTAAATAGTTTAGATAAAATTAAACATAAAGTAGTATTTTTATTATTCCACGAGTAACTGGTTTGTCTTTGTAATAAGGATTTTTGTCAGTACCTCAACTCTGGTTCGAATCCAGTGAAGTACAGATGCTTATTTAACTCTTTACTACCAGTAAGCTGATGCGATTTGACGGCTAGTAACTTGACACACGATTAAATCTACATAATATATTGATTACAATATGTGAGATTGCTACAACCAAATAACGTTAAGGGACCAGTATACTTAGCGTGTGTAGTAGTAGTGTAGTTAAATTAATTACTCGTCCATTTCGATTATCTTATGAACCAAATTTTGGTAACAGTACACTAGCGATATGTATTATCTTTTCCGATTTTCCGCACTTGTTTTTAATAATGGAAAATCTGGAAAACCATTAAAATTCGTAGTTTTGTCAATTGGAATATCACTTTTTTTAAAATTACACATTATCTTTACATCGAATAATTTTAGTGTCACACAATTACAAATTATTTTGTTTGGCCTTCGCCGCCTCCAAGCCCACCACCCTGATCAACTCCCCGGCCATCGCAACAGCCCCACTGACTGCCCCCCTGGGTTATGCCTACAGCTACGGCACGCCACTGGCCTACAACTACCCACATACTACCGCACTGGCCTATCGCAGATCGGATATGATTATGCACCTCTGGCGTACTACTGATCTCGACTGTCGACTGATCTCAACTGATTCAACACTGAGCTATGATCCCTGATGACTGATTGAACCATAAGACTGATGATGATGATGATGATGAATAGGTTAGGTTTCGTTCACCCCTCATAAGATGAAATTATGTTTGACTCGTTGTGAAATTAATGATTCGTGACAATAAATATTCATTCCATTGATAAACTGCTGTTTTTTATTAGTTTCTTTTGGTATTATGCAGTTTTAAGGGCCACCATATTGTTCCTAATAACATATTTAATCTAGATTTAACCTGGGAATGGAAGATAGAAAGCTAATTTTTTGCACAGATGTTCCTTATAACGTACTATAACTCTCCCAGAAAATTTCAAAGTTTCCGACGCTTGCTTCCCCCCGGGAAAGGGCAAAAGGTCCTAAGGGATTGCAAATCATATATGCAGACTTAAACTCGTATAACTTTTGATCGGAATGACGTAGACACGTCAACGATAGCTCAAAATGTTGAGAATAATGTGCACTATATAGTTTAATATTATGATATTGTTTTTGCATATTGACAAAAATTTGCAAACAAATATGTTGATAGGGGGGAATTATGTTCTTAATTAAGCACACAAAGCCGCGTTGGGATAATTTCTTAGCAAAATGAATTGTGCAAATGCTTGATCGGACTGAAATTAGATGAAGTACAGAGCAAAAGACAAAATATTCCATGTGCATCAACGCGCTTTTGAGCGAGTCCAGTTCAGTTTTTCACGCCTAACACACACAATTCTGTGGAAAATACTGTTTCTGGTAAGTAATTTGCATCATAATTAGAGTTCGGATTATATGCATATTTGATATTAACGAGCATATTGCAAATGATTATGCATTCCCATTCCCACTTTACGATGTTAAACAATACGAGTAAATTAGCAGTCACAAGTATCTAATTATTATGTATAGACAAATAAAGATTGGGGTACACTTTTCCCCTGACGTTTTTTCCCTGGCAATTTTTCCCCTTCCATTTTCCTCTGCCCCATTTTCCCCTGTCCCATTTTTCCCCTGCGCCATTTTTCCCTTAGTTCATTTTTCCTCCTCCATCCTTGTATCCTTTTGATATTATAACGACAAAGGATAGATGACGGCACAAAATATTTAAAACTCTCGAAAAGAAGACAAGTCTCAAACTCTTATCTTGAATGTTTACGAATCCCTACATAAATTAGGTTGAATTAAACTAAATGAACAACCCTATTACAGTACTTGAGTTCTACAAACTTGGTTTTGACAATAATTTTTCTAGATTTGCATCTTACTGTTGGGCCTACTTCAATTCGATGAAACTACGGGTCGGTAGAACTACAGGTCGGTTAGAACAATATGAGTAAATTTAGCGACGTTGTGCAATACCGACAATAATTTGATACAACCAGTGAGTATATACAACGACTAAAAACGGAACAAAAACAAAATACTCGTAACGAAATTAACCGAAAAATTTTTAAGATCGAAAACGGATACAAAAACGAAATATTTAATTTTCTTTCAACGAAATTAATAATATTTGTACCGACATTTCAATTCGATCATGTTTGCTTATTATTTTCATTAATTTGTATTTATATCATGTTTGCTTATTTTTTCATTTATTTTTATATATACCTACTTATTGTTGCACTTATTTATTAGTTACGAGGTTACGAGAATAAATACGAAACCAGTCACATGCAAATATTGCCTCTTCTTAATTTAATCTATTAACTAACATTTAATGTTACCCAATCAACGACGTAACATATTGATCTATTTTTCTTTTATATCATTAATTTTAATCTAGAATCTACTATAGGTAGGTACCATTCATGATTTAATTTGCGTAATTTGGATTATATCCTATCAATAAAAAATAAAGTTTCAAAATAGTTTTTAAAAGGTTTTTAATTTTGGTTCACGAAAACGAAATTTTTAGCTGAGAACATTATACATAAAAATGAAATGTTCCGTTTTTGTTCCGATAGAAAGCAAACGAATTTTTTTTTCGGATTTTAGTTTTAAGAAAGAAGAACTGAAATACTTAGCTTTCAAACTAATCATTACTATAATATACATAAATTAGCTGTCACAAATTCAAAAGTATTTAATTATTGTGTATAGACAAATAATATATTCATACATTAAGAAGTACTTACTTATAAAATAAATAATCGTTAGTCTGATAATTCATATAAGATATTTCTTAATAAATTTAATTTTCAATAAATAAACTAAAGAAAATGTCTAGCACTGACTTTCACTCTGAAATATGGAAGGTGTTTATTATAAACAAATATCTTGGGATACTGTCATACGACGTATATGGACCAGTAACTCAAAGAAGATACAAAGCTAAATATTTTTTGAGTTGTGTCCATGTGATACTTCTTGGAATAATGGGAACAATACATTTTAATTTGCTTCCAAATGCGATGTTAAAACGTTTCTCAATAGTAGATTTGTTTTTAGTATTGTTTAATACAGTCCCGGTTTCTGCCGCAGCATTTAATTTAATTTGGTTTGCTTATTACAGTGACAAATATTTTAAAATATTGTACAATTTAGATGATGTCAGAAAAAGTGTAGAAAAGTTAAAGAACAGTAACCGAGACACAAAGAAAACTAAATTATTTACAGAAATACTTTTAACTCTTAATATATTTCTTCATGGATTGCATGTAATCTTTTCATTAATAAGTCCACCTTTCGGTATAAAACTAATCTATTTAGTTGTTATAAGACTATATATGAAAGTCGGTTCATGGACTTTCAAACTCTATTTTTCTAGTATAATGTACGAAATAGGTGATCTATTAGAAAGTATAAATATTTATTTAAATGACGTATTAAACATGATAGAATCAATTAATAACAAAAAATATATTTTAAAAGAATTAAAAATTTGCCTAAAATTGTATAGCAACTTATGTCTTATTGGAAAAAATTTGGACAAATTCTGGTGGACAACAATTTTAATTAATCTTTTTGAATCATCTTGTTTACTAGTTAATACACTATTTATAATGGTAAGAATTACAGAAGATATAACTGTCGTATCATTTGTACGCATTGCACCAGTAGCGTCGATCATATATTTACTTATTATAGAGTCTCTTTTGTTCCTTCATTGCATTTCAAATGTGCAAATACCAGTAAGTATATTATACTGGCGGAAAAAAATGAAACACACGCTGAAGGGGTTGCGCTTAAGTTTGCATGCATGATTTAAAGTAGACACTTTAAAGTTTTTCGCCCTCGATGATTCGTCGAAATCGAATGAAGTGCTTAATTTTCTTCCGCCATTGTATATAATATATAACACATATGAATAATAATGAGTTAATATAATATTTAAAGGCAAATAAATTTGTAATTACCATTGGAAAAATCGGGCAATTCAAAAGAAATTTCTATCCGAACAATCCTGTAAGTTCTAGGGACGTAAGTATAATAAGTATATTATTTAGAAATGTAAGATTTAATTATTTCAGTTCAAATGCTATTTGCTACAAATGTATCATGAGAAGATTAAATTAACAGCAAACGGAGTATTTCCATTAGATCTTACTCTTGGAATGACAGTATGACAGCATAAAATAAAATAATCCATGTTTATATTTGTATTCTTTTGTTTTATTTTTAGCTGATTGCAACTTCAGTGTATACAACTATAATAATTTATCAATTTTCGACTAATCTCGCTTAATTGTAACAAAAGTTTCTGTTAGTTGATATTTTATGCACGAGCTAACACAAAATAAATAAATAATTGATATTTATAAAAATTTATTTTGCTTACATTCAACAATGTACCTAACGTGTATTAACCGGCATAAACAACAAATTACCTTGGGAATATAGGTACGGTACGTTTAAAAAAAACGCAACTAGAAGTATGTATGTATCTTTAATATAATATTGTATCCTTGGTTGCGTTGAATAATACAACTATTTTTCGTATAATGTATACGATATCAATAATTTTAATCTAGAATCTACTAGGTACTCATGATTTAATTTGTGTAATTTGGATTATATCTTATCAATAAAAAAAAGTTTTAAAATAGTTTTTAACAGGTTTTTAATTTTTGTTCACGAAAACGAAATTATTAGCTGAGAACATTAAACATAAAAATTAAATATTCCGTTTTTGTTCCGATAGAAAGCAAACGAATTTTTTTATCGGTTTAGTATGTGCTCTATGGTTTTGATACAGCACGGACGTGTATTAACATCAATGAGTTGAAAATAAAAATCGACATTTGATAGTGGTAAGAAAGAAGAACTGAAATACTTAGCTTTCAAACTAATCATTACTATAATATACATAAATTAGCTGTCACAAATTCAAAAGTATTTACTTATTGTATATAGACAAATAGGTAATATATTCATACATTAAGAAGTACTTACTTATAAAATAAATAATCGTTAGTCTGATAATTCATAATGTCATAATGAAGATATTTCTTAATAAATTTTATTTACAATAAATAAACTAAAGAAAATGTCTAGCACTGACTTTCACTCTGAAATATGGAAGGTGTTTATTATACTGTCATACGACGTATATGGACCAGTAACTCAAAGAAGATACAAAGCTAAATATTTATTGAGTTGTGTCCATGTAATAATTCTTGGAATAATGGGAACAATACATTTTAATTTGCTTCCACTTGCGATGATAAAAGGTTTCTCAATCGTAGATTTGTTTTTAGTAATTTTTTATACAGTCCCGGTTTCTGCCGCAGCATTTAATTTAATTTGGTTTGCTTATTACAGTGACAAATATTTTAAAATATTGTACAATTTAGATGATGTCAGAAAAAGTGTAGAAAAGTTTAAGAACAGTAACCGAGACACAAAGAAAACAAAATTATTTACAGAAATTCTTTTAACTCTTAATACATTTCTTCATGAATTGCATGTAATCTTTTCATTAATAAGTCCAAATTTCAGTATAAAAGTAATCTATTTAGTTGTTATAAGACTATATGTAAAAGTCGGTTCATGGACTTTCAAACTCTATTTTTCTACTATAATGTACGAAATAGGTGATCTATTAGAAAGTATAAATATTTATTTAAATGACGTATTAAACATGATAGAATCAATTAATAACAAAAAATATATTTTAAAAGAATTAAAAAATTGCATAAAATTGTATAGCAAATTATGTCTTATTGGAAAAAACTTGGATAAATTCTGGTGGGCAACAATTTTAATTAATCTTTTTGAATCATCTTGTTTACTAGTTAATACACTATTTATAACGGCAAAAATTACAGAAGATATAACTGTATCATTTGTACGTATTGCACCAGTGGTGTCAATCTTATATTTAATTATTATAGAGTCTCTTTTGTTCCTTCATTGCATTTCAAATGTGCAAATACCAGTAAGTACTTTGTGCAATATATAAATACATACGAGTATGAATAATAATGAGTTATTAATATTTAAAGGCAAATAAATTTGTAATTACCATTGGAAAAATTGGGCAATTCAAAAGAAATTTCTATCCGAACAATCCTGTAAGTTCTAGGGACGTAAGTATAATAAGTATTATTTAGAAATGTAAGACTTAATTATTTCAGTTCAAATGCTATTTGCTACAAATGTATCATGAGAAGTTTAAATTAACAGCAAACGGAGTTTTTCCATTAGATCTTACTCTTGGAATGACAGTATGACAACAAATTAAATTAAATAATCCATATTTATATTTTATTACCTTGTTTTATTTTTAGTTGATTGCAACTTCAGTGTATACTACTATAATAATTTATCAATTTTGGACTGATCCCTCTTAATTGTAACAAAAGTTTCTGTTAGTTGATATTTTATGCACGAGCAAAGAAAAAATAAATAAATAATTGATATTTATAAAAATTTATTTTACTTACATTCAAACAACGTAACGTATATTAATCGGCATAAACAACAAATTATCTTCTTAATAGGAAATGGAATATAGATTGGTTTTCTTAAGCTATTTAATACTTAGGTACTTACATACTTTGATTTTTATCATCATGATTCAATATTTTTTAATATTGTATCGAAAAAAGATAGATGACGCCACAAAATATTTAAAACTTTCGAAAAGAAGGCAAAGGTCAAACTCTTATCTTAATTGTTTACGAATACACAAACTAGGTTGAACTGAACTAAATGAACAACCATATATTACCATTCTTGATTCCTACAAACTCGGTTTTGACAATAAATTTTCTAGATTTGCATTTTCCTGTGCTTGCATTTATTTCGAATCTTAAATTCTATAGATTTATGTAACAGATGTCGCCAGCATTCAACGCTCTGACTTTGATTCGGTTAAACTATGGGTCGGTGAAATTACGATTTTACTAAAACTCGTTGGGCCTACTTCAATTCGGTGAAACTACGGATCGATAGAACTACGGGTCGGATAAATTATGCATTCCCATTCCCACTTTACGATGTTGAACAATACGAGTAAATGTAGCGACGTTGTGAAATACTGACAATAATTTGATACAACGATTAAAAACGGAACGAAAACGAAATAACGAAATTAACCGAAATATTTAGAAGAACGAAAACGGATACAAAAACTAAATGTTTAATTTTCCTTCAACATTGCAGACAAAATTAATAATTTAAATTGTAATTTCTTGACTGTTTAGGTAATGGAATGAAAAAGTAACAGAGTTCTCAGTCTTCAAAGTTAAATTTATTTATTAACAGATGATAAACATCACCGACGTTTCGGTAGTAAATCTACCTTCCTCAGGGTTCTAGGAGAAAACCACATGCAATAAATTACGAACATCATACAAAAATAATACAAATAAGGTAATGTAAGTACTTACAATTATCAAAATCTTGAAAAATTAAAAATTTAAATTTTTATGTAACTAAATGAATTTTTTTTCATTTCATAAACGAATTTTTTTTCATTTTAGTCTTTGCTCTATGGTTTTGATACAGCAAGGACGTGTATTAAAATCAATAAGTTGAAAATAAAAATCGACACTTGATAGTGATAAGAAATTAGAACTGAAATACTTAACTTTCAAACTAATCATTACTATAACATACATAAATTAGCTGTCACAAATTTAAAAGTATTTACTTATTGTGTATAGACAAATAATATATTCATACATTAAAAAGTACTTACTTATAAAATAAATAATCGTTAGTCTGATAATTTATAATGTCACAATGAAGATATTTCTTAATAAATTTAATTTTCAATAAATAAACTAAAGAAAATGTCTAGTACTGACTTTCACTCTGAAATATGGAAGGTGTTTATTATAAACAAATATCTTGGGACACTGCCATACGACGTATATGGACCAGTAACTCAAAGAAGATACAAAGCAAAATATTTATTGAATTGTGTCCATGTGATAATTCTTGGAATAATGGGAACAATACATTTTAATATGGTTCCACCTGCGATGATAAAAGGTTTCTCAATCGTAGATTTGTTATATGTAATGTTTAATACAGTCCCGGTTTTTGCCGCTACATTTAATTTAATTTGGTTTGCTTATTACAGTGACACATATTTTACAATATTGTACAATTTAGATGATGTCAGAAAAGGTGTAGAAAAGTTTAAGAACCGTAACCGTGACTCAAAAAAAATTAAATTATTTACAGAAATTCTTTTAGCTATCAATTTAATTCTTCATGTATTGCATGTAATCATTTTATTAATAAGTCAACATTTCAGTATGGAAATAATCTATTTAACTGTAATAAAACTATATATGACAGCCGGTTCATGGATTTTCAAACTCTATTTTTCTAGTATAATGTACGAAATAGGTGATCTATTAGAAAGTATAAATATTTATTTAAATAACATATTACAAACGATTAAATTAAACAACAACAACAACAAAATTATTTTAAAAGAATTAAAAACTTGCTTAAAATTGTATAGCAAATTATGTATTATTGGGAAAAACTTGGACAAATTCTGGTGGACAACAATTCTAATTAATATTTTTGAGTCATCTTGTTTACTAGTGTATGCACTATTTATATCATTAAAAATGACAGCAGATATATCTGTCGTATCATTTCTACGTATTGCACCAATTGTGTCGATCATATATTTAACAATTATAGAGTCTCTTTTGTTCCTTCATTGCATTTCAAATCTTCAAATACCGGTAAGTACTCTGTGCAATATAAATACATTAATAATAATAAATTATTATAATATTTAAAGGCAAATAAATTTGTAATTACCATTGGCAAAATTGGGCAAATCAAAAGAAATTTCTTTCCGAACAATCCTGTAAGTTCTAGGGACGTAAATATAATAAGTTTTAATTTAAAAATTTAAGACTTATTAATTTTTTCAGTTCAAATGCTATTTGCTGCAAATATATCATGAGAAGTTTAAATTAACAGCAAACGGAGTTTTTCCATTAGATCTTACTCTTGGAATGACAGTATGACAGCAAATTAAATTAAATAATCCATATTTATATTTTATTACCTTGTTTTATTTTTAGTTGATTGCAACTTCAGTGTATACTACTATAATAATTTATCAATTTTGGATTGATCCCGCTTAATTGTAACAAAAGTTTCTGTTAGTTGATATTTTATGCACGAGCAAGAACAAAATAAAAAAGATTGACATTTGTAAAAATTTGTTTTGCTTACATTCAGGGAACGCAACCTGTATTAATCGGTATAAACAACAAGTTACTCTTCTAAATTGATTGGTTTTCCTAAGCTATTTAATACTTACATACTTTGATTTTTATCGTCATGTTTCAATATTTTTTGATATTATAACGAAAAAGGATAGATGACGACACAAAATATTTAATACACTCGAAAAGAAGTCAAATGTTAAACACGTATCTTGATTGTTTATGAATACACAAATTAGGTTGAACTGAACTAAATGAACAACCCTATATTTCCATTCTTGATTCCTACAAACTCGGTTTTGACAATAATTTTTCTAGATTTGCATTTTCCTGTGCTTGCATTTATGCCGAATCTTAAAATCTATAGATTTATATAACAGATGTCGCCAGCATTCAACGCTCAGATTTCGATTCGGTGAAACTATACGGGTCGGTGAAATTACGATTTTACTAAAACTCGTTAGGCCTACTTCAATTCGGTGAAACTAAGGATCGGTAGAACTACGGGTCGGCTAAATTATGCATTCCCATTCCCACTTTACGATGATGAACAATACGAGTAAATGTAGCGACGTTGTGAAATACCGACAATAATTTGATACAACGATTAAAAACGGAACGAAAACGAAATAACGAAATTAACCGAAATATTTAGAAGAACGAAAACGGATACAAAAACTTAATGTTTAATTTTCCTTCAACATTGAAAACGAAATTGATAATATTAATTGCCGGTTTTAACCGTTTTTTGAAATTTGTCACATTATTATCATAATAAAAGAATTATATTTGATCTATGACGTACCAATATAAAGCAAATATGAAAAATTTTAACTTAAAAGTAAAGGTATGATCAGAATATATTTTTAAATAAAATATAAGTAGGTACGTTTAAAAAAACGAAACTAGAGGTATGTATGTTTCGTTTCTTGGTTTCTTTAATAAACTATTGTATCCTTGGTTGCGTTAAAGAATAATACAACTACTTTTTCTTATATATCATTAATTTTAATCTAGAATCTACTAGGTACCATTCATGATTATATTTGAGTAATTTGGATTATATCCTATCAATAAAAAATAAAAAGTTAAAATAGTTTTTAACAGGAGGTTTTTAATTTTGGTTCACGAAAACTAAAAGACTAACAGTTTTAGGTGAAAACATTAAACATAAAAACGAAATATAGCAAAGGGATTTCTTTGCTCTATGGTGTATTAATATCAATGAGTTGAAAATAAAAATCGACACTTGATAGTGGTAAGAAATAAGAACTTAAATACTTACTATAATAATTTTTGAAAAATCCTTCCATCCACGGCTAAACACTGACCCAATCGATTATAAAACTCTTGAGTAACATTAGTTATTTGGGCAAGCTGTAATAGTTCCAGAGACGTTTTGAAAATTTATTATAGTTATTGTTTATTTGTTTGTAATTTTGTAACTTTCATATAATTTTAAATATAATATATTTCAGTTAAATTGATTACTTATGCCTAGTGCACACGGAGAAACATTTTGACATGTTTCCTGAAAAAAGTTTCCGGAAACTTCAAAGTTTTAACGGCGCCTATAAAAACAAGGCGTTTTCAGGAAACGTTGTGAAGTGCAACAAACTTCTTATTTGTCAAATCGTCAAATGCGACATGTGATCATAAACATATTTATTGTTTTTCAAAAAAAATCTCCATTTTCTGGAAACTTTTTTCAGGAAACTTATCAAAATGTTTCTCCGTGTGCACTGGGCATTATGTTCTATTTTAAAAAGAACGCTCTAATACATTGCTGTCAAATTCGTAACCATGGATATGAAAAGACCTATGTTTCATGTTAAAACAAATTCACGGTATGTAATAATTCAGTTCTAATTTAATATTAAATTACATTTCTTTCGTCTGATTAAAATATTATTATACTTGTTAAATTTATATGTATTAATTTATGCTCACATAGTTATAACTTGGTTATTATATCATACACTTTTGTTTGATGTACTTTTTCCTGTTCAATAATTGGCTGCGCCTGTTGGAAAAAATAAATAAATAAATAATCATTACTAATTTACATAAATTAGATGTCACAAGTTCACAAGTATTTAATTATTGTGTATAGACAAATAATATATTCATACATTAAGAAGTACTTACTTAAATAATAAATAATCGTTAGTCTGATAATTCATAATGAAAATATTTCTAAATACATTTAATTTTCAATAAATATACTTAAAAAAATGTCTACTACTGACTTTCACTCTGAAATATGGAAGTTATTTATTATAAACAAATATCTTGGGACACTGCCGTACGACGTATATGGAACAGTAACTCAAAGAAGATACAAAGCAAAATATTTATTGAATTGTGTCCATGTGATAATTCTTGGAATAATGGGAACATTACATTTTAATTTGGTTCCACCTGCCATGATAAAAGGTTTTTCGATCGTAGATTTGTTATATTTAATGTTTAATGTAGTCCCGGTTTTTGCCGCTACATTTAATTTAATTTGGTTTGCTTATTACAGTGACACATATTTTAAAATATTGTATAATTTAGATGATGTCAGAATAGGTGTAGAAAAGTTTAAGAACCGTAACCGTGACTCAAAAAAAACTAAATTATTTACAGAAATTCTTTTAGCTATCAATTTAATTCTTCATGGATTGCATGTAATCATTTTATTAATAAGTCAACATTTCAGTATGGAAATAATCTATTTAACTGTAATAAAACTATATATGACAGCCGGTTCATGGATTTTCAAACTCTATTTTTCTAGTATAATGTACGAAATAAGTGATCTATTAGAAAGTATAAATATTTATTTAAATAACATATTGCATACGATTAAATTTAACAACAACAACATTATTTTAATAGCATTAAAAACTTGCTTAAAATTGTATAGCAAATTATGGCTTATTGGAAAAAATTTGGACAAATTCTGGTGGACAACAATTCTAATTAATCTTTTTGAGTCATCTTGTTTACTTGTGAATTCACTATTTATAACGGTAAAAATTACAGAAGATATAACTGTCGTACCCTTTGTACGTATTGCACCAATGGTGTCGATCATATATTTAAATATTATAGAGTCTCTTTTGTTCCTTCATTGCATTTCAAATGTGGAAATACCAGTAAGTACTCTGTGCAATATATAACACGTATGAATAATAATGAATTATTATAATATTTAAAGGCAAATAAATTTGTAATTACCATTAGGAAAATTGGGCAAATCAAAAGAAATTTCTTTCCGAACAATCCTGTAAGTTCTAGGAACGTATATAAGTTTTAATTTAAAAATTTAAGACTTATTATTTTTTTCAGTTCAAATGCTATTTGCTGCAAATATATCATGAGAAGTTTAAATTAACAGCAAACGGAGTTTTTCCATTAGATCTTACTCTTGGAATGACAGTATGACAGCAAATTAAATTAAATAATCCATATTTATATTTCATTACTTGGTTTTATTTTTAGTTGATTGCAACTTCAGTATATACTACTATAATAATTTATCAATTTTGGACTGATTCCGCTTAATTGTAACAAAAGTTTCTGTTAGTTGATATTTTATGCACAAAAATAAATAAATGATTTATATTTATAGAAATTTTGCTGACATTCAAACAACGCAACGTGTATTAATTGGCATTAACAACAAATTGCTTTCATAATGAGCATTGGAATATAAGATTGATTTTCTTAAGCTAGGTACCTATTTAATAATTTCATACATACTTTTATTTTTATCATCATGATTCACTATTTTTTGATATTATAACGAAAAAGGATAGATGACGCCACAAAATATTTAAAACTCTCGAAAAGAAGACAAATATGTCAAACACGTATCTTGATTGTTTATGAATACACAAGTTAGGTTGAACTGAACTAAATGAACAAGCCTGTATTACCATTCTTGAGTCCTGCAAACTCGGTTTTGACAATAATTTTTCTAGATGTGCATCTTCCTTGCTTGCATTATACCGAATCTTAAATTTTATAGATTTATGTAACAGATATCGCCAACATTCAAGACTCTGACTTCGATTCGGTTAAACTACGGCCCGGTGAAATTACAGTTTAACTAAAACTCGTTGGGCTTACTTAAATTCGGTGAAACTACGAGTCGGCAAAACGGCTCAGCCAAATTTTGCGTTCAAAATTAATAATATCGATTACCGGTTTTATTCATTGTTTTAAAATTTGTCACATTATTATCATAATAATATAAAAAATATATTTGATCTATTAATATAAAGCAAATATGAAAAATTTTAACTCAAAAGTAAAAGTATGATCAGAGTATATTAAAGTTTATGTATAAGTAGATGATTGTTAATTTATAAGATAAAGCTGCATTTAAAAAAAATTCATATGTAATTGTAGGTTTCTTTAATTAAAAATTGTACCCTTGGGCGCGTTAAAAAAAATGTTCCTCGACCTTAAATTTATCGTTGGCGGTATCACAGTGACAAACGTCAAAGTGACAGCTGTCAATGTCAAAGTGACATTTGTTAATGTCAAAGTAACATCAGTCAATGTCAAAGTGACAGTAGTCATTGAGTGACGTTTAATATTCGATATTTTGTTTGGATTTATTATAACTTATAGATATAATACGAGCAATTTGTAAATTAAAATATGTAATAATAATAGAACTGCAAATGTGTTTACAATATTTTCATCAATTCCAATTCGAATTTTTTAAGAAATCTGATGTGGTCAGCAAATAACCTCTCGCCTAATTCTGCTCATTCTACTAAACTAATAAATAATTATATACTTACATTTTAATAGTTTCATGAAATACTTAGCTTTCAAACAAAATAATCAGTACTATAATATACATAAATTATCTGTGACAAGTATCGAATCATTATGTAGACAAATTAAATATGAATACATTAAGAAGTACGTACCTACTTATAAAATAAATAATCGTTAGTACGATAATTTATAATGTCATACTGAAAATATTCCTAAATAAATTTAATTTTCAATAAATAAACTGAAGAAAATGTCTAGCACTGACTTTCACTCTGAAATATGGTTGGTGTTCATTATAAACAAATATCTTGGGATACTGCCATACGACGTATATGGACCAGTAACTCGTAGAAGATACAAAACAAAATATTTATTAAGTTGTGTCTATATGACAATGCTTGTAATAATGGGAATATTACATTATTATTTTTGGCCACCTGCGACGATAAAAAGTTTCTCAATTTTGTTATTTGTAATGTTTAATACAGTTCCGGTATTTGCTGTTGCGTTTAATTTAATTTGGTTTGCGAATTACAGTGACACATATTTTAAAATATTGTACAATTTAGATGATGTTCGAAAAAGTGTAGCAAACTTAAAGAACCGTGGGCGTAACTCAAAGAAAACTAAATTATTTACTAAAATTCTTTTAACTGTTTATTTATTTCTTCATGGATTGCATATAATCATTGCATCAATAAGTCAACATATCACTATAGAAAGAATCTGTTTAATTTTTATAAGACAATATATAACAGTCGGTGCATGGACTTTTAAACTATATTTTTCTAGTATAATGTACGAAATAGGTGATCTATTAGAAAGTATAAATATTTATTTAAATAACGTATTACGTATGATTAAATCAAACAACAACAAAAACTATATTTTAAAAGAATTAAAAACTTGCTTAAAATTGCATAGTAAAATATTTCTTACTGGAAAAGAATTAGACAAATTTTGGTGCATAACAAATTTAATTAACCTATTTGAGTCATCTTGTTTACTAGTTAATACACTATTTATAACATTAAAACTAACAGAAGATGTCGCAACATTACCATTTACTGCACCACTGGTGTCGATCATTTATATAGATATTCTAGAGTTTATTTTGTTCCTTCATTGCATTTCAAATGTGCAAATTCCAGTAAGTACTCTGTTCAGTGAATAACACTTTATAATAATTAATTTATAATATATAATAGGCAAACAAATTTGTTATTACCATTGGCAAAATTGGGATAATGAAAAGAAATTTCTGTCCGAACAATCCTGTAAGTTCTAAGAACGCAAGTAAAATATTAATTAAGCAATTTAAGACTAAATTATTTCAGTTAAAATGCTATTTGCTACAAATTTATCAAGAGAAGTTTAAATTAAAAGCAAACGGAGTTGTTCCATTGGATCTTACTCTTGGAATGACAGTATGACAGAAAATTAAATAAAATAATCTATAATTTATTTATTACCTTGTTTTATTTTCAGTTGATTGCAACTTCAGTGTATACTACTACAATAGTTTATCAATTTTGGACTATTCCCGATTAAGCGTAACAAATGATTTACTCCTATGTTTTTAAGAAAACACAAATATTTGTTAATTTCTTGCACTGAAAAACACAAACCAATATTAATAAATTACTATATTTTGCTTGAATTCCAAAACGTATTAATCGGCCAGAGTGGAACACGAGTATGACCACAAATTTACTTAATGTTAATACTAATATATTTATTTATCTTCTAACGGTATTTAATAATTTTGATTTTATATCAGACAAACAAATTGTGATTCAGTATTATTTGATAATATGATACAACGAATTAGGTCAGATAACGTCACAAAATAATTCAACCTCAACTAAAGACAACGAAGAATGACCCGTATCTTGATTGTTTACAAAGTAGGAATATACTTATTTAATTTTACTAGTACTTACAAATTTAATAATCCTTTTGAATCATGTATAACAGATCAAATAAAAAATATCAACAGTTTACTTTTTGTTTTGTACCTATTTTTGTTAATGTTTCACGTTAATTGATATTTAATGTAGGAATTTTATTTTCAAATAACAGTAATTGATTTTAATAATAAATGGGCCACACGTTATTCATTTGTTGTTAATTCATTTTCATTTAATGTCTAAATTCAAGATGTCTTCAATAGACTTTCACGATGCTACATGGTTAATTTATATAATAACTAAGTGTTTTGGTTTATTGCCTTTTGAAGTAACGGAAAAACCATACGACCGAAGATACAAAAGAGCTTATAAATTGAGTTTTCTTCTAACGACAAGTTTCCTAACGGTTAATTTCATAATTTCATTAAATGAAGAATATTTTGTTACGTCTTCTTTCGCAGTCGACATTTTATATTTATTTATAAATTTAAATAGTATTGCTTTGTTTATTTTCAATTTTATTTGGTTTAGTTTAAAATGTGATAAATATATTAAGATTCTAATCAAATTGGACGACGCTAGAAAACAAATAAAAAAATTGACTCGTAAAGAGTCGACTAAAACAAAAAGTTTGGTTAGAAAATTCGTATTTGTT
Source organism: Agonum fuliginosum (assembly GCA_947534325.1). Lineage (NCBI taxonomy): Eukaryota > Metazoa > Arthropoda > Insecta > Coleoptera > Carabidae > Agonum > Agonum fuliginosum. Next base: position 7,347,167 of record OX384031.1, read on the forward strand.
TGTAGCATTTTCCGTATATTGTTTTTTATACAAGTAGTTTTTCTCAATAGCAGTGCCGTATATCTTTATGTTTTATCAAAATTATATATTAAAACCGGCACCATCATATTAAGATTTTATTTTTGGAGTTTGATGTATGAAATAATTACTTTATTTGAAGATTTAAATAATTATTTAACAACTATATATTCCAATTTCACAACATGGAGTACAAAATATATTTTACAAGAAATGAAAATATGTTTAAAATTGTACAGTGAAATATGTAAAATTGGGAAAATGCTAGATAAATTTTTCTTTGTAATTAATTTCTTAACACTATTTTCAACATTTACTAGCGTGGTTAGTCCACTTTTCCAGATTACTTTAATGTTAAAATATCCGAAACTACCAATGATTAATATTGCTAGTTTAATATTTTTATTTATTTTTCATTTCGTTGAATCTTTACATTACTTTTACTGTATAGGAAAAATGTACGATCTTGTAAGTATTTTATCGAAAATTATAAAAGAAAAATAAGGATATTATATTTTAGGCAAATGACACCGTATTTTTGTTAAGTAAATTTAGTCGCAAAAATTATCATTTGAGGAACAACGTAAGTATTACTCTGGTCTTTTTACATTTAATAATAGCAAACAAAAAAATTATAAAATGTTCTTTAAAAATGTCACTTATAACCATGTTATAGATTAAATATTATCAACTACAAATCCATCACGAAAAATTACGAATCACTGCAAATGGAGTTGTTCCTTTAGATTTGACATTTGTTTATTCGGTATAAGGTTTCAACAATACCAAATTTCTGTTTCATTATTAATTGTAGCATTATTTTGCAGCTGCTTGGGACATCAATTAACTATGCAATAATATTATATCAATTCACAAACACAGACAAATTGTAAATCAATTTTCATATTAAAAGGAAGTTAAAAATCAATCAATTATACAGGATTTTATTTTTTCGAGTAGGTACTATAAGAAAGTATACATTTAGTTTGATTATGCTGATTCAAAAAATTTCAAAATATCTGTTGAGAATTTTTTCATGTCACTGAATAGATCATTATTTTAACATAATTTTTAATAATTCTAATTTTAAATTAATGTAATTATTATTCTATTTAGACGTTCATTAAGCGGCCTATCTACGGTTTTTATCCGAATGCCTAGAATACTGTCGATTTTACGTTTTTTTTCCTAAAAATCTCAAGTCTTAAGTTTGCCATGTGGTACCGAAGATTTATACATACAAGAACAATTGTAATTTATTGTATGACAATATTATGTGAAATTCACTTGTCCTGAGGAAGGTCTCAATTTAAGACCGAAACGTCGACATTATGAATAAAAAAGCATATTAGTAAACACAGAAGAATTATTTCACTATTATCTACGTGGGTTCAACGGGATATATGTTTTTTTTTCTATTCCACTCTTTTCCCACTACTACGGTTGCCTGAAACTAGCCCGAAATTCGTACTTTGCCGCATCCTAGCAATGCAATATCATTATGAAGTTGAAAAATACTATAAAAGTGTTTTCGTTCCGAGTAAACTGTTAGTTTATTTTTGTTTCAAGATAATGTTTTTATAAACATTTAATAGAGAAAGAATGCATCTACAGATGTGCCTTTTTAAAATTTTAAATATAAATTTCTATCAGGAGATATAACCATGTAAAGTTTGTATAAATTGGAAATTTTTACCTCTCGCCTCATATTCTATAAGAGAGGTATTGTAATGGGTCAAAATTTTCGAGTATGAGTTTTTGGTGGATAAGCACGTTTCAGGGTCTCTAGAATACGAATTTACTATTTTCACGATGATGTCTGTGTGTGTGTGTGTGTTTGTGTGTTTGTGTGTTTGTGTGTTTGTATGAACCGAGGATTTTTCGTCCACGATAACTTAAAAAGTATCAAACCGTTTATAACCAAATTTCTTATTTAAGGTTTTGATAAGTATCTTAACACCGGATAACATTTTGGTAGAAATCTGCAAACCGGAAGTAGTACTTTTAGAAGTTTGGAAAAGTTTTCCTTAAATATATTGGTACATTATTTATTTATGACAATTTTTGCAATTAAAAATAAAAGAAATTGTGATTATCTATGTGTACAGTTAATTATAAATACAAATTGCTGAATCTGGAAGTATTTAACAATAAAATAAAGTACAATTAATATTCTATCTTGTTGTCCATGATATGAAATTTGTTTCTACATAAAATTTGAATTATTATGACAGTGACAGTACGGTTGACATCTTTTGCTTGCATATTGGTTTACATTATCGTTTACATATTACATGAAGATGAAACTATTAAAATGTAAGTAAAACTATTTATTAGATTAGTAGAATAAGCAGAATTAGGCGAGAGGTCGTGTGGTGGCCACAGCAGATTTTTTATGAATATTTTGGAATTTACATACACATGTACAATTATTTTTAAAATTTTAAGAAGCACAACTTTTAATTGATCCTTTAAGTATATAATCCTTGTTGAAACAAAATTTTACCATTCTTGTACTGGCCACACAACACTCGCTACGTTAGTACATTTTATACTGAATTTTAGAAGGTAGACGGGCCTCTTAAATTTATTTTTAAAAGTAATTATACGAATCCAGTGGTACATAAATTGGACCGTGTTAAAAAATTATACCTACTATTTATTTTTCGAATTTCTGAAAAATTCATAATCAGCATATCAAACTGAATATTATTCTTAACGTACTATGTACCTACTCAAAGTTATGATACACTCTGTATAAAAGTAATTTGTAAAAGTAATAAAGATATGCTACAGTGAATAATTTATCCCAATCATATTACAGCATAAATTATTAATACGCTTAATAATAATTTTAGTCCGTAACCATTATTGTTTCAGACAATTAGAACATTAGTAAACCAAATATTATAATCATCACTCATTTTCGGTAAAAATGTAGAAATTGTTGTGAAGTTCTCACTAACCCTGAAGAAGGTTTAAAGCCCGTATTACATTAAGCAACAATTGCAAAAAAAACTTGCAATTGCAATTTATAACCGCTGTTAGTAGCAAGTTGCAACTGCACATGCAATTATTGTTGATTAATGTAATATAGGCTTAAGGGTTAACCGAAAAACCTTTTTATTTTTCACATTCACTTAGAGCCGATTTTTAAATTTAAATTTATGTCAAAACCATGGTTACGAAGTATTCCTGTTGTATTGTGGCATCTCATTGGTTAACTGTTTTATTTTAACGCTTTGTAAACTCAGTTTACTAAACTCGAATTGTACAACGGGCCTTAACAAAAATAAATTCTTCTTTTAATAATATCAACATTAGCATGAAAAACTAGTAGATAAAATCGCATAATGTACAAATAAAATCAAGGTAAACCGAAGAACACAGCTTCCTGTATCGAAACAAAAGTGCTACGAAAGAGACAAAACGTAAAACAATAATAAAAATAAAATGAAACTCATGATACCTGATCCTCTCGTTTGAAATCACGTTCTCAACTTTTTCTTTTATTGGTTGATAATCTTGTCACGTTTTCAGGGTCACTTGGTGTTCCACACGTTTCCCATTGCGTTACCCGGTCCCATAGTTTCATTCTTCGTTCAGTTCGAAAACGTGAAAAAATATGTGTGTTACCGTTTTCTTTTTCTGTTAGACACATGGAAACTAGCTCTCTCACTCAATACTCTGGAAACTTGGGAACTTTAACGTTTGTTATTTTTTGTCGATATTTCGTATTGTTCAACTTTTGAAAAGCGTTTTGTACCTATGTCTTGTGCCGTTAACGTGTGGAAAGACACGTGCATGCAAAAATATTTTTCACACGTGTATTCATTATTATAATGAGATGAGATGAATAGCATTATTATTATTATAGTCATGAATATAAATAATGTAAAACAATTTAAGAAACAGATCACAAAAGTATGCACGATTTGCTACAAAAATTAGAAGCGATTCAGTGAAACAGTTATTGTTCTAGTTTTCTAGTAGGTACCTTAAACGGATTTTTAAAATACAATTCGTTATTTATATTTTTTATTTATTTTAATAATTGTCCCCTCGCGAAAGCTCTCGTAAGTTTATACAACTACTAGCCGGTATAGCTGATATCTTTGTGGTAGTCAATTTAATTGCGTATTTCAACTTAGAATGGTGAATCCGAGTCAAGCCATAAAATTTTTATACCTGATCCGGATTTAAACCCACGACCACTGCAATCAAAGCCAAGCCTCGAGCCAAGCACTCTAGCACTGTACTATCTCATCGTATTGTTATCTCACCGTATTTTATTATACTTACAGATTAATATTATTCAGGCGTCAGATGATGAAAATAATCACGTGAATATTACAAAATACCCTTATAGCCCAGACAAATAATTTTGTAAATAAGTGCCTTGAGAGGTAAATTTTTTTATAGTAGGAATGTTTAAATAAATTAATCCTCAATAAAATTAGAATAAATTGTAACACAAACATTTTTCAAGATAATTTTTTTAATAGTTTAATTGCGAAAAAGATCCAATTTTTAATTTCATCGTGCCAAGTGAGGTATAATGACGTTGGTGACTATAATTAAAATAATGATGACAGGCTGAAATTTACACAGTGTCTTTATTACACTATTGAGATTCGAAAATATTTTTTTTTAATTTTCGTCTGTCCGGTTTTTTGAGTAATTGAATGTTGAAATTGCGCTCGTTTTACATGGACTCTTTATGGCAATTCACTAAATCTTTGATTTGCATCTTTAAACTATATGATAAAATGATAAAAAATTCATAAAACTTGTATTAATATTTCTTACGAACCTATAAAAATAATTTCAAAAGTAGGTATACCCAAAGTGTGATGATATTAATAAAGGAGTAGAAAGGAATAGATAAATAAAATAAAATATCCTTGTGTCTTTTCATTAAAGAACAGTGTGATAAAGACACAAGGATATTTTATTTATTTATCTATTCCTTTCTACTCCTTTACTATAAAAATAAGTTTGTGAAGATTTTGTGTACACTTTCTAAACCATTTGCAAGATATTTAAAAAAAATGTATGCATGCCAAGCATTCTTTTGATCAGTAAATTAGTAATTATTGTAAAAATATATCAGCGCAACTGAAAGAATTGCAATGATATCAGCCAACGCGCAAACTGCGAATTTTGTTTTACATTATCAAAAATATTTTTATTTTTATATCCGCCCCACAAGCTGATGTCTGGGGACGGCACTGCATGGGTCACCAAGCTCCTTAAATAAATCAGTTCTATGGTGTACCTAAATAAATTAAAATTGTGAACTATTATTAGCGCATAAAAACAAAATAAATAAATGCTCAATTATTTTATTGTTTCATTACAACAATCCACTCCTTACAAATAATACGCAGGAGCAGCAGCATAAGGCGCCGCGACGTAAGGCGACGCTACATAAGGCGACGCCACATAAGGCGACGCCGCGTAATGCGACGCCACATAAGGCGACGCTACATAAGGTGACGCTACGTAGGGCGCCGCCTTCACCAAAGCAGGAGCAGCAACAAGTGGAGCAGCCAAGCCGTTGTAGTTCCTAGCCACGACCTGGGAACTATGCGCTGTGACCACTGGGGCAACGTAGGGGGCTAGCAGGGCCCCAGGGGCGGCCGACACGCACGCCACTGCCAGACCAAGGACTACCAACTGTGGAATAAACACCGGGTTATTGACTGGGGACAGTGGGTGGAACGGTCATTTGTTATTTGATATGTTTATGTAAATAATACTCGTGTTGAGTGAATTTAATTATTTCTATTTTCATCACAATTAGGTTAAGTAAATTGGACATTTTCATGTATTGCAAACACATCAATAAATTTAGATAAGAACAATACTGGATTGCCAGGAATATAAAAAAAAAACAGAAATCATTTAGTTATTCAGGTTAAAAACAAGAACACTAATACATCACCACAGATCTCGAATACAAATTGAATAAATAAAAAATATTACTAATAAAATGTATTTACCAGTTTGAACATTTTGCTTGATTAATTGTTGCACTGTGTACGAATGAACACTGATTTCAATTGATAGAAATTCGGTTTATATATCGATGGCTTATTGTTCCACCACCATGCATAAAATGCAAGAGTGAAAATTGTTATTTAATTTTAACGTGTCTTGAATATTTAGTACAGTTAAATTTGAGACAACAAAAAGACTTGAAGACTAAATATTATGCGTATAATTTATATGTACGCTGTAAAACGCTTGATTTCTCAAATTTATTGTAAAACTAATAAAATGAAATTTTGTTTCTTTCAATGATTTAAAATTTATTGAAAGAATAATATAGGTAATATAAAAATGTTTTTATTTTATAAGACAACGTTTCCGTTATGGCATGTAGCCATCTCCATTCTTTAGTCATCGACAGATGGAATAAAAATTGCCTTCGGCTGGAGGTTTAAATTTCTATTGTTTTTAGCAATATAGTAGATAATAAGCAATATTTATTTTTTTATTTTTACATTATTGTTCAAATTTCCATTTGTAACTTCAGAAGCCAATATCTCCTAAACGAAACGTTTGCGAGAAAAACTCCAAATTAAGTTTTTTTCTTGTTTTGTGTTTCTACATTCATATTTAAAGTTTTCTTACTTAACCCTGAAACACCCTGTATATGTTTGTGTCTTAGTCTGATTGTAAAATACTTATTTTCATGAAAAGCAAAAGCATATTAGATTTCAATAAAAACTCTGAACTGAAGATCTGAATTACATAAATGAACAAACCAATACCGTTTTTGAGTCCCACATACTCCGGTTTTGGTAGAAAGTTCTGATTAAACATTAAGAACCTTATGCCCTTTTTAAATGTAAAAATTATAATATGTCAGTATTTCATGAAATGCATAGGTTTTTCATGAAAATACGTATTTCACAATTATTAGACAACGACATTTATATTCGTGAATTATTTTCGAAGAGAAACTTAATAACATAATACTTATCTATGCTCATAAGTATTTCCTTTAAAATAACACGAGCTTCAAAGCTATTTCAGTCCGAAGTTAATCATTACAGGATTTTAAAAAAACACGATAAATATTTTGCCACATGACGGTCAAAGTAAAATCATAAAATCTACAAATATATTGCAGGACATCAAACAGATAGTTAATTAGAACGCTGCAACTCGAAACTATAAATAAACAGGACAGTTTCTACTTCCTAGAATCCTTGAACGTCTAGCCATCACGATCTCCAAGGACAATATTAGGATCAAAAACGTTTTGATACGAAACGTTAGTAAATTAACTATTCCCAACTTACTGTCCTGTCTATAATTGCTCTGTTTACGGACCAATACATTCCGTGTCCCTCATCTATTAATACATTACGCAAGTTTAATTAACATGACATAACTTAGTTATAAATAACATAAAGTTTACTATACACCCACATCCCGGCAAATGTGTACACCCGACTGTCCATTTGAGACATCAGCGACAGAGATCCTGGTCCACGCGAGCTACCAGGTGTAGAGTAATGTAATAATAGCCACGATGGCTGTGTGTCCACTGCTTTGTTTTGCAACATTCGATCATTGTGATGTCCGACGCAGAGGTTTGGACAATCACACGTGGTTAGGTAATGTGTTATGGGTTACGTTGTGTTTGTGTTGTCATACGGTGACAACAGCATTGTGAGGATTATTGACTAGATGTGTATGGAATAAATAAAAGTAAATGAGTTTGGAAAGGACTATTTTATGTAAATTTGATTTGAATTTTTTAAATAAAGAAACTTGTGCTTTAGAGGTAAAGTATGTTAAGTCCAGAAAGTAATATTTCGAGAAAAACGCATTTGCATTTTCAAAGTACACATTTTTAAAAAAAAAATTCACATTTTAAAAGACACGACTTTTAAATGAATTTTTTTAGTCATGGCTTCGTAAAATTGGGATGATATTTTATTTTACACCTCTACGTTTTTTGACTTAATAGGATTTGCAATTGATAATTAATTACAATTTGTGACTTATCACAGAAATAAATTTAAATAAAAATAAAAATATTTTGTAAAAATATGAAGTATCAAGTAGACTAAAAAAAATTGCTTCTCTGGGTCGAGAAACATAATACGGTAGGTATGACACATGATATTGTTTACCCCCAAATGAAATTGGACGTAATATAATTTAAAGGATGAAAAAATTTAAAAATAAGCTATAAATGACAAAATACTTTTTATCGTATAAAAAAATCAACAACGATAATACTGTTTACCTCTTAGGCACAGAAAATATATATTTCGCCAGTACCTCTCATCGATACATAAATATAACTAATTTATATTTTTTAAATTATGTATAAAATTATCCAATAGCTATTTTTGTTATAAGCATCGTAACGTCAATTATTAAGGTAGGTATACTAAACGTGAAGCTTATCAGACGAGGCGAAGCAGAGTTTGATAACACGACGAGTACCATAATGATTAGTTATGATCCCTTTGGATCAGCTGGTAAAAATTAGTTACGAAGTAAAATAAATTATTTGGTACCTATTGAACAAAAAAATTAAATTTAAAAAAATCATTTATGCTATTTTTGAAACTTTCTTAGTAACGAGTTGCTTGTTATTTCATTATGGTACTGACTACCATATTGTATTCATTATGGTCCTTGGCCTATAATGAACGCTATTACAGTCCTCAAATTTAGGTTTATAATCAGATAGGAGCAACTTACTAGAGGAGCTGCCTTGAAGATTTAGAACAGTTTGCTTACATAATCCAGTTTAAGTACCTACCTACCACTGATTTTGTGTAATAATATCAAAATAAAATGTAATTTGTTCAACTTCTTAAATAAGTATGATATAATTACAAATAATTATTAATTCAGTGGCACGAAAAATATAATTAAATTTATTTTTGGAATTCTCAAAAAATTATTATTAATGAATGATACACCATGTAGGTACAAGGTAATTCCAATGCAGCAATATATGACTTTTAGTGTACCGTGTCAATTAATTTACTTTTTCTACTCCTGGTATTAAAAAATCATTTAACGAACTGGTTTCCATGGCGCTAAATAACATTTTAAACACACCTCGGCAAGTCGTGGCTTTGGCCGTTTTTAGTCACGAATTGACATATTAACCACGGGGTGAAGTTTTTCGTGCATCGAAGCTACTTTCCTGACAATTTCATTCAAGTGTAATACCGCTACTTTTTGAAAAGTATAAGCCAGGGCTAAAAGCAAATTATTTTAAAACTTCAAAATCTGAAATCAGACATAAGCGTTGTGTGCGTGTGTAGTGTTCAAAAATAAAATTTTAAACAAATCAAATAATATGTCACATATTGTCAGTTTTCACGTTAAAATCGGTTAAAATTCTATTTGATTAAGCTACACCATGCATTACCATTATACGTACTGTTACATGAACGTTCATGGCTCCACAACCTTGCTAAAAAATGTTGTAATATTCGTTTCAATCAGAATAAGAACATTGGATAGAGAGGGTAACCCAAAAGTAACTGTTTGACAAAATGAAGGTATAAATACTGATATATCAATCAAACTAGCATCACAATTTAGTACTTGTTCTCTTGTACAATCAACAACAATCAAACAAGCAAAATGTTCAAGTTTGTAAGTAAAATATTAAAATATTTGTGTGCAGTGTTTAAAAATATTATTTTCAGGTTGTAGTTCTCGCTTTATCAGTGGCTTGCGCCTCTGCCAACCCAGGACTCGTTGCCGCTCCTTATGTATCACCAGCTGTGGTCACCGCACATAGTTCCCAAGTGATTGCCAGGAACTACAATGGATTAGCCGCCCCCATTGTTGCTGCACCCTTTGTTGCTGCCCCAACTGTAGTGAAAGCCGCGCCGTTCGTTGCCGCCCCCTTTGTTAAAGCCGCTCCGTTCGTGTCTGCCCCATATGTCGCTTCTCCGTATGCTCCGGTCGTGAAGGCAGCTCCTCTAGTTGATGCTCCTGCCGTAGCGGCGCCCTATGCTCATTACGCCGCTGCACCCCTAGTGAAGTCCGCCCCTCTTGTTGCTGCTCCAGGACTGGCCCACTATGCTGCTCATCCCTATGCTCATTATCACGCTGCTCCTGCTTACTACTTGTAAATTAATTCTAGTCCTGACTGATTTATGACGACTTGAACAATGTACAAATGTTAATATTTATTATAAAATAAACCCTATTATTTGCATAATTTTCTGTTTTGATGTGTACCTGATTTGGAAAACAACAGCGATATTTTATTTCTACTTCGACTTCTAATATAACACAATTAGTTAAACCGCTTGGTTAAACCGATAATTTTTACAATAGTTTATTTTAAAAATCATTTAAATTCATTTCTTACCAATATTATTTCAATGAAAAACTTATCAGTATATTTACAAAGCATTTTTAAAGCAGATATAATTCTCATAATATTTTCCGATTGTTAGATTTATTACACTTGTAAGTATTGTTTAATTAATCATTTGAAAAAAATCATATACATTCTTCTCTTACTAAATTATTAACAGAAACCCCTTCCAGATTTTCTGTAAACTTCTAATTTTGGTTACCAGATTAAGGGGTTTTTATCACAGTAAAAAAGTATTTAACAAATTACTCCCACCCTATTAATCCTATAATTCTTTTTAAAAAATACCGTATAAAGACAAAGGCAAAACTAGCTACGTTGTCGAATTTTTTAAATTGTTATTATTATTATTTATAAACAATTAAATAATAATAATTTTGAGAAAAACTCTTCGTAACTATGATTGCATTGTAAATTTAAATGTTTGTATCACATTATTATATAAAATTTTCAAATAGTAAAATAGGAGCGAAACATAGCAATTAGATGAATAGAGACAACATGTGCTCATAAAACATAGACTGTCAGCGCGGGTACCTGAAATAACGGGGATTTGTGATCTAGTAGCGCTGAGCGCTAAAACCCCTTTAACACCGCGAAATGTTAAGAACCTTATGTTACATATACAACCAATAAATATTTAAACAAAATATAAAAACGTATTATTTAGTTGTATTAAAAAATACAACCTCCAATGCCCACGCAAATACACAAATAATAATATCATTCTTAAACTAAATATATCATAAATGCGTGCTCTAGAGATTAGAGACCCTAAAGATCGTATAACGTGATTCTTTATCAAAAATTCACTACTACTGAATTTTTAGCACGATTTTAACACCTACCTCTATGTAGGGAAAAACTACAATATTTTAATTTTTAATGAGACAGTCCTATTCTAGCTCATCTAGGTTGATATTAAGGTAAAAATTTAGAAATAATAAATGCTAAAAGTACATTTCACTTTTTAAAATCCTACCGTTGCTAATTTTTTTCATTATGGACTAATTTTTCAATAAAAGAATTGTCTCGCATATTGTTTCTTACTTAAAATAAGTAAATAAACTTTATACCTATTCTTTTTACGAGTACGTTGTTTTAATACTATTTTATATAGAACATTTTTACTTTACACAAAATTTGTATTTCTGCATTAAAACTGTTTAGTTTCAGTACAGTGAGATACCTTAGATTTGCCCTCTTTTGATTAGGTACGGCAGCAATTATAAAATAATTACAATAACAATTTTTACATGTTTGTTGAATCCTGATATACATTAACTATAACACAAATAAATTATTAAACACAAATGTCTTCAGTCTTAGTTCAGTTATATAACAGTATAACGCGTAGCATATTTAAACGTAGTGATTACATGTCATGTCAGCAAGGCTAAAATATGTTGTAATTTTCTTGGATTTAAAAGAAGTGGAAAGGGGATCCAAATTAAAGCACCCGCAAAATTGATAGTATAAATACTGTATCATCCATTAAACCAGAATCACAACAACAATACTTGTCCTACAGTAGCACAGCACAACCAATAAACCAAAATGTTCAAATTCGTAAGTATAACATTACAATATATACTTAAAAATCAGTAGAAAAATAAAAATTAATTATGTTTATTCTAGGTGATCGTCCTCGCTCTGGCTGTGGCCTCCAGCAGCGCTGCCCCCGGTGCAGTGGTCGCCGCCCCATACATCGCCTCTGTTCCCTCAGCCTACGTCACTGCACATAGTTCCCAAGTGATTGCCAGGAACTACAATGGACTAGCCGCCCCCATTGTTGCTGCGCCCTTTGTTGCTGGCCCTACTGTAGTGAAAGCCGCGCCGTTCGTTGCCGCCCCCTTTGTTAAAGCCTCTCCGTTCGTGTCTGCCCCGTATGTCGCTTCCCCGTATGCTTCAGTCGTGAAGGCAGCTCCTCTAGTTGCTGCTCATGCCGTAGCGGCGCCCTATGCTCACTACGCCGCTGCGCCCCTAGTGAAGTCCGCCCCTCTTGTTGCTGCTCCAGGACTGGCCCATTATGCTGCTCATCCCTACGCTCATTATCACGCTGCTCCTGCTTACTACTTGTAAATTAATTCTAGTCCTGACTGATTTATGACGAATTGAACAATGTACAAATATTGATATTTATTACAAAATAAACATTATTGATTTCATAATAAATTTATGTTTTTATGCACTCCTTATTTTTGTAGCAAATACCCTTATTTTACATTTAATAAAATGCTATACAAGATATTATCTTCTTCAAAACTATGTGTAAAAAATCAACAAGTATTTAAACGGTCCGATTAGGTTTTTTCCGATTTCCTAGAATACTCTCGATTTTAATTTTTCTTCTATTCCACTCCCTTCTCCACTACTGCAGTTGCCCGAAACTGGTACTTTGCCGCATCCTGTCTATGCAATGTCGTTTTGAAGTTGAAAAATACTGTAAAAGTGTTTTCGTTTCCATTAAACTATCAGTTTATTATTGACTTCAAGATAATGCTATTTTAAACATTATATAGATAGAGAATGGATCTACAGATGTGCCTTTTTAAAATTTTAAATGGCACAACAAACTGTTAATTGATCCTTTAAGTATATAATCCTTGTTGGAACTGAACTATTTTACCATTCTTGTACTGGCCACAAAACATTCGCTATGTTAGTAGTACTTTTTACCTTCCGCTTACCTGTAAAGGAAGGTATTGGAATCATGCAAAAAATCGGGTGGTGAATTTTTAGTGGATGAGCACGAATTAGGGTCCTTACAACTCATTTTTGATAGTTTCACGATGATGTCTGTGTGTATGTGTATGTGTATGTGTGTGTGTGTGTGTGTGTGTGTGTGTGGTCAAGGCCGGTTGTTAGTCGCATAACTCAAATACGAATTACCCGAAAATTTTGATATTTGGTATTTAACATTTGTGTATAAATTGGAAGAGCTCCTTAGATTTTGGTACAAATATCTTCATCGGAAGTGATATTTTTTGAAGATTGAAAAGGTTAATTGTCAAAATTGTATATAAATTTGGAAAAATATAGTATTTATTTGTAATAAGAATAAGAGGCAAAGTTATTTGCAACTTACGTTATAAAAAAATTGTCTTTATCTGGTAGCATTAAAGAACTGCAGTAAAATTTAAAAAATAAATTTATCAGATAAAACGTTGAAATCTTGTGATCCATGTTCGGTTGATTTTTGTTTCTGCGTAAAAAATATTGACAGGTGAGACGGGTGACAAGTTGACATACTAGCGCCATATAAGTCATAAGTAAGATATTAAATGCAGTAATTGAACGGAGGATGGCTTCAACACAGAAGAGTTTGCCTGTGAACGAATCTTTTGATTCAGGTGATGCAAATTTCTATGTTTGAATATTTTAGATTTATATTTGTATATTTTAGGGACACCGGATTGTATACGTATACATTTATGTTTATAAGTCTAGATTTGGCGGAAGGTTGTGTGCAGGCCACTTCAGATTTTTATTATGAATTTTATGAGGATTAATAGTGCACATAAATGAAATATTAATCATTGATAGATTATTAAATTAATCTTTAAAAAAATTAATCAAACATCACAGAATTGTCTATCTATTCATTATGTAAGAAGGTATTTTTGTATGTATCAAATAAATATATGAAACTTTTAACTAACATAATGAATCAGTGAATAAAACTATAGCACTATCACCTACCATTCTGTAATTGGATGTTAAATGTGAATCATGTTGAATGATTAATATCAAAAGAAAAGTATAATATAACTGGGGTGTAGGTATCTATTAAAGAGCAGTAGGGTAAAGATGTTAATTTAATTGAAATTGTTAGTTGGTGACATCTTTTTCAAGAACAAAGAGTCGAAGCATGGATTTATAAATTTAACTAAACCAATGCAACTTTTTAAGGCTTTAATAAACTAAAAATGCTATACATGTATTTTGAATTACTAAATCTTCATCCAATACATTACGTACAATGCTTATACTATTAAATGGTTTGCTATGTTTTATTTGTTTATGAAAAGTAGGTACCTAAAACAATAAATTACGTTCGTTAAATTTTTATTATTTACAATAATTATATTCCATGTGATGCAAGCAAAATTATCAAGTATCTGCTATTGATATAGAAATAATATGTTATAAAAATGTATGTCGGAGAAAAAAATTGTTGTTATCATGTGAATTTATATTTTATATTAATAGAAGAAACAAAGTACCGTAAGTGTACGAATATTCAAATAACAAAAATGTAAATAAATCTGTTATTTTGTTTATATATTTATTTAGTTTCAGTCCAACTTAATTTGATTCATCCCAAATTGCAACAGTGATACAAAATAAAGATATTACAACATATAGGTAACATTTCTGAATTGTAACACTGTGTAGTGTGTAACATTGAACGTTGAATCCTTAATAAACCAATCAGTTCAGTTATATAACACGTAGCATTTTTAAACGTAGCAGTCATGGCAAGGCCAAAAATGTTGTAATTTTCTTCGATTTAAAGCACAGTGGAAAGGGGGTCCAAATTAAATCACACCATAATATTGATAGTATAAATACTGTGTCATCCATGAAACCAGCATCACAACATCAGTACTTGTTCTACAGTAGCAGCACAACCAACAAACCAAAATGTTCAAATTTGTAAGTATTTCATTTCAATATTTTAAAAATCAAGAGAATAATATTTAAATCTGTTCCAGGTGATCGTCCTCGCTCTGGCTGTGGCCTCCAGCAGCGCTGCCCCCGGCGCAGTGGTCGCCGCTCCATACATCGCCTCTGTTCCCTCAGCCTACGTCACTGCACATAGTTCCCAAGTGATTGCCAGGAACTACAATGGACTAGCCGCGCCGTTCGTTGCCGCCCCCTTTGTTAAAGCCTCTCCGTTCGTGTCTGCCCCATATGTCGCTTCCCCGTATGCTTCAGTCGTGAAGGCAGCTCCTCTAGTTGCTGCTCATGCCGTAGCGGCGCCCTATGCTCACTACGCCGCTGCGCCCCTAGTGAAGTCCGCCCCTCTTGTTGCTGCTCCAGGACTGGCCCATTATGCTGCTCATCCCTACGCTCATTATCACGCTGCTCCTGCTTACTACTTGTAAATTAATTCTAGTCCTGACTGATTTATGACGAATTGATCAATGTACAAATATTGATATTTATTACAAAATAAACATTATTGATAGCATAATAAATTTCTGTTTTTATGTACTCCTTATTTTTGTTTTGTACGTTTTTTTCCGATTTCCTAGAATATCTACTCTCGATTTTACTTTTTCTTCTATTCCACTCCCTTCTCCACTACTGCAGTGCCCGAAACCACCACGAAACTCTTACTTTGCCGCATCCTGTCTATGCAATGTCGTTTTTGAAGTTGAAAAATACTGTAAAAGTTTTTTCGTTGCGAGTAAACTGTCAGTTTATTATTGACTTCAAGACAATGCTTTTTTAAACATTTAATAAAGAAAGAATGGATCTACAGATGTGCCTTTTTTAAATTTTAAAAATAAATTGCTATCATTAGTTATGTAAAGTTTTCATAAATTGGAAATTTTTATGAATTTTTCGAAATTTTTTAATAAAAATTTTAAAAAGGCACAACTGGTAATTTAAGTATATAATCCTTGCTGGAATGGAATTTTACCATTCTTGTACTGGCCACAAAACACTCGCTAAGTTAGTACTTTTTATGGTGAATTTTATGAGGATTAATAATGCACATAAATAAAATATTAATCATTTATAGATTATTAAATTAATATTAAACAAAATTTAATCAAATAACACAGAAATTGTTTATCTATTCATAGCATGATAGATAATTATGTAGGTATTTTTATATGTATCAACATCGATAAATATATGAAACTTTTAACTAACATAATGTATCAGTGAATAACACCAGCACTACCATATACCATTCTGTAATTGGCTGTTAAATGTTAATTCTGTTGAATGGTTAATATCAAAAGAAAAATATAATATAACTGGGGTGTAGGTATCTATTAAAGAGCAGTAGGGTGAAGATGTTAATTTAATTGGTGATATCTTTTTCAAGAACCAAGAGCCGAAGCATGGAGTTATAAATTTAGCTAAACCAATGCTACTTTTGAAGGCTTTAATAAACTAAAAATGCTTTTGTATTTTGTATTACTTACTAAATCTACATTCACTACATTACGTACAATGCTTACTATTAAATATAGTGTTCTATGTTTTCTTGGTTTATGAAAAGTTGGTACCTAAAATAATAAATTACGTTCGTTAAATTTTTATTACTTATTTACAATAATTATATAGCATGTGATGAATTAAAGCAAAACTATCAAGTATCTCCTGTGGATCTAGAAATAATATGTTATAAAAATGTATGTCGGAGAAAAAAAAATTGTTATACCTGGTAAATTTAAATCATGTGAATTTATATTTTATATTAATAGAAGATACAATGTACCGTAAGTGTACGAATATTGAAATAACAAAAATGTAAACATATTTGTTATTCTGTTTATAATTTTATTTAGTTTTAATTTCACCTAATTTGATTCATCCCAAATTGCAACAGTGATACAAAATAAAGATATTACAACATACAACATTTCTGAATTGTAACACTGTGTAACATTGAACGTTGAATCCTTAATAAACCAATCAGTTCAGTTATATAACACGTAGCATTTTTAAACGTAGCAGTCATGACAAGGCCAAAAATGTTGTAATTTTCTTCGATTTGAAGCACAGTGGAAAGGGGGTTCAAATTAAATCACACCATAAAATTAATAGTATAAATACTGTGTCATCCATGAAACCAGCATCACAACATCAGTATACTTATTCTACAGTAGCACAGCATAACCAACAAACCAAAATGTTCAAATTCGTAAGTAATTCATTTAAATATTTTAAAAATCAAGAGAATAATATTTAAATCTGTTCCAGGTGATCGTCCTCGCTCTGGCTGTGGCCTCCAGCAGCGCTGCCCCCGGTGCAGTAGTCGCCGCCCCATACATCGCCTCTGTCCCCTCAGCCTACGTCACTGCACATAGTTCCCAAGTGATTGCCAGGAACTACAATGGACTAGCCGCCCCCATTGTTGCTGCGCCCTTTGTAGCTGCCCCTACTGTAGTGAAAGCCGCGCCGTTCGTTGCCGCCCCCTTTGTTAAAGCCGCTCCGTTCGTATCTACCCCATATGTCTCTTCTCCGTATGCTCCAGTCGTGAAGGCAGCTCCTCTAGTTGCTGCTCCTGCCGTAGCGGCGCCCTATGCTCACTACGCCGCTGCGCCTCTAGTGAAGTCAGCCCCTCTTGTTGCTGCTCCAGGACTGGCTCACTATGCTGCTCATCCCTACGCTCATTATCACGCTGCTCCTGCTTACTACTTGTAAATTAATTCTAGTCCTGACTGATTTATGACGATGTACACATATTGTTATTTATTACAAAATAAACATTATTGACTGCATAATATATTTCTGTTTTTATGTAAGTACCCCTAATTTGTATAGATAATATCGACATATTACTTTTACTTTTAATGAAATACAATACAAGGTATTGTATTGAAAAAAAAACTGATTTCTTCCAGGCTTTATTTTTCTTAGAACATTATTTTGTATGTACCAAGTTTTTTCAAATTATAAGTCATCATGCGAACCATAAGCATAACAAATCAATGTTGGTAATAAGTTATCCATATAAGATTTAAATTTTTATTGTCAAAAATGCAGCAAATGATGATACTAATTAAGGTTACATGTTACCTATTTTTTCGATTGTGCATTTAAATTTCAGATAATGCCATTAAATTATTAGTATGCACTTCTGCATATGGAAATTCCTGTGATATAAGATCGCCTATGCAATTCGAAAGCCGAAAGCGATTTAAATTAGTTTTGTTTAAATGCATGAACATTTAAGGCACGTATCGTAATGTCTCACCTTGCAATCGAAATAACAAAAGAAAAAATAAAAGACCTACTTTCAACTATTATCGTGAATGTTAAATTAAAAAAAATAGAAAATCAATAATTAATAGTAACAACACTGATTTGCCGAACTTGTAAAATAGCAAATAGACGCCAACATAATTGTTCATCTTAATTTAATAAAAAAAAATAATTACTTTCACGACATGCGGAGAAAAAAATTTTCTTCTCGCGAAATAGTGAGGAAAGTAGGTTTTCCTTCTCTAGAGAGAAAAGTAAGCAGTGTTACCACCAATGTATTTTACGATGAAATATTTTTAAAATTTGAGATAAAAGGTAATATTCTGATTTTATTGTAATATAAAAAATTCTGATATATTGTAATACAACTATTATTTTACAATTATTATGTATTATAGGTACTTTCTATTTCTACAATTTCACGATTTTACAACTTAAATTTAATTTGGCATATTGGCAGTGAAACATTTCGTTGTTTTTATACGTGATTCTGACAGATGGCAGTTATAATCTAACTTCTAGTTATGTGTTTCTCCTTCATTTACAAAATTTTTAAATATGTCGTGAAATAAATGTTGTGTCTAACAGGAGAGGAAAGTTATTTTTCCACTTTCGCTCGATTGCCTTACTCGCTTCGCTCGTGACAAACTTCGAGCTCAAGTGGGGAAAAGAAGCGCTTTCCTCTGTATTAACTGACGGCAAATTATGTAGCAAAAAGTAAGTTTTTCTGCATTCAAATCAGTCCTTGTAAGTTTATCATTGGCGCCAAAATGGTGCAGAATATTCGGTTATACGGCAGACAGTCCTGCATAATATTCGTTATTCGGTATACGGCACACTTACTAATCATAGTATATCTTAGATAAAGGACCGATTATAAAAAAATTCAATTTTAAAATTTATAGATGATAGGTACGAAGGTACGTCTTTTATTTATAATTCTAATTCTAGAATTATGTTTTACTGCAATATCGAATATCACTGTCCAGTGGTTCCTCTAAGAATGTGATCAATATAAACATATTTTGTAGTTCAATAATTATCTTTTATAAGAATCATTAAAAAATAGTCTCTGAGATTATCAGCTTCATATAGAACAAAATCAGAATCATTGATTACAATCTTTGCATAACTATTGTCAAATGTCAAATGCAAGTAAGGTGTGAACTTCACGTCCAGATTTCACTGATAACGTCAGTCGCCAGTGTTTGCCACTTCCTCTTCTTCATTGCGAAAGTGCACCAAATTTTATGTCCATCAGTAGTAGGGTACCGCACAAAGTTCTTAACATCCGCATTGTATATAAACCAACACCAACCACTAAACAGTATCAGTTCACCACTGTCATCTTCTTACCACAAGCAAAATGTTCACCAAAAACTTTGTAAGTG
Source organism: Agonum fuliginosum (assembly GCA_947534325.1). Taxonomy (NCBI): domain Eukaryota; kingdom Metazoa; phylum Arthropoda; class Insecta; order Coleoptera; family Carabidae; genus Agonum; species Agonum fuliginosum. The sequence goes on from OX384031.1 coordinate 7,366,910, forward strand.
AAAAGTGAAACTCATCTACTTATTTTGTGTCACGGCGAAGGATAAAGAAATATTTAATTTCTTTTGTTCATTATGTAGTAGTGACGTAGTGCAGTGTTTACAAAAAATATATTTTATGCAGTAGGAGAAATGCAACTTTAAGATGAACTATAAAATTTTGTTTTTACATCAAAATATTTTATCTAGATTTTAATGTAACCACATATTTGGTTTAAAAAAATAAAGCAACAGTTGACACGGTGACAGTTTCGAACCGGAACAGGAACGAAAACAGGAACGAACCGAAGTTATTTCAGTGAACCAGGAACCAAATCTGCACAGTTATATAATATTTTAGCCAACCCATAACCGGTATACTGAATCGATAGATGTGGACCAGTCATCAAAATTTAACGTTTTTTGTTAAAATTCTATTAATTTTTATATTTTCTTTAGTTTAATCAAATTTACCGGTTACTAATTCATTTCGAAGAGAAATAGTAAAACCGGAACAAAACCTATAACGCTCAGTGAACCGTGAACCGAACCTAAACTGTTAATTTTTGTGCGATTCGAGTCCATGTTTATATTTATTTTCTTTTGTAAAGGTTTTCGCCATCGTCTTAGCCGCCCTGGCTGGCAGCATCGACTGCAGTGTTGTTCCTGCTCCAGCAGTGCACGCAGTTCCTGCAGTACATGCCGTCGCTCATGCCCCATTGGCTTACCAACATGCCGTTCCGTACAACATTCCTCCATATTCTGACCGTGTGGACATCCACAGCAAAGTCTTGAGTGTTCCTGCTGTACATGCTCTTCCTGCTGTGGCTCACGCTGTTCCTGCTTATCATGCTGTCCCTGCTGCTCACGATGTTCATGCTGTAGCTCATGGTGTTCATGCTGCTGCTCATGCTGTTCCTGCTGTAGCTCATGGTGTTCCTGCCGCGCTCCCAGCCGCTTATCCTTACGCTGCTCCAATAGCAGCTCCTGTTTTACCTCATCCTGCACACGTAGCTTATGCACATCACGCTTATCCTGCTGCTATTCCTGCACCGTACCATGCGGCTTATGCTTATGGGCAGTATGGATATTCTGCGCCTGCTGCGCCCGTTTGGAAGCGTTAAGTTTAATAACAAATTTTAGTCCAATTGTATAAATGTAAAAATGATATTTTTTTATTGATATAGGTAAACTATAAATCAAAGATTATATAAATAAATTTTATAATGAAAAATATTTTGTTTCATTTATGTTTACTTTGCAGAGGATTATTTTGAAACATTTTTTTACTTTATTTCCTTATTAAAATAAATTGAGATAAAGTTAGAATTTCAATTTGAACAGTAATTAATTTCTATTTATTGTTTCCTTATTATAGGAAAATATTGAAACGTGCATTTATGTTTATTTTTAAAGTCAATATTTATTCTTCTTTGTAATAGTAAGTATCTAGCTATAGAAAACATGAGACTGAAAAGTTTGTAAATAAATCACAATACGATATGAGCAGATAACATTTGGTACACAGTTACCTATGTAATAAGGGAATGATAGTACTGCACTTAATTTAAAATGAAGCCTCATTCACATAAACATTTAGTTTTAAGGTTTACATTTATGTTTAAGTTTAATGCATCATTCACATAAACATTTTGTAGCACTAAAGTTTGAAACATCCAATCTTTAGGTTTATGTTTACCACTTTCTAAAGCTATTTTAAGTATATTATGTGAAAGGCATGTTTCTAAAACATAAATGTAAACCTTCAAACTAAATGCTTTTGTGAATAAGGCTTTAGGAATATTTTATTTATTGGCCATAAGATAATAATTTTGTCCAGTTGCTTTGTAGTTTATTTTTCATACTATAGCTTTATTAAAATTTTATGATCATACATATTTTATTAAACATAAAGATTTTTTGTCGGGATTGCAATAATGAATTGCCAGATTTATTATCCTTCATAGGTTTAATTTTTAAAAATCTAATTCAATCTTAGAGGCCCGTCTACTACCTAAAATTCAGCATAAAATGAACAGAGCGAGTGTATTGTGGCCAGTACAAGAATGGTAAAATTTTATTTCAACTCGGATTTAATAGAGAAAGAATGGATCTACACAAGTGCCTTTTTAAAATTTTGATTAAAAAATTGTACATGATTACAAAAATTCCGAAAATTTAAAAAAAAATCCTGTTTTATGCAAACTTTACACGGTTATATATCGTGATACAAATTAATTTTTAAAATTTTAAAAAGGCATATCTGTAGATCCATTATTTCTCTATTAAATGTTTATAAAAATATTATCCTAAGGTCAATAATAATCTGACAGTTTACTAGCAACGAAAACACTTTTACAGTATTTTTCAACTTTAAAATTTCATTACATATCTAGGATGCGGCAAATTACGAGTTTCGGGCTGGTTTCAGGCAGCCCTAGTAGTGGGGAAAAGAGTGGAATGAAAAAAAAGTAAAATCGAGAGTATTCTAGGAATTCGGCAAAAACGTATTCGAGCCGCTAAAGTGTCAATATTCTAGAGAATTTTATTGAACTTACAAACTAATTTATATTAAGATACTTTTCTTCCTTTCTATGAATTGCACGATATGTAGATTTAATTAAAAATAACATTTCCGATTCGATTACCGAAATAAGCGGAAACGGATAAAATCGATAATTTAATTGCAGATGCAGATATTTACAAGTTGTTCCGCCTGTCGTGGGCAGATATTAAAAGTTTATATTATAATCGCAGCTGAAAAATAACACTGTATTATTAATCATACATTCTATATATAGTTACCGACTATAAATAACATAAATACGTCATTAAGACGTCTTTATAATGTCCATGTCTTTAAAACGTCTGATCTAAATGTAATCACAAAGACGTCACATACGTGTCTTATGTCCTCCATTCTGGATGTTTAAAAGATGTTATTTTCTTCCCTGCAAATGATGTCTATTTAATATCTTTTCGACAGTCAAATGATGTCCTTTTTAATAAAATTATGACGAATATAAGACTTAATTTTGATCAATATAGGGTGCCTGTGTCATAACCAAGATGAATTTTGAGATAAATATAGGACAACATAATGACGACTTAAAGACTACCGCATAAGACGTCTAAAATTCGACCAATGCCAATACCTACTAGTTTATGACGTCTATACGACAGTAGCAAGATGCACGTCTTACAGACGTTAATACGATCGATGTGTTGTATGGGAATTGATTTATTTTTATCTTTAATTTACAGAACAATTTTATAAAATCTATACATTCATCAAAACTGATAATAATATAGGTAATTTGTTACTTTAGAAAATCTATTAACTATAAATTCAGAATAGATTGTTACTAAATTATTGAAAATAAAGAATTGTTTAACTTGAAGAATGATATATCGATAAGCATATAGATTATTCATTGCTGTTATATTGTTAAGCGGCAATTAGAGCTTATTTAATATTCCAAATTACATTTTAAGGCCCGAATGTAGCTGTGTGCGAACAAAGAATAGATTTATACAGATTTAGTGTGTCGAACAAAGGCAGCAATAGGGAACGCGCTCTCGTAGAGGGATTAAAATTGGTACTAAATTTGAACGTATCATCACAAACAAGGGATCATTTGAAAGATAAAAGTTCAATCTAGATCCGTCTAGTGTTGAAATTTGCAATTTTTGTTGATATATTGAATAACAGTTATGTGAAGTTAGGCAAGTTATGACAAGTTTATGGCATTGTAAAATTGAAACAAAAAATAAAACTAAAATTTCAACACTAAGCGGATGTGGAGTTCATCTTTATCTTTAAATGAAAAAAAAATTAAATCGATCCGACCAAAATTAGTCTCAAATTCATTCCCCATTCAAAAGCATGTTTTTGCTGCGCGCAACTTCACTACATTAGGCTCTTAAAGCTCATCTCTTGCTAGAAAATTCAAAGCATAAGATCATGTTACAATACGTCATTTTATGACTTTGCTTTTGAAATCTATAATCTCATATTTTACAATAATAATACTTAACGGCTATGGAATGAAAATTACAAAACACATCTCTTGTAATTTTCAGAGAAATAAAAATATGAAACCATAGATTTCAAAAACAAAGTCGCAAAATGAGATATTTCGCACCCAGAGATGATCTATATTTTTATATTATTAAGCTACGTTTCAAACTCTTAACATGGATACTGTTTTACTTTTAAGACATAATCTTAAAATGTTTGACAAATATAAAAGCGGCTGACCGTTTCCACCTACGACAAAAACCATGACAGTGTTTAAAACAGTAGATTGAAACGATCAGACGCATTTACGTATGTCAAACAACTTAAGGTTAACAAAAACAGTGTTTATGTTAAGAAGTCGAAACGTAGCTTAAGTCAATAAATTTAGGAACATCTAATAATTATTAAAGCCGTTAATACGTTCTTGAACAATGAGATTGTTTAAGTTACAATATTTGTTCCTTCAGTTTCACTTTCAATACAATACATCATTTATTACAGAACAATAATCGATCACTTAATTAATATTCTCTGTTCGTTTTTAAAGGCTGTGAAATAATCAAATTATGCCAAACACGAATGTAGGACGGTCAGTAGATTGATTGCAACGTCTAAATAATTTAAGATCATTGATATGTATGTACCTACGTATGTATGCTAAATTACCATTTACGTAAATAAGAGAGGGTGGACAATCCACTCACAGTAATAAATAAAAGAGTATATAAGCTGACACGAAGATGGTACTATCATTGTTTAATTCAGTGTAAACAGACAAACATAACCAAACAACATGAACTCCAAAATCGTTGTGAGTACACATTTTTGTAATTTTTATTTGAAATTTGAAAATTTTATGTTACATTATTAATATAAATAATTTATTGTGATAAAATTGTGTAATTTACCTACTTCAATTGAATTTAAAGAAGTTTCATTTTATTGCTGAAATTGTATTAAAATTTCTTCAGTCTATTCAATTATTGACTTAAGTATAATCATAAATTTATTTTAACCATTGTAGATATCTTTTTCAGTAGTATCTACTACGACTGATTAAATTAATATAAATTGACAAAAGACGGCATTAAAGTCTACTGTATTCATGAAAGTATTAATTAGTACCTAGTAATGTTTTAAACTTTATAGTAAAAGTACAACCTATGTATATAACTGTTTGTTGCGCAAAGTTTCGTGAAACGTTGTACCGTCGCACTGCTTTGCAGGAATGTGATTATAGTTGCCTGAGTATACGGCGATTTTATTTACATCATTGGAATTATCATAAATACTATCACTAAATAAACTACTTTAAAAATTTATAAAAAGTTATAACTAACAAGATTCACCATTTTAACTGACGGCTACAGTAATATAATGCAGTTATTAAATATTATTAAAGAAAGTATATTTAAAATTTTTAATTAAATTGTACGAATCTATATTGTACAGTAACTAGGTAACTGAAAATATAATTCCAATAATGATTGTTACTGAAATTTACCGTAATTTGGCTACTTCAATGTCATTATATTCATACAATTTTGGAAATTTTGTTAAATAAAATTGTAGTTGTTTAACCAACACCTCTTAATAAAAGCATCAAAACTATAGTATTTTAAACAAGCAAAGTAAAAGATTGCCCACTAGTGGCTTTAATCAAAATTATACCCACTTGTAGGTAAATTGTTACTTTTCTTGTTGGAAGTCACCATAATAACGATGTTTTATTTTTATATTAATATTTTTTTAAATATTTAAGCAGTTAAAGAGGTGTTGGATAAAAGGTGGGGCAAAAAAGAACTTACTTAGCCTTCGGCCTCGTGAGTTAAGATTTCTCTCGTGGGTAATTCCTTACTTTGCCCACTTGTAAAGTAAATAACTATTTATTTAACAGGTTTCCTAAAACTAGACTATCACCACTTGTACTAAATTTATTAAATAAATTACAGTTAGAGTAAAAAGTTTTTTTCGTTAACGTTCCGCCACAAACTTTAAAGACTTTGGCTATTTTTTTTATTTGACTGCATTCCTGCAAAAATCCTCTAATGAAAATTATTATTTTATCACGTTGTTTATTATTATCAATATTCTCATTTTTTTCAGATCCTCACCATCGTGGCTCTCTTCGCTTGCACCTGCTCAGCAGGAGTCGCCCCTGTGGCCGCCGCATACGTAGCGCCTTACGCTAGTTCCTACAACGCCCACTACGTGAACCATGCAGTGGCGGCGCCACTGGTCAGTGCCCCACTCACTGCTGCTTATCCCTACGCCGCTGCCTACTCCGCATACCCCTACACTGCCGCTTACAACGCATACCCCTACACAGCCGCTTACACCGCCGCCGCCGCCCCAATTGTTGCATTCAAATGAGGGAGGATTATGACAATGGATTGATTGTTGAATGACCCCGCAGTGAAATTGTTATTTTGTTTTTCTTTTCTTTTGTTGAATTGTGTTCATGTAAAATCTTTTAATATAAATTTGCAACTTATATATTTGTTTTATTGTGTGCCAGTGCCGTAGGCAGTCATTTTGAAAAAGGGTTTTAGTATTTTAAAAAATATTAGATTAAGACCAAATAGCAACACTTTTTTCAGATGACTCTATATAGATTCAATTACGTGCATTTACTTCATACTCATACTTCATGTCTTATACAAAATAGTTATTTTTGTATTAAGTGCGCGATGTTGATGTTATTTGAGGGTGAGAATGTCACTTATTTGACGAGACTTCCCGAGTTAAATTCGAACACATTAAAACATTTCGCGCTCGGAATACAAACAAAATTTTTTCTACAACTTTGTATTTTAATTCGAATTCAAATTTGTTAAACTGATTAAAGTTTTCATAGGTATATTCTACTATAACCTTGGAAAAACGTTTATCAAAACCATTAAAACATTATTTTTCATATAATTTTGAATTTTAGTCAAGGTAACATAACAAAACTAAGATTATAAAAATCAACAAATTCGCGCTTTGTTAACAATTCAAAAATGTCTAGTACATTTTTTACAGCTGTAGAAAAAGTAAATCAAAATCAATTTAAAATTTAGTTCACAAAAGATTTTAATAATTTCAATTCACTAAATCAGAAAATTATCTCTTTTTAAAAATGCCAGGAAACAAAACACTACAAATGAACTGTGCCCGACTGTTACTATAAAAAATATATTTTTAAATATAGGTACCTGAATTTCATTAATTTAAATTCTTGAATTGGGTACATATACTAGAGAAATTCGACTGCACACTAAAATTTCATTCAACAAACATTTTTCCTACTATTACCATCATTGTGATTTATTATATGTGTATTATTAATATTTATAGATAAAAATAATTATTACGCACGGACATAAAAATTAATTTTTTAAATATCGACATACTTAATATAATTTTTCACTGATTCTGGTGTCTCGTAATTTGTAATATATAACACCTCGTTAAAACTTTTATCTAATATGTCCAATTTGCTCCTCGTTTCGATATTTTTCAACATAAAATAAGAATTTCTATTTTTACACATGCCTATTGTTAAAAATATTCCTAACATTCAACATAAATATCTATTTTTAGACTAATAATAAAAATATATAACGTTAAAAAGGGGATGAATGCACCTGATCACCTCTTCGGTTACGCCAGTGAGGGTAGCTATATAGTATTCTATTTTTAGAAATATCCACCACCATCTCGCTATTTATTTATGCAGACGCACGACAAGGCATCAGTTTGAGAAAATGTGGCACGTGGCACGAGGCTACATTTTAATGTTTGTCTTGTTGCACGTGTCTTAAAAAATTTAAAAATCACTTACCTTTATTGACTATAATAATTTCCAATTGTCAGATGATAATTTAATCCCTGGAAAATTGTTTTTTGTTTAATCAACAATACAAATCACATTCAAAAACCACAAAACAAAAATGTTTACAAATAATTAATAGAATCTTTCACTTTGATTTTCAGCTGTCACTTGTTGCATAGCAATCTTAAACACTATACACTAACCCTCTTATTACAATTACAACACTCTCAAATATCACAAAACTTAATTTAATATCTAGTGACAAAATAAATATAGAAATATATTATCTGTCTTTTGTGATGACTAGGTTTACACTGCGATGCAGGAAGAATGCAAGTTCAAATACAAACCTAAAAATAAACTAACGAAATTCAACATGTTTGTGTCGTCATTCTAAAAAATTGATATTTTTGTTTGTCGTAAACTTCTACCAAAGGTTTTTAAAATGATCTAATTTTAAATTTGTTTCTGATGTAACAAAATGTGACTATTACAAGTTAAAATCTAATGGAATTTAGTACGCAAAATTTACTTTCATATCAAATTTTACAAAGAAAATATTTAAAATCTACCTAAAATTATTTTTTCCAAAATCAACAAGGAAGTAGGAGAAACAGTCAATAAATGAAATCAAATTAAATATTATAAAAAGATTCTAGATAGTGGTAGTGGTATTATATTGACTATGAAGAAATCAAAAAATGATAGTTGATGAAGTAAATTAATATTAATTATACCATCTTCATTCATTTCTAGAGCCAAGTAGCTCATTTATTAATTAAACAAATTATACAGGTTGTTCCACAACATAGGACAAAAATTTAAAGGGTATATACTGTACGACGTGCTGATCATGAATCAAAAAGAATTTTTTTTAAATTCGCAAAGTTAAGGGTAGTTTACTTAACGTGTGTACATTTTAAGTATCACTGTTTTGATGGTATATTTGATAATTTGACATTTATTAGTATTAAATACTACCGAACAGTGGCAAAAAAATGTTTGCTTGGAAAACGGTGCAATTTTTTGCGAATTTAAAAACAACTTTTTGTTTCATGATCAACACGTCGGGCAGTAGGTACATACCCTTTAAATTTGTGTCTTAAGTTGTGGAACAGCCTGTATGAAGCTTTGTTAAATAATATAACTACTCTATGAAAATAGGTACCTAGTTAATAATATTGTATAATGCACACTGAGAAAAATAGGTATTGTAAAAGTAAAAACAATGGAATTGTAAAATGTGTATCGTTCATTTTATAATAATTATAGTAACTCATTCTATACACTATAATAACATGAACTATGTATATAGTAGATATTTCTGTAAATTTATTGTAAATTCATTATTGTTCCGTTAACTATAAACATATTTACAGTAACCATATTTTATTGTAAGGATAAAATTGCACAATACATTATGGTTATATTAAGCATACTACATTGTATTATTTTGACATAGTATTTGTCACTAAAACATTATTGTAAAATCTACGATAATATTGTAAATGTTACAAATATCTTATTGCCCCTGCATTTCTACCTAATGTCTTGCTGTGTCCGCGTCTATACGAGCATAATAGCATCATGGAGGCCATCAAAAGCTAATGTATAGCAGATTTCTCTCCATTTGAAGGTAGTTATATAAATTTTGTTTAAACAAATTGAACAACATTGATAATATATCAAATATATTTTATTTAGATATATTCCCAGACAGAAGAAGGACTTCCATATTTACAGGAAAGGAGAGATTGAAAATAACTGCCCAGCCTCTCGTAATTTTTATCGCAGATGATTTAGAAAATATAGTTACGTCATAACGTAAGTGTCAATAATATTTTGTCGTATTTTGTATATAGTTTTGAAACACAATTAATTGAAAACAATCGACACGTGTTCTAAATAATTGCATGTGCTGTATGACAAATATATCCAGTCTAATTCGAATGTGAGCATATGTCTAGGTCTTATACCTTTTGTTCAAAAATATATTTCTAAAATTTCAAAATTGTATGATAAAGTAATTCAACATTAAACTCATTGAGATTGTATATCAATAACCTTATACACTAAAAATTATTTTTGTATGCATGTATGTGATTAAAAATTGGTTACTTTCCTGACAATAATTGACAGATATTATATAGGTACCTATAGTCTTAAGAAATGCTTTATATTTATTTATCTATTGTCCATCTTTATGCACACTTTTTCTAATGTAATATGTTTTCGTTATAAATAAATATTATATTATATGGAAATATAAACTTTTTTTGTTATACCTATACCATTAAATAGAGTAAAATTAAATATATTTATATTGCTACATATACAATAATATATGTAAAAAAGATACAATATCAATATTGTCACTATAACTACATTAATATTGTAAAACTGACAATACTTAAGTATTAGTTTCATACTATAATATTTATAGTTAATTTAACTATAATATTTTAACTATAATAGCATTGTAATTACGAATGTACTATATTGTTGTCACTATAATGACAATGTTTATAGTAGTAGGTATACTATAATAATCGTTTGTTCTACAATTCTTTTTTTTCAGTGCACAATATGTATAAATAGGTACACTATTTAAAACTTAACAATTATAATTTAATTAAAATAAAATAATTGGCAAAATAGTTTTAGTAAATATACCAGTTATGCACCCAGCTAATCTAATTATATTCCATATCAATTTATATTTAATCCTCGATTAATTATGTAATTATAATATAATCATCAAGCACAAGAGTAAATTTGGAAAAAATAATTCGCATTAATTTGTCCTATATAACACAAATAGACACAGATGTCATTGCATAACAACATAATTATTATGTTCACGTTCAATGTTTTAGTTTTTAGTGTGGATTTTACAGCACAAAATATTTGTCAAATATTTTATTTAATTAATGTGATAATTAATGTTAACATAACCTACTAATCTCATAAAATACAAAGCTCATTATTCTGTTTTGATATCATTATATTAAATTTGTAAAAGGGTGCGAGATGCGTCATTATCATTTTTATAAAATATTATAATATTTTTTTTAGCGTTTTGCGCTCTTGCTTAGTATTCTAAATTATATATTAATGCTTAATATCGTCGATTTTCACTGGAAATTTCTATGATCACAAATTTATTATAATTGTTTTTTTATTAATTGTAATTAACATCAAAATACTGAAATTTATCAGTTTTTTTAATAACGTCAATAAACAATAATATGTTATTATCTTAATTATTATTAACGTTATTAAAAATATAAGTTGATACATTTTTTATTTAGCAATTAATTTTAAAAATCAATAAATTTGAGATGGTAGCACTATCCAGTCAATCGACGTATTTGAAGCTTTTCGGTAAGCACTTTCTGATTTTTTATTGAATTTATTGAATTTTTTTAAATTAATTAACATCAAAATAAAATAATGTATCAGTTTTTTTAAATAATGTCAATAATAATAATAATAATAAAATAACATTTTTATTACGACGTTAATAAACAAAAAACTGATAAATTTCAATATTTTCAGTTTTCTTAATAACATCTGGTATATTTACTGCATAAACGAATAAAGCATGCTTGTCAAATCTCAATATAATACTCCCCAAATTTTATTTCTTTATACAAGTTATGGACAGCGTTCCCATACATTATGCTGACGTAGCCTGAACCCTAAACCTTTGTATCTTATCTAATAACTTGTATCATATTCTTTTATGTTAGTTGTAATGTAGTTCACAGTCAGTCAGAGACGAGCAATCGTATTGTAAACAACCACTTGTAATTGAATTAATTTCTGTTTTAATAAAAAGTTCTGACATAACTTAATAAGTCGAAATAAATGTTTTTTAAAAACATAACTCACAAATAATTAAATATAACTGGCGCAGTCGCAGCGGATTTGCTAACGAAATAATTATTATTTCGGTTCAACGATTTATTGCAAATAAAGAAACCTACAAAAGTGACCGGTGTGTAAAGACTCAGTCGTGTCTCAAGTCATCACGAACGCATATCGCGATAACAAGAGAATCCTGCCCTGCTGAACACAGTGCCGAGCCAACGCAGAAGTCCTGCAGCCTATTCGAAGTTCCATTCATTCCATTGCGGAAGAAGACCGAATACGAAAGCAATGAACACACTGATCATCTTCCTGTGAGTAGCACTTATGTTATGTCAAACGGTAGTGATCGAGCGCATATCGATTCAGAAACAGAACACTCAGATACAGATTCAGTTATTTCCTCTGACTCACAAATTCTAATTCCTATTGATCCCATTTTCCAATCAATACTAGATCAAATAAATAACTTATCTCTTACAAACATGGCACCCCCACCAGAAATAAAACGTGAATACCTAGACATGATTCCTGATTTTAATGGTGACCCTAAATTATTAGCTAGATTCATTATTACATGCGAAAAACTAGTTACAAAATTTTATAATAAAGATGATGAACAAGATTTTCAAAATGATTATCTCATGTCGAGTATTCTATCGAAGATCAAAGGTGAAGCCGCTATTAATATAGCAAGTTGCCAAATCAATTCATTCGAAGATTTGAAAACAGCGTTATTAAACACTTACTCTGATAAACGTGATTGTTATACTCTTAACATAGAAATTACAGAATTAAAACAAAATCAAAATGAGACACCGTTTGAATTCTATAACAGAGTACTAGAAATTTTAAATTTACAAATTTCATACTTGAGAACTCACTCTAACCCAAATGAATCCGACATCTTAGGTAAATACTTTAGAAAATATGCATTGCGCATTTTATTAAGAGGACTCAAAGAACCACTAGGCACACTCATGCGAACTAAAAACCCAGAAGACATGAGTGCAGCACTCAATATGCTAACGAATGATTTCCAAATTGATTCAATGACTAAAGTATATCAAAAACAAATTACTAATACCAAACCAAGACAATTCACAACCCAAGTAAAACAATTCCAGACCCAAACGCAACCCAGAAACATTCCACAACTTATGTATCGTGCGAATCCACAATTTAACACAAACAACACGTTTCAACGTGCGGTAACAAAACCAAACGCTGTACAAAATAATTTTAAACCAGACCAAAATAAAAAATTACCAGCACCTACACCTATGAGTGTAAGTACCCGACAGACTTTTACTCCAAGACAAGGTACCAGCAATTACCGCCCCCAACCTCAACCTCAGCCGCAACCTCAATTCCAACAATATCAATCTTATCAACAACGCAAACCTGACTTTATATCAGAAGAATTATTCAATACCGAAATCAGCGAAATAACTAACGCTGACTTTGATCAAAATATCGACGACAATAATGTAGAGTATTATGTAACCGAATCTAACGACATTGATGACGAATACAACGATCAAAATGATTTTTTTTAAATAACAGCCTCGGAACAAACTTCGAATTAATGAATGTTATTCACAATCATAGTGAACTACCGTTCATCATATTTCCCGAAAACAACTTAAAAGTACTTATTGACACCGGTAGCACACGTTCTTTTATAAATCCTGATATTGCGAACCAATATTTCGGAAATAAAATTAAACAAGACCCATTTAAAATTACTACTGCACACGGTACTTCAACTGAAAATTATAGTGTCATATTACCATCTTCTAAAATATTTAATAAACCAACTATATTACTAAAATATCATTTATTCAATTTTCATGCGAAATTTGATATCCTACTTGGTCTAGATAACTTGAAATTATTAGAAGCAACTATTGACCTAATTAACAACAAAATTATTACTCCAACTCAAAACATCAAAATTCATTACCATAAAATACTTCCTAAATCTCATTATGTTACAATTCCACCGAAATCTGAAAAATTATCTAAATTTTTTGTTAATAACATAGAAAATGGCGAAGTAGTATTATCAGAAACAAATTTAAATAACATAATAATTATTCCCGAAGGCGTAGCAAATATTCAAAATCACCAATTTATTTATCCAATAATAAATTTAAGTAATGAAGAACAAACCATTGATTCAGCAAATTGTGTAAAATTTAAACTATTAGAAGAATTCGAAATAAACAATATTAATTTAACTGAAAACTTACCAAAAGAACAATTAGATATGAACAAAATTAGAATCGAACACATGAATTCCGAAGAAAAAAGAGAAATAACAAAATTACTTGCTTCATATTCTGAAATATTTCACGCAGATAACAAGCCATTAACCTTTACTAACGAGATAAAACATTTCATACGAACTAAAGATGAAATCCCGGTATATTCAAAAACTTATAGATACCCTGAGATACATAGAAAAGAAGTTGAAAAGCAAATAACAAAATTATTAGAACAAAATATAATTCGCCCATCGTTCTCACCATGGTCATCTCCAATTTGGATCGTGCCTAAAAAGCTCGACGCATCCGGTGAAAGAAAGTGGAGAATGGTAATAGACTATAGAAAATTGAACGCGAAAACAATCGATGACAAATATCCTTTACCAAATATTACTACCCTTTTAGACAAATTAGGCAGATGCCAATACTTTTCAACATTAGATCTCGCGTCCGGATTTCACCAAATTGAAATGAATGAAGCGGATATTCAAAAAACGGCATTTAACACAGAAAATGGTCACTATGAGTTCCTTAGGATGCCTTTTGGCTTAAAAAACGCACCCTCCAGTTTCCAAAGAGTTATGGATAACGTTCTTAAAGATTTAATCAATAATATTTGTCTTGTCTACCTAGACGATGTGATAATATTTAGTACAAGTCTCCAAGAACACATTGAAAGTCTAAAAACAGTTTTCGATCGACTAAAAAAGGCTAATTTAAAAATTCAACTCGATAAATCGGAATTTTTACGTAAAGAAGTAGCTTATCTCGGACATGTTGTAACCCCTGACGGCGTAAAACCTAATCCAGATAAGATCCGTGCTATCAAAAACTATCCTCTTCCAAAAACTGAAAGACAAATTAAAGCATTTTTAGGATTATTGAGTTATTATCGGAAATTCATCAAAAATTTATCTCATATAACCAAACCTTTAACTAAATGTTTGAAGAAAAATGAAAAAATAAATTATAATAATCCAGAGTATATAAAATGTTTTAACACTTGTAAAAATCTGCTAATTAATGATCCAATACTCCAATATCCTGATTTCAGTAAACCCTTTAATTTAACCACAGACGCCAGCAACTATGCCCTTGGCGCTGTTTTATCACAAGGCCCTATCGGTGCCGATCTTCCTGTTGCTTACGCTAGTCGTACATTAAATGATACAGAAATAAATCTTAATACCACTGAAAAAGAGTTATTAGCTATCATATGGGCTACAAAATACTTCAGACCATATTTATACGGAAGAAAATTCACAATAGTTACAGATCACAAACCTTTACAATATCTACACAGCCTTAAAGAACCAAATTCAAAATTAATCCGTTGGAGACTTAAGCTAGAAGAATACGACTATGACGTTATTCATAAGAAAGGAACATTAAACAAAAATGCAGACGCTCTGTCTCGCATAGAATTAAATATAAACACGTTAGAACAAGAATCACCAAGTTTATTTGATTTAATTGAAGAATTTAATGAAACGTATGTTCCCAATAACGAAACACAATCCATGATAGTCGAACCCGATGATGACAATTACCTCGATCTTGAAACAGACCAAAACGTTCATTTAAGTATAGAACCAAAATTAAAAATTAAACACATTGTTGATGACCTGCTCAATAGCAAAAACAACATTGCACACTGTATCTCAGCTGATAACAAGTTATCAGCAGGAATAGCAGAACAGTTAGAAGCTAAATTTAAATGTAAAGACTTTCTATTCAAATCAAAAAACAAAGTCGGTGCAATAAAAGCCCAACATATAGGAAATAATAGAATATTATTTCATTTAATCACTAAACAAAATTACAAGTCAGAACCTAAAATGAAAGATATCGAAACTTGTCTAACTAATTTAAAAGAATTTTGCGAACTTAATGACATTGCTAAATTAGACATTCCCAAAATTTGTTCTGGCCTAGATAGAAAAAATTTTAACGAAATCGAATCTTTAATTAAAAGAATCTTTGCAAACACAAACATCGAAATCACAATTTATTCGCTTATGTCAGACGAAACGCTTATCACAGAACACGATAATATTATCGCAAACTCAAGTTCAGACTTAGAAACCGTACACTCAAACGCAGAGAATCCAATCATAGGCATTACAATCACCGAAACACCTGTAAATTTCGGAAAGAATCAAATTTTTTTATCTCTAGTACAACATTCCCCAGCCGAACCAAAAATAAGGAAAATTCACTCTGATAAAATGAGAATTCTTGTACAATTATCTGAAACCGATTTCGAAAATGATGTCATAAATTTCATTAAAGAATTTATTGTACCTAAAGTAAAATATTACTTATATTTTGAACAACCCATATACGAACGATTTAGTAATGCACTTCAAAAACATTTTAAAAATTCAGAAATAATATTTATTAAAAGTAATATCAAACTAATTGATGTAGAAGATCAAGAAGAAATTTTGCAAACTATAACGAATTATCACGAAGGCAAAACAAACCATCGAGGCATCAATGAAGTCCATAATCAATTAAAAAAGAAATATTATTGGCCAAATCAGCTAAAAAGCATTACCGATTTCATTAATCAGTGCGAAATATGTTTAACAGCTAAGTACGAACGAAATCCCATAAAACCTAAATTAAACATAACCCCAACACCAAATAAACCTTTTGATATTGTTCATGTTGACACACTCAGCCTTGAAAATTCAAAATTCTTAACGATAATTGACGCTTTTTCCAAATACGGACAAGCATATAAAGTAACTTCGACAAATGCTATCGAAATTGCGAACAAACTAACAAAATATTTTTCTCATCACGGTATACCCAAACTAATAATATCAGACAATGGATTAGAATTTAAAAATAACCTCGTTAAAGAATTACTTTCCCTTCATAAAATTGACGTACACTTTACAAGCTCACAAAACCCAAACTCGAATGGTTTAGTTGAACGTTTTCACTCAACTTTAATAGAACACATTCGTTTATTTAACATGCAAGAGCAATTCAAAAATGAAATTATTGAAGATAAAGTTCACTACGGAGTCTTAGCTTATAACAACACTAATCATAGTACCACTAATCTAAAACCAACCGAAATTATCAATGGACATCTTGAAACAAATTCCCCACTCGATATAGAACTCGAAAAACAAATTACTCAAGAATATATTCAAAACCACAAAGAAAAAACTAAATTAATGTACCAAAATATTAATCAAAAATTGCAAAACGATAAAACGAAATTAATCACTAAAATAAATGAAAATCGAGAAGAACTCCCTAATATCCCAAAAACGATTTTTGTCCAAAACAAACAAAAAGTCAACAAAACACGACAACCAAAATTTAAAAAAGAAAAACTTAAGAAAGTAAATACGAATTTAAAAACAGGTCTAATCGAAACTCAACCAAACGACAAAAAACAATCCAAAATACACTTATCTAACATTAAAAGACCACGAAAAGTTACTAATAAAGATCCGGCAATTCCAGGTCCCTCTACCTGTCATATTCCCACGGACTAGACTTCAAGGATATTACACATAATCCAGGACTTATGACTATAAATCTCGGACCTGCAAAACTTCAAAAAACAAAACACACATTTGTACACTACTACGACTTACAATCACTATGGACTCAATACGATAATTTAAACAAACAATATGTTAACCTCTCACAAACACTTGATATTGACCATACGTTTGCCTCAGAATTTGTAAACGATAATAAAATTATCAAATATATTCAAGACTCAATTAACGAGAAAATTAGTCACTTTTCAACCCACTCAAAAAGTAATAGATCTAAACGTGGACTAATTAATGCATTAGGCTCCATAATAAAAAGTATAACTGGAAATTTGGATGCAGAGGATGAAAAACGGTACTCAAAAATTATGAATCATTTGCAAGAAAATCAATTCAAATTTAATAACCAAATAAAGCACCAGTATTCTGTTAATCAACAAATGATAGAGTATTTCAATAAAACTGTTGATACAATTAAAGAGAACGAAAAAATACTTAAGTCAAAAATTGAGCAACTTATTCATATCGTTATCGGCAGAACCGGAGATCGTGACAGATTTATGATAAAAGATGTTTATCATCAATTTAATACCCTATTTACCTTAATTTTAAATACTCTTCAAGACATTGAAAATTCGTTTACCTTTTGTAAATTGCATACCATGCATCCAAGCATTATCAAATCACACGACTTATATACTGAATTAAATAAAATTTCAAAATTTTATAATAACGAATTACCATTTAATCTAGATAATGAAAACATGCTAGAAATCGAAAAATTAATCTCTGTAAATTGTAAATTATCACCAAATATAATCACATACTTTATAGAAATCCCTATAAACTATGAAACAGATTTTGAACTATTCCAGTTAATCTCAATTCCTACTAAATACAATACTGAATTTGTAACTGTAATTCCAAGCTATGAATACTTTCTTAAATCGAAAGACGGACAAATTAAATCTCTTCATGACATATGTGTCTACAACAAGGACAGAATGCATCAGTGTCCCAATAAAATCAATGAAATCAACGAAAATTCCTGCGAGAAGAATTTCATACTGCACAACAAAATCGAAAATTGCCATTTCACCAAATTAAACATCAAAAACAACCACATCGAAATTATAGAAGACATCAACCAATATTTAATAATATTTCCAAACCTGGAAAAAATTGAAACAAAATGTAAACAAGGTGACATAATAAAAACCCTGCAAGGAATATTTCTCGTCAAAGAAGATCAATGCCAATTGAAATTTAGAAATAAAATTTTAACATTTAAACATGGAACATTTGGCAAACCAATCATAATTGAAAACTTTACACTTGTGTTCAATAAAACACAAATACCAAAAATGTCAATCGAATTAAATAACATTGATCAGCTCAAACCAATAAATAAATTCGACAACACCTACGCCAACGACATAACCAATCAAGATGACGTCAAGTCCACAGACTATCTAGTATGGGCACTTTACGTCGCAATCATCGCCAGTATCATCATAATCTCTTCAATCTACCTGAAGAAAAGATGGCAGAAAACCAAATATCAGACTTCCAGTTCAAAAGAAGACATCGAACTTCAACCGAGAACTTCATCCCCTATATCGACGCTGAAGCTTCCCGATGGAGCCCGATTTTAAAGAGGGAGGAGTTATGGACAGCGTTCCCATACATTATGCTGACGTAGCCTGAACCCTAAACCTTTGTATCTTATCTAATAACTTGTATCATATTCTTTTATGTTAGTTGTAATGTAGTTCACAGTCAGTCAGAGACGAGCAATCGTATTGTAAACAACCACTTGTAATTGAATTAATTTCTGTTTTAATAAAAAGTTCTGACATAACTTAATAAGTCGAAATAAATGTTTTTTAAAAACATAACTCACAAATAATTAAATATAACTTACATATTTGATAGTAACAGTAAAATACAAAATTAAATAGGTAATATAGGATTTTAAAGATAGACCTCTACGGTATTTAAGTCTTGAATATTTATTGAAACAATAATAGAGTGTTTTCATTATTAATAATTACACAATAAAATATTGTCAATAAGTAGATTAATATATTCTGTTCTAAAATAAGGCCAACAATAATTCAAGATTATAATAACAATTATTCACCTTGTTACAATTTCTCATTCAATTTAATAATTTTATTAGAACTCCTAGCTATGTAATAATAATGAGATTATAATGAAGATTAGTAAAACCCGAGTTGAAAAAACGACTTTTACCAAATTATTTTGTTCTGCAAATTTATTTTTTTGTCATCGGATATTACTGAATTTCGTGACCTACTTGATTTGTACTTTCAAAATCTGTTTATTTGTTTAACATCTGAATATCGATCACTGGACTATTAAGCAATGTTTTTAATGTTCTTTTATACACGTAGAGGTGTATTTTACATATTTATTGACGCAAATATTACCACATTTATCATTCATCGGTTATTATATTTATATTTAAAGGAAATACTATTTATAACATATTACTTCATTAAATAAGTTACTAATTTTTATGACGGCATTTATTTTTATATTTTTAATATGCAAATTTAAATTCAAATAATGATTTATATTAATATTACACATTAACTTGCACAACATTAAAAGAATAATTAGAATAATAAAAATCAATGAAATCCATAAATATAATCTTCAACATACTTTAATATTTTAGGTGGAAAATTATATATAAACATCAAAAACTACATTTGCAGGAATAACTTAAAAATGAATAAAAACTACAATGAGCAGGAGCTGCATAAATAAAATCTATAAAAATAAAGAAATAAATATATACTTCTATTAAAAATGATTACTAGATATTTCGTAAACTATGAAATGAAAAATGTAAATTAAGCGATCATAAAATTTCTGACATAATTTATCCTACCATATGATTTAATGAAGTAAAATGACGTTTTAATATGCAATTAACAAATGTAATTACATTTCGAAAACCATATAATTACTCTAACAATAGTAAATGCAATCCAACATTGAGAAAAATACTTTTATCAGAAGAGATTTCAATGCAAGGTCAGAGCAAAATCCTTTGAATATGAAAAATACAAGACTGTTTCATTATAATTCAAACTAATTGTTATTTGTAACATATTATCTCTTAAATAAATCTTTCATTTTTTCATAAAATAGTTTAGTTGCTTAGTAAAAATTAAAATTAATTGCACATTATTATAAACATAGAACAAATTTTTAGTTCAGTATACAGGAAATTTAAAAAATGAGAACAATAAAACATTCTTGTTATAAACGATCATCCGGTTAATCAAGTAACCAAGGATTAATAATTTAGGATTTTTATCAACAAAAGAAGAATAATTGCTTTATAAATAATTATTTTGCTAGAAACTATCATATTTTTAATAAGGATAATTGCTCGGCTGGTTATATGATATGGTAGAAAACTACTCGAATTGCAGTCTTAAGTTTCTTTATTCACGACGCCAAAGTTTCGACACACACTTACCTATGCTTTCATCAGGGGATGGTGAAAATCAAGAATTATAATGTATACATAAGTAATGACGCCCCTGAATTTGACTGAAAATTCAATGCTACCTATATCAAATAATGAATTTTAAAAACATACGAGTACCTACCTGTTTTTTAGGTAAGCGTAGTATACGGAACTTTGAATTTTAAATAAACTTCTATTAAACTTTTTAATTTGACTGATAAGGAATGAAGTTGACTATTTCCCTCATAAAATTTAAGCCAATCAGAAGTTTGAAATTTCTGAATGTCGTCCAATCAACGTAGAATTACAAGATAATTTGCACTAGTGCAAAATTATCGTATTTGGATACGGCGTTGAAAAGTGATTCTGACTTGCTGTCAAAAGAAGTTTTTAAATTTTGCTTTATTTTTCATGAGAGAAATAGCGTTTGGCACTTGAGGAAATTATCGACAATTTGACATGCACTTTGGATATTATATATGATAATTTATACCAGATTTAAAAAAAATTGACTACAAAATAAAATTATCACAGCATAAAACTATCTACAATTATTTCACATTAAGGGGCTTCTCTCACAGTAAAAAAAGTATTTAACAAATTAGGTACTCCCAACCTATTAAACCTATGAATACTATATAAAAACAAAGGCAGTAAAAAACTCGCTACAATGTAGAATTTTTACCTTCCGCCATACCTGTAAAGAAAGATATTGGAATCATGCTAAAAATCGGGTAGTAAGTTTTAAGTGGATGAGAACGAATTAGGGTCCTTACAACTCATTTTTGATAGTTTCACGATGATGTCTGTATGTATGCGTGTATGTATGTAGTCTAGGCTTTTTGGAGGTCGGCTAACTCAAATACGAATTACCCAAAAATTTTAATATTCGGTATTTTAATTAGAAGAGATGCTACGATTTTGTTACAAATACCTTGACCGGAAGTGGTATTTTCTTGAAGCATTCTAACATTTTTGCAAAAAAATATAGGAAATTCTGCGATACTAACAATTTGTCATACGACATTTGAAAGAATAAATTACCTCTTACAATATTTTTTAACGTCTTTTCTATATCTCTTAACTAAAACCAAATTCACATAAATTACAGTGCTAAGGCGGAAATTTATTTGCTGGCCACATCAGATTTTTTAAATTGTTATTATTTTCATAAATAAACAATAAAAATAAATTCTCAGAAAAACTCTTTAAGAGATGAAGATCAAACATACAGAAATGTCGCTAATAGAGCAAAAACATTTAAAATTTAACTAACAAACACTCAATTTTTACTTGAACTTCTTCCTAGATGGATTTAATCATTCCAGGTGCATATGTGCACTCCATTTCCTAATTTTTACGGTATGTATGAGACGTTTCCTACGAAAACGCATTTAGTGACTTGCATATCGTATTAGTCACGATCTATTTACCGCGCACAACGCGCTTGTATGTTATATAATCCATTTTACTACGAACCAGAAACGGCACTTCGCACTTACACAGGCTTGCGGCCGAGCACAATATGCGCTCTGGAATTTTACGAGTTTTTATCAATTGATGATAAATCTGGTTTCTTGCTTTGTACACGCGTAATTAAATGTTAAATGGCCAGGTTATTTATTTTAATTTGTGGGAGGTTATGTTATTATGAACTAACTGCACTGCACGATGTTTGAAACAAAAAGTGAAAGATTTATTTGTTTAACGTCGCTCGATTGTTTCACTACGTGATTGAATTTATTGAATAATGGAACATGTAACTACGGAATTACTAAACGTAAAGTAGTAAGTCATGATAAAAAAATAAGACACTGTTACAGGTTACAGAACTTTGAAAATAATATACAAGATACAATTACATAGACACTTTGTTACTTTGTATCGTCCTTATACCCGTACTAATATTTTCTACATTCTATTCTAGAGCCCATAAAATTTTAGCCTAGTGCATAAAATTCATTATATTTAAAAAAAATTGATAACTCCTTTATCCTTGGAAATATCTCAGTGAAAATTTGTAATTAGGCTTTTTTCAGTCATTTAACAGAAATCTGTTGAGAAAATTGGAAAATTCAAAATGGGGGACCCGAATTGGCGCGAAATTCAAATTTTCAGTTTATGGGCTCTAAATGGCTTTATATGTTACTAGAGGATTAAATGATAATAACATAAAATATTGCCCACACTCATTTCCTTTTTTTAGTCCATTACATGAAAAAAATCAATAAAAAACGTGAAAAAATAGCAAAAAATGCAGTTTTATTGCATAAAAGTGCATTTTTTCATGTGTTCCAGTCCAGTCCATATCATGTTTGCGGGTAATTTTTTTCGTGAAATACACATCTTAATATGTGACTTGCAGCAAAAAAAATCTCATGGGAAAAAAACTTCTTGAATTTCGCCATTTTTATTTTTCATATTTTTATTTCGACGTAACCCAACGAAAGAATGGTGAATACACACAGAGTTTTTAAAAAGGGTACTACTTAAGTACTAAACTGGAACATGTACCAAACTGAATTCAAAATTAAGGGGGTTTTATCGCTCAGCGCTGCTAAATCACAAATCCTCGTTATTTCAGGTATCCGCGCTGACAGCCTATGTTTTATGAGCACATGTTGTCTCTATTTATCTAATTGCTATGTTTCGCTCCATTTTTGTTTAGAAAATACTCAATTTGATTGGCTAGCGCGCATACAAGTTTTAAATTTATTTAACAAATTACTCGACTACTATTTGAAAATTTTATATAATAATGTGATATAAACATTTAAATTTACAATGCAATCAAACTTACGAAGAGTTTTTCTCAGAATTATTGTTATTTAATTGATTATAAATAATAATAATAAAAATTTAAAAAATTCGACAACGTAGCTAGATTTTTACTGCCTTTATCTTTATATGGTATTTTTTTTAGATTTATAGGATTAATAGGTTGGGAGTAATTTGTTAAATACTTTTTTACTGTGATAAAAGCCCCTTAAGTTGCAAAAAACACTGTCAGTAATATAACATACAACTATCTACTCCCAATATGTATGTTGATACTGAATTCAAGACTTAATCACAGAAATTACAACATTTCAAGATCAAAGTGATTTGACCGTGACCGAATTCGAGCATAATAAAATAAAATTATATTTGTAAGAAATTTTAAACAATATTATAATTTGTCAGATTAAAAACTGTCACGATTATAATTTCCTTTTTCTAATTTACATTCAGATTAAAATTTGGCTGCAGGAGGAAACAATCTTTGTTTATCTTACATTTGAGTTAATGATAAAATGGTACGCATGTGCGTATAATAACTGTTGCAAAATTCAGAGAAATCCAAAATATTACACCGTCATTTTTACTTCCTCTGCAACAAAGACTGTGTGATATAATAAACAAACCGGTTTAGTTTTCGCAATGTTCCAGAAATTACTCTTGGACAATAGGAAGAAAATCATATGTCACACGAGACAATAACAAATTAAAAACACACTACACTGATTGACAAATGATTAAAAGATTGTTTATACCAGAACATATCATTATAATTTGTAAATAAACAAATAAATAACTTAATATTTTCATTTCTTAATCGATAATAACACATTTGAGAATTAGTTTCGCTCGGAGATATGTTTTATGTTACAATCGTGCATAATATAATTAGCATTGACAATAATTAAAAACAAAATCTGAAGTAGATGTTTGTAACCTTTATTTTCATTGAGTCTTACACTCCTCTGCATCTAAGATCGAAAGACAAGGTCATGCACTTGATTTGATGAGCAAAACATAAAACTTTCTCTTTCCTGATACAAATGACCCCACAAATATACAGAAATGGATATTCGATGTTATCGTTAATTTATTGGCTGATATATCGCGATTATTTTATAAATGTTATTAGGATTTCTTAATAGTTCGGCCTATCTCGAACCCTAAGGTTATCGTTATTTTTAAACTTCAATCTATTTATAGTATTTGAAATATTGAGATTGTAATCTTTTATTAGTATAGTATATTATTGTACCTATATTCATAATACTTGCCACCCAATTTGAGTGTGGTAACCGGTAGATATAAATATATTTTAACGGATATGCGGTTACCAGCTCAAACAGAATGTAAAAAACATAATAATTGTAAATAGTTTACAGTATATTACTATAAAATCAGAATTTTCAATAAAATAATATATTTAATTACAATTTTTTAAATATTTCATCGTAAAATAACACTGGTGGTAACACTGCTTACTTTCCTCTCTAGAGAGGGAAAACTTATTTTCCTCACTGTTGTTTCGCGAGAAGAAAATTGTGTTTTCTCTGCATGTGGTGAAAAAACACGTTTACATGGTTAAAACAACGTTACATTTTACACACCTATTTAACTAATCTGTAAATTTATTAGATCATATAAATAGATAAATACATAAATATATTTTCCTTCGTTTTTAATAAACATTGTCATCTGCATATTTCTTCTGAGTATAGCTACTTGACTCGCACTAATTGAATTAATTGAACAGTTATTAAAAATATATGCTAGAGTTTATTTATATTCAGACTTAAATGTCTTCAAGCTAAAATACAAGACAAAAACGCAAAAAAATGAATTATGATATCTTTATTAAATTACAAGTATGACACACTTTATCAAAATTTACTGCATCATGCACCAATAACTATACGTAGGTGCGAACAAGTAATAGTTATTCCTCAAATACGTAACTTTCTACAGTACCATTCATTAAAGAAAATAATCGTTTATAATAACAAATATGTGTTCACTATTGCATTACGACCACAATAAACATTTAATTTAATATTAGAATTGCAATGTGCAAAAGTTGCCACTCACTGTTTTATTTCATAGTTAATTAAAAGCAATGAATAACACTATACTTAGTATTTTCTTTATTTTGAAACTATTTATAGCAATGTCAGCTTAAGCTATTTTCTGTGCATGATTGACTTTAAATAGGTATGTTAAGCTGGAATAACCCCATTAGCAGAACCGGCCAAAACCAATAGGAATAATTAGTACTCGATTATTACTAATTAATTACCCTAATCCCTAATTTATGACTGTGGTTTAAAAAAAAACTAACAAAACCGTACTAGAGCCCCACAAACTCGATTTTTGTTTTTACTACACTAACAAAGCTAACAAAACCGTACTAGAGCCCCACAAACTCGGTTTTTGTTTTTACTACACTAACAAAGCTAACAAAACCGTACTAGAGCCCACAAACTCTGGTTCGTAAAACCCTCGTTAATTTTTAAAAAACCACAGTAATAAATTAGGGATTAGGGTAATTAATTAGTAATAATCGAGTACTAATTATTCCTATTGGTTTTGGCCGGTTCTGCTAATGGGGTTATTCCAGCTTAAGATACCAACTTTAAATGTTGGCAAAATTAATAAATACAATACTGAAATTTTAAGCGAAAGCGATAGGTGATAAATCATTACTTATCCCCTGTACGTAAATTATGAAATTATCAATCTAGCAGTTACAGCAATGTGTAATTATATTTTTACATGTATATTATTTTTATTTGAAACTGGTACTGCTGTTCCAATTTGTTATTCCGGCGATTGAGTGCAATTAATACACTAATTTATGCAAAATGTTATTGAGTATTAACGTCAACTTACAAAAACTTTGTCATACATACAAGATGAAATCGCACTCTCAGTACGTTACTGTATTAATTCAAAACCAAGGATTTAAGAGAAAATGATGTCGAATGTTATGTAGGCTCACATAAATTATTTGTTTGTCTTGCGGTGTTTATTATAATACAGGGCTTTAAAAAATATAATATACTTACTGCACTATTGCACTGAAAAGGCGTATTTTTTCGATTATTTGACATGCATAACTAAAATTTTTTTTTCTACTTTAATGTTCTGAGAGTGTGAAGTATCATCTGAATTTAAAGACAGAAAAGCGGCCACAGATCGAAATTTGGTGAAATTCGGTGTAATTTGTGTAGCTTTTCATATGGCAATGTATACTTGCGTTCATCAAACTGAAATCTGGTGCACTCGAATTTCAATTCGTAGAAAAGTATCCAAACCCCAAATTTCTCTAGTAAAATTACAAACATGGAAATTTGGCAATTATATTTCCAAAATCTTCTTCAGTTTTCATTTATCTTTATCACGTTTTCATCAACAAAACATCTGACAAGACAAAAAGCCAACACGCAAATTTCGCGTTGTGAATTATTACCTACAAATTTCGCTCTTCAAAAATTTCTCAAAATCCCCTCGACCTATGTGGTATTTTTAGCGAAATATTTGAATCACGAAATTTTGACGTAATAATTTCCTAATAATAATAAGTTTATATGTAATAATACCTATAGGTATTGTTTTGAACAAATTTATATGTAGATAAAATTTTGTACATGTGATTTATTATTGGTTACCCATTTTGAATGTGCTAAGCACGCCACTGCAATAGTAAACTAATTGACAGTAGGGGAGAGGTGGCATGAAAGCGACATTTTTTTTAAATCATTATAGTTCAGCAATTACAAATTATTTTATAAGTACATATTATTAAAGCTATATGATTTAACTATCTTCTTGTCACATAAACAATTAAAACCAACCTGTCTTAAACTGAAAATTGATTTAAATAAAAAAATCATGCAAATGTCCCTTTCAAGACTTTTACAGGTATGAAAGGGACACTCCCGGTGTTAAAAGGGACACTTACATTATTGACGACAAATGGACGTCAATGACAAAAATGCTTGGACCTAAGCAGTATCAATGCTTTTAGCTGTCGCATTAATTTTGAAAAATAATGTATTGTTTTTAATAGACCTTATATGTCGTATAAAGGTTGAACCAGAATAATATGTAAAAAGAAAAGACATCGCACTGCTAGTCCATTTGCTGAGCATACTTCTGTGTGTCATACATTTACCAGAAAAGTCTAGTGGTTAAAAAAAAAATTGGGTGCTTTTCGGATGACTGGCAGTTTTGGCAATATTTTTGAAAAATGCCCTACTTTTTTAGTTTTTTGCGATTAACGCGTAAACGGTTACTATTACGACAAAAAGACACATTACAAAATTGTAGAGCATAAAATTCTCTACAACATAGGTACAAAAAACTTCCATATACATAATACAGTTTTGGAGAAAATCAACAAAATATGTTTTTAAAAGGCACTCTTTTTATATTCAGTTATAATTTTGTTTCTTTTCACACAAAAACAGCTACCATTTGTTAACGGCTTGAAATATTGACTTCCGGTTTTTTGTATTCGATTCCTGGAATGTTTCTCTATAAGAAACAAATTCGTAAAATTTTTGTGACTCTTACTTATCTGCCGTGTAAACTTATTCTACGATAAAAAATAAGAAAATTTTTAAAATTTCTATTAAACGTCTGATCGATTAGTAATATAGACATCCGGTTTTCGGCATTGGATTTGTAAATCATTTTTCTATAAGGTACAGTATTTTTGTTTTATTTAAGGCTATATGGAGAGGGTTTATTTTGAGATTTTCTTTGAGAGAGAAAAAAACATTTTTGTAATTTCTTGAAATTTTTGTATTTAATCTGCTGTAATATCTAGACGGATGGAAATATT
The DNA here is from genome assembly GCA_947534325.1 of Agonum fuliginosum. NCBI lineage: Eukaryota > Metazoa > Arthropoda > Insecta > Coleoptera > Carabidae > Agonum > Agonum fuliginosum. The sequence continues at coordinate 7,395,520 of OX384031.1, forward strand.
GGTTAGCGGTGTCCAAAATCGGATTTCTTTATTGGGGAGATTATATTGAAAATCTTAGGGCCCTGGATAAATGCTATTTTGTTAACAAAGTGTTCCTTTATTCAAAATTTTTACTAGATATTCTTCTGCTTCTTATCACTTGCACTTAAAGTTTTAAATGAGTGATGTCACACCATATTATATGTAAATATAAGTAAAAATAGTAATACTAATAGCTTTATTCACATGACATAGATAATAAAAAATGCAATTGCATTATAATGAGTTCAATGTATATCATTGAGTTAACATTTTTCATTAAAATACTGTTTACACTCGGTTTAAACATATTGTCAATTGCACTTTGAAATACATTCAGATGAGATTTCACATGCCTGTTTCTGTTTACATACTTCATAAATATAATTTTCCAATAATTTTCTCTGACATGCACGAACAATGTTAACAAAATAGCATTTATACACGGCCCTAATCTCCCCAATAAAGAAATGTTTAAAAATCCGATTCTGGACACCGGTAACCCATATTTTAATCCGTCTAGTTATTACAGCAGATTAAACACAAAAATTTCAAGAAATTACAAAAATGTTTTTTTCTCTCTCAGAGAAAATCTCAAAATAATCCCTCTCCTATAGCCTTAAACAAAACAAAAATACTGTACCTTATAGAAAAATGATTGACAAATCCAATGCCGAAAACCGGGATTTTTTATCGTAAAAGTTTACACGGCAGATAAGTAAGAGTCACAAAAATTTTGCGAATTTGTTTCTTATAGAGAAACATTCCAGGAATCGAATACAAAAAACCGGAAGTCAATATTTCAACCCGTTAACAAATGGCAGCTGTTTTTGTGTGAAAAGAAACAAAATTATAACTGAATATAAAAAGAGTGCTTTTTAAAAACATATTTTGTTGATTTAAAAATAATGTATTGTTTTAAATAGACCTTATATGTCGTATAAAGGTTGAACACGAATATGTGAAAAGAAAAGACAACGCGCTGCGGGATAGTTAATTTATTTTTAAATTTATACTTTATTTTTATCAAGTCAAGGCTTATAGGGCGTAATTACCATCTAAACACACCCTTTATACATGTTTGATATGGGTAAAAACCCATTCCCAGCTATGCGAAATCTATGGAGACAAGTGTATAAGCCTATAACACGTGCGCAAATGGTGCAGAGAGTTCAAAAACTGCCGTACTGACGTTCATGATGAAGAGCGTTCCGGACGTATCTGCGTGAGTTGGCGGCAGATTCTTTGACTCGGGCATTCAAAAGCTCGTACACCGCATGCAAAAATGCATTGACCGCAGTGGCGACTATGTAGAAAAATAGGTAAAAGTCTGAACTTTCCAAAAATGTACGCATTTTTGGAATTAAACATGTTTTACACTGTGAAAAGTCACTGGGAACCTTACTTTACGGACAACCCTCGTATATAGTACCTAGCTAATGTCTTTATATTTTATAATATTTTCTCTTACAGTAGTAGCATCTTATGAAAAAATCTGCAGATTTACAATACGTACCATAATTAAAATATGTCCCTTTCAATACCTGTCCCTTTCATGCCACCTCTCCCCTAAATCCTGTATATGGGAGTGCATGTACATACGGTAAGGGTATATACAGTTTAATATGCTGATTACGAATCGAAAAATATTATTCAGAAATTCGAAAATTAAGAACACTTTACTTGCAAGGACAATTTTATACCACTAAATAATTTATTAGAAGTACTGAATAACCATGTTAAAAGAATAATCAATGAAGAAAATATTCTTTGAAGATACATTGAAACATATTTTCGAAATGTTTAAAAACTTCATTATATCCATAACAAGTATATCATTAGCTTAGGTACTAGAAGTCATATTACTTCCTGTGTATGTATGAAGAGGTTATGTGTTTTATTAATTTATGTACATAAAAATTCATTTGAATACAATCAATAAAATGTTTATGAAATACAAAATTTAAAAACATCTTAAATATTATGCAATATGAAACTATTTATGAAATGCATTTCAACAATAATTGTCCATTTTCATTTAGACTCCAAGAAAGCAACATCGCGATGGGTGTTGTTTCAAGAATAGAAAAGTATTTCGAGTTTCAACAGCCATTAGTGTGGCGAAATGTCATCGGAATTTTTATCCTTGATGTAGCTCTAATTTATACTATATTAGTTTACTTAGCATATGAAAAAAAGTTTAGCTCCATTATTTTCGGTAAGTATGAAATTAATTATTAATTAAGGCAGTCCAAAACTGAACCAAGAAATTAAAAATATGTTGTGACCAACACAGGACTTTCACAATTACATAGATATATTTATAAATAAAAAAAATCTGACGTGGACACCACATGACTTCCTTGTACGCCTTGTGTGTTAATACTTTTCTTAATAACTAAAATGTAAAATAATATTAAAAATTATTTTAACTTATTATACTAGTATACTCACAAATATATTTTTGTCATTTGATTTAAACTGCAGAAGAAGATATAAAGCATATTTTACTATTGTCACTGTCATGTCATAATCATTTAAATTTTACGTAGTAACAAATGTTAATCGATCATGGACTACAAGATACCGAAATACTATAAATTATAAATATATACTTTAATTATTTTTAAATGATAGCAGATACAAAAATATTTATAAAATACCGATTGTAGGTAATAATCACATAATCTTTCATTTAAAATAAAAAAAATTGTCTAAAATTAAATATTTATCGAAATATTTTTAAAAAGTACTACTTCCGGTTTGTAGACTGAAACCAAAAATAGGAGGTGCACAACTAGATGCTATAACAGTCCTAAATACAAAATTTCAACTTTCTACGTCTAACCGTATTTGAGTTATGCGACACACATACGTCCGTCCGTACGTACGTACAGACGTCACGTCGAAACTAGTCATAATGGATTCAGAAAAGGTCAAAACGGATATTTCCGTCAAAATCTGAGAACCGAAATTTTTCGCGATTACAATACTTCCTTACTTCGTACAAGGAAGTAAAAATATCTTGTGTGGCCACCATATATATATATATATATATATATATATATAAATAGGTCTAACATATTTCATATGAAAATGACAACTGACTAATTGGACTCACTATATTTCAAGCGTTGTATACTCGTATATTGAAAAGTAAGGTGAAAGTTCTATTTTACCAAAAATCGATTTATCCGTAGAATCTATGAATAAAAAATTTCGATGATTCTAAGTCTAATAAAGAAGAAAATAGTGGTAGAAATCGAAGTGATCATTCTCACGATTCAGAACCACTTGCAACACTCTTAAAAAGACAGTCAGGAAATTATATTATAATATTTTTCTATTTTAATAACAACTTTTGTAAATATTTCCAATGTTTCCGAAAATTTGCTATATTTCCGAATATATTTACAAAAAATATATTTCCGGAAATTTTACATCACTACCTACTCCATTCTTAACTGAAACCCCATCCACATAAAAAATATCTCAGCTACAGCTACAAAGATACTGTTATAATGTTTCAGGATATCTATATGCACATATGACAGCTTTAAGCATTACAACAGGAGCTCACAGATTATGGACACACAAAACGTATAAGGCCACATTGCCACTGAAAATATGGATTATGTTTTGGTACCTGGGTTCTGGAATGGTACGTAATATTCATATCGTTAAAAGTTCAATCTGCAAAAGACTTTATATCGCGTCTCACATAGCTATTGTTAGAAACTAAAATATAAGACCATAAAAAATCAACGGTTTGATCATTTATTGACAATAAGTCATTACATAATAAACACATTCCAATAGTATATTATATATACATTTCTTTACAAATGATGCCCGCAAAATTTCAGAAACTGTGTATACGTCTGTTCATCTGGTACATTGACATTTTGACATTGATATGTCACCTTGACATTGACAGCTGACATTTTGACATTGACATCTATCACCTTGACATTGACCTTGGTCAGTTTAAGTTACTGCAAAGCCTGAAAATACTTCGCACAAAATTTATGTTTGGGGAAGTATAGGTAGGTCTGTTCAAAAAATACGCGGACTGACGTCATAAAACAAAATGTACTTTATTTAGAAGTTACATGCCTGGATCCCCTTCAAAGTGTCCTCTCCAACGCACACACTTGTTCCAACGGTGTTTCCACTTGTTGAAATAGTCCTGATATGCTTCTTTTGGAATGTCATTCAGCTTCTTCGTCGCATTTGCCCGAATCTCGGGAATCGTCTCAAATCTTCTTCCTTTCAAGGGTATTCTGAGTATGGGTAACAAGAACAAGGAACAAGGTCAGGTGAGGAGGTGGGTGGGTAAGATCAGTGATCGACTGTTTGGCCAAAAACTCACGTGTTCTGAGGGCTAAATGGGCTGGAGAGTTGTCGTGATGGAAAAACCAGCCGTCAATCTTCCACATTTCTGGCCTTTTGCGACGGATGGCGTCCCTCAGACGTTTCAAAACTTCAATATAGTAAGTTTGCTTTACTGTGAAGCCTTGGGGGAGGTACTCGTGGCGAACAACGCCCTTAGCATCAAAGAAAACTGGCAACATCACCTTGACATTGGATCATCGTCTTCAATCGACTGTCGTCCACCTTTAAAACGTTCATTCCACTTGAAATATGCCGTAAGTTTCATAGCAACATCACCGTAAGCCGTGTTGAGCATAGCAAATGTTTAACACAAAAACTCTCCGCATTTTGTTGCTCATTCATTCTAAAATCCGACAAACGAAAAAATCTCACTTCACTAAAAACCGCGTAGCTAATCAACAAATGAAGATATATGCAATAGGGAAACGGCGTTATCATCAGCAGATCTGTACAAATCTAGCGACACCAAGCGGATTTCCCTGGATCCAACTGGTCCGCGTATTTTTTGAACATACCTCGTATATTGTGTCTAGCTGCACGTGAAAGTAATCACTGTTATGTTTTAGTATGGGGTGGTGCAATGGGCCCGAGACCACCGCACCCACCATAAGTTCGCGGATACTGACGCAGATCCCCACAACGCGAACAGAGGTTTCTTCTTCTCACACTGCGGATGGCTCATGATGAAGCGGCACCCGGAAGTCAAAGAAAAAGGAAAACTGATCGATGTCAGCGATGTTATGGCAGATCCCGTTGTACGATTTGCAGAGAAGTAAGTATTACTAATTACAAGGAAACGGTCTATTTATAATAGTTCTATACGTATGTCAAAACCCGCGGTTGTATGGTAGTGCGGAAACCTTGCCCTTTGTAAATAAATGCAACCATTCACATTCAGAATTAACGGTAGTGTCGTTGCATTGTAGCGTAGAAATGTCCAAGCTTTTGCTTTTCCACAACCACTTGCAACAACCAATCAGAAGTAGGTATCGCGGTATCTTTGAAACTGTTGCCGCTGCGCTAAACCGGTACCTAGTTTAAAATAATATAAAATAAAATCGTTCCGTTTATGAACTCGTCAAAGAGTAATGTATCCAGATTAGTGTATGATGTAAGGTTTGATACAAAGATCGATAACATGTATGATTCAATGCAAAAAACCAATCACAACACTAACTGGGATACAAGACTCGACACTAGGTTGATCACGACGCGTTTCGATCTTTCGATCATCATCAGGTGACTTTAAAATGTCTGTTGATGCTAAATTTGCAGAATTTCAAGGCAATTTCCAATTTTGCATGTAAAACACGATTAAGTATTTACCCGTACAACACAAATACGTCGTTAAGACGTCTTTATAATGTCCATGTCTTTAAAACGTCTGATCCAAATGTAATCACAAAGACGTCACATACATGTCTTATGTCCTCCATTCTGGATTTTAAGAGATGATATTTTCTGCAATGCAAATGACGTCTTTAATACCTTTGCGACAGCCAAATGATGTCCTTTTAATAAAATTATGACCAATATACGACTGAATTTTGATCAATATAGGATTCCTGTATGTCATAACCAAGATGAATTTTGAGACAAATGTAGGACTCTTATATTGTAAGCGGGAGATTTAAAACTGGACAACATAATGACGACTTAAAGACTACCGCATAAGACGTCTAAAATTCGACCAATACTGGTCTCCTTATGACGTCTATAAGACAGTAGCAAGATGTACGTCTTACAGACGTTAATACGATCGATGTGTTGTATGGGTACTATTGACATGTTCACGTCAAAGTTCACAATTAAGTTACAGATTTATTTTTTTTAAATAAGATACAAGATTTAATTTTTCAATAAAACACATTATTTACTCAACATCATGTTCACTTGAAAAACCTTATCCTAATTTTGCGAATTTAAAAAAAAAATTGATGGAAAATCAGGACATTAAAATGTATACAAGGTGTTTCTATACTTCTGTACGAAACTTTAAGGTTATATTATTTGATATACTGATTATATAGAAAAGTTATATTTTCCCACGACTCATACTCGTAGTGTTGCCACGAGACGAGACAAACGAGATGTCTCGTCTCGTCTCGTCTCGTCTCGCCTACTATTTATCTCGTCTCGGCGATATTTTATCTCGATTTTCGAGACGAGACGAGACGAGATAAAAGAAGCCGAGATAGGGTCGAGACGAGACGAGACGAGACGAGAGGACGAGACGTCTCGAATGTCTCCATTATGATAATAAATTAAGTAGATTAATTAGATGTCCATGTATTTGAATGATCCATAATGTGTGTATGTGCTATATTAGACATGTGCTTACGTACCTACTGGAACTTGCAAGCAAGCAAAAGTATAGAATTTTGTTTCTGCAAATAATTTATTAAAGGTAAACACTAAAATAAAATGCAGAATTATATTTGTTTTAATTTGGATTATTATTGTAAAAAAATAAACTTTCGCAGATTGACAAAGTGTTATCTTATTGAAAGCTGGCAGTCTGTGAAGTGTAACTTTTGCTACCTAGGCAATAAAATTATTGTAATGCCTAGACTTACACAACAATTAGTGCGACAAATATAATATACCTAGGTACATATTTTTTTCATATGCAAATTATGAATATTAAATGTTTATTTACGAAAAGTACAGTAGCAAATTGTTGTGAAGGTACTGTGGATCATAAAAGTATGAGTAACAGTAACAAACATTATGTAGTACCTACCTACACTTGTAACAACATAGACATGAAGGGGAAGCACAAAAATTGAATATGAGATACCGCGAACCGGTCCCAGAGACATCTAGTGGCAGTGAATTAAACTTTTGTACCAAACATGATTATTATTCTTAAAAACCGGCTCAAACTTATCGTTTAGTTTAGATATTATTATATTGTTCAAATGGCGTAAATTTATGTATGTATGAATGTATATTGTTCAACAAAATATTTAGATCTTTAAAAACGAGATAAAACGAGACGAGACGAGACAGAGAGTATCTCGTCTCGTCTCGGTCGTATCTCGTCTCGTCTCGGCAAGGTTTTATCTCGGTATTTCGAGACGAGACGAGACAGGTAATTATCTCGTCTCGTCTCGTCTCGTGGCAACACTACATACTCGTAAAGCTTAGTACGCTAGCTGCGCTCACTTGATCTTAAATACTAAGTTGACCTAATTTGGGTAGTTGGTAGTAATTTAATACTTCAATTTTTTTGTGTTAATTTTTGTTTGGTTACAATCAAACTAAAGAATATTGTTAAACTTGTAAAACAATAATGAGTACTTTATAATTTACATTTCTTCCAGGTATGCCACTCCGTTGGTAATATTAAACGCCATAATAATTCCAGCAGCAGTAGGATATTATGTTTTCAATGAAACTTGGACATTTTGCATCATTTGTTTAGTTCTGGGAAGATTAGGCTACGAGTTAAACTGCGTTTGGTTGGTCAACAGCTGGGCTCACTTTTATGGTTACAAACCATACAACAAGTAAGTTGATTGTTTGCGAATTCAAAATAATAACTTCAAATTTGCGTCATTTAAAGAAATGTCAAAATTATTATACAGGATGCGGCACAAAGGACGGACGCTTTTGAAATGGCTCGTACTCTCGCCCTATTAGTGCGAGAGAGGTGAGGAGTATGTCATTCGACTCGTGAGTTCCTAGCATTTTGTTATCTATTGACATTATGGAGCCGTGGTCGCTTGAGCACCGCGTTTTCGCGTACGACAGTTTTGTCCGAAATAATGACTGTATTACGGCTGTACGGCGTGAGTTTCGTAGCCATTTCAACATTCATCGAAATCGAGCTGTTCCTTCTCGAAACACCATCCTTCGTTTGGTTAAAGCACTTCGCACACGTGGTGTACTGATGAACAAAAGGTCACCAGGAGCTCCACGAACGGGTCAAACCCCTGAAAATGTGGAACGCGTTCGACATGCCCTTCTTCGCAGTCCGACTCGATCTGCTCGGCGACATGCTGCTGAACTTCGCCTCGGTGCTCGTTCGGTAAGCCGTATTTTGCATTTGGAACTCCACTTCCATCCTTACAAATTGGCCATTGTGCAACAGTTACAGCCTGGAGATTACCCACAACGAAGGAACTGCGAAGAAGGGCATGTCGAACGCGTTCCACATTTTCAGGGGTTTGACCCGTTCGTGGAGCTCCTGGTGACCTTTTGTTCATCAGTACACCACGTGTGCGAAGTGCTTTAACCCAACGAAGGATGGTGTTTGGAGAAGGAACAGCTCGATTCCGATGAATGTTGAAATGGCTACGAAACTCACGCCGTACAGCCGTAATACAGTCATTATTTCGGACAAAACTGTCGTACGCGAAAACGCGGTGCTCAAGCGACCACGGCTCCATAATGTCAATAGATAACAAAATGCTAGGAACTCACTAGTCGAATGACATACTCCTCACCTCTCTCGCACTAATAGGGCGAGAGTACGAGCCATTTCAAAAGCGTCCGTCCTTTGTGCCGCACCCTGTATAACAGATAACAGTGACAGGATAAGAACGCAGTAAATGAGATTAGTTTAATTATAAGCGAGAATATAGATATTTCGTCTGCGGTGCACATTTCATATTGTTCGCTCTATATTTCATTTAAGTTTTATATAAATATTTCTACACAAGAAAAGAGAGTATAAGTATGACATGATGTGTAGTTGTTTATCTCCGGAAACTCAATTTAAAGACAATCGACCTTGCAACATAAAAAATAGCCAATGACACATCTTTCTTTAAATTGCATGTACATACCTATGTCTTATTTAAAAAAAAATTAAATTCTCTTCTCTTGATAAAATCCTGGCTAATAATTATGTCCACAGGAAGATTCAAATACACAAAACTAGTACTTATGTCTCTTCAACACTAGGGGGATAAGCAAATAAGTTTGAACTAAACCAAATGAACAAACCATAGTACCATCCTTGAGTCCCACATACTCTGTTTTAACTATAACTTTTCTAGATTTACATCTTGCTGTGTGTTTGCATTTATGCTATAAAAAATTATTTTAGATTTGAATTTTCCTGTGAATGAATCTTTTGTTTTTGATGAAGGTATTTTATTACTTATCAATTTTGTAGATTTGCATCTTCTGGTGTTGCATGTATGAATGTTCTAGATTTTTATTTTCTAGTGTTGAACCAATTCTTTTATTCCTAGGAATATAAAAGCAGTAAATAACAAACTCGCAGCCTTTTTCACAATGGGTGAAGCGTGGCACAACTTCCACCACGTGTTCCCATGGGACTACAGGATTGGAGAATATGGTCAAGCATTCCAGTTTGGCGCACGTTTTATTGAGATTTACGCTTGGTTAGGTCTGGCATACGATCTTAGAACAGCTCCCGCCGATATGGTCAAAAGAGTTTTAGAGAAAAATGGTAACCTGAGACCGAATGAAGAAATACCAGAAATTGAATTCAATGCCAATGTAAATCAAGAATTTAACTACCAGAAAGAACATAATGTTAAAAATGAAAAAGTCAAAGATATAATTACAGTACAGTGGTGGACTGCGGGCCAATTTTAAACATAGGAAATCGTGACTGACTCTAAGAACAAGGTTTCAAAAACATATTAGATAAGTAGCCTTTAGTACTTTATTCTGTTTTCATGCCTGTGAGAGTAAGTTTGAAGAGTAGTAGTTCGTTTCAATAGTACTCTATCTCATTTATAATTTTCAAGTTTTATGATTTTTTCATTAATTCTGCACTACAGTCTATTTTCACTACCAAAAATTTAACTTCAAAAGTTATTTATGATGCTACTTTGAAATATGTATGGCACATGGCACGTGTATTAATAGTATATTATTTAACGAGTAAATAATGTAGGCTATAATTAATGAGGATGAAAGTTTGTTCACGAGCCAAAGGCGAGTGTATAAATCATCCGAGTTAATTATAGCCATTATTTTCGAGTCAAATACGACGTTTTATCTACAACTTTTCAAATAAAACAACATTTTCTTACTACAAATTTGTATTGATATTAACCTAACCTCAAACTTTGGTGTGATGACATGACAATTTATCCGAGTAATTTAGAACTATTATAGGCTAGTCATATACAGCGTTTTACAAATTTTTATTATTTTTACTGTTTCTGCTTACAACGTCATAAAATGATAACTTGATGTAACAGATGTGATGGCAGTTTGACAGTTCGAGAGAATAAAGTACTCATTATTTAACAGTGTGAAATAATGAATTCATTATTTCATAATGTGTCCTTATGGAGGAGTTTATTATACTACTTTCATGTATATAATGAATACATTATTCTATTGTTGTAGATAAAATAATTAACATTACGAGTAGTTATATGCCATTCTTTGACTTTTAATAACCAATTATCACCCTGGCCCTGATGAGGAATAATTTGCAATTGAAACGTTTGACATGTTAACTAACAACTAACCGGAAAAATTTTCGCCTTTGGTAAATTTTTATTATTTCACTATTTCATGGGCATTTATATATTTTTTTTAAATTAGGTTGCCGGGTGTTATATTTTCTACTGGGCGATAGGTAAAACGGTGCCAGTCTGCCTCTACGCCCCCAGATAAGTTATTTAAGATAAATTATTTATAATTATTGTAAAATAAATTAGATTTAAGGTAGATAGGAATTGTTTCAAAGAAAAATGTCAATTTAACTTATTCGCAATAAAAAAGTAAAATGAAAAACAAACAAAAATATTAATTAAAATCCTGTTAACCAATAAAATAATATCCCTTTGCAATCATTTCTTTATTATTTTTTAAATTTTATTTACTGCCCCTCAACAATGTTGAGTCTGCATGCATAGGGTAGGTACTACCCAGTATTCATATAAACTAATCATTCGAGGTATTTAAATTAAATACCGAATATTAGGCCAGGACTAAATAGCTCAAAATCCAACTTTTAAGTGCATTATAATATTTTTTCTAATGCCGTGTCATAATGACAACATTATAAGCCTCAAATTGAGAACCATAATGAATCCAGTATACAGTGAATTTATTTTAAGCGGTTCGTCTACGTTTTTACCGAATTCCTAGAATACTCTCGATTATACTCTTTTTTGATTCCACTCTTTTCCCCACTACTAGGGCTGCCTGAAACCAGCCCGAAAATCATACTTTGCTGCATCCTAGCTATGCAATGTCATTTTGAAGTTGAAAAAAACTGTAAAAGTGTTTTCGTTGCGAGTAAACTGTCAGATCATTATTGACTTCAGGATAATGTTTTTATAAACATTTAATAGAGAAAGAATGGATCTACAGATGTTCGTAATTTCTGAAAGTACCTCAGGCGTAAATGCAAAAGCATAATGATTGACATGTGCCATTATAAAAAAAAACTAATGGGAAATTTAATTTAGTTTCATTTTGAATACGGCAACTTTTTCGCTAGGACGCATAGTTTTTGAGATATTTACAAAATACTGAAAAGAGGGATCTTGCCTTTATGATTTAGAATAGTTTAATGAGTTCAACTGTTTAAGTATTTACAATAAATATTTCAAAATTATGTATTTTTTAGTAATACAAAAACAGTCTACGATTGTATACTGCTTGTCTAAATACGTCCCAAGAGAACCACGCGTCTAACCGAAGGTTAAGGAATCTTTACTTGTAAGGACTATTTTTTTAGTGCTGTTGATGAAATTCATAAAAATTATATCAAAGTTATTCGAATTTCGAATTACGAATTTCAAGTTTTGAAATTCGAAATCTTAAATTCAAATTTAAATATTTGATTTTGATAATTCGTATTTATCAGGATATAGGCAATTTTATTGTATTGTATTGTATTATGATTTCGGGATTTGAACCTCATTTGGGTTATATATCCCTAGGGTGACTTGATGGCACACACACACAGTATTAATTTTACTTATACTTTTTGCCACTTTCTCGTTTACTTTACTACCATGTGTGTTGCCAGTCAACCCGGCGCAAGCCCTTGTTGCAGCCTTTAGCCGGTGTCCGATAGCTAGAGGTTGCCAAGTTAATTAGATCCCAACTTGAAATGGTAACGGGAGTAGGCGGGAGTAAGTGTAAGTACCGATCCAAATCAGGTCGTGAAAATTTCCTGACCTGACCGGGATTCGAACCCACGACCTCTGTAACCAGAGCCTAGCATTCTACCACTATGCTATCCCGCCATGTATATATATATATATATATATATATATATATATATATATATATATAGGCAATATTATACAGAATTACTAAATTTTCTGATTTACTATTTCCATTTGCAATGGCAAGAGGTTACGTATTGGTTAAATTAGATATTAGTATAATTTTTTAAAATTACAACATCATTATTGTGTTAACGTTTAAAGTACACAAAAGTTTGCACTAACAATTGTAACAACTGTAACAATTTATTAATTAATGGACGGAATCATTAATTTGAATACAATCGATAGATAGATTTCTAAAACGTACTTATAGTACCTACTAATCATGTGACAATAAATAAAGTAATATCGCTTCAAACGTATTAATTGTTCATATAAAAATTAAAACATAAATTGGACGAGGTCGAGTACTAGGGCCTTATCAGCACATTCTAATTGTTCGCAAAATACCTTGCAATAAATTTATTGCACTAAGACTGTGAGTCTCGTTTGTCGATCTAGTTCTAAGTCGAAAGGCGGTAACCAAGACCTGCATTCAGTAATTGATTCAAAATAACCTGATTTGGTAAATAAAAATAAGAGCGTAAAATATTTCATTGTATGGTGTTTATTAAAATGCATAAACATTTACTTAAAAAGCCAATTTATGCGTCCGCGTAATATTGACCACATTACTGGCATACTAGTTTTTCTAAACACACATTATGTTAATTAATATTTAATCATGTATTATGTTTATACATTACTTAACTATTAAATTATAGTTTTCAGAGTTCATTAACATTTATGCAAAATCCATTGTTTACTATTTTTAACTATTTATATTTAAACATATCCAAGAAAACTATCTCTATGAAGATATCTTCTTGCGCACATATTAATTGTGAAATAAATATCTCAAAATAATATGACAGTTTTATAAAAATAATAATAATAAGTAAGGGACTATCTTATTTTAATCCGGGACAAATTTAATTATTTTTAAATGTGAAAGAGGCGAAAGAAGTGTGTTATGTCCAGTTCTCGCATGACCGCATGAGACATATTTTCTCCAAAAAAAGCAAGTGCTAGAAACTGTCATTAAAATTTTTAAATACCTACCGTTCATAAGGGGAAATTAATTATTTCTATAAAATATATTTTAAACTTGATTCTTAAATATACTTTTTAGTTTCCTCGTATGAATTTTTTTATTTTAGGTAACTTTTAAGGGCATTATATTGTTTTGCAGGGTTCGTGTTGAATTATTGAACGAAAGTGCATGGTATTAATGTAGACCTTTTTTAAGAAAATGACGTGATTTTTCTGTATACACGTTATGTGTTTTAATAAAACTAAATAAAAATCTAAACTAGTTTTGTTTTTAGTAAAATTTAGAACAAATAATAAAGAATACGAAATATATGGAAAAGTTATTATGTTATAAAAATTATTGATTCTTTAATCTATATTTAAAACATAAATGAATATGTCTAAAAATTTACTCCAATATTCAATTGTTTTTCAGTCTTAGCATCAACTTCAAAAAATCGTTGTCATGAGTAGATATTATAGAATCATCTTAGTTATTATTAAAAATTTCCATTTAAAATATTTCTTAAAATTATTTGTAAATATTACGATACTGTTTACAAAGTACAAGCTCAGGTGTTTTATATTTATTGTATAGGTACGTAATTTTCAAAAATATATAATTAAATAAATACATCGTGCACGTATTTTTACAATTATGTTGGCACAAGAGTGTATAGAAAAAGTCGGAGTAAAAAAAAGACTTATTAAGGAACTCATCTATAGACTCGATCGATTAAAAACAATTTTAATTTTAAGGTTCTTTAAAACAATCCTCTACTGTGCCAGAAAACAGCCAAAAACATGGATTTCGCGCGCCATTCCACAGCGTTTATTGTTTTGTGAAATATAATAATCTAAAAACAGTATTGAGGATAAAAGTACAATCTACAAAATGGTCGATGCAGAATTTTAAAATTTTACTTTAAAATCGAAATATGTTAATTTGAATTTAGACATTTTTTGTTATTTTTTGTACTTAAATATCTTCTACGTAAAAACGAATTTAAAAAATTTGATAGGATATTTCGCAGATCCAAGCTTTGTTGACAATATTAAAATTTGAAGTTAATTCACTTATAAATAAAAGCTGTACAGTTGCGCACGAAAACCCTCTTTTTTATAAATATTGCAGTTTTTGTACAAATATGGGTGCCAAAATTATATTTTTTCCTCAAACATAAATTATTTGTAATTATTATGTTTAATAAAACAACAAGCGCTATAGAATAGCGTGCGGAATCAATGTTTTTGACTGTTTTTGCCATGGGTAGAGGATCACCTTAAGAGATCATTTCCGGTAAAAACGCTACTCAACTCTCAACGAAACATCATCAACTTCATTCAACACCAACAAGTATCTGCAAAATTTGTAACACCAAACCAAACAGTATTCATAATTCACATAATTACATCAAAACAAAAATTCTGCTGTCTGTACCTCCAAATCCGAAAGTAGAAGCCTCGAAGGTCTGTACAGGGGCTGTCTAGCCATAGAGAGGGAACTCCAAATTCGTATAAATACCCAAAGCAGTTTCTAAGTCAGCATCAATTCGATCTACATTCAGTTCGAGTAGCCAACAACCAACCATCACCATGTACAAGCTGGTAAGTTCTACCACCGCCGCCTTACGGGATTTTTCTTTTCCGTGAATTACGACCGAGATTGAGACAAACGCATGTTGCAAGAGCAACACACTACCGCTGATCTACTAGCATAAAGTGATTGTGAAATCCCGCACATGAAAGTACAAGTAGTTTGTTATTTTTCTGTTGCGATCTGAAATAACTAACCTATTTTTTACTGTTCCCTACATGTGAGTCACGACAGCGAATGATACTTTAATGGAGTAATTATAGTTTTGAGGTAATTTTCGCGATATAATCTGTAATTTTATTCTGCTTCATTTACTTTGTACAACGCTACTCAGATAATGAACAGTCATATTATGTTTCTAAATTTGGAATGTTTGATATAAAATTAAACTTACCTACAAAATAATGGTACAGGTTTTGTACGCACCTGAAACAAATAAAAAACGTTTAGAATTATGCAACGTTCAACAAAATTTTTCTGATTAATTTAATAGCGTTAACTAATTAATTGCGATACGGATACACGATGTAACCAAATTAAATGGTTTTAATTATTTATCAACAAAATTTAATTAGCTGAGTTATATAGATTTATAGTTCGAAATAAGTTTTCCAAAATAGTAATTATGCGGCTATTATCATAAATGGTTTCATTTCAGTGTAAATATTTAATTTGAATTGGCTTCTGGACCAATAAAACTTTTTGTATTACGATATCACTTACTATAGCTCGCTATAGCTTATAGCAAGTTTATTGTATAGGTACTACGAGTACATTAATTCAACAAAAAAAAAAAAGTATTCTGTCAGCTGCAATTGACTTTACCTATATAATAAATAAATTAAATACAATACTCGTATAATCGTAGATAAAATGGTATTATGAACTATAGTATGACGACGAAACTCGCCTTCGGCTCGTACAATAAAATTCAATCTTGTGAGTAATTGTCTTGGCTAAACTCTCATTTAATAATATTATCTAACATAATATGATAATGAGTACACAAAGATTTTTTATATAATAGTACGCAGTTAATTAAAAATATATAAATTTATTTGACTCCTGTCAATGGGCGAAATGGGCACCAGCCGGTGCCCGTTAGGTTTGTATTCCATCTCGGAATAGAACTTAGAACCTCCTCAGAGGCAAGCACTCTATCAAGAACAATACTAATGTCTATGTTTCTCTTCTAGATCGTTATCTCCATGATCGTGGCCTACGCCAGCGCCGGTCTCATCAGCAGCCATGTGGCGCCCATCGCCGTGGCTCACGCCCCAGTGGTCGTGAAGGCCGGAGCCACCAGCTACCAGAACTCCAACTCGCTGTCCGTGCACCCGGTGCCCGTCGCCGTGGCTCACGCCGCCCCCGTTGTCCACGCCGTCCATGCCGCCCCCATCGTCCACGCTGTCCACGCCGCCCCCGCCATCGCCGTCGGACACGGCTACGGAGGATACGGAGGATACGGACATGGTTACAGTCTTGGACTTGGACATGGATACATCCATTAAGCCTCTACGTCATCAACAGTTATTTATTGTTCGTTGTAATTTGTAAATTTTCATCGATTGGTTTATATTTTTGTTCTGTTTCATTTGATGTGTGAATAAATCATTAGCAAAAGTTTAATATTGGATTTTGTTTCACATTGCGAACCTTCAATTCCAATTTCAGATCGTAGAATCGTAATAAAAATTAAAGCTGCGTTCACAGCTCGAAATTCGGGGATATTTGTGTAGCTTGTCATATGGCAATTCATAGAAAAGTATAAAAACTCCAAATTTCTCTAATAATTTAAAGTTCGTTCTATTAATTGAGAAAAAATATATTTGTCGTACAAACATGGAAATTTGGCAATTATATCTACAAAATTTTCTTCTGTTTTCATTTTCTTTATCACGTTTTCATCAACAAAAACAAACTGACACTCTGTGCTGACACTGGCAAGACAAACAGCCAACACACAAATTTCGAGCTGTGAACAGTCCAATTAATTTCTTCAAATTTCAGTGATTCAAATTACACCTTCGAACTGTGAACGCGGCTTAAGTTTAGCTCCAATTTTTTCGACCAATCAGAGCGCAGTTCTGCCAAATTAACCAGTATATCAGGCTACTGTCTGTAGCAACACAGTAATCACCGTTTGTTTTGTGGTCATATTTTACGCATTAGTAAAAATTTAATATAATTTTGCGATTTTATAACGGCTGTAAAGATATTATTTATTACTTACGTGAACATTACCTAGCTGGCGCCTTGAAAACAATACACCTTATTTGAAAATAAATTGTATAAATATCTATTTTATTTAATAATAATATTGTGTTTACATTTAACTATTCTTTTTAAATTATTTAAATTCACATTAATTTGTGTTTCACTTTTTATTCTGCCTTAAAGTATTCGAAGCAACATAATTTACAATAATTACTGCAAAATTTCATTCTCTGCAACTATATTTCTCTGTAAATTAAATAAGAAAATTATCGTTGAAGGAAAATGGATTTTCTTTGTTCAGTGCCTATGTCAAGGAATAAATTTATATTTAGATGTACACAACTTACACTTTGGTATTTTATTAGTGTTTTGTTTACCTATCTAAATAAATATGTGAAATAACAATAACCTTATTTTTTAAATATTTATTTAGCAAATCAGATCTTTGATCCTTTACTGTACTTAAAATAGTCAACGCAATATTTTTGGAATAGAAATGAAATTTATAGAGACCGTAAATGTAAGGGAAGATACAGTTTGATATGCTGATAAATTACGAATTTAAAAGAATTTTTCAGATATTAAGGGTAGGTATAGTTTTTTTACAATGTCCAAATAAGTACTACTGGATTCGCATAATTATTATTATAAATAGTTTTCGAAAAATTATTTTTAATCCGTAATAATCCCTTAATGTATGTACTGGAAGTTAAGATACATTCTGTGTAAACAATTTTGATACCTAATACGAGATTTCACGAGTGTGAAGCTATATAAAGATTCAAAAGTTTTGCCACATGATAAATGGATCTGACTTCTGACAAACGTGACATCGTCATCAGAGTAAAGTTTAATATCTGTTCTTGTGTTCAAGACTCAACCACGACCAGTGGCGCCTGCAAGAGGTAGGGCTTCTTTAGCTTCTAAAGCCCCTCCAAAAATGATTAAATGCCAATATTTTTTAAATAAATTCATAAATTTTAAAATCATATTCATTAATTTAATTTATTCAATAAATATTAAGTTCGTATAATATATTTTAGGCTATTATATAGTGTTTTCTATTCAATCATGCCATGCATGTAGCGTGTTTCTGCATGTTTACTGAACTGTGAATTTCGCTTGTGCTGTCACAAACAGTTCTATGTGACGGACTGACCATTCGTACAGCAAACAGCAGTCTTCGTAGTTCAAAAATTGTTAATTTATATTTTAATATCAACTACTTCTACTTCTACTATACTAAGCACTTGTGCGGATACACTTTTTCATATGAATCCATTTTATTCTTCAATTTAAATATTGCCAAACTTTAACCCCTCCCCCTCCTCACCAAATATGGGAGCACACAATTTGGACAAATATAGTTTTGCCAAAGTGTAGTTTGACCAAAAATAATTAAGACAAACTGTATTTTAGTCAAACTGTTATTTGTTCAACTGGAATTTTGTCAAACCGTAAATATGCCAACCCGTAATTTGGCCAAACTGTATTCTAGACAAACTGTAATTTCACATTCCGTAATTTGACTAAACCACAACTTCCACTAATATTATTTTGTCAAATCGTTTTCAGGTAAACCGTAATTTAGCCAAAACGCAACTATACCTAACTGGAATAATTCAACACGGAATTTATCCAACACGTATTTTTGTCAAATCGCAGATATGCATAACCGTAATCTTGCCAACCGTATTTTACTCAAATCGTAATCTTCCCAACTCTATATAAAGGCACAAGTTGGGAAGATTACGATTTGAGTAAAATGCGTTTGGCAAGATTACGGTTATGCATAACTGCGATTTGACAAAAATACGTTTTGAATAAATTCCGTTTTGGATTATTCCAGTAAGGTATAGTTGCGTTTTGGCTAAATTACGGTTGACCTGAAAATGATTTGACAATAAAATATTAGTCGAAGTTGCGGTTTGGTCAAATTACGGAATGTGAAATTACAGTTTGTCTAGAATACAGTTTGGCCAAATTACGGGTTGGCATATTTACGGTTTGACAAAATTCCAGTGGAACAAATAACAGTTTGACTAAAATACAGTTTGTCTTAATTATTTTTGGTCAAACTACACTTTGGCAAAACTATATTTGACTAAATAAGCGGACGCCACCAAATATCCTGGTTGCGCTAATGCTCAACCACGACCCTTAACCTTTATCATTCCTAATTATCTAACTCTTAAAGTTTTGTCTGCTATTTTTGTCCAAACCGAAGTTCCAACAATTTACCTTAATAACTAGTTAAATTTATTATTAGAAAGTCAGAAATTGAGAATATTTTTTGTTAAAACGTTTCTTAGTAAAATAATTTCTTCTATCCTTTCAGACAAAGTGAAACACAAAACAAGGGCAGTAAAACGGTTTGAAGTTATGTGCGGCATGTAAACCCTGTCTATGAAAATTAATTGAGCCTACGATAATTAATTTATCTAAAAAGGGTTCCAAAGCATCTGAATGTTTTCCAGTGTTGCCAGTACTGCGCCTCTTGCCTCCAGTTCAATGTCCCAGATCAAACAATAGGATTAGATTATCATTGTTGATTAATTACAAATTTTGATCCACATTTTGTAGGAAGGTTCAACGATCCCAGCAAAAAATTGATCATCGTGGTGGTTTAGTGAAAAAGAAAGAGATTTTCTTTTCAATAAGAGTATTAATCACATTTGATAACTTGATACTCTTCTTGTTCTGCAGAACATTTATATTTCTTTCGGAAAATAATGAAAAGAAATAATATTTTGTGCGTAGTGGCTGCCCTACAATATAATTAATTATGTTGTTCATAGCAAAAAGTTATTTGAATAAAATTTGCACCCCACGTTTTTCATTTTAAATCTATTATTTTCAGTCCGTTTTAAATACGAGGCATAATACAAAAATGTATTCAAATTCAAATAATTATATCTCTCCGCCATTTTGTTTAAGGATGCCGGACTAACATTTTAATATACCTATGGTTCAAGACAGATCCTTAGATATTAATGTACCAAATTAGAACGCAATCGTTGCAGTACATTTTGAGATATCTGTCCGCCATTTTGTTTCAAGATGGCGGACTAACATTTTAATATATCTATGGTTCAAGACAGATCGTTAGATATTGCTGTACCAAATTAGAACGCAATTGTTGCAGTACATTTTGAGATATCTGTCCGCCATCTTGATTCAAGATGTCAGACTGACATTTTGATATTATTTATATCCTAAGTAGATCCTTAGCTATTACTGTACCACATTTGAACGAAAAGGTGCAGTACATTTTGATATACCTAGTTAGCCGCCATTTTGTTTCAAGATGGCGGATTGACATCGCGACTCCTCTCTCCCTATATTGGAATGTCATTCAATTCTGAGCTAGGTTTGAATTTTTAAGTATCTAGCTCATCGAGAAGTTGTACCGAACAGACAGACAGACAGACAGACACGAAAGCGAGTTAATAAATACGTGGTAATAAATAATACAGTCATCGTTGACGTAGCTGTACAGTTTGGAGGAATAGTTTTACCTAAACAGAAAATAATTTCCGTGAAATTTATTTTTGTATTGCTTCTTCTACTAATAAATACAATTTCTGATTAAACCTAGTATACGGCTTCATTCTGCATAATTTAAAAGAAAAATTTTGTTTGTGAAATTAAGTTGTTCACAGCAAAAAAAAAACTAAACACTTCGTTTTCCTAGGTGTACAGTTTGGAAAAGTTTTACCTAAATGGGAAATAATTTCCGTAAAATTTATTTTTGTATTGTTTCTTCTACTAATAAGTAAAATTTATAATTGAACCTACTATACGGCTTCATTCTGCTTCGTAGAATAGCAGCTATATTAAGTTTCATTTTTATAGTAAGCGATTAATTTTAAAAAAAAATTGTATGTCAAATTGTAGGCACATATTTATAATATATAATATCTCAGATTTGTCTCAGGCATTGATGAAGGGCACGAACTAATCCAAGCCAAGACAGCGAACTGCATTTATGAATCAGAAATTTATTGAATTTTGCCGAAATTTGTGAAATCACAACACCAAATTTCAGTGACGTGAATGCAGGTACACATTGCCATATGGCAGACTTCACAAATTTCGTCAAACATCAAATTTCGAGCTGTGAATGAAAAAATGTTAACCGTAAAATATCAAAACATTACAGTTTAACTTCAAATTACTCTGCACCGTATACAAAATCCTTCTTGTTTTAAGTATTATATTTTACACAAAAATATGTAAAATAACAATAATTCTTAGAATTATCTCACAGTTTATCATATAGGATTTTGTATTTATTACATTACATGTAGGCGAGTAAAAAGTTCCTCTGACGTTGTATCTTTAAATAAATTATAACTCTGAATGGGGGTGGTGGGTGTGAAATTTGATCCAACTTTAGACGTACGTAGTCTGTAGATCTCATGGGATTTAATGCAATATATGTCTTGATATACGAGTATTATTGTATGTCAGTGAGCGTTTTTCAGTTAAGGAGACTGTTTTACACTGAAATTGAAATTTAACCCCAACAGTGCATACGTAGCTATCACGATTTTTACCACGGTGTAAATGATTTAAATCACATGATTAAAATCATGATTTAAATCATGATTAAATTCACAAGGTTTTCTCTTAAATCATTGATTAAAATAAAATAAAAATTTTCTTCAAAATAAGAAGATATATTTGCAAAAAAAGAGAAAATAAACTAAACTATGTATTATTTAACATAGTAACATACAAAAACAATAAATAACAAAATTACCTATTGGCAGTCTTACACATTGTGAGTCATCGGTATTATAGATTGCACTTTGTGTGCGGTAGTGCGGTTATCAAGCGTCAACTAATGAGTGAGAATAGGCCCACTTGACATGAATCGTCCATGGGATGTTTAAAAATATCTTATTCTTGTACTTTAAGTGATGTTACGTTAGTCTATCCTAGCCACATCCTGAGTACGATCAAAATTACATACTCAATACAAACATCTCAGAGAATTATATGGGATGCATAATTGTGATTATTAATACCAAATTACAACATTGGGATGTAACATAGATAATGTTACTAAGGGGGAACATTAGCAATCGCAAAGATATTATTAGGATATTAATGGGCAAATATAGCAAGTAACAAGCCGGGATGTTCACATTCTTGAAATGTCAAGTGGGGGGTACACCAAAGAGGCTATTTTGGTACTTTGACTGTATTCGAATCTGAGTTGTCAGAACCATATCTATTCGTCCTAATAGTACGAACTAATATACTCGTATTTTGAATATCCAATGACTCATCGAAACATCGAAAGAAGGCCTGATCTTGAAAAATATGTAAAGTCAAGTAAAATTTATTAAAAGATACCTTAAAGTTACAAGTAATCAAGTAATATTAAATTAGTTCCAACCAGTAACCGGTTACGCAAGAGAGAAGAATCAATGTCATTTCTAACTTTAAAGAACCCAAATTGAAACCGATAATTAGTGTTTAAGAAATCGTCCCAAGAGCAAATGAATTAATTAACTTCGGTCCTACATAAATAAGATACCCATCGAATCGGTATCTATATTTACCTACATTAATAATTTTTATCGGTTCTTGAATCGAAAGCAATGTGGTGTTGCGGAGTTATTGAAAGATGTAAACACTTTAAAGATTTCTATTAAGTAATTTTATTGTTATTTTCAAGGCTTCTCATCATTTAGAATCAATTAAAACAGGACTGAATTTAAATATGGGACATAAAGCGTAACCGATATTTCCTGTAGAAAAAAATAACATATTCTTAAACTTGGTACATGATTACTAAACTTTCTACGTATTCCCTTGATATACTAATTATGGAACATTTTTAAGATTTAGGTTTTTACTGTTACCACGCCCATAATTGGGTAAAAGGAATAACAATGTACTTTTATTTTTAATTATTTTCAACAAAGTTCACTTTCTATAAAACGCTGGTACAATTAAAATGCCGGTTTTATTTAGAGCTGCTTAAGCAATTTTTAAATAAATTACCATATTTTACACGAATATCATATGAAATAATCTGAAAAAATATCGATAACTATCTTTTAAAAATCTGGGCGCCGGTTCTTTTTTCGATTTGGCTGACTATCGTGCGCTTTATCTATCTCTTAGATTCGTGTTGACATAACATGAATGAACTACCTACTATCGTAGTAATAAGTATAGTCACTCGGATGCAAAGTTGAATAACTTGTTTAAAAATAATCCAAAAAATTTAAATAAAACTTTATACTAAAGTATGCACGTTTCTACGTTATTGTATAGAATTTCAAATTTTTAAATGTATATGTGTAGAAATAAGAAAAATTTATAGCAAAAATGAGCTATGATTTTGACACATTTTTAGAAAAAGTTAACTTTAATGACGTATACTATATAAGGAATCGCTAACCTGAATTTGAATCTTATAAGAATACCAGCAACAAAGATATTACATGTTGACTTATTTTATTATTATAAACAAAATATAAATATTTAAAAAAATTTACAGTAGCAAATAACTTAACTAAGCTTATAACTACACTATACCAAAATTTGAATTTTTTGCATGATGTATATTGACAGTAGACGCCATTAAAGTTAACATTTTTGCTATAAATTTTTGTTATTTCAACACATATACATTTAAAAATTTGAAATTCTATACAATAACGTATAGAAATGTGCATACTTTAATATAAAGTTTTATTTAAATTTTTTGGATTATTTTTAAACAAGTTATTCAATTTTACATCCGAGTGACTATACTTATTACTCCGATAGTAGGTACATTTTAATTGTGCCATAAATAGTTTGATCCTTATTACAAATCTATAATACAAAATTGCATAAATAAAGCAGTATGTCACAAAAACAAGTTATATTCATTATCACAAATTTGCAACACGCAAATTCACATTTATTCTCCCATAAATTTACGCAATAAAGTTACTGTAAACCAGACCCGGATTAACCCATGATCATTGTTCTCAAAAAACAAAAATATTTCAAAATATAATTTAATAATAACTGTCAAAAAAAGTTGACATTGACTTCCGAAATTCAGATGGCAAAGTAAAACATTTGTGTACGATACATTTCGCGACCGCGTTGCTATTAGAGACAGCTGCGAAGTAAATATATTGAGTTGTGCATGTCAATTCCAGATATTTTTGACAGTTGTTACAAAAAATAAAATGTAAGTTTTTAATTTATGCATTGCAGTTGCACAAAAAATATTGTGTATAACTCGTCTGCGAAATGTGTTTAGTGTTCTCGAAAATTTTTAAGCCTCTGCTTTCGCTAAACATACATTTCGCAGCCTAGGTATATAAATAGGTAACTGTTTTTCATGGTTTTGAATGGTTGTAACCACGGTGTATAATCTATAGGTGAGGTCACGAGAGACTGAAATCTGACGGATTAAGGGGGCAAGATGGCCGCCAAAGGTCTGGGTCAATATGACCCTTGACCCAAGCACCAAATGTATGACATTTACTTCGGGATAATAGGAAGTTTAATGAGTCCCTATCTATAAAAATATGACATTTTATTTAATTCAACAACAATAAAAATAGTGAAAAAACCATTAATCCGGCTCTGAAGTTACCATTCATTACAAATAGTGAATAAATTACAGGATAAAATATTTCCTTTCATGTACAAATAAAATTTCGCATTCGTTCGAGTTGTCGAAAATCCAAGGCATCTGCACGGGTGTTTATCATTTGTTTGACACAAGCAATGTGTTCAATGTCGGTTGCAAAAACCAGATCTCGGTTAAAAGTCAAGTGGTGGCTTGATCACCTTTGTCAGCGGCCAGCAGTGGAGATATGGAGCAGTTATGGCTGTCATAAATTCTCCTGCGGACGCGAAACGCAATGTTAAGTAACTTGTACTGTGAGATTTGTATCTTATGCAGTGGATATCATTCTGATTAGACTTTTCATTCTAAGCGTTTGTCACTTCTAGAAGCATTTGTTCGTTATTAGGAAGATTTATAAGTATAAATACTACAATGGATTGCGGTTGTGATTATTTGTTGCATATTTGCATGTCATATAAAAACGATTTGTAGAATGTGAGTTATTGTATTTAGAATCGATCGTTTTAACTTTAATAAAATTATATAGAACTTATATGGCTTGAATTCTCATTTCACAGAAGTCATATTTGGATATACCTAATGAGATGTTTCAATAGAAAACTGTTTATGAAACTGATGTGTAAAATGTACTCGTACATATACACTCAATCTATCACGCCTTTTACCTCACATGTAGAGCTAGGCGCGGAAGTAAATATTTGTTCACGATCACGAAACTTAAAACGAAATTACGTCCTATCTCACACGACAATTTACGTTTGACTCACGATCACTCACGCACGCTTACGAATTAATTTTTATAGTCACGCCCGATCACGCATGATGGGTAAAGTAATAGTTATTTACGTGACGAGCGTAGTAAATTAATCTTTATACGGGTGAGCTGGAATGTTTGGGGGCGAGTGACGAGCCTAGTAAAAATTATTTGCAAGGGAGCCGCGTTCAAAATTTCATTTCCACCTTCACAGCGTTATTTTAATAAATTAGATTAATAATTTTTAAAAAAAGAATGTTGTTGGTGGTAGGACAATTGAGAAAATAGACTTCACTTCACTTCTATTACCTTTGTAATGTATTAGATCTAAACCTATAATTGACTCACACCTGATCACTGACAATACATTGCATGTCACTCACGCTCACGCCCAATCATGATTCGAATATTCAAAATTGTTCATGTACACGCGGGTCACGCCGTGACCCATCGTGATCCTACAAAATTAACGACCCGCGCCCAGCTCTACTCACATGATATTTATTGTTATGAATCTCCGATGAAGATATATTTTTTATACAGTGTGTGCGGTTACCAGCTGCCAACTATTCGTAGGTTTTAGTGAAGAGTTAACCACTGAGTGCAAAAATAATAAATCAATATTTGCTATAAATACGCAGTAATATACCGTAAAATTTGAAAATGAAACTGAAGACCTGAAGAGAAACTCTGTCCTGATCCTGATTTACTTAAATTTCAATTCATTGATTACTGTTAAACGGATGAAATTTCTTATAAATATATTCTTGAGACTGAAGCTTTTTAGGGTTTAGTATACAGAGGTTAAAATAAAGAAAATTGAGTACCTATACCCCAACAGACAAACTAAAATAAAACACAACAAATGAAAAATTATAAAAAAAGTAGGTAGGTACGTAATAAAATAATTTTAATGTCATTTTTGACCAATAAGAATTTTATATTTGTTCGATGAAGTCAGTTTTCTACCCATACAATTTGATAAAACCACAGTAGGTAATGTTGAAAATTTTGACAACCGAATAATTTTTATTCGTGAAATAGTATAATCAAGCAAATATAATTCGGACCATAAAATAATTTGACAAAATTACTCATACTTTCTTTGGTCAGGTCACAATTGACTCTTAAATCACACCAGCTTGGCTGCCTTAATTTGAATATATCAATTTCACTCGACTGTCCTTTGCATTAACTATTCGTAATTTTACCAATAAATTAATGGCTTTTATAAAGAAATGAAGATGTAATAAAAAATAATATTTTGCTTTTCAGTACTTTCACAGCGTAGAAGGGTCAGGGTAAATATTTTTTATATTGAATTCTCGGCTTTTTAAACTCGGAATCTCGACTTTTAAACTCGGGATTCCGACTTTTAAACTAGAGATCCCAACTTTTAAACTCGGAATCCCGACTTCATAAACTCGGAAATTCAATATAATTAATATTTCCCCTGACCCTTCTACGCCGCCGTAAATATCAAAGGGTAAAACGTTTATTCAAAATTATTGAAATGTATTTTCCCGCAGTAGGTGCTTCTTTCATTTACGGATCTTTATAATTTAAAGAAATGCACTTGTGTTGCATTTTTGTGTTCACTCGAAAATGTAGGCAGGCTACATAGTTGTCAATCCAGCTATAATATTACGACAATTTAGATTTTCCATTAATTTGATTTTAATTTACTGTACAACATATTCCATTTACCCATTTTTCTGAATAATTAACAGCAATAACTACTTCAATAAATCAGATTCCAATCAATATTGCATATTCCGCGTAGGCAAAATTAAAATTCAATCAAAAAATAAAAACTAAACCAAGGTTTGCGAAAACCCGCAAATTCAATCTCAGAATTCCACGTCTAGCAAGTTTAGTTATCTCACCCCAAATCAGGTAAACGCAACTTACAATTAATTACAAGGCACTTAACGGAAGCCGTTTATTAATTACCCTTTTAGGTAACATGTGTCATTTGAATGCACCGTGCGCTTGAAGTGCCTCTTTCACGTTATTAGGTTGGTAGCATGGCAACTGGAACACCCATCAGCTGACCATGCGTTGTCTTGTAATTCGTTGTCGTAATTGTAACAGTTTGTTACTCTTGCTGTTGCTCGGTTACAGGTTTCTAATGTTTAAATGACTGATGGACATGAAAAGTACTCGGCTCAGGAGTATTTCATAATTAAATTGTTGATGTTAACCTCACAGTTCACGCCCATGTAACTGACTAATTCATATTATTACTACTGACCGTTACAGATTAGGACAAACATAAATTTGGCCCAATTTTGATTACGATCTTAATATGCTTATTTTCTAGCGTAAGCACTATAATATTTTAAAGTTAAAAAAACAAACATGGTTGTATATTGTATTTTTAAAATATTAACGAACTTAATATAAATAATAATTAAATAAAACTTAGCTGATATCGATATGAACATTGAACAAATATTCATCTCTACCATACCGCATTTTAAAATGACAAAATGAACAAAAAAAATTACATACATATTCTGTAACAATAATAAGTATTTTATTGTAACACTAAACTAAATTTAATTACTAAATTTACCAACTAAAGCTGATGAACTACTAGGTTAATTAATTAATTTAAAGAAACATGTAACTAAAATTTGTAGTTGGGGCAACCAAATTATTTAGTTGATTTAACAAAAAATTTGGTAGATCCAACTAAACTGTATTGTTAAGTTTACCACTGAGATACTAGGAGAACATATTTTAAAGAAATCAACAGCAATAGGCTAACAAAACAGTTTTGTTGTGGTAACCAAATAATTTAATTGATTTAACAAAATTGTTTAGTTGGCTCAACTAAACTGTATTGTTAAAATTACCAATGAGTTAATAGGAGAACATGTTTTAAAGAAATAAACACTAGTACCCAAGCTAATAAAACAGTTTTGTTGTGGTAACCAAATAATTTAGTTGATTTAACAAAATTGTTTAGTTGGCTCAACTAAACTGAATTGTTAAGTTTACCACTGAGTTACTAGGAGAACATATTTTAAAGAAATCAACAGCAACAGTAGTAAGCTAACAAAATAGTTTTGTTGTGGTAACCAAAGTATTTAGTTGATTTAACAAAATTATTTAGTTGGCTCAACTAAATTGTATTGTTAGGTTTACCACTGAGTTATAAGGAGAACATGTTTTAAAGAAATAAACACTAGTACCCAAGCTAACAAATCAGTTTTGTTGTGGTAACCAAATAATTTAGTTGGTTTAACAAAATGGTTCAGTTAACTCAACTACACTGAATACGTTAATTTACCACTGAGATATTAGGAGAACATCTATTTACGGAATCGACGGCATCAAGGTAACAAAACTGATCAGTTGTGATAACTAGAGTGCGGAATATATGCACTTGCATATATTGTATTATTGTGCATATTGGTATTTTTTACAAATGTTAACATTTCATACAAAAATAGATCAAAATATGGTATAAATTTTTTGCATATTTCAATATTGTTTACATATTTTCAAATTTTGTGCATATATTTATTATAAGTGCATATAACTGCATAATTTTGTACCTTTTAACCCAAAATTTCAATAAAAAATTTTTTTTTAATGTATAAAATTTATAATCGCTCAAATTTGATACCACCAATAGTAATTTTTACATTTATTTTTAGGTAGGTACACAAGTCGCATTGCAGAAGTTATACCTACGTTGTTTTGATTATTTTATATGATATTATTGTGCATTGTTGACAAAATGTAGTTTTTTATTTATAAAAATAAATTATTAGGTAGCAAAAATTAATAAAATTATTTTGCATATATTTGTAAAATATTGCATATTTGTTTAATTTTGTGCATATATTGAGTATATTTTGACCTTATTTCAATGCATATTTTGATCATATTTGCCTGCATATAATTGTCACTCTAGTGATAACAAAATTATTTAGTTCACACAACAAAATTGTATAGTAGGCTCAACTAAACTGTATTGTCAAATTTACAAACTAGAAGAAATGAACTATTGGTGAACATGTTTTAAAGAAATATGAAAAATAACGTAACTCAAATTTTTAGTTGCGGTAACTAAATTATTTAGTCGGTTCAGCAAAATTGTATAGTAGACTCAAATGTATTGTAAATTAACCAATGATATATCAGGTAAACATGATTTTAAGAAATGAGTATACTATACAGTAAAGAAACAAAACTATTTTGTTGTTGTAACAAAACTATTTAGTTAGCTCAACAATATTGTATAAGTCACAATTACAATATGAAACCTATGTCATACTAGGCGAACATGTTTTCAAGAAGTACACGGAAAAATTGAGTAGCATAGTTTAAATTTGTACTTGTAATAACCAACGTAGGTATTTTATAAAAATTACTACTTTAATTCTTAAATAGGTAAAAATAAAGCAATAATAATTCGTTTGTGGATATAAATGCTAAAATTTATTAGTGCATGTTCAGATCGTTTTATTTGCACTTTTCTACCCAAATTTTAAATTACATATTTTGAAAATATTTTTTACAATATTTGGAGACTGAAATTAAATAATAAATAAAACTTAGATAGATGTGTTAGGTGTTACTTTGAATATCGCATACATGATAAAATAATTAAGTTTCCTATTGTTGCTTTACAATGCCTACAACGACAAACTACTACAAATTGTAGAACACAATATACTATTGTTATTTTTTACACTTTACTTACATAACTAAATTCGTAGCTTACAAAGATTATGTAAAAAATAATAATACTACGAGTGTACCTATTTATTAATTCATTAACTAGACAATCATTTGTTTAATTCATATCAAGATAAATGATTTTGGAACGCTACACTTCAAAATTTTTGTGCAGAGTGTCAGAGACTAATAGAACAATATTTAATTGTCATTTTAACAAGCTGTTATAATTTTATTCCACCAAATCAATTACTACAGTTTATGCAAATACCAAGGTTGAACACTGATATCAATAAATTATTTTGCAATATTTGGTTCGTTCAAATTAAACAAGACGAGTTTTGCAATTTATTGATTTTGTGCGATAAGTCAAGTAACCCATTTTAAATGTCTCTTCCGTAATTGTATTATATGACTTATAAGACATTTTTATTGGCAGGTTTAACTTTTATGAGGAGTTAATTTATTTTTATGGCCGTGTTGTCGTTATTATTTTAAATAATTTTTCCATTTAGAATTGGTTCAATGGATTAAGGATTATACCACCCAAATTTAAAGAGCTACTGTAAAATATATATTCACGTATGGCAAACAAACAGATTGAAAGAGCTTTGTTGCATTTTTATTTTTAAATAAGGTCGAATTAAAATTTGAATCAATTGGTACATATAAACAAGTTGTACAAGTGACATTTACAATGTTTTTTAATGTTAATTTTAATTGGATTTTTAAAATCTTAACAATATTTACAGTAATTGTTTTTTTACAATAACTTATTAATAATTTTTTTGTTTAAGCCAAGCTACATAAACGAGTCTACGAGGTTTCTACCCAATCCCGAACTGTTAGGGAAGTAAAAAAAAACAGTAATAATTTGATCAATTTATTATTAATTATCTAATAATTATCTAGATAATAATAATTTATCTTTTATCTAGATAATTTCTTTAATGGTTATCTATTATCTTATCTAGATAAGTAAAAAGGTACTTACTTACTTACTTACTCCTCTTCGCTCCTAGTGGAGCGTAGGGCGAAAAAGTTAGTTATCTTTATCTAAATAAAAAAAATTGTAATCTATTACAACACTGCTAGTCGGACATCCTTCCGCTGAACTTGCACTGTCCATATTATTATTATGATTTTGTTCTAGTTTTGATAATTATTAATATTTTAATTGTTTTTATTTTTCTTCCGAACTTCTTGCATTGCAAACATGAAGTTACAAATCCATCACTCTCTATTCATACATCCATCAACAAATCCTCATGTCATAAACAACCTCGCAAACAAACAAACATGTTTTATAGGAGTTACTATACATGCTCATTATCTAATTTCTCGATATCTAATTATGGCTTGAATCCATCCTATTTATATACGTTATGAAGAACATAATTATATTGGACAGAAAGAAAAGAATGATCGTAATGTAATCGTGGATGTTATGACAGGATATGCAAATATAACTAACATGTATAAAAAAATTAATAATGCCAAAGCGTGGATAAATTTACTAATGAAATTGAAATATCCATTGGCAAAATACGATATTTTTATATTATTATTTTTGATCAATATAGTTCATGTTGTAAGTAATAGAATATTTTTTATGTTACTTCAATTATTTTAATATATTTAACTGTGTACGTGTCTTTATTTATATATATATATATATATATATATATATATATATATATATATATATATATATATATATATATATATATATATATATATATATATACATGCATATTTTTAACGTAAATTTACATAAATTTGTTGTTAGCGAAAAATATCGGATATTCTACCATGAAAAATATAAGTAGGAAGTACCTACATATTTTTTATTAGCGTCATGATATTACTAATATTAATTTAGAGAAATATTAAGTTTGCAACTCCGATAAAAAAGCAAAAAGTATATAAAAATTTCTTTATAGGTTCCTAATTATATTAGGTATCTACTCGTACTCGTATGATTATAAAATGTCAAGATATTTCAATAGACGGTAATATAATTCTCCTTCTTCTTTTTTTGCTATATTTTTATGAAGTTAAAATATTATTTATGTTCTTTGCTTTATGTCCCTTTGTTTATTGTAATACTATAAATAATTTTGTATGTTTTTTGTAAATTATTGCTTTTTGTGCATAAAATGATATTTTTGTTCATAGAACGAGATTTTTAATGCATAATTTCGAAAAATTTATCTACATATTATGCACATATATTGCCATTTTTAACCTGCTGGTACTAGGGCAATAGATAGGTTCTGATCGTAGATACTCATGATGAGGAAACTATTTTTATAGGAAACTATTTTTATACTATAATAAAACAAAAGCAGAATACGCTTGTAAAAATTTATAATATGTCTAGAATATCAGTGGACCTGTTGGTACTAAGGCAGGGCAATACATTTTCGTGTGTTGTCCTATCTAGTATTTCTAACAGAGTGATTACCTACTTCCTTAAGATCCTTACTCATCTTCATTTATCAATTATTCACGAAATTCTGCATTTGTTTAATTATATAAAAATAGTTTATTATAAAAAAAACTTTCTCATCATGAGTACCTATCTACGATCAGTGAATCTAGATCTCAATGAAAGTGAAACGAGAACGCGAGCACTAAGATCGAATGCGGACCCTAGCTGTTGTTTGGCGTGGCCTGGGTCCTTGTTACATCACGCCCCTGACCTACACCGGGTTTAGGATCGGGTATCGCGCCCCACTGGACACCGAGATGAAGTATATAAGCCGCCAGGGCTTCCAAACACATCATTCGATCTTACTGAACGAACAATCAACAAACAACTACCAAAATGAACAAGCTGGTAAGTCACCAAAATAATAAATAATAAAAATTGTATCAGTGCAGTGAATTAATTATTTTTATTAAATTATAAACTATTAAACGTTATTAACTCCCTAGCAACAACTTTAAATAAATGTTTATTCACAAGTGAATTAAAACTTTTAAATCACTCGACACATTTTTAAATCACTCTTATGTCATTAAGGTATTTCGTCAAAAATGCATAAAAACATAGCCAACGTGGCACTGACGACTACTTTGATTTTTTTGTTATGTCAAAATACATTTATAATTCATATATTTGAAATTGAATAAAATATTGTATAAACCACGTGAGATACGAATGTTTATTCACTCGAAGAAATTATCCCACTCGCCCTTCGGGCTCGGGGGCTAAACATTCTTCTCTTGAATAAACATTCATGTATCTCACTTGGTGTATAAATATCTATTAAATAAGAACAATCATATAGTCTCAATTTGAATAGTTATAATTCATTTTAAATTTAAAGTAATCTATAGCTAATTCATTCTTAAGAAAACAATTTTAGCAATTTTTGACGGCAGAACTAGCGAATTTAATTTTAACATAAATTTACATTACACAGAAAGAATTTCAAAATGCATTTGACTCAATTTACAGTTTGAAATTGTAAGTAGGTATTTGAGTTAAGTAATTTTTGTTTAAGTTAAAAAAAAAAAATTAAATGAAACAAAAGTTTTGTCGTGGCATAATGTTGCATGTTTAAATGACCTGAAAAAAACATTGTTTCAATTTAAACCGGGCAATGATTTTTTTTTTCTGAGTGATAGACAATCTGTCTTTAATTAACAGTAACATTGACATAATAGTGTAATCTTGATGTTGAACATAATGTGATTTCCTTAGCAATAATTCTACGAGATAATACACATTAGTCATTAAAAATAAATGGTTTACTACTAAATCATAAAAATTGCGTTATCTCATTTAAAGAAATGATCTTTCGGTGTAGTAATTTGTAGTTTTTATCATTACAAAAATCATTCAGTTTCAAAATCATAGTCATTATTCAAACATATTAGGAATTATACAGATTTTAATTGCTGCTCAATATTATCTTTAATTACTCGTAATAAAAATAGTGCGTAACCTAATTACTTAATTACTAAAAAATATTATCGGTAAATGTTGCTTAATCTTAATAAAAAGCAGTTTAATTTGTGAAAATAAAATTAAAATAGCTGTGTACGTATAAGGATAAAGTCAAAAATTTATTACAAGGGCTGACTACACACGTACATGTTTGATTAGAAAAAGTTTGAAGAAAATATATTTATAATTAAATGCTCAACATTGACCACACAAAATTTTGATATTTTTGAATTAAAAATGTACCTAACTTTAATAATGACAAAATTTCATTGATTCAATGTCACATAATGAATATTAAATGAATGAATGAATATTAAATTTTTAATCTAAGTAACAGTACCTAGTTATTATTACATAATTAGTACATTTAATGTATCATAATATGATAAAATTTTGGTTTAAGTAAAAAAAATGGAAGACTCAATACTACACTTCTAATGCATAAAAGAATACAAATTTATAATTCTCTCTTTTTCTAGATCTGCATCCTCCCCATGATCTTCGCCGCCGTGAGCGCCGGCTACTTGAACGCCGCCCCTCTGGCCTACTCTGCCCCCGCTGTGGCTTCCTATGCGGCTCCAGCCTTGACTTCATACCATGCCGCCCCCGCTTTGACCTCATACCATGCCGCCCCTGCTCTGACTTCTTACCACGCCGCCCCCGCACTGACTTCTTACCACGCCGCCCCTGCTCTGGCTTCTTACCACGCCGCCCCTGCTCTGACTTCTTACCATGCCGCCCCCGTCGCTGTGGCCCATGCCGTCGCAGCCCCCACTGTGGTCAAGACTGTCGCCCCAGTTGCCACCTCTTACGCCAACACTTACAAGGTAAGGAAGTTTTACATTATACTTATGTGATGATGGTGACCCATCGTGGTTCTGACTATGCCTGAGGATTTTTAGGCTTTTGCCTATTTCATCATCATAGATAGAACAAAATTGATAGGACTTATTTTTGTTTCTATCGTTTATATTTATTTTGAGATCAATTTAATTTTGTCAATTTTGCCTATTTTGTAAAATTTTGCCTTTTTATATATCTTTGGCCTATTTTCTGGCCTATTTTTGCCCTTAAATAGCATTTTATTTTGAATGTAAATTGGCCTATTAAAAAAATTCTTTTGTCGGTTTTGTAGTGTAGTGTAAGTATTTTAAACTGATTTTGAATATTTCTTTCTACTAAAATTCTAAATAATAAATTAATTATCAATTAGATACAAAAAATAAAAATTTTATCAATAAAATATATTAATTGAATGCTTTTTTATTGCCTATTGAAAAAAACTTGTGGCCTATTTACCCCTTTTTGTTTTTTTTGTGCCTAAAAATTCTCAGCCTGGTCCTGAAAGTGACAACAACAACTCTGTTTAAAAATATACCGATGACTAACAGTGTACCAGGCTTTCACACCCAAGTTGGGTAAAAACCGTATGAATTTATTTTCGACACTGAACAGGTTATAGTTTTAAATAAAACACAGTTTATATTACATACTTAGTTAACAGATCCAATTTTTCCAAAGAAAGATCAACGGGCAATCAAGCGATATACTTTTAATTTTAACATTTTTAGTTTACTGAACTACTCGGTAGGTACTTGTTTAGTAGGTTTCTATTTTATTTGCATCATTTGCATAAAAGTTTCAATGAAACAAAAGCCTATATTTAATTTAGTTCTGTTTATCATTTTCACCAATGACTTCAATAGATTAGAAAATCTATTCAAAATCTAATTTAGAACTGGACTTGAGTAGATAATTTCAATTTTTTAAAGTTTATCATACTTAAACATAACCAATTTAATTTTTGTTAATTAGTTATCAAATTGAAGCAGTTGATTTCGCTCTTTAAACTGTGTACAGAATAATCAATTTATTAATTGAAATTATCAATTATAAATAAAGCACGCACTTTACATTATAAAATACCTACATTACTTGCGTTTACAATTAATTATTTAATTGTATTCATCAATTGATATTCTTAATTCTAATTTATAATTCAATCGTTTTTAGTACAGTTATAATACTCCTGCTGATCAGAAATTTAAATCATTTACTTTAAAATTAAATATGTACAAAATTAAATCAAAAATCTAGTACAAAGCATCTATGAATAAATCAAGTACAACAAAATCCTGTATAAAATAAAGTTAATTCTTCAAACATATTATAGTGCAATAATAACTCATAAATGATTCTTGCATAATCCAAGTTTGCATAAATGCATAAATTGAACTACTGAGTTATATTAAATAGCAATGATCATGACATTAATTAATTCAACAACACTATAAAAACGTGATTCTAGCAACACCATCTATAAACTCATGTCCACACTTTCGCTTTCGACCGCACGATTCGCTTTCAAATGTCCCGTTAGGTGGCTCTAGTCTGTTTTTAAAATAACAGTAAGAACAAAAGTCAGATTTACACTCGTAAAACATCCGTTTACATTTAGGCCCTGTTCACACAAGGATTCGTCGAGGATTTTTTCATGCTTTTGAATCCTGAGAAAAAGAAAAAAGAAGGTAATTGCCTGTCAAATAGCGGCGCTTCTAAATCGGTTCTTCAATGCGTCTTGGAAAATAAGAATTTCTAATTCATTGATAGCTTGAAGGCAGTGAATTTCATTTTTTCAGGATTCAGTAGCATGAAAGAAACCATGTGTGCTGTGAACAGGACTTCAATTGTAATTTAAAAGTGAACTAATTATATTGAAATCAAATTAGAAAAATCAGTCAAGAATTTCCAAATGACATTTTGACAGAAAATATAAACATGACTCTTCAATCTCACATTTAGACTTCCTACTTGACATGAATCGTCCATGAGATGTTCAAAAATATTTTACTCTTGTACTAAGTGTAAGTCTAGCCTAGCCACATCTTGAGTTCGATCAAAAATTAAATAGGTACTCAATACAAACATCTCAGAGAATTACTTGGGATACATATCATATTAGGGCTGTTAGTAAATGCGGACATTAGCAATTGCTAGGATGTTAATAGGCAAATATAGCAAATAACAAGCCGAGATGTTCACATTCCTGAAATGTTCTGGAGAATTTATTTTGTCAAGTGGGTTAAAACCAGCGGAATTCACTTCAGCTAATCACAAGCATACAAATCACCTTAGAATTTTAGTTTAGTCAGACTAGTAGTAATGTTTCTCTCTTTCAGGTTGATGTGAAAGCCGCCCCCGTTGCTGTTGCCCATGCGTACGCCGCCCCCACCGTTGTGAAGACCGTAGCCGCCCCTATTGCCTACTCTGCCCCCGCTATTGTCAAGAGCCCCGTGATTGCTCATGCCCCAGTTGCCTACGCCGCCGGCCCCGCCATCTACAAGTCCGGATATGGCCTCCCCAGCTGGTGAATCCAATAATTGTTCAACACTCACACTATTTATTTATTACACGATCATGATCCGTTATGTATTTGTACAGCAGTAAAAATCATTAACAATAAATTTTGTTGAGA
Source organism: Agonum fuliginosum (assembly GCA_947534325.1). NCBI lineage: Eukaryota > Metazoa > Arthropoda > Insecta > Coleoptera > Carabidae > Agonum > Agonum fuliginosum. The sequence goes on from OX384031.1 coordinate 7,433,498, forward strand.
AAATATATTATATTTGTTTACTCTTATCCTCAGTTCACAATTTTAATGTTCCTTAGAAATAAAAAAATGTGACACATTCTCTAGCCACATTAAAACCAAATAATAATAATTCATCAAAATATGTCAAATAGATGACTAAATGACTATGTTTTTATCGTTCTATTGCCATTTACAAATTTATTTAAAAAAATTAATTGAAGTATAAAATAAAAATTAATTTTTATATTAGGTAGGTTACGAAGATATAGATTTAAGTAACTAAAATTGCCATAAATGAATAATTTGATAAAATAATATAAAAACATATTCAAAAATATTTTTCTACTTCCAACATGGAATTAACAATGTGTACAAAAAATATATAAACAGAATATTAAAATATATATTAAAAATAATATTTGGGAAACACAGTACCTATCCATATCTCAATCCATCCAACTATTCGTACACACACACACCTTAGACATATTCGCACAGAATAATCGAAAAACTATTAAAATTCACAACTGAATTAATAATTTATAAACTAACTATACTTCTTTTATATTTAAAGCAGACAGCACTTTTTAAACTTTGCTACCTATAATAATTTTAATTTTTTAATTATTTATTTATTTGTTTGGGTATTAGTTCAGTATTAGATTTTTATTAACAAGTATACGCAAAATAGAGAATTAGAGGAGGAGAGTCTTTAAATTAGGTGAATCTTCTAAAACTCAGTTTGTATTTTTTGGTCTAACTATATTTGAAATTATTCTAAAATATAACTTTAAAATTAAATTTTAAAAAACGTAGGCGATGAAACAATGAAAATCAGTGAAAATAATCCTATAAAATGTAAATAACAGCTCAGGTTACGATATTTTAAAGGACTGGATCCCTCAAAATATCATTTAGCGGACTCAAAACAGTTCTCAATGTAACGATTATAGAGAGTATTATGTAATAAAAAAATATTATTTCAGCGATTGACATTAAAAGTGCTGTTTTTTGACAGCTGACGTGTCACTTTTGCAGCAGCAAAATAGTAAAAAAAGCCTAGGTAGCAAAAGTAATTGTTACTATGGTGAATCAACAAATTTGACATTTATAAAATTCATCAACATACCTAACCTATTTTGTTTTTTCATAGCAACTGTCAACATACGCATAGCAACATAATTTGATTGCGATACCTATCAATATATTATAATAATCACTAAATTAATATTAATTAATAACAATCGCCGAAAAAATCATGTGTTTAACATGGCAAAAAATACAGATTTGCTGCCTAAACTAGATTCATAGCCGCGACAGCAAATCTAATATTTTTTGCCTAGTTAAACAAATAACTATTATTTATAATACGACGCCTCGGAAACGATATATCTCCATCATCAGGTCAGGTAACAAATGATAATAATTTTTATTTATTTTTAGAACGTCTCACCACTGAAAAATGTAGGAAATTCCCCTGAAAACTATACGGATGCGCTACTGCTGAAACTATTGCAAATCATTTTATGAAAATTAGTTGATCCTGATCAGTCTTTTTGAAATGATGCGACAAAAGACAAACAAACAATAATAAGTCAAAAACTCTTCTAAATATCAGTCATGTTACTAGTATGTGTCTGTACTGTACGCGTATAATAATTATGAAATAAGTATATAAAGAAAAGGAAATCATAAAGGGTTAAGCAATAATGAAGTTATTGTCAATCCATCACACATAACAGTAAGGTAACAAAAAGATCAATCATTTCCTTTATCGCAGTACAACAAAAATATGACATTCAAGAAGACGTAACGAGGTTACAGTAACAATTACTGGTATAAAAATTGATTTCCATTGCCAAAATCCGCGCCAGATGCCGGACAGATATTAAAAACCGGTTGGGATTATTACTGAAGGACAGGAAACACTTTATTCGGTTCACAGATCACACAGGATCTATAATTATTTCTCTGCAAAATCACTTAAATTGCAGCAGACGTTATTGACATTCAGAATGTTCATGTCTTTGTCCTTATAATGAATTTTCGTAGCAAAGGTGTGGCAGAGGTTAGGTGCAAGTGCAACAACCATCAACAAAATATAATTGATTTTCTAAAATAATGAAATGACATTTTAATGATTAAGTACCACGTGATGCTATATTTAGCAGTGTAGAAGTAGGTATTAATACAACATAATGCCCTGTTCACACGAGGAAAGATTTTACTAAAAAGTTTCTTGAAAGTAAAACAAGTGCTAAAAGTTGTCAAAAGAGATCTGTCAATACCGGTCATATGGAGAAACCGTGGGGGAAACTAATATATTAAAACTAGTGATCTTAAATATATTTAATAAAAATAATTACATTCCTCGTATGAACGGTATTGACAGTTTATTTTTATGACAGCTCCTAGCACTACTTGTTTTACATTCAAGAAATTTTTTAGTAAAAACTATCCTCATTTGAACAGGGCATAATAAAAAATAGTTAATATAGTGAAAAACATGTTTAGATTTTTCCATAAAATGGAAGTAAAAATTTACATTTTTAGAATAATTAATATATTTTTGAATAGATAAAATTTGTCTCCAAATAATGCGTCTAACGCCACTTTTCCATTTTTTTCACTATTTTATTATAGGTACATGGCTAAATATGGCCTTTAGCTATTTTATGAGTTTCTTATTTGTTTTTCCACATATTTAAAAAAACATTTTAAAAAGTGGCATTTTTGCGCAACTATTAAAAAAGTTGACATTAACGTCCGCACTGAAAGATATGTATGTATGCACATTTTGTGATCGTTACTGTTAGTAACGGCTGCGAATTTGAATTTCGCGGACTGAGTTGTCAATGTCAAAAAAATTTGACAATTGTTAAAAAAATAAAATGAATGTTTTTATTATAATATGTGCATTATAGTTGCACAAAAAATATTGTGTCTACGAAATGAGTTTAGCGTACCAGCAATATTGATTGACACTGCGCATAATCTGTTTTTTAGACCTTCAGTCATGGCCACAGGGCACAACGCTCTGCGTATGTCTGCAGCTGCAAGTAGCAAATGAACCCTCGCCAATATTTAGAATGGGCAATATTGCCACTTTGAGAATACTCCCGGAAAGATTGTAAAGAATTAAAAATGGAAGTATTGCACGAAATTTAGAAACATTGCCGCCAATATTCCCAGCAATGTTGCCAAAAGTTGAACTTTGAACTTAAGTAACTAATGTTATTTAATTAATAAGCTAAATAGCCTCGTATTGCCATTTTTTTCAATATTGCCATCAATGTTATCTTGATTTTAAATTGACGGCAACATTGCTAATTGTAGCAAGTAAAAATAAAGATTTAAAGCTGTAACACATTTTAGTTCTCAGGAATAATGTATTCTGAAAGATTAGTAGTAATAATAATTTCCCGTTGCTTCTTAATACAAAATTAATTCCTACCGCCGTTTGCAGACATTTCACCCTTATTATTTTAATTAAGAAACACTGTACATCGTTATAATAAATTTCTCTTTTGAAGAGAGGGTTAAAGACCCTGTGCCCTAAAACATTCACTTTAATCTAAAACCCGGAAGTTAACGCACAAGTGTGAAGCTCATACTTTATTGCATCATTACCGAAAAAAGAACAAAAACAAATTACTCTTCAAAGAAAAAAAACAATCAAATTACTCTCTTCCATGGATTCGAAATCACGCAAGCTGTGTAAATTAAGATTGGATTCGTCATCGTCAATGAAACTAGTTTGGATATTAGACAATAATTTGCTGGTTGAATGGGAAAGAGATAAAAACATCATTAATTGTAAATCGTGGTATAGTAATTATTAATATCCCATGACCTCTGATCTCGATGATAGCAAGATGGATACAATGGCTGACCTTCAAAACCGTAAATCGAACGGTAGATCATTTGTTTTTCTTACTCTATTGTCATAGGCGTCCACAGGAGAAGCTAAAGGGCAGTTTCATTATTTTACATAATACTAGAATACGGGATAACTGAGTGCGTTATTTTTATTTTCTTACGACCACATAAGAAACTTATATATTCCACACGATAAGGTGTGTACGAAAATTGATAATACCAGATTAGCCGTAATACACTAGTGTGTTAGCATAACGCACAGCAGCGTTGCCAACTGGTTATAATTTGAGTGTATTTAAGGTAAAAAAGCAAGAACTTTGATTTAAAAAAATATAAATAATATATTGCGAATTAAAATCTATTTTATATAATAACTAATAGTAAGTACATTAAATTCACATTTTTATGCAATAATTTATTATTAAAATAACGGTTGGTAACTCTGTGAACTGAATACTGAATTCGTTTATTTCGATTGACGGTGACAGTTTAGATTTTAGGTTAGGTACACGTAAGATCGCTTAGAACTCTGTGCTTAGAACGCTAGTGAATATTTATAATGTTATTCATTTTGATAAATTTGTTCATCATAACAACAAATAAAATATAATTTCTGTTATTTTTTTACTTATTTTGGTGATCGTGAGAAAAATAATGTACAAAACTCGCAAGAAAGTAAATTTCATTACTCGTGTGATTTCTGAGCTCGGCGTGCGCCTCGCTCATCAACATTCACACTCGTAATGAAATATACTATTACACACGGATTCTTCGAAGATTCAAACATGCCTCTGAATTCTAGAAAGAATTAAATTAAAAATTCTTCTTTTCCAAGAATCTCACAAGACTCATAGAAGATTTATTTTTACGGCGCCGTTATTTGACAGGAAATTTTGACCAGTATTATTTTTCTTAAAATTGAGAAACCTGTAAAAATCCTTGTGTAATTGGGGCACTATCCAATTTTTACCTCTCGCCTAGAGAGGTATAGGGATCGTGAAAAAATTCGATGTCGAGATTTTTGTCAATAAGCACGTTTTAGCACCTTTAGAACCTATTTTGACTATTTTCACGATGATGTCTGTGTGTCTGTGTGTGTGTGTGTGTGTGTGTGTGTGTGTGTGTGTGTGTGTGTGTGTGTGTGTGTGTGTGTGTGTGTGTCTGTGTGTGTGTATGTATGGAAGTCTGTATGTGCGCCTACTATAGTCTTTCGTTCTGATTCATTATCTCAAATTCTACTGAACATAAAATTCTAATATTTTGCAATATACATTTATATATGTTAATGAAGAGCTGATAAGATTTTGGTAAAAATCTGCCAACCGGAAATGGTATTTTCTTGAAGCATTTTAACATTTTTTGCAAAAAATATAGGAAATACTGCGATAGTTACAATTTGTCATTCGACATTTGAAAGAACAAATTATCTTTTACAATATTTATTTAACATCGTTTCTATATCTCTTACCAATAAAGGAAAATTAATTTTCAAAAATTTGTAATTTTACCTACCACGATTTGTAAATCATAATATAGGAACAAAACTTAAAAACAAAAATGAAATGTCAATGTGATAGATGAACAGACGTATAGACAGTTTCTGAAATTTATGTGACTCCATTTTTAAATATAAATATATTATTAACTGGGTTGAAACTTAGAACCTATAGGAGCCGAAATATAATAAATTAAAAACTGACTGAATTCCATTAAGTTTTCATCCTTCCATTAAAAGTATTCAGTCAAGAAGTATCATCGATTCATTATTATTATTATTATAACTGGATATAAGGTAATAATAAAATAAAAATTTTATCTACAAAGAGCTAATTTGATTTCAATTCCAATAGGAATCGGTACTTTGCTTGAAGAACTATAACAAAAATTACAAAAAGTAGCCTAACCAAATCCAAATTCACATATTACAGTGTCAAGGCGGGAGGTCTAGTGATGGCCACGTCAGATTTTTTAACCGGTGTTCCAAAATTGAAACAAGCGTTTTTATGTACCTGAATATTTATTTGTTAACTAATGTTAAACCTATTAAGTGCAATATTAAAAACTGTTATTTTTACCTTTCCCATAAAATTATTTAATTTAAAAATGTGTATGTTATATGAATTGGCCGAAAACAAGTAAATATATTAAAAACTACTAATGTTAAAAACACATGTTTTGCATAAAAATGTTCTTTAGTATCTGAAGCACACTTATGTGGTGCTAATATTTGTTGATAACAAATTACATACCTTATAATATAATAAAATTATTCCAATATTGGAACAGCGGGCATGCATGAACACATAATAATAATTTCTAAAAAATTACAACCAAAGAGCTAAGTAAAGATGAGAGTAAAAATTCTTTGAAAATAGGTACATAAATTTACAAAAAATATAGAATGGACGGAGTTGAAATTGAAATTTTTATAAAATTTTACTCCGGCCCCCTGTAAAAATTTTTGCGAACGCCCATGGCTAGCATTCTTTTATTATATTATTCACACATGATTTGTACTCACAGTAGTTTTATAGTTAATCAATTATTAACGGATAATTTGAATACCAAAACCGAAATTTGATTTCAGATTTATTTTTAATTACGTCGCACGATAATTGAATATAAACTACTCATTTAACTATATCATGTGCTACATTTGAGTTCCTACTCTTTAATAATTATTATCGGTAATATTTAATAACTAATCGATTAATATTTTAATTTAATTAACATATTCATGAGTTCGGCGAAAGGATGATATACTTGCAATTAAGTGATCTCATGTATCTAAGGTTAATTTAAATTTTGCGATGTTTGATAATTTTTAAAAATTCGTATAGCTACATATTTTAAATAATTTTTGAAATACGACCTCATAAGATATTTCTAAATTTATGTGTGAAAGCTGCTACGGTTTCTGTAAACATGTAACAAGAATACTAAATTTTTATCTTTCTAGTTCATTGTGAAATTTAAAATTCATCGTCGTTTGTTTTAAATTTTAACAGCTCAAATAATATTATCGTATAATATATTGATCGTAAAATGATCATGTTGTATCTATGAATAATGCATACATAATTAAATCTGAAAACAGTAACGTTATAAATAAATTCTGTAGGTGCCTATGTGTCAATTGATATTTATTATTAGTTACGGAATTTAAAACAGCCTATACAATAATAGATTTGGTTGATATTAAGACTTTGCATCGTGTTTCTAACCTAAATTGACAAAGCATCATTGCAATAAATCGGAATTTACAACTTACTTTTTGTTGATGTCTGGCTATCTCGGCTGCTACCTACAAGTCCTGGGTTCAGATCTTATTCACATCACTGCACTAGCACTGTAACACAAATTGTTTCATCACTACAAATACTACATATTATTTTCGCATAATCACAGAAAAACTACAAATGATACACTGTAAAAATTCTCATTTTTGTACTGTCTTTGCATAGCGTGAACGAGTACGTTCGTGAAATTAGTACGCCTCCAAACGGTTGAATAGGAAATATCAAATGATTTAAAGGCGCAATTTTTAAATTTAAATTCAATATCTATGTAGGTATAGTATAATTATATTTTATGGACATAATAATAAAGATATAAATAATTATATTGCTGAAAAATTTATAACAAAACAAGAAATTAAGAGAAGTAATTAAGGTTCTTAAAATCTTTGAAGTCTACGTGTTCTGATAAAAAAGGTTCTTTTGGTGTATATCAATTAGTATTTTTCGGTATTTTTATTTTCTGATGTTAATTATTTTCTCAAACCAACACAAAGGTGCTTCCAAATATTGACAAGAAAATTAAGGCTACATACATTTATTTGATGTAGGTACTGATTACAATGCAAAAATAATTTTTCTGAAATACATTACAATGATTTACTTTTAAATTTTGATTTATTAAATTTTGTCTTTTAAATTTTGATTTAACAAATTTTGACTTTTAAATTTTTAATTTTAAATTTTGATTTATCAAATTTTGACTTTTAAATTTTCATTTATTAAATTTTTACTTTTAAATTTTTATTTACTAAATTTTGGTTTATTAAATTTTGTCTTTTAAATTTTGATTTAACAAATATTTTGACTTTTAAATTTTGACTTTTAAATTTTGTTTTATTAAATTTTGACTTTTAAATTTTAATTAAATTTTGACTTTTAAATTGTGTCTTCTAAATATTGGTTTATTAAATTTTGATTTTTAAATTTTGATTTATTAAATTCTGACTAGGTATTTTGATATATTAAATTTTGTTCTTTAAATTTTGACTTTTAAATTTTGATTTACCTACATATTAAATTTTGACCACAAACCGCATCCGCAACCGCATATCCGGTATTCGGCGGTATCCGACCAATTCACTAGGTATCCGTTGCATCACTATTTTTTACTTTCACATTATAAAAAGATTTAAGCTGGCCTATCCACCTATGGACCTATGGATAAATGCCGCAGAAATGTCTGTCAGATAAATCAATATTAAAAATAATAAAGTCATTTAGGGTTCAGATAAAAAGTGCAAAGCCTACCGAAAAATTTCTGCGCAAGAACTATTATACTACAAGACAAAGTGGAATATAAAAAATATATGAAAAAATAAAAAGGGAACCTGATATGGGCTGATATTTAGGATACGCTAGAGATAAAATTTACATATTTGTCTCACATCTTAATAGTTCAAATAAATTAATACCTTAAATACAAGCCATAAAATGGACTAGTTATAAATAATAATATAAAACCGAAAAGTTCATAATAAACAAGCCTTGTCAGAATCGTGTTATTTAACTCAATTGTTAAACCAAAACAAGGCACTATGCAAATGAGCAAACTAGATCACAATCCCGCCCTAATACGTGGCAAGGTCACCAGGTAGAGTCACTCGGGTCCTGCCAAATCCGTCCGAGGCCCCGCTATAAATACCGGCTGGAAGATATCGCACGGTATCAGTTCAACTTGTAGTTACAAGACACACAGACCACTCAAACTCAAGATGTTCAAGCTGGTGGTGTTGTCCGCTCTCGTCGCCGTCGCCATGGCCGCCCCCAAGCCCGGTGTGTTCGCCGCCCCCGTGGCCTACAGCGCCCCCGTTGTGTCCCACGCTGTGGTTGGAGTCGCTCCTTCCGCCGTCAGCCACCAATCTCGCGTTGATGTGAGTACAAGATAATGTTTTCTGAATTGGTAACCGAACCGGAACCCGGAAGTTTGTATTTTACTTGATTTGTTAAATTTGGTTGCTAATTTACAATCAAGTCATCTTAATTGTTATGACCATAAATATTTATAGTTAAATTTTAAATTTCAGCTTATTAAATCTAGAATTATAATTCTTATCACAAAACACGTTTTTTTTGTTGAAAAGTTTACACTTTTGCGAAGATTTAAATTTGAATTTTGTATTTTCCAAATTCCTATCTTATTTCGTACGTCAATCATTTCTATAATAATTATATCTTTGGATAAAACAATATTCGATGGTCATTACTCAAGAGAAAGATTACTGCACAAGCCAAAGGCGAGAGTCGTAATTATTCGAGTGAGCAATTATTGTAATTGTTAAATTCGAGTACGAGTATAATTATTATAATACCTACTCATTTATTTTATTATTTTTATAAAATAAATTTGTGTACCTACGTCAAAAACCCGAATACGAGTAGAGCCAGATATTCACTAATGAGTAATTAATCACATTACTCACTGCAAACAATTGTATAATAAATGTACCTATCTATTATTCAATAGTCGTAGATAATTGTATATTATTTAACGAGCACATAATGTTTATGCACAAGATGACGAGTGTATGATCATCCGAGTGAATTATAGCCATTATGTGCAAGTCAAATAGGACGTTTTATTTACACCTTTTTAAACAAAACATTTCTTTATAAATTGTTACCTATGTCAGTTACGTTGAATAATGAACTTATAATACAATAGTGTCTTATGGCGGGGTTTATCTTACTATTCCTAACCATAAACAGGATTTTGATTTCTATTTTTGTGTTCAGCATAACGCGATCCTATACTACCCTATTTAAAAAACTTTAATAACAAAAGAAAAATATTTCAATACGAATACAACAATAAACCTAGTCCATAAACATAAATCAACATAATTTATTTATGTGTTCCAGGTCGTGAGCAAGCCTGTGGTGCACACCACCTACACCGCCCCCGCCGTGGTCCACGCCGCTCCCGTAGTTCACGCCGTGCCCGCTGTCCACGCTGTGCGCACCGTGGCCGCCGTACCCGCTGTCCACAGCGTCTACAGCGCTCCCGTCGTCGCTCACCACGGAGTCGTCGCTCACCACGGAGTCGTCGGCCACCATGGAGTCGTCGGCCACCATGGAGTCGTCGCCCCCTACATCGCCTACTAAGTCGTACCTCAAAATTAGTTAAATTAATACAAACTTCGAAATTTTATATTTGTTCACTGGTTCTGCAATAGATTGTTTTTTATTTTTATATGTTTGATGTTTTCTTACCTTACCTGCTATCCTTACCAGCAAAATACTCAGTCTAAGAAATCAAGCGAAATTTCGAAGGCACTATTTTAAATTTGATTTCTTAGTAGAAGAAAATAGTAAGCTGGATTTTGGTATACACCTTCCCAGTACCTTTATCAACAACATACTAAAAGTTTCAATCGATTGGACTGGAGCTATTGTTTTTCATTTTTATCTCGTAAATGATTAACATTACGATAAAACAGTTAATAACAAATTGTAAGAATATAATTAAATTGTGACTAACCCCGTGCGTCAGAAAATTTGAAAATAATTTTACTCTTAAAAAATCTGACGTGGCCATCACACAACCTTCCGCCATATCTACACTTTAAACAGAAATGTATACGTACAATCCGTTGCCCATTTAAAATATAAAAATAAAAATCTAAAATATTCAAACACAGATATTAGTATCACCCATTGGTATCACCTGAATCAAAAGTTTCATTCACACGAAAACTCTTCTGTGTTGAAGCCATCCTCCGTTCAATTACTACATTTAATATCTGACTTTCTGACTTATGACTTATATGGCGCTAGTATGTCAACTTGTCACCCGTCTCACCTGTCAATATTTTTTACGCAGAAACAAAAATCAACCGAACATGGATTACAAGATTTCAACGTTTTATTTGATAAATTTATTTTTTAAATTTTACTGCAGTTCTTTAATGCTACCAGATAAAGACAATTTTTTTATAACGTGAGTTGCAAATAACTTTGCTTCTTATCCTTATTGCAAATAAATACTATATTTATTCAAATTTATATAAATTTTTGACAATTATCTTTTTCAATCTTCAAAAAATATCACTTCCGGGTAAGATATTTGTATCAAAATCTAATGAGCTCTTCCTATTCGTATACAATTGTAAAATACCAAATATCAAAATTTTTGGGTAATTCATATTTGAGTTATGCGACATCCGGCATCGGCCCGGACCACACACATACACACACACGCACACACACACACACACATACATACAGACATCATCGAGAAACTATCAAAAATGAGTTGTAAGGACCCTAATTCGTGCTCATCCACTAAAAACTCACTACCCGATTTTTTGCATGATTCCAATACCTTCCTTTACAGGTAAGCGGAAGGTAAAAAGTATTCAGGAAATTGGATTCTGCAAACCGGAAATCAATATTTTTATTCATAAAAAAATTACAGCCGGTTTCGTATGATACATAAAATTTATCGTTTTTTTCAAAATACATTTTCACGATTTTCTCGAAAACCGTACCACTTTCATAAGAAATATACCATTTTATAGAAAATTTTGTGCTCTACAATTTGTTATTAACTGTTTTTTGTAATATTTACGAGATAAAAATGAAAAACAGTAGACGCCGGAAATTTTTTCAAAATGGCGGACGAAGCACAGTAACGGCCAGAGGTAGGTAAATTCAGTTAAGGAGAACCCTGCGCGAAGTACGAATTCTCGTCTTAGAAAGAGAGGCATAGATGATAAACATGAGGAAACTACGCTACTGTCTGTTCTACAGAACATCAGCTTCAATATCTGTTATTCTCATGTTGACGTTCGTAGTGTTTTGCTTCGTGTAACCCTGTGAATTTTGTAATTGATTGTGATTGAGTTATATTTAAGTTTTCTTTAAAAATTAAGTGAAGTGCAGCGTAGCATTTACTCGCTAGCTCCACTTTTGTAAAACGAACAGTACATGACAAGCTCCGCCTTCTTGCGCAGCTCAGGGTCCTAGATATCTGAATTTCTTTAGTTAAGTTATATTTTATTTGATTTTACAAATTTATTACATTAAAGTAAGTATAACATTATTTTGACTAAAATAATTACATTTTACATTATATTAATTGCTTCTGTACCTAGTAATATATTTTAAAACTACAGTTTAAGTATGTGCACATACAATGCACAAGTTCATAATAAATGTGATAATACATAAGTAGATATCTACCAAAGAAAAATATTATTTTACACTAAATCAAAACTTTTTCAAGCTACTACCTTTTGCCGTCCATTTTAAGCAGAAGATTTGATATAACTTAATAATAGTAACAAAAATGTGCTACAATAATGTACTGGCTGAAATAATATGAAAAATGTTAAAAAATTTCTAAATAGTATCTATAAGTATATAAATATATTTTTACGTACCAATAAAATTGATAAATTCCAACTAAATAATCCTACAACTTTAATTTCTACCTTCTGGTAAATTCCTTGTACTAAACTTGAATTTTTCTAAAATATTAAAAGTTGTTAGGTTTGAACTTCAATTTGTTGTACTTTCTATCGTTACCAGGAAACCAGTTATTGGAGAACAATATTTAGTGTTAACTTGCAATAAAAGTAGCATAGAATTTTTCAACTAAAATTTAAATCGTTCAAATTCATTGAAAAAATGGATGAGTGATGAATGATAATTATAATACTTACTTCTTTTGTTAACAGATGACTTAAGACATCTATAACGCCCATTTGAGCAGTTAGAATAGCAAGAACAAGACCAATTTCATTTATATTTTGTTGCTTAAAATTGCCACTATATAAAAAATAATATTTAAAAATACTTTGAATACAACTTGTAAAAACTAAAAACGTTAACTGAATAGAAATAAATTTTGTAAGAGCACGGATCCCACAAATTAAATCTTCATGAATTACAGCTACCGTCATTACAATAAACGTGTCTTCTCTGCATTCATACAACAAGTACGAATTTTGATTTCTAGTTTTAAACAGTTCCAAAAATTCATTTAACTTTTTGAAACGCTCATAGAAGAAACAAAACAATAATATTGTAATATGTGATTGTGCAACTCTTATAGTTACTGTATATCCGTAAGAAAAAAAATCTGACGTGGACACCACATGACTTCCTTGTACGCCTTGTGTGTTCATACTTTTCTTAATAACTAAAATGTAAAATAATATTAAAAATTCTTTTAACTTATTATACTAGTATACTCACAAATATATTTTAGTCATTTTATTTAAACTGCAGAAGAAGATATAAAGCATATTTTACTATTGTCACTGTCATGTCATAATCATTTAAATTTTACGTAGTAACAAATGTTAAACGATCATGGAGTACAAGATACCGAAATACTAAATTATAATTATATACTTTAATTATTCTTAAATGATAGAAGATACAGAAAATTTTTATAAAATACCGATTGTAGATAATAATCACATAATCTTTCATTTAAAATAAAAAAAATTGTCTAAAATTAATTATTTATCAAAATATTTTTAAAAAGTACTACTTCCGGTTTGTAGACTGAAACCAAAAATAGGAGGTGCACAACTAGATGCTATAACAGTCCTAAATACAAAATTTCAGCTTTCTACGTCTAACCGTATTTGAGTTATGCGACACACATACGTCCGTACGCACGTACGCACGTACGCACGTACGCACGTACGTACAGACGTCACGACGAAATTAGTCATAATGGATTCAGAAAAGGTCAAAACGGATATTTCCGTCAAAATCTGAGAACCGAAATTTTTCGCGATTACAATACTTCCTTACTTCGTACAAGGAAGTAAAAATCACTAATTTTATCCATTATTGACGTATCATTTATATAAGACGAAGTAAATATTGGGCTGATAACACAGCAGCACATAAAGGCAGTCACATAAGCATATTTTTTGAAACTAAATCTGATTCTCAACTGACGAAAGTTTTGATCTGCGCTTGTTAAATGTTTCAGACATCTAAAGAAGTATTTTCGACGGAAAAGTGCGTTGATTAACAATGCGACAGAATTTATTTCCAAATTGTTAAGTTGAGATGCAAATCCAATGTATTCGATAAGATTATTTGTTCTAGTCATTAAATAACGAGCCACAATTGTGAATATGATTGGAAACATTATTACTGAAACAACAAAAAACTTAAAAACGAATATTATATAGCTCTTTTACACACGAGAATCACCAATAGTCAGTTAGTGTAATAATTATAATAATTATAGTTTCAAATGCAACACAAATATTATTTTCTCGATAACCATGATGCACTACATTTAGTTTAAAAAATCCTTTTTCGTTTTAATTGAAGAAACCATCTTGGTGCACTAGATAGTAAATTATAATTTTTATAGTTTTGAACTTTTATCCTTATACCTCGATAATTTGAATTTTTTAATAATCGGAACAAATTTACTAATTAATATAATTTATTGTTGCAAATCATGGTTCAAAAAGTTTAACTTTAATACTTTAAATAATTACTTTAATCTCCGAATATAGGTAACTAATGAAAACTTTGGTTAATTTATACAGAAATTTAATTAGAAATGAGAAGGCTTACGGATATAAAAAGGGAAACCCGAGTATGTAAGACTCAAGAACCCAAGAAGGGTAGGGTCTCTTTATTTAGTTCAGTTCAATGGGCTATCTACTTGCAAGTTTTTTTATTAAATATTGTAACAGACGCCAGAACAGTATTTATTTATTTGTTTATTTATTTATTTGGTCTTTGTAAATTCAAGTTTCTAAATTATTTCTAACATTCATTATTTTTATTAGCTTTTGGACCGTCACTTTGAAATTATTTTTATATTTTTATTACTGTAAAACTTGAGGAATTTTGCAGTTTCTATGGTCTTTTGAAAGCCTTAGTTTTGGAAATATAACACGTGCGACTGCAAGACATTTTATTACTTATTTCTGAAAAAGGTTTTTCTAAATTGTTTTATTACTTGCTGGAATGTGTAACGGTTAATTTTAGAAGTTGGTTTTAATAACATTTTCTACTGTCCTTGCAAGGTTCCTGTTATATCTCGAAAACCAATCAAAGTTGACGATTTTTAAGAAACCACCCCTTATGGGCTTTGGGGGTGGGTGCATTTGCTAGAAGAGGGGATCTAGAACTGACAATATTCCTCAAGATCAAAAAGTAAGGGAGTCGACTTTTATCCGCCAAGGCGATAAGTAGTCTAACAGTCAACATGTGAAATTTGATAGTTTTTTTGTTTTTGTAAATAGTTTAGTTTAAGTTGTTAATTTAAAGTGTATTAGTTTAAAATGTGAAGTTCATGTAAGTTCCACTACTTTGTATTTGTTCCAATTGTTTATAGTCAGAACACTGTTCCGGGCATATGTTCTTTTTATGTATTGCAATTTATAATCCCATTTTATTATTCTTTGATCAATTTGTATATTCTCAACTTTTCTTCTTATTTATTTGATTTAATTGAAATTATATATTTAATTTTAGTAATCACGTGTTTTGTTTTGTTTTATTCATATTCTATAATTCCTCTCCGTGTCCAAAGTGTAAAAATAAATATCAGTCAGATTTCACTGTTACAACTGGTAGCAGCGGGTGGGATACGAAATAAACCAGTTGCGCAAATTTAGTATTTGTATTGTTGCATGCCTTACCGTTCATGAGTCACAGCTACCAAAATTTTTGTTCACTTTTATAAACGTTTATTAATTTTCGACTTAACCCTTTACCATGACTGATTTATTAAATTGGAAATTTTCTGATGGATCAGACGTAGCCATAGAAGTATGTGTATATACGTGGGACAGTTTGCAAAAATTCGTCGCAGGTACGGAGCAAGAATTTATAGAATATGTTTTGAGATTTGGGTTTTTAGAAAAAGCACGGGAATACGTAGAAAAACATGTTGAAGGGGTTTTAAATTTTCAAAATTGGGATGAATTTAAATTCTTTTTATTAGATTGTTTTTACGTTCAAAATTCTGAAATTATGTTGCCTCAAGATTGTAAAATTAGAAATTTTAATTCTGAAAACAGGCATAATTACAAATATAATAATTTATATAATATTACGTGTTTTTATTGCGAAAAGAAAGGCCATTGTCAAAAATACTGCCCTGCTAAATTTAAAAATAGAAGAAAAGTAGATATTGAAAATATGATGTGTTTTAATTGTCAAAAAATTGGTCATATTCAATTTAACTGTCCAGCTAAAGTAAACAATATTCAAATCCCTAGATTTAAGCAGAGAACCAATCTAAAAGATATTATGTGTTTCCACTGTCAAGAGATGGGACATTTGCAAAAAGATTGCCCTTTAAAATATAAAGTCGAAAATACTCGAAAAGATTACCCGAGTAGTAGGTTAAATAGTACAATGCCGGAACAGCGTAAGAGTAGTGGAACAAAGAATATTGTAAATAGTCGCGTAAATTATATTTGTGATCAAAACGATGAAGAAGACCCTTTTGAACATTTAAGACACTTAGATTTTGAAAATGCACCACCGGATATGATCTTTCCATTGTATATTAACGGAGAGTGGTTTGTTCCAATGCCTCTGAATCGCAGTGTACAGAAGTCATGTGACGAAAAGCAAAGTCAACCAGTTCAGAAAAGCAGCTCTGTGGAAGATGCTAGCTTAGAAAAATGCTCTGACTTAGAGATTTCAGAGGAGGTGAAGATGACGGCGCCTAATCCTCGCGTGACTGATTCTGACATTGCAATTCACGACGCATCCTTGGAGAAAACCGTTAATATAGACATTGCACCGGAAGACCGTATGGGCGAAGTCAAGTCAGCCAGCAATGCCACTTATGTTGAGGAACGTGCAAACGGGGATTATCAACCTCAGTTAATTTTAGGCGATTGTAGCGAAAGCATCGAAAGTAATGTTAGTTTAGGAAATGGCTCTGATGACAGGGTACCAGAGGCCAATTTACTTGTCGATGACTTTCACGATTGCGAAAATGCCAAGTTTTATGAGGGACGCTCTGATGAAGGAAGCATAGAGACCACATTAGAGAGTGTTAAGAATGTGATGATAACCCCGTTGTACCAAAAAGATATCGATGACTCGACTTGCGCGAAAGAAGAAAACAAAGGATTATTAGAAAACATTACGGTAAGTACTAATAAATTATTTAAGTTTAAAAATAGTTCTGTTTGTTTTGGGGTCAATGAGATATGGATAAGGAACACGGACAAAGGGCAAGGAGAAATCCAGAATCGCCGACGACGACGAGGAAGACCACCTGCTGAAGATGAGTCAACTAAGACGGGAAAATCCAAGTCCAGGATTGTTAATGGCCGCCAGCTGTTCGTTGTTGACGCGATTTTCCATCGAGCTAGGCGCAAACGTCACGGTACCCAGTTTCTCGGAAAACGCAGACTCGATAGTCTAGAAGTGAAAACCTCGACTAAAAGATTTTATGACGACCCATTCAATTATACAGGTAAAATGTTCAGTTTTTGTTTATATTTAATGTTTAATCTTTTTTATGGTATTTTGGTATTAGTTACAGCAACATATATTTGTTTAAATTTTCAAATTGTGCTTTTGTTCCTTTTGTACAAGACTAGAAAAAGAAAATAATTTCTAATAAATTTGATTTGATAAGGAATCACAAATTTTGTTGATATAGTAATTAATAGTAGTTCTGTTTTATATGCTTTGGTAGTTGTTTTTTTTTCTATATTTGTTGCACACTTTCTAAAATATTTGATAAAGCTTCAAGAACAGTAAGATTCCGACTAGACGACTTTATTATTTGATGGAAACGATTTTGATTTGTATTTATTAGAGTTTAATTTTGATCGGATGCCAGGGAATATAGTTTTGTTATTCCCCAGGAAGTTGCCTCTCCTGTCCTGTTGGTAGGCAACCAAAGTTTTAGTTTGACCAGAAATAAATTGTTATTCTTAGCCTTTGATATTTAGATTTTTTTTTGTAACAAACGTCATTTCGGAGACAATAAATTTAAAATTTAGAAACAAAGTTTATTAAGAAACGTGGTGTTGATTTTGAAAAGCTAGAACATTTTAATTTTTAGAATATTTCAGGAGTTTAGAAAAAGATTAAGACAGTAAAAAGAGCATACATTTCGTTTGTGTTGTGATACGTTGTTACGTACGATAGAGAAAACAAAGGTTTATAGTTCGTGAAACAGTTAAGTTAAGATGTCTTAGGGATAGACAGTCTGTATAAGAATTGGTTTGAGATTTGTTTGAGTTTTTTTTGAGATTCTCTTGCGTGAGAGAGCAAGTAGAAATGAGATATTCGGCGTATGATTTGTTTATCTGCTACAAAGGTCAGCGAGTCCTCCTATACCAGAAAACGTGGCTTGGTCAATCC
This sequence comes from Agonum fuliginosum, assembly GCA_947534325.1. Lineage (NCBI taxonomy): Eukaryota > Metazoa > Arthropoda > Insecta > Coleoptera > Carabidae > Agonum > Agonum fuliginosum. Next base: position 7,451,983 of record OX384031.1, read on the forward strand.
GATTGATTCAGACCATTCCACGGAAGTTCTGATAGATACTTCAAACGGGAATAAGAGGCGAGCAACCTTTTAAAAGCAGAAAGAAATCGCGGGGTTGATGGTCCGATTGATCCGATAAATTCCGCGGAGGAGATGGCAGTTCTCGTGAGTGAAGAATGTTTATGTGCTACAAGGGTCAGCGAGTCCTCCTATACTAGAAAACGTGGCTTGGTCAATCCGATTGATTCAGACCATTCTACGGAAGTTCTAATAGTTGAAAGGTGTTTGTTTATCGGACGAAGAGTTCGTCATACAAAGAAACGAAATGTACAGCTCTACATAGATTTAGTAATTCGAAATGAGTAGTTTTTGTAGAAAGTTTAACGAGGTCGTATTGTTTTTTTATTGTAAATTTATTTTGTTGATATTTAGTAGTCGTTAAAGTAAGGTCAAACTAAACCTCTGGTGAAGATAGATTTAAGTTTTCGATAGTAGTTATTCTTTTATGTTAAGTACAAGTAGATTTTTTAGATTATATTGTAGATTTTATGTACTTATATCGGATTACGAGTAGACTGTTAAAGACATTTCGACATTTGGATTATTGGATTCTAAATTTAAAGTTTTAAATTATTTTAATTATATTTTGTGTAAAAAGACAGCAGATACTGTTCGGTTATTTTGTTGCAGCCACTACCCACTCTAATTGTACGAGAAACAACGGAATGGAATGACCAGCTCGAAAACTCCAGTTCCGTGGCCCAGAGCCCAAGGAAGTGTTGTGGCTGGTGAAACCATCCATACTTAGTACGCCAGCTAGTGATCGCCATCGACCTAACGAATCTGAGAGCCCTGGATCCTGCTCTGCAGATTGCGCTGAAGCTGAGGATGGCCATAAACATCGAGTTGGAAGGAAACGGAACTGGAGTCGAGTACTGGTGCATTCGAGACATTCAAAGACAAGTGAAGTTATATTTTTAAAAAAATATAACTTAATTTTAGTGGGTAGGAATGTAACAGGCGACAGAACAGTATTTATTTATTTGTTTATTTATTTATTTGGTCTTTGTAAACTTAAACTTCAAAATTACTTTTAACATTTATTATTTTTTTATTACTCTTTCGGATTTTCACTTTGAAATAACTTTTATTACCGTAAAAACTTGAGGAATTTTGCAGTTTCTATGGTCTTTTGAAATCCTTAGTTTTGGAAATATAACACGTGCGACTGCAAGACATTTTATTACTTATTTCTGAAAAAGGTTTTTCTAAATTGTTTTATTACTTGCTGGAATGTGTAACGGTTAATTTTAGAAGTTGGTTTTAATAACATTTTCTACTGTCCTTGCAAGGTTCCTGTTATATCTCGAAAACCAATCAAAGTTGACGATTTTTAAGAAACCACCCCTTATGGGCTTTGGGGGTGGGTGCATTTGCTAGAAGAGGGGATCTAGAACTGACAATATTCCTCAAGATCAAAAAGTAAGGGAGTCGACTTTTATCCGCCAAGGCGATAAGTAGTCTAACAGTCAACATGTGAAATTTGATAGTTTTTTTGTTTTTGTAAATAGTTTAGTTTAAGTTGTTAATTTAAAGTGTATTAGTTTAAAATGTGAAGTTCATGTAAGTTCCACTACTTTGTATTTGTTCCAATTGTTTATAGTCAGAACACTGTTCCGGGCATATGTTCTTTTTATGTATTGCAATTTATAATCCCATTTTATTATTCTTTGATCAATTTGTATATTCTCAACTTTTCTTCTTATTTATTTGATTTAATTGAAATTATATATTTAATTTTAGTAATCACGTGTTTTGTTTTGTTTTATTCATATTCTATAATTCCTCTCCGTGTCCAAAGTGTAAAAATAAATATCAGTCAGATTTCACTGTTACAATATTTTTGAAGAGATAAAAATTTGAGACTCGTATTTTTTTATTTTCACAAAAATTTTATCAACAGGCCCAAAAAATATCTCATACTTATACAAAAATGACGCCACATCAAAATTTCTTTCACAATTTACTAAAAACATAATTTATTTTAAATAAAAAAATTATTTTTACCTATGTTTTAGAACTCACATTAGGTTCACAGCAATAAAAATCTCATTTTCAGTACCATGCAAGTAGTCCATTATAGTTTATACCAAATCAGCAGGTTTTTACGTCTATTTGTGCATTTCTTCGCAGATCAGCGCATTTTATTGCTACCCTTAATAAAAGTTCTTACCTGTAGACTCAACATAATGCATAAATCCAATTTCTTCATAATATAGTGCAACAATTCTTCCATTTTCTTCAGTGAAGTGAAAATCATGAAATCCAACAGCTCGTAATACCCATCTTAATAAATATATAAGCTCACTTAACGTCGCAACACTCTTCATCTTCGAAAGCAAAACTATCAATGTATCATTTTATTGTGCTGTACATCAATAATAAGTTATTTTTTACACATAATTAATATATAGGTACATACAATCGGGTAGTTTCATCAGTTTTATTTTTATTATAATGTAATGGATTGTTCAGTAATATAACATAAAGTAAAAACTTATCTACATCCCTTACTACATTTGATGTCTGTGGTTGATAAAACTTAATAAATATTTAAAATAGTATGAGATAGGTATACTTTTTGCTACTCTGCTTAATATGAAACATGCTTAGATACCTTCATATATAATTAACAGTGTATTGAGTTGCGTATGTAATGGCAATATAGAGGTCATTGTATTGTAATTATTAATAAATTGAAATAAGTTCATAATTCCAATATCAATATCAATACCTACACCTTGACAATATGAGACACAATATTTAATTTTCCCACGACTATATATGAAATTAACAGTTTCCATACAGTTACCTAGCTACGATAAATAAAATATCACATATCCGTTCACTCCGTTCGATCTGTTATCGAGCAGGTCTTATCGAATAGTTTCAATTTTTATTTTACCTTTTAGTGTGATGTCTATCTACATTTGATATTTTTTTGCTGTCATTAAGTATAGAGTGATCATAAATGATTGACCGTCGCGTGACTTGAAGAAGTCCGTTTTTTATCAAAACTATGTTCCATGGAAAAAGTCAGTACTCATTTCTTATGTAGCGCCATTTCGATAAATTTGGTAGTTTATCTTGTGCTTGGTATTTAATAGTAAGGCAGAAAGCAATTAATATTAAAAGAAAACTGTAATTTTTGACATTTTAAAGTTAGGATGGTGAGTATATTATATCGAGGTGGCAAAAATAAAATCAGAACGATGTGGCACGGTCAATTATTTATGATCACCTGTATTTTTCCTCGGTATTAGGTGTTATTTTTTTCACAAATAAAATAAGTATGAATATGAATAATATGTTATGTAGTAGGCAGATAAGTTGATATGTAATTTAATATTAGAATAATAACTCAATAACGATGTGAATAATGTGACGTCTCTTACGAAATGCATTCTTAGATTTAAGTAGCGCATAAAATCTATATTTACCACATGCGGTTCAATAAAGTATAACAAACAATATCAAGTATTCCAGTTCACTAGCGAAACCTATCTGTCGCAGTTCATTGCAGTCTGATGCAGTAAATGTCGCGTAAAGTAAATTTATACTTTCATAGTTCATACCGAGTTCATACCCACCAAACATAAATTAAATACCTTTAGGTACCTACTCTTATTATTATTATTACTAAACATAAAAAGCAATCGCAAAATTACTCGTTAGAAAGTTTGTTGTCAATGGCAAACTTATCAAATTTCAGAGGTATTAAATATTTTATTACTAAATTATAAATCAATGGCAATTAAGAATTTACTATTATGATTTTTAAAACTTAAATAATAAAATGTACATCACTCTTACGGAATATTTTAATCAATAATTTATTCTTGTTTATTTCTTAAGTGATGCCTGTTTTATACGATGCAAATTATTGATCAATAAATAGACCAAGTTTTGTTTTTAATTTCATTGTTTTGTGTAATATAGAAAAATTTCCTCAATTTTTCTTCACCAATGAATTAATTAATTTATTGACGGAATAGAACGTGTTCTATTTTTCTACAATATTTTTGGGAACTCTAGGGTTTTTTTTCTTGGTATCGCCGTTGCCAACCTGTGTGTATACCATTTGAATTTTCATTTTATTAAATGCTACGTTTCCATCAAGTTTCCCGCATTTCATCAAGTTTTATTTCGTTTCGAAGTTAATAGGTTATGAAAGAAAAATATTGGTGACACTGTTGGCAGGGTTGGCATGCAGTAACAGTAAAATGAAAAGAGCTAATATCGTAGCTTGGTACGTTGGTACTATTAAAATATTCAAAATATATTGAGAAAAACAAAACAAAAATATTTCTCTGCTTGGCAATTTATTGATAAAGAAATTGAAGGTCAACTTGGTCAACTAATTAATGAATTAATTGAGTAGTGTAAAATGAGCTCGACATAGATTTTCCTCAGATTCTCATGTTATTAATTTATTGCTGCGATATTTTCATATTAAGTACATTCAATTTTTAATTTGTTAAAAAATTCAGAGGCTCAGATATATAAATTTAAATTAATTTCTTAAGTGACATGGTTTTTCCTAAAATTATCATGTTATTAGTTACATTGCTGCGATATATTTATATTGAGTACAATAAAATGTAAACTCATACGGAATGTTTCAATCAATAATTAACTAAAATATTCAGGAGCTCAGATAAAGAAATTTAAATTTAATTCTAAGTGACATATATTTTCCTAGGATTCTCATATTTTATTAAACTAGCAATCAAATTTTATTTGCAGCGTAATATTTATCTTATCTTATTTGTACATATCTAAGTCTATGGTTTATTCTTGAGTTAATTAATGCTTCTAATTCGTTAACAAAAAATCTGAAATCGTTTGTTATTCCATCTGATACCTATTTTACGAGCAAAAAATCAAGAATATAAAGTAGCTGACAACTTTTGTCTGTAATGTGTCAGGGTAATGAGGTATATAAACGTTATTACGATAAAATCAAATTATAAATGAGAGAAAATTCTGACGTAAAATACGTTTGTATGAGTAAACAGAGTGTTTTGTTTGAAGTCCGACCTTGGCTTGAATGATAACAATGACCGTTTCATATTTCTAAGTGAATTACGTGTGAGAAAGTCTAAAATGATCTCGGGGGCCAGTAGTCTTGTGAACTGTCGTTATCTTTAATTTACTCACTTAGAGAATATTTCCCAATACAAACAATGTGGCGTGTAAATAACTTTTTTAAACAAAAATCGTAGTTCTTACATTATTTTTAAAAAAATGATTCGTTTAAAGTATTATTAGATTTACATATAGTCAAATATCTGATTAACTTTGAATGGAAAAAAATTAAATTTATAATAATTGTACAATGCAAGAATAGTAAATTTATTAAATTTCATTTGAAAACTGTAACTTGGAAACTAAAATTGCGAGTTTTGAAAAAATTATTTTAGTTCTTTGGTGAATTGAACACTAATATCTAAGATTACTCTATCTTATTATTATTTCATACTACAATAAAAGTAACTGTAACAATTGACCATTTTTGTTCGGTTTTTGTAGGTATTGATATTTATTTACTGTACCTATCCATGTATCCATACATTAACAATTTTGTTTTCATGTGCTGTTATAGTTGTTTTTTTATGGACACTATTCTGTAAAGTATGGACTGTAAAAGCAAAATAAACTATTTGATCTTATGTTAAACTTTAAACTAAATGAATATGAAAAAAACGAGCCAAACCTGTCAGTCTACCACTAAAATAAAGTATTGTTTTTATTACTCGTATTTATACTCTTACCTAAAGAGATTTACTGTTGAATATTTCAATAAATTTTTTATGTATTACGATAAGTTTATTCGATTGCTACAAATGCAATGATCCAACATAACTAACGTTTAAAATTTTGCAGAACTGGAACTGAACACTGAAGCAACAAAAATAAAACAGCGGCGTACAGATTAAATAAAATCTTTATTTACACATAAATTAATCCTACAATTAGTAGAACACATTAAATAACCAACTTAATAAATACACTTGAAAAATTATTATTTACATGTTAAATAAAATCTTCAATATCCATGGTGCAGCCCTTGAATTCCATAACCATGGACAGGGTATCCATAGCCGCTTCCATCATGGATACCATATCCGTTTCCGTGTCCATATCCAAGCCCGTACCCTTGTCCGTACCCATGACCGTACCCAAGTGCAGGAGTTACAACTGGTACAGCAGCACTGTGGACATCAATCCTGTTGGAGTAGCTATGCGCAGCAGGATATCCGTAGTGTCCTGCTGCGTAACCTCCAGAAGCATAACCACCAGGAGCATAACCCCCAGGAGCATAGCCGCCAGAAGCATAGCCGCCATAATGTCCGACAGGATATGGGGCGTACGCCCCAACTGATTCGTATCCATACGGCGCCCCATATCCAGCAATGATTGGCTTGCTATCGTGGACGTCAACTCTGGATACGTGGCTCACTGCCCCAGGATAATGCCCTACGATTCCAGGGGCGGCGCAGGCGAAACTCACGAGAAGGGCACCAACAACTAACTTGAACATTTTTGCGGATTCTACGGAAACTGTGGTCTTAGCAGAATAATATGCGGTTATATAGTGGGGTAATTATGTAAGTACGCCCCCCTCTTTTAATGGTGTGTAGGTAAACAATAGTTCATATTGAGAAATATTAGTTTCTGGTAAAAAATTAGTTTGTTTGTTGTCTAGGCCAAGTTGAAGACACGCATCGCTGGATTGACAATTAAGAAATTGTTTGAATACACTGCGTTTTTTGACGGTTTAATACGCATGGGGCTTGATTGTGGTCAGGGTCGGCTCTTGTCAAATTTTGATGAGATTTTGTGGGCATGTCAACGTTTTGTTAATAGTTCATTGTTATTAGGTTGTTACATTGAACTTATTAAAAAATAACTGTATTATATCATTAGGTAGGTCGATACATAGGTGGGTATTGTAAAAACTTTTTAATGTGTTGATAATTGAATATGTTACTATAAACTTTTTGCTTTATATTTAATAGGTATGCTGATTTTTTGTAGACTGTAAACTATAGACTACTGGATTAATTTAGTCACAAAAAATATATTTAAATTTCAATATTTTATTGTATAATAATAAAGAGCCGGCCCTGTGTTTAGAACACACCTAAATACTAATTATGAAAGTAATACTTTTGTCGTTTTATAATTTTTTCCATACTGAATATGTATGAGTTTATTGTTTCATTATAAACAAAAACATGTCATAAATCGTGAAAATTCTTTTCTTGTCTCGAAATATTGCAAATTAAATATTTCTTAAAAATTGCGTACGAAAATTAAAATATTTTCTCACATTATAGCTACACATAAAATTATATTAAACGTTATAATTTTTTTAATTAATTCATTAAGTATTTCTTTATGATGATTCCGTGTTTATATTTGACACATAATTTAATGTAATAATTATGTAAAATGTTCGTAATATGCTGTAGACATATTAAGTAACGAATAAAATTATCATAAGTTTAGCGACAAGTATTGCGCATAATTAAATATAAACTATTCTACTCTAATAAAAAATAAATTTGCGCAAACCTTTTGTTTAAACAATAATTTAAACATATTTGCGTCACATGAACGGAAATCACTAATAATATTTTCCGTAAATGTTTCAATAATTTTTCATAATAAGCGCGATTAATTTTCATGAAGGCTACCACATCAATTTAAATAATACACTCTGTAATTAATAACTAGATTAACTTGTTCATAACGACGATGAATTACAGGTGTGTTGATCAAATATTTCAGAGAACCAAATCCGGAAGCCAACGAAAACGACAAAGTAAATAAGTAACAGTAAAAGTGTCGCAAGTAACGATGATCCGACCATGAAGGTCTCAGGTACCAAGGCAAGGTGTGGTCACCGCACACACACGCACACACCCATCTACGCACACATAAAAATGTGTGTATGCGTCCCCAATGCACAGTGCATCTCAAAATAGATCCTATCTATAATTATAATTTTAAAATAATTACCATCATAGTCACTGCACGATTACCTGATTACCAATTGTTTAGTCGTAATCGTTGCATGTAATTACAGTTTTGTCCAAAAAAGTTCTAAAAAGATTAAAATATTTAAGATTCCACGAATAATGCTCCTACATCCTATAATTAAAGTAATTGTTCTTGACATTAGAATAACGTAATATCTTGATTAGAAATAATAAACAATTAAACAATTTGCATCCGTACTAATATTCATTTGTCTTCAATATTATCTACATCTTTTTTGCAATTGAACTATTATATAAAAAAATTTCAATTTCAATAATGATATAAATACGACGGAGCTGGTTAAGACGTTAGATGATAAGTTGCATTATGATGTAGGTATCATTATTATATTCTCTTGTAATTATCATTTCTATGTGACTATTATTAATTTTTTATTACAAGTAAAAATTAAATCACAGAATCAGAATAATTTGCTTTGACAATTTTTACACAGATCTCCACATTAGTTTTGCTTGTTGCTTTAGAAGATAATCTGTTCTTATTCAATGCACCCTTGTAGGTTTTCATCGTAACAAGCAACCGTGATCAATAATAATTATAGTCTCTATGATATTTTATAGCGTCAATTTTAAATTATAACATTATCTGAATGAGTACAATCTTTTTAATATTTGCACAAAAAAGCACAGTCTTACCACAAAATATTCTGCCTATAAAATTTAGTTATTTTTAAAATTGACCTGTTACCCTCAAATTTTTTTATATGAATTAACATATTTTTTATTTTAATGGCACAAATTAGTACAAATAATTTAACTGAATATTTGTGCCAAAATATAAATTTGCGATGCCAAGCACAAGTTGGCACAGAAAAATAAAATATTTATTACTGCGCAAAAAAGTAACACAAAATTATTAATTAGCAGCACAAATTAATGAAAGAAAAAAATATTAAATAGGTATTAATTTTTATCTTGTATGGCATTATTTTATATTACCGTGTTTATGAAAATTATACCATTAACACAATAATAAATCATTAAAGATGAACCGAAGAGCAGTCTAAGTTCTTCTCTAAAATAAAGATGCTTCTCTAAAAATAACAAACAAAAACCCACGCATGTCTCCATCTGTAAATAAGAAAGATACAAGTTGTTTCCATGGTAATTAGAGAAGCTTCATTAGCTTATTGAAGAGTGCTGAATTCTGGCCCATATGTTTTTCTCACTAAGTTGAATCTTGAATCTTCTGCATCTAATAGGAACGAATCTATAAATTGCACGATCTTTTCAATTTAGATTAAGGTAGTATAATATGCCAACTTCAAGTTCAAGTAAAATCAATTAATGTCAACTACTTCAATAAAAATTGTGTGCAGAGAAGATATTGCTTTGAATTATAAAATGAAGGCAGAATGTTGGATATATATTAATAGGAAAATGTAAGTTCTTTCAGTAAGAAATCGATAAGGATTAATATATATCTTATAATGTAGGTAGTTATAGTAATATACTTGAATTTGTTATAACCGAATAAAAGTCCAACAACGTTTATTTAAATGTTTCATTATTTTCAAAATATATAAGAAATAACTGGCTTAATGAGAGTCATGTATTTGAATTTAACTCAAATCATAAGCCGACACTGTCGATCGACAATAATGAATAGGTACATTTCATTCAATATTCGATACTGTTCAAAGAGAGCAATTAGGCGAGGAAATAAAGCACTCAACCACCAAAATTTGAACACTAGGACGGATTGAGATGGATTTTTTTGCATTCGCTTCCTAAAATCATCTGGAAAAAATGTACCTACTTTGTACCATGTTTTTGTTCGAAATTGCATTTTTGTGCAGTGCAAAATGCATTCGGAAAAATGCATTTTTTTAAGACACAGAAACAATTCATAACTTTTTTAAATCAAATCAGGTTCCCGGGGTTTTCGAGGTCGATTCATCGCCGACCTGGAGCTTAGGATTGCTGATGAACGTCATCACCGAGGCTTCTCCTGAAATTCACTCTCAAATGAAACAAGACTTCTCACTCCGGGGTTTTCGGTTCGTTTGCGCGAATGTTACAAGAAAATTCCCGGGGATGACGTCGATGTCCAGGTTTCGCTGCACAAGGTATCCGGGTGTTCAAATTTTGGAGATTTCGGCTCTTTTTCTGCTTTATTTCCTCGCCGAAACATTGTGAATCGACTCTGTCGATCTACAGTGTCGACCGTAATGGGGATGCGGGAAGTTATTGTATACTTTTAATGTTATTTCCTGCTAATAATGCATAAATTTACTATTAAAAAGTCGATAGGCATAAAATAAATAAATCTTCAAATCTTTATATTACATAAATCACGAATTAAACAGATTTATCAAGTTTCGTTTTATTACGTTATTTAGTAAACAATACTAGCATACTTAAAATAAAGAGTAAGCAAAATAGAAAACACCTACTTGCTACAACTATAGTTCCTGCATACATGTTATGCAAATAATTTGTACGTCATAATTTATTTCATATAATTTTTGGATAGAACATTTGAACACTTAATCTTAAGCTAACACAGATTGGTTTTCTTTTAAAGTTTGCATTAATTTTAGCCTTTCAGTGCGGAAATCCTACAGGATAAGGCGTCTTCATATAGAAATGAATTCATTGAAAATCGATTTTAAATTTACTATTTCGTGTAGGTACCTACCTACCAAATTCAATCCACACAAAAGAACCTTGATAAGTTTTCTTTTCAAAGAAAGCGGAAATACCTTATAATAAATCGGTTCATTTTCTGTCGTTATGTCGAAACACACGTTTCCAGGCGCAATAAACCTTGTACTTATTGAGAACTTCTGTTTCCTTAGATCCCCCTGTTGTAGTCTAGTGCATCGGTTTCAATAAATACCAGATCAGTCTTCAAGCATGCTACAGTCTTCTTGTTCTTACTCCAGTACCAACACAGACCACTTTACACTTCACGATGTTCAAGCTGGTGGTGTTGTCCCTCCTGGTCGCCGTCGCCGTGGCTGCTCCTGCACCAGGTTTCCTCCACGCTCCAGTGGCGTACGCTGTGCCCTCTGCTGTGAGCCACCAATCTAGGTAGAGATTTCTTCAAAATATTTTGCTCATTTGGGGTTTGACAGACTTGTAATAATAATTTTATTTATAACCATAACATCATACAGGACCAATTTGAATTGTTTGTATATTCGTGTCTACTGTGAATGTAGTTGTGCTTAATTTGCATATTAGTATTTATTGTTTTTCAATAGCCGGATTATAGATTCATGTCTAGATTATTAATTTTGTTCTCTTTGTTTGTCTGGAATATAAATATCTTGTATTTCTTTAAGTTACGTAATGAATAATACGGCTAGAATTTTAGATACAAAAATTGAAGTGTTGTTAACTATTTTAAATTATATTTACAACTACAACAACATTTACATTTACAACAATTGATCATGTTTTATTTTGCCTGAGCATTTATTGTTTTCTACACAACCCTACACTGTTACTATTAATATTAGAATTAGATTATATCAAAGATTAGCGATAAAATCAACAGAAAGCTGCCAGAAAATCAATTTAAATTTTTTAAATACTAACCTACTAGATTTAAGGCACAAATTCACTTCATTCGTGCTACTTGAATATTCATACTTCATGAATATAAACATAATTTTAAATAGATATTTGAAATTCAAGTTGTATTTCAAACTTCAAGTTCAAGTTTAATTTATCCACAATTTTACAGTTAGTATATAAAATTATTATAATCAAAACACTTTATATCAAGATTAAACTAAGTCATCCATTGCACATAAAAGAAACATTTTTTGGTAAAAATATAAAACTAATAAAATGCAAATAAGGGTTCGAAAATTCGAATTCAGTCAGCTACCTACACTAACAACCATAAGTTGATGGCTGGTAACCGCACACACGGTAAAAATATAAGTTTTGTTTATACCGATGAATTACAGTGACAGTATGTGACGCTGCCATATTCAAATTTGGTAAAAAGTTTGATAGATATGCATGTAATGTACTATGTTAAGTATGCGTATGTATAACTTTAAAAACGGAAATATCAAAAATTTAGTGAAACTCCAAAGCAAATGTCTTACTAATTCAAAATTTATCCTCACACGTTAATTGTTCTGAAGAAGAGCAGAAAATAAATCGAAAGATTTACAAATTAAAAACAGTCCTCTCTATTTTGGTTCCAATAAGCAAATTTTCAGCAACGAATTTAGATAATTTACTGTTCATCTTAATATACATATCGTTTCGATCAATAAATAATGCACGAACGGAAGTTGACAGGAAACAATTAGGAACACCACGAAAGTATAATATATACACAAGGGTGGAAACTCCGTATCTTAGCAATACTGTAGATTCGTAGCATTTCTGTTTATCCTGGTGCGAAAGAGAGATCACTACTGTGCCCGTGCGTTACTATCATTAGATCATTGCCGTTGTTTATTGTCATGAATATGCATAGAATGCCATGGTCCGAGCTGGCCCGTATTTCCTGTCTCTCACTAAACAACATAAACAGAGAAGGCCACACTTCATCCGACCAAGTGTCCACTCCTGTCATATAATATTTTTCGTGAATTACACTCAAACCAATACATCTCGCCCTGTTCACAAATGGATTCTTTCTAGCTTTTGAATCCTGCAAAAAATCACTGGTTTGAAGTAAAGCTATCAATGAATTACAAATTCTGCTTGTCCAAGACTCCTCGAAGGTTCAATTTAGCGGCACCGCTATTTCACAGGCGGTTCTCACCAGGATTATTTCTTCCAGATTCAGAAGCATGAAAGAATCCTCAAAGAATCCATCTTCTATTAAAAATAACTAATCACTATTTTCTCCTTCCAGAGTGGACATCCACAACACTCCGGTGCTGGCCACCACGTACTCCGTGGCCCCGGCCGTGGCCCACGTGGCCGCGCCAGTGGTGAGCCACGTGGCTCCTCTGATCCACGCCTTGCCCTCCGCAGTGAGCCACTCCTCCAGGGTGGATCTGCACAGGAACGCCGTCCTGGCTGCTCCTGTACTTGGACACGGCTACGGCTACGGTGTCTACGGATACGGCGTCCATGGATGGTGAAGAACTGAAGATGTGTCGATCTTGTCATTGTTGTAATATTGTAATTTTAATTGGCTGAGTGGATGTATGTAATTGAAGCAATAAATTATTTTTCTACACCAATGTTTTGTGTTTTGCTTTATAATAATATATTTGTGTAATATAATATAATATACATATAATAATACTTGTCAGCATATAATTTCAAATTTTGAGTATTTATTGTAGGTGTTTATTTTAGCAAGATGAAAATCCGTAAGGTTCCTTGAAATTATATAAATAAAAAATTTATGCAAAAATCAAATAACAACCAATGCAAGAATTGACTACAATAATAGTAACCATGGTTATATAAAAATTTATCGGAAATTTTCTACTAGTAGTTTGAGGAACCTTATTATAATTAATAAGTGGGAACTTTTCTGTCATATGTCAATGTAATATTAAATTAAAAATTAGTTAAATTATCATTTTGAGTATAAATTTCAAGTTTCTATAGTAAAAAGAATTTAAAAATAGAGCGGTGGTGTCAATGCGATTTTCTTATCGAATATGCATTCGTGCATAAATTCATGTTCAGGAAACTTCTTATCGTGTTCCACTCGAGCTGATTAAGACGTTGTAGGAAAACACTCAAAAAATTGTTTATATTGTGTACAAATCCATTTGGCATGACATGACATGTTTAAAAATATCTTATTCTTGTACATTAAATAATATTCCTAGCCACATCCTGAGTACGATCAAAAATTACCTACATACTTAATACAAATATCTCAGAGAATTATATGGGATACATAATTAGGATATTATTACCAAATTACTAACATTGAGACTAGGGATGTTACATAGATAATGTTAATAAGGAAAGGGCAGACATTAGTAATCGCTAGGATATTCATAAGATGTTAAAACGCAAATATAGCAAGCAACAAGCGTGATGTTCATATTCATGAAATGTTCTGAGAATTTTATTTAGTCAAGTGGGAAGCCTGTAGTTCCTAATGTGTATACATGGTTCAATGCATTAGTTTTTAAAGTTTACAAGATACTCTAGTGATCCAAATTAAAAATACACATTTAAGTACTAGATAATACGTAATGATTTAAAAATAAATTAGTCATTATTTCATATTCTATATTATAGTATATTATACAACGACGCTATAATGGATGCTATTATTCCTGAAGCTGAAGTTTAACACACGAGCGAACAAAGCGAGCTAGGGTTTGAACCGGGAATAATAGCCATTATAGTGAGTTGTATACTGTACTTTATCTATGACTAAATTATTACGTACAAGATTTTAATAAAATAAATGCCAATACACAAACATTTTGACATTTCTAAATGTCAATTCTCTATCACCATAGTTAAATCATTAAACATTGCAATGTTGTTTTTTTTTAATAATGTGCATGGAGAAATTGATTCAGACAAATTAATTTTGTGGTGCAGATGAGGGAATTCTAACTATTCTTCCCTGCGGGATTAATATATGGCATTAAGTAGCAAACATCACACATTTAATGTTAATGTTATACATTAGTCGTAGATAAATGTTATTTATCTCACGTTTAACAACGAGTTTAAATAAATCCACGATATGCATGCTTAACAATATGTTCCACACGATCACACGTTATATTTAACAAACATTCAGGATTAATACTTAAAAACTCTTTTCAATGCAATCAACTGTCCAACAGTGATCATATCAAATGTCGATGTAGTAATGTAGTATCAAATGTACAAAGAAAAACCGTAACCTGTCAGTTACTCTAAAAACGGTTGTCCGCAGTTGAAACCGCTACATATAGTATTCTTGCCGTCTCATATCGAAGGTCATCTTTTACGTGAAACACTTTTTAAGTAGCGATCAGATTCCAGAATATATCCCCACGGAATTTTTAATTCAAAAATACCTAATTAAGTACATCTTTGAGATGACGATCTGATATTTATTTCGAAGCATTCCTTTATTTTTATCGAGATAAATTTGATCATGAGCTATTTATACGTTTTCTTTAATTTTAATAGCGTATAAAAGAGATGATACGATGTTATAAAAACTGATTTAAAAAACTACGAATCTAGAAATTTTATCGTTCTACTTTTTCATGTTCTTGTTAAAAATAAAATACTTGAATTTATTTCATCATCTTCAAAGCTTCAGACGAACTGAAAAACTTAATCATATGCAAAACAAAAAGTCAAAAGTCTATATACGTATATATGAGGTCTTGGCTGTTTGGATGCGGCACCCTTACATACTGTAAAATCATAAGTAGAGATTTACCGTGTGTACAACTGTTATTAGTTGTCTACTTACTCATGGTATTTACTTAGTAAAGAATAATGGGAGAATGTACCTACAAATACCTAAAGCACATATTATGTATTATATTTTTTGGCTAACATAGGTATCTTTTTATTTAAAATATCGTATTTACTATGAGATTAAGTGAGATGCATTTGCACTAAAATTTCCTTATATCAAGTAGCCTTGAAAACAACTGCTTAGAGATGTCGCCAGTATGTGACAATTATTATAATTAATCTGTTTTACTTATTTCAGAATCTATTGAACAAAAAATTGTGTAAAGTAGCTTTTTTGTAGGCCTTTTTTTCATTTTAAAGATACCGTTGTAATTAATCGCCTATTAAAGCATAAACAATAAAATTCGATGCTCCGAATAATATACGGTAAGGTCGTGGCATCATGTGTAAAATCGCGTCTACCATAGACGACAACGTTGTGTGATTGTTATGTTTACACTTCAGGAGGCCAAATAATTATTTGTTACATTAATACAAAAAATGCATGATTTTGGGACGAGTAAGACGGTTGCCGAGCGATATGCAGCGGAGTTCGGCTATCTAACAAGCACTTTTTGTATGAATGAAACATAATGTTTTTTCGCTAACCGCTAAATAGATGTAATTTCACTTAAATTGACATATCCTCATATTATGCCTCAATTAAAATGTAAACATACAAATTTTTTACCGTGAGATGTGATTTTACTTTTTGTACAATTGCTCTAGTGATCAAAACAAAACGTAAACTACAGGTTCAGTGTAATTATAATTTAATTAAATACTCAATTTATTTGTATTTAAATTATAAGTAATAACTGGTACACAAATGATTTAAACTGTGTCCAATTTTCAAGGAACAGAAAATATATAGTTCAATTTAAAAATGATATAACCAAATTAGCATTGAATGACATTTGTCTAGCTACTGTATGTAATAAAAAAGTGAAGACATTTCGCTTTTGTTTTGTGTAACACTAAAACATGTGAAAGTGTACGCATTATACATACATAATTTAGATTCATCATTTGTATTCCAACAACAAAATGACATGAAGCAAGGTGAATTTCATGATAACAATCACTTTAATGTCATTCCAAAAAAGTGGAAAAATAAAATAATCAATTTATGCGTGAACTTAAAAATAAAACAGACACAAATACGAGACAAATTTAATTTTAAGTTCATGGAGAAATGAATAAAAAGTAGAAATTAATGTCATTAAAACCTAAATTGTTGTCATTCAACAGTCGTAACATTGGAATGTTAATTTGTCATTAATTATTCACAACAACTGTCTACAACAATTATTAATCCAATTAATACTATTATAAAAATAAAATAATCAATTAACAAAATACCTAAACTAGTGTAAAACTACAACGTTCGGGAAATGTTTAAAAAACTAATTTACATATAAATAACTTTGATGAATTATGATTTTAATGTCCAGGTTTGTTCTAGAAATAGACCTTCTGATTTCTGAATCCTGTTTATCTTGTAACGGAATGCTGTAGTGTAATGTGTAGTACAAAACATATTGCAGAATAATTCGATACTGGGTGACGCACAAGGTCTCGATAACTTAAAAAAATTATTTTTTGAGTGGGTTTCTATTTCTTGAGTGTACTCACAATGACCGCTAATAGATTAACAATCAAGGATACAAACACTGGCGTAGGATCGTATTTGTTTTGTCAATTGGCGAAATGTTTTCATTGTTGATTATTATAATTGTTTCAACTAATATGGTCAGAAACAATTATACATAATAACTCTATTAGACAATTTTCTTAATTTAATTTTGGTTGCTCAAAATAAGTACTACCTTCCTGATTAGGTAGTTAAATTTTTACTGACAAAAATTTCATAATTTATAATTATATAATTAAAATAACTTAATTGTTCATAATATTGTTAGTTTCATTTTTAATTACCGAAACGGCCGAAATGCCTAAAGAAATATACAACTCACAAGATATTTTTCATTTAGTTTTATTTTGTTTCCAATATTTATGTTAAATAAAAAATTAACTACCAATTGCTGTACTAAATAGGTACATTTTTTTATATTAATTTATAATATAATAATAATAGGTACTTATTCATTTATTGACAAAGTTCAGCATTTAGCATCTATCGTGCCAATAACGTCTACTATCAGTAGTCATAAGTTTTGTTAAAGTAAATTTATTAAATGTTTATATTTTGTTTACAATAAATAATGATGTATATTGACAGTAGACGTCACTAAAGTTAACAGTTTCTGAAAAGTGTCGAAATCAAAGATCATTTTTGCTATAAATTATTGTTATTTCTAAACAAATACGTTAAAAAAATTGAAACTTTAAACACGTAGAAATGTGCATACTTCAGTATAAAGTTTGGTTCAAATTTTTTGGATGATTTTTCAAGTTATTCATCTTTAAACCCGACTGACTATATTTATTATGAATCCAATAGTAGGTAATATAGGGGTAATATCCTTCTTGATTGAAATAAAATTATGTTACACTGTGTTTTAAAATATATATAACCTACAAGTCTAGGATTTTTATAAAAACCCTAATTTTACAATCTGCCTACGACATAATATACATTAAACATTTAAAGAAATTATTATTGTTATTATATCTCTACAAGCTGTAAATCTAAACAATACGTAAAGAAATAATCTCTATTACTTTTGTCGTATATTTTTTGCTGCAACCGCCAGAAATAATTATCCAAAGGAAAGACTAAATAATCTGCATTTAAGTAGCCATTGACTAAATTGTACCGACCCTAAAATAATATTGGTAATTTTTTAACTTCATATTATTTAATTTATGATTTACTTTTTTTAATGGGCAGATGAAAGGTGGATCCCATTTCAACAAAAATGTTGAAAACATTGTATTATTCTGTTTTAATATAAAACACGTATTATCTACTGGAATCCTAGCAAAAAATTCACAAAAATTTAAATTTTCTTTATTAGCACATCTATCTATTTTGATGATTATCTACAAAAACATGATTATTTATAAGTATAAAAATAAAATCAATTATATAATATCTTACTTCAATTTCATTTATGTCCTTCAATAAATCGAAACTAGCGTTCATATAAGTACGGTGATATATCGTTTTTAAATTTTCATCCCTAAATATAAAAGGTGCATTTGGTGATTTGTCACATACTTCGTACCTGTGTATCGTAATCTCTTTCTGTAATGTGAAATGAATTTTTCAATGAAATATTAATTTTAAAAAATGTCAATTTACAACTCTATTTAGCCTCTGATCCGAACTGTAATATGAATTTAATTTTCCAATTAACATAACTTGATGATAATTACAAAAGTTATACTGTCTTATAGTTTTTCCTTTCATTTGATTCTGGTGAAGTTTCTATGAAGCTCACGTCACAATATTATACAATAATCTCTTAGTGAAAAAGTATAAAAATTACCTTTGCTTCATTAGAAGTTATAAACATCATAAAAATGTATAATAATTTCATTTCTGTTAATTTTTTTTGCATGATGTTCAAGTTTACCTGTTCTATCTGAAAAATGGTAAAATAAAAAAGTAATTTACATTTTAGCCTTGCCAGTACAAGAAATTTTTGTTAATAATGTAATTACATAATTATTGTTAATATTATTTTAACAATGATGTAGGATAGTTATTGAAAATTTAGATAGGAAGTAATTCTTTTTTAACATTTCAAGGGCATTTTTATGAAAGTTTATCTTACTAAAAGTATCATACAAAAAATAATTGATTTTTTTTTATTTATCCGGCGTTATACAGGTCTGGGAATGTATCCGATCAATGAAGTTAATATAAAGGATTTAAAAATCTAAAATATTCAAAAACAGATACTAGTATCACTTGAATCGATAGATTCATTGACAGGAAAACTCTTCTGTGTTGAAGCCATCCTCCGTTCAATTACGAATATCTTATGTATGACTTATATAAAAGAAAATATTTTTATTGTAACATGTACTATTCTATTTTTAATTTGTTTGTAACTTAACATGACGTACTATAAACTTTTCAATGTAATATAGTCAATAAAACTAAACTAAACTATGGCGTTAGTATGCCAACGTGTCACCCGTCTCAGCTGTCAATATTTTTTTACGAAAATACAAAAATCAACCGATCATGAAATACAAGATTTCAACGTTTTATTTGATAAATTTATTTTTAAAATGTTACTACAGTTCCTTAATGCTATAAGATAAAAAAACTTACAACGTAAGTTGCAAATAACGTTTTCCTTTATTCTTATTACAAATAAATACTATATTTATCCAAATCTAAGGAAATTTTTGACAATTAATCTTTTCAATCATAAAAAAATATCACTTCCGGTGAAGATATTTGTACCAAAATCTAATGAGATTTTTCAATTTGTATACAAATATAAAATACCAAATATCAAAATTTTTGGGTAATTCGTATTTGAGTTATCCGACCTTCAGAAATGGCCCGGACCACACACATATATACATACAGAAATCATCGAAAAACTATCAAAAATGAGTTGTAAGGACCCTAATTCGTGCTCATTCACTTAAAACTCACAACCCGATTTTGTTGTATGATTCCAATATCTCCCTTACAGGTAAGCGGAAGGTAAAAATTATAATTTTTAATTATTGGAAATATTAGTCCAGGCAAACTAGCTAAAATTTTGATATTATCCGGAAGAAGTTCAGTGAACTTTTTTAATATAATGTATCTAATAGATAAATGTTCGTAAAATTTAATGCAGGAAACCGGAAGTCAATATTTTTATCCGTTCAGAAGTTACAGATTTTTTAGATGCTGTAAATTGACAGTAAACGTCATTGAAACTAACAGTTTCTAAAAATATTTCAAAATCATTTAGCTCATTTTTGCTATAAATTGTTGTTATCTCCACACAAATACAATAAATAATAAATAAAATTTGAAACATGATACAATAAGATAGAAATTTACATATTTTAATATAAAGTTTAATTCAAAATTTTGTATTATTTTTAAATAAGTTATGCATCTTTAAACCCAACTACTATAATTATTATGAATCCAATAGTAATATCCTTCTTGATTGAAATAAAATTATGTGACACTGTGTTTTATAATTTATTACAACCTACATTTAAAATAAATATTAATGTTATTATGTCTCTATAAGTTGTGCATCTATACAATACGTAAAGAGATAATCTCCATTACTTTTGTCGTATATTTTTTGCTGCACCCGCCAGAAATAATTATCCAAAGGAAAGAATGGATAATATGCATTTAAGTAGCCATTGACTAAATTGTATCGACCCTAAAATAATATTGGTAATGTAATTATTTTTAACTTCTTATATTATTTAATTTATGATTTACTTTTTTTAATGGACAGATGAAAGGTGGATCCCATTTCAACATTAATGTAGAAAACATTGTATTATTCTGTTTTAATATGAAACACGCATTATCTACTGGAATCCTAGCAAAAAATTGACAAAAATCTAAGTTTTCTTTATTAGCACATCTATCGATTTTGCTGATTATCTACGAAAACATGATTATTTATTTGTATAAAAGTACAATCAATTATATAATATCTTACTTTAATTTCATTAACGTCTTTCAGTACATCGAAAGTAGAGTTCATGTAAGTACGGTGATATATCGTTTTTAAATTTTCATCCCTAAATATAAAAGGTGCATTTGGTGATTTGTCACATACTTCGTACCTGTGTATCGTAATCTCTTTCTGTAATGTAAATGAATTTTGCCAATAAAATATGAATTGTATTTAAATTTAACAAAAATGTCAATTTACAACTCTAGTTAGCCACTGATCCGAACTGTAATATGAATTTAATTTTTCAATTAACATAACTTGATGGTAATTACAAAAGTTGTCTTATAGTTTTTCCCTTTATTTGATTCTGGTGAAGTTTCTATGAAGCTCCCGTCACAATATTAAACAATAATCTCTTAGTGAAAGAGTATAAAAATTACCTTTGCTTCATTTCAGTCAATTTACGACTCTATTTAACCTCAGATCTCAGATCCGAACTGAATTTAATTTAATTTTCTAATTAACATAACTTGATGATAATTAGTAATTACAAAAGGTATGATGTCTTATAATTTTTCTTTTTATTTGATTCTGGTGCTCCCGTCACAATATTTTACAATACTCACTTAGTAAAAAAGAATAAAAATTACCTTTGCTTCATTAGAAGTTATAAACATCATAAAAATGTATAATAATTTCATTTCTGTTAATTTTTTTGTATGATGTTCAAGTTTAGTTGCTCTATCTGAAAAATGTTAAAATAAAAATGTAATTTACATTTTAGCCTTGTGATTACAAGAAATTTTAGTTTATATGTAATTACATAATTATTGTTAATATTATTTTAACAATGATGTAGGATAGTTATTGAAAATTTAGATAGGAAGCAATTCTTTTTTCAATTCAAGGACATTTTTCTGAAAGTTTATCTTACTAAAAGTATCATATGTGAATTTCATGATATATTCACCCCAATATTATAAAAGGAAAATACAATGTTACACTATTGTTAAGTTATTAAACACGTATTATTACATAAAAGCTGATGATGGCATGCATTGCAGTTGAAACGTCCAATAAATTGATCATGTCTAATTGACTAAATTGATGTTTTACGATCCTTACGCCTTCCTATATCTAAGAAAAAATAAAAGTATCATACAAAAAATTATAGATTTTTTTTATTTACCTTAGTAGTCGTCGGTCAAATTGACCGTATTTCTTTAGGAAGGTATAAATGACGATAGTTTATTATATTTGCATATTTTATTTTTTTAATAAAAAAAACTGATATATTTAGTTATTAATTCTATTAGGTACTTTAATATAAAAACTATACTTTATTATGAGAAACCTAACTTATTTATTTTTGCTTATTAACTGAGTTGCACCTCAAAACAATTATTTTCCTGTGTTAACTATAACTAGAAATTAATACTATTTGTTTCCTCTGTTCAATTATCACACAAAATGTTAAAGTTAGTGTTAGTGTTACATCAATATGACGTTTAATTATTGAAAAACAAAAACATAAAATATTATTAAAAGGATTGAAGTCAATGGGTTGCAGTCAAAACAGATATTTTACACCACTCTACCGGTTTCGGTCCCACATGAGCCCTCCTCAGGAAGTGGTATTACTTATTTATCACTATTTGTAGTGCAATCATTAAAGATTTTTTGAAATTAGATGATGTATATTGACAGTAGATGTCAAAATCATAGCTCATTTTTGCTATAAATTGTTGTTATTTCCACACAAAAACATTTAAAAATTTGAAATATTATACAATAAGATAGAAATGTGCATATTTTAATATAAAGTTTAGTTTAAATTTTTTTATTATTTTTTAACAAGTTATTCATCTTTAAAGCCAACTAACTATAATTATTATGAATCCAATAGTAGCAATATCCTTCTTGATTGAAATAAAATTATGTGACACAGTGTTTTATAATATGCCTACAGCTGACATGTCCAGGATTTTTATAAAAACCCGAATTTTACAATCTGCCTACGACGTAATATACCTACATTAAAAATTTGAAATAAATATTAATGTTATTATGTCTCTACAAGTTGTCCATCTGTACAATATGTAAAGAGATAATCTCCATTAATTTTGTCGTATATTTTTTGCTGCACCCGCCAGAAATAATTATCCATAGGAATGAATGGAAAATCTGCATTGAAGTAGCCATTGACTAAATTGTATCGACCCTGAAATAATAATATTGGTAATGTAATTATTTTTTAATTTCTTTATTATTTAAATTTAAATTTTACTTTTTTTAATGGGCAGATAAAAGGTGGATCCCATTTCAGCATTATAGTTGATAACATTGTATTATTCTGTTTCAATATAAAACACGCATTATCTGCTGGAATCGTAGCAAAATATTGACAAAAATTTAAGTTTTCTTTATTAGCACATCTATCGATTTTGATGATTACCTACAAAAACATGATTATTTATTAGCATAAAAATAAATTCAATTATTTGATAACTTACTTTAATTTCATTAATGTCTTTCAGTAGATCAAAACTAGCGTTGATATATGAACGGCGATATATCGTTTTTAAATTTTCATCCCTAAATATAAAAGGTGCATTTGGCGATTTGTCACATACTTCGTACCTGTCAAGTGTCATCTCTTTCTGTAATGTAAAATGAATTTTCCAATAAAATATGAATTGTATTGAAATTTTACAAAAATGTCAATTTACGACTATATTTAACTTCAGATCCGAACTGAATTGAATTTAATTTTCAAATTAACATAACTTGATGATAATTAGTAATTACAAAAGTTATGATGTCTTATAATTTTTCCTTTTATTTGATTCTGGTGCTCCCGTCACAATATTTTACAATAATCACTTAGTAAAAAAGAATAAAAATTACCTTTGCTTCATTAGAAGTTATAAAAATGTATAATAATTTCATTATTGTTAATTTTTTTTGTATGATGTTCAAGTTTACCTGCTCTATCGGAAAAATGGTAAAATAAAAATGTAATTTACATTTTAGCCTTGTCATTACAAGATATTTTAGTTAATAATGTAATTATATAATTATTGTTAATATTATTTTAACAATTATGTAGGATAGTTATTGAAAATTTAGATAGGAAGTAATTTTATTTAACATTTCAAGGGCATTATAATGAAAGTTTATCTTACTAAAAGTATCAATGTGAATTGCATCATAATCCACTCCAATACTATAAAAGAAAAAAACAATGTTACATTATTTTTAAGTTATTAAACATGTATTATTATTATTACATAAAAGCTGATGATGACATGCATTGCAGTCGAAACGTCCAATAAATTGATCATGTCTAATTGACTAAATGAT
Organism: Agonum fuliginosum; assembly: GCA_947534325.1. NCBI lineage: Eukaryota > Metazoa > Arthropoda > Insecta > Coleoptera > Carabidae > Agonum > Agonum fuliginosum. The sequence continues at coordinate 7,476,383 of OX384031.1, forward strand.
TAAAGATTAAAGATAAAGATTATTATTATTAAATTAATGTGTTACCATTCTTACGCATTCCTATATCTAAGAAAAAATAAATGTATTTTATATATATTATAATTTAAAAGTGTTTAAAAATAATCCAAAAAATTTAAATAAAACTTTATACTAAAGTATGCACATTTCTACGTTATTGTATAGAATTTCAAATTTTTAAATGTATATGTGTAGAAATAACAAAAATTTATAGCAAAAATGTGGTATGATTTTGACACTTTTTAGAAACTGTTAACTTTAATGACGTCTACTGTCAATATACATCATGCAAAAAAATTCAAATTTTGGTATGGTATAGTTATAAGCTTAGTTAAGTTATTTGCTACTGTAAATTTTTTTTAAAGTTTATATTTTGTTTATAATAATAAAATAAGTGAACATGTAATATCTTTGTTACTGGTAATCTTATAAGATTCAAATTTAGGTTTCCGATGCCTTATATAAGTATAAAAAAGAATTGTTAATCATTTTTATTTTAAACTTATTATATGAATTATAATAATTGTTTTCTGAAAAAGTGATACCTCAGGATTCATAAATTTCAGAAAAAAATTTATTAAAATTAAAGTAATAATTTTTAAATAAAAATGATAAACAAATCTTTTTTATAATTATATAAGGCATCGCTAACCTAAATTTGAATCTTATAAGATTACCAGTAACAAAGATATTACATGTTCACTTATTTTATTATTATAAACAAAATATAAATATTTAAAAAAAATTACACTAGCTAATAACTTAACTAAGCTTGTAACTATACTATACCAAAATTTGAATTTTTTTGCATGATGTATATTGACAGTAGACGTCATTAAAGTTAACAGTTTCTAAAATGTGTCAAAATCATAGTTCATTTTTTATATAAATTTTTGTTATTTCTACACATAAACATTTAAAAATTTGAAATTCTATACATTAACGTAGAAATGTGCATACTTTAGTATAAAGTTTTATTTAAATTTTTTGGATTATTTTAAACAAGTTATTCAACTTTACATCCGAGTGACCATACTTATTACTCCGATAGTAAATTGATGTTTTACGATCCTTGTGCTTTCCTATATCTAAGAAAAAATAAAAGTATCATACAAAAAATTATAGATTTTTTTTATTTACCGTAGTAGTCGTCGGTCAAATTGACCGTATTTCTTTAGGAAGGTATAAATGACGATAGTTTATTATATTCGCATATTTTATTTTTTTAATAAAAAAACTAATATAGGTATTTGGTTATTAATTCTATTAGGTACTTTAATATAAAAACTATACTTTATTATGAGAAACATAACTTATTTATTTTTGCGTATTAACTGAGTTGCACTTCAAAACAATTATTTTCCTGTGATAACTAGAAATTAATACTATTTTTTTCCTGTGTTCAATTATCACATAAAATGTTAAAGTTAGTGTTAGTGTGTGTGTGTTACATCAATATGACGTTTAATTATTGAAAAACAAAAACATAAAATATTATTAAAAGGATTGAAGTCAATGGGTTGTAGTCAAAACAGATATTTTACACCACTCTACCGGTTTCGGCCCCACATGAGCCCTCCTCAGGAAGTGGTATTACTTATTTATCACTATTTGTAGTGCAATCATTAAAGATTTTTTGAAATTAGATGCTGTATATTGACAGTAGATGTCAAAATCATAGCTCATTTTTGCTATAAATTGTTGTTATTTCCACACAAAATCATTTAAAAATTTGAAATATTATACAGTAAGATAGAAATGTGCATATTTTAATATAAAGTTTAGTTTAACTTTTTTTATTATTTTTTAACAATTTATGCATCTTTAATAAACCCAACTAACTATAATTATTATGAATCCAATAGTAGCAATTTCCTTCTTGATTGAAATAAAATTATGTGACACTGTGTTTTATAATATGCCTACAGCTGACATGTCCAGGATTTTTATAAAAACCCTAATTTTACAATCTGCCTACGACATAATATACCTACATTAAAAATTTGAAATAAATATTAATGTTATTATGTCTCTACAAGTTGTCCATCTGTACAATATGAAAAGAGATAATCTCCATTACGTTTGTCGTATATTTTTTGCTGCGTCCTCCAGAAATAATTATCCATAGGAAAGAATGGAAAATCTGCATTGAAGTAGCCATTGACTAAATTGTATCGACCCTGAAATAATAATATTGGTAATGTAATTATTTTTTAATTTCTTATATTATTTAAATTTGTATTTTACTTTTTTTAATGGGCAGATAAAAGGTGGATCCCATTTCAGCATTATTGTTGATAACATTGTATTATTCTGTTTCAATATAAAACACGCATTATCTGCTGGAATCGTAGCAAAATATTGACAAAAATTTAAGTTTTCTTTATTAGCACATCTATCGATTTTGCTGACTATCTACAAAAACATGATTATTTATTTGTATAAAAATACAATCAGTTATATAATATCTTACTTTAATTTCATTAATGTCTTTCAGTAGATCAAAACTAGCGTTGATATATGTACGGCGATATATCGTTTTTAAATTTTCATCCCTAAATATAAAAGGTGCATTTGGCGATTTGTCACATACTTCGTACCTGTCAAGTATCATCTCTTTCTGTAATGTAAAATGAATTTTCCAATAAAATATGAATTGTATTGAAATTTTACAAAAATGTCAATTTACGACTCTATTTAACCTTAGATCCGAACTGAATTGAAATTAATTTTCTAATTAACATAACTTGATGATAATTAGTAATTACAAAAGGTATGATGTCTTATAATTTTTCCTTTTATTTGATTCTGGTGCTCCCGTCACAATATTGTACAATAATCACTTAGTAAAAAAGTATAAAAATTACCTTTGCTTCATTAGAAGTTATAAACATCATAAAAATGTATAATAATTTCATTTCTGTAAATTTTTTTGTTGTATGATGTTTAAGTTTACCTGCTCTATCTGAAAAATGGTAAAATAAAAATGTAATCTACATTTTAGCCTAGCCATTAAAAGATATTTTAGTTAATAATGTAATTGCATAATTATTGTTAATATTATTTTAACAATGATGTAGGATAGTTATTGAAAATTTAGATAGGAAGTAATTATATTTTAACATTTCAAGGGCATTTTAATGAAAGTTTATCTTACTAAAAGTATCATTTGTGAATTGCATGATATATTCACCCCAATACTTAAAAAAAAAACAATGTTACACTATTGTTAAGTTATTAAACATGTATTATTACATAAAAGCTGATGATGACATGCATTGCAGTCGAAACGTCCAATAAATTGATCATGTCTAATTGACTAAATTAATGTTTTACCATCCTTACGCCTTCCTATTATCTAAGAAAAAATAAAAGTATCATACAAAAAATAAAGGATTTTTTTTATTTACGCCGGAGTTATACAGGTCTGTGAATGTAGTCGGTCAAATTGACCGTATTTCTTTAGGATGATATAAAATGACGATTGTTTGTTATATTCGCATATTTTATTTTTTTAATAAATATAAAAAAATCTGAAGTGGCCTGCACACAACCTTCCGCCATATCTAGACTTATAAACATAAATGTACACATATACAATCCGGTGTCTTTAAAATATACAAATAAAAATCGAAAATATTCAAACACAGAAATTTGCATCACCTGAATCAAAAGATTCGTTCACAGGAAAACTCTTCTGTGTTGAAGCCATCCTCCGTTCAATTACTACATTTAATATCTTACTTATGACTTATATGGCGCTAGTAGGTATGTCAATTTGTCACCCGTCTCACCTTTCAATATTTTTTACGCAGAAACAAAAATCAACCGAACATGGATTACAAGATTTCAACGTTTTGTCTGATAAATTTATTTTTTAAATTTTACTGCAGTTCTTTAATGCTAACCAGATAAAGACAATTGTTTTATAACATAAGTTGCAAATAACTTTATTTCTTATACTTATTACAAATAAATACTGTAAATATGTATTCAAATTTATATAAATTTTTGACAATTATCTTTTTAATCTTCAAAAAATATCACTTCCGGTGAAGATATTTGTACCAAAATCTAATGAGCTCTTCCTATTTGTATACAATTGTATATGAAATTTTTTGGGTAATTCGTATGTGAGTTATGCGACATCCGGCATCGGCCCGGACCACACACATATACACACACACACACACACACACACACACACACACACACACACACACACACACACACACACACACACACACACACACACACACACACACACACACACACACACACACACACACACACACACACACACACACACACACACACACACACACACACACACACACACACACACACACACACACACACACACACACACATACATACATACATACATACAGATATCATCGAGCAACTATTAAAAATGAGTTATAAGGACCCTAATTCGTGCTCATCCACTTAAAACTCACAACCCGGTTTTTTGCATGATTTCAATACCTTCCTTTACAGGTAAGCGGAAGGTAAAAACTGTTATATTTGTTTATTAATTCTATTAATTTCATATAAAAACTATACCATATTATGAGAAACATAACTGTTGCACCTCAAAACAATATTTTGTGTGTGTTAACTATAAACTAGAAATTAATCTTAGATATTCATAGTTTTCCTCTGTTCAATTATCACATAAAATGTTAGTATTAGTATCTGTGTTACACCAATATGACGTTTAATTATGGAAAAACAAAAGCATAAAATATTATATTTAATGTGAGAATTTTTCATTCAGTTTTATTTTATTGCCAATATTATGTTGAATAAAAATTTAACTGCCAAATTAAAGCTCTACGTTTTTTGTATAGGCTAATAATTATGACTCGGTATATAATGTCATATCATCTTATTATACACAATATGCCGTGGTTTTTGGTAGAAATTTCTGAACTGAATTTAAAATAAACCTAGAAGATATTTTTTAATACGAGCGAATAAAATTTTCGGTATGTGGCTTGGCTAACGACTGCAATATTAAAAATCTGACGTGGACACCACATGACTTCCTTGTACGCCTTGTGTGTTCATACTTTTCTTAATAACTAAAATGTAGAATAATATAAAAAATTCTTTTAACTTATTATACTAGTATACTCACAAATATATTTTAGTCATTTTATTTAAACTGCAGAAGAAGATATAAAGCATATTTTACTATTGTCACTGTCATGTCATAATCATTTAAATTTTACGTAGTAACAAATGTTAATCGATAATGGACTACAAGATACCGAAATACTAAATTATAAGTATATACTTTAATTATTCTTAAATGATAGAAGATACAGAAAAATTTATAAAATACCGATTGTAGATAATAATCACATAATCTTTCATTTAAAATAAAAAAAATTGTCTAAAATTAATTATTTATCAAAATATTTTTAAAAAGTACTACTTCCGATTTATAGATTGAAACCAAAAATGGGAGGTGCACAACTAGATGCTATAACAGTCCTTAATACAAAATTTCAGCTTTCTACGTCTAACCGTATTTGAGTTATGCGACACACATACGTCCGTACGTACATACGTACATACATACGTACAGACGTCACGACGAAACTAGTCATAATGGATTCAGAAAAGGTCAAAACGGATATTTCCATCAAAATCTGAAAACCGAAATTTTTCGGGATTATAATACTTCCTTATTACTCCGTACAAGGAAGTAAAAATGTGCTCATTTATTTTTCAGTTAAAACTATTTATTAAGTAAGGTAAACTAAAAGTATTGATGACCATTTACTTAGCATTTATGAAGAAATTATGTTTAATTATAAATTTTATAATTTTATTTCTTTTTTTGTAAAAACATAAATTTTTTGTCAAGTAAACAAGTAAGTAATGTACGTTACTTTAATAATTATTATTTTTGAACCGACACCCGAAAAAACCTAAATAATAGAAGTTTTTAAACTCTTATATTTTAAACCTCTTGAACCTAAATTGAAACCTGTACCGTTTTTTTTGTTGGAACAGTAACCGAACCTGAACTACAAATATCGCTGCAGTATTATGTACGTGCGTGCGGTTACCGCAGCAATCAACTCATGGTTATTAGTAGAGACAAAGAGTACACATTTTGTGCAATTAAGCTGAAATGTTCACCTGACTGGATTTAAACCTGAGTAAGAACCACAGTCGGTCACATACTAACGCATTCAGTCATCCACCTCATATAAGTACCTAAATAAATAATAATAACAAATTCCATAACATATAAATAAAAAATAAAAAATCTGTAAACAAGTTGACAAAAATATAGAAAATTGATTGTTATATTCATTTTTTGTAAATTAACTTAAGATAAAAATATAATATAATTATTTTATCCCATCTCGTACGCTTATGATATAAGTTAGAAGGGCTGACGTATCAAATATCAATTCCATGACTATAAATACTGAATTACAGTTAAGTTTACATCAGTGCACCTGTCTGCTACACAAAGATGTGGAAACTCTTGGTTCTTTCTGTACTGTCAGCGTCATCATGGGCTGCACCAGCACCAGGTTACCTGGGGGAATCACTCTACAGTGCCGCTCCCGGTGTTGTACACGTCGCCGGCGGTCCGTCCATCACTTCCAGTAGCAGCTCCGTGGTGCACAGCACTGCGCTGGTCCATACTACCGCCCCAGCTGTTCAAATAGCTGCTCCAGCTGTACATCTAGCTGCACCAGCTGCACATCTAGCTGCACCAGCTGTACATCTAGCTGCACCAGCTGTACAACTAGCTGCACCAGCTGTACATCTAGCTGCACCTGCTGCACATCTAGCTGCACCAGCTGCACATCTAGCTGCACCAGGTGTCCATCTTTCTGCTCCGAGTGTATTCTCCGCCCCGGCCCTGCTCCATGGTTCAGCTTTGAATGCAGGTTTGTTAGCTGCACCAGCTGCGCATGCGCCGGTTCTAGCTGCACATTCAGCTGTAGCTGCTTCTGCTCTAGCTGGGCATGGGTTGCTAGAACTAGGAGGTGGACAGTTGGCTCTTGGAGTTCATGGAATTCATTGAGGAAGATATACAAAATGAACTGTTTATTTGTGAGTTGGTTGTATTTGAATTTGTATTTTTGGATGATTTAATAAAAAAATGTTTCATTTGGATTGCTTCTTTATTCATGTTTTTTTAAATTTGTATATGTTCTGAGCGACAGGTCCATTGCATTTTTGTCATTAGTGTCCATTTATCGTCAATAATGTAAGCGTTCCTTTAACACCGGGAAATGTCCCTTTTATACCTGTAAAAGTATTGAAAGGGACATTTGCATGATTTTTTATTTAAATTAATTTTCTCTTTAATACAGGTTGGTTTTAATTGTTTATGTGACAAGAAGATAGTTAAATCATATAGCTTTAATAATATGTACTTTGTTTAAAGAAATAATTTTCAATTGCTAAACTATAATTATTTTAAAAAAATTGCTCCTTTCATGCCACCTCTCCCCTACTAATAGAAAAATATTCTCAAAATGTAATGCAAGAAACCGAAAGCCAATATTTTTATCCGGTCAGAAGTTACAGATTTTTTAGATGCCGTATATTGACAGTAGATGTCATTGAAATTAACAGTTTCTAAAAATATGTCAAAATCATAGCTAATTTTTGCTATAAATTGTTGTTATTTCCACACAAATACATTTAAAAAATTGAAACATGATACAATAAAATAGAAATGTACATATTTTAGTATAAAGTTTAGTTCATTTTTTTTATTTTTTAACAAGTTTTTCATCTTTAAACCCAACTGATTATAATTATTATTATGAATCCAATAGTAATACCCTTCTTGTTTGAAAAAAATTGATACTGTCTACAACCTACATGTGTAGGATTTTTATAAAAACCCTAATTTTACAATCTACCTACGACATAATATAATACATTAAACATTTAAAGTAAATATTAATGTTATTATGTCTCTACAAGTTGTAAATCTAAACAATACGTAAAGAGATATTCTCCATTACTTTTGTCGTATATATTTAGCTGCACCCTCCAGAAATAATTATCCAAAGGAAAGTATGGAGAATCTGCATTTAAGTAGCCATTGACTAAATTGTATCGACCCTAAAATAACATTGGTAATGTAATTATTTTTTTAACTTCTTATATTATTTAATTTATGATTTACTTTTTTTAATGGGCAGATAAAAGGTGGATCCCATTTCCACATTAATGTGGAAAACATTGTATTATTCTGTTTTAATAAGAAACACGCATTATCTACTGGAATCCTAGCAAAAAATTGACAAAAATCTAAGTTTTCTTTATTAGCACATCTATCGATTTTGCTGATTATCTACGAAAACATGATTATTTATTTGTATAAAAGTAAAATAAATTATATAATATCTTACTTTAATTTCATTAACGTCTTTCAGTACATCGAAACTAACATTCACATAAGTACGGTGATATAAATCGTTTTTAAATTTTCATCCCTAAATATAAAAGGTGCATTTGGTGATTTGTCACATACTTCGATCCTATGTATCGTAAACTCTTGCTGTAATGTAAAATAAATTTTCCAATAAAATATGAATTTTATTCAAATTTTACAAAAATGTCAATTTACGACTCAATTTGACCTCTGATACGAACTGTAATGAATTGAATTTTCCAATTAGCATAACTTATGATAATTAATTACAAAAGTTATGATGTCTTATAGTTTTCCCTTTTATTTGATTCTGGTGATACTTAAGTTTCTACGAAGCTCCCGTCACAATATTATACAACAATCTCTTAATGAAGAAGTATAAAAATTACCTTTGCTGCATTAGAAGTTATAAACATTATAAAAATGTATAATAATTTCATTTCTGTTATTTTTTGTATGATGTTCAAGTTTACCTGTTCAACTGAATTGAATTGAATTGAAAACCAGCAATCGTTGAATTCCCTCCCATTGTACTCACTTTTGTGCAATAAATATATTATTATTATTATTATTATTATTATTATTAATCTAAAAAATGGTAAAATAAAAATTTTATTTACATTTTAGCATTGCCAGTACAAGACATATGTATTTTATAATGTAATTACATATAATTATTGTTAACATTATTTTAAAAATGATGTACGATAGTTACCTATTGAAAATTTAGGTAGGCAGTAATTTTTTTTTTATTTCAAGGTTATTTTTATGAAAATTTATTTTACTAAAAGTATCATACAAAAATAATGGATTTTTTAATTTACCCGGCATTACACAGATCTGTGAATTTAGCTGGTCAAATCTTCAAATACGTTTTAAACCCAATTTCAGATATTTAGTACCTAAAACCTTTTTAGGTACCTAGCTACTTTTGCAAAATTTTATTTTTGTTAATGATTTATTAAATTTTTGATTAAATTGTTAAAAAGCTGTAAGAATTTTTGAACCTATTTAGGCACCTACCTATTTTTGTAAATTTTAAAACCTAAATTCCCATCTCTAGTTATTATATTGATGTGTAGGTACCGCATCTATTGTTTTCACAAATTATAAATAATTTATGTTAACGAATAACTTAACAAAGCTTATGTTTATGCACAGTATATCAAAATATGAATATTTTTTGATAATATTAATGTAGTGACGTCATTAAAGTTTTAACGGTTTCTAAATATATGTCAAAATCATAGCTCATTTTTGCTATAAATTGTTGTTATTTCCACAAAATTGAATTAAAAATTTGAAACTTTAGTCATCTTGAATTCGCATGTCACATAGTATATTAGCGGTTATTTAACTCACGAGCATGGTTGTCAGTGGAGAATGTATCACAGGAGATATTATTGTGCAGTGCTAAACTGTTCCATTGTTCTAAATGATTTAAAATCCAAAAAATATTGTGTTGATTGTGTCTTGCTCCCCTGTTGAAGTCTAATAATAAAATTACCAATAAAAGACAAAAATGCGTATAAATATAATATATTTATAATTATTTACAAACAATTTCAAACATCATCGCCGAAAAATCTACAAAATTACAAAATTTACAATATGGCCAGAAGAATTACCTATTACTTAATTTACAAAACATGGACACCATGAACACCATGGACACCATGGACACTGTGGACAACGGGGGCGGCGACATGGGCAACATGTCCGTTGACGAGTCCATGGGAGTAGGCGGAGACGACGGGGCCGGCATGGACGCTGTGTACCACTGGGGCGGCATGGACGCTGTGAACCACGGGAGCGGCATGGACGGCGTGAACCACGGGGGCGGCATGGACCACGGGGGCGGTGTGGACGGCGTGGCTGTGCACCACGGTGCTGGAGTGCGAACTGATGGAGGTGGGCACGCTGCCGACCACGGCGGAGTGGGCCACGACCGGGGCGCTGTAGGCCACGGGGGCGGCGTACAAACCGGGCCTGGGGGCGGCCACGGCGACGGCGACGAGAGCGGACAACACCACCAGCTTGAACATCTTGAAGTTTGAGAGGTCTGTGTGTTACTACAGTCAACTGATGCTAGATCAACCGATCAACTGCTGTTTTATACTGATTCAACTAGCGCTGTCTTTGTTCATTTTCAGTAAGATCTGACCTTCGTCTAGTGTGAAGGGCAGGGGAACCAGTTGGCTAGGTGGTTCTTTGTGTTCTGCACTGTTTATTGGTTCCTTGTTCGATCAATGCTTTTATTACATTTTATACGAGACAAATTTAATTATAGAGATAACAATCTTATTTCCTAACATAAACAGCTTTATAGAAATAATTGTAGAAATAGTTAAAAATCATATAAAAATAAAAGTTTATGTCAAAATTGTTAACACCTTTTGTCAACAACAATTTAACAATACAATTAAATTATCTAAAAAGGTTCAGATTTATAAAACCAAATATGAAGCTCTCTAGATCCTTTAATTTCTTCGGTAATATATTCTCGAGCAAATCGTCCTCCGTTTCGCCTCAATAGTCTGCTTTTTCTTTATTCAGTTGGTGATTCCTGCATTTTTAGGTCCTCGGTTACTTCTTTTAGTCACGTAGACCTCGGTCTTTCTCTTCGTCTTCTTCCAGGCTCCCAAATCTACTAGTATTTTGTGGATCATTGTTTCCTCACTTGCTCTCCATGTGTGTCCTATCCTAATCATCTTACTTCTTTACTATATCTTCTCCATTTCATTTAATATTTCACTATTAATTCTACTTCGATATTCATCTTCATTAATTTAGACTGGTCCCAGTATTTTATTTTGATGGTAACCATTCTACAGGATTAATTCCCAATTGCAGAATGATAGATGTTACTGTTTTTCCTCTTTTTTGCCATTGTTAGCGTTTCTGTGTCGTATAACAGTAAAGGTCTTATCATTGTTTTGTATATTTTTATTTTTGTACCTTTAGTGAGTATAGTATTTTGCATTTTATAACTAGTACATAATTATTTAACCAATTAAATTATTCAATTGTGTATTCAAAGCAGCAGTAAATAATAAATCAGTAAAAGCGAGTAGACGTGTCATTTAACTTGTTGATATTTTTCCCCAAATTACTCACAGTTCCTAACACTTAGTAAGTTAACTTCTTATAGTACTTTATAATATTATTATTTAAAAGAAAAAAGAATGTGGTTTTGAGCAGAAAAAACGCATGGTTATAACGGTCTAGGCCTAGGGCAATGTGTACTTTTTAGTTTACCAAAAGATTTGCATTAAATTTTCATATTTACCTGCCTATATAATATTTCTCAATTATTCAATATATTCAATTAAATTGAAATGTGTACCAAACTAGATTCGAACCTTAGTTGTCAGAACCATACACTCCGCTATGTCCACTCTCAAATTTAAATATTGTCGCACTTATTAGCAAGTAACAATTTCAATAATCATTTCAAGAGAGATAAAACAAAACGCATAAATTAAAAAAATTAATAAAATGTAATTTCTTAAAAATGACAGAAAAAATCTCAATAATGAGATATCCTATAAAAAGATCCAGATTTCATACAAAAAGTGTTTAAAATCGAGTTAAAAATAAAATCTGCAAGCAAAAACAGTCAACAGACATACCTACAAGGATAACGAACAATGAACTTGCAACCTTGCAACTCAAAGTGCAATCATTATTGTTCTTACTCTTACTTGCAACAATACCTTAAAAAACAAAAATAATAATGAAGTCATGATTAATACATAATGGAACATAATCCAAGAGCAATTATTGTGCAGCATTATTGAACTTTTCTCAATTATTTACTCTTTGAATTTTTTCATTACATCTTCGAAATATTTAAAAATAATGTTCGTAAACATATTAATAAATATTAATATGATCATTATTTTTAATTCAAGGTTCTGATAAACACGCAGAGACAAAATATAAGTAACTAGGCTTAATATTTTACTCAGCATTCTTTAATATTTAACGTCAGCAAAAATTATGCTTATCTCATGCATCAGTAAATAAATACTAATTAATTAATAATAATAACTTGACGAATTTCTTTGACTTTAAAATAAGTTGTAGTTATTAATAATATGTTAATTTAAAAACCGTTAATTCTATAATTAATCAAGGAGTACAACAACACATACAGTAAAAAACTAACATGTTATTCATACTCAAAACTTTGTATACAAAAAAATTTACGATAAATCGAAATCAGACAATACTACGTTCTCCACGCCTAAATATCAAGGACGAGTTTTTTTTGTTAAAATCGATCCTACAGTGTTGCGTATAAGAGGGCATACAAGAAACTTTTAAACCTATAAAATCTATATTATGATTTCCGTTATGCAAATTGTATGTTTTTATTGAGTACAGATTGAGTTGAACGAATAAACAACAAAAAACAATAATTGATTTTGTAGTTTGGGAGTAAAATACTTCTGGTAGCTTTTTTTAGAGTGTGTAATGTGTATTATTATTTCATCAGATTTTGATTATATCTATAAGTATATCTAAATCAGATTAATTATGAGATTACAGTGCTCAAAATGAAATATAAACACAAATCATAAAACGTTTATTTATTTTTTTATTTAGAAGCGAATGGACTACTCTGGTCATTTGCTGATGTATTTATTTTAAATATTATGTAATTTTCTTGAATGGGCTCTTAATTTTAATAGAGACAACTACTGGAATTCGGTTAATTTATTTTGATTTTTAATGATATACTACACATCTCAAAAAAATTTAATTGTGATCTATTTGCTATATTTTCAGTTTTTTTAAATTTTTATGTATTTTAATTGTAGCTCCTGATGATAACCCAGGTGGGTTATGAAACTGGTTGAGGTTGAAATAAAATCAAAATAAATTGACTGAATTCCAATATTTGTTTTTATTAATATTTATTTTAATACAGTTAAAAAAATTATGCTTGTATTTATATTAAGCTTATTTTAAATCTATTGGTACAACTGATATTACAGATCTAGATAAGGTAGGTAATTTGAAATTATTAGTTTATTAGAAAATCTTAAAAACTGTGATATCTTCACTTGTTTTATGCAACCATCACTTTAGTTCTGTAGGACCATCTGTATACCAAGAAATAATATTATGTTTTAATTAGTTCACCTTTCAGTAATAAGAAAGGCAATTTTTAACAAAGATATTTATAAAATAAACATAATAAAATCTATCAAATGAAAATCATTTTATATACTACTACCTATTTAAAAATTGTCCACACATTTATATGAGTGTAATTAAATAGATATAAAATATAATTAATTGAAATTGGAATTCTACTAGTAAATAACTAATAAACTAATATTATATAGTAATTGTACTTTTCATTTCACATTCTTAATTTAAAAACAAAGATATTAGTATCCCACAAGCTGCAATACTAAAATAATATTCGGGAAGTCAGCCATATGGCACAATGCCACTCACTGTTGTGAATAATTATTTATTCAGAATTTCAATACAACCCACAAAACAGATCTGTACAGTATACAGTAGATTATAAGGCGAGACTGCCGCGTGAATTCGTCCATAAGCAAAAGAAATTTTATACCACAAACCGCGATTTGATAATTTTCTAATTTTTCAAGTTATTCCTATTTCTCACATTTTTCAATTCACAACTTCAGGCTGCGTAATCTCAAAAACTTAACGAGATAATTTAACTCTGGTTTACAGCAGTGTGTTTCTCGCAAATAATTTATTGTCTTTATACCAAATTTTGTGTTTATAGAATTTTTAAAATTTTGAATTTCAAAACAATTACTCAAAACGATGTTATCACCTTTGAATTTCTCACGTTGTCTTTAATGGGAATACAAATTTGCAGCGAAAAATTCAGGCACATTTTTCCGAAGAATTTTTAAAATCTCAACATTTCGGAGTAGATACCTATTACCATTTTATCAGATTTCAAAAATCATTTTTCAACTATGTACCCATCGGATTTTTTGCTGAAAATACCGATGAACCCATGTAGTTCTCTTATCGTTCTCGATTTATCAAGGGTGATTATTTTTTGAAACTCGAAAATTTTCGAAATATTAAAAATACTATTTTAGTCAAATAAATTGCGAGAAACATAATGTTACGAACCGCAATAGGAAAGAATAAAACGCTGATCAGCGCTGACCGCTGAAACACTGATCCGCAAAAGGATGCACAGATGCACGTAAAAAAGAATAAATTAATTAAAACCGAGTATGTGGGACTCAAGAAGGGTATAAGGTTTCTTTATTTAGATTAGTTCAATTCGAGTTTTTACCAAAACCGACTCAAGAAGGAGTTCAGTTCAATCAGAGTTTCTACATCCATCTATGCAATTCTTCGCAGATCAGCGTTTCAGCGGTCTACGCTGAAAAATAAATAAAACGTTGATCAGCGCTGTTCAGCGGATTATTCTTTTTTACGTGCATTTGCATGTGTATATTTCTTTGCAGATCTGCGTTTTATTCTTACCCATTTTTTTATATCAGGTGTGGTTTTTAAGATAATAATGTGTCCCCAAAGTTGTAATCAATAGAAAATATAAAAATTGGGAATTCTATACGACTGTTATAGAATGTTATCATTTTCAATTATGGAATGGTTACATTATAATGGATTCATTTCGTCATTGATTGATGGGTAGCTTTAAAATACGTTTAGATTTATTAATTTATTAATTTTGTGTAGAATATTATTTTTTAAATACTTTTTTACTTCCTTGTACGAAGTAAGGAAGTATTGTAATCGCGAAAAATTTCGGTTCTCAGATTTTGACGGAAATATCCGTTTTGACCTTTTCTGAATCCATTATGACTAGTTTCGACGTGACGTCTGTACGTACGTACGTACGGACGTACGGACGTATGTGTGTCGCATAACTCAAATACGGTTAGACGTTGAAAGTTGAAATTTTGTATTTAGGACTGTTATAGCATCTAGTTGTGCACCTCCTATTTTTGGTTTCAATCTATAAACCGGAAGTAGTACTTTTTAAAAATATTTCGATAAATATTTAATTTAACACAAATTTTTTTATTTTAAATGAAAGATTATGTGATTATTACCTAAAATCGGTATTTTATAAATATTTTTGTATCTGGTATCATTTAGGAATAATTAAAGTATATATTTTTAATTTATTATTTCTTTATCTTGTAGTCCATGATCGATTAACATTTGTTACTACGTAAAATTTAAATGATTATGACATGACAGTGACAATAGTAAAATATGCTTTATATATCTTCTTCTGCAGTTTAAATAAAATGACTAAAATATATTTGTGAGTATACTAGTATAATATGTTAAAAGAATTTTTTATATTATTCTACATTTTAGTTATTAAGAAAAGTATGAACACACAAGGCGTACAAGGAAGTCATGTGGTGTCCACGTCAGATTTTTTATTTTAATAGTTTTAGGTATATATACTATTTTGTAACACATTACACAAATCGAAATTTGTGGTAAATTCTCGTAAAGAAGTAGGTACTTAAACTATTTTCAAACCACTTAATATAAATAAAACCTTACATAAATTAAATTTTATGACTTGTTAAAATATAGTTTGCTATAGAAAATAAATGACTTCCACGCGCATTACTTTCTTTTCTTCATTAATCATATAATGTAATTTATTTTATTATCCACTAAATTTGTAATTATCATTGTCTTCATGAAAAGGCATAAATAATTATTATGGTTCGTACATAATATTTAATTTCATGCTGCTCAGTGCTCACGCACTGTATTACTCATCAAGATTTACAACAAATTTCAAGACGAACGCAACTGCACCAACCAACATCCGGATCCGGGAGAAAGTGACAGACGAAAACATATCAAACTTCAAAGAAAACATCTGACCAACGAACTCCAAATCCACAAAAACATAAAACGGTCTCTAAGAAGACTGAACTTATTCGGAATTCTTCGGTAACAGTTTGATCTACTTCTCATCGCATACGAGGTCGTCCGAAGAAGGCATATCCTCACGTGGAAATGTTACGAATTAGCTGTGGAGGTAACTAAACTACGTAGTTCTTAACGTGACGTCACTGAACTCATTCAATGTCATAATTGTTACGGCGACTGCTAGCCACAGGGCACCAATACGAAATGTAATGAAAGTGAATCTTGTTTTGGTATCAGTTTACATTGTTTTGTTTTAATGACAGATTATCAGATTGCAGACTGGCAAAAAATCAAAGTGGTAATACATCTATTAGTCTATTACATAAAAACATATTTAATTAAATCATGTTTAGGTACTATAGAAAGTTGACAGTCTGAAGGATCATTTTACTATCTATACTAAATTTATCCTTTTTCTAAATATACTGTGTTTTGGTAATTTAATATAAATAAATTTTGAAAGTTCGTTTTTCCTCAAATTAGAAAATGTTCTGTCGGTACCAATGCTGTTAATGGATCAACATTTTTAACAATGTAATGAAAAACGTCTTGACTGGATGATAATGAAAAAAGAAAATTTACTGGAATTCAGTAAAATTTTGAAGAGTTTATATTTCAATGACAGTTTATGTTTCTGTTTATGACTTTAATTCCCTGAAGAAAGCCCTGTGGGGTAGAAACTGGTTGGAGTTGAAATAAATCCTTCAAAATTTGACTAAATTCCAGTAAATTTTCCTTTTCTCATCTTTTAGAAAATTAAAAACATTTAAATCGTTATTTCAAATCACAATTAAAATAAATTTAGACAAATAATTATCAACAATAAATAACTACTGAAATTTACATATTGATGTCCGCTAGGAAGCCAAGAGAGAGCGCTAAAAGTAGAAAAATTATTTTAAAGAAAAAATAAATAATGGTAGCTAAGACAACATTCTAAATTTGGCTTCCTTCGCTCGCTATTAATTATTGTGATAACTATATTTTTGCTTATTTCTATACACGAAGAAGGTTAAAAATTCAGTTTCTACACCGATGAAAATGTAATTTTTAGATTAAATATATACCCTAAACCATAAAATATTTCACTTATTTTTCTATTCTCAGCAGTCCCAGGTTCAATCCCAGCAACCGACATAAAAAAGTCATTAAGTCTGAGTGGTTGGATTCAACTTTAAGAGGCCCGTCTACTTCTAAAAATCCAGCATAAAATGTACTAACGTACGTAACGTTTTGTGGCCAGTACAAAAATATTCCAACAAGGATTATAGTATACATAAAGGATGAATAAACTTTTTAAAATATTAATAAAAAATTGTAAATAATTATAAAAATTTCGAAAAATTCATAAAAATTTCCAACTTATGCAAACTTTACACGGTTATATCTCATGGTAGAAATTGATTTTTAAAATTTAAAAATGGTAAATCTTTATATCCATTCTTTCTGTATTAAATATTTTAAAAAACATTATCTTGAAGTCAATAATAAACTGACAGTTTACGAAAACACTTTTACAATATTTCTCAACTTCAAAATGACATTGCATAGCTAGGATGCGGCAAAGTACGAGTTTTGTGCAGCTGCAGTTGTGAGGAAAGGAGTGGAATAGAAGAAAAAGTAAAATCGAAAGTATTCTAGGAATACCTAGACGGACCGCTAATACAATCTACCATTCTGTCATCGGCATTTTGATGAAATTAAAAATCTTCATTGTAAGTTCAACAAGCAACAAGAATACCACTGGTTCCGAGTGGTTGGATTCCACTATAACAACATGTACCATAGTGACATCATTGGAAGTTAATCCTGCTGAATGGCTATAGTCAAAATAAAAATGCTTCATTTTAATCAGATTTAAACGCATTTTTCGATTCTCAGTATTTCCCAACTTGCTTCAAATTGTGTTTCTGGACCAGACATATTGTTGTGTTCAATTTGTTCTTGAACACAGGATATTTGATTAGTTCTACAATCTTTGTTTCCAGTACAGGACAATAAGTATTGCATAAATCATTTGTTCGTACAAAAAGATCAACACAAAATGTCATCAGAGTTCCAATTTTATCTCTCATCAGGCTTTATAACTTCCAAAAATATTCTTTGCACATTGGGGTTTATCCATTTTGAAATACGTACCAAGAAACAAGAAGTAGGACAAGAGTTATACAAATTAAAAGACACTACATAGTTGGCCAGATAAAATGCTTGCAAAATTATACGGATTGTAAATACATGAAAGTGAACTGGGCGGTTGGAAATACTTTGTGAATGAATGAATATTGAAGCACATAGCGTGTTGAGTTATGCAATGGGGATTTTGATAATAACAACACCATGTTGAACCGTATCTGAAGTCTTGCTTCATTTCTTATCCGGGAGACTTTACAGAATAAAGATTCACTTTTGCTTTTAAACACAGTAGTTGTTTATTGCGGTAAATAAATTAAATACGAGTAAATGCACTTTTAGTTATTTGTTACTGGTTTTATTTCATATCATTTATGTTGAATATATTATCTACTTGACGTTGACAGATTTACAAGTAAACAATTATTTATACAAGTATACAAAATAATAAAAATGATAAAACTCTCGGCTAGCAAAACAACTATTCTATTCTTTTTAGTTTTATTCTTATGCTATTCAATATAGAATGTTAGTAAATAGACAATAAACAACTGTTATGCAATTTATGCGCAGTATTGTATGTAGGAATGTTGCAATTTGCAAATAAATAACCTGTCAAAAACAGTTGATCTAAGAATTCATTTAAATCTACTACAATAACACAAGTAATTCTTTACACACCGTTTAGTATGTGTGATATTGATTATTAATTATTGTGTGTTGCTTTCAATAAAATACACACATTTAATGTAAAGTGACCATTTATTTTTTGACTGAAATAAATATTCCTATGTTATTGTGTAGTAAATTATTGCCATAGCATAGTGAAGCAAAACAAGGAAAAATATTGCCATGTATATTTTTTGTATCTATTATTTTAAAAACAACGAGAACTAAAATAGGTAATTATAAGAAATATAAGAAAAAATGAGCCGCAGGCGAAAATTGATTGACAGCAAGGGTGGATCTAGGTGATGTTTTTAGGGGTGGGGGGGCTTATATGACAAGTAATTTTAGAAAGCGCCACAGGCGAAATTTTTTTAAAGTTCAGGGTCAAATACTTTTTAAATAGATTTTTCGAAGATAATGAACCTTTATGTACAAAAATAAATAAAAATATAAGTATTACTTCTGCGTTATAAAAAATAGTAGGTATAATAATTAAAGAATAAATTGGAATACCTATTTGTCCATTTTAGAAAAAAAATCTAATCTTGCGGAGGTAAAGGGAGTTGAGTTACCTTTACCGCTCGCTTGGATCCGCCCCTGATTGATAAATGAAAGACTTTTTAGATATAAGTTGAATTTTATAAAAATTATTGTTAACATTAACATTATAAATTGTTAAAGAAAACTAAAATCAGAACATTCAGTTATGTATAAAATCAGTTTAAAAACCTTTCAAATCGTTTATCGAAAAAAGGGTCTGAAAATCAGTACAAAATGGTCACTCTACTTGAGTGGTAACTCTAATTTTGTAAATTTAAAACAATCTTTCTGTTCCACGCTTATAATTTCATTTAATATACACATACCTACCCTTATTTTTTCCCGAAATATATTTTAGAAATACGTTACACATTAAAGATAATTGCCCACTTACATTTACAATTTCATACAGAAAATTCAGCCATAATTAATTAAACGAAAATAATAACTCCATTTCACTGTTATGCTTGTTAAGCTTAAGTATTGGTTAAAAACCGAAAATTGCTTTAAAAAGAGATTATTAAGTAAATGAATAAATTATGTCTTCAAAATAACAACCGCAGATTTGAAGCGTATCGTAACAGAACGAGAGAAAGTTGGGGATTCCCTTGTCTTATTGCATGTATTGTGTTCATAGGCTGTAAAATGTCCGTTTAGATTCGAAACGAAATCCGGTTTAAGGACAATGACTGTCTTATTGCTTATTATGTTTTATGTATTGTTACGTTGCTCCAGATTTTAGAATTTATTCTAAAGAACTTAGACAATGTAATCAAATCAATAATAATTCCAAGCTATGCAAAATACAATTGGTAGAAATTATATAAGCAGCAAACTCTTATTACAATGTCTTAAGTCACTGAAATTTTCCTGAACCACTGTGAAAAATCTAATAACTTAATTCAATATTCTAATATTAATCATATAATATTATTTTTTAAATATAGGTAGGTACTATATTTTTTATAATTTCAAAAAGTCATGAATTTCCTCTCATCTGACAAACTTAAGGTGGGTTTATGCTCACAAAATTTAAGAATAAGAATTAAGAATAGTCTTAAAGTTAAAACAGCTATAACTACTATAAGTTATATCGTTATACTTAGTACCTATAACATATGAGATATGAGTTAGTTTATGCTGCAGCAAAACTACGAGTAGGTAATTCTTATGTCTTGTACCTGATTCTTATTTCTGCAGCATAAACCAACTCATGTCATATGTTGTAACTGTTTTAACTTTCTTGTTCTTAATCTTAAATTTTGTGAGCATAAACCCACCTTCAAAATTTAAAATTTATAAGTTCCCTTATTAATTTGACCATGATTTTAATTAGAAAATGCTTAGGAATATCAATAATTATTATTCAATTACATTTTTCCATTTATATAAATCAAATTCAACAAAGCAAGAATTACTTTCATATTCAAAATGCTATTGATCTCATATAGTAGTAATGCTCTGTTATAATAAAACACAGATTTTAAAACTATTTACCTGCCACCATATTCGTGTAGGGTATGTATTGGAGGAACCATGCTAAAAGATTAGTACCTAGCTATACTCTGTTCCACGAGACCTTTCATTAAAGGGACACACGTTTATGTTGTTTCTCAAGGACGTTCTAAAGTCGTAATCCAATCGTATCATCCGGGGTAGTATTATGCATACGTTTAGAGCTAATCAGGGTGCACGAAACCACGTGGCCATGTGTCCCTTTAATAAAAGGTATCGTGGAATATAGTATAGTGAATTTTTAATGGATAGCAAGAATTAAGGTCTTTACAATTCATTTTCATTTTTAATAGTTTCGCAATATCGCAATGATGTTCGTATAATTAAACTGGCGTCTCTCAGGGTATGTATTAAGTAGGATTACAAATATTTTTATTATTAATATGAACGAGCCAAACCATAAATTTTTATGGTGATCCAGATTATACGACTGAAATAACAAAATTAGCAAAATAGGCTCTTATTCATTTAAACATAGAAAAACAACAAATAAAGTACAAAAAACACAACACCATCAAGTACATTTTTAACATAAATTCACGCCATTTCCAAAAAAGGGCAGGCATGAATCCATGAACTCTGGAAAGCAAAATTTTACACATTATCCAATTGCATCTTTTAAAAGTTTCTAGTATTCAGCCTTCTTCAGAGGGGTTTTACTCTAGCGAAATTTCACAAAACCTTACTAACTGTATAGAATTACGCGATTCGCTCGTGCTTATAAAGTTTCGAACGAATCGTGGTACTCTTTATTCAGGAGCTTTTTTTCTGGTCAGTAAATTAGATTCATCCACCAATCTTTGCCTAACATTCCTATACTGGCACTGGCACACTTCTTTTGCCTCATCCACATTTATAATCCTTTTCAAAAGATCTTTTATTCTTACTTCTTGGAATAATTCACAAATGATTGTCTCTTACAATATGTCTATTGACTAGTAGGTACCTACTCGTATGTACTAAATAATCTAAATAATATTTTAGTGATCAATTGATTGAACCGGACCTGTTCATCTATGTGCAACACCAAAATTGCATAACAGTATCAGATCCTGATCCAAGATCCACGAACTATAACTCACGGATCTACCTTCAAAGAGTGGTGGTACATACCCCAACCCCATACCATGTCCCACGGTATAAAACCTAACTCCACCATTTCTTCCACATCACAATCGTGTTGTGCGTTCATATCCAAAACAAGTGACAGCGGATTTAAGGGAAAGTGGCATCAAACATCCCACGATCACATCGGTGCAGTGGAGGGACTTTACCATCATATATAACAAACGCTGGGAGAAATCGCGCCAGTTGTTAAAACAAGTGCTAGTGTTGTTTACAGACCCGATACCCAGCCTACTGAGACTGACAGGTAAGATGACATTAATTAATAGTGCAATTAATGGATATGTGATCATGGCGGTAGACAGTCAGTAGAGTAAGTCAGTGGGTGACAATGTTTTTGCTATGGATGTCGAACAACTTGGATATACTTAACACTTTAAAAGATTAATCCATTTTTACGATTTTTTTGGATTTGTGTTTTTAAAATTTATTGAAAAATTTAACAAATATGTGTAGCCTTCTTCAATGAATTTGTAAATTGAATTTTAATTAACTCAACACAAATTATTATTAATTAAAACCTTTAGTACTGAAATATATTTTGAAAAGACACCTCAATTTAAATAAAACCGGTCAATGAAATCGGTTAAATTTCAGATTGTTGGTTCTCATAGTAGCGCAATGCAATTCAGATATTCAGAAACGAAAACTAGAATAAATTTAAAATATTTTTCTACTAGTTGTTACTAATAAAATTTAAAATTACTGTGCATTTTTATATTGGGCAGAATAAAACAATATAAATATTTCTGCTCATTATAGCATTATACCTACCAGCAATTAGAAAAAACATCCATATAGCAAATACTTTCTAGCAAAATTTTTGCAACTATCTAGGTGTAAAAAGATAATTACGTACTACTTAATGTCTCCTTTATACCAATTCTAAATGTCTTCACGCAACTAAGAACATTATTTCCTGATGGTTATATGTATTTTTCATTTCATTAGTTGTTGAATTAGATAACATCAAACACTAATTTGAAAATGAAGTTATGTAGGAAATAATTAAATATGGATATTATAGCAAGCAAATTAATATAATCAAAGCATGACAACAAAGTGTATTTAAAAAAAAATTAAATTAATCATTTAATTATTCATTAATTATTGAAATCCTTAAACTCATCACGTTTGTTTTGTACTTTTTAAAGTATAAATACCTACAAAATACACTAAAAATAGTTGTTATAGCAAAAGTGTTAAACAATTAATTTTGTCGAAAGAAAACGTGGACAAAAAAAGTTTAACAAAATATATAGGGATCAATAACATACAAATTTTTCTAAAGCCCTATTCGCACGGGATTCTTTGAAGATTCTACCTAGATTCTGAATCCTGGAAAAGAAGAAGTTTTCTTCTTTCTAGTGAGAATTACCTGTAAATTTGCGGTGGCGCTAAATTGAATTTCAATGAGTCCTGGAAAAGAAGAATTTATAATTTATTGATTGCTTCAAAACCATGATTTTTTTTCAAGATTCAGAATCTTGAAACATCTTCTTTTCCAGGATTCAGAATCTTCAAAGAATTGTCGTGCGAACAGAGCTTAATCCTGCAAGGCAAAGAAACTTTTTCAGCATATATTTCAAGCCTTTTACCCAACTTGGGTGTGGCAGATTCACACATTGTAAGTTTTCAGTACAAACTGCGATTCTGCAAAATGTGTGTTGAAAAATGTGTGTTGAAAAATAATGATTGTCCATACAATTTTGTACTTTATAGTTTACAGCACTCTTGCTGCATTTAACAAATGCAAATATATGCAGATATAAACTAGTATGCACAAAAATTAATCAATAAATTTTCTTACTGCTGCTTTATTCAAAACATATCTTTTTATAAACAAACAACAGAATTGCATATCTCTGTTTTATTTTCCCATAATTGAATCATACTCATCATCCAAATTAACCGCATAAAAAAGCAAAACACCGATTGTTGTCATGGCAATGAACTGCTCCTGGCCGTGACCGAGTGAAAGCCGTCAGCAGCAAGACGCCATCAGCCATCGCAGTCTGCTCCGCAGGAAGTGAGAGAAAGACGCAACCACTGCGCAGTACCTTTCTCGCACTCTGGTTACCCGTAACCGCGCAGATACCGCGTGCTTGCTGGTAACTTTCACTAGCTCTTAGAGCACAATACTGCCAGCTTTATGGCGCATTGTTCACGGTTTGAAATGCAAATGAAGGGTGTGTTTGATGGATTCTAAATTGAAAGTGTTATGAAATATGTGCCAATGGCGCAAAGTAAAAGATATGTTGTTATTTTGTTACTATTACTGAAGTACCTAACTGTTACATGACATTAAACATACCTTTATTACTTGTTTTGTAATAATATAAGATTTTATCGGTACCTACAGACTTTTTGGACAAAATTATCAAGATAATTAAAAGCTGCTATTTAACATAAAGAATGAAAAATGTATAAAGTGCATTCTTGTCGCACGATTATAATAAAATATATACTTAATTTGTAATTTATTTGATTTAACAAAATTGTAAATATGTGTTGACTGCTCGAAAACACAGACTAGTTTGTTTATTATTTTCAGTGATGAAAGTAGGCTGGTACGAGCCGGTACAACGTACCGGCAAGAAATTTTGACAAATAGGTTTATTTTTAATGATACGAATTGTGTTGTATTAATATTATAATAATTTTCATATTCGTAAAATTTTAAATTTCAAATTTCAAATTAGCATCAGAGTCTTTATTGGAGTGGTTATTTTATGTCGATGGAAAACATAATATAAAGATGTATTTAATTTAAAAATTTGATATTGTAACTAGGGAGGAAATATTTCTTATAAATAGGGTAACTTTCTAATTTTCACATTTTTTGAAAACACTTGGGATAAACCTCTTAAAAAATAACGTACCGGTAAAAAATAACTCTACTTTCACCCCTGATTATTTTGATTTACCAGGTCAACTAAAATAACTTAATAACAATAGGGTAGAAAATATATATAGCAGTGGTTTACTTGATACATTTAAAATCAACATTATATAAATAAGTAGCTTAGTATGACCATCGTTACATTTTTGTTTTACCGTGTGTGCAGTGACTAACCGTCAACTCACGGTAGTCACGGTAACTTTTACTCATGGCTGTTTGTGGCGAGTACACCATACAGTTGATTTTTGTGCAGTTTGTTAATCCTGGACTAAATTCGAACCTAGCTTGTTAGAATCACAGTCGGCCACATCATGCAGTCTGCTATCCCTTCTTATTTTTATTATGATCGTTACTTATTTCATTGCTATGCTAATATTAATTTAATATTAGTTTTATACTTATAATAAATATCTACCGTCAAAAAATTAAGGGCAATTCGATTCATGTTATAATTATTTCTATAAATTATGAATTATTATTGTCTTGTTTTATTTTAAAATAATAATACTGCTATACAGTAATAAAAACACATTTAAATCTGCTTGCTCTAATAATAGTGAACACAAACTTAAATATCTATTTTTGCTAAAATTCTCGCAAATGAAATTAACTTCAATAACCACAAATAATTATAGGTCATCAGTTAATAAGTTTCGAATGCAAAATATGAAATACAGTGAGCAACTGGTACACAAGTTTATTTAATTTACTTTCAGGCAACACGGCTTTCTTTTTTACAATCTACTTGCTAAAATTTTCCCGAGTTAAAATCACACATGATTATATTTTTCATGCACTTTAATTTCTTACTAATAAAATTAGAAACACGCAACTTTCGATCACATTGTTATAGTTTCTATGCATCATAAATAAGAGAGGAGAGAATCTCTAGCTTATCTTTAATAACAAGTTGTAAAAGAAAGCGAAAGACAGTAAAAGCAATAGTGATTCGTTTGTTTGTTGGTCAGTCACCCATGACAAAATCCGATCAGTGTTTGCGAAGGCGGTGACGCATAAAATTTCACTTTTAACCGTTACGGATGTGCAAATTTTGCACACCGAAATGTTACATTTACTTTCTTATGTCGTCCTACACAACATGTTTAGAAAATAAATTTCGTCATACTACCAAATATAACTTTAAATTATTACAAAACAACAGGCTAATAAATATGTAAAATCTTATCAACAAAATGTCGCCAAGATCTGTAGAAAGTATATCCCAAGCACAATTAAAATTTCTCCGTTTATATTTCACTGAAATATTAATTTAAATATTTTTCTCTTTTCAGTTCAACAAAATGCGATTGGCGCTTACTCTCAGCTTGGCAGCGTTGCTGATCCAAGCAACACTGTCCGAAGAATCATCGTGGTCATGGGGCAAAAAAGACTCAAAATCTGAACCGGAAAAATCTACAGAAAAACCAGAAGAAAAAGCAGAAGAAGCCGAACCTCAAGGAAGAGCCTTATTTTCAGCAGATCAAGATGAAGAAGAATTTCCAGTAGATGATTCGAATCTAGATTCCGTTATTGACGAAATCTTAACTTCACAACGCCAAGGAAGAAATATTCAAGGATATGATGAAGTCTACACTGATCCTGACTTACAAGAAGCTATCCAAAAAGGAGATAACAATGAAGCTAGGAATATTATCAAAGACAAACTTTGCACTTTAGGATTAGTGCAGTGCAGTTCTCGTCCTTATTCAGTTGATCAATTGATTTATGCTCAACCGGTTGCTCTGAAACCTGTTGGTCGTCCAATTGCAACTATTCCTGTACGTGGACCACCCAAATCCCCATATGGACCACCAAAGCCAATGCCTTACCCACCAGGTTCTTCACAGTTTGGTCCAGGTCCTTCCCAGTTTGGTCCAGGTCCTTCACAGTTTGGTCCACGTCCATCATTGCAGGGTGGAATTCCTCCTCGCAGAGGATATGGCCCCCAATTTAAACCAACTGGAAGTGGTTCATATTACGAATCTCACGCTTCATCATCTGCTTCATTTGGCTCGAAACCCATTGGATCTGGATCACCTTATCTAATTGAACCTGAAGAACCTTACAAATTTGTCACCCCTGCTTCCATTAGCCATAAAGAAATTATTGGTAACGGTGGATTTGTCGGAGAAGGTGCCCAACATCATGTTCATCACCACTATCATCATGAAAATAAGAAATCACCAACTGTCATCCCTATTGGTGCTTCTCAGTCTTTACATACTTCTGCAGTTGCTAGTATTATTGGAGGAGAATCTATTTCTGGATCTAGTTTTAATCCTAGCAGTTCCTTTGGAGGATCTAATTCATTTGGTGGATCTAATACATTTGGAGGATCAAATTCATTTGGTAGTTTAAATTCATTTGGAGGTTCAAATTCATTCTCTTCAGGTCATAAGGATGTAACTTCTGCTACTTTTGGAAACAATTACAACGGTCTCGGAAATTATGCCGCAGGTGTAAAACCTGTCGTTGAAAATTACAACCCACAAACATTTGGTGGATCAAGCAACTATGCATCAAATTCTTTTGGAACTTCTGTAGGATCTTATGGTAGCTCCGAACCTTTTTATAAAAAAGAACTTAACTTGAACCGCCCTTTGAATGGAAACAGTCTTGCATCTGCTAATGGTCAATCATTCTATGCCGATAAATACAAGGGATTTGAATCTATCCGTCAGGAAAATTATGACTGTGTGTGCGTTCCTTATGATCAATGCCCCGCTCAAGATGTAATTGGTCGCAAAGAAGATTTCTATCTACCACTGGATCCCAGAAATTTAAAGAGCGATATTGAAGCTATCACTGAAGATGTTGTTCTTACTGACGGAAATGGTACAATGACCCTTGTACGAGTTCCGAAAGAATTAGCGGATAAAGATAAGAAACCAACTGAAGAAAAGAAGACTGAATCTACTGAAGAAGTAAAGAAAGTAACAAAACGTGAAGCACTTGATCAACAGACTGAAGAATCTAAGAAAGAAGAAGAAAAATCTAAAGTTGAGCCAGTAAGTATTTTATTTTACTTAATGCAAAATATAATTTATGGAAGCGTAGGTACTTACAAAAATTATGTGGTTAATGTATTAAACAAATTTAGTTTCTAGCTTTTACCACCGTCAGCCTTGTAAATCCACCGCTCCAATAACAAGTCTCCACTAAACCCTAATATAACGGGTTACGTCATGGTGTGTTAGTAATTAACAAAATTTTGGTGCGGGATGTGTAAAACGTAGTTAACACCAAACATTTTTAAATACGAAATTAAGTTCGATTGATCCCGTTTTCCAGCGGCTGAATTTCGGAAACAAGGATTCAAACATACAGCCCACGGTTGGAGTTTCCTTCGGTCTTCCTCAAGGAGCCGGTGGATATCCTCTCAACCCTTTTCACCCAAATTTTGCTAATCCTTACGGCAGCGTGATTGGCGGAGGAGGAATTAATTTAGGACTTGTTTCTGTTAATCCTCTTATTGCTGTTCAAGTTTCCAAAGACGAAGACGGTGAAAAAGTTATTAAGCCTTTCGTTAATTTACACGTGACTCCAAATGACTTTTTGGTACAGAAAGTTGGTAGTTTTCTTTACAATAAGAAGCAACAACTACATCACCACGTCCATCAACACAATTATCCAAGACCACCGCCTCATTACCATGGTTACCATGAGCCACCATACCATCATGGTCCTCCTCCTCTTCACTATGAGCCATCGTACCACCATGGTCCTCCTGTTGACCATGAACTACCGTACCATCATGGTCATGGTCCTGTTCACCATAGGCCAGATTACATAGATAAACCACATTTTGGCCACTATGAACCAGAGCCTCAATTTCCTTCTTATTTTGACGATACGGTAAATAATTATGGAGGAGGATTTTCTGGTGGTGAATATGGTTTTTATGGTAGAGCTTACAACAATTCCAATGGCAATAATGTAATTGACCAATATCGACGACATTACCAAAATCATCAAAATCCCTTTTTCCGTTCTATTGATTCTGATCCCAATGCAAAAGGTGGTAAAAGCATTTCTTTTCCCAAAAATCGTCGAAAACGAGATACTACTAAGTCGGTAAACAATGAGTCTATTGAAAAGGTAAAAAAAATTCCTCGCTTCATTATTGATACGTTTCTGTTCTATATTATTTTTAACCATAAAATTACCTACTCGCACAATTTTAAGTTCTTTTACTAGGAATAGTGCATAGAAACAGTATAATATTATTTAAATGCGAGCTATAAATGAATTATAATTACACAAGATACTACTTTTTGAACTTCTCATAAAAGTAGCACAAATTAATATTACAAATTTTTGAACGTTTTTGAACTGCATTTTCAATGCATCAAAGAAAAATAATACTGTATTATCAGTTAAAATATAAAATATATAAATTATTTACACACATAACTGTCTATATCGCCGTTTACCCAACTTGGGTGTAACAGCCTTACATATTGTGAGTAATCGGTATAAATATATAGGTAATAAAATGTGCAAGCTTTCAATATACCTACGTGCAATCATTATTATTACTGAAAAATACCCCACGCACAAAGTATTAGTAGTAAATATTTCCGTACAAAGAATGAAAACAAATTTTATATTATACATAATAAATCATTTCCGATGAAATTTTATTTTGTTACATAAATTAGCTGTATTTTGTGGTTACAATGTGCGTTTGCTATTTTCAGAGACAGGCACACTACGGCAACAGCTTTGAAAACGGCGTATGCGGCCCCCGCCACGTGTGCTGCAAACGGCCCCTCCGCCCCCAAATCCCAACCCCAGGAAACGGTCGCCAATGTGGAACAAAACACGCTCAAGGTATCAACGGAAGGATCAAGAACCCAGTCTACGTCGATGGCGACAGTGAGTTCGGTGAATACCCCTGGCAGGTCGCCATTTTGAAAAAGGACCCCAAGGAGAGTGTCTACGTCTGTGGAGGAACCCTAATCGACTCTGTTCACATTCTCACCGCTGCTCACTGCGTGAAGATGTACAGCGGCTTCGATCTACGAGTGAGATTGGGCGAATGGGACGTCAATCATGATGTTGAGTTCTTCCCTTACGTCGAAAGGGATGTTCAGTCGGTTCAAGTACATCCTGAGTTCTACGCTGGAGCTCTGTACAACGATATTGCTGTTTTGAGAATGAGTTCGCCTGTTGATTGGTCCAAGTCGCCGCATATTAGCCCTGCTTGCTTGCCGGATGCTTACACCGATTTCACAGGTATGTAAAACGCATAAATAGTACTCAAAGGCATAATTTGAGCTAGTACTCAATAAATTAATTAGCTATATCAATAGCTTATAGTTAAATATTTAACGAATGATGCCAAAAAGCACGATATTTACCAAAATTTCGTTATTTTTAATAAATATATAGGTATTTCACGCCTTTTACTCAACTTAGGTGTGATAGCATACGAGGGATTTTTGTGCAATACAAAAATGTGTACCTACCTGACTAGATTTAAATCTAAGTTTTTAATATCAGTCAGTCACATAATGCACTCGGGTATTTGAGAAAATTATAAAACCTGCTAGAAAATGGGCGACCAAGTTTTGTGAAAAAATTTAATTATAATAATTTTGCTGTTACACTGATTTTAAAATTTTGTAATCATTGTCAATAAAACTATTGTTGACAATTGTTTTACATTTTTAAATACTGGCTGATTTCTAATTAAAATGAATTTTACAGAAATTCGAAAATTTAATAGTAGTACTTGCACGGTTCATTTTAATTACCACTTAATAGAGGATTGCATTCATTTAGAATTATAATTATTTTTAGAGAAGTTCATAGGTATGTTAAAATTATTTTCAATTTCCACACAGTTAGCTACGAAAATAAACAATATCAAATGTCCGTTCACCCCGTTCGATATGTTATCGAACAGGTCATATCGCCTGAGTTTTAATTTTTGTTTCATCTTTTAGTGTATTTCTTCGTAAAATTAAAATTATTACAATGACAGTTGACATCAAAATTTATGCATGAATCAAATGTTTAATATTAATGGACCTGGAAAAAATAGTGTACATAACTGGCAAGTGTCTATCGAATGCTCGTGAGATTGCCGAACTTGGCAAGCCTCGTGCTTCAACATTCTCACTCACACAATATCATTCACTTTCTGTGCTCATTATGTAATATACTATTTCAATCCAGTGGCAGTGGCTTTTGAAAAATTATTTTTTATTCGTAATCAGCAAAATCTAACTATTCAATTCAATACCCTTGACGTACATACTAATTAGTGAGTAGATAAATTCTTAATTGAGTTGGTAGTACTATAAGACTTTAACAAAGACTTGAATTCAGTAT
Source organism: Agonum fuliginosum (assembly GCA_947534325.1). Classification (NCBI taxonomy): domain Eukaryota; kingdom Metazoa; phylum Arthropoda; class Insecta; order Coleoptera; family Carabidae; genus Agonum; species Agonum fuliginosum. Next base: position 7,507,993 of record OX384031.1, read on the forward strand.
GCTAAAGAAACGAACTAAAGATAAATTTCGCCAAAACAAGTGTAATAACTTGAATTGTGACCAATTTGCTAAGCATGCTGCTGACAGCAATAAAATTTTGTTAGCAAACATTCCACAAAAATCTACAATATTTTTTATTTGATTTTCCAGGAGCGCGTTGCTGGACGACAGGCTGGGGCAAAGACGCGTTCGGTGACTACGGCAAGTACCAAAACATCCTGAAGGAAGTGGACATACCCATCGTGGGCCACGCTCAGTGCCAAGCCAGGATGCGCCAAACCCGCTTAGGCTACGACTTCAAACTCCACCCCGGTTTTATCTGTGCCGGAGGCGAAGAAGGAAAAGACGCTTGCAAAGGTGACGGCGGGGGTCCGATGGTGTGCGAACGTCATGGCTCCTGGCAACTTGTGGGGGTCGTCAGCTGGGGTATCGGGTGTGGCCAACCTGGGGTACCCGGGGTTTACGTCAAAGTAGCGCATTACCTCGACTGGATCAAACAAATCACTAGTGCGTACTAGAGTTCAAGAAGATGCCTTAGCAAAGTTGCACAACCAAAGGAGATAGTTGTTACGGTGTCATAAGAATTCCATTTCTAGAAAATATTATTACGAGTAGATGTAGGTTGTTAATTTAATGATTTGATAGTGCTGTACGAGTATTTATGATATTAATTTATTGTTTAAATTTTATTTTGTATATAAGCAAGCAATAATTTTTGTTGTAATCTTTGGGTTTTGACAACACGCTATTTATAATGTTGAAATACACTGTTCTTGAAATCCAGAGTTAAAAGTAATGCAATTTGCTGGAATATGATAAAATCTATGTGATTCTAATGGAATAATTTTGTATTTAATTTTTAATAAACTTTTAAATATTATTTCTCTGGTTTTATATTGGAATAACTTTTTTCTACTTCCACGCTATAATTTACTTAAAATTTAAGTAAATTTATTTAATATGCATTGTCTGTACTTGAATGATATTCATTTCGATACAGATTTTCATTTCGGTACAGATTTTCATTTCGATACAGATTTTCATTATGAAAAGCCCAAGATTTCATGCAAAGGTACACCTACCATAAATTCATCCATGAAATGCTGGTTGTGTATACAGCAGAAAAGTTATTTCCCAAAAAATCGTGAAATGATTATAATTAAAAGTCGTGAACACGTTTAAAATTTCAATTAACATTTATCATGTTGCAATTCGTATCTCATTTGTAATTCTATATTTTAACAGTGTAGAGTTATATTTTAATCATTTAAGTTTAAAAGAATAGTTTAGTTACAAAAAATACATAAATATTATTTCTAATCCACGGTAGGTATGTACTCTTAAATAATGTATTTCAATATAATTAAAAATATCTGATTCTAGGTAAATGAACATATCTTTCAATGGCTGACACAAAATTTAATTTTTCTCGTAAACGTGGCGAACCTAAATTAAAAGTTAAGTATTTAAAGAAATATAACCGAAAAAGTACATCTAGTATAGACGACAGAGAGAAAAAAGACGATATCGATGATCCCTCAAATGATTCTCATGAGTTTGAAAGGTTCGTTTCAGAAGTTGAAGGGAAATTTTCTCAGCTAAATAGAAAAAAGGGAATCAAACAAGCTGGCCAATCCACACCAAAATTCAATAAGCTAAATGCCGAGGAAAACGTATTAATTGACTCTCCAGATTTTACAGAAATTACGAGTACTGATTTAAATGACTCGTGTCAATCAGATGATTTCGTAATTAAATCAGGTGAGAACAATTTTGAAGAAATTCTGTTCAACATTAAAAAAAATGAACAAATAGAAGAAATTCATAGTACTGAATTTGAAAGAAAACTAGACCAAATTTTTTTTCAAACCAGCAGTGAAAATTCGGGAAATATGTCCGTTTCTGCTAATGTAAGTGACAACAAAAAGAATGATTTTATTTCAAACCAAGAATTTAAAAATGTTGATAATCAGAATAGCGTAAAATCGAACAAGAAAAAATATAAGAAACAACAACATAATAAACCCAGTTTATTTAAGAAATGTATAAAAAATAAAAACAAAAATGTTATTTTAGGTAATCACAGTTACACACAAAACTATTGTGATAGTGAAAAAACAACTGTAGAATCAACTGGAAATATGAGCTCTCCGATTTTTAACACCAAGGAAGATATTATAGATTTGTCACAAAATTTTATCAACGCTGAAATTCAAGAATATGAAATACTCAATAGCAACAAATGCAAAAAAGAATTTTTCAACACTAAGAAGAGAAATGACCTACGTTTAGTTCATGATAATAAAGTAACTAAAATCAAAAATAAACTTTTACAGTATCACGCTGGAAAAGAAAACATACCTATACATAAAAATAAAGAAACAAAATCAAATGAAATCCAAAATGTTAACAAATCAAATGAAACACATGAAGGCAAAGAATTGGTAGAACCTGTAGAAGAAGAATTAGAATCAATTAACATTAAAAATGAAAATGAAATTAGTATTATAATAATTGATGACAAAATGGACGGATTAGATTATAATATCGTGAATTCGAAAAATGATTCATCCCACGAATTTATTAATAGTAAATTAGTACTGAATCTTAGCAGTCCAGAAGTTAATAACAATATAACTAAAGAACAATTCCGTCAAACTGACATACAAAATCGAAATGTTAAAATTAATAACTCAAATAATTATATAATAGAAGATGATGAAACTAACATCAAAGAAAATAAAGAATCAAATGACACTAAAACTAACGTCAAAATTAATAAATGCAATTCTGATATATCAGATGAAATCAAATATGTGGAAGTAGATACTTCAAACTCAATTGAAACTAGCAATAATTCAGAAATAACAACTTCTAAAAGTCTGACAGAAGATAACGATTCAAATTGGTCGGCACAATCTTTAGATTATTCTATAATAGAAGGTCTAAAAACTATTGTTCAAACAACTAAAAATCTCGAAGAAAAATATTTAGGTAACGAGAATTATATAGAAAAATCTTCTGAATCCGATGAGTCTATTATTATAGATATTTTAGAATCTTCTACCGATTTAAATTTAAAAGAGAAAAGTATTATTGCTGATCTTAAAAACAGTATAAAATTCTTAGAAGAAAGTTTTGCAAAGCAAATTGATTTGATTACAACAATAGATTGCCCTTTAAGCCCAACTGTACAAATTTTTCGCAATAAAAGCTTTTCGAAACACATTGATTCAATTGGACGAACTAGTTTCATAAACAACAATAAAGTCGTTGTCAACACGAAAGAAGTGTTGAATGAAAGTTATGAAATAAATCGAACACCAGATAGAAATACAAAATTCTATAAGAAAACGATATTCAAAAATAAAATATTAAATTCAAGTGTTAAAGCTGAAATAAACAAAAATAATCAAATTTACCGTGTCCGGCATTCATCAAAATCATTTTTCATAATAAAAGATGGGGAAGAAGATTTAAAATATCACAGACAAATTATCAGTATCGTTTCTTTTGCAGTCAACGTTTTCTTTTATAATAGATTTTAAAATGCTTTATATTGCTATTATGTTTCTAAAATGTTTTGTATGTCCTTTTTAATATGTAACTATTTAATATTATACCATTGTTTTTTTAGCATGTATTTTTAACAAAAGAGATTATTTAATATATTTATATTTCTACAATAAATTTATTTTTTTATTTCACATCTAGTAATAATATAAATATTTATGTAACAAGTACCTACGCAAAATAGAGTTTTGTAGGACGAATCTATTCACAGACGAGGCGTAAGCCGAGTCTTTGGATAGCATATACTAAACATTTTTGTACGTAACACGTATACAAACTGAGTTTTAGGGGACTCATCTAATTTAAAGAATGACTTGCGCCTTGTTCCCTTATACTATATATTTTGCGTAGGTACTTGTTACATAAATTACTATTTGCGGACTCAAAACAGTTCGCAAAGTAACGATTTTAGAGAACATGTATTAATAATACAGGGTGATCAAAACCAAGTGATAATCAAGTGACCTGGGTAGTGCTCTATTTTTACTCCACGGAAATAAGTATTAGCATCAGCTGTCAATCCATTGACGTGTATTTTTATGTCAAAATGTTATTTGGTTTGTAAGTGTGTTTAGATTAAGTTTACTATCCGAAACGATGGCTATTGTAACTTATTTAATTATTCATTTAGAAAATATTGTTGAATTTAATAGAATTACTAAAATAAAAAATCTTTATTATCCTAATTCGCACGCCCATGAACTTGGATATCAAACTTTTCTTCCTTGAAATCAAGTTTTGATGTCATTTAGGAAAATTGCGGGTCACGTGACTATCAGATTGTTTTGATTGTTATAATATATATATATATATATAATAAGTAATTAATTTGGGTTTGAAATTGTAATATTTTATTTGTAAATTTATATAAATAAAGAGAGCATGCAATACATTCGAAAGATTGTTATAAGTAAATAAAATATAACAGAACTTAAGTCAAATAAATGATTGATTTATCAAGATGAGTTCTGAAAGCTTCTTTCATTCTAAATGTATGTTTATTTGTTAAAAATTCGCCATTTAAATTTAAAAAGTACAAAAAGACAAACTATCTTGGAAACGACCTACTTAGTTTATCATGAACTAAAATAGTGAAGCAATATTTTCAAAATTGCATCACTAATGGCCATTTGCACCGCCTCTACTTAAATTTTAAGTGTTACTTAAATGAAAAATATCGAATCGAACTCATGACATCAATGTTGATTTCTATGTTTGATAATTTGATTTTGATTAGATATTGTTCATTTAAGGGAAGCTTAAAATTTATGTGGAAGCGGTGCAACTGGCCATAAATGGCCCAAATCTTGGAATTGAACGACTGGTATTAAAATTTAAAAATAATCAAGACTGTATCAAAACAATTTGTGATAGTTAAAATTGATTTTAAAAACATTCTTTACTGGAAGGAAAAATTTAAAATGTCAATCAATACTTATGAAACTAAAAGTACTGATGACAAATCCTTCGATGAAACAGCTATACCAATTCTCACAAGTAGTAAGAAAATTTGGGACGATATTCTAAACGCAATCAATGAAGACTACGCGACAGTTAATAATTTCCTTTTATCAAAAGAAATTGTAACTCCCGAAAGTATAATACAATAATTGCTCATAACAACATATTTATTTACTAATATTTTAGATTTGCATTTAAAGTTCTTAAACGACACTGTATTTCCGATACTGTTACCAATCCTAGAAAAAACTTTATTTAAAGCTATCCGCATGGAATGCGTTACCGTCAGTAAAATTATTAATCGTTGTAAAATTATTTATTTTCATTTATTCTTATGCAGAATCAGAGGAGTTTATTTAATGGAATAGATTATATTTCTGAAAGATTGTGGATAGCTAATCCGAAATACCCAGAGCGACAGCATGGAAAACAAAATATATTTTTATTGGACTGGGTTCAAGAATGGCTGAAAGATCAGTTAAGAGCACCATAATAAATTTTAACGAAATAAAGTATTTACATTTACAGTCCTCGTCTTATATTCCCAAAATCATGGATATGGACTAAAGAAGAGGCATCTCTCATCATTCAGGCATATATGCGAGGTCATTTTGTACGAAAAGATTATGAAGTCCAAGAAATGCGACAATTTTGGAAGGTAATTTCAATGTAAAAATAATGGAAATAAAATAATAAAACCATTAATTTTAGACAATAAAGCGAGAAAAGAACGAGGCAGGTTCAAACGGAGACGGAGGCAATGAAGCCATTTAAGAAAATGCACAAGTAAGAACAAACTTTTATAATTAACAAAACTATACATAATAAAACTCTACAATGTAAGTATATTACAAATTAATTCCTTTGTATAATTCGGGCGATGCAGGCGTTCCTAGCCCAACAACAACTTCCACATTTGGTTGTTCTCCTTCTTTGGCTATCTTTATGCGATTCTCGCGGTCTTGGCGATATTTCAAACTGTATTTTGGTTCTTCTGATACAATTTCACCTTTTGCTAATTTGTCTCTCACGATAAGCTCTTTTAATAATGGTGGAAAACTAAGGATCCGGGGAAATATTTTTACTGGTTTAGTTTCTATTTTCTCATTCAACCGACAATAATATGTTTCTTCATCTTTTGGTATTAATTTATAGTCTGCTTTGTAAGTTACGGAACATATTTCTACTAATTTAGGACTAGTTTGCCCACGAAATGTTTTTTCAACCCATACTTTTACTTTTCGTACATCCTAAAATATAAACAACGTATTTAATGAATTATTTATTCACATTTATCTATTTATTCAATATACCTCGTTAGGTAAAGTTTCAACTTTCATAATTTTCATGTAACTTGGTTCTGGATACCTTTCAAGCATGCTTCTTGCTACTATGCGACCTACACCGAACTTTTTTAAGTTCCCTAATATTTCCCATAGCGTTTTTCCTTTAAAATCTGTTGTACGACCAATATATTTAATTGGCATTTTATTTAATTAGTTATTTATAAAATTTCAACAACCAATATTTGAGGTTATATCACAAAATGCAATTTGTAAGTTGTAACCTTGAGTTTGACAGCTGGGAAATAAAGTATTTCGCCAGATGGCGCGACAGTAGCTTGGAAAATGTTTGTGGAGAAATTTGATTGTGAATGAAAATATATTTTATTTATGTAAATAATATGATAAATGTATTTTAAAACGGTAATTTAGTTATACAACAAAGAAAGTTCAAATTTTCCTTGCATATTTACCACATATTTGTGATAAATATTGTATTAAAAGAAGTGAATGACGTGGAAGTATAGGTTAATTATTAGAAAAAAGATCTTTTAAATTTAAATACGAAATGTTTGAAATTAATGATATTCAAAGTAAGTTAATTTAATAAATATAATTTTAATCTTTATTAATAAATAATTTATTATTTTTAGAGATCGGAGTGGGTCTGGCGGGATTTGGAGTTGCATTCTTATTCCTTGGAGTTCTATTATTATTCGATAAAGGACTTCTTGCAATTGGAAATGTAACATAATAATTGCATAATAGGCGGTTCAATATTATAATTGTTTCTGTTTTTCAGATTCTCTTCATATGTGGTTTAGCATGTGTGATAGGTTTGGAGCGAACATTTAGATTTTTCTTCCAGAAACATAAAGCTAAAGCGTCTGTAGCGTTTTTTGGTGGCATCATTGTTGTGTTAATTGGATGGCCCTTAATTGGAATGCTAATAGAAACCTATGGATTCGTATTGTTATTTAGGTATTTAGTCCTGAAATATTTTTAACTGCTGCTTTATTTCTTGCACGCATCTTTATTTTGCATAGTATTGTTATTTTTAGTTAGCACCATTATAGAACACATATTTATAGTTATAGCTCTATTTAAATATATTTCATTATTTTTGTTTTGCTTATATTATTTTACTTTAATCCATAATTCGCTATTTTTATCTTATACAAATGATTAATTTTGTTTTAGTGGATTCTTCCCAGTAGCCATTAACTTTTTAAGAAGAGTTCCAGTTTTAGGGACTATTTTAAATATGCCCGGTATCGGCGGGGTAAGTACACATTTATTTAGGATCTAAATAATTTCAAAACTATCCGTACATTTAAATTTTCAGTTATTGGATAGATTGGCAGGCGATTCTAATCGAACTACAGTATGATGGATAGTAACAAATAGTGTATAAATAAATCGAGTGAATGGTGTTCGTGTATGTTTTATAAATTGCGATGAAAGGTTGTCGTAATAACTTTGTGTATTGGTGAAATTCCCTTTTAATACTTTGTCTCAAGTGAATTTATATTATGGGTGGACATATCTGAACTACAACTACTGTATTTTGTACATATTTATTATTTTTTCAAAATAGAAATACCTATTACTTACATTCTATTGATTTCAAAATGTTGTTACATAATAAATACATATTTTTTCTTCTGTAAGTTTACTTTTCACATTCCCACACAACATTAAAAAGAACAATAATATTGTTAACACCATGTTCCAATAAAATTATCTTTGTCAAAAATAATACGCAATAACATACGTTCCAACTTAAAATTTACTATGAGAATAATGCACTTCAAAAAATAATTAGATTAAAATAAAATGATATAAACATTATGTACAAGAATATTAAAATAGCCTAATAATGATTAGTGTCAGCGCTGCTGCATCCGCTTCATTTTTCTTTCCATTTTCTTTTGTTTTTTTTCATTTACTTCTGGTTGTTCATTTGAATCAGGTTGACACAGATAAGGTTGCAGTATGTTTTTCCATAACATCCACATTGCTCTAAGAGGTACAAGTAACCATAAATACCAAAAGTAATTAGAATACAAGGCGAGAACTAAGCAGCCACTTGTTAAAATTATTATGTCTTTGATATGCTCTGATATTCCTCCTTCAATATTTAAGTCAACCCCAGTGTCTATCAGCTGTCCTTCTTCTGTAAATTGCGGGCGTGAAATGTACATCATAAACTGATAACAAGCTATGAAAACGCAACACGCAAAGAATAACAGTACCTAAAATATTAACCATTCTTAAAAATGTAATTCCTCATTTTATTTTTATCTTACGGTGTTAGCTGCTGTAGATTCGTACATGCAAAGTTTAAGAAGAGGTAAACCACAAGCACTTAATGACATGATTTTGTAAAAATTTAAAGTTGATATATTCTCTTCCATAATTTGCTTGGCTCCTTTGGTGCACTGCTTTCCTTTTTGCTGGGGCTATAATTAAATAATATATAAATATTAACATAAAATAATACACCAAGTGTTTTTTAAAAATAATATCAACTTACTGCCATGTTTTCTTTTATAAGTTTAATTCAATAATTTAAGTTTTAGCCAAATCTGTTTTAATATTTCTCGTGAGTTCCACGTTGAAAACTACTTGTCACTTGGCAAATGTCACATTCGTACCTAATTTCATATTGCTCACACCAAATTTTAAAGTCATTATTATTCTATAAATTTAAAATAATTCAGAACTAAATAATATAATATCGTTTCTAGTGTTCAATTTTTGTAGAAAAATCAGTATTTTAATTTTAAAAAAGTTAAATTTATATCGTAATTTCTTCAAACTTCATATCACACATGACATTTCTAATTTAGTTGTCGAAAAGTAAGTTATTTATTCCATAATAATGATGTTAAAGACATCTATACTATTAACAAAACCACGAATTGTATTTGGATCTATATATTATTCAAGTAAAAGTAAAGATACATCAACAATTTCAAATAATAAGCCAGAAGAAGTAACTAAGGAATCTCTCCAGTGGCGTACCCCATGGGAAGATAATAAGGATCACTGGTACAGTAAACTAAAAATTTTTGGTTCAGATCACAACAATGCAGAAGTAATAAAATTTCTCCAGTCTCCCATAAAAATAACTCCATCTTACATTAAAACCTGGTGGAAACGTAAAGAACTGGAGAAAGAGATCTTCATGCAACAATATATTCCTGAACGGAACAAAATATTAGGAGATGATCTCGCTGCAGCTCATTTTGTTGTACACAGAGGAGGATCAGTAAAGTTTGTAGGAGACACACACTGGATTAAACAAGATGAAAATTTGGAATACAAATTACCAAATACATACGTTCCTAATAAATATGTCGAAGCAATTGATTGTTCCAACATGCAACTTCATTTTGAAGGTTTAGGAAATCTAAGAGGATTGAAAAGATTGGAATGGTTAAGCGTAAATAACTGTCAATATATGGATGATTGGTGTATAGACAGAATAAGTGGAATGTTTCATGGAAATTTAAAGTACTTGGATATCAGAAATTGTCCAAAAATTACCGACAGAGGATTAGGCGCACTGTATAAAATTAGAAATTTGAAAACTATATATGTAGATGATATAAAAGCATCTAAAGCTTTTGAATTAACTTGTTTGTTGTTACAAGAATTATCACCTAAACTTGAAATAAAAATGTAATTTTGATCTCTTCATAATATTTTATTTTCTTTCCCTGCTATACAAGCCTTGCAACCCGTGGGGCGAAGGTCAAATCTTTCAGATCTGATTCGCCAAGAAAACATTAAAACAAAACTACTTGTCGCTAATATAACGTCAAACACAAACAATGTTAAGTTGACCTATGACTGCACGGCTTGTGTATCTATCCTCTGCCTTTTAAAAAGCCATGGAAAATTATATTACACGCCTATGATTTTAGAGATTTACAATTATTATTATAATTTAGAAATCAGTTCAGTTCATTTAGTATTATAAGAAAGTACGAGGGGATTTTAGTGTACAGTTAGCAATTATTAAAGGTAAGATTTAATACCTTACATACAAATAATCAAATACCACGTCATGAAATCAATTCTTGTAATATTGTATAGATAACTGGTTTTTCCTGTATCTGTCATTAGTTTATAGAATTATTGTCATTTATATTTTTAAAAAGGTATACTTATTGTGTTATTATATCTAGTAACAATAAATAAGATTGTTGATTTATATTTTGTTCTTGCAGGTAAACATGTATTTACAATTTATCTTTTTTACATTGTTAATTTTCCAAGGGTGTATTGCCCCACCAGTAACTAAAAATAAGTCTTCCGAAGGTGAAACAGAAGAAAATATAATTGGAGAAACTGGTTTGGTATGTTATTTAAATTTTGTATAAATGTACAATATTGCAAAATGGTTAAATTAATTTGCAGGAGGATTACGTAGTATATCATAGGTATTTGAAAGAAGTTGTGGATGCTCTTGAAAGTGATCCTCAATTTAGAGACAAGTTAGAAAAAGCTGCAGAATCTGATATACGAGTAAGTAATTATGTTTCCATATGTCAGCATTTATATTTTAACATGACTTCATTTTTATTACAGACAGGAAAAATTGCACACGAATTAGAATTTGTTAGTCATAAAGTTAGATCTCGGCTTGATGAAATTAAACGGTCAGAATTAGAACGATTAAGACATCTTGCTAGCAAACAATACGATTTAGAACATGGGTTGAACGATTCCCAAGGAAAAGTTGGCCCTTTACATCCCGATAAAGAACATTTGGATCATTTAAATCCCCATACTTTTGAAATTGAGGATTTAAAAAAACTTATTGCAAAATCTACAAAAGATTTGGCAGAAGCAGATAGAAAACGCAGACAAGAATTCAAAGATTATGAAATGCAAAAAGAATTCGAGAAACAACAGAAATTACAATCTCTAGACGATGTGCATCGTGCAGAATTAGAGAAACAATTAAAAGACCAAGAAGAAAAACATAAAAAACATGATCCTGTAAGTAAAAAAATGATGCATGTAGATGGAAAGACAAATAATTATTTTTTTAGTTGCATCATCCTGGAAGCAAACAACAACTAGAAGAAGTTTGGGAAAAACAGGATCATATGGATCAACAAGATTTTGATCCTAGAACATTCTTTATGTTGCATGGTAAATTTATATTATTATACCTTATCAGCAATTGCAAGAAAATTCCTTGTTATCAGTGATGTAAATAATTTATTACTATGTTTTAATAACAATTTAAATATGCAGATTTGGATGGCAATGGTGTGTGGGATGAAAATGAGGTGAAAACATTATTTATAAAAGAATTAGATAAAATGTACCAAGAAGGAGCTCCTGAAGATGATATGAGAGAAAGAATTGAAGAAATGGAAAGAATGCGAGAGCATGTCTTTTCTGAAGTAGATTTAAATAAAGATGGATTAATTAGGTACCTACAGTTTTTTCAAATTGGAAATAAAAACATTAATTAAAACTATTTTTTAGCTATGAAGAATTTTTAGAACAGACTAAAAAACAAGAATTTCAAGAAGATAAAGGTTGGGAAACATTAGATCAGCAGAAAGTTTACACTGCTGAAGAATATCAACAGTTTGAAAAAAGACGAGTGGAAGAAATTGAACGGCTTGTAGCTCAAGGAATGGTAAACCTATCACCTTATTATGAACAAGTGGCTTATATAGATAACAACAATGAATTCGAAAATATGTAAAAATTAAATTAGGCACAATTTTTTTTAACGCAAATAATTTTTATAATTTTATAAGCAAATTTTATTGCTATTGCAGAATGTTTGGTATTAAATAATGATTTTAGACATTGAAACTTAATTTCTCTGTCTTTTATTAATAATATTTTATGAATTGTGTGAGTAGAATAGCATTGATTGCATGTCGTGTGTTTAATAATTAGTTACCACCACAACCCGGTATGCCCGTATACCACGATCCAAGGATACCGCCAGGACAGGTACAAAAATTACTTAAATGCATGATGAGTAGATTAGATTAAATGCTTACTTAACTAGAATTTTTGGTAAAAACATTAGACTAACTTGATGCGCTTTAGTTCCCACCTCAAGGCCATCATCCAGGGCAGGTACCACAAAGTTACCAACAAGGGCAGTACCACCCAGGGCAAGTACCACATCCTGGACAAGTACCACATCCAGGACAAGTACCACATTCAGGACAAGTACCACACCCGGGTCAACATCAGCAAGTTCCGCCAAAGTATTATCCCGCACAGGTATATTAAAACAAAAACAATCAAATTGGTATTAGTACAATTTTAAATATTTTAGGTACCCCAACAAGGGCAACATCCTCAAGGACAGGTTGGCCAAGTTCCTCATCAACAAATGAATAACGCGCACCCAAATCAGGTCAGCTAAAACAAGTTTCAAATTTAAGAAATGTTCTATACTTTTGTTTTACAGATTCCACAAGGGAATCAAGTTGGTCAAGGCCAGTTACCCCCATTGAATACCAATGAAGTTTATCCTCATCAGGTAAATAAAGGTTTACATTTTGATTAAAATAATTACTATAACTTTTATTGTTGTGAAGGCTCAGCAACAACAGCAAGCCCCTGTTGTGAATCAACAGCAGTATCAACAACAAAAAGTTAATCAACATCCAAATCAAATTAAGCAACAACCAAATCAAGTAAATTTACAGCCTAATCAGCAGCAACAACAGTCTCCTCCTTCCCAACAACAAGAGCCTGTTCAACAACAGCAACAAAATCAGCAACCTCAACTTAATAAAAATAATCCCGCACCCCAAGTCAATCAAGTATAAATTAGTTGTTGATGGAATTTAAACAAATACATTCCTATTGTATTGTCTTATTAATGTTATTGGATTATGTGTAGAGATTGGGTTGTGCTAAATTATTTATTTATCGAATTGACGAACAATGAGTTTTCTGTAAAATATTTTGTTATATTACTAGATGAATATCATTCAAATGCATTTTGTCGTATAACTGTTTGTAATTATAAGATTACTTATAGTAATAAACTGAATGGTAGTTAAGAAAACAGTTTTCTTTTGATAAGTTTAAAATGACAAATATAAATTTGGGCTTTCATTCGAAATAATTTTCATAGTAACATCTTTTGTTTATTTTTTGTAAATAGAAGAAATACACCAGTCGTACATTATTTATATTTTTATGTCAATTGCGCATAAATTACAGTGATTTGGTGATTCTTATGAGATTCGTGCAGGCATCTATTGGTGTCCTTTTAACACTAAATATAATACTTCGTAATGACTGGTGATGTCACATCACTACGTAGCGGCCATTTGGAACCTGTGACGCATGCGCAATAGTTGTCATAGAACAGCATAACCGGGTTCTATAATAAAAGTGAAAAAATATTGTTTAAAATATATTTGTGGCTTCTAGCCTTCAAATAATTAATAATGTCGAAGCCAGAGCAAGTACTAATAATCGACCCATCAAGTGAACTGAAATTTAGAGGTAAGAGCATGAAATTGTGATATTGACGTAACTATAACCAGCAAGATGACTGCGACCAAGCCTGCCTCTTGTATATTGTAAATATCTATTTCAAGATTCGTGCGATTTATCAGAGCACAAGAATGAATATTTATAATTAGCTATGTTTACGAGATGTCCTCTGGATTATCTATTTGCAAAGGGTCAATTTCATTCTACGGCAGACAAGCATTACTATGTCGTTGTAACGTATTTGAGTTTGGAAAAAAAAATATAAAATTATAAATTTATATATATTTGATATAGTTATACGCTTGACATCTACTTATTATCCCTTTTAGTAGATGTTATTTCAAAATTTGGAGCTGTAATCTGTAAAAAACGGTGTGAGCTAAATTGCAGTCTCATTGCTGGAGAATTCTATTTATCTAATTAAGACCTGATATAAAATTTATGAAGTGAATATGTTCAACATTTCATTACAATAACATTTGCTTACGTGGGTAATATTTTATTGATGATTATATGCTAAAATTTAATCAGGATTTTACTAGATAAAATATTACCTACGTTTATTTGGTCATACTGATGTGCTACTTTTCTTTTATTAATAAGTAATTAGAATCGTTAAAGTTCCAATTATATATAAATACTAAATTTTGGTTTTCTTTTTTGTTCAATAATTTTAAAATAAAAATATAACCTTTGTCTTACATTAAAAAATCAACTAATAAACATTATTTGTATGTTATCAAAGTGCAAATATACCATTCTAGGCTTATAATAATAGATATAACCTTTATTACGTTTCACGAATTACAAAATTACAAAAATTTATAACATTTTTGGCATTGTTTTTCTCATGCTTCCTGTTGTCGTAGAATGTAGACTTTGAGATCATTTTAAGAAGTCGACCTTCATACAACTAATAAAATGTTTTTTTATAGGCCCTTTCAATGTACCAGTAACATCATATATGAAATTAACAAATCCTTCGGACAAAAAAGTATTGTTTAAAATTAAAACCACTGCGCCCAAGAAATACTGCGTGCGACCTAATTCAGGAATATTAGACCCCAAAAGCGTAATTGAAATAGCAAGTGAGTAGAATGTTTTTGAATCTTTTTGGTTCATTAATATATTGATTCCTTTTGTTAGTATGCCTTCAACCGTTTATATTCGATCCTGCCGAAAAGAACAAACACAAATTTATGGTACAGACAGTGTTTGCCCCAGAAGGAGAAGTAAACTTAGATGCATTAGTAAGTATTTTTAAATTTTAAACAGTAAAATATATATTATCAAATGATTTATTTGTTATAGTGGAAAGATATCAGCCCAGAGCAATTAATGGATTCCAAACTTAAATGTGTTTTTGAAATGCCAGTTGTTGAAGGCGGTATAAATACTGCTCCACAAGAAAATAACGTAGAGGCTGTAGCAGAAACTAAAGATAAACGTGAAATTAAATCATCTCCAAAGGTATATTTATTGTTTGTTTTATTGTATAAATTCGGTACTGAAATGTTTCTATTTTAAATCAGGTATCTGGTGCATTCACACCGTCACAAGCAGAAACGGAATTACAAAAAGCCGCGCAGGAGGTGAAATTGTTACGTGAAGAAGAAAGCTCACTGAGACAAGAAAACTTGCAGCTAAAGGTGCGTGAGAGTTAAAAGTATGATTATGGATTGTTTATAAACTGGTTGTAATTGTATTTTATAGGAAGAAATTCTACGATTAAAACATAGCGTTGGTTCCGCGTCCGGCGGATCAGCGGCAGTGAGCACGAAGTACAATCCTACAATACAAGCACCCAACTTATCTATGGTGTACATCGTGGCTGCCGTGGGCATCGCACTGTTTGGCATCATACTGGGCAAATTCATACTCTGAGCATCCCGTACCCTGTTCCGTTCTTTGACTCTCCAAATCCATCTCAACTTGTCCGAGGTCCCTTTCACTCCTATTCCACTGATTCTGTTCTGTCTGATTCGATTGTCTGTTGTTGTTAATCCTTCACATTTACACCTCCTGAATACAAATCCCACTATATACTTGTCCGAACTCCAGTCATTTTAGTGTATCTTTATTATTAATATATAGCATTATGGTTCGTCTGTCACAGTATCAAGGATGTACATGGAACCTGTTATTTATTTTAATAAACCAGACTAGGACGAATCTAAATGCAAGCAATTTATATAGGTAGAAGTTTTTATTTTATAAAACATCGACTTTAAACTTATATACAATGTAAAAAGACTAATTGTTATTAGCGGCTTTGTTTAAACGACAAACTCTCTTGTATATTTATTGAATGGCTGACGGATCTAGTGAACACTGCGAGATACATTCTTTCTTAATACGCTCCTGGAACTCATTACCCAGATGTCCTGGTACAAAATCGTGCATTCATGTTTGGTTTGTCGTACGCGGGGTTGCTGAGCAAAATATTTGTCTGCGGTTTGTATAAAGTACTTCTGAAGCCTTTTTATATAGTGCGTGAGTAGTGAATCTTGTTCACTGAATTTAAAAACAAATCATGATACAGCAGTGCATAACAAGCTTCAAATTGTTTCTTATTCATAAATTTATTGTTTAATTTTAAGATCTTTCTTCACGTTAAGTTTATAATTTTGTGATGTTAAGCGCTTTTCGTTACACTTACGCAAGAGAATGATTATTACTTACATTCAATTTGTTTGTGAACGTCTTTATTTTATTAACAGTTTTATGTTTAAAGGTCTGCTTAAATATTTCCTCATTAACTAATGTAATCTATTCTATCAATTTTACTATATTTATTTTACTTTTTTTACAATTTAACAGAATGTAGGATCTTTTTCTCTGGGTACTATTATAATATTTTTGTATTTAAAAAATGAAATGTTTATGCAAATGTTCGTTAAGTATTGTTGTTGTGTAGTACACTACAATATTTGTTAGCTATTTATTTCATTTTTGGTGTGCTATTTTAAAAAAAATCGTATAGCATTGTAGTTTTAATATGTTCTATAGTTGATACTTGTATAGTTGTAGATAGTAGATTAATAAAAAATTATAAGATCCGATTTTACATGTTTAAGGTAGCCTGAAAAATTAATTGTTTTACAGTATTTAATGAGGAAGTAAATAACATAAAAAATTAATGTTATTAGGAGATGTGTATTTTTTATATAGCAATTTTTTACAATTACATTCTTCTTGCATTTTATTTTTGTGTAAGCTATTTTGCTATTTGTAATTAGATCTTTATTTTAATTTGCGTTTATTGAGTTAGGAATGTTTTTTTGCAGTTTTGCATTTGTGATGTTCTTTATGCAATGTTCTGTATTGCTATTAAATGTACAGTGACTATTCTAGCTGAAAATGTCATTAAAAAAATAACATATAGCAATGTTTTGTGAATTAGCACATCCTGTAATAAAATCAATCATCTTAACATTGGAAACGAGTCCGAACATTTAGGACTTGCATGGTGTTATACTTTTGTAAAATGCCTTTAAGAGAGTATTACTGTTGGAGAATTCGGCTCGTTTGGAGCTGGCAATTACTGTTTATAAATTATTAATATTATATTTCAACAGTACATTACTGCATTGTAATATTTTCCATGTCAAATGGCATTAAAAGTGTGGTAAGTGTATAATACTAAAATGAATATACTTAATAAAGTAATACTGAGATACGTTATCACATAGTTTTAATTTCTTTTATGTTTGGTTCTGAGGGTTTGCGGTTTGCCATTTTTAATATTTCAACGGAATGTGATATGTATATAATTTTTGTTTGTATCTTTTAGTTTTAATTTTTGCCATTTATTCTATAATTTTAAAAACTAATAAATTTTTTTTTATTTGTTTGAGTGTTTTTTCATACCTTTTAAACGTCTGATATAAATTATTAAAATTGTAAGAACAATGTTGGTGCATTGTTTTTTTAATATCTCTAATTTGTGGTTGATTTTATTCAAAGCTGTTATTTTACAAAAGCAAGTAGAATGAATGCAAATATTTGCTTACAGTGAAAAATGCTTCATTCATATCAAAGTAAACATACTTTATTTTTAATTTCCTCATTGATGTTTTCATTTCTCTCACGACTTACGATTATTTTGTGTTTCATGTTTATTCATAATATGAAAATTAACAAACAGCAGATTAGAAGTAAATTTTACACTAATAAACTATATACTACCCTGAAGCGTTTATAAGTAAATAACAGTTTTATTTTATTATAGTGTGATCAGTCAAGTCAATAAAATAGTACCTACCAGTGTAATAGTTTTTAAAATTGTATTCATTTTTTATGATACAGCAGAAAATAAATGAGAATAGAAGTGTATACACTTATTAGTATTTACTGTAACAATATTATGCATTATATGATTTGAATATTGAATGTAGATTGTGCTATAGTTTAAATAGTGTAGGTTCCTGTATTTTCACTTTCTTTGAACTTTGAGCTCATTGATTTGTATTATGTAATTTCAAACATATGTTAAATAATAGATATATTTATACACCAAGTGAGTTAAATGAATGTTTATTCAAGAGAAGAAAGTTTAGCCCCCCGACCCGAGCCCGAAGGGTAAATGGTATAAATTCTTCGAGTTCATTGATTGGCGCAAATTCCTATAATAATAGTCCTGGTGCGCAAGGCGCAACACATGGGTCCACTTGTGCGCCCACCAGTTTATGTAATTTTCCTTCACATTTTTTATTCATACGATACATTAAAATGTATAAAATACTTTTATAAACCAGTAATGAATTAAAAGAAAACAAGAAAAGACGGTGCTTTATTACTAAGGAGGACTAGGATAAAAAGTTAAAAGTTTTGTAGATAAAGATAAGGAATATGCTTGAAAGATCTGCCAGTTCAGCTTAGCTCAGTCAGATAATCTACGTTAAGTTAGTGAGATTTGCTTACTTCTTTAAAAATGAAATTGTATATTTCGTGTGAATAACTCAAATTACCTAAAATATTAGAAATTTTGAAAGAAAATTTCATACGTGAAAAATAGTTATTTGTTTAACTAGGCAAAAAAATATTAGATTTGTTGCCGCGGCTAGAGTTTCATAGACGAGGTACTTAGGCACCAAATCTGTATTTTTTGCCATGTTAAACACATTATTTTTTCGGCGATTGTTATTAATTAATATTAATTTAGTGGTTATTTTAAATATATATTGATAGGTATCGCGGGTATCGCAATCAAATTATGTTGCTATGCGTATGTTGACAGTTGCTATGAAAAAACAAACTGGGTTAGGTATGTTGATGAATTTTATAAATGTCAAAAAACCACTAATGCCCAGTGCACACGGAGAAACATTTTGATAAGTTTCCTGAAAAAAGTTTCCAGAAAATGGAGATTTTTTTTGAAAAACAATAAATATGTTTATGATCACATTTGACGATTTGACAAATAAGAAGTTAGTTGCACTTCACAACGATTCCTGAAAACGCCTCATTTTTATATGCGCCGTTAAAACTTTGAAGTTGCCGGAAACTTATTTCAGGAAACATGTCAAAATGTTTCTCCGTGTGCACTAGGCATTAATGTCAATTCAATTGCCAAAAAACAATTTCGTCGAAAAACTTCCGACTTATGAGTAAAAAAACCACAAAATACACTTTTTTCAAACGCCCATAACTTTGTGCCAAATCGTCGTAGGAACTTCGTTTTTTGAGTCCTGCACAGGTAATTGAACATATTTCAATGCTTTTTCTGTGGATCGAGTCGATAAATTTTTACCAACTCGGTACACATGCCCAAAGTTTGACGTGTTTTTGCCCAAAAACGTGTGTTTTTTTGTTCGGGTTTTGAAGGGTAGGTACGAAAAGAGATCATCTTAATCTGAGTTTACCCCCTTAAAGTAGAGCCACTATGGGTTTTTTCCCCGAAAAAATCGTCTAATTTGGTTGAAAAGATGCTGAGTTATATGTGAAAAACAAAAAAATGCCCTTTTTTTAAACATCCATAACTTTGTGCCAAATCATCGTAGAAACTTCGTTCTTTGAGTCCTGCACAGGGAATTGAACAAAATTTAGAGCCCTTTTGGTGGATCAATTAAAAAAAAATTAAACTTCGTACACATCGTCAAAGTTGGATATTTTTAAAATTAATTTTTTTCTTTTTTCACATGGGTGCTAGAGGGGGCGTAAGGAGTTCCGCTTAAGTTTGCATGCATGACTTTAAAAAAATAGACACTTCAAAGTTTCTCGCCCTTGAAGATTCATCGAAATCGATTGAAAATACACCGAGTTATGGCGGTTTGAAAATGGTCGATATTTTTACGAAGTGTACAAGCACAAGAAGATTCAAATCTAGAAAATACATGCGTAATAAATTATCTACTATATCAAAAAATTCATTTACAGGAAAATTCAAATCTACAGTTTTAGATTCGGCATAAATGCAAACACAGGAAGATGCAAACAAATGAAGACGCAAATGCAAATCTAATTTGCGGGTTGCGAATCAACGCCAGCAAGTTATAATCAAAACCGAGTATGTGGGACTCAACTATGGTATTGGGTTGTTCATTTAATTCAGTTTAACCAAGGTTTAACTTAATTTATCCCCTTGTTTTGAAGTGAAGAGACAAACTAGTTTTCTGGATTTGCATCTTCCGGTGTTTGCATTTTCCTATGATTGCATTTATACTGAATCTAAAATTCTAGATTTGAATTTTCCTGTAGATGAATCTTTTGATGTAGATATTTTATTATCTATTAGGCATATGTTTTTTAGATTTGAATCTTGTTGTGCAAGCAGTTTTCTGTGAATGAAAATTCTAGAATTTTATTTTCTGGCGTTGAATCGCAACCCGAAAATTAGATTTGCGTCTTCATTTGTTTGCATCTTCCTATGTTTGCATTTATGCCGAATCCATAATTTTAGAATTTTCCTGTAAATGAATCTTTTGATGTAGGTACTTAGATATTTTATTACGCGTATATTTTCTAGATTTGAATCTTCTTGTTATTGTATTTTCCTGTGAATTTTATTTTGTGGTGTTACCAATTTCGTCGCAGATCAGCGCTGATCAGCGTTTTATTCTTTCCCGTTTCTAGTTTGTTTTACATTTATGAATGTAGTAGTTATTAGAGGGGGATGGGATATGAAGTTTAGTTTAAGTGTGCGTATGTTTGGTGGAGGTGCCGATGTGTACGTCCAGGTGTGCGTGCGGTGCCGCAGTGTCGGCACCGACACCGTGACCGGAGCTGTGCATGCGCGAGCGCTGCTGCACGTAACGGCGGCGTAACGGCGCTAGTTCCCGGCGCGCCACCTCCAAGCGAACACGGCCCGTGCCGCCGCCACTACCGCCGCCAGCGCGCTGCAGTACTGCCCCCCGCCGCCTGCGACAACACCTGATGCTGTGCAGCACAGCAGCCGGCTCCGGCAGTGCGGCCGCTTTCTCTTACCGTGCATATTGTGCTTCCGGATCATGTTTACCTACCACTGACTGATCCACACGGTAAGATTACACACCACTCTTCTATCCTGCACACATCATCATCTTCATCCGGACCATGGTTCTTATTTAAATAAATTAAGTGTCTTATTCCTGAAAACCGCAGTGGCACAAGTCATTCATCTTCACGAGGATCATTATTTTATTAATTACAATTTGACTATATTGTCACCGCATGATTAAGTGTTTTATTCCTGAAAACCGCAGTGGCACGAGGATCTCATCTTTCATTTTTATGAGGACCATGGTTCTTATTTGTGCATTATAATTTGAATAAATTAAGTGTCATATTCCTGAAAATCGCAGTGGCACAACTTCATGAGGACCATGGTTCTTCCATTATTTTTATGCATTACAATTGGATTTTAAATTGTTCGGTACCGCATGATTAAGTACCTACATCTTATTCCTAAAAACCGCAGTGGTACAAGTCATTCATCTTCATGAGGATCATGTTTCTTATTTGTGCAATATAATTTGATATATTAGAATAAATTATCACCGCATGATTCTGTTATTTGTCCATTATTCATACAAAATAAATTAAATATGTAAATGTAAGGTTGAAAAATTACTCGAAATATCAGTCATACAACATAATTCTTCTTCATACATAACCGATGTTTCGGTTTACACTTAAACCTTCTTCAGGATTAGTAAGATCTTACAAAAATAATTCATACACATCCAATTACTCTCAAAATTAACTACTAAATTAAATATGTTTAAAAGAAAATATAAAATGTTTGTTACTTATATATTTTGTGTGTGATCCAAACTGTAAGAACTACATTATTATATACACTATAAATTTACAACACTTTTTTTATCTTGCACAGATCACATCATATACTGCAGTGGCATGAAGTTTTCATCTATCATCTTCACGAGGACCATGTTTCTTTTAATATTTATAATTTTACTATATTTGAATAAATTGTCACTGCATGATTAAGACATCTTTTTATTCCTGAAAACTGAAGTGGTACGAGGCTTTCATCTTTCATCTTCATGAGGACCATGTTTTTTATATTTATAATTTAACTATATTTAAATAAATTGTCACCGCATGATTCTATTATTTGTATTATTGTTCCATTATTTATATAGAATACCTGATAAATAAATTAAATGTTAAAAGAAAGTTCACTATATTACTAATATTTTGTGTCAAGTCTGATGAACTACATCATTATGTTCACAATAATCATTCAAAATCCTTTCTTTTGTACCTATATTGGACATCTTATTCCTGAAAACCGCAGCGCACGAGTATTTCATCTTCATGCGAGGAGGGCCATGTTATCAATATTTTATTTTTACTATATTTTAATAAATTGTCACCGCATGATTTTATTATTTGTATTATTTTGTCATTTTTCATACAATTGTTAAAAATGTTTGTTATATATAGTTATAAATACAAGCTAATATATTTTGTGTCAAGTCTGTTTATGCAGGTATTTCAATTTCCTGCTAAAGCAATTTTTTACTACAAGAACATTAATTTTATTTGAATTAACCGACGTAAAATCGAAATCTCAATCAATCATACATTTTTAAAATTAGCATCATATTGATATTTTTAAATATCGGAATTAAAATCTTGTCATGGCAATGTTCCAAAAGTGTGTTAAAATAATTTGTAAATTAATTAACGTGGTGCTGTATCTTTATGATAACAATTAATTTACAGATAATCTTAATTATACTGAAAAATTAGCAACGTAACTTAATAACGCTTAGCCCGTAAATTTATATTCCACATTACATGTCAAGATTTAATTTATAGATAATACCGTGGTACGCAAAATTTAAGCCAGATTTTAAAACAAAAATCATTCATAAGTGAGCAAGTATGAGTAGTTAAAAAATTATTACATTGCCCCGGTTTAGCATATAATGTAGGTATAAGTTTTTTATACATTTTAAAGTATATTTCGCAATAAGGTGTATCAAGAAAAATGGGACTTTTGTTTTATTTATTAATGATTGCGGCGAAAAAGTTGTATGAGTTTAGAAAATTATTGCGCGTCTTTGGGGGTTAAAGCCAGATTCTAGAAGACAAAACTTCCGCAAAACATAACGTCTAAGAAAATTGCTCTCCTGACAGTTTCTTCAGGATCAAACATTTTTTTATTATGCAAAAACTTTTCAAGCACCTTAGTTCCTATATGACTTCCATAAGTTTATTACAATATTAACACTTTCAAATTACCTCTCTTGGAGAGATAAAATATCAAAGTTATAAATCGATTACGATTACGAAGAGATGAGATTTGTTCATGACAACAATAAAGAAATCAAAATTTCGCTTACCTTTGGTAAGTAGATTGGCGTAGCGCGCAGCCTGAATTTCAATGAGTTGGAGTTGAACACTACTCTGATTTTAAACTATAGTCTGTTTTTAAACTAGGAGGAGTACAAACAAAAGTCTAGTGTCATTTATCTATGCTTGTGATTGGCTGGAACACATCTAAACGTCAGATTGTTGTGTTTTGTTTATGAATACGATCAAAATGACATTATTAAAAATTCATTCTACAAGGTGAATATAATTTGAAATTCGTTCTTATATTTTTACAGTCACTAGCTGGTACCCGATAACATTGTGGTTATCAAATGCCAAGTTAATTGTATCCCAACTTGGAATGGTGACGAGAGTAAGTGTACCGATCTAAGCCAGCCTGTGAAAATTTCCAACCTGGCCAGGATTCGAACCCATGACCTCTGTAATCAGAGCCTAATACTCTACCACTATACTGACTATGACTATCCCATTGTGCAAATTCGTTCTTATGAAATCAGTATAAATAAATAACAGAGGTCGTGGGTTTGAATCTCGGTTAGGTCAGGAAATTTTCACAGCCTTCCATTACAATTTCAATTTGGAATATAATTAACTTGGCAACCCCTAGCTATCGGATGGCGGCTAGAAACTGTAACAAGGATTTGCACCGGTTGACTGGTAAAAATAATACTGGTGTGTGCGCGCCACTAATGGCCAGTTTCACCGCTTCCATTTAAATTTTAAGATGTCCTTATGGGTCTCCGTAACAAAATATTACGTGTTTAGAGGTGTAACAGTTTCTGTTTATCTCATCGCATATTAAAATTTTGAAGAGAAAACAGGCACTAGCTATTTGTGAAAGAATTAATCTAGGTTTATGCCCAGTTAGAATTCTGCAATAATCTTTGGAATCCATATAAAAAATATATAATTATAATTAAGAGATTTATTGGAAAATGTAACTCGGCATAAACCTAGTTCCATTCTTCGTCTGTAAATAAATTTATTAAATTTAAATCTGTAAAACTTCGTGAGCATTTTAAAAATTGCTAGACTGCTTTTACATATTTTAGGCGAATGTTTCCATGCGTCAGCATATGATAAACACGTTGTTGAACAATATCGAATCAAAATCAAATTATCAAACGTAGAAATAACATTGCTGTCATAAATTCGATTAGATATTTTTCATTTAAGTGACACTTAAAATTTAAGTAGAAGCGGTGCAAATGGCCATAATTCAACAGAGGTTCAAATTCCGAAATATATACCTAGTATACATGAAAATAACTTAGAGTAGGTGGTTTGAAACTTCGAAAATTGATTTAAACGGAAAAGAAAATTCTAGTGAGTTTTGTTTCTTTAGTTTAAAACAGACTATAGTAATACTTGTTCACTTGTTTATCACGCACGAGTTGTTAAAACATTGGTTGTGTTTCTGTTGCAGACAAGGCATCTTCAGCGCGCTGTGCAGGAGGCAAGAAGGAGTTACAGAGCCTTGGGACAGATAAGATAAGAGTTCAGTGACAGAGTGCTCAGTGTCGGTGCCGGTGTACGTTCGTGTGTGTAGCACGGGCCCGCGAGTGCGTGGGTGTGTGGGCAAGGCGAGGGGTCGCCTTGATGTTTTTCTGCGGGGGGTTTTTGATTTTGGTCCGGCCGGATGACCATGTGGCAGAGCGGGGGGATGGGGGGGCACGCGCAGAACAACCCATGGATGAAGCTCATGGGCATCGTCCAAAAGGAGCGCCGCCACCACGACTCCGGTGGTGGCCAGACGTCGGCTTCCACGGATCGCACGTTAAACCAGTAAGTCCACTGTCTTCAGCCACTTCAACACAACACTCGCGATGCACTAGGATCTGCAAAATAAAAATACCATGCCGTTAGTGATGCTTTTAGACTAAGAGACCAGTTTTATATAAAGTGTTAAAAGCAGATACTCGAACCGGACCGGAACAGGAGCGAACTGCGAATCAAAACGAACCGATAAAAAATAATTTGGCCAGCCCATAACCGGAGATGGTTGTGAACAGTTTTTTTTCGTGAAAATAAGTACTATATGGTACTATTAATTTTTTACGAAAATCGCATGACAGAAATAACAACCAATGGAAAAATTGATTATATTTTAATGACTCGTAATTGAAAGAATTACAATATTGAAAACTATTAAGATTTAATAGCATAAATGATTTTTTATTACTTATATTTGAAAGGATTTTAAAAGTGCTTATATTTCAATGGCTGGTAATTGAAAGAATTACAATATTGAAAACTATTACGATTTAATAGCATAAATGATTTTTTATTACTTATATTTGAAAGGATTTTAAAAGTGGTTAAACACTAAATTATTTTTTTCTACACTATACAGGGTGTAATCCAATCCTGGTATAATAAAATTTAAAGGTGTACTTATAGTATTGAACGCTCTGATCATGAATCAAGAAGAATTTTGTTGAAATTCGCAAATTAAAAAATGGGTCAAAGCAAATGAGACATTCTGTAAGTACCTATAATTTTCATTTTTTCCTGTTCGGAAAATTATTATTACATTAATGTAATTACACGTTGTAAGCAATTTAAGTATAAGACTTTTATTTATTCAAAAAATAGCAAGTTTGTAAGTAGAGATTAAAATTAAACTGGATGTATTAATATTGTAGAACTTTATAAATACCATTTCATATCTAGAAACTTTGAATTGAATTCAGAAATAACAAATAAGCGAACGTAACCTTAAATTAATAGTTTTTCATCAATAAAAGTAATTGTTATTTTTGTAATAATGTATCATTTCAAAATGAAATTTATATAACTAAATGTTTTAAAACTAAATATAAGTAATTATTCACTGTACAATACTTCTAATAAAAGTTTATACTTACCGAAACAATCGACGTTCATTGATTCGACGCTTCACACACACTACTACAAATAATTATTCATTTGTTTGTACTTGCCTGAAGTCGTCGAAGGCATAGCTTACGTGATCTTTCCGATCAGTTTTGTTCAATGCCAACTATCTATATCGGTTAGTAAAATGACAGTGTATGTAGAACATATCCAGTGAATAAACATTTTAAAAACATTAGAAACAATAACTGCATTATTTCCAATATAGTTTTGTGAATAATAATAATAATAATTCTTAGATAGTTACTGTGATATGTGATGTAGGTTATTACACTAATTTATACGTAGTTATATGTGTTGATAAAGTGACAACATATGATTTGTTGACTTAAAGACTTGGATTCAACTTCAGAACTTCAGAAAGTTTTAATGATGGAATTATTTATTCATTCGCCGTTTGTTGGTTAAGGTAGGTGGTGCAGAACTTTAGATAACTCAATTTTACTATAATAATCTTTGCAAAACAATGCTTCTATGGGTTGTTTAACACAAATAGGATACTGTTGAACAATCAACAGTCCTTTATAATATTTTCTAACCCAATAAAAACCGTGTGACTTTCTTAAATAACATTCGCAAATATATAAAAACAAATATGAAAAAAGAAATATTACTAAAACGTGATTCGGTTCAATATTGAATTCTCTGTGATATCGGAAACCTTAGGTCCAAAAGAAAGGATAAAAGAAATAATAAAACGGATGAATGTGTGTCCTCCCACCGCAATGCGTACAAGTATTGCTGGATGCTCGCCCAGACAACGAAACGAATATTTGCTGAAGTCCACTTCCATTTATTAAAATATTTGTCTATTATTTCTGTGCTGAATACGCAGAATTAATCAATTATTGAATAAATTAACATTCATATCAGAATAATTGATTTAAACTGTTTATAGAAACTAATTATTACGTGATTATAAATTGCGGTAGATATGATTTTTTAATAATCATCACTGTCACTGCCTAACAAAATATGAATTGAATTTTGTTAAAGGTTTTACAATAGGTGAATTTTTTTTGTGTTATTGCAAATTATTGCATCAAAATTTCCGATGAGTGAAATTTATAATAATTTGCAGATAACACAAAAGATTGGCTTTAATAATTTTTGATCGCAAGTGGTTGTAAATCAACTTTAAAGTATAAAAAGAATTATTCAGAAATTGCATTCGCGTAATTATTATTAAGGAGGTTGGTGCAGTGGCGCACTCAGACATTAGCCTTGGGGGCGGATATGAAAATAAAAATATTTTTGATAATATAAAACACTGATGACTCTTATCTTTTGGTAGATATGCAAAATTATCACCACCAAATTGGATAAACCATGTGATAGATATGTATGTCGATAAATTTTTATTTCACAGACTATAATTATTTATTATCATGTGTTAAGTGATACACTAATGATACTTTGCATTATTTTAAAATTAAATTAACTGTAGTTTTAATGAGTTAAACAGTAATTATTCTGTATATTATTCTAGGAGACTACATTTTGAATACTAATTTAACAATGTGAATTCCAACCGAGTTACTTTAGTAATTCAAAGTAGTGTTTTACTGAAACTAGGTACAAATCTCGAGTTGACAAACTGTCGCCATACATATGTTGCACAGACATTCGTCCTGAATAATTTATACTCCAAATATGTTTACTAGTTAGTAGTAGCACACTAACTACTATGTAACATTTGTATGTAATTATTACTACAATATGGAAGGTCTAAACTAACGTAAAACTTAACATAATTGAAGTTTTGAGGCATTCGAGGAATAAATATTAAAAATAAATTATTCATTTAATTTTAACAAGCGACATTGTTTAAAATAATCTGCTAAGGGCGCGCTTAAGCACCATTAACAAATTATTGTAAATTTTTATAATTAATTTGAATAATAACAATAATTGAAAATAAAGTTTTCTTGCACAAATTTAAAATTCCCATTGCACTTTTTATTTTTCTACAGCACATTTTGTGTCCAGCTGCTCGTTAGAATAATCTCTGTACACTGTACTACAGGGTAGATGTTAAAATGAAATGTGTGCCAGTGTGTCTTACTGGAGTCATACTTTAATTAGCTACTTGCATTGTATGAACTATATGAACCTAATGTTAGGTCTAAAACATTGGTAAAAATACAAATTTTATTTAAAAAAAATTATACAGGCTGGTTTTGAAGTTCATGTCATAAATTTAATGGTACATGTGTAGATTACGAAACAGAAAGAATTTTTTAAAAATTCGAGAAAAGAAAATTCGACCTTTCTTAAGGAAACTTTTTTTACTGCTGTTTTAATTAGTATTTAAAAAAATATATGGTTTTAAAAAATACCTTCAAAACTAGTTGTATATGATATTATTCTTAATAATTCAATTAAATGCAAATGCGTTGACAGTGGTCCGGTGATACAAAAAATGATAATTTTTTGAAAACTACCCTTAAATATATGAATTTTCAAAAAATTCTTTCTGTTTCGTAATCTACACATGTCATACTACGTCACATCACATATTATTCAATTATCATTAATTTTTTTTGACTTGTTAATAAAATATTTGTGAAATTAAGAAATACGGAACCCAAGTTTTTATCTCTTCTTCAAAAATATTTAATAAAAAAATCATGCATGTAGCCCATTACCAGATCTACAGTCGGTCTCATAACGCATCATTTAAACTGGTTTATTTTTATTTCTATAAAATAATACAATAAATTTTGTGTTTTATTGCCTGAATTTTTTAGTTGGATTTTCAAATCGGCTATAAAATTGGAAAAATATGCACTGTTGGGGTTAATAAAATATTTTATTTTGAAATACGATGGAGGTTAAAAATAATTCGTGGAGATTTGGAATGGTGTGTTTGCATTTCCGAGTTGGAATGAAAAATGTCCGTTTGTATCGTGTTTGTCGGTACTTTGCGGAAGAGCGGGGTGGTTCCGGTAACTTCCGGTGGCGCACACCTTCCCCTTCCGCCCCCACCCGCACAATGCGTCATTTGATCTTCACTATTGATTTTGAAGAGTACCGAATATTTTTAGTAATCGAATTCTTCTCGAAATGAATGCCTTGGTAAACAAAATGTAATCTTACTTCCCGAAATTGCTTGAAAAAGTAATATTTTGCGCAGAAACTTTAAAACATAAGATGAGAGATATATTGAATCCTTCACGAGATAGCAAACTTTTATCTTTTTTTATTATAATTAAATCATACACTTTTCTTTGTGTGTAGTTTAATATGTTTGTGAAGTGTGAGAAAAGTTTTTCGAATACTTTTATAACTTGTTTGACAAATTATAATATTTGTGACTGGCAAGTTTCAGATTAATTTATAATATTTTTTAAGCACGGTCGTATCATAATGTGACATAATTTCTTTGACATAAACGTCACTTTATTGCCCAAGGATCTAACTATTTTCTGAGTTTACAGTTAGTTGTACAATTTTTACCTCTCGCCCAGAGAGGTATAGGGATCGTGAAAAAATTCGATGTCGAGATTTTTGTCAATTAGCACGTTTTAGCACCTTTAGAACCTATTTTGACTATTTTCACGATGATGTCTGTGTGTGTGTGTGTGTGTATGAAAGTCTGTATGTACGCCTACTATAGACTTTCGTCCCGGTTCATTATCTCAAATTCTACTGAACATAAAATTCTAATATTTTGCATTATACATTTATATATGTTAATGAAGAGCTGAAAAGATTTTGGTAAAAATCCACCAACCGGAAATGGTACTTTTCTTGTAGCACTATAACATTTTTTGCAAAAATTGTATAAAATAATGCGATTGTTACAATTTGACATACCACACATGAATGAATAAATTACATTGTACAATATTTAATCTTACTTGTTTCTATATCTTTAACCAATAAAGAAATATAATTTTTTTAAATATATAATTTTACCTACCACGATTTGTGAATCCCGAAATAGAAATAAAATTTAAAACAAAAATAAAATTGTCAATGTGACAGATAAACAGAAATAATATAATGTATGATTATTTTATATTATTATATCAAATGTTATACGGTGTTGTTGTATTTTATTTAAATTAAAGCTTAATATTTGGTTAAATACGAGGTTAAATAATAATACTTCAATGTCAAGGCGAGAGGTATTGTAACGGCCACGTCAGATTTTTTATTTAAATAACATCATTTTTATTTATATTTAACATAAATTATCTTGTAAACTTTGACACTTAGATATTTGTTTATTTTCGGATTTTATTTTGGTATTTAATAATTTTTGGTAATTTGGACAATTTGAACGAATAAAATAAATTCATTAATTTATTAGAAAATGTTCAACCGTGTTTAAAGTTGAATATGTACCACGGGCGTAACTTGCTTTTATGGCTGTTGACGTCTTGACGTGTTTTAGCCCTGGGCACACGCTCGGGCTCAATATTTCTATGTCAAAGATTTTCCGAAAATATAATTAAATATGTTTTTCTTGTTAGTTACTGCGTATATAATTAGGGCTAACAACGGGGTGCATCAATGTGAAATTGTTTTATTTATGGAAACATGGGCCGTTGCTCAAAAAGCTATATGTAGCTATAGCTTTAGCTTGCGTATAACGTAAAAACGCGCAATCTGTAAATGACATTTCATTATTCTGAAGTTTCTCGTTTCCGGGACTGAAATATGATCAAGTATAATTAATGAATCTAAATTTTTTGATTTATTATTTTGACGTATTTATAAACTTTGTGTGCTGTCCGTAAATATTGGTTTTGGTTTGGAATATTTGATTAAAAGATGCTAATTATTATTTATATTAGGTACGGCTTCCATATTTTAAATTTGACTTTTTCTCATTTATAATTCATAAGTATTTACATATATTTCATATGCGCAAAGTTCATTTTAAATACATAAATACGCCGGCAGGTCAAGAATATTTTTTTTATTAATAAATATTTTAATTTCGTAATGCTTTTATAGTAGCTATTTATAGCTACATACGAGGTACGATCAATATATAAATAGAATAACACATTCCAGCACATATAGGGTAATCAGCATAAGTTCGATACAATTATTTGAAAAAGTTAAAGAATTAAAATGTGCAATACCAAGAGATCGTAGGAAGAAAGTTGTGTCTCTACCGGTTTATTTTTTATATTTCTTTCAGGATCAGGATAAATAAATATCGTAGTATTATTTAAATGAATTACTACTTTAAATTTGAGATCAAACTTGGCAACTATAAAAATAATTTATTATAAACTCGTACAATAATCAGGTATTTTAAAGCTAGATTCACACCTTCCCAATTATAAGTATAAGTGCTAAATTAGCCTTATCATGAAGACTCTGGGGCCTGGCGGTAGCAGCAGAATGAGACTTTTCGCTTGCCAGAGACTGAACTTCGGGATGTTTTTCAAAAATTCCTTGATAAACAATGTTAAAGTTAATTTTTTCATTACTTTGGTATTTAGAGAAAAATTTAATGGGTTGATAGAAATAAAAATTTTAATCTTATTTTTGGACAAAAAGGACTACATGCATATCTATTTTATGTTTTTACATAGTTGTACAATCTAAGCATTCATATGCGTTTGAAAAGCATTTTTCACATAGCCCCAATGCTGAGGCTATTTGGTCACCTTAAGAAACAATTTTTTCTATGCTTCATGGCCAATTTAAATAAATTTCAAAATAGTCCATGTATAGTCATAAGTTAAGTCGGTACAATGCTTTTTTTTCATAGACATTCGTTCAAAATTTAAAAGGTATCTTCGAAAATGTGTCATAAATGTATCCATTACGGTATTAAAATTAAATTTTACCGAATTACCGGTAATTGAAAAAATCAGAATATTTACAAACCCTTCTGTGTAGTAGTAGTTTCAAGATTTGATTTTAATTTATGTTGACATTTTTATTCAATTTAGTATGTAATTTCATTATAAATATAACTAATTAATTTTATAACCTATGTTGTAATATTTTCTGCTTACTAATTACTTTCTTAATAACCTGAACATTTTGTATAAAAATGAAAATTAAATATAAATAATAATTATTACCTTTTCCTGCGACGCATACAAAATTACCCGGTAACCCAGTGTACGATAATACCAGGCTGATGGATGAAAAATGTTTCGTAATTGAAATAAATTGTTTGCTAGCCACCGCGCGTGTTATAATGAAGAGAACATTTCGTTGTAATGTCATTAAACTTTTTTAAACACCTGCATGCCATTTACGCAGTATCGTTAAAAGTTTTAACCACGGCATCCGCTGAATTGGTAATTAATTTTTGAAATTATGTTCCCTGCCAATGATGTACGAGATTTTAAGATTTTTAGTGGATGGAATTTTACACTGTAAAAATAGAGCTACACTTTGCAATAACATGGATATTATTTTGTTTTTTCTAGTACCTACACCACATGCGTTACTATTATAATATAAATGTCAATTTGTTGGCCCGTCTACCTCCTAAAATCCAGCATAAAATATACTAACGTAGCGAGTGTTTTGTGCCCAGTACAAAAATGGTAAAATTCTATTTCAACAGGGATCTAATAGAGAAAGAATTATTATTATGATTATAAATATTTCGAAAAATGTCAAATTTATGCAAAATTTACACGGTTATATCTCATTATAGAAATTAATTTTTAATTTTAAAAACGGCACATCTGTAGATCCATTCTTTCTATATTAAATGTTTATAAAAACGTTTTCCTGAAGTCAATAATAATATGACAGTTTACTCGCAACGAAAACACTTTTACAGTATTTTTCAACTACAAATTGCATAGCTAGGGTTCGGCAAAATACGAGTTTCGGGCTGATTTCAGGCAGCCGGAGTAGTGGGGGAAAGAGTGGAATAAAGAAAAGTAAAATCGAGAGTATTCTAGGTATTCGGAAAAGGTTAAATTATTTCGGATGTAAAAACGAAAATAATTCCAACCATTTAGTTTTATTAACATGAAACACTTGTTTAACTGAACAAAATATTTAAGTTTTTAAAAAAAGTTAAAAGTTTGACTAATTTTTTAAATTTAATAAGATGAGAAACGCAAATACTAAGAGTTTATTAAAGTACCTTTTCTTGGCGCGAATACAAAGGAAGCAAAAAGAGACTCATCCCATCCCCCTGAGAATCCAAAGTTAGAGTGGCATACTTTTCTTTACATATAGGTATTCTTTTTCATACTCTTACTACTTTTATAACTAAAGTGCAAAGGTAACCAATTTGATTTCTGCACAAAAAGAAAAACAAGTGCATTTGCTCATTTCTCAAATATGTGGCGTAAACGGCGTGATAGATTATGTATCGTTTACAAATACAATAAATTACAGAGGAAAACAATTACAGCGAATAGTTCTTAGCACTTATTTAATGAACAATCGGTGGTTAGTAGTGAAAAACTATCCCTATCTGTTTTAACGAAACTGTAGTTAGACTACATACATCAACATGAATAAAGAACCAGATCAAAGAGATAATCCTACAATACTACCACATTACCACGATCAATAACATTTGCCTAGATCCGTTTAGGATCGTGAAGTTGTGTATAAAAATGGGGAATAATATTTCCTTTGACGTTTCTAATGACATATATTTAGCATCGCTGCCTGGCTTGGACGAAGAGTCGAGTTGTTGTTATAGGCATCCGCAAGAATTTTTGTAGGGGAGGAAGCAAAACTTTATAATAAAGAGAAGTTATAAAATTACCTAAACCTACATCCTACATCTGCATTTACTTTGAAGAACGATGAATTTTTGTTTGGTTCAAGGTAAATAAATTACTTTTAAATTGAATTTCTAGAGTTGAAGAACTACATCATGTCTTATGTAAAAATATACAAGATGTAAATGTAAAATAACAATAAAAAATGGACCGCAGGCGATTCAGTTTTCGGTTCAAGGCCAAAAATCTTTAAATTGATATCAGAGGAATGATAACTGCCTTCTTATTCTATGTAGAAAATGAAATAAATGATTGCTTGCATGCTAATAAAATGTAGAAAGGAATATTATAGAGTTAGAAAGTAGGTATTTCATTTTCAACTCTAGCTTACCTAGGTATTCTCAAAGGGGATGATGGCCATTATTGCCCCTCTAGGATCCATCTATGATAACTAATCGTCTTGAAAATAAAACAATAATAGTCCGAATAATATATTTGCAGTCTGAAAAGGAAAACTTTTTCCTACTGAATCTACAACATCGCCAGAGTTGGGCATTAACTTAAGTATGTAGATACTTAAGTATTAATTTTTAATAAAAAGTACCTAGTACTTAATACTTGCAGTTAAGTATAAATATTTTTATTACTTTAAAATTTTAAGTACCTACTAAAATAAAAACTTGTACTTTAGACTTATTTTCATTTCATTATCGTAAATAATAATATTGAAGTACTTTTTAAATACCACTTAAGTATTTCAATAATCCTGAAATCATGTAAAAGTCCTTAGTTTCTTCAAAAGTTTAAGTAATTATATTGTTCAACCTGCGACCAACTCAACAGAATACGACATTCTTACTCTGAATTAATTTTCCTCAATAAAAAGAAGGTAATAATAGTAATAATACCATGCAATTAATATTAGTTTAAAAAAATACTGGTACTTGAAAAATACTTATTTTTAATTACTTTTGACAAGAAAAACTTATACGTTACTTATGTTAGTACTGTGAAGATTTACCTGAAAATGTACTTGGTAACAAGTACTGACCATAAGATAGAACTGCTACTTATACTTAAGTATTTTGGTTTCGATACTTACCCAGCTCTGGACATTGCAGTACTTACATGAAAACCCTCTGTGCAGGCCCTTGTTACAACCACTATTTGGTGCTCGATAGCTTTGTGGTTGCGAAGATAATTGTATCCCAACTTGGAATGGTAAAAAGAGTAGATACCGATCCAAGCCATAAAAATCAGGCACTTATTGGGGATTGCTTATACTTATTTAAAGCATGCCAATTGAAAATATTATTAGCGATTATGAAATATTAAATATTATTAAAAAAATAATCTTCCAGGAGGGGCAACTGCCTCAGTGGACGTCTATGTCTACTCCCCAAGTCGCTATTGCTGGGCTCGCTCGCAGTTG
The DNA here is from genome assembly GCA_947534325.1 of Agonum fuliginosum. NCBI lineage: Eukaryota > Metazoa > Arthropoda > Insecta > Coleoptera > Carabidae > Agonum > Agonum fuliginosum. Next base: position 7,543,605 of record OX384031.1, read on the forward strand.
TTCTGTTTGATTTAAAGACGGCCAATTGGTTTGGAATTAAATTACTTTCTGTGTGTCTGCTTTGGAGTCCGGGCCAGGCTAGGCTTATTGCTCGCCGGAGTCTCGACTCTCGAGAGCTCTCTGGTTCTCGTTATCGTGGAAACCGGAACGCAGGATCAATCAGCATAGTTGAAAAAGGAATGCGGAATGATAATATAGGACATGTTTAATTTAATGAAGTTTACTACGGTATACAAAGTTGAGCTAGATAAAAAGTAATTATTGACGGGGTGGGTAGCCGACTCTGTGTTATTGACCTACTGATTCTGGATAATTCGAATCCAGTCGAGTACACATTCCAGTTTACCTGCACCTTTATAAAAAACTCTTTAACTAGAAATGCACATCTAAGTTACAAGTTGATATAGTATACATTTTTATAAGCTTTTAAAAATATGACAATCTAAAGTTACCTACATATTTTTATAGAGCTTTTACGCTTTTGGAAAACTACCGAATTTTTCTTTTAATAATCGCTCTCGGTATGATTGTGATTAAACAACTATTGAATAAAAAACAATTTTAATTCTTATTAACTGGCTTTTTATTTAAGAATAGTGTCACTATAACATTCCTTTCAACAAAACTATTGATTAGAAAATAAACCGAAAAGTCATCATTATTTTATAGTTTATATAAATGCCTAGTTTACAAAAGGAAAGTTACCAAACAAGTTTTTTCTATTTGGCGTTCACAAGGTTAACTTTGTGAAACGCAACTGTATGTGTATATCCTTAGAGCTCACTTTATGATACGCAACATATTTTTTTTAGAAGATTGGCATCGGTAGTATCAGATGAAATTTACTTGTCAAACAACAGACCTCAGAACGAACAAATTTTAGTATAACCTCTTGAATCTGTTTTGCTTAATTAATTAGTAATATAATAAAATAAATGAATAAAGTAATGGAAAACAAATCATTTCAATATTTTCTATAATGTCTTCACTTATCACCTAGAATAGTTCAGTAGGTAATTTATACTACTTTACTTTTACATTTACAGTGACAGTTAAATAAATGGCAATATTAATATCTCCAATTAAAACGTTATACCCGTAGATTTACCTAAATCGACTTGTGTATATTGTGGCAGTATAATTTAAATTTTTATAATAAAAAGATACCAAATTTTTATAATAAAAAGATACCAAATATAAAAAATAGTAGGTATAAAGAATTCGTTTACTTAATTTGGGCGCGTGCGAAAAAATCATGTCTTATAAAACTTGTTCTAATAATATACTCTTTAAAAAAAACCGAGTGCTAGTAACTGTCATCAAAATCATTAAATGCCGTTCAAAAGGAGAAACTGAATATTTTAATAAAATATTATTAAAGATAATGATTCTTAAATATATTATAGAAATAATTATTACTTGCTTTATACGAGCGGAATTGAAAGTTTTTTTATGACAGTTTTAAACATGTTTATTTTTAAGAAAACTTTTTCTCGAGTGAACTGGGCATAAAGTTAATTGTAAAAATTTTCGTTTCCTTCCTAACAGATAACAGACGATTATTTTAAAACTAAGTAAAATTTTTGAGACCAATGAAAATCATACACTAGTAAGTTAAAAAATTAAAGTTATTATTATTTTTGCGTGCAATCTTGTGTGATACAATTCTGAGGATTGTTCTCTCTGCTACAGCGGAAAGCACAGGTTTTTATGTTCGTGACCGTTCTTTCCACAATTCACCTTCTTTTTCACTTTCGCTGTGGATCTTTTAATTAGTGAGTGTTCTCATGTTGTGTGGCACAGTCACAGATAAACGTATTCAGATACACAGCCTAATGTTAAATTATGTCTTTGAAATTATATATAGTTTATAACTCAGTAGATGACACTACGCGCAGCGAAAGCATTTTGAAAGTAGTTTTGAGTACTGCACGAACGAAGACAGTGCTGTGGTTATCAATATTATGTTCCTTTGTGGAGTTGTGTGTCATGCGCGAAGCGAAGCGCATGTAACTCGTCAAATAATGTGACTGCGAGTCACGTAATAAGAAATGAATATCTTTTAGGAAATTATAAATCGATGCAAAAGATTGTTTTGTATCTACTTAAAACGAAAATCTTAAATTCCCATTTTACAATATTTAATAATTTTAACATATATAATCGATGATCATTACAATCGTTGTCAAACCAACCTGGAAATTTGATTTTGGTTTGATTCTTAATAATAATAAATAAATTAGAAAAAATATTTTTTTCACATTTTTTCTTTTCGTATAATTCTACGAATTGTATCAATTGAAATTCCACAATTTTATTAAATCTGTCAGCAGGCACACACAAATTTCCGGCATTATTTCCACATACTGTATCATATGCCTTAAAATTTATTAGTACATCACATGTCCGTGCAACAGAATTATCATTGATATTATTTAAAATACACTTATCACACGCATATTTTTTAAAACATTTAAATGCAATGTATCCTGCGTAATACGTTATAGAGCACTTTTCAAAATTTGAAATATCAGTAATATCATTCAGTTCATTAAATTCTGAAGGAATGTCTATGTTAGATGTTACTGTGAATACTTTCGGTTTCACAGACACTAATTTCAAAGTCTTTGTCGCTGACTGTAGTCGATGACGGACTTTCATGTTTATTCTGTCTTAAAAAATCATCAATACAAAGAAATTCAGTGCCATCTTTTTCACAGTTACCGGCAGTCCAAGTCTGGTCAATGCGATGCACAATTATATTTTTCAAATTATTCCGAAATTGTTGAACGGTAGGATACATATTGAAACCTCCTGCTCCACGTACTTGACTAAAAGTATTTTCTAAACAATCTTGGTTTAGTGTACTAGTAGGTAAATGTTCAAATCGTAACTCTTTCAAATAATCCCAGATCTCTACTACAGCTGTCATTGTTTGAATGAGACCATAAAAACATGGTGGAAATTCTTGACATTTTTTAAATTTTTTATAACTTTCCAAGATTTAACCCATTCTATAGAATCTTTTAAATAATCAATATGTTTGTTATTTGAACTTATGGCACAGGCAAAGGGATTCGATGTAAATTCATATTTGCTGTTTAATATATCTAATATGTTGTTAATTTTTTCAATGAAATTAGCAGTATTTAATGCAGTAGGTACTGGATGTTATATGCTGACATGTGGAAGCAGTTTTAATTGCAGAAGCTGTTCTATGGCTGAAAACTTGAGTTGCAAGGTGCGCTGACATTTTTTTAAAATTATTTAATAAAAAATGTGCTTCCGAAAGATATCCCATGCTTCTACTTAATTTAAACTTTTGATCTGCTTTAAATGTCTGTAAAATATCATTCCACGATATTTCATATGTATTGTCAATTAAAAAGTTAGTTTCCAATAATTATTTTCTTATCATCAATATAAAAGTAGGGTTTATCTGATGTCGCACCTAATTTCTTTATCCCACTTTGATTTGTAGCACTCTGGTCGCATGTAACTGCAACAATTTTTAAACCGCAACCAGTAACAACACATATGCACTGTTTTAATAGAGTTAGTAAACTATCTACCTTTATTGAATTATGAGACACAAAATAAGCAAATGGTAGTTTAAATTTATTAGTTAAACTGTGAATCATGAAAACAAGTGCTTGCGTTGCAAAAACTGGTTTCCTACCTAATTCACCAAAATCCTCAAATCCTTCAATTATATCTAAGTTAGAAGCATTATTGTAAGGATTTCTTTAGTGACATTTCATCAAAAACGATTGTATACAGTTTATCATTCTCTGATAAGTGCTGGACTTTTTGCTTTAGTGCTTCAATTAAATTATCGTTAAATCCAGGTAACAATTTTAAAACATTTGACCAGTTCCGGATTGATGATTCAGAAGGAAAACTAATATGTTTGAATTTTTTAAAATATCGGTATCCCCCAGGCGATCTGTAGTGAAAATCTAAAGACAATCTTTTTTCTGTGTCAGTCCACGCAGTATTTTTTTTATGTAATAATTGCATTTTACATAAAGTTTTTGCAGAAGGCGAAGCATTATCCGATTGATCAATTAGTTGTACAAAAGTTTTTTGTGACGCAATCTTAGATTTTAATCTTTTAATTATTTTATTTTTTGATTGCAATTGCCTTCGCAAAGCAATATTTTTTTGTTTAAGTTTTGAGTTGCATGATTTTTTAAGAGTTAATTTGTTTTTAAATAATTCTTTTCTGGCTGAAATCATTTTCTCCGAATTCTCTATGATATCAGTATGATATTAAATTTGAAGGGTGAGCCAGATTTGCTTGGCGTGTTGAAGGGAGATAATTCTAAAGTCCATGTGTTTGGTATAGCTACTATAAAAGTGTCGTTCGTACTTTACTAATAACTTAATTCAGGTGCACTTTAGAGAAAAAATTTATTTACAAAAAATGTCTATAATTTTATGCTTAACATCGGATTGATTCAAAAATTTCAAAATTCCCAAAAAAACAAATTTCAAAATTTGATTTTTTTTTTTAAATTAGAAATTGGGAATAGTTTTTGAAAAAATATTGGCAATCCGATGTTAACATACTAATGTAGATTATGTGTAATTTTTTTGAAAAAGATATTTCAAACGTAGCATGAGTTATTAGTAAAGTACGATTTTTGATGTTTTTCTAAACTTTCCATTATTCAAAACAAGTGCGAAAAGTCAGTAAAGACAATACATATATTTAGTATACTGTAACCAAAATTTGGTTCATAAAGCACTCGAAATGCACGAGTAATTAATTTAATAAGGAACTACTAAAGCTAACTATACTAGCACCTTAACTCTCTATTTAATTCTGGTTTTGTGTGTTGTTTATTATGTTCTGTGAAATTACTGCTTGGTTCATATGTTTTTTTTAGCAGGAAGTACTTTTAAAGGTGTAGTAATTACTTCTTTGGGCGAATCAATTTTATTTGTATGTAGTGTTGGAATAGCGTTACATATCAATTTTTTTTAAAAATTAGTCTTGATGAACATGTCATTTGAAAAATGTTCTTCGCAAATAACTTTGTTGCGACATTTTTCATATGGAAGATCTAATAAATTAATATTTCCGCAAAACAGTAACCACTTTTCTCTTTGAATATCATTTTTCGGAAAATAAAAATATTTTAAATTTGGATGCCTAATGTCTGATTTGCCACATTTTGTCACCTGACATTTATTACCTCGTGCTTTTGACATATCAAATTATTCTGAAAAAGTCACATACAATAAGTAGGTACCTACATGACGTTGCGTAATTTATAAGTAAGTTTTTAAACTCTCATTCAAATCCATTATTATTATGGAAAATATTAAAAAAGATAAACATTTATAAATGTGTCTGCTTGAAAATTTATATCTCTTAGTATAATAGAATCTTTTAATCGCAGTTGCACCGATACTTTTATATATTCATTAACTCTAAAATACAAAAATTTGATAATTAATGTGGGCCTATTACCAACAGTCTTGTCGAGACTCAAGACGAGACTTACACAATATTCTATCTATCTATCTTCTATTTATTATGTTGCTTTGATAACTATTCAAAACTATGAAAACATATTTTTTCGCTAGTGTTTTTTGTGCGAAATGTATTATGCGATTGAATGACAAAAGACTTATTTGGCAAGCTTCGTCAAATAGCTAACATTTGCACGTGTTAAAATTAAAAACCATCTGCTTCGCGCACGTAATTAAAAAATAAGTATTATTTTCATACATTTTGGAAGAAAATTTTACCTCCTTAATTTTATATGCTTACCATTTCTTAATATTTTAAATAAATAATGAAGATGAGACAAATTCAAGAGCCAGTCTGTTACTGTTATATTGTTTTATATAAGAAATAGAGATATTATTATAATTTAGTTACATATAACAACAGTTACAGATAGTAACAATCTCTCAAACTTCAAACGCTGCAAATCTAAATACCAGAGCGTGTCGCTGTATCGTGCGCGAGCGCGAGCGTATCAACAGTACAGTAACCCGTGTAATAAGTCTTCAATTTTAGTTATACGTAAACATTGACTGGGCGAATATAATCTGCAGTTGCTACGGTAGTGCCATCTACCACAATCGTGGTAACTACTACGAATTGAGTGGATGCAACACGCCGGCTGGCTGTGTATCTGAACACGTTTATCTGTGGCACAGTGAAACAGAGAAGAGAGGTTATACTTTTGACACCCGCATACTGCCGCTGACGGCTGACTGCTGTATGTTCTTCTTTCTAAACAAAAAACCGGAGAAGAGAAGAATAAAAGAAATGAGGAAATAATAGTATGAAAGCACGTGATCTTATGGATTTTTCTCTTTTAATGGGTAAATAATGGAAGAACAAAACAAATGTTGATTTGGATCCAGGGTTTTCATTAAAATGTTGTTGTATTGTAAAGTGAATTTACATGAGCAAACATTAATATCGCAAATCCGATTTTACTGTTATTTACTTATGTTTAAAATTTAAAAATTATTCGTTTATATGCTTCGTTAAACATTTCCTGTATTATACACTGTTTGAATAACGAAAGAATTTTGACAGTTAATTGGGGCGTGGTTTAGGAGTTTGGTTTACACCAAAACATTTTCCATGTATAATAGAAGCGCTAATAGTTCACAAAACCATAAGAAAAAAATACGTAAAATAGCCAGGTAAAATTAGAAAACGATAAAACAACAACAAATAACGAGCAGCACTTAATAAGCATGAAATCTGATAATTGACAAATATTTAAATAACATTTAAATTGTGACTTTTGCAGTCAAACTCTAAACATGTGTTTTTTATGAAGAAACATAATATTATAAATTAAATCAAAATGTGAACAACTATTTATTGTCTTAAGGCTGATGATGGCGACCGTTTCGGCGCCGAAACGTCCCAATAAAGGATTTTTAAATTAGATCCCTATTTTGATCCTACTGCCACTTTTCTCTACATAATTGTATCTTTTTTCTTATTTATTGATTAACATGTGTTTTTTTGCAAATTTTAGAGTAGCTTCTTTAAACCTAATAAAATCTGAAGAGAATTCCGCCAATGAATAGAATATTTGATTTCTAGTATAGGTAGTAATTTATCGAATTAATCAAAATTATTTGTTTAATCAGGTTGATGATTGAGAACTAATTTAGAAGTAAATCTCTATCAAAAAGAAATGTGAACAAGTTCATTTAGGTTGCTATGTAAAAAATTACATAGTTGTTACTCTGGTTGCTTAGTAGAGCTTAGAGCTTTTCTTATAAATATTATTGACAAACTCCAAAGAATCGTAAATACTTCAAACTATTTTGACATACCTATCATTTTCAAAAATAAGCAGCGCTTAATTGGACAGGAGAGGCAATGTTTGCCATGGATAAATAATACAGATTTTTACTCGGATGTTTGTATTTTATGACAGCAATGTTATAAGATTTAAAGTAACCACATAAAAATTTCCCGATGGTATATTTAACTTATTATTAAATTTATTGTGAGATAGATTACAAAATATCCAATAAGTAATGATACTTATGCCTGCCAACTGTTAGTAAAAGTTTTCTTTTCATATCAAACACCGAGAATAAATTAATTACAAATGAATGGCCTCGTGATCGGCATTAAAACATTAAACGTGCGAATGAATGAAATTGAGTTCCCTCGTAATGTGTAACACATTACAAAATTTGATATCATTTGGAAATCACACTGCATACATTTCCGCTTTATCATTTCGTGCAAAGCCTCAATTACGCGATAGCTTACACAAAAACAATGTAAAATAAAAACAGTGCACTTGGAATAAAAACAGTTTCATCACGGCATCCGTAAATTCCGCGTCTATTTGCTTCATTAGCGCCGTGCAGAGCTTTCCTCAAACACGTTATTTCTTCCTCCTCCGCTTTCTTCCCTCCTCCACGCATTGTCTATGCAATGTGTTTATAACGCACGCCAAATGATCATTATTCTTCAAACTTTATTACAAGTTTATCTGAACGACAGAAATATGCGCTGCGGCATTTAAATTAATTTCACCTTTGTCTATAAACGTGAATACCGCAAACTTATTTCTTCTCTCACTGAAAGTTTTATAGTTGTTGGGAAACACTTTGCGTTTGCGGACAGAACAGTGTGCGAATTTGAATAATAAGACAATGAAAAGGTGAATTGAAGTTTGAATGCCCATTTCAAACGATCGTAATTGTTGTTGATGGAGACGCACTGCATAAACGTTACTCTTTTCATTACTCCCTTTCTCATCTCAAATAATGTTCAGTGCTGCGTTTGTTTTTTTAAATTTTAAACTTTGTATTTTATATTTGAGACTAAAGTTTTATTGATTTAAGAATTATTATACTGTTACAGCTACTGCTCTATCATTTGACAGCTGAAGCAGTGAAGCAGAAAACTATTAAAATTCTTTTCTGCATGCTTTAGTAGTGACAGCAAAATATCTTATTCACTCAGGGCCGTAGTCAGGTTATGTTTCTAGTAAGGGCCAAACATTGTTGTTGTTTGAGGAAAGAAAATGCGGTGCAGGCTAAAAATTTGTTTCACTCAAGGTCAAATGCCTTATAATTGAAAGTTACATTTTTTTGAAGTTGCATGTTTTTCAGTTCACCTGCAAAAAATAAGTAGTAATTGTCGGATAACAGAAGAACATAAATTTTAATAAATAATAATACATATATTGTGCAACTAGGGACGAAAGTGGAGCTTTTCCGACGAGTGCGGAGTTGACAACACGAGCGAAGCGAGAGCTGCCACCGCACGAGTCGCAAGAGCACTTTATCCCGAGATGCACATGATATTTTTTCAATACCTGCACCGAAAAGCAATTATAGAAGTTGAAGAAAGGGATAGGATTATGATTATATTGGAAAAATGTATAATAATTCCAAAAAAATAAATAAAATAGTCAATTTTGGAATCCCGCATAAAAAAGGAAAGTGGATTCTCACATAAAGCGGGAGGAAAAGTACTTTTTCTCCCTAGGGATCAGAAATACCTCACTTTCGTCCCTAATCATAATCGGTGTAGGTATTGAAATTTTTTTTCAAATTTTGGTTTTCTTTTTACCAAACCAAATTGATTCATTTTCTAACATAACCGTCGTTGCGATTTTTTCTTAAACCTTCTTCAGGACTAGGAAGATCTTAAAAATAAGACCGATATCAATTTTGATGGTAAATAAAGGTGCATGTATGACTATGAATATTTTTTACAAATGCATCTTATATATTATTACCCTGAAGAAAGTTTAAGAGTCGACCAAAACGTAAGAAAAATCAATGAGGCACATACATATGGTTCATTTTATTTCTGGTACAACGCACGTCATAACTCAATTTTCGAATATAGTGAATTTATTAGATAAACGTTTTTGAAAGTGATGCAAACACAATGTATGATAGAGACTTATCTTTTGGTAGATCCATAGATTTTATGACGTCCGTTCTATCAGAAATTACATGACCCATACATACATATTCATATTATATTAATTACCTACACCTTTTACCAAAGTTGAGTGTGACATTTTCACATATTATTAGTCATCGATGTACTCGTAGGTACTAGGTACGTACTCGTACATATGATACTGTGGTATGCTGGTACTGGTATGCAGTTACCACTCATGGTATCATGTTTACAAAGTGAAGAGTTGAAGAGAACACCATGGGCGACAATTCGTAACTTTGCAGCTAATATATAATTACTTTGTGTAATTAATACCAATTAAAGTCTTGATTTAACGCTTTACGCATGTGTAATTATTATGTTCGTTGATTTTCTGTGGTCGTATTTGTCTTCAACGCAGAATTTAGCGGCATGTGTATAATGATAATATATATCCAAATATAACAACACACACAACAAAGCCATCTCAACGGCTACAGCAACATTCACTCGTATGAAGAGCTCGTTAAATGACAGCGCGTTTGCATTTAAACAGAACTGGAATTTACAGTGGGCAAAAGTAAATTACTGCTATGAACATATCTCGGATTTTACGCGCAAATAGCGCTGCAATGGCTGCACTGATTTTTGTTTCATTTTGTTTCCATAACTAAACGGACTGTAATTATATTTTGCCATTAAGCGCAAGTTTGGCAAAATGGCTATGCATTTGAGATTTAAAATTCAGTTTGAATACACAAAACGTACTAACGTAGCGAGTGTTTTGTAGCCAGTATAAGAATGGTGAAATAGATCACAGAAGTAAACGTCATCAGGAGGCGGGGCTTAATCGTTCTACCTTTTTCTGTTTAAAGATAACGTATGGCGTAGTACACTTCAGCGATCAAACAAATATCTTAATGTTAACATAACCTCACTTTTATTATATCACAGACCACATGTATTTTGTTTCAGTCTATTTAAAACATATTTTGCCTTTGGCATGAAAATATTGATAATTGCTGATAATAAAATATCGTGATTACCCACTGTTTGCCCGTTGTCAGTTTTGAAATTGTGAGGTTATCGAGACATAAAGTTCACTACGACATACGTTTCCTTTCAAATTTAAAATACAAATAAAAAATGTATACTTATATATTTCAAAGCAACAACCATTTAAATTGGTCACATTAAAACAGTAGTTTAGTGTATTATTGGTTGTTTCCCTTAAAAAATTCAATTTTGATACTTATAGTACAAATACGCTAGAAGACAATGGAAATTGCATACACTATCGACTCGCATTCAAATTTACCGCGCTAACAAGGACCGCCCACTTCTGTAATCTATTGTATGTCAAGAAGGATTAATGGATCAATTAATAGTTTTTCCGAAAAATTCATAAAAATTTTCAATTTATGCAAACTTTACACGGTTATATCTCCTAATAGAAATTTATTTTTAAAATTTTAAAAAGGCACATCTGTAGATCCACTTTTTCCATTCTCTATTAAATGTTTATATAAACATTACCTTGAAGTTTATTGGCAACGAAAACACTTTTACAGTATTTTTCAACTTCAAAATTACATTTAATTGCTAAGATGCGGTAAAGTACAAGTTTCGGGCTGGTATTAGTAGTAGTAGTAGTGTAGTGAATAAAAGAGTGGAATAGAAAAAAATGTAAAATCAAGAGTATTCTAGGAATTCGGAAAAAACCTAAAGGGTCGCTTAAAGTACTTATTAAGATATATTCATCGATTAATGTCAAATGGGTTAGGTATCTCTGGTACCAGTATATCTCAAGGATTCGAATCGAACCGGCAGTGGCGGATTTGCAGTCTTGGCCGCCCTAGGCCGTGTAGTACCAGCCGCCCCTTTCTCAGCTCCCATCATTTAGGTACTACATTTATGAATTTACTTTCTTGTCAACTTTTATACATTGTCGGTGTACAACAGACATAATAGGAGTGCCTCTGATTGTTATTCCATATAAATACGTCAAAATGTATATGAAATAACAGTTGTTTCATTCGCATTCTCATTGCAGCCCAGTATATACTGACATTAGGGTTATCATATTTGTTTATCTCCAAAAGAGGACACCGAGCAAAGTTAGCTCTAATGCGCCGCAGTCGATTTTTTTTGTAAAAAGAGACAGGGCGACCAATTTTTAACAGAATTTGAACAAAAAAACAATAATAATAATAAAAATTCAAAACACTTTTGAGAAAAAACACAAAGCTAAATTTACTTTAATAAATTAACTAGGTATTGCAGCCGCCACGAAACCAAAACTATACGGTACCTGACAGGACTAACGTATCGAAATTCATGGTAGTCCGATCTACTGGCGAGTGGCGAAATCGTGGGTTCGTATTTTACTAAGGATATGAATTGTATTTTATGCCACAATTGGCCGCCCCTAATATCTGGCCGCCCTAGGCCTGGGCCAACTGGGCCTTATGGCAAATCCGCCACTGCGAACCGGAACCAAAATGAAAACTGGAACGAACCGCTGCTATTTTAATGAACACGAAATCAAAAATAATCCGTTAAAAATATTTGATAAATCCATAACCAGAATCGAACCAATGTGTGCAAACCGGTTCAAAACGGATTAAATTTTTGAAAAATATGTTTCAACACTTTACCGAAGGGTTAATCACATTTATCTAAAACATTATTCCTATTTTTTAACACATCAGTAGGTAGTTATGTTAGAAATCCTTCTTTAATTTTAAAACTAAATTTGGCCATTCTATTTTCTATGTGTAGGTACTTAATCTACTTTAAATATAAAGTTTTTTTTGTGTAAAAAATATCAAAGCTTGCGGTTTTGTGTATTTGAAAGAAATTACTTAGCTCCTGCTCCTGGTGTCATTCATATTTTAAAAAGTTGTTTGTGAATAAAGTATATTTATAGGTTATATATGTTAAAATATGAGTATGCTGACTTGTCAGTTTTGTTTTCCGTCATATAATGAATGTGTGATAGTTAAAAACTCGCGTTGAAAATTAAAATAGATTGAATAAAACTTCCGTGTTTCGCAGAAGTGTTGCATTTCCATTTTGACAATTTGCCTTTAATAAATAACGAGTATGACTGCAATTATTCACAACTACGCGATGCTATCAGCACGCATATATCACGCTATCATTGTCCGTTTTACGGCGTTTCTAATTTGTTTAAATCTAATAAATTTTCAGCGCGTCGGGCTCGATCAGTTTAATTAAAATCCGCAACAAACGCCGAAGCACTTTTCCAACTCAATTTTACTTGAAATTCAAACTTGGAATACGAGGAAAATAGCTATAACTTCCAAATTCATTAATATATTTTCATATCTTCTTTACGTTCTTCCATAAGTACAAAATGTAGAATTTAAAAAGTTAAACTTTTCTTTTTAAATTGGGAAATGCTTATTGTAAGTATGTACAAACGTATATTGATATTAACCTTGATTTTCTCAAAGTATATAATGTTTAATTGATATAATTAAATTCAGTAATCAACACCTTTGTTTTCGCATTACGAAAAAATTTCATTATGTTCGAAATATGTAAATTTCAGTTAATCGAATTTCGAACTATAATAACATTAAAATTATTCATTATGTAAAGTGTTTGCAAAATTATTATTTACTAATTGTGTACTTCAATTAATAGTATATTATTTAACGAGTAAATAATGTAGGCTATAATTAACGAGGATGAAAGTTTGTTCACGAGCCGAAGGCGAGTGTATAAATCATTCGAGTAAATTATAGCCATTATTTTCGAGTCAAATACGACGTTTTATCTACAACTTTTTAAATAAAGCAACATTTCCTTAATACAAATTTGTATTGATATTAACCTAACCTCAAACTTTGGTGTGATGACAATTTATCTGAGTAATTTAGAACTATTATGGGCTAGTCATATACAGCGTTTTACAAATTTTTATTATTTTTACTGTTACTGCTTATAACGTCATAAAATGATAACTTGATGTAACACTAATATTAAAACAGATGTGATGGCAGTTTGACAGTTCGAGAGAATAAAGTAGTCATTATTTAACAGTGTGAAATAATGAATTCATTATTTCATAATGTGTCCTTATGGAGGGGTTTATTATACTACTTTCACGTATATAATGAATACATTATTCTATTGTTGTAGATAAACAATTATTATTACCCACATAGATGTCCAGAAAATTTGTAATACAGTTTTAGGTAATGTAAAAGAAAAGAACCACATTTTATGCCTATTTACAATATAATTTATTTTCAAATTTCTGCAGGCATTAAAAATACTACATTACTTTATGAAAAATACACATTTAAATTTACTATCTATTTGTAAATATAATATAGAAATAAGCGAGGAAATAAGGTACCTATCGAATGAAGTAATTAAATATAATTATTATGTATTAAGAGCAAAAAGCAATCCTTTTGCTCGAAATATACATACTACCTATTTATTTTTACCTCTTCAAAATACCTAACTCTTAAGAAAAGGAAAATAATCAATACCTATTTGAAGTTATCGTTGGTTGATTGATTCTGATCTCAAGTTTACTGTTATCAGTTACCCATGTTAGATATTGTTTCTTAATTTACCTCTGCAGAAAAGCTTATTTCCTGCACAGGGTTTTTCCGCGTTTCAGCTTCAGCGGCTAACGTCAACTTTCATTTGTGCACTTAAAGATGGAAAAGGAAAAGTAGTAGTGTCGTTAAACTCTGCAATTGATACTTATTATTTATTTAATTATTGGTGAGCTCTTGTTGTTTTAAATTAGTGAGTCTATTGTGCCCAATTTAAATTTAGTATTTAGGATTGTTACTCATCGATACTAATTTGAATTCTGGGCAGTTATTTCTAGATTCATTAATGTTAGCATAAACTTCTTTAGGTTTTTGTTCATGTATGTATTGATTGCATGGATGAGATGTTAGGCGGCGTAGATCGATTATGGGTACCTATTGCAATCAAAATTTATTTTTTAGTATTATGTCCTTCAAAATTGTTACATTGTGAACTGCTTCGAGTCCGCAAAATAATATTTTAACGGATCCTGTCCTTCAATATGACGTTACCTAAGCAATGAGTTGTTATTAACATTTTATAGAATTAGATTCACTCATTTTCATTGTTGTATTGCATTACGTTGTCAAATTTTATTATAAAGTTATATTTTAAAATAATTAAAGCTACTAAACAAATTTGGAGAGCATATTAATTTTTTTATATGTATAACAAATACACAAACTGATTTTTACAGGACTCAATGCGCGTCGTCCGTAAACAGATTCGACCTCTAAAACTCTATTTTGCGTGCTTGTTACATAAATAACTATAATATAACAACAACAATCCTTTTTAATAATAATAATTAAATTATTAAAGAGTATTTTCTCGTTATTTTCGTTCCCAAATAACTTTAATTTTAATATTACTTACAGTAGAGTGATCATTCGTACTAATTTTGTCAGTACAGTAATGATTTTCAGACCCTTGTACTGAAAAAAATTTGAAAGATATTTTGTAGGTAGGTACTGATTTTTTCCATACTGTACTGATTTCCTTTTCTCTCTATAAAGCTATAAATAAAACTTGTTTTTCAAATAGGTATTGTCATTCAAATTCACCTTAAAAATGTACAGCAAGTGAAGTGTTTCTAAATTTTGTTTTGTTTTTACATTTCTTATAATTAATTTAATTCTTATTTTCTCCTTTCAATTATAGCAGATCGTAGCAGATTTACAAAAAATATATAGGCAAATATAGATATTGCTCAGTTTTGTACTGATTTTATGAAAAAAATAAATGGTCACTCTTAAAGTAGGTATCTTTGTTTACAAACTTGACCAAAGTAAAGTAACCTGGTTACAAGCTATGTAGTTGCTGAATTTTATGGTGAGTTCGATAACTTCTAAACGATCTAACCTTGGTTTAGTTTAACAAATCGAAAATAATAAAAAAAAATTAGTAACAAAATTCGACTAAATTCCTGAAAAAAGTGACCAACTATTCATTAAAAGCCATTACTCTCATATTTGCGCCTTCAGTAAAAAAATATAACAAATCAATTTGTCATGTTCTGTTAATGAATTGTGAACGAACAACAATTTATGAAATAAAGAAATCCGCGAAGTTGTGCTTAATCTAGTTAAGTTCCGGCGCGCGTGCGTTTGCAGTGGAAGTTAGTGTCTTTACAAACTGGAAACAATTATAAGGTCGTGCGTGACCCCGCAGTCGTTTAGACCGGGGAAATATTTCTTTTTTTGTGTGAAAGCTCCAGCCCCCCTCCGAAGTGGAACTGGTCGCGACCTGTGACAGCCAAGCGACCGGCGACCAACATACCGTGGCCGCAGTGTTGGTCAATAACTCTACATGCGCACCGCTCAGCCGTGCCGAAGAAAGCGTTTGTTTATTCACGGAAAATCAATTTTGCTGCCACTTAATTCACTGTATAATTGCTCAATCCTGTATATAATTAAATATTTATTGAGTTGGAGTTGTTATTTTACTGGATTCATTATGAAATTATGGGATCTCCGTGTTTATTTCGTCGCCCTTAATACAATCCTTCCTTCAGTCAAATTGCCCTCATAAATTCAGTCGCAAAGTACGCGAGCGCCCTTGAATTTGACAGTTAAATCTTTTATTATCTGCTTCCCAATTTCCTCATTTAATTTCAATTCATATCTTTATCAAATTTGTATGTATAATTAAATTTAAAATGCACAATGGGATCAGCATTTCTTTGGTTAATATTCTATGACATTTTCATTCAATTTGACAGTAACTGTATTTTAATTACATTTTAATTATACTCCTGAAAATATTACAGTTATAATGTACTCTATCTGGAACAGACAGATGAATGTTGAAATGTAGGTAAATTAAACTTTAATATATGAACAAAAAATTTGCAAAAATAATCTATTTTAAATTACAAATTGCACTATTTTATAATTGATTATTTTAATTAAAATTAGAAAATGGACTACAAAGGGCAATAACTTTAAGTTGTCAAGAAATGTTAAATGAAGTTCCAAGCAGTTTCGCGATTTCAAACTTTAAGATTTTCCACTACAAAACATTCGCATTATAAGTTTTAAAGTAGGTATCGTGTAGTATTACTACATAAAATGTGGCTAACAATTTTAATATGCTGACTATCGTCATATATCTCAATATGAAGTAAAGAGTACTTTAATAAACTAGGAAAAGTATGAGCAGCAATTTAAAAATTATAAAATGCATTAGCCATTAGCCTGTTTCACTTTGTTGTGTTTTTATTTATATAATTTCTAAATTAGTTCAGCCATTAAAAGTAAAATATATTCATCAGATTATTTCAAATTAAAAATGAGACATTTTTAAACAAAACAATTTGTTCTTTATTCTAAATAAAAATATGTTTCATAGCGTTTATTATCCTAGGTTTCGTTATAAAAAACTAATGGGCTGTAAGAAATGCAAAAACATCCATTACCTTTTCTTAAACAGGTAGACTGCATGGCCATTATTAAAATTACTATTGATATGGTACATGAAACAAACATTTTTGTTCACAATCGGTTAGCAATATATCAATTTCTGACTTTTAAAATGTTGGAAAGTTATTATAACATTATAACTTCTGAATTGCGACTAAATTATAGGTATAGTTTAGTTCATAATTTATAAATTAATTATTTTGCTTTGTTTCTCTCTTCTTGGAATCTTTCCTTTGACAATTTA
The DNA here is from genome assembly GCA_947534325.1 of Agonum fuliginosum. NCBI lineage: Eukaryota > Metazoa > Arthropoda > Insecta > Coleoptera > Carabidae > Agonum > Agonum fuliginosum. Next base: position 7,560,757 of record OX384031.1, read on the forward strand.
AAATTGATTTTTATATACAGGAAACTATGAATAGTTAACCGTAAATTGAACCGAATTGATGTATATAATATTATGGACGTTGATATATTTATTTAATATTCTTTGTAGATATCATCAGCAGACTAAATATTACGTTACAATGTTACAATAACTAAATAATGATAAAAATATCGATCCTATTTTGAAACAAATCTCATACAAATGCGGAGCAAACTGGCGTTTTGTTTGTTGGTCTCGCAGTATATATTTACAATTATAATAATTAATGCATTACAAAACCGTGCCGTGATTTCGTGTCGTATTTTGGGATTTATCGTTTTCATGGGTGGTCGCCATCGCTGGAACGAATTCCACCCTTTGCGAACGCACCCCCCCCCCCCCGGGTTTTCCAGCGCTTATTATAGTTCCAAAGACGCAGAACGCAGACCAGAATGATATATTAACCGCAGGGTAGTGTAGTTTCACACACATACCGCTTCAACTGAATTTATTATTGAGGAAGAAGTTCACCTGATTCTGAATGCTGAGTTTTCAGAGGGAGCCGGGTATATTTAGCAAGCGTTGATTAATATCCTGCAAGAAGACAGCTAATATTTGAGTTGTTTTACTGCGCGAATAATGAATCGTAGTTTTGCTATCTTCAGTAAAACGAAAGGTTTTTCTTTTCATATTTCAAACAGATTTATGGCTTATGAAAATTTACTTCTGTTTTCTGTATTTGCCTTCTTTATTACAAAATTGTATAATTAATATTTGTTTTGTGTTTCAAAGTGATTTATATATTTTATGTTTTCAAAGAAATAAAATGAAAAACAAAGGGAAGTAGGCTGGGGTAATTTGAACTTTTAATTGAATGTGATTCCAAACATAAAAGACAAAAGAAATATTTAAATGCAGAGTTAAGTATTTAAAAATGATTGATGATTTTTAAATTTTTGTTGTGTATTCAAACATGAGTACCTACATTGTTCTTGTAGTGAGTTTAAAATTTACAAATTTTTTATTATAAAATAACATTTTTTGATAGTGAAAAGATAGATTAAACGGTTTAAGTTTCATAATAATGCCTATAATAATATTGATCTGTTATCATGTCGTTAATCAAAATTAGAGTATAAAAAAGAATGCTGGATCCATCAATTGATTTTTTAATGAAAAAATACAAAAACTGGTCACAATAAAAAACGACATCCAACAAACACTTATTTATTGATATAATACATTTCTGTTACGAGATAAACTTAAATAAAATATTCCATTATTGAGCTGTTTACAGAGTGCCATGAGAAATAAAACGAATTAGTAAGATAAAAAAATAAATACTTCAATTAATTACGATAACATGTATCTTAGGAAAAAAAGTCTACACCCGGTATACTAAATTTATTATATTCATAGTCAGACCTTTATGTAAAATTAATGATTATTTAAAAACCGCCATTATTTTTAGAACAGTATTTATTTAAAACAATATGTGAAAACTTATTTTTAATGTCACTTTCTTAACCCGTTTACTTTTAAATGTTTTGCGACATTTCATGTATAATAGCATTGTTCTGAATTATTAAATAAAATTTGAATTACTTAATGACATGGTTCAGATAAACATAAAAATATTGTTCACCAAAAATACAGTTTTCAATCAATCAATATTCGACAATAACTGAATCTGCGAAATATTGCTTGGATTTTTCAAATTTTTGGTAAAATAATATTATAATACAAATTATTGTTACTAATTATATAAAATGGATATTTAAACGCAACCGCATATAATTTTTCTCCTAAAATACTTTAACTTAGGGTTTTATTGGAAATTTAGAGACTTTTACACAAAATCTGACGAAATTTCTCGAACTGTGATATTCGATATTATGCGTACTTTTGAGGCTCCTTTTTCAAAATCTGTCGTCGCAAATCGATAGTAGGTACATGTCATTGTACAGGGTGGGCCAAATGAGACCTACTAATGTTAAACACTAATAACTCTTGTTATAATCGCTTATTTTGATTAATTTTTTTATACAATGAATATATTTTATGGAAATTATGTATGAAATATGACATCAGACAAATGTAAACTATTATTCTCGATACAAATCGGCTCTTTTTAACGCGTTTTCCATTACACCACGTGATGTTTCTGGTTGAAGGCTTAGTATTTCGTCTCGAATATTCTGCTTCAGCTGTCTAATAGTCTCTGGTTTATTAACATACACTTTGTCTTTTAAATATCCCCATAAAAAAAGTCGGGCGCTATTAAATCTCGCAAGCGAGGTGGCCAAGGGAAATCTGATTTTTTTTAAATCAGACGTTCGCCAAAAATTTCACTTTTTTGGCCATCACACCGTACCAAACAATACATTTGAATGGATTTGCAACTGATGCTGGTGTATTTCCCTTGGATTTTCAGAGCCCCAAAATCTACAGTTTTGTTTGTTGCTCGGTTTGTTGACATGACCATTTAAATGAAAATGCGCTTCATCCGACATCAAAACATTATTTAGAAAATCAATTTGTGTGGCTAATAAATTTCCAAGAAGTCAGTTATAACCTACAAAAGGAAAAAAATAATTAAATAAAAAAATACAAAAGTTATTTAAGTTTAACATTGGTAGGTCTTATTTGGCCCACCCGATATAATAGATGGCATCAAAATAGCGAAAATGTCACTTGGAGGCTTTTTGCACAACACCCTTCAAATATTTCTCACCTACAAAATGCAAATATTTTAAATTAATCTCAGTATCTGTCAAGCAAATCTCCCGGACATTTTTTTCCGCATCCTGGCGTAGACAAAAGACAAAATCCCATTCTATCAATCTCGTGGCTCGTTGAAGGCTGATTAATTACCATTCCAGGAGTTCTAGAGTTGTGGAGTTCTCTTTCGCGGTGTTTTCGTTCGCGGATTGGCTTCCAGGATTATATTTCAGCTTCTATTTCACTATGCCCAAGAGCCCATAGCGAGATAATCGCTTTGATGCGTTGTTCAACATTCGTATAATGTTGCCACTTGTTGTGCTGGATCTGGTCGCCTGCCAAATATCACAGATGCGAGATGTGGATGTGGATGTTATGTCCCACAATCGCAGATGCTCGAGCCTCCTTCGACTAACGGAAGTTACACGTAAATCCCACTTCTTTAAGAGGTTTCCAGCCATTGCAGCGGGGGAAACTTTCACGGAGATTTATAGATTTTCATTTAAGAAAAGAGAAAAGTGATTTGGATTGAGTTAGCGGAGATAATTGAAATGCAGGAATGTTTAACAATGTAATTTCAGCAGGATTAAAATCATCTCTGGTTTACTTTGCATTAGATGATTTACATTTTGTTTTTGTTTTAGATTGGGTCTAAACTTACTTATGTATAAGTAATGTAGTAGCTTCACGCCTTTTGCTCAATTTTAGTGCTGGATTTCGGTGTGCTGCTTGTTATAAATAAATAAACAAAGGTATAAATTATTTATTTAAATAAATAAAACACTCTCCATGCACTTTTTAATTTAGAAAATTAAGTTACAAATGGTTCAATTACAAGACGTCAAAATGGCGAAAAATTATATAAAGTTTTTACATAAAAACTGATTTCAGTATTGATTTTTAAAACAAATTTAGTATATTATTAAGTATCAAGAACGGTAAGGATAGTTTACTGATGGAAGACAATTTTGTCTGACATCGGTAATTTTTTAATTCCTTAACGTTCGTGATGCTTCTATCATTTTTTTGCACGATTGGATTTGTTTGAAAATATGCAAATATTAATTTCTTCATAATTAGTAATGCTGAAACAAAATTTACTTACTGTTCAGTGCCCCGGGGCCCTCACAACCTTAATTCCGGCCCTGTCGGTAAGTAAATTAAATAGAACGGTAAGTTATTTAGTTACCGTTTTGTTTAATTTACTTACCGTTCAGTTTTAATTTATTTACCGTCAGGGCCGGATTTAAGGTTGTGGGAGCCCCGGGACACTGACGGATTCAGGTGATGTTTCATTTGTCAATTTTAGAATCTAATGATAAAATAGCGCCACAGGCGAATATTTTTTTGAGTTCAGGGTCAAATGCCTTAAAGAAATTTAGGTTATAAAAATTAACACTCCTTTTAAGCTTGAAAATGAATTTAAATGTTAGTTTTACTAATAGTTCTCGATTTTAAGATCGTAACATATTTACCTATATAAATTTTAGCGAAGAAATATTTTGTAGGGGCCCTTATTGTGTGGGGGTCCCGGGCCTCGCGCCCCGCCTGCCCTCCTAAATCCGGTCCTGCTTATCGTTCAATGAACGGTAAGTTAATTACTTACCGTTCTGTTTAGTCTAGTAACCCGTAAGACAACATACTTACCGTCTTGGAAACAGGCATGGTAAAGTTGATAAAAAAGACCAATCGTACAAAAATATAATTTTAAATAGCTTACGTTTGTAGCCATACACCCTATATAAAAATATAGGGAATAAATAATATGGAAAAAGTGATATTGGACGCATATGGAATAGACAACCTGTATAAATTCAAAAATGTGTTAGTTAATTTTAAGGAAAAAACTAAACACACTTTTTACCATTTTAACGCCTGTAACTCCACAAAAATTTTACTTTTGGAATACTGTAAAAACTAAAAACCATGAGTATCCTTGGGTTGCCGACACGAAAACATATACCTATATATATATATTTTATCTAAACTTATGAAATGTTGTTTACTATAGATTAGAAGGCATAATAGTATAGATTATAAACGTATAGACATGACCCTAGCAGTTACAGATTTGCATTTGAATTGGAGCAATAGGTAAAAGATATTCCACGATCTGCAGACAAGAAATCTTTTCAGTTTCGTGTAAAAACCGTATAAAACGATTATATTTGCAAATAAACATCCTCGTGCAAATAGATCTAGTATCCTTGATAAAACCGTTTGACAGCTGAGCAGCAAGGCGTTTATATACAAGATGGATGTGCATATAAACCGCACAGATAGCATTGTAGTAAGACTGGCTTCCTTCTATTACGGCTAAACTTGTCAGTCCAACCGCCCTAAGTTTGCGTCACTTGCCGCCCGCCGCACAAGAAACGGTAAAGCGATAAGGAACTTCGGGGACCGCAACCTCGAAAAAAGGGACATTGAGGTACTTGGTTTTAGTGCTCATGTTCAGTCCTCCACGGTTTGATATACTCCACTGAAAGTGATGAAGTTTATACACATACTTCTTCGACATATTGTAGGTCATAGGCATCTCGTAAACGATAAACGGAAATTGAGTTATAAAAAACTTCTCTTACACATTAGTGTAACACAGCTGGGCAGACTACCGATCAAAAGTACTCATGAGTACTGACGTTCGAGTGCTGCTGAATGGTACCGAAATCTGAGTACTTACCATTTCAGTACTCGAGTATTTCGGTATTCGGTAGCTAAAGTAGCTATGTTTGGTACTCGTATTTAATAAACTCGGCAAAAAAACGCACCACTTGAAAATGCACCAAATATTCCGAATATTTAGACCGCCATAACTCGGTTGAATTTGGTCGAAAATGGATGAATCTTCCAATTCTGATAAGATTGAAGTTTTTTCTTTAAGGTCATGCAAGTTAATTTGACACCAAGCTTCAATCTTGTCACAATTCAAAGAATCATCGATATCTGTACAAAAGTAGTTATGGCCGATATAAGGCTGAGTACTGTACTGAGTACCCAAATATAAAAGTACTCATGAGTACCGGTACTGAGTACCGAAAGTAGTCGAGTACCAATTTTAGGATCCATTTACTCGAGTACTGCCCAGCTCTGTAGGTAACTATAGGTTTTTTTTACAATCTAGTTTCAGTGGCGAAGGATCTTGTAGATTCAATGTATAGTGAGATATTGCATCCCTGTAACCCTGTACTCAATGAGAGCCCACGCTGAACCTAGATTGTGGAATTTGCTATGGTCCGCTAGTTTAGAGAAGTCTAAATATTTGGAATTATCACTCATTTTTCATTAATAACGATAAAGCAATGAATAAATAAATTTTGTTGAATTTGAAATATTTGTTCATATAGATTTTTAATAGTTACTAATTATTTTTTCATTAAGACAAAATTATTTATTGCATTTTACTATTATAATTACTACGTAATTAACGGAGAAAAAGAAATGTGTCTATGTTCAACACAGAAGCTGAGTCAAAGTTCGTCAACTTTAAGGAGCTGATAATCTACGTCCGCTCGATCAATATTGTTTACCAATTAAAAATTCCTATGACAGACCATCTTTTATTTCGCGTACCTACTGTACATATATTTATGTACCTATATAAAATAGACATATTTTATTATAGTAATCAGTATTTTTTTCCAAGAGATTTATAAGAGTTTGTTTTGATTTTTGGGCATAACTGTAAATAGAGATATTTGAATTTAAATGTTGATTTTCCAAGAAGATGTTTCTCTTTCATTTTTAAACGGAAAGCATTGTAGAGCAAATAAAACTTTAATAATATATACTTTACGGAAAGAACAATATTTACAGTGCTTGATTGAGTGATTCGTTCAAATAGACATTATTTACTTCGGCGTTATATGCTTAGATTTCCATAAAGATATTAAAACGATTTGTTGGGCAGCTATAAGTGTAATTTTCTATTTGATTTTTATTATTGGATAATAATAAATTGTATAATGTAATCGTATGTCTACTATTTTGGGAATGTCTGTACGTCGTTATTGGTTTGTGTTTACGATTCGAATTAGGTGTTCGGTTGTGTTTAATCGAATAAATGGCATGTTATATCACGGTGACAGATGTAGTGACAATGAAAGCAATATACATTTAATTAAGCTTATATTTTCGGACAGATTTGATTTAGAACAAATTTCAATTTTTATTACATTCTAAGCTGACCTTTTCATTTCATCGACAAATTACAGTTAGTATTTTTTTTCATTTATGCCATGATTTTGAAGAGGTAGGTATATTATTTTTTCATGAATAAGTCATGTGGCGATCGAATGATCGATCATTTTGACAGTAAAATAAATATTTATTGTAGAAAACTTTTCAATTCTTTTACTGCAAACAATCATTTTGATCCTGAAGTTTGAAGATAACTGGATTGGGCAGGAGCGGATTTAGGATTTTTTGACGGGAGGGGCCCAAAGATTTTTAAAATTCTTATTGTGTCGGAGTTGGTAATAAAATGTGCAGCAGGCGAAATTTTTTTACATCCCAGATCAAATGCCCTGTAATTGAAAGTTCCTCTGCTCACCCCTTCATATATACGTGCCTGAATTATTCACTTTAACTGACTTTAACATACAGAATAATAGAAAATTATTTTTTTTTTACTTGTTCATGATTTTAAAGCTTCCATATAGAGCATTACGATAAGATTTCGCTTGGTTTTTCAAATAGAGTCAAATAGAAAAATAATCAATCGGATTTATTTCCAAGGGTGCCTGGGCCCCTGTGCCCTCCTCATCCCTAAATCAGCCACTGGGACTGGGTTGTCACAGAAGAAGAATTTTGATTGGATACGAATATTAATTTCTGTGTTAAATATTGATAATGTGTATAAACAAAATAATATAATTTAAATTTTTCTAACGGTTGGTGTAAAATTTATTCATTCTTTAAAATTTTGAAACTTGGTGACAATATTCTCCTTTAAAGAATAATAATGATTGTTGTAAATTGTATGAAAATTGTATTAACTTAAAGTTGATTACTTTATAAAATGTTTTTTAAAATATAAATTACATTAAAATAATTTAACAGCTTATTAATTCTGTGTAATTATTTATGAAATATAAATGTCCGCCCAAAGTATTTCCCGAGCTAAATAAAACGTTTTATTTGTCGTACAATTAGTTTAATTCCATTATTTTTTAAAAGAGAAAACAAAATTAATTTTTGCTTTCCTGCATTACACTGTTTTCCTTTTTTCGTTCACTTGAAACATAAATTACAAAGAGATAAAATAAAAGTACTGCAGCGACAAGTTTCATGAAATAGAACTTCCAGCATGATTAAAATAGATAGGTGTAACTAAAATTTCATTTTATTGTAGATAATAAAACAGTGTAACTTTGTGGTTAAAGCGATAGCTCGTTCCACTGCATTGCCTCTGTATCGTGGGTTTGAAACCATCTCGGGTAAATTTACATCAAGGTCGATTTGTTTCACAAAGTTAGTGTGATGTTTCTTTGGAACAGTGGCGCTCCTAACGGCCACTGATCGACCAACACCGCACAGCGCAAGCTGACGTCACTCAAGGGCGTCGTTAGGCTTTTTGAGAGAGGACTACCCCTATCACAATTTGCACTTTTTTCTTATAAGAAATTGTATTCTTCTCCAATTATAGAAATGTAGTAATTTTAGTTCTAATAAATATAACAAAACTAAAAAAAATAAATCACGTTAAATTGTTAAATAGTTTGTGTGAAGCGAAATAAACTGTCAGAAAAATTTGAATTAGTGAAATGTTAAGAATTACAGGTTCGTGATATCCCTTTCGCCAAAACGACATCATTGAATACTAGAGATGGAACGAATAGTTAAATGTGCCGAATACCGAATATTATGCAGGACTGTCTGCCAAATAACCGAATATTTTGCACCCTTTTGGTGCCAAATGATAAAATGAGGCTGCTTTCAATGCAGATAAACTTATTTTTTGCTCCATAATTTGCCGCTTTCAAATTTTAATAAAAATTACAAAATAAATTTTTTGACATTATTTTAATTTTTTTAGTAATAATTATTTTTAAAAAACTCAAAAATAAACATTTTTTGTTTGTTTGTCAATGAAATATCTAAATAGGTATAGCACTTTCAGGAGACCTACATTGGTATTTATTTCAAATGAGAGTAAAAGGGTATTAGAAACATTTCATAGCTATCTATTTAATATAATTATTTACAATGCAAAGAATGATTTTTAATTTTGAATGTGAAGTATTATTTTTCGAGGCTTTAGCTGCGGAAAATAAGCACCAAATTAATTTTTTTTTTCACATAATATATTTATATAATTGTTAACACATACGGGATGCTACAACAGTAGTATGACATTCGGGCTAATTCGGCAATACTCTTCAGGGATCGAGTGTACCTACAGACGGCGCTCTGATTGGTCGAAAAAAAAAAGCTAAAGTTCTACTTTTCACTACGATTTTGCGGAGCTAAAGTACCTAACTCATTATTATGCGATATCATAAAAAGTATTTTTTTGAAGAATGTGTCAGTTATTTTATATTTTGACACGATAGTAGAAAATGCACGTTTTTGTGGCTTTTTATGCAGAAATCAATAACAATAAAATACTAAATCATTGACATAAAAAATTGGTTTGCCAAAAATAAGTAGTCCAGGGTCTCAAATATCTGTGTCAACTCGTTGGGTCCGGTCCAACATTTATTTCAAAAAATCCTTCTCTCCGTTGCTTCCCTCTTTATTTAAAATCCTGCCGACGCCTCTGACGTCACTAAATTGCTTCCTTCCATTCCCAGCGTGCTTGCTAGCACATTCGCATTCGCAGCCCTATTGCATGTTCATTTGATTGCGAGGGCGCGTGAAATGCTGTGCTGAGCTCCGTTACATAATGGTCAGGTGTGGATGATGGCCGATGTTCATTTGATGTTTTGATTCGCATTTTTGTTGGTCTTTATATTTGTTTTTGCTTTTAGAATTTTGACGGCTTGATAATGTGTTATAGAGGATTTATGTGTCAGTGTTTTTATGAGCAATCATAAAAATTAATATGTAATTTACGACTTGCGGAAATGATTTTCATTGACAATGTGCATGCCATTTTAGCAAACATAATTTTTGCGACATGAATGAAATAATGCAGGAAAAAATAAATCAAGGAAATGATTGTTGTAACGCATTATGTATTTGAATTGAAAATCAATCTCATTGCTCTTAAAAAATCAACTTCATCTCCAAATGACCGACAAACGACAATTTTTGCACATGAAATAAATGAGAAACATGCAGCTTCACATCTCTTGAAAAAATATAACATTCATCTACTTGACAGCTACACACCATTTTCATCTTTAATTTTTTAGTACAGTATTCAATATCACTTAAAACCTAATGTTCGCTGCAATTTCATTTTACTGACGCTGTGGCCTGAAGATGACTGAACGGTCGAAATCGATTGCCTTACAAAGTATTTAAAATAAACAAATTTTAAAAATCAGTTGCATTTTATTACACATCTATTCATCATGACGCAAACTGACATAGAGTTCTTCATTACAAAAATCAATTATAAGGCTTTTGATCTAAAGAACAGCTTCCTGCATGTGATGACGTAGGAACACGCGTTCCGTCTCTCGGCCGGCAGTGTGATCGTTGTTAAATAATTATTGTAAAAACATAACGGCGGGATAGCTCACTTTGTTAGAAAGCCGTACCCTCTGTGGGCTGAATACAGAAGTCGTGGGTTCGAATCCCGGTCAGATCAAGAAATTTTCACTGTCTGATTTGGATCGGTAATCCATCTCGTTACCATTCCAAGTTGGGATCTAATTAACTTAGTAACCAGGAGCGGATCCAGACTTTCGTTTTTAGGGAAGTCAAACTTAAAGAAATCTTATTAATGGACAGGGAAAAATGCGCCGTAGCCAAAATTTGTTTTCATTAAAGGCCAAATGCTTTATAATTAAAAGTTACACTTTTTAAGGAATGTGAAGTTTGATGTTTTTCCTATTTCATGCGCAAAATTTTTTCTTCGACCCATTCAAAGGAAATTGGTATCTAATATTTGAACTTTCGGTTATGAAAAACTACATGTTTTTACTCTCGTTTTAGTAGTTACGAAGGGATAAAAGGAATATACCCCTTCTTCAAAAGTCTAAGAATTGCTTTTTTTCAGAAATTATTATTCAAATTTATCATAAAAATGTACAAGTTAAAAATAGTGAATATATAATACGTAAATTCGCATAGTTTTTACTTATTTCTCACCATAAACGAGGGAAAACCGTACAGTTATTTATTTCTGAAAATTCATTTTTTAGGTTTTTGACCTTAAAATTATTTTTTTCGCCTGCAGTGCTTTTTATTATGCTGAGCAAAGTTTTAAAAAAGGTATTATACAAAATCTTTATTTTATATTCATAATTGTAAACACATCTTACAAGTAAATCGCATGGGGGAGCTTCAAGCTGATCACTTGATCGTCTTAAAAAAATTTGTCCATGTTTCACAAGGATCTTTCTGACGCCGCATGCCGCTTTTAATTTCAAAGATCGTCTCACGGATTGTGATAATTGCATCTACCATTTTATTATTAAGAGTGATAAACATCTACCATTTTATTATTAAGAGTGAATCTTGTTGAATGGTTAAATTTTTCTGTATTTTTAATTTCTAAGCGTTGAAACAAACTGAATAGTTTAAAAAGAACAATAAATTGCGGTAGTGAAATAAATTGTTCGAACTGAATTCCGTTTACTAGGTTAAGTTAATAAAATGTATACGTTCAAAATGTGGCAAACTGGAAGTAATTTCGTATTGAAGTTGCAACCAGCAATTTTCTCAACTTCCATATAAAGTTTTGAAACTTATATAATATGTGAATAAAAACTGTTTCATTGCGCCATGAATTCGCGTGGAATTTTTATATGGGCACGTTGAATCCCTGTCCAAATCGGTCAATAGCCCTCGACTTATTATTCGAACACGTATCCATCGATTTTGCTTGAAGAATGCACATTTTTCATATTCACATTCATATAGCAGCTTTATAAAGCTTCAAAGCGTTACCTGTAAGCTTTTAAACTTTCCTCCGTTATGAATAGATCCACGCTATTGTGCACCAAATTGTCTAGCTAAGTATTCTTCCCATTATAAAAATTTTCACCGTTCAATGTTCTCTCGTGGGCGTTGTGTTTGCAAACAAGGCTAAATAGAAAATGGAGAATTGCACTTAGAATTTTTATTGTGCTGGTGTTTTACGAGTTACGATTCGTAAGTGGCGTATTTCAAGTGACTGTATTTGTTTTACGATGGACGTTTGAATGAATCTCAAGTCGATTTAAATTATTGCGCTTTGAAAAGCATCGAATCAATAAATGTAATTTCGTAAAAATACCGCATTTTCTTAGATAAATAGAAAACTAAAAGTATGCCGAGATAGCGCAATAGTTAAAGTGCTTGTCTCTAAAATTGTGGATTCGAAATCAGGTCAGGTGTGAAATTGAAATAGCAAGTTAATTATAATGAGACAAAGATTCATTCCATCAGCATCGTTCAAATAACAAATCTATACTTCAATATAATATATTCAACTTTTGTTAAAAGTTAAAACTTTGTTCTTGAATTAACCTAAATACCAAAAAATCTACTGTTATTGTCTTTTTTACATATTTTACATATTATACATTATTTACGTCGAAAAGTCGTAATTTTGATCAATGTAAAAAGATTTTTTTACGCGTAAAAATAACGTACGTAATGTATTTATTATACGTGCCCGTCCGTGCTATGGTGACCCCCTTCCCCCTCTAATTTAGTTGCAGGTTGAATAAAAATGTGTGAAATGATCAAAAATCGAGTGTCATCTCCTGTCTTTATTATTCTTCGTGGGTTTTAGGCTGAATCTCACCCATTGACAAAGTAGAGTCAACCAAATTAAAATAAAAATTTTAATAAAAATCATGATAATTATAATACTTTAGGGATTTTTTCATCGCGATACATTTTTTCAACATTTTTTTTTTATTTCATTGCGAACAGCGAACGTATTATTTTAACCTTACTACATATTTCTTTACAATACAACAATGAAACAATTCACATTACCTACAGTGATTATAAAATAATTGCAGTGCCCTGAATAAATCTGCAGTTACAGATAAATGTTCGCTTTGATATGAAAAATTGCAGAGAAAGATATTTGGAAGAAAATTAGTTTTCGTCTATATATTTTGTTTCTTTTTGTATCGCTCTGAATTCTGTCTGGCTTCGTAAGTTATCAGTCAAATCGATTATTTGTTCGGCAATAAATGTCTAAAAGGAGGAAATAAAAATCTGTCCCTCAATTAGTTAAAGTCAGAGAGGCAATTATTCTGGTTGTATCGTAGAGGGAGCAACCTTGCTGATTACTAATGAAACATCTGACGATAGCTATCGGAAAACCACGAAATAATTTATTTACTTCCTGTGAAGACCTTTCATTTAGCCTTGCGGCGCGGTGCGTTCGTAATCTTGACGAATGGAGGTTCGTTGCGAGCACGAATGCCCTTTCAGATTCCGCCAGATTTTTCGGTGAACGCGTTTCATTACGGGGAGAGACAGCCCAAATTGTCTTCATTTGTACCCTGATAGAGGCTTTATGAAACCAATCCCAACCTAAACTTTAATGTATTTTTTATAAAATCGTTCAATACTGCAGTAGGGTAGATCGGGACTGGTTCTTACAGGGGTAAGTTGTTACAGGGCACATTACAGATAATGCAAAATGCTTAGAGATGTGCTATAAAGACACAAACGATCGTGGCAACGTCTGCTATCGCCTCCTGTACATTAGTGGTGTCTACGTAGTCACTCAGTACATCAGCGTACGTGGTGACCAAAAACAGTAAAGTCTCTCAGCTGGTAATGTGTGATTGTCCTTAAGTTGTAAAAACATCTTGCAATTAAATCGCACTCGGAAGCTTTACGCTGACTACTTGCACGTCTTAAATGTAGTCTTGATTGCATAAGAATATCTCCGCTGCCGCTTTGGCTTTAAAAAATCGTCGAGATTGTGACTGCACTAGGATGAATCGTTCTAGAAGTGTTTAGGAACTCATCAAAGTGGATTCCACTTTTATAAGTATCAACTATTCTATAATTGGGTGTAAATCCTGTTAAATGGTTGCGAACAAAATAAAATTAAATTAAAAGTCACATTTTTTTCAGTGATAAGCAAGTTAATAAAAATTTTAATTCGTACCAACGAATATAACATTGGAACAGTTAACTCATAAGCATAACTAAATTCGATAAAATATAGATCTAAAGTTTTTTAAATCATGTAATCCAAAGGCCATTTTTTATATTTCTATGGTTCAGGACACCGGGCATTTGCCTTTATGCCTTCGCTACCCATTCGCTTCTGGTGAATAAAATTTATTACTTTAGCTATAATTTTTTCAAAACTGTTCGTCCATCGATCGCTTATAAAATATATCCGAATCGGCTTTAGTACTTTGATGAGTTTCCTAAATACGAATTTAACAACTAAGTTGGGTAATTAGTATAAAGGTACACCTCGGCTTTTATTTCTCACGTGATTATTTTCTTCAGCTAAAATTAATTCTTGATAAAAAATCCTTTTTTATTGCCTAAGTATAAGAAATAACTTTTGTAAGCTGCAAAGAAATACTATCTATTGAATAATAATTACAATTTTTGCGTAGCGTGTCATGTTTTTTTATATACAAAAAGTTTTAAATTAAAATGTAAAACAAAGTTTCGGAATTATGTGGATTAAAATTAGAGAGCGGCAGAGCTTGAAATTTAAATATTGTTTTAGCCAGAAAACAGAACAGTGCATCGGAAAATCTTTTAAAAGTTCAACTTCATTCTGTGCCAAGATGCCAGCACTGGATTTGGGCATGGCGTGATGATTTATTATATTTTTATGATTTGAAATACGCAGCGCAGAAATAGAAAATATAACCTTTGTAAAACGCCAAGAATGAAGAATAAATTAAAACATATAGGGTGTTTTTTTTAGACATGTGGTTTTCAAGTTGACACAATTTTTTTCGGAGATGGTCTTTTTGACAGCTGTCACTTGATTTATGCTCAGTTTGGTTTGCCATTTCATAATGAATAGACTTACTCCTGAAAAACGTTTGCAAATCGTGCAAATTTATTACCAAAATAATGGTTCGGTTCGCGCGACGCATCGCGCGCTGCGTCCAATATTCGGTCGACATAATCGCCCAGCAGAGTCGGTAATTCGAGCAACCATGGTTCGGTTTTGCACCACGTTTACTCTAGTGGATAATGCGCATCCTCAGAGACGCCGTACAGTGCGCACCGAAGACGCTATTGCTGCTGTGGAACAGAGTATCGAAGAAGACCTGAATGAGTCCATCCGCCATCGCGCGCAACAATTGGAGCTGTGCCCATCCACTTTATGGAAGATTTTGCGGAAGGATCTTGGTTTGCGGGCTTACAAAATCCAACTCGTGCAAAAATTGAAGCCAAACGACTATCAAGCGCGTCGCACGTCCGTGAATGGGCCCAAAACAAGATGGCCACCGATCCCGATTTTCACAAGAAAATTTAATTTTTTTAAATTTAATTTAAATTTAACACCGCTGGACTATTTCTTGTGGGGTTATGTGAAGTTGCTTGTCTACGCAGATAAGCCCGAAACGATTGACGCCTTGGAAGAGAATATTCGGCGCGTTATTGCTGACATACAGCCCCAATTGCTGCAAAAGTGGACGGAAATTGGGCCTCTCGACTGGAATTTATTCGAACCAGCCGCGGCGGCCACTTGCCCGAAATCATTTTTAAAACATAATGGCAAACCCTTATCTTTATAATAATGCTAAATTCTTGGCCATAACATTAAATTATATGCGTTTTATTTCTTCTTGAAAACCACACGTCTAAAAAAAACACCCTATAGTATTTGTATTTACATGAAATTTACAAGGCGAAATGCTTAGCACTTTTTAACTTGGAGCTAATCTCCTAAAACAAATTGTATTCGTCTCCTCCCATTTGCGAAATGGGCTGCAAGTCGTAACAGCGACTTCGTTTTTCTTTATTTCAGAATTTCCTTAATGACTTCTCTAGTCGCCACTAACTTTAACAGTTAAATTGTTTAAATAGTAATTACCTACGTACTTCATTTTATTTTAAGTACGCAGCAAACCCTACTTTGCTTTGTGCTGTGCGGACCAATGCAAATTCTTAATTTTAATGTGAAATGAGAACTCGTTAAAAATAGTCATTTCAAGTTAAGATTGTTGCCGTTTTATTGACTATATAATGTTAAGTAACCAATATTTCAAAACTTGCAACTACTTCGAGTATACTGATTATTGCCATATATTTACATGTAGTACACTTATAATCTGTTTTAAAATTTAAACTGGAGGTAAAAACAAAATTCTAGGGTGATTTTTATGCTTGTGATTTGTTGGAGCATAACCAACACGTCGAAATGTCGAATTGAACTCTTGTAATTTTGTTTACTGTCAAATTGTTACTTAGAAATTGACTGTACAAGGTAATTATTACCTTCCTAAATTCATTCTTCTTATTTGATTTCGGCGAGATAGCAAAGTGATAGAGTGCTTGGCTCTGATTACAGAGGTCGTGGATTCGAATCTAGGTCAGATACGAAATTTTCATGACTTAATTTGGATCGGTATCTACTAGAGGTGGGAAACTATCGATAGTATCGATAGTACTATCGATAGATCGATAGTTTTAGAAAAAATTACTATCAATAGTTATCGATAGTTTCCTGAAGATAAGTTTATCGATAGTTACACGATAGTTTTTCGATAGTTAAACTATAGTTTATCGATATTTTAAACGATATTTTATTTACATAATATATTTATATTTCATACAATTTTTCAATTTCGACCGAGCTCGACTCATACTTTTTAGTATTTTTTAATATTACATGTCAATGATGTCATGGTTTGATAATAACTATCGATAAACAAAAACTATCGGAGGAGAAACAACTATCGTTTAACTACACCCTGTTTGAAATTACGAAATAATTTTGACAGATGGATTCTTGTAATTCTATTGGTTGCTACGTCCCGTTGTCAAGAACGGTTTGCACAAATACAATTCAAATATATCAATAATTGTCAATTATACTGATTTCATCTTTTGTAAGTGCTGTTCGTTATTTGTTGTTGTTTTTAAATTTTATCTGGCTATTTTTATGTATTATTCTTTTAAGGTTTTGTGGACTATTGAAGCATCTTTTTAAACATCGAAATTTTATTGGTGTAAATCAAATCCTGAACCACGCTTGAATTAACTGTCAAAATTCTTTCGTTATTTCAAACAGGGAATATCGATACTTTACAAGGTAATTGTTACCTTTTTAAATTCATTCTTCTTATTTGATTTCGGGGAGGTAGCACAGTGGTAGAGTGCGTAACTCTGATTAGAGAGGTCGTGGATTCGAATCTAGGTTAGATATGAAATTTTTATGACTTGATTTGGATTGGTACCTATCTAATCTACTTTCTTTGCCATTTTATGTTGGGGTACTTTTAATTTGGCAATCAGGAAACCACAAAGCTATCGAACACCCGCTAGTAATGGTAACAAAGATTTACGCGAGAGGGTTAGATGGAAGAACATCCTTTAGCTATATAACGCCCATCATCAGGAGGCAATTGAAATAAATAAAAAAAACTTAACTTGTGAATCATGCTTGATTGAAGCATTCAAATTTAAATTTAAAGAAAGTAGAGATCCTAGTAATTTTTTGGATTTTTAATTAGTGTAAATCTGACTTATGTTTTTACTCATCCTAGTTTAAAAACAAATTAAAGATAGTTTGTTAGTGAGAGGATAAATGAAAACAGACAAATCGTGAATGAATCACATTATTATTTTTATGGCCTGTGGTTCAAATGCGATTGTTATGCACCCTCATTCGATTGTTTCCAGATTATCAGATTTACATAATTGAAGTTTTCATTTTTGTTGAAATTGAAATGTATAATTCAGTTAAAACGCGACCCAGAAATCTCATAATACCCTTGTTTTTATACTGACGTCATTATTCAGACGATTTCGGTATTCCGTTGATATATACTGCCTCATGAATTTCCAATCTTATTTATGCCCTTCGAACTCTAATCTGTAATCTCAAATCGAGAGTCCTCGTTGATCTTGACAATTTCTTGATAACGTTGTGAGTTTGTTGAGAATTTCCGCGCGCACTTGTGAGACAAATAGAGAGAGCTGATAGTTTACTTTGTCGTAATCTTTTGGAAGTTCGGCGGTGGTGTTGCGGAGAAGCTCAGCTAGTTTTGGAAGTAGAGACACGAACATTGTATTCGAGGGCGTTTATTAATTATGCCTTTGTTTGTACGCTCGCCTTTGTTAATGTGAATGTCAGAAACGTTACAAATGTGGTGGAGAATGAAGTAATTAAAATACGCTTGAACGTGGTAAAGGTTACATCGTTAAAAGGTAATGCGCTAATCAGCGCTTGCATTGCTTTTGTATACTAGCGTACGAGGACGAGCGAGTCGAGAGTGCAGAAGGTATTCACAAAAAGACAACTTATCTCCTGTTAATAACCTCGAATATTATCTCTACTTGAAATTAATGTCTCAATAAGAAAATGATAAGTTTAGAATTATGGACAGGCACAAAAATTCTATCCGTATCGTAATCCACGAGATAAAAGTAGATTTTCGTTTTGGATGTAATAATTTGATGACGAGGGTTAGAGGGAATATTTTTTTAAAATTTATGTTTTGATTTTATTAAAAGATTCTGAATTTTTTTACTTACTTAGAGAAACTTCTATGCGTTCCCGACTTAGCAGTATTTATATCCATTATTTGACTTCAAAAAGTATACCTACCTAAGCAGAATTTCTCAGAAGCTACACAACATAAGGTACCATATACCTACACTTCATTCATTTAAAAACCATATTGAAGTTACAGAATAAATTTATGACCGTATAGTGATATTTTTTGTTTATTTTGGTTTTATCATCGACATAAACTATCAAAATCGTGTTCTAGGGACCTCAAAACGTGCTTATGCATTGAAAACTCACTATCAAAATTTTAGCATATGATTACAATACTGCCCTCCTTAGGAAGAAGGTCCTATCTGCAAATTTTTAGATTTTGTAATCTGCATAAATTATTAAAAATATATACCAAAATAGAATGTCCAGCTGCCCTAAGAAAAGGTAGAATTGATTATTATTAGTATTATATTTATATAAAGCAATTTTAATAGTAAAAATCCGCATAGTTGTTTCCACAAAAAATTTTATATAAAATAATAGCTAAGACAAAATTTTTGCAGATAGGACCTTTTTCCTAAGGACGGCAGAATACCTCTCTTACAAGACTGAGTGGCGAGAGGTAAAAAATGGCACATGTCTAAAAACTTTTATTATACCTAATAGAATAAAAAATTAAAATTTTTAACACTACCTATACAATCCTAGATTAGACCTTAACTAACTACAAAATTTTTTAAAAATATGTAAATTACAGGAACATATGTACCAGAAGTGAGATCTCTGTAACAGCGTATATCAAGCAGAATAACATGGAGATTTTCGCGAGCACAAAGTATAAATACAACTCAAAAATTCTGGGTGAATTATTGCCAAATGAGTTAAAATTATTGAGAATTATATAATTTTCTTATCAATTCCTAATTTCTTGAAGACTAGTTTAGCAAAAACCAGGATTGAAACGACTTTAAAAACAAATTATCAAACACCTTTGCGATTTATTAAAAACAAATTAGGTACATTATATTTGTAACTCTAAAGTAACCCACATTCAGACTCAACCAAACGTAAAGCAGTTACGAGAACATTCATGATTTATGTTTTGTTGCGTCGGTTTACTCTGCATTACACTATAGCTTTGAATTGAGGCAAAAGCAGGTCAGTCCAACAGAGCAGTTCCTGCCAAAAGCTTGGTGAAGTCTGAAGTGTAATATATTTGTCTTAGGTATATGTTAAGGTTATACAGTCATGACTGGCTATTTTGTTTGGATAATGAATAATTTAATATTTAACAGACTATAAATAATTCAGATTATAGGCAGAAAATTTATTGTGTATTCTAGCAGAACAGACCAGAACAAAAAAGTATATGCGTAACGCAACCGACTATATGGTTTTGTAAGGTACATCTAGTCTGGTGGTATACATTCCTGTTTAAATGCACAAAAATTCTCCTGTGTTGTACTTTCCACTAATAGTAATAACCATGAATTGACGGCTGCTAACCAAACACACAAATCAGAGCTGGGCATTACTTAAGTATTCAGGTACTTAAGTATCAATTTTTAATAACAACTAGTACTTAATACTTGTACTTAGTACTAAATTAAAAACTTGTACTTAAGACTTATTTTCATTTCATAATCGTAAATAATACTGAAGTACTTTATAAATACTTAAGTTTTTCAATAGTACTGAAATAATATAAAAGTACTTAACCTTTTTCAATAGTTTAAGTATTATACTGTTCAACCTGCGACCACAGCGAAAAAAGATAATAATTGAATGTAATAAGGTTACAAATGTTACAAACCATGCAATTTATTATATTAATTTTAAAAATACTGCTACTTGAAAAATAATTATTTTTAAGTGCTTTTGACAAGAAAAACTTTACTTAAGTACTATGAAGCTTTACTTGAAAGTACTGACCATAGGTAGTACTGGTACTTGTACTTAAGTATTTTGATTTCGATACTTGCCCAGCTCTGCACACAATACAATATTTATCTTGAGTAAAATAATACGAATACACTCCAAAATACAACCCATTTACAATTATTCTTCCGGCGTCTCTGACCGTTCTCTGCTGTTTAAGAGTTTCTCTTTAGAACGAAAAATAAAAACTTTATCGTTACTCCTACTTCTATAAATAAGAAATAGTGTGTTCCGAGAAAAGCAACATGAAGCTTTACTTGAAAGTACTGACTATAGGTAGTACTGGTACTTGTACTTAAGTATTTTGATTTCGATACTTGCCCGGCTCTGCACACAATACAATATTTATCTTGAGTAAAATAATACGAATACACTCCAAAATACAACCCATTTACAATTATTCTTCCAGCGTCTCTGACCGTTCTCTGCTGTTAAGAGTTTCTCTTTAGAACGAAAAATAAAAACTTTATCGTTACTCCTACTTCTATAAATAAGAAATAGTGTGTTCCGAGAAAAGCAACAAGCTGAAAACCTAAGCAACTTCAACATAAAAATTGAAAAACATTCTACCCCAGTATCATTTTTTCTGGGCTTAGTTCCTGACGGACCAAAAAATTATTTACATCCCTCGGCATAAATAAGCGACCAACTGTTGGTTGTTGGTTCGAAACGCGTTACCCAAAACTACATCACCATCAGGGGCGACCCAAGCGGGAACACGGCCGTAGCCAGGGGAGGAGGGACACAGTGGGCATTGCCCACACTGGAAGAAAAAGTTGTCCACTCTAATAACATTGAAATTATTTTCTAACAAGACGCAACAATTAATTAAAAATCTTCTGTGGCCACCACACAATACTTCCTCCGACCATAAATTAAACGAAGCGGTGTCAAAGTGACTAACGTCATTGTCAAAGTGACAGCTGTCAATGTCTAAGTGACATCTGTCAATGTGAAAGTGACATTTGTCAATGTCAAAGTGACAGCAGTTATTGAGTGACGTTTAAAATTTAAAATAGATACTCTGTAACAAATAGCACGTATTCACTTGACAACGGGATTAATTAATTCAATTCCTTGACAACGGGATTAAATATGAATAATAATCTCTTGGGATCAAATTAAGAACCTTAGTCCCTAAAAATAAATATTTCATCAATTTAAGTACTAATTTAAAATAAATTTAATTTTTAGAGTTGGTACCACTGATCGTATAAAGCTCATTAACGAACTAACTTTTTTGTAAATAGCTTAAATATAAAATTTCAGTTGAACATTCGAGTTATCGTGCTTACAGACAGACAGACTGACTGACTGACTGACAGACAGATCAACTTTTTTCAAAATTAGTTTATTTGGGTTCAGTTGGGTATAAAAGGTGAAGATTCACCAAAATCTCGGACTGTCAAAAAATCTCGATTGTTTCACATGCCTTGAAAAAATATATTAATATCAATAATAAAGCAATCGATCTTGAAAGAAAACAATTTCGTCGTAAATACGCATACATAGGATAAAATTTGGATTTCCGTCTTTAAAATAATTCCAGTTACCCAGCCTAATTTTTGGACCAGGCTACGGGCCTGAGCGGGAGAACCCTCAACTAACATCAACAACTCACCCGAGTGCCGGATTCGATTTCCGCTGAAGTGTACATACGTTGAAGGAAATTGTCCTGTGTGAGCTATATATTACCGCGCGAATTATCTGCCATCTGGCTAACTGGCACTTATCCAAAAGCAGATGTGAGCGGGAAAAGGAAAACTACTGGATTCTGCGATCTTGGAAGCCCAGAACCTTGGAACACTTCGTGACCTGGAAAAGGATTAATAAGAGTAATGATGAAGTTCTTCTCTTTTAGTTTTGTTTGAAATGTAGGAAATGTGCTGTTATCCACACTGAGGATATTTGGAATATGGTGATGAGCTTATGCGTTACTAAAATATACAGCACTGCCTTTTTAACAATTTTATTTTTGTAATACCGCTTTTTAACTCTACGTATGTTTCGTTCCTGTTAAGGTAAATGGCTTCATGGTCTAAGATTCTTGAATTCTAGTATTATTTTTATATTTTCAGTTCTTGTTTCTTTATAGAACGGAAGCTCATGACAGGTTATGGTCTCTGATTTCATACAGCATGCCTTTTGGAGGATAGAATATTGACCCTATGACAACAAAGAAAAGCGGGTATGAAACTCTTGCACGCTTTCCGGTCATATGGAAAATTGCATTTTTCCACTTGCACAGAAATTTGGTGTTTTTCTCTGATTTAATAATGCATGCCCTTTTATCAAAAGAAACTTAAACACATTTAAAGTCTTAAAAATTATAGGCATGGATCTCAAAGGGCTCAAACGGTCACGTGATCTTGTAATAAAAAAATATGATTTTCCGCGTTTTCACACAGCATGCCGATGAAAAGAATTAATATTTGTGTCATAAAACACATACAGTCCTCGTTGGCCCAAGGGTGGAAAATTTCGGAAAAGTTTTGTGCAAGTGGAAATGCAATTTTCCATATGACCGGAAAGAGTGCAAGGGTTTAATACTTGTTTTTCTATGTTGTCATAGGGTCAATATGCTATCCTCCAAAAGGCATACTGTATGAAATCGGAGACCGTCACTTGTCATGAGCTCCCGGTTTATTACTATTCAACAAAAATTTATAAGTAACACGGTTTGATGTTAACAAGAGTTTTAAATGATTATGGATTAAAAAAGCTTAAGTAGGTACCAGAAAAATTTTAACTAGTGGCATACAACTTTATTGAATAAATAATATTGAAACGAATAAAAAAAAAATAAAATAGATGCATACTAGCAAGACTAGTTAGTGTCTCATCTGGTCCACATTTTTAGTTTTGTTAGACTCAATTATGATAATTATTATTATGGTCTCCAAATTTTTATGCCATGATACAATATGGGTAGGTAATTAATAAATTACAAAGTAGCAATCGGTTTAATATTTAAATATGCCCTTTAATAAAGTAATTATTTCGTTCATTGAACTTTAAACCACCCTCAACCCTCAATCCTTTTTGTGTAAAAATAATGGCTGTGAGCTGTGTAATTAACTAATTTAATGGTACTTTATTTTCGCCAACAATACGTACGTACTAATCAATAGGTAGGTATAGAAAATTAATTAGTTTTGGCCTGTGTTAGAAAGTATATTCTAATATAACAACAAAGAATATGTTCAAAATGTAAGGTTTATAATATGAAGTTAATCTATTTAAATATTTGATTGAATGCATTAAAATTTAAAGGTTTTCTCGTTAATATTCTATCAATATTTTAATGAAAATTGTTGTAGGTATTTTATTTAGTTTAGTCTAATTTCATTTTATTTTAGACATTTATCATATTTTAAGCCAAAACTGGAACGAATACTTTTAATAAATTTTTGAACCGAAATTTGAACTTGAACCGCTTTATTGCAAACCGGTTACCGGTTAATTTCGAGGAGAAATTATAAAACTGGAACAAAACCGAAACGTATAACTTATATAGTGAACCGTGAAACGAACCTGAACCGTTTCTTTGCCCGGTTCGAGAAAAAAACAAAATACAAAATATCTAAGAGAACAAATTTTTTAGTTTTTTTATAACATCTCCAATAAATTTCCCAGTTAATTTTATTCCGATAGACTTCCAGATATTTTATATTTTCTATCATTTACCAGGGTGGTGGGGCAACTACTACATTACCTACCTATTATTATAGTCCTAAAATATAGTTCTCGCAATATGAGTAACAGATTAACTTATACTTACTTCCATAGAAAGAAATCTAAGTAATAGTAATTTACATTATATGTGCGGTAGGTTCAATTTTGTAAAATAACCTACCGCACGCATAACGTATTCTATTTTTTGGCCATCATACAAACTATTTATTAAAAATATGTAATTTATATAAAATTTCAAGTTGTGAACATTGAATTTTAAAATCAAGCCGCGCTGAAAAAAAATCTTGAAAACAATGAAATGTCATCTTTTTCACTTATTTCAGACTCTATTAAATAATTTACTGGGCAAACGAGCGTTTATAAAGGTTTTCTTTTTTATTACAAAGCATTTTTTCTGTGCGTATTATCTAACCCCCGTGTAATAAACTCATGACATGTCTGTAAAATCGCATCTTCCATTGACGTCAACGATGTGTGATTGTTATGTTTACACGTCACGAGTAGATCAAACTTAATGAATATGACAATACTCGTAAGAGTATTTATTTCTATCAATATCCATGTTCAGTTCAAGTAAATCCATTTGTGTCGTAATCGTACCGTTTTAAGTGTGAGTATATAAACAACGTTTTTAACTACCTAGTTTTAAAGTCTCTTAAAAATTACCATAAATTTGAGTGTATAATGTTTAAAATTTAGTGTAAGCAAACTTTTGTTGAAAGCAAACATAATTTGTTAAGTAAAGAGTCAGGATGATACATGAACTTCTCCGCAGTTTACTTGTTTACATAGCGGTATCACCGGTTGAAAATGTGCGCAGAATTTTTCTAGTGCTCAGATTTAAAGTTGGCATGCGTTGTTATGTGAAAGTTTCGCGACCCCGGAGCGTCACGTGAGCCGTCAGCCGTCACCGGAGCCGGAGCTTTATCTCTGGAAATCTGAGTGTGAGCTAAACATGCGCTTTACGCCTCGCGCAATCTCAACACTCAACATTCGTATTCCCAAACACCTGAACACTTCAAACCAGAGTCGGATCTAGGATTGTTTTGTTTTAACCAAGGATTCCAACGGAATAGGTAACTCTTCCTAAGAGATCTCCAGTTATTGGAAGCTGTCAAATAGACATAAAATCTTGAAGAACTACGCTTCGTGCATGGTTATATTTATCAATATTATCTAAGTATTAACAAAAATACAGAAAATTTGTCAAATACCACAGTCTGTCACAGTATACGTTTTGGAAAGTTTCGTACGTATGTCTATTTGACAGCTTCTAAAATCACCACAATTATAGCGCTGCAATCTTAATTGAAATCGCTTATAGGAATAAAACTGGAACAAATGGTACTAATTCTTCTGTTAATAGAATAGTAAAATTGCTGCATTTTCTTTAGGGTTGTTTATTTTATTTACTTTAATATGCTCCTCCACTATATTTTTTATTTACAAAACATACATGAGCAACTATGACGATTATTGAAAACACGATGTAAAAATTCCGCTTATTAAACGAGATATGATTTTTTTAGTCTGGTATTTAGTGGTGGCGTCGGTGGTACCTTCAGCGGCATTAAATCAGTTTGTTTCACTAACATTTTCCTTAAAACAAATTATTTATTTATTTTATATTAAAAAGTCGTCTTGCTACACAAATGAAATAAGCACGAATAATGTAATAATGACAGATGGTAGTACATTTTCTGCCGCATGATGTCTTTACTTCTCTCAAGTTTTCATCGCGTGAAAATTTTTACGGGCAATAACAACATTCCATATGAAACAAACTACGCCCTATACTAGAGTAAGCTAGGACCCTGGGCTGCGCGAGAAGGCAGAGCTTGTCATGTACTGTCCGTTTTACAAAAGCGGAGCTGAGTATACGCTGCGCTGCACTTCACTTAATTTTTAAAGAAAACTAAAATATAACTCAATCACAATCAATTACAAAATTCACAGCGTTACACGAAGTAAAACACTACGAACGTCAACATCAGAATAACAGATATTGAAGCTGATGTTTAGTAGAACAGACAGTAGCGTAGTTTCCTCTTCTTTATCATCTATGTTTCTCTCTCTAAGACGAGAATTCGTACTTCGCGCAGGGTTCTAGCTATTTGAATTTTACTCTATCTACATCATGGCGGTCTAAACATTCGGAATTTGTGGTGCATTTTCAAGCCGAGTGTATTTCAGTAATATTCTAGTGCGCCAGTCAAGCTGGAAAACCACTACCACAAAGCTATGTCTCGTCGATACTCAAGCGACAATAGATTGCATGCTATTCTATGTAATTACACAAATACCAACAATAGAATTTTTTGTGTTTTTTGTCATAGATATCTTTGGTCTTTGTCTTGTATATAAAAACCTTAGCAAAACGAGTTGATTATGGGCAGTGCCGGCCCTGCATACAAAGCCCTCGTCGTTCGTCTTCGTCGTTTTCTTTTCTTTACAGACATTCGTGTTTAGATTCTTATTAGTGCGACTCCCATTTGTAGTAAAATCAGGGGAATTTTATTTCTTCTGTTGAGGTTTACTATCTTTTGAGATAAGTTACTTCCGTGTTTGATCTGGAATTGATTTAACGGAAAAAATATTTACGTGTTTAGTTTTGTTGCTGTTTTACTTTGATATTTGTAACATGTTTTTGTTATCTCTATATATTTATTTCTTTGTTCAGAATAAGGAAAATCAATATTTTGAAAATAAAATAGTAGAATTTAGTGTTTTGTTTTTTGATTGTTGGTAAATAAATAAAATAGTGTGATAAATATCTATTAAGTTTTCTTGTGGAAAAAACGTCACACACGAAAAACGTATAGTCACATTCTGTTGTTTATATCGCTAAATTACAGAGAATTTTATTGACTTTTCAGCTAAATGAGGGGTTTCCGTGCAAGCCGAATAACTATATTACCTATGCGTAAACGGCAAGATTAGACGTTTCATTATAATTTCATTATGATACATGGTAGACAATTTTGGCTACCTGCCTACAATAAATACAGCACTTTATGCTAACTACCTACTACTTTCAAAATACATATTAATAGGTAGACAATTCGTATACCTACTTATATTCAAATTTATTTGTTATCTTTTAGCCAAAATAAGAAAGAAAAGTACAGATAAAAAATCTTCAATGTTACAGAGAAATAAAATGACAAGTGTTTTTTTAAATATTTTTACTCGTTTGCCTGTGCTCTACTGCAAAAAAATATAAAAATTATTTGGTAATTGATATGTAGGTAAAAATAATTTTTCAGAAATAAATAAGTTATTTATTTAGGTTTATGTCTGTTTATATTTATTCAAAACAACGTTTCGAGAGTGGTGTGCTTTCTTTTTTGACAAGAGAATAAGAAGTGTCCTAAATTGACAAGTAAAAACGGTTATATTAATTTAATTTGAACTTACGAAAAGTTTAAAGCTTCAACATTATTCGTCTCCTGATGTTTAAGCGAAAAGGGAGAAACGTTGAAACGACGTTAACAAAATAAATAAAATGTAGACAGAAATAAACCCAATTAAATAACTTATTTTATCCACAATCATCTCATAATTAGCATTTATTTGTGCTCATTGCAACTATATAATGTGACTTATTATCTACTAGTGGAATAAAGTAACTTTATTCCACTGTTCATAGCAACAAATACCAAAGCATCACAGCAATGCATTTATTTCTTACAATCTTGATCTAGAATTTGATAAATTATAAAATGACATTTTGTAAAACGAATTAATTTTGAATAAAAGTTTTTATTGTGGATAAAACGTTATATTGTATTCGTGTTTTAGTTGCGCATTATCCACTCAAAAAATTAAACGCTCGAACTTCGTTCTCGCATTTAAACATTTTTTCGTGGATAAAACACCATCTAAAACACTTATACAATAAATAACTATTTTTCATAGCTGATGTTAAAGTGCTACTTTATCGACTGTTTTGAGTCGATAAAGTAACACTTTAATCGCAAGGATAAATAAAGTAAAATTTGAGTAGATAAAGTAAAATTAGAATTTTTTTACATTTTTCTTCAAATTCGTTTTCACACATTTCTCCATCTTCTGTGAAAAAAGTAGGATGATGAAAAAGATGACAAACAAACTTCGAAATTGCGTTTTGATAATAATTGAATTTAAAATTGGTTTTATTATATTTTTTCTTTAACATCAGCTATACAAAAAATATAATTTTATGCACGACGATAAAATTATATTATCGACTCGAGAAAAATAATTCACTCACTCCTTCGTCGCTTGTGAATTAACATTTTTCTTTCGTCGATAAAGTATAATTTTTTCGTGTTGTATAAAAAATAACTATATTTCTGAAAATTTCTTTTAATATATAAAAATTTATTATTTATATCGTTCGGGTAGATACTTCAAATTGCAGATATAAGCAAGAGCTAAAATATTAAAAAATAAACGTTGCAGAATGATGATGATGTATGAGTATAAATTTTCGCAGGAAGTAGTTCAGTTCGCATATAAATTACAGTTTAATACAAACTAGTCTCATGAACGAAAAACCTCTCAGACCTAGTTTCATAAACTATGGTTTTAATTCCAAGCGACAGAGTATGTTCCATGAAACTGACAGCGTTGATTTAATCCGTGCCAATTTGCCTTGAACTTTGAACTAGTGCTGAGAACAGAATATTCAGCGTTGTAAGTCACTCTGGTTTGTACTTAGAATTGGGTCAAGTAAAATTACTGCAATTTTTGAAATCTATGGGCATATCGTTACACTTCAACATAGATTTCTATTTCAATCAAAGATTTATTTTTTGAAATAAAAAACAGTTTAATATTATGGATGTTCTAGAAATAGGTAATTTAAATTAGTTATCCAACGAATATCATCCCTTGTTAATCTATTTTCCCGGCAAAATTTTCAAATTGTTTTACGAGCGGATGTTGCCAAGTTATCTTGTGACATTATAGGATATAAAATTGAAATATAGAATGTGAAGTATACAATATTTTTTTTATAAATTGCGGGCTATTTTTGCTGGCATTATTGAAGTTAGACGATAAGTGTGAATACAAAATAATTACAAAATGTTTAAGCTAGATTCAGCCCTACCCAATTATAAGTGTAAGTAAGTAAGTAGCTAATTTAAGTAACTAGCGCTCAGCGTTTGCACTTATAATTGAAATTGGAATATTGTGGAAGCGCTGGTTGGTTAATTTAGAACTTATACTTATAATTGAGTACTTAGGTCTGAAGACGATTGCTTAACTGGAAACTTCTTGCATGACTGTTAAGTAACATGTATATGTGTGTGAGTTTTATCTTCTTTTGATGAAAGATTTCTGTAATAGTTATTTGTGTATTAAGAGCGTAAAGTGACTCTTTGTTACTCGCGCACGGCAATTGCAGCGCGACCCGAAGGCGAGAGCAGCAATAGTGGAAGAGTAACAAATACACTTTACGCTCGTAATTAATACACACATAATTTTATCTGCGACTAAAATTATTTGTTATAATAATAATAGTATTCAGTTAGTTCAATCTGCGTTCAATCAATTTATGTTTTATTCGTAACCATGACGATACCAATAATATCGAAATAAATAAATAAAAAAATTTGTTTGATTCTGTCATTTTCTTATAAGTACATTATGTAATCAAAAAGTCTCCTATGACAACGCGCAATAAAATGTTTTTTTGCTTGGTTTTCAGTAACAATCAACTTTACGTTGATAATTGAAAGCATAAATATAAACTTTTTATAGTAGTCGTAGATAAAATAATTTTCATGATTTTCTTTATTTTTAACAACCAATTATGTACTCGTAAGTCTGCTTACCTATTTTTATTGTATGTATATTTAATTGATTGTATGTTTTGCAAGATTTTTGGTATGTATCAGAACCCTGATGAAGACTGATTTGCAGTCGTAACGTTGGTGTTTTATTGGATTTGAATAAATTGACTGCTTCTCCAAATTTTCCATTTTATTATCATTTAAATTCATCATAAAAATGTACAATTATATGAAATGTTTAAAAAAAATTTCGTCTGTGGCGCATTTTTTCCTGTAAGTACTACTTCTTATAATTTATTATTTTAGTTCGTGTTTTCTCTTTTCAAAAAATATAAAGATATATTTTTTAATTATTTTCATAAGTTCTGTACTGATTTCATAAAAAAAATAAATGGTCACTCTATCGTACGCCTCCTAGTTTCGACATATACTTCGTGCTTTCCGCGATAGATATGAATGTTTTTTATAAACTCAGCTGATATATCCAGCGTGGGAGTAACATGAATATTTATAATAGAGTGTTTGTGTCTGTTCCTGTGTAAACTCCCCATTGAAATAATAACTAGCGCCGTGCGATGGCCTCTAGCGCCGGGCACTTGGTGTGAGTGGCGCAGTGAGCTATGGCTGAGCCGGAAGTGCGTCCCGGAGTCGAAACGTCGCGGGCGCGGACTTCACGCTCCGGGCTCCGGGGTTCCAGCTGCGTTGTATCATTGCTCCCCCGACGATATTCACAAACACAACGCCAGTTCAAATGTATGAAAGTTTACCCTTCCAATTATCCACATCAAAAAAACATCAAGCAGGCTGGTGTACGTTTACGCCAAGTGAACTGTGTGTGATTCACCGCTAACTTGATTACTGTATCAACTCCGGACGCAATTCTATTTTTCAATTAAGAATATTTTTTACGTTTTTGTAACGATTGCAATGTTTGCACTGTTTTGTAAACTATGATATTAAAAACTAATGATTTTAATAAATTTTATTCGCACAATTTGCTGAATATAATGGTCCTCAATAAGACTTAAGGAGGTTGGGGACTCTTGCAGTAGCGTATCCAGACATCAATCTTGAGGGATGATATAAACAAAATTCTCTCAACGCGTGTTGGCTGATATCATTGCAAATAGTTCAGTTGCGGTAATATATTTTTACCATAATTACTAATTCACTAATCAAATAATGCTTGGCATGCTTACATTTTTTTCAGATAACTTGCAAATGTTTTACAAAAAGTACACAAAATCTTCACGAACTTATTTATAAAAGTTTATAGGAATTATTAATACAAGTTCTATGAAATTTTTATCATTTTGGCATACAAAACAAAAATTTAGTGGATTTTCCATAAGAGTCCATGTAAAACGAGCGTAATATTTACTAATAAAAATCAAGTTTTACTATCACAACAATTAATTTTGTTTTCAAGTAGGTAAAAAATTGATTTTCATAGTTTGCCATGTTTTATTCTTAATAGATTTTTATTAGTAAATATTTTGAAGAAAATTCGACATCATTTAGAAATGGTTGAATTAAAACTATGATAAAGCTTATTTTATGTAGATTCTAAAAAAAATAAGACATTATCGATTCCCTATGCTAGGTTAAAAGTTGTACCCATTTCCGGTTACACCGGAAATGACACAAGGCTTTTATTGTGACCATTTTACGAGTATTTTTATCTAGTTTAAATTTGCTTATAAACATTTTCTGTATCTCTTGAAATAAACGAAATATTTCTAGTGCCGAGCTTACGACAATCAGCCTGTATAATACTATAACCTTGTGTGCGTTTATCAGCCGTCAAATCACGTGTACTCATAATTTGTTAGTGGACAATAAACCGCACATATTAGATTTTTGTGCAGTAAACTGAAATGTTTAATTATTACACTAGTGATCAAACTGGAGAAGAATACTATACTGACTATCTTCTGGATACTTTGAATAATTCATTCATTTTATAAGGTACTAACTTTAAAATAACAGTTGCTAAAATCTTTTATTTTTGAAACTTGGAACCTACAATACTATTATGTTTTAAATTTTAATATAATGCGTGTGAATGTACTGCATTAGCAAAAAATTATAATCCAATAATTTTTATTAGTTGAACCAGTACATTTGAAAGTAACTAGTGAATAATACGATATACTGACAAAAATTAATACGAAGTATAATAGTTAAATTTA
Organism: Agonum fuliginosum; assembly: GCA_947534325.1. Classification (NCBI taxonomy): domain Eukaryota; kingdom Metazoa; phylum Arthropoda; class Insecta; order Coleoptera; family Carabidae; genus Agonum; species Agonum fuliginosum. Next base: position 7,592,841 of record OX384031.1, read on the forward strand.
TAATTTAATAGTCGTAGGTTAAAGTTGTAATTGACTTTTCTTGTAAAGAGACCTGTGAATTTGTCTACAGTAATAAAGTTAGTTTCCTCGAAAAGCATGTTTAAAACAGGGTAGCCAACTGTACAACTTGTTCGTTTCCTGTTGACTGTTCGCGTTCCAGAAATGTTTTCACATATCACATTTAAGGAGAAACAGAATACAGAAAGTCAAGCACACACTCACTTTATTATGGATAACTTCTCCAAGACTAAGACTTGTTAATTAGTTACGAAATTGCATTATTCGTTTAATAAACTGTGCGATAACAATCCACAATCTGCGAATTCTGTTAGTGAGTTTAGGAAGTCTTTAGTGATACATGATAATGTGTTACCGGCAATTGATTTCAAAACTATTAGTAAGTTGTATAGTCATTATAATATCATAAAATGGTTAAATTTTGCTGGAAAAATTTCAGATTGTTACGAGAGTTGTTGCCTAGCAATTTATTGAGTGACATTGATAAAACTATCACTAGCTGTCAAGCGAGTGATTTTTAATCAATATCACGAAATAAATTGTCAACAAGCTATCGTAGAAGAATCTAAAAATTTAACCACGAATGATATTCGGATGACTATTTCACGAATGACCAAAGTCAATTTTGACACTAATTAAATAACATGCTGCTAAGGATGTTCATAAAATGTCATAATTTTTTCACATCAAAACTTACATAGTTCCGAGTCTAGAGAGGTGCAAAAAAATTTGTGTGGGGGTGTTTTGTCAAAATAATACAATGTAAATACGTAAAATCATTCATTTTTATTGGTTTAGAAATATATGAGTGCGGAATAGTCCATAGAATTTCATTCGTTAATAGGTACTTATGTTAATTTTTTGTCTGTTATAAATATTATGAGAACAGTCCTTTATGATCTATGTTTTAATGTTTTATTAAGAATTTAATCTAAAAAGTATTTTGAAACTTTAAAATAACAGTAAAGAAGTATTTTTAAACAAAAGTTTCGTAGTTTTAAATGAGTTTTTCTTTGTTTGAACTCCAGTTTTCCCGTATGTTCTATTTATAAACTAAGAAAATCAAGACCCTGGTTTTGACTTAATTTAGGTCTGTATAAAATTTATAATGAATTAATGTGGTCGCTGTTTCGTTTAAAGTTTTGATTACAAATCATAAAAAGAAACCGCTTGAACCTCATAGTTTATTAAGTTAAATCAATATAAGAAATTTTTTCAAGAACGTCTTTTGTCTATTTGAATAATCTGTGTTAATCTATCTACAACAATTTATTAATAATTATTAGTTCTGAAAACTATATAAATCTATGGTTTGGTATAATTGTTTAAATTATTTAATGGAACGCAACAAACTTTTTTTGCTGTACGATTAATACAATATGTACCAATGTGATATTGTTGAACTACAAAGATACAATGCAAAGAATTCCTGGTATTTTAATTTAATTTTTGCCTTCGTTAAAAATGTATCAAAGAACAAGAAAAAAGATAAAAGAAAATAATTAATTAAAATACTTATAATTAAAATGAAACTATTTTCTTGTAAGAAAAACGACTACAATCCCAAGGCTGCAGTATATAAGAACAGTCGAAAAAAGAAAAGAAAGTAGTTTAACTTCTTGACAGTATCTTCGCTATCAAATATCAGGTTGAGGGTGAAAATAAACTAAGCATTTTTCTTTGAGACTTAAAATACCTAACAGAAAACCGGCTATTATATCAAAGTGGGAAGGTGAAAAGTGGCGTAGGTAAGATTTGTGTTTCAGCCGTCAGCCAAGCCGTCTTTGTAATAGCCACCTACCATCCACAAGAGATTGATCAATACTTTACTTAAACTCCACCACTACCAAAAAGTAGATAAACCGAGAAAGTCCCTAGCTCAGTGGCGCACCTAGAGGCACAAGATAGTAAAATTGCACCCCAATGTCACTAATTTAGTTAAAAATTTGGTTTTTTCATTTTATTCTGTAAAAACCCTTGGTACCTACCTACCTACTTATCTTAGTATGGAAGAATTTGATTTGAATAAACAATTTTGACGTGTAGAGAATTTCCGAAACTTGACTTTAATTATTTTCTTATAAACAAAAAACATTGCAAGTAACTATGGCGACAATTTTGCGAAAATAAATATTTTGAGGTCTTCTGGAAGCTATTTTATTATTTTCTTAATGGTGTCTGTGTGTGAAGATGAATGGATGTTTCTGTATGTAGACGACAAAATGAACGAGAAAAGATAGAGTTAGGAACTTGATTATTACGATATTTATAAGATTCATGGTACGACGCAAAGCTGAAAAAATAATAATTCCAAAACCTGAAATGAAAGTTAACTTTTGGAACACAAAACAAGAAATGCATTTATTATGTATGTACTTCAAGCTATGTTCAACAGAAATGTCAAATAAAGAATGTTAGCAAAATGATATCATTTTACATGCAATTTTTGTTATGTGCGCTCTTATTAAAAAATAATTATATTATGTTAGTTTATCATTAACTAATTTAATTTATTCGATCATGTGGCAAGTATAATTATTACCACGGTTAAAGAATAATTTGGTATACCGACTGGCCACGTTTTTCATTGAAAATCCCTGTCAGAAGTTGTACTTAGTTCATGGGTGTTTCTAGGTGTCTCTGCTGGTCACTAATTGTGCGAATTCATTCTGTCATATTTCCATATAATAATAAAAAAGTCAGTTTGTCTTTAACATAATATGTCACTTTTTATATTCAATGCGGAAATCGAAAACTAATCTGCGAAAAATGTCTTCTATTTAATAATACAGGATGATCTACAACTGAGGACAAAATAATAAAGGGTATATACTGTACGACGTGCTGATCATGAAACAAATAGATTTTTTTTTTAATTCGCAAAAAATTGCTTCGTACTTCAAGCAAACATTTTTTGCCACTGGTCAGTAAGTAGTTATTTTTAATAATTTTTTTCAAATCTTCTACATTAAAAGAAATTGTTTACATAATATCTAAATCCAATAAATGTCAAATTATCAAATATACCACCAAAACAGTGATACTTAAAATGTACACACGTCAACTTTAACTTTTAAAATTTTGTTCCATGATCAGCACGTCGTACAGTATATATCCTTTAATTGTTTGTCTTAAGTTGTGGAACAGCCTGTATAAAGAACACGTAAGATTATTATTATTACATTATAAAATAATAGACAAATATTGCTGTGAAATAATGAATAATGTTTCAGGAAAACTGTCAATGTAGGTATACCTAGGTTATTTTAATTTTTGGAGAAATGAGTAAAAAATGCACAAGTTTTATAAAGTGAATAATGAAGATGAATAGACTGTGTTCATTGTGAAATTGTTTATTTATACCGACGATCTCCCTCGTAGAAAATGGAGGATATTCAAACACGTTTAGTCATAATATTTGCGATCAAAACGTAAATTATGGAACATAGCCGCTTAGATATATCTATTACAATTTTAGTTACTATCATTATTAGTTTTTCTCCTTGTCCAAATTTCTGGGTGCGCCACTGACCTAGCTTCTAGCACATGTAAAATGCACAAGAAATTAATTTGCAATTTAAATTGCGAATTTATATGCATGTATAAATCTACCTTAAAATGAATTTACCCCAGAATAGCAGTGAGAAACACGAAACTTATCATATTTGGATTAGTAGCGCACGGGCCACGCAGCCACCGCGGTTAGGACGTGCTGTTAGTGGCTATACGAGCGGTTATAACCGGAACAGCCCAGTCAACGCTCAACTCGTAAGGTTTTACGGTCTACGCAGGGATTCGTTTATTTTATTGGGTTCTATAATCGCACTAAAATTGTTATCTTTATGCTCAGCCATAAGTGAAGCTTTTTAGTTTTTCATTATTTGCAAATGTTTGTTCAACGCCGCGTCGTTTGCTTAGTCTCACACAGCATAATCAGTGTAGACCACGGTACAAGACTACAGAAGGTAATCTAACTAAACTTAAAAAGATGATTGCTCAACTGGTCTAGTTTGTTAGTACTGAGGGGTGAAAGGAGTATCCAATATGGCTGACGAGATAGGTCATATTTTGGTGCATCATTAGTCATTACTGTCATTATGACAAGAGTAAGTTCTGTCCCCCCTCACCCATCAAACAAAATCCTGGCTACGCCTATACAAATAAGTCTTGGGTCGCAAAATAACTTTCCCGGGCCAGTCTTCGCCTACCTATTATACATTATACTTCGTGCTCCGATGTGAATGTTGTAAACAGATGAACTACAATTTTGTTTAGGCTCCTACGTACCGCCAAATTTATTTTCATCCTGTTTCTAAACTTTTTTTTTGTGAACTTACTATCAGTCGTATTATGACAGATCATTTTAAAAAGAATCTAGACCGAGATCGAGTTCTTCACATTTAATATGATCTAGATCAGATCATAGATTAAATTTTATGATTGGATCTTTTTTAGATCAGATCAAGAATTACGGATCTTTTTGTTAGATCATATCAGACAAAATATTTCACTGTTGAATTACATTAATAAAAAGAGAGAAAGAAACCAGTACACAATCTACAGTTTAAAATTAAAACATTTAAAATTAATTAGGTGTAATATCTTACTTAATTTTAACTTGCATAACGAAAAGATCTAAAATTCTGATCTTATGTTCTTATGATCCTTAAAGATAAGATGATCTAAATCAGATCAATGATCACACAAATTGATCTAGATCAGTCACAACACTGCTTACTATAACCTTCGAATCTTTCTCTAAAAATGTAACCTTCAATTTAAACGTATTTGATCTTGAACAAAAAATTTGTCTGTGGCACTTTTTTAAATCGAAAATTAGGCGCAATATATGAATTTCGCACCCAGGCGCCATATAACCTTATTTCGGCCCTGTGGTTGTATTTGTATCAATGAAGAGAATATTGAATAATTCCGCGGTAAAAACGCGAACTGTGACCTCTTGAACAGACATAAAATCAGTGGAAGGGATGTGTAAGTTACACGGGCCTGAAACACTCCGACATGAAAATTTCTTGAAAGTTTAAAAGACTGCGATGCCATGACATTACTTTGTTAACGTAAGAATGTAGTTATTTACTTTACCAGTAAGCAAAGTAAAGTTAGAGCCAGACCTACTCAATTATAAGTATAAGTGCTAAGTTAACCAACGAGCGCTTCCACAAAGTTCCAATTTCAATTATAAGTGCGAACGTTGAGCGCTGGTTGGTTAAATTAATCACTTACACTTATAGTTATAATTAAGTAAGTCTGAATCTAGATTAAGGAATTATCAATGAATTTTAACTCACGGGGCCGAAGGCTGAGTGAGATAACTTTCTTGGGTGCGTCATTCCTCTGTGTACGTGAGAAGTGTAACATTTTATCCAATACCTCTTTGAATGCAAAGATATTAAAAAATGTTATGTACCTACCTTAAATATTGCTAGTACTATGCGGCGATTTTAAATAAGCACCCACTCGTGGGAATAATATTGAGCAAAGTCACTAGTGGGTAATTTGTTATTGTTACTTTGCTTGTTTAAAATCATCATAGTAACGATGTATCATTACTATGGTTTTATTAAGAGGTGTTGGATAAAACTTAAATACCTACCTACGTATCTACAGGTGGTACTTAATTTGAAATTTTATGTAGGCAGGAAAAAGTTTCTATTTAATTATTTAGGAATTCAATTCAGGTTTTATAATTATTCAAGTCACACACACTACTTGTTAGAATTAGAAGTAACAGAACTTTAGGAATTTAATCCAATTTGTAGAAAGTAACGGAGAAAGCATTCCCTTTTTCCAAAATGTAAAAAACGAAATAGAACAGGCCTTGTTTATAATTAAATTTATATTCTTTCTTTGGACCAAATAAAAATGCAAAGCAATTGTTCCAGCAGCTTTCGTATATTTTTGCTTTCTTAATTTGCGTGAAATTTCCATGCGCTAAATGAAAGTAGGTGGTGGTCACAGTCCTTGTGGCGTATCTATGTCGAAAGGTTGTTTACATAATTATGCACGAAGCAATTCAAAGAAACACTGCACAAAGAAACATTTGTATGGTGAAAAAGTTCACTTTCTCAATAGAAAACAACTTTTCATTACGAAGAATGAAAAAACTTCCCTTTTCTTTGCAAATCAAACAGATACGATGCTAGGAAATTACTTTGAACTATAAATATAAGTCGTTTAAACTTGCTGTTATTAAAACACTTGTAATTAATTTCAACATTTTCTCTTATTTTAAACGAATTTGCATTTCAGTGTCGAGAGCAATACGATTACAATAATTACTATTTATTTTCAAGAACAAAGGCTACAAGATAATAGTTATATTTACTTTACAAGCGGGCAAAGTAAAGAATTACTTCATTTCTTTTTGCCCACGTGTGAAGTATAACGTTTTATCCAACACCTCTTAATAACTGCTTAAATATTTTTAAAATATTAAGTTTCAACCTAAAACATAGTTTAATATATGGTGACTTCCAACAAGCAAAGTAACAATTTACCCACAAGTGGGTATAATTTTGACCAAAGCCACTAGTGCGCAATCTTTTACTTTGCTTGTTTAAAATCACCATAGTTATGATGCTTTTATTAAGAGGTGTTGGATAAATATGTTATTCTCTTTGGATACGTTTAATAATGAACAATAATCGTTATTTAAATGTATGACCAATAGTGACAAACTGGTGAAATACTTTGCTTATATAAATAAATAACATCCAATATATTTATGATATCCTATATGTTCCACTCAGTTACCTCATTTCAGATTACTGCACAAAAATCGTCCATGTGATGTAGTATCTACTATCAACCATTTTAGTACCTGTGTGTTGATGACTGGTAATTGCACACATGGTTAAATATGTATATATTTATATATCTATAGATCACAAAAATGTCAGGTTATATTTATGTTTAGTTTGAGGCACGAAGTATAATATAAACACAGGAGTAGACACCTGTATCTTAGCAATACTGTATATTTGTGGTATTTTTGTTTACCCTGTGCGAGAGAGAAACATCACTACCATCGTTGCCATTGTTTATCGTCATAGAATGCTTACAATGCATGCTCTGAGTTGGCCCGTATTTTCTGTCACTCCCGAAAAGGTAAACAGAAAGGCCACACTTCATCCGCCCTGGTGTCCAACCCTGTCATATATTATACTTCGTGGTTTGAGCACAACAAAGAGTTGCTTAGTTTGAAACATATTTTTGGAGTAAATTTCAATTGCTCGTGTGATTGCTGATATCGTCTATATCTTCGTGTTGTGATTACTGTGTATCGATCTAGTGTTATATAAAACTATAGCACAAATTCTTAAAGTTATGCGAGTTTGTATAGGAAGTATCTGTCGAAATATACATTTTTATGCGCCTAGGGGAACCATCTTGATGGTTCAATATAAAATTTATAGAGATATGTTTAGTCCATTGTGCCCTATTGATCTTTCTTGAAAGCTTTATGCATTCTTTGTTGTAGATACCTTAGAAATTGTTTATTAAAAGGCATCAAATCAACTTATGGGATAAGGATAAGAGTCATGCAGAGGATATGGCCGGTGATATATCGTTCGTTATCCTTTATTTATGAGCGGGAAAAATGTTACGTTCCTTTGTCAAACTTTCTTTGTTTTAGTTTTTATTTCCTCGGAGTTGTTTAAAGTTATTTTAGAGGTAAAATTTATGGGCCTTACCTAACATTCGAACATTTCTTGAGAGTTTTACAATATACAGGCTGTAACAGAAATTCAAGTACCTACCTACATGTACGATAAGTGCATATAGTGCTGATTGTGCTAACGGATCAAAATGAATTTTTCAAAAATTTCAAAAATAATTTCTACAATCTTAGAAGTACATTTTTCGTGCCACTGGATTGATAATTATTTTGATTCATAATCAGCATATCAAACTGTATACAGGGTGTAACCCAACCTGTGTAACAAAATTTAAGTATGTATGGACGCACTAATCATGACTCAAAATAAGAGGCCTTTAAATGTTTTTAATATAATGTATCTTATAGAAATATATCCAAGGAATCCAATACCGAAAACCGGATGTCGATATCTTAACTTGTTCAGAAATTAGAGACGATTAAACACAAAAAATTTATAAGATACAAAATTTTCTATATTAAAATTGAGGCCTCCCTGAAAAAATAAAAATAATATATTTGATAGAAATATATCTGTGAAATATATTTTATCCGTTCGCAAATAATAGCCATTTTCGTGACAGAATACAATGTTGATATTATTTAATTAGCTTCGTATTACCAAATATATTTTCTCGTTTTTCTCGTAAACTGTTACTTCTATGTAAAATAGTTATACCTACTTAGCATCTATTTGTAGGAAATTGTATAAGCTACAATATTATAATAACAATATTTACCGTAAAATTTACTGTTACCGAATTTTTTTTAAAAATCTTTTTTTTCAATATGGCGGCTCAAGCACACTTTCTGCTGCTCGGGACTCATCGGAATCTTGAATGTTACATATTTTTTATAAATCTGCAAATTTTCAGAAGTCTCCTGCTTTTTTTCTTTATTTGGCTAATTTTGTAGCATTTTGCCTGGACTAATACGAAGCTGCCATACTGAAGTTGGGTAAAATATAAATTTATGTATGTGGAAAAATTATAGAAATTGAAAGCAGTTTTATGCAAATGTCTTGCATAATAAATAAAGCTCCGTGGAAATAAAATAAATCAAAGAGTTGTAAAACACTTATTCATAATCCCGTAAAACTAATTTAAATTAGATACTAGTTAATTATCTCCATAATTACGAAGTTTGAAAACAGTTGCAAATTACAAGACTTCCTCTTCATTGTTTTATCCTCACGAATATGCAAATTTGTGAAAACACTTCCAAAAAATATTCCTGAATGCAAATTTGCAGTTGTAATCAATAGTCGTGCGAAGATATATTGGTATATAATCTAATTTTGAATGATGAGCCTTTCAAACGAATTTTAAACTGCGTTGAATATTCATTCGGGTCTCGGCGGGTGCTCAACACTGAACAGCAGTTGAAAGCAACCAACAGAAGCCATGAGCGCCGGAATGGAGGAAGGTCACATTTTATTCCAAATTAAAAATAAATCTGATGTGGCTAGCACATGGCACCTCACCTACCTTCTACTAATATCTGGGACTAAAAATGGAACGAAAACGGAATAACGAAATTATCAGAAATTTTTACAAAACGAAAACTTTTATTTTATTTTATGAATGTATGTACTACACTACACTACACAGTTTCACTCATTAGATTATCAAATGGTACAAGATACAGACAATATTACGATAAACAGTTGAAACACAATAATACTTTCTTTCATGCCCGTTAAACAAAAATTAGCATAAATGCATTATTCATCGAGATATTATATTAAGAAAAAATCCTTCATGTTAAGTACTAGGCATTTCCGGCTTAAGATTGTTATTATAGCGTTAAATATAGAATTTGATTATTAAATTAGAGAAGACTAGGCTTAGGAATTTCAAATTTCAAGTTAAAAACGATAATATATATTTTATCGACATCGCTTGTGAATTATTTTTCTCGAGTCGATAATATAATTATTTTATCGTCATGTATAAAATACAATTTTTTCTATAGCTTATGTTAAGAAAAATATAAGAAAACCAATTTTATATTAAATTATTACAAAATGAAATTTCGGAGTTTTTCACAATTCCACTATTTTCGCAGAGGATGCAGAAATGTGTGAAAACGAATTTGAAGAAAAATGTAAAAATATTCTTATTTTACTTTACCTACTCAAATTTTACTTTATCTTGCGCATAAGAAGCCCGTCTACTACTTAAAATCCAGCATAAAATGTACTAACGTCGTGAGTATTTTGTAACCAGTACAAGAATGCGGTAAAATTTTATTTCAGCAAGGATTTAATAGAGAAAGAATGGATCTACAGATGTGCTTTTTTAAAATTTTGATCAAAAAATTGTACATGAATATAAAAATTCGTAAAAATTCAAAAAAAATTCCTATTTTATGCAAACTTTACACGGTTAATAGAAATTAACTTTTAAAATTTTAAAAAGGCACATCTGTAGATTCATTCTTTCTGTATTAAATGATTATAAAAAACATTATCCTGAAGTCAATAATAATCTGACAGTTTACTCGCAACGAAAACACTTTTACAGTATTTTTCAACTTCAAAATGACATTGCATAGCTAGGATGCGGCAAAGTACGAGTTTCGGGCTGGTTTCAGGCAGCCCTAGTAGTGAGAAAAGACTGGAATGAAAAAAAAAAGTAAAATCAGGAGTATTCTAGGAATTCAGTAAAAACGTAGACGAGCCGCTTAAAGTGTTACTTTATTGACTCAAAATAGTCGATAAAATAGCACTCTTTAACATCAGCTATGGAAAAAACAATATTAACCGAGCGGACATAGATTAGCAGCATTTTTTTAAAAGAAACCGCTTGCGTTGCGTTCAGGCGAGTAATAAGTTGGCGAAGGCGAACGTTGACTCAGATCTGTATAGAACATAGGCACATAGTTTCTCTCCCCTACCGTCCGGCCAACTTTGGCTGCATGAATAGTACTGTCAATTTTTTTAAAGATTCAGAAGTAGGAATACAATTAACTTGGCAACCACAAAGCTATCGGGCACCGGCTAGTGGTTGCAACAAGGGCCTTACCTACTCCAAAGGGTTAGATGAAAGATCTCACCTATTGAGAGGAGTCAATGAAAATAATAAGAAAAAACTAGGAATAGTACTAAAACTGTAGGATTTTGTAATGTGGTGCCCTAAGTTTCTAGCTTGTGCGCCTATGGGCGAATCCGTCTCTGCACATCATGCAAGCACTACTACATCTGAAGTACGCGGGTTGCGGTTGCTGAGTGAGTATTCATGGCACCTGCAACAACAGAGCCAGGATTAGCTTTGTAGATGCTTTGACGCTGATATTTTGCCTTCGCGCGCGTTGCTTGCTCTTCACACGGAACAACAAAGATGTAATTACGATTTGGAGATAACACACAGATTTAGTATCGCACTGCTTTATGATATTTGATATTTCATTCGTTATTGATCATACAGAATATGGTTTACGGAATCTATTTGTAATCTGCAGACAACAAAGTTGCTGTTTCCATTAAATATGAATTACAGACAATGGTGCAGTTCTCATTTATATTATAAAAGCAATCAAAGACTATCATCATAACTACTTTTAACACTATTAATATTGTTGCATATATTTTATAAAATCAACTATAATTTTTTTTATGTAATCATACAATAATGAGTTACTTTACCTTCGCTAAATCGTAGAGAAATGTACAACTTTAGCTCCACATTTGGAGTAACAAACGGGTTCGTCTGATTCGGTATGACGTGTATGACGGAAATAGTAGCACTTCTATTTTTCGTCATATACAAAACAGTGTATTACAGGTGTGACGTGAGCATAACTGTTTGGGTGTTAGCTATTGATATACACGGAATCCTATCTTTGTTAGACAAATGATAGAATGATGAAAACATATAAAACTGTAAATAATTAGGCTTCATTAAAATTTTATTTTTATAAAATTTAATTATGAGGACAAATAATTTTTTGCACAACTAACAAAAATCTTAAATAAAAATGAAAATTCGATGATAGTTTCAATAATATATGACATAATGCGCATTTCAGCCATCTTCACAAGTTTTACAATTTTTGTAATTTTGTGTAGGTACAATAGATTTCGCAGCCGTTGCTATTAGTTAAAAAAACCTAATGGCTGAACTAACCTAAACGACGAAAATATAAGTTTGTTAAATTTAATGGAATAGTTTTATTTATGGAGCTTTTTAAACATGCGTAATTCGAACACATAAGTGTAGTACAGAGCTTTAATATTTTAATTTAATAGAAATAATGAATATTGAGCTAGAACTTATGTAGTACCTACCTCCTAACGAGGAAAAAAACATCAGTGAAAGTGTTGAATCAATTATAGCAACCAACTTGAAATAAACATGAGAAAACTGAAAGTAAATATCTGGAAACGAGTTCTACTTAATGAAAACAGTCGTTAGAAGTTTTCTAGTTAGCAACATCCTGGCGCAGGCAGCAGGCGAATTATTTTCTAATAATCTTATTAACTAACAAGAGTTGGTGATATTTTTTCGTCTGATATTTCAATTCCACGAAGTTTTGTATCTCGAGCGTGTTGGCTGTAAGCGACAGGGGCCAGATTGGCAGATCGATTGAATTGCGTGCACCGCCCGTCACTGTAGACTCCGAATAGGCCATTAGGTCAAGTTGGGTCATTTCGAAACGGATTTGTTACTTGTAATCGGATCTGGGCCTTGAATAAGGATATCCGGTGTACAACGACACTTCTTGCCCTTTTCGGACGCTGGACGAACTAATAATACGTCACAAGATTTATACTCTTCTAAAGAATATATTTTTCATTCCATCCTCTACACTGTACTTTTTGATATATTTTGCTGCTTCGTTAAATAAAGCTGATTTAAAAAATCGCCTGTAATAATAAGCTGTAATAAGTTTTTTGCTCACGACTGATGGAATTAAATAAATATAAAATAATTTCTATCTAAACTTTTGGATTCATTCAGTTCTTCTTGTTTTGGCTTTGCTTGTACAATTTTATATAAGAATATGATTTATAATACATAGAGTGGGTAAATATTTACAATTTATTTATGTACCAAAACTGCAGGGTATAGCCTTTTATGAAATGCTGTGAAACTTCTTGGTCTAAACTCGAGGGAAATTACAAAATTTGAAAAATAAACACCGCTATTTTATACATGCAAATTTAGCTAGAAATTTTTCCCTCTTACAGTTCTGATTTCTATGTAGATCTATAAATTACCATATTTATCTTTTATTCGGCAGCATGCAATATGATCAGATTATAAGAACTAGAAATATTAAAATGAGAAGTCATTGGCATACACGGTATAGCTACTCATAATTATTTTATTGTTTACAATCTGTGTGTAGTGTGTAAACAATCTTTATGAATTTTCAAAAGTACCTAAATGACTTTTATATCATTATATTTATATTTTTATATTTATTAAACTTAAAAAATTAAATTTTACATGTATATAGCTATCTAGATAAGATAATAGATAACCATTAAAAATTATCTAGATAATAGATAGAAGATAAATAACTATAATGTAGATAATTATTAGATAATTATTTATAGATAATATAAAGAAATATAAAGGGCATGTATAAGCGGCATCAGCTGGCGAGTCGGCGCAGCGTTGCAAGCTTATGCGTTGATTACACAGTTTGATTACATTATTTCAATTCGATAAAAATTACAATTGAAAAAAGTTTGTTATAATTTTACTAAAATTATTATCTGGATGATAATTAAGAAATAGATAAAGATAGTTTGTAATTTTATCTAGGTATATAAGATAATAGATAAATAAGAAAAAAATATCTAGATAAGATAATAGATACAAATATATTATTTAGATGATTTATCTAGATAAAATAATATGATTACGAGGTAGCGATCCCTAGTTCGATAATCGATTCTACCAACTGACAATAAAACTCCATCATATCCGAGTGGTTAGGTTAGTGTTCCACTACAATAATATCTAATAAAATGATTGTGTAATCGACTGTGGTGATAGGTAAGTAAGCTTGAAAAAATTACGTGAAATATCAGTCATGCAGCATATATTCTTCTTCTTAGATAACCGACGTTTCGGTGTACACTTAAACCTTCTTCAGGGTTAGTAAGATCTTACAAACATTCATGTATCAGATACATTCGTTAACAAACATTAAGTTGAAAAACTTCGTACATACATAAGCATAAAATATATACATCCAGTTACTCTCAAAGTTAGCTACGGAATCACTAATATCTAATATTCTGTCACTAGGATTATATCTGGTTAAACAATTACTAACAAAATAAATAAATAAAATAAAAAATAAATATATGTAGGTACATTTAATAAATTTAAGTTTTTAGCAGAATACAAGTCAAACTAATGGTGGGATTCTGTGCAAATCTATAAGTTTTACAAATTTGTAAATCCTTAAATATTGAACAAAATCACATCAATGTTTGTTGACAAATATAAATATGTTCATATTATGCTTATAAATTTCATTGTGATTTTGTTTAATATTTACAGTTTTATAGATCTGTAGTAACTACAGATTTTCACAGAATCCCACTAAATGAAAATATTTATAAGGAAACAGTTAAATCAACATAAAATAGATTTAGTGCAAATGAAATTATTTATTCCTTCTGTGGTGATACAGTAAACACTGCACGTCCGCGAATGTTCCCCATGTAAATTCGATAAAAAGCTTTTGTCGGCCACGAGCCCAGTAGCACAGAGGTGCAGAGCAGCGGAACAGGCACTTACGATGTTGTTAGTGGGTTCCGCGTTGTATAAATATTGAAACAGGCTGTCAGTCCACATTCTGTCGTCACAATTCACCGGCTTCAACATCAGCATGAGCTCGAGATTCACCTGAAGTCAGCGGCATACGTGAGGCTGGGAGCCGCTGAAACAGAATAAATAAATCATAGTTTTCACCAAGCGGTGCACAGCAGGAATTCTTATCATGAGTTTCTTCCTTTGCGGGATATTTTAAGAAATGTTTATGAAAGATGGAAAATACGGGGTTTATGTTTATTTTTAGGACGCTTAACGGTTATGGCTGGGCTTTGCTCTTAAAATTACTTCCGTGTATGTCTATGAGGCATATGGCTCTTATTGAGTTCAAAGTTTATGAACTTTGCCAATATTTTTGGATAGTAACCACTCAACAAGTTCTACTCCCAATTACAGAATGGTAGATGTTATTACGGTGGAATCTAACCACTAGATTTATTCGTCTTGGTGCAGTCAGAATTTCAATTCGTGCGACGATCTTTGAAAGCCAAAGCGGCATCGTAGATATTATATCGTATTCTTATGCAAGTATGACTACATTTTAAACAATCCTATACAACACAAATACGTCGTTAAGACGTCTTTATAATGTTCATTTCTTTAAGACGTCTGATCCAAATGTAATCACAAAGACGTCACATACGTGTCTTATGTCCTCCATTTTGGATGTTTAAAAGATGTTATTTTCTTCCATGCAAATGACGTCTATTTAATACCTTTTCGACAATCAAATGACGCCCTTTTTAATAAAATTATGACCAATATAGGACTTAATTTTGATCAATAAAGGATTCCTGTATGTCATAAGTCACAACCAAGACGAATTTTGAGACAAATATAAGACTCCTATAGGTATATTGTAAGCGGGAGATTTAAAACTGGATAACATAATGACGACTTAAAGACTACCGCACAAGACGTCTAAAATTCGACCAATACTAGTCTCCTTATGACGTCTATAAGACAGTAGCAAGATGTCCGTCTTACAGACGTTAATAAGATCGATTTGTTGTACGGGATCAGTTAGCATGAAGCATTCCAGTGCGATTTAATTACAAGATGTTTTGCAATTTAACGATAGCCCCACACTGCCGGCCGAGAGACTACACCAGGAAACTTAGGGTTCTTACCAAAAGCGTTTTCAATTTTATGCACTTTATATGCATAAATTTCGCAAATAGGAACAAGAAATATATCAATAGAGTTTCTAGATTGCCTTATGCTAAATAAGAATAGGTACATGAATATAAATATAATTTGCAGTAGAAATCAAAGAAGCGAGAGCAAAATTCATCCAATTGCAATGAATTTGATGCAAAATGAACAATTATTACAGCATAATTTTTAGAATAAGGCAATTAGGAACGTATTAATTTTCATTATTTATAGGTTATATCGTTTATCCGAAATTTATGCTGAAAGCATGTGCAAAATGAGCCATGTTAAAGTTTTAAAGTGTCGCTGATGTGGCACTAGTAGTTACAGGAAAAAAACCATTTAAAAAATCACATTATGACCTATAATAAGGTTTTGTTAATTATCGGGTTAAAAACATTATAATTACAGACTTCGTGTAACGGTTTTTCACTTTTAAGCGCACCCTTAAACCCTCGAAGCTACTGCTTCCATAAAGTGTTATATCGTGTAAATATCAATCGAAAATTAATATTATGCCCAGTACACGCGAGAAAAGTTTTCCTAAAAAGTTTCTTGAAAGTAAATGTTCTAAGAGCTGTCAATACCATTCATACGGAGAAACGGGAGAAACTAATTATTTTGATTTTAAATAAATTTAGGATCACTAGCTTTTTTATGACAGCTGCTAGCACTTTTACTTTCAAGAAACTTTTTAGGAAAATCTTTCCTCGTGTGAACTGAGCATTAGAAATAATGATAATTTAGTTGGAATTAGAATTTGTCCGTACATAAATTTTCAATTTTTATTTTGTTTGATTTGTCTGTGCGTAGTTCAGCAATATTGTTTGTGCGACCGATAAAGATACTATTTCAGTACAGAGCGTAGGAAATAGTAAGTTAATGAACGAATTACTCATGGAAATTAAAGTTTACTACACGAGACGACAGTCGCAGACGAATATTTTTGTCATTCGATGAGTGATTGCCATACTAAACCCGAGCAGAATACTATACTTTATCAATTATATATTATTGAATAATTAATCAATTTGATTTGACAAGTGTTAGAATTAGAAATACAATAGCAATATGCTGCTGTGATTGATCAAAAAACAGTTGAGCATAGTTAAACAATTTAAAAAAACTCATGAATATAATACTGATTACTAGGTTGCGGATTTTTAGGCTTCTGTCTATTTTGTTGAAACAAAATTGTTAGCTTTTGTTTTTGTTTTTATCGTTTATATTTATTTTAAGATAAATTAAATCTTGCCTATTTAGCTTATTTTGTAAATTTTTTTATTAAATTTTGGCCTATTTTCTTTCTTACTTTTGCCGTTAAATTGCATTTTAAACTGAGTTTTGAATATTTCTTTTTACTAAAATGCTAAATAATAAATTCATTATCAAATAGATACAAAAAAGGTTTTTTAATCAATAACATATATTAATTAATGCTTTTTTATTGCCCATTTTTAAAAATTTGTGGCCTATTTATAATATTTTTTTGCCTATTTACCCTACCATTTTAGATTTTTTTGTACCTACAAATCCTCAGGCCTACTGATTACGGATCAAAGAGAAATTTTCAAAATGATACACCTGTACGAGTATATCACTGAAATCAGTCTTATAAATAATGCATTATTTAATAGCCCTAGATAAATTATATTTATGAAATTCTACAGCTGTGCTGCTATTCAAGCGGTAAATTATAATACCGATAAGCGAAAAAGTACAAAGGCAAAGAATTAAGTAAGCACTCCGTTGAAAATACATATTTTATAAATTCTAACGACAGCACTGGATAAAAATCCTGTCAGTGTTCCATTTCTGATAAAATCGATCAGTTTTCAAACAAAACTTTCAAAGTGAATCCGTGCGTACAACATATAAATCACTCTACAACTCACGAACACATAGAACAAACATACCTACATACATTCGGGCGTCACATAACTTGCTGGACAATCCCAAAAATGATTTAAACTCTCCAAACAGTTGCACATCAGCCTTGTCACGAGACCATGTTCGAAAACAGATAACGCGAACGGTTTTAACAACTCGTCGCGGTGTTTTTTGCTAATTCGTTTCTGTGATCAGAATTAAATGCCGATGTCCATGTGAATGGCGGATTGATGCCATCGGATAGAAATAAAATTGAATTGTTGCTGGTTTTATTATTTGGAATTATTTTTTACTGCCTTTTTGCTGACATTATTGAATAAATATAGTTTGACGTTAAAGTTTTTTATTGCTTTTTACAATTGTAATGCAAAACTGATCATGTTGGCGTTTTTTTGTGCACGTTGTAGTTTTTATTCAATATTCATATTTGTTTCAATTTTGCGGTCAACAAATATCGATGATTTATTTATTTAAGCTTTTGTTAAGCTACCTATATTTTAAAAAATGTTAAAGCTAAGCTAATCCAACATTGATTGTATTTAGTGTGTATTTAGAAAACAATGGCTTAACCTAATAATATTACCATTTTTGGTTCGATAACGAGATTTAATTTTAAATATCAAATTAAAATAGAATGAACTAATCTAAATTTTAATTGACGCAGTAGCTATCATTTTAAAGCACAATCCAGTGCATGTTGTGACAGAAACCAGAGATTCTTGGGTAAATCTCGACCGACAAGAGTAATTGTTATTAAAATTGCAAAACCATCTTGTAAATTAATCACTCTTGAGCGTTTCAAACTGTAGAGCTAATAATTATTTTAAAGAGGTCGCATATGTTAGCACAAGTGAAGCCGATTTACCCTCATTTCTACAAGAATCTGTCATTTTGTAATGTTTTTGTGTTGTCGACAACTAAACATTACGCATTTCTTTTATAAACTTTAGCCATATTTCTATATTATATAGTAAAATTAAATTAAAGTCAAATTGTCTAAGGAATTTGATAAAAAATGTAGCACCTTTTTCATTTTAATTTAATTAAACCTCTAAGAAAAACACATTTCTCATCATGTTGTCGTAACTTTAAATTCAGCAAAACTAAAGTTTGTTTTAAAGAGTGTCTCATTTAATTTCATCGTGTGTTTTCGCATTTAAGAATTAAGTAAAACAAAATTTTAATTAACCATACCATAGTATAATTACAGTAAACAGAACAACTAGCCCCACGACGTGTACCTGCATGTAACAAGGAAAACACGAATCTGAGGGTGAGGGTAATTTAGTCCGGTTGTTTTCCGGAGGTTTATGCCGGAGTCCAGACTCCCGGACTCCCACCGGAGTCGGACTCCAGCACGTACATTTACCGGATCATAATTTTCACTGCGCTTTAACGTGGACATTACCCAAATATTTTGTTACACGATTTGTGACCCACTAAAATTTTGAGAACATTAATTCTGTGCAGGTATGAAATCTTGACAGATAACAGGCTTGTTCTACGGGCTACGACAATATGTTGCTGTCATGTACAATTGTTTTGGTGATGTAGGTAGTTAGCAATGTAGGATTGTACATTAATGCATTAAATAATTATATGTATTAAATAAATAATACGTAGAGACCAGATTTGATAGTGATCTATTTTGTAGTATTTTGACTTTTTAAAACAAGACAAAATTATTTAAGTAAGATATATTTCAATTCCCAAGTTTGTGAGTGTCGTAAAATATTATTCAATTACTTCTTAGTTTCTACTATTGCGGTACCGGGTATGTACCTTCCTGAAATCTGTTACACTAGTGGGTATAGGAAAAATAATGTTATTTTTTAAAATTTTGTTAGTAATTTAGCTATTGATTTGATTGAGATGATGAAAATACTAATTCTTCACAATATGAGACCACACTCGATTATATTACTTTGTAAATTCTCGAGTAAAACGCAAAAGAAAATGGCCATTTATAGAATTATTTCAGAGTAGATACCTACCATGGAACAAGTGATGATTTTAGTTGTTTTTCTTATATTTTTATTTCTATATTTAGTTGCACTTTTAATAATTATGCAAAATTATTAACTTAAAAAATTAAAATATTAAGATTTGTCAAAATAACATCACTAGTTTCATGACACTTTGAAAAAATGCTATAAATGAGTATTTTCTCTTGATTATTCTCGATAACTACTAAAGAAGAAATCCTTTATTAACTATGTTTTTCATGTAGCTAATTATTTAGTTAAGCAAATGTGTTTTCAGCCAATTTAGTTACAAATTGGAATATAAGTTCCTATGGATTTTTGTGTCCTCAATGCAAATTTGAATATGATAATATAAAATTAAACGGATAACTTTGTTGTGTTTTAAAGTTTAATTTACTTTAAACTTTACTATGGGTAACTCTTCCTAAGAGATCTCCATTTGGTGACAGTTATTGGAAGCTGTCAAATAGACATTAAATCTTGAAAAATCGTGTATAGTTATATTTATCAATATTATCTAAGTATTTAAAAAATACAGACAATTAGTCAAATACCACAGTCTGACACAGTGTACGTATGTCTATCTGACAACGTCTAAAGTCACCGCTATAGCGCTACAATCTTAATCGAGATCGCCTATTATATTAGTTCGTTGCATACAACCTGAATCTATCATTACGGTTTATTTATTATTACTTGGCCAACACGTATTCTATTTAAAATGTAAGTACAACTTAAATAAATTTAGAATCCGTAATAATATTAATAGCTGCTTAAGGATCTCGCTCTCAGATCAAGTCTAAACGACATCTTAAAGAGGCCAGCGGGGCTAAAGTGCGTTTCATAATGACAGTTCATTTTCATTTTTAACGTTTCATTGTAGCAAAGAGGGTAATTCTCCAGTAATTAAAAGGCAGTAATTAAACAGTAATTTAATTTCTTATTCCTCACTCACACGCAGATAATCTTTAAAGTAAGCAAATTTATTCGCAGAAGTTTGCGATGTGATATCTAGCGAGGAAACGACGATTTTAAAGTTTTTAAACGAGCGACGAAGATGAAAACACGAGAAAGAACACTCTAGATACTAGCGCTTCTAGATAAATAGATACAAAGTGCGAAGCTCTCAAAAACGATATCAAAGCTGAAGTGAATAGTTTCGTGGATTGCTAGGATTTCTGGTATCATGCGAGTAGTTACAAGTTGGAGAAATCCTATTACGCGAGATAGAATCATCTTTACTACTTTATGCTGACATTAAACCACATTTTAGCATCTTGGTAAATTGCGCAACACACATTTACATTTTCTTTTAGCAATTTGCTGCAGAAACTTATGTCAGTGCTTGGGAATTTATTCCTTCACTTCGTCATCATTCTTTATGTAAACAGAGAGTTGCAGTAAATTTTCAGCCATTATAACTTTGATAAAGAAGATAGTAAAGAAATATTATTGTCGAAATATATTGTGAAGTTTGCTCACTTTTCTGTGTTGAATCCAATTAAAATATTGATTTGTGAATGGATCCATTAGATTGTGAAAATAGAAACAAAAACAAATAGTTATTTGTATCACAAGGCCAGAAACTGACCTTTTGCAAGAGCGAGTATTTTTGACACGCCGAGCCACAGGCGAGGCTTGCAAATTACGAGCACTAGCATAACATTTTCTGGACGTGTAATACACAATATTTTATGTGCCGATTTCATCACAAAAATATAAAATAATTTTACATAACCTAAAAAATTGTGCACTGAATACTTGCATTTGAGCTTAAAATATATTTATTTCAGTTTCTATTAACGATTTACGTATAAAATTTGTCAAAATCTTGTTAATTCTTGTATAAAATATATTCAACGCATAAAATTGACATCTACTTGACAACTGTAGTAATGTCAAGATGCCAACCTATAACTTCCGGTTGTTTTCCGGCCTAGGCTGGCAACAAAGAGTTTCTGGCGGATTTTGAGATATGGAAAACTAGCGATGCCGACCGGAGGCATATAAAATAAATTTTTCTACGAAAGTGCGAATTCACATGTTTTCAGATATTAAAATTGATGGTCAAAGTAAGCTTTTAAAACATTGAGTGGTGAAAATAATTTCCACGCTCATTGAGTACGAATTTTTCAAAAAGTACATTTTTCACACCTAAAGCACTTTATTTGTTGTTATCTCTGTATAATGAGTATTCAAATGGTCGAGTTTTACTGAATTTGAGATATAAATTATTTTGCTGAACTAGAAATTGTGCAGTTACTGGAAGGTCAAAGCTGTCAGGATATTTTTGACAAAAGTGTCAATTCACAATTGCCGTAAAATGTCCACAGGGGTAAACTCACTTTCACTATCACTACTTATTTCGGCATGAAATGTCATTATTTTTATCATAAATCACACCATAAATGCAAAATTACAAAAATGAACTGTCAGTTTTTAGATATTGTTATTGTTTTCAGGTTTTCAGCTATGACTGATTTATTTTTTCTAATTTTGTAAATATTATATTTCCAATTTTTTGTTTATTAATTTTTAATATTTCCCACTTTCGTAGGAAAAATAGTATGTAACACACTTGCGGTAAGGATCATTGAAAAACTCGTATGATAGGAGAACTCGCTAACGCTCGTGCTCTAACTGTAATACTATACTAGTTTTTCAATGAAGCCCTTTCCACACTTGTATTACAATATACTATTAATTCCATTAATTCTTTCAAAGACTCATGAAACTATTATGAAACTTTGTGACCTTGTCTACGTAGTATATTTTCACTTATAACATTTGTTTGGCTATGAATTTGAACGAGTTGTTAAAACGTAGTAACCTTTGAAACACAAAATGAACGATTGTACAGATTTGGCGAGATTACAGGAGTTTAGAATCGTTGAGTACCATTAACGTTATTCATGGATAACTTTAACCACGAATAAATAAATTTAACCACGAATGATATTCGGATGACCATTTCACGAATAAGAAGTCAATTTTGACACAAATTAAATATATGTTGGCTAAGGATAGTTACGAATATAAAGCAGTCTATTGACTAGAAGGGTGCAAAAAAATTTGTGTTTTATCAAAAAAACAAGGTAACTAGGTAAAATCATGAATTTTTGTTGGTTTAGAAATGTATGAGTGGAATAGTCATAAGTAATATAATAAGAGCCATATAGTCCGGCGGTTATAGGACAAATTTCATATCAACTATGCATTTTATGATTAAAGCATGAAAATTTGCACACATATCAATGAAACCATTCTCTTTCATATAAGATGTGGTGCCAAAGTGGTGCGTGCTGCAGACGGCCGCCATTTTGAAAAAATGGTTGCCATTTATAGTTTTTTGCATTTATCTCATGAACGATCAATATTACGAGAAATCTTATTTAATGAAAATTGTAGAGCACAAAATTCTCTATAAAACGGTATATCTATTTTTTATGTAGGTGGTACAGCTTTCGAGAAAATCGTGAAAATATATATGAGCAATATCTAGCCATTTCAGGTTAGACCGCAATTTTGCCTTTTCAAACAAAAACAGCTGTTATTTTGGAATGAATCAAGATATCGACTTCCGGTCTTCAACAATCGATTACTTATATAAATTTTTATTATACATATAATTTTCAACTCTTCGGGAGCACTAGTTCGGCCACAATTAAAACATAACATTTTAGAGACAATAGTGAAATTTTTGTATTTTTGTGTTTATTGAACTGTCATTTCTGAACGAATTAAAATATTGACATGCGGTTTGCTGCACTAGATTCTTCAAATCATTCTGTACAAGATACTTTGTATTAATTTTTTATTGAAGTCTTTGTTAAAACGATATTTAAAGACTTTTTCCTCGAGAAAATAGAAAAATTTTACTGTTATTATTATTTATTATTTTTGATCAGCTATAGTACCTGAACGGATCTAAATACTGACTTGAAACTTGCAGCATTCGATTCCTTAAAGATTTTTGTATTAGAAGCATGCTTATATTAAAAAAAAATTTCTTATGTTTACTCGCAATTAAAAGATATTCTTTCTAAGAAATCGAAGAAATTTTACTATTGTTTTTCTATAGTAAATTTATTTAACTGTAATTTCATTTAAAATGAAAATATCGACTTACGGAGTGCAGATTCGGAATCCGGATACATTTTTCTATAAAATGCATTATTTTAGAATTTTTTACGGACTTTGATTTATTATACAATTGCTTAAATTCAAAAAACAATAATAATACTGAACTTTTGTTTTGTTCTCTCTAACAAAATCATTTAATTGCAGCCAAATCAAAGTCCGTAAAAAATTCTAAAATAATGCATTTTACAGAAAAATGTATCCGGATTCCGAATCTGCACTCCGTAAGTCGATATTTTCATTTATAGAGAATTTTGTGCTCTACAATTTTCATTAAATAAGATTTCTCGTAATATTGATCGTTCATGAGATAAATGTAAAAAACTATAAATGGCAACCATTTTTTCAAAATGGCGGCCGTCTGCAGCACGCACCACTTTGGCACCACTTCTTATATGAAAGAGAATGGTTTCATTGATATGTGTGCAAATTTTCATGCTTTAATCACAAAATGCATAGTTCTTTCCTATAACCGCCGGACTAATAAATTTATCGGTAAAATTTACGAATAGTTGTTGCGTAGAAACGGGCAAACGAGTGTCAAACTTGACAAATTTAAATCACAACAGCGAAGCTTTAGTGATTTCAGAGTCAATTTTGGCCCGAGTTGTCGTTTCTACGCAGGAATTATGAGTAAATTTTACCAATTAAATTTATGACTCGAATTATATTTGCTTGATTATTTCACGAACGAATATCTTCTCTGTATATTATTTTATTTATGACGTTTGCAACATTAAAAACATTTATAAACAAAATGTAACCATGGTTACCCTACTGTGGTTTTATCAAATTTTATCGCTGAAAAACTGGCCTCTTCGAAAAAGTTATGCATTCTTATTGGCCAGAAATGACGTGTGTAAAATAATCATTATAAAATTCTTAATTGTTTTATTAGGTTCGTATCTTGTTATTTTGTGTAATTGAAGCAAAATCACAAAATAAGCGCGAGACGTCCATTTAGCAGCATTCATATCGCTCTCTTGTCTTAGTACAAAATTCGCCCCTAGGTTCGCTTACTTAATGAAATAAGCAAATTGCTCGTGAAATCACAAGAATAAACAAGGGGGCGCAATAAAAAAGAAAAGGAAGATGCAAAGACCAAATGGTTGAGAAACATTGTGCTAGGCTATAAAGCATAAGAATTAGGTACGCTGTCGTAAACATAAAATATGTTACTTATGAAAGATGATTCATTTTTGAGTACCTACGTAGTATTTTACAAAAGTGTGTTTTTAAGTGGAAAAGACTTACGGCAATAAAAACTATGAATAGACTTTGATTTTATGATGCACACAGCGCAGTCAGTCGTATATCAGAAGTAACGAGTTTCATACTATTGAATACCGAAGTAACGAAGTTAAAGTCACAATAAACCAGGCAGCGAGGTAGAGAATTATGAAGCAGCTTGTGTGTTTTATGCCTCATATATCTGCTTTAATTCCAAGCCTTATTTCTTTCGCTGTCGACGTCTTCGGCTTCGTCTCCGCGGTACGCTTTCCCGCCACAATGGCGCTAGTGGTCCGTTTTCCTTACGCGTAATAACGCGAATTAAATTACCTGGACGTAATTCAAGATACGCTCTCGTTTCGTTGCGTTATTTTCCTTTTGTAAAGATTGCAAGCTACTTTTTAAATGAAGCATAAAAGTTTATTACAAACGTAACAGCATATAATTGTTTTATTACTCGGCTATTTTGGTTTTGTAATCGAGAGGCTCTTTTGTTTTGTTTCAGTATTCTCTTTGCTGTATTTTAATTATATGCTGTGTTTCCACCTCTGCAATTTTAATTAAAATGTACAATAACATGCACAATACAAAAAGACTTTTTAAGTCTGTTATAACTGTGAGTTGTTATTCTAAGTTTCCCAACTTATTATTATCTATTCATTAGCATATGTTGTATGTTGTATTGCATTTTCAAAAAGACATGCAACGTAAAGATCAGGGTTGTTGTAATTTCACCAGATTTATAAATCAAAAAAACTAAACTAATTTTTTTTGTCTTTTATTTTGATAGAAAATTTGAAATAAAATTTACGGCTGTAATGAATAAAAGTTACAAGATGAATAGCGAGTCCAGGTCATTATTAAACTACAATTCAAATTTAAATAACAATAAGCTCAGTTACAAAAATTGTTGTACCTTACCAGGAGGTACAAAGTTACAAAGTTAATAAATTTTAAATTTTGATGAAGTTACATGATCTTACAAAATGAATCACATTCAAATTTATAGTTCTGCTACATTGTAAAGTTAATTGTAAAATTAGTCTTACTCTTAACTGACTCTTAAAGTGTGATACACTTCAAAGTTTCATTTTGCGAGATAATCATGTGTAACTTCATCAAAAAATTAATATTAATTCTAGTTATTTCTAGATTCATTAATTTTACCATAATCTTCTTTAGGTTTTTGTTCATGTACCTATGTACTAATTGCATGGATGAGATGTTAAGCGGCGTAGATCGATATTATGGGAAAATGTTGAATGAATTTTACTTATTAATCATTTCCAGTACGTCAACAATCGGATTGTTAAGATTCGAGAATTTCGAGAATCAGAAACAACCCGATTTGTTACAGATACGTGTAAAGATGTATGAGTTTTTATTTTAAGGGGTTCGTGCCAACTCTATATTAAGGAAATGGCTTGATTTTATGTATGTTGTATTTTATTTCAATTTGGCTTACTATAAAAATCTCTCTCATATTTTTTTATGCCACAGAAGTTGATTAATTTTAAAATAACTAATAAGTTTAAAAACAGCTTTATTGTAGCAAAAAAGCTTTAAAAACTCTAAGTGGGTTAGGATTTTTTAAACAGCTTTTTCAACTACCTGGTAAAAAATAAAAACAGCATTGCAATTACTGTAAAATAAAATTTATAAATTAATCAAATACAATATTTGGTATTGTTTGATTTTGTCTGAAATTCAGGAATAAGCACTAATACGATTTAATTTAACTCAATTTTCATGAAAACGTTTTAACTCTTTCCAAAAATAAACGACACCATTTCTTGCACTTCGTATATTAAACCTCAGAACATTTTCATCTTTCCACAATAAAACGTTAGAATTTCATCTAAACACGTCGACATAACTGCTGACGCTGATGCTGAAATAAATCAAATATCAGATCTCAGTGTGCTGTTCTCTTCTGTGAACTGTGAACCTGGAGCGATCCGCGTCGCTTTTTGTGTGACATTGTACGCGACGTCCGAAGGTTGAGTGGTGTCGCTATATCATCACGAGTCGCGAGCGTCGGGACGCTCTGACATCACGCCACGGCGCGCCGCGTCTCGCCAGAGGCGGTGTTACAATTTTAATCGGTTGGGGGATTTGCAAATTGGGCCACTTCACTTACAAGTCCACAAGTTTAAATAGTAAGATATTATCTGCATTCGTATTAACAACATTTTGTGGGGTGAACATAACCGACAATAATACCACTGGGTCCGAGTGGTTGGATTCCACTATAATAACATCTACCATCCTGTAATTGGAAGTTAATTCTGTAGGTTGGTTACCGTCAAAATAAAAAATAAGAAGTAAAATTTGGACAATAATATTTCATTATGATGAATATAAACAATGTTCTGCACATTTTTGGTGTTATATGATAAACAGACAAAGATAAAATTATTTATATTTTTATGAAAATTGGAAAATAAAAGATTTTGACATTATTTTTATTTTTTTGTTTTCATAACTATTATAATAATAAAAAGTATAAACTTAATATATTTTTTCCCTAGCTGATGTTAAAGTACAATTTGAGTATAGAAAATTAAAATTATAATTTTTTTACATGTTTTCTTCAAATTTGTTTTCACACATTTCTGCATCTTCTGTAAAAAAAGTAGGATGATGAAAAACATTACAAACTCTGAAATTGGGTTTTGATCAATGTTTTTGATAATAATTTCATTTTTAAAATTGGTTTTCTTATATTTTTTAACATCAGATATAGAAAAGAATAGAATATTATACACGACGATAAAATTATATTATCGACTCGAGATAAACAATTCACTTGCTCCTTTTCGAAAAAATATAAATTGATCGTCTTGTAGAATTTTTTATTTAATTTAAGTTAATGAATTAAATATCTTGTGGCCCCCAAGAAATTATATAAACATTGTCTCCCTTCCCTCTCTTCGCGCCTGGCCCCGGAGGGTGAAGGGAGAAGTGACCGAGGGCTCCAGATGCTGAGAAGGACGCCAGTTAGTTACGTTTCGCCTTCCGCATCATTCGCATTTATATTTGTTATATTTTTCTTTATTTTTGTATAAGTACTTATTTTATCTGTTTCAATAGAATCCATTAAAATTCACTCGTTATTATTACTGTGCATACCGACATACTAACAACCACCACGTTTATGATCACTCGTAGTTCAAAGGATATTGTATGTTAGTAATTAAATAATTAAAACCCTACCGAACAGGCAGAATACCGAATATAATATAAAAAAAAGTAATTTTCTTGACTGTGGCCTTTAATTTAATAAAAAACAATTACTGGAATTCAGTCAACTTCATTAGTTTTATTTCAACCACAACCGGTTTTCTGTGATACATGGTTTTAAGTAGCATGTGTAAAATTTCTAGTAATTATTGTGACCTTGATGTAATTAATAATATGACTTAGTCAGTTCTTCCATGTTGTGTGCTGTGTATGTCACGTTGTTATTGATTTTAAATTATTTATTATTAATTTATATTTTAATGTTAATTTTAATATGTTACACTATACAAAAAATGTTTTGACTTTCACGTTACTTTTCAATTGTGATTTTACGTAATTTTTTAGTTTTTTATAAATTTTTCTGTATTTTAATTGTAGCTCCTGGTGATGACCCAGGTGGGGTGTGAAACCGGTTGAGGTTGAAATAAAACTACTAAAGTTGACTGAATTCCAGTAATTGTTTTTTATTAGAATACCGAATAGTTGCCTAATATTCGTTGCAACCCTACTTTTAACCTATATACGATGAAGTATAATATAACAGGGGTGGACACTAGAGCGGATGAAGTGTGGCCTCTTTGTTTTTTTTTAGAGAGAGACAGAATATACGGGCCAGCTCGTAGCATGCATTCTATGACGATAAACAACGGTAACGATAACGCACGGACTCAGTAATGATCTTTCTCTCTCACACGGGGTAAACAAAAATGCCTCAAATCTACAATATTGTTTCGTACTATATACTAAAGTTTCATGCAGAGTTATAGAAACACTCTGCATGTACATGAACGTACGTTATGTTACCAACCGTGGTTCTGACTACTGATGTTCAAAAATCTAGTTAGGAACATATTTCAGTTAAACTGCATAAAAATCTACTAATATGTTGTACGTTGTATTCTCTTTACTAACAACCATAGCATAAGTACCCGCACTTAGAATAAAATATGTGTTTATACCGATGATGTAGCATGTGCTACACTTTTCTTACTGTTCCGTTAAAATTTTGCTTCCCTTTTGATATTATTCTGCGGACGCCCATGGTGATCTTTTGACAGCGGAAAAGCTTGAAGAGATAGGGTTTCACTGTAGTAGACTCTGATACTTGTGTTATAAATGATCCAAGTGCTCCAGACGATTAGCACTCTTTTGTTTGAGGTTTGTTTGGATAGTAACGAGATGTTTGACGTTTCTGTAGGGTGGAAATTTGTTGTTTTAATTGAGGGTTCACGCCTTCAAAAATAAATGAGTTTTTGGGGATGCATTGTTAATAATTTTTCTTTCTTTTTCAGGTAAGTGTCTTCTGCCTATTGACTTATTAATGATGGACGGAGGGTAGACAAAGGTATGTTTATAGTTCAATAATCAATAGAAAGAAGCAAAGAATAGCTTTTTAATAAGTTTGTTTTCACTTTGTCACTTTACCGATTCAAAATTTAAGAATAAAACATTCAACCCTATCAAACACAGTGAAAGTAGAAAGTATTGCGAATCGCATTTTGGAATCAGTAGATTTTAAAATTATACTACACAGTCTAAGAAATCCATTATTAAAATTTTTATCCGTTACAAAGTAAATAACGGTAGGATAATTTGCGCCTTCTAAAAGTATAGCTGAATAATTCAAATTACAGAGTCATAGCCTTAGAAAAATGAGACGTAACAACTAACATAAAGTAAAGAGAAAACTTCTTATTTATTTTTATAAAAATGTTCTGTATTTTTGCTTGTTATGTTCAGGTAGAGCGTACACATTTTCACTTTAAATTTTTTATGAAGAGTTGAAATTATATTAAAATTCTCATACCCAGAACTCCGCATTAATTAGCGCTTTTACAACAGCCATAACAAAGTTTGTTTCTAAACTAAACTAAATGAAACAATAATTAAAATGAAATTATTTCATAAGCGTTCGCAAATTTAAAACACCTTGCGGGAATAGCGTCTCCTGGGACGTGACTTTCATATATGAAACTTGAGCCACACTCGTCACATTTGTGTAACCTTAGCAAACACATCGTTCATAAGTTATCCACATGGCACACCGGCCCGGGGCGTAGTGGACGGTGGAGTGCGTTTTCTGCCCGTTCGCACTCGGACCACCTTCCTAAATTTGCTTTCTTGTCAGTTGTTGTTGTCAGTTTTTTTTAGGTTAAATATCAGACACCTTTATATGTATTATGTATGTATGTATTATCATTTCGGGATTTGAACCTCTTTTTGGTTTTTTACTTTATATAATATGCCACGGAGTTTTTTACTTTACTACCATGTGTGTTGGCAGTCGACCCGGCGCAAGCCCTTGTTATAGCCTCTAGCCGGTGCCCGATAGCTAGAGATTGCCAAGATAATTAGATCCCAACTTGGAATGGTAACGGGAGTAGGTATCGATCCAAATCAGGTCGTGAAAATTTCCTGACCTGATTGAGATTCGAACCCACGACCTCTGTGCCCAGTCCCACAGATTCCGGCTCTCTTAACCACCTGAGCCCTCGCCCGAGCCGTCTTGCCTTTATATTGAAAATTATATATTTTTCAAAGATGAACAGTTGCAAATTTTACTTTTACTGGGTGTCAATTTACTTATTCATCATATATATTTTCTTCAAAATTTTCCTTGCAAGAGCGTCATTATTCCATGCATAACTAAAAACCTACGTTGAGCCGCCTCTGCCTTTATGGATAAGATTACCTGTGAACACAGCAGAGTGCCAAAGCCGATATAAATATAATCTCACATGTGAATTATTTTTTGCCGGAATTTTTTAAAATGGTTTTTCAACAACGTATTAATCAATTCAAGTGGTACACGAGAGCCAATTACGTAGTTGAAATGCAATGCACGATAAACATTTCCGGGAAATGAATTAATACACCAGTGCAGATTAAGAAAATTGTAATTTTTGTTGAAATTGGAATGCAATAATTTCCTGGAAACGAATTAATGCACCAATGCACAGTAAGAAAATTAATGACACCGCCGCTCTATTTTTGAATTCTTTTTACATTGGAAACCAGAAATATTGCCTATGTAATTCTTAAACACAGTAAATTTTAGAGAACTTTAACTTCAAATACACATTTCAATGTAGTACTTATTAAAGGTTGAACTGCAACAATATTTTCATCGCTGTTTTCTGAAGTAGCTTTAATCATTAAACGGAATCGGGTCGTAGTATTCACTTCCAGAACGCAGGTGCCAAAAATGTGGGATAAATATCCATAATTAGGGATCTGGTCCGAATGCGCACTGGAAAAGAAAGCACACCACCAAAGGACGTCCTTAGCCGTCGTCTCGAGCGCTATCATTCAGCACACCTGACCGTCCCCATTCCAGACGCCGTGACGTCATAACAGAGGTTCGAGGGGGAAAGAGTCGTCTGCGTCTCTCATTTGAGAGGCTCTTTCCTTGTGTGCTGACAAGATGCGAGGGGTTGTTGGGTTTACACAGAGAAAACGAGCTGTTTTTATAGCGAAATGTCAAAAAGTCAACTTAATTTCGTCTAGAATTGATTTAGAAAAGCAAATATGATGATATAAATGTAATCATCTGCCAGTATGAGAGATTGAGGGAAGAATTTTAAACTAAAAAGAATTAAAATATAAATCAAAAATAAGTCAAAATGCTGTGCTTATATAATACTTACATGTTTTGAAAGGTTACATATTTATTATTAATGACAATTAAATAATAGGGATTTTAGGATTAAACATTCTCACAGTGTTGTTGCTGGGATTATGTTATTTTTATAAGTCTTCAGTTTATATCATATTTTAACTCTGCTTGGTTGTTATTTTAATTATTAAAAGCAAAATAATGATCATAATTTAACATTGCCTTGGGCTGTAGTGTAAAGCGTACGTAGTATTTGTTTGTTAATTAATCTACGCAGAAAATAATAAAAATCATTATACTGGGTGGAAATAGAAAAAATACGAAATAAGTTATTCGAATCAGAAACCCTGGATCGATAACTCTGGCATTGGCATTAAATCTCTTGTCATACTTCGCGCGTCGGCGTTCGATTAGATTTGGTAAAATTTTTAAAAAAATCATTCTTTTTCAAAAGTTTATGTGCTTCTGTAATTAAAATATAAATTAAATAATTATTTATTTTTGCGCATGAAGTATGAAAAAATGTAGCTTCGAATCCCGTGAAAATATGTAACTTTCAATTATAAGGCATTTGAGCTTGAGTGAAAAAAATTCGCTTGCTGCGCATTTCCTTGAAATGAACAATGTTGCCCTTTCTACGAAATATTTTTCTTTTTTACTTCCTTGTACGAAGTAAGGAAGTATTGTAATCGCGAAAAATTTCGGTTCTCAGATTTTGACGGAAATATCCGTTTTGACCTTTTCTGAATCCATTATGACTAGTTTCGACGTGACGTCTGTACGTACGTACGTACGTACGTACGTACGTACGGACGTATGTGTGTCGCATAACTCAAATACGGTTAGACGTAGAAAGTTGAAATTTTGTATTTAGGACTGTTATAGCATCTAGTTGTGCACCTCCTATTTTTGGTTTCAGTCTACAAACCGGAAGTAGTACTTTTTAAAAATATTTCGATGAATATTTAATTTTAGACAATTTTTTTTATTTTAAATGAAAGATTATGTGATTATTACCTACAATCGGTATTTTATAAATATTTTTGTATCTGCTATCATTTAAAAATAATTAAAGTATATATTTATAATTTATAGTATTTCGGTATCTTGTAGTCCATGATCGATTAACATTTGTTACTACGTAAAATTTAAATGATTATGACATGACAGTGACAATAGTAAAATATGCTTTATATCTTCTTCTGCAGTTTAAATCAAATGACTAAAATATATTTGTGAGTATTAGTATAATAAGTTAAAAGAATTTTTAATATTATTTTACATTTTAGTTATTAAGAAAAGTATGAACACACAAGGCGTACAAGGAAGTCATGTGGTGTCCACGTCAGATTTTTTTATTTGAAGTTGGAACCCATTTTTTTCTTTCCACCCTGTATATTATTATATTATATGTGTTGGTACTTAGTCAACAAACCATGTAAATTTTAGAACAAAGTAGAAGAACAATCAGCAATGTATATTTATTTAAACATTAAACATTACTATTGTAACTGAAATTATATTTTAGAGTTCTGTACTTGTTTGAGACCAGAAAAGGATTCTGGATTTCTATGAAGTACCTATACGTGATTGAAATTTGAATACAGCAACAATTTAAGCTGTTATTTAAGTGTTTTAAATTAGTTTTCGATCCCTTCAAAACGTTAAATCCTTGAAAAAAAAACTGCTGTTTTTGCGGCATTGAATGCAGGAAAACAATATCCAAGCTTAGCCGCTGACCAGTGCCCGGTGTGCACTTTTTGCCATTTTAGTGCGTGTAAATCCGGCTTTACGTTTGGTGGATCGCGTTGGCCGGGCGCTAGGAACAAACGAAGTCGAGCGTGACTCGCTGAACCTTTTCATACGATACGATGCCATCAACATCAACGTGGCTGCGTTCTATTTTGCATTCAGCTTGGCTGCATTCAGTCGAGTTTTTAAGCGACCCATGCACTTTCTGCAATTTCCTTCGCCTTTGTCGTCGCTGTTTTGTTTTCATGGGATAAATTTGAGCCTCGATGGCTCCATCGCGGTGCTTGTCACAGTGCTGATTATTTTATAGATTATTGTTATAGTCGAGCAATTGTTAAACGAAATTCTTTTTAAAATTCAGCATGAATGGCTGGACTATTATTATTGTTTTGCATTATTTAATTAAGTACATGATATAAATATCAATAGAAAATAATATATACTGTTATTTTAAAAAACGTACATACAGCACAGCCGTTCTTTTGTAGCAGCTTACCCTAGGTATTAGAATTATAATGAAAATGATGTTAAGTACCAAAAAATAAATTTAAAAATCTTGTACCTTGGTTCAATGCCAATGTCACAATAGTTATTTGTATAACAAGTTTTGAAAATATAGTTTTGTCGAACGCGAACAAAAATTGGAGCCCGAGCGAAAGGAGGGTTGCAATCGTTTAAGTTCGACAAAATATTTTCAATACGTGTTATACAAATCTTTTTTCTACTCCTGCAATAAGGAAGTTTAAAATTACAAAAATAACCATTACATTTTTGAAATTTATTGCCAAATTTTTAAATTTTTTGAAATATCAATGTTGTTGCGAAAACAATGGACATTCAAAAAAGCAAAACTGTGTTGCAAAGTGCCCAAAAGTGTACGACAAAGTACTTTGTCCACATTTACGTACTTTGCAACACAATTGCGACAAACAGCTGCTTTCAACATTAAAAACAATGTAGAAACATACACTTCACAATCAGGCGAAGATAAACCACATTTCGATATTTTATTTAATCTTCGAGCTATGTCGATTTTTCAAATTTTCCAACCGTAACTTTTGAGGGCACATCTTAAAAACTAAGTCCCATTTAGAACTGAGAATTGCGATATAATATCATGTAATTTGACGTGACAAAATTCAATCAATGTTTTCTAGTCTTCTAGATTTGTGGGAGCCCGAAGGTTTATTTGGTGTGTTAATTTTATCTTCGCATTTGACAATGCAAAGTTTACGTTTCTACCTGCAAGCTGCAGTTAGAATAATGTTCATTAAGTTGCTCAAGTATCAAAGTAGGTATCACTTACGCTTTTCAAACACAAAACTATTTTGTTTTAAGTGGTTATGGTAAACCCGATCTACTTGCTCAAGAAGCTAATGACAATACGTAAACGTTCAGAAGGGTATTACTTGAAACTTGAAACAGTTCTAGTGGGTTCTTCTAGGTTCTAGTAGGTAAATGCTTGAGAAATATATCCAACTACTCTCATGAATTACGTATGCTCAAATAAAACATTTAATATTTTTTCATAGGTACTTATATAAATTCTATAATATTTTTGTGATGAATTAGTGTTCAATTTATGGTTGCACATTTCTATTAGTTTATTAGTAATGTTCTCAAATTTTTGTATTCGTGTAATACAGAAAATAAAATTTTGATCACAAAAATTTGTTAAAAATAGAATGTATTCTATTCCACAATAGATAGCAATAGATTATCAGCAAATTTTTTGCTTTGCTACCTTGAAATAGTGTATATAGAAGTCGTCCAGCTCGGTTTCTTGGTTCAGTTGCGTTTAGCGAGTAATAAGTTGGTGAACTGTGATTCAGCTCTGTGTAGAACATACATACAAGCTTCCTTTCCCCTACTTCCGTCCATCTTTAGTTTGACGGACAGTACGGATTCAGTAGATATAGGTTATGATTTTAAGTTTATAGCTAAAATATTCTTAGATGGGATAATTGGTACTCGCTGCGTGGTGGTGTCTAATTTTCCCTTCTCTAAGTATGCGTACTCCAAATGTAAATAACAGAACATTGATAAGAGGATTGTTAAGGTTGAATGAGGATTTCTATGATTTACTGGCATAACAAACCACAGATGAGGTCGGGTTGTCGTTATTTACGAGTAATCTACAAAGTAAAGAAAATGATCCTTGTTACACAGTCTTTTGTTTCGACAACGTGCGGTGCAGGATCCGCCTGCATCAGTGTCTTCTACTTCTTCTTCTCCTCCAGGATTCAGTTCCGCTTAATCTCTGGCTAAGATCTCGTCGCTTGGCGCTTGTTTTCTCGTTGTGTTCTCTGTTACACGCCTCCTACATCCTCACCTAATTATTTCTTCTTATCAAGTTCGGGCATCCTTTTAACCGTATTTTGTTCCTGTATCCCCTAATTTGATTCTAACACCAAAAGAGACTTAATAGAAAATTTCACTGTGTATGTTACGGCGTTATTTCAGCCTCAAGGAAACTTGCACCTGCTAGTTTACACTATAGATAGAGGCATTACCCTGGCAACGCGCCAATTGTTTAAACAGCTTGCTTAGATTATTTTTTGCAGGAGGATGTTTATGTAAAATATGCGAGATACTTTACTGGAAGCTCGAAATATTCTGTTGTGGGATTTACCAAATCTAATCTTTTTGATTATAACTAAACAACATGTGACAAATTTATTTATTATAATTATTAAAAAATATTGGTGTAGAAAATAGCTCAAACTAGTCCTACCACTGAACCAGTGTTTGAATGATCATTTTAAAAGAATCTAGATCGAGATTATTATTTTCACGTTTAATATGTTTTAGAACAGATCATAGATACATTTTTATTGTTGGATCTTTTTTTTTAGATAAAATCACGAATTGGAATATTTTTTTAAGATCACAAAAAAGATTAGTTGCATAGGTATATATTGGGCGAAATATTAATTAATCAGTAACTAATCAGTTACAAGATCACAAAAATTAACCTAGATCAGTCACAACACTGCAGCGAACTAATTAAAAATTATTGCTATTAATTTTGAGATAAGGTTAAGGCATATGATTATTCAATGACAAGTAAAATCCGGTACAGTGCTTGAACGTCCATAGTTACCAATGGACATGAAATTTACTTTAAAAATGTAAAATTCTGTCTAACATTACATATTTTGGACCTTTTAACAAAAATTATAAAATATTCGCGAAATTTTGAAAGAATCATTTGAACTAACAAAAAAAATCTCGCCTCTTGTGGTTGCTATTTATTAAAAAATGCGCCGTGTATGTATGTACATAAACTAAGTGAGAACTGTTTCAAATTTTTGCAAAGTTTTATCAATCATCAAATTTTGAACAAGAAAAAGGCAAGAACAGGTTGAAAATCGTTGAAAGATAAGATTATCAATATCAATTTATAAATAATACGAGTATATAAAATTATTAATTGTCGTAGAAAAATATCATCCATGCAAAAATGTTGTGCAGAATATTTTTTACATTATAGGACCTATATTTGTACCTCATTCATCTTTATTTTTAAGAAAGTCATATTTTCTTCTGGAAACTTTGTGCCCAGGATCTTCTTAACAATTTTTAAAAGGATGTTTTTCACCAATTTCATGAGCAAAAATAAATTGTCAGACTACAGAGAATTTTGGAAAAGAAAATATATAATTAGCGGATAGTTGACTTTTTTAAATTTTGGTCTTTCTTTTTACCTTCTTCCAAGCCCCTTTATTTTTTCAGCTAGCTTGATTCATTCAACATTTATAAATGTCAATTATATGTATATCTATTTTTTTATATACTACCTAATAATGTTTTAAACTACATTCATTACATAAATCCGATAGAAATTATTTGGTAAAATGATGTGCACAAAATTTCACTGTATTAATACCTAATATTTAAAAAATGCACTATACTATAAATCTGTCATTACTCGGTTAAATTTGTCGTCAATTCCGTAATATAAAAATGATGTGTAACGGTAGCTAGGTGATATCTTGGCAGCGAGCCAATTGTGTAAATAGCTTGGCTAGATTATTTTTCGCGAAGGGATGTAAATGGTATGGGGTTGATTTTTCACTGGCAGGTAGGTTATGAAATATGCTCTGACGGCAGTTATGATACATGGGGGTTTCCTTAACGGGATCGCGTGAATATCGATTTGAAACGAACAACCGGGAAGTATACACATTTCACAAAAAACACAGCTAAAATATGGGGGGTTAGCGTGAAGTGCTCACACTTGTTTAACGGATGTCTGGGATGGAAATATCTTCATTGATTTAGCAACTTATTCTTCCTGCAATGGCGTAAGTTAACGTTTTAGTTTCGGTTGTATGCAATGCGGCATCGTATAAGCGTGCTCCGTGGAACCGCGGTCTAAGCACACAGCTGGTTTCGTGGCTACAACTTCAAAACGCAAGGGACCCAAGCCAATATTACAAAAATAAAGAGTGTATAAGATACACGTATAGATAACGTGCTCGGAAATATTTATAACGTCTGGGTTACCTTCTTCATTTTTCCATACAACACGCTTTATCAAATGTAGTTTAAGAATAAATAAAGGTAACGTGGAATGGGGCAGTTTTGTAAATGGTAGTTTGTTCTCGATTTAAATCAGATTTATCTTTGAAAAGAATCTGATTACTTAATTGGCTTTCAAATGCATTCTTACATTATACAATTGTATCTACTTTATTACCTTAATTGTATCTCAAATCACCATTTCATAGCACTTGTCATAGGTTCACAAATAACAGCCAATAGAAGAATTGATTAAAATAATGGTAATATCTTATTGTGAATCAAGTGTCGAGAAAAGCATGTTACTTGCGAGTGTTTTGCATGAGCTGACGGAGAGTTCCACAAGAAACATGAGCATGAGAGCATGTAAGAGCACTCTATATTTTTTCAACAACTCTATATTTACTTACATGTTCATATTAATTAACAAGCACTTCATTGCATTTCACTTTGACACATTGACATTATTTAGTTTTGATAAATAATGTGGTATCATAGCAACAGATGGGAAACATGCCTTTTGAAATCATTACGATACGCTTATGATGCGTTTTCGATTAACATTCCCACACGGCCGGTCTATTGTTTGTAAGTTGACATTTTTGAAGAGCGCAGTAAATAATGTCGGAAGTGAGAATTTCGATGGTAAAAAAAATATTTCGGACATGTTTTATTACAAGCTCGACCAGTGGAACCAACCTAAGGCCTTGTTTATGTAAGGTGTAACTTTTACATTTTGCCTTAAAATTAGGATTTCAAGTTTACGAAAACACGTGTTACAACACAAATGCTTTCGTGAATTTTCATAAACATAATGCTGAAACCCTAAAATATAAGAATTTAGCAAATTTTTGACTGAGTGATAGGGCTAATGCTGAATTAGAAGAGTTTATGTTTGTAATTGCAAATGCAAAAGTTACACCTTATATAAACCAGGCCTAACTAAAAATAAGTAATTTTTTTGACATGTCGTGTCTGAATTATTGTTATTTTGAGTATAAATATGCAATAAGTAGAAGAAATAATATGTATTAATTAATTTTAAATATACCTATACAATTATTAGTGAATTGAAAATGTCCAGTTTTTATTGGAAAAAGAATTGAAAAATTCACGGCGGTGTATGTACTTACGATTTTCTTACCGAACATGCAGTCGTACATTAACTCAATTCTTTTCATTGTGCAATCCAACAACATAATCGATCTCTCGTGTGGCACTCGAGCCAATTAAGACGTCGTTGAAGTACTAATTTTTTTTTCTGATATGAATGAATTCACTTGTGATATTATAAGTGATACATTTTTTATTTTAAAATGCATATTTATATTATATACAAACGGAAACTTAAGTTAGTATATTCTGACCGTTAAAGAATCTTCCAAATTAAGTTTACACTAAGCGTAACCAGACGATTTTAATTAAGCCAGGTATTTTCATTATGTTACCCATTAGCACATTCTAGAATGCGGTATGCAAGTACACAGTGTGTGTAAACTGCACCTCTTCTTGTAATTTCTGTTCTAGACAAATATAACTCTTGGCAAAGTTTGAACCTGTCTTGCGGCCGCAACCGCAAACCCCAAGCCTGGAAGTAAGACTTGTCTAAGAATACACCGAATACGGTGTTCGGAACATCGGAACAGGAACAATTCAATCCCGGAATAGCCGGACGACCGTTCAACCTAGAAGTTTGTTCAGGGCTCCGGTACGAGCACGTGTGTTTGCATCCACGGCTGGAGTGAGAAAATTTAAGGAATATTAGGGACTGAGGTGCAATTTTTTTGTAAACCTTCAGCAAATAAATAGAAAATAATAATAATTTTAGTAGCAGATAGCCAAGTGCGTGGTGTGACCGACTTAGG
Organism: Agonum fuliginosum; assembly: GCA_947534325.1. Lineage (NCBI taxonomy): Eukaryota > Metazoa > Arthropoda > Insecta > Coleoptera > Carabidae > Agonum > Agonum fuliginosum. The sequence continues at coordinate 7,632,731 of OX384031.1, forward strand.
TTTCGAATTTAGTCAAGAACAGGGAGATAGTTATACTTCTATGAGTAATTAACAGTTATTGTTTTATCACTTTTGTCACCAATCAACGCTTGACAAATGCTATAACATTAGAACAAGTAACGACCTATTAGGTATTCTAAAATTCATTTTAAAAATACGTCATGCTTTACTCATTGTATTTTATTTATACACGGGATAGATAACATATTTTAGCACTCGGTGTGATTGTAACCCTCCGCTGCGTGTCGGGAGACAAACATCACACCTTGCGCTAAAATCTGTTACTTCTATCTCTTATATAATAAATAAACATACATTTTTTGTCTTATTCTCGTCATCTCGTCTCGTCTTGGATATAACGAGACGAGAACCAATAAATTTCTCGTCTCGGTCTTTCGAGATGAAACGAGAATTCAAAATTACGAGACGAAAAATATAGTTCTCGAGAAATCGAGAATTCTGGAAACTAAAACTTTGAAAAAAATTTAATATTATTCTTTTCAAAAATGTCAAAAAATTTATATTTTTAAATTTGTTCTTACCAAATTTAACTAAAAATTTTAATGTACAAACAAAATCCAAAATTCACTACTAGCTAGAGAATTGAACAGCTGAGAAATTTCTGAGACGAGAATGCTTTAAATTATCGTCTCGAAAATTTGAGACGAGACGAGAATTGACTATTTCTCGTCTCACTACCCATTGTTATATATTGATACCTAATACATACTACTACTATTAAGTTTTGAAGAATTACTTAATTTTTCTCGATCTTGAAGTTACTGCTTCATTTTTAAGTATCAAGTACTTTAGTATTTACTACATGTAATGTATCGTGCCTGGTCGGATGTGAGCGAATTTTTTTCGGGCGGCAGTAAAATTCACAAATTTATTACATTACAATTATCATTGTAAAATTTCATTGAATTATTTTAACGTGACCCGTCGTGCGTGATCGGGCGTAACTATAAAAACAAATTCGTGAGCGTGTGTGATCGTGAGTCAAACGTAAAATGACGAGCGAGATTCAGTTTTCAATATCGTGAGCGTACGTGATCGTGCACAGCTCTATATCAGTGTACCATCAGCAGGTAGAAGCACCTCCACAATATCTCATTGATCGAGCGCTGAAGACGAAGACGCTGCTCGGCCAGTCGTCGTCCTGCACTGCGGATGAAGCAAGATCTTCTTCTTCCCCTTCCCGTGCATATCGGATTACTGTGCCCCGCGGGACTCGCGGCCCTTTGCATTTTGCATGCCGCCGCGCCTTCGCTGCCCGCCCGATATAAATGTAACATATTTGCTGCTCTCTCTGCTACGCCGCCTTAATTATTCACAAGCGACGTTTTGTAAGTCGGCTCCGTTTTGTCGTTTTGTCTTCCGCACGACATACTTCTCCTAAAAGAGGGACGATGTGGAATGGGGAAGTTTTGGAGTTTGGTGACAATTGACGACTGGACGATTGACCTTTCTCTTCTGCTACATATAAGTTGAAAGCTGGGACGCAGGTGGAAAGAAAATTCACTCGTACTTTTGTTGAACTGAATTTTGTCTTTTCCATGTATTATTTATTATGAATGTTTCAAATATCTCATTTTTTTCTTTTTTAAATTATTCACCTAGATTTTTGACCAATAAAATTCTTGTATTTAGGCTATTAGTTTATGGAACTACGTGTTACAATTACAATTGTATATTTATGTACGTTGTTATTTCAAATCCTTTTAAAATTTATTAATTATCCGTGAATAAAACATAATTATCCATTCGAATCATTGCTATACTTACTCACACTTGGCTCGTATTGCATCACTTTCTTAAACTCTCTTTGAGTAAGAATAACATACGATTCAGTATGAGCTAATGCAGCGCAGTGGAATAGTACATAAAAATGAGAAGTACTATAAGTATTAAATTTTAACGTAGCTCCATTTTAAAATGAATATAATATAAACACAGATATACTTATATACTACTTGTCCTCTGTACTAAAAAAAATAGTACTGAAATATACAACTATTGTTTGCGCGACCATAAAAAGCATTTGTCTCAAAATTGGTTGATCTCAAATTTATTATAAATGTTTTTATTCATTGCTAAATCAAAATATTGAAATTTGTCAGTTTTTTTTAAATACAATACAAATGTTATCTTCATTTTATTAAAAAAAACTGATCAATTTTTTACCTTCCGCTTACCTGTAAAGGAAGGTATTGGAATCATGCAAAAAAAAGGGTAATGAGTTTTTAGTGGATGAGCACGAATTAGGGTCCTTACAACTCATTTTTGATAGTTTCCCGATGATGTATGTATGTGTGTATGTGTGTGTGTATGTGTGTGGTCCGGGCCGATGCCGTCTGTCGCATAACTCAAATACGAATTACCCAAAAATTTTGATATTTGGTATTTTACAATTGTATACGAATAGGAAGAGCTCATTAGATTTTGGTACAAATATCTTCACCGGAAGTGATATTTTTGAAGATTGAAAAGATTAAGTGTCGAAAATTTTTATAAATTTAGATAAATATAGTATTTATTTGTAATAAGAATAAGAGGAAAAGTTATTTACAATTTACATTATAAAAAAATTGTCTTTATCTGGTAGCATTAAAGAACTGCAGTAAAATTTAAAAAATAAATTTATCAAATAAAACTTTGAAATCTTGTAATCCATGTTCGGTTGATTTTTGTTTCTGCATAAAAGATATTGACAGGTGAGACGGCTGACAAGTTGTCATACTAGCGCTATATAAGTCATAAGTAAGCTATTTAATGTAGTAACTGAAAGGAGGATTGCTTTTGATTCAGGTGATACTAATTTCTGGGTTTGAATATTTTAGATTTGTATTTGTATATTTTAAATGGGCACCGGATTGTACGTATACATTTCTGTTTAAAGTCTAGATATGGCGGAAGGTTGTGTGATGGCCACGTCAGATTTTTTATTTTGATGTTAGCAATAATAAAAAAAAATTCAATAAATTTTAGATGATAGCACCGTCAGAAATTTCCATTGAAAATCGACGCATTTGAAGTTTTCCGGTAAGCACTTTCTGACGGTGCTATGATCTCAAATTTATTTCATTTTCTTTTATTAATTGCTAACATCAAAAATAAAACAAAATGTAACGGTTTTTTTAATAACGCCAATTTAAAACAGATAATATTTCAATATTTTGATTAATTATAGTAAAATGATCATAGAAATTTCGAGTGAAAATCGACGTATTTAAAGCTCTCCGGAGCGCTCTTAAAATTAAATACCTATTCCTGCAAAATAATCAAACGTGCCAATTGCCAAATAATTTTGCTTCTGAACTCCTGAATTAAATTTTTGTATAATAGTATCTACCTATAACGTCTTTAGTCTTTTATCCAATTTAGGAGTGGCAACCTTACATAGTGACACTCATCAGTCACTCACAGAACACAGTTGTTACATAAAGCTCTGTTCACATATGGACACACAGAAGATACACACATGCGACACAGGCTACAAAAGCAAAATGAAGATTGATTTTATCTTTACTTACATAGAAGCTACAAAATAGCGGCGCCTCTATTTCACAAGCAAAACACACAGTATTTTTTGCTGTTGCGTGTCTTATGTGAGTCCATGTGTGAACAGGGCATAAGGAAAGACAAGAGAAGTTTTTGGCGGTTTGTTGTGAAGGCAAATTAAAATGTACTGACTGCAATTTGAACTATAATTGTTTCAAGACGGACTGAGCTATTTTCCAAATTTCTCGTCACTGTATTTTTAATGAATAAAGCCGGGGTCTTTAAAATCTCAAACGACCGCTGAAATAAGCTCAAGTCCTTTGCTTTTCCCCAAACAATAATCCTTTTTGCAATTCTTCATTTGAAAACCTCCCGTTTTATTTTCGCAAAGAGAATAATAGAAATTCATCGCATACTTCACACCTTCACATTTGATTACTCTTCCCCTCTTTCATTCCTTCAACACTTCTTCTTGAACTTTCTTTTGTCGTTTGTTTGGTGCGGCTGTTCGTCGCTTGTTTATCGCGGCGTTCCGCCTCGCGTGGTATTTATTTTTTCGCGGGGAGGGGGAAGATTCGCATCGCTTTCGGTTAACCGCGCCAACGCGCTAATTACCGCCGCTGCACCCCCACTTTACCCCCCACCCAAGTGTGATTCTATCGGAGGAGAATTTGTGAGCAAAGGAATCTTATAAACTGAGTTATAGCTTCCGAGGAGTAATGAATAACGAAAAAACGCGTTTTTTTTTATTTGCAGCTTGAAAAATCTTTTTCTGGCTGCTATACAAACAAAAGTGCTAATGACGTTGTTAACATTATTTTTACTAACCGGGTATCGTTAAAGTCAAACTGTACTGAGCGTAGGTAATAATTATTAGTGGGATTTTTGGTGGCAAGCATGCGACCATATATAGGTATTAGGTATAGACATAAGACGCAAGCTTTTGTTGTAAAGCCAAGAACTAGCGTAGCAGGAAGAAGAGGTGTATTACTGTATGAAGCGTTGATGTTTGCTTATTTAAGGTTGTTAATTCACAATCACTATACAAATATTTAAAAAACGATCTCAAAATACTTACAATCAGTAAAGTAACCTTCGAATTAAGAAAACCAAGCACATCAATGGAAATCAGCTGTCACAACAAACACAATAATAACAGAAGTCAGCAATGTGCAACACTCCACATAGTTATACATATCCTTTCCTCGCCAATAGTTGCTATTCCACGCTACCGTACTTCTTTCCTTCACAACATTGTATAGTACAGCATTGAGTGTTATCTCCTTCCGGCGAAATATGAGAAAATGGTACAAATAGGGTTGCCAACTCTGAATTTTACTAAAAACGTACATACATTGATGGATCCAAAACATGTTTTAATGCAAAATTAGCTAATATAGAGTTCTTTACAATAAAGCAAATTTAACAAATTGTCAAATAATTAATTTAAGGTGATCCTCTACCCCTGGCAGTAAACAGTCAAAAACATTGATTCCGCACGCTATTCTATAGCGTTTATTGGTTTGTTAAACATATTAATAACAAGTAATTTATGTTTGAGGGAAAAGAATAATTTATAGAGCCATATTTGTAAAAAAACTGCAATATTTTTAAAAAAGGTGGTTTTCGCGCGCCACTGTACAGCTTTTATTTATAAGTTAATTAACTTCAAATTTTAATATGTTGTTAACAAACCTTGGATCTACGAAACAACCGATCAAATTTTTTAAATTCGTTTTAAAATAAAAGATATTTGTGTTAAAAAAATAACAAAAATTGTCAAAATTCAAATTTACATATTTCGATTTTAAAGCAAAATTTTAAAATTCTGCATCGACCATTTTGTAGATTGTACTTTTATCTTCAACAATATCTTTAGATTATTATATTTAACAAAACAATAAACGCTGTGGAGTGGCGCGCGAAATCCATGTTTTTGGCTGTTTTCTGGCACGGTAGAGGATCGTATTAAGGCGTTAATAAAACGAACGCTAATTGAAGTGCATTCAGACAGGCGGAGGTAAGCGTATTCCTACCACGCTAGTTGGCTTAAACAACGCTTGTGAAATACTGCATAAAACAAAATAGTCACAGTGTCACAATCTCCGTTCATATCCGAACTATATTCGTCGCAGATTGATGTTGACTCACAGTTGCTAAGAAGCAAGGGAATAGGTCAAATGCCTGATACCAGAAAGCATACATTACTACAATTATTTCTTTAAAAGCATGCGTATAGCGTACACATTAATATTTTATTACAGAAACGCGTATGTACGCTCGAAAAGCGTATAGTTGACAACCCTAGGTTAAAGGTACCGCTAAGAAAGTTTTTATTACACATGCATCATAATCAAAGTTTAAAATACGCAAATGCGTGCAAAATCATAAGAACAACAATAAAAATTGTAACCAATCTCATGGTATCGAAAACGATCTTTTTACACACTACCTATACTTTATAGAATGAATGAATTTAAAGCTATTTTCCAGCTCTATTTTTAAAATAAGGATGCAGGTATACATATAATAAAACAATAGCGTATGACACACGTGTATAAAACCAAATTTACAATTTTATAAAAATAATGAACGAAAAATTCCAAATATTTGAGGAAAGATTTTACCTATAAGTATAAGCTTTTAAAGCATGTATACGACGGGTTTAAGAGCACGACGTGAACCGGAGTGATTTTAACATCGCTAGTGCTTTTATAAAACTAAAGTGAGAAAAACAATGCCGCAAACCGCAGTATTATATCGGGCTTAGTTTTTGAGATATGTGCTCTCAAAGTTGTAAACTGATTAGTGTAAAAAACAGGATAACGAGATAAAAAATATGCTTTATGAAATAAGGTCAAAATTGATTTTTCATTTTTATTTACAGAACACCGCACAAAAACGGAAACTGGAATTTACATTTGAAAGTTAAAGTATTTTTATATCAACAATCATGCCTATATAATCGTTGGTGAAAAGAAAAGTCCATTTGTTAGTAAAACAGGCTCGGCCGGTAAAAAACAATGAGTATGTAATTCGTTACGCTAACATAAACTTGAACGCTTTTATACATACTACGAGTATGATGTTTTTACACTCTTGTTAATTTGCTCGTCTTTTCATCTTGAATCTAATTAGAATTTTTAATTAATATAAAATTGCAAGCTGTATTATAACATCGCTTTTTTCCATGACAGAAACAGATTTGTGTTTTCGTCGTATTTCGTTGGTGCATTATAGTAAAATTTAATTTTCTGAAAGTAAACAAATATTAGCTTAACAAAAATCTTTTATATAAGGAAGTATTTTATTAATTTGCTTCTTATTTATAGTTATATACAGACTAAACTGGAATTCATCCAAGTGCCCAATTGATGAAATTATGAATCTGTGAAAAGTAGATTATTAATTCATTTTTCAAGTTTATGCAGAACACGTTATACTCGTAGATTCCAATTTATCATTGCACAGATTCTATTTCCGTTGTAGATAAAACAAACAGAGCGTCTTTTATATTTCGGAACAAAATTCAGCACCATTTTATTGACTGCCCTATATTGTTAAATAAAATTAGTATACCCATGCCAAGAATAAATTCTAGGTCACACCATTTATTTTATTGGTCGTCTAATAAAACAAAAAAACATACTGTTCAAAACACCAGTCCATGTTAAGTTTAGTAATGAGCATAATAAAATTCCTGATGATATATTGAAGCTTCTGAAAATTTTTTGTTCTGTAAAGTCAAAATTAATTAACTTAGTTAAGTCCATTAATTAGTTAAATTTACTACTCACGTTTTAAAAATTTTCTTCTTTTTTACTGTTTCGCAATGTATCAAGTGGTACATATTTGACTAATTTGATTGGCTGAAATAGGGTAGTAAGGTACTATTAAATTAATGATATTTTTATAACCGCTGTTACATGTCAACGGTTTTTGTTTATTAATTTTCTACTGTCAGTTTCTTAAACAATTATTGCTGTTTGTCAAAAATAAGACTTAAAAGAAAGAACCTAGTTGTATTCGGAGGGGAAATACCAGTTAAGACGAAATTGAGAAAGGTAAACAGTTTTTGACAGCTATTGAAAAAATATAACAAAACATTTTGGACTCATTCATTATATATTCTCCCCAAATATAACTCGGGCTATGATTAATAATAGGTGATTAGTCTTCAGCTAATTGAACTCGTGCTGCACAGTCGGTCAATTTTCATCGACCGATTAATTTGATATTGTTAGATGATCCTCCTCTTCTAAATTACTTCTAATAATAAAACAAAACACTTAATTTATTCCACAAAACTTTATTTATTTAAAGTAACGATCGTTTCCTCTTTTCGGACATCATCAGTTGTATGGAATAAATTAAGTATTTTTTAAAATTATTTTTATGTTCCATCAAGTGCCGAATCCACAATCTCTTTCAGTTAGTAATTTAGTTCAATGTTAATTTGTTTTGTTATCTATATTATTTGCCGTAACAAGCCTCGGGTTCAGTATTTATCCTTCTGGATGTGATAGTTTTTGTGAGTTGAATAGTGGTTGAGTAGATTTGTATGTTTTTGTATAAATTATTCAAAGCTTAGATCCGTGCTGGTATTGACGTCTCCCGGAGGAAATGTTCCATGTGACTCCAGCCCGGAGCTATTGGAATAGTTTTCGTTAATTAGCCCGGAGCCCGGAGTTCTAGTGTCAAACCTCCCGACTCCGGTACCGGCTCTGCACCAAATGAATTTTGCAACACCCTTTTCTTGTACCTGAGGAAAATTAAAACTAACGACTCTGGTTGAGCGCCATTTAAATTCTTTTCGTGAACTGCTACCCCGGATTAATTCTCTTTTCCTCTTATTCGATAAATTTATCACGACTTGTTTAGTACGAGTACGAGCATCTTTGTGGCTTGAATGCTTGAGAGTGCCATTGAAAATTTTATTGGCGATGTAAAAGTTTTATTTCTAATGTTCTGCTGATCAGAAATACAACAGACATCAACACATCAGTAGGTATTCTTTTTGTTCTGTACTTTGAATTGAGTTTTTACCTTCTCGAAAGCTTTTTCTTGCGAATACTCCGCGTCCACTCAAGCAGAATAAAAAGAGCAGAACATTAACTATCGACGACCTCTTGACATGACTCTGAGATTCCGACAGAAATTCGTTGTGTTTTCGACAATAATACTGAAACAAAACCTCAACATCTTTTGAAGAGATATATAAATGGAGTGGATAGCCGTACGCGCTTTGTGACCGACTGAGGTTCTGATAACTCAGGTTGGAATTCAATTTATCTCTTGCCCCTAACAACCGTAAGTCTATAAGTACTTGCGAATAGACGACTGGTAACAACACATGATAAAAATAATATATCTATATTGATGGTATATGTGTAAAAGGTGGAATGATAAATATGATAGTACTCGTATACACGATGAATCACAACTTTGTGCATATATTTTAATGGAATATATTTGTACTCAACTTTTTTCAAATTCACAGTTCTAATTTACAGTTTTCTGTCTAAAATCGAACAAACTTTTTAGAGTAAAATTCAAATAGCTAGGACCCTGGACTGCACGAGAAGGCAGAGCTTGTCATGTACTGTCCGTTTTACAAAAGCGGAGCTAGCGAGTATATGCTGCGCTGCACTTCACTTAATTTTCAAAGAAAACTAAAATATAACTCAATCACAATCAATTACAAAATTCACAGGGTAGTAGTTTCCTCTTGTTTATCATCTATGATTCTCTCTCTAAGACGAGAATTCGTACTTCGCGCAGGGTTCTAGCTATTTGAAATTTGAATGCTAGGGAAAAAATACAGCTTTTTTAAGCAAACAGTTTTGGCCATTGTTTCCATATGGAATTTTATAAATTTGATTAATTTTTAACTGTCTTGCCATTGTACAATGCATTAAAATTTAGTTTTATTTCATTCATATTATAGTACGCGATATGAGAGATGGCCGGGCTAAGGAATTTCAAATTGGTATACAATATTAATCGAGCGGACATAGATTATCATGATAATTTTTTGGCAGAAACTGCTACGCTATCTTGATATAGTGTATATAGAAGCCGTCCAGTTCGGTTTTTCTCTTGGCTCAATTGCTTTCAGGCGAGTAATAAGTTGGCGATTGGGGGTTTCCACGATTTATTGGTTTTTTGAATATGTTGATCTATACTTTAAAATATTAGACCCGTATTTTGTCTTTTTGCCAAAAAGTTGCAAATAAGCCAGAAAAAAATTCATAAAATTTAAAAAATAGGTGCCGCGAAAACGATATCCTGTGTGACATCACCGGCGCTGAGAACAGTACGTTCACCGCCCTGACAAGGACCGAATATGTTACGTAGATCTTACCTTATTTCAACACAGCTCCGTCGCCCAGTCCGTAGTCAAAACCCTGTAGTGTACCCTCTACTGACAACTATGAATGAGTTGACGATTATAAGAACCGGATAGTCGAATGTGTAGTGTAATATAACTGACCATGATTCTTATAACTCAGGTTCGAATTCAATCTGGTATCCGGTACACATTTCAATTTTATAGCACAAAGATATCCTTTATAGCTCGCTTTATAGCATTTGATAGTAAGTTGGCAATCGCAAATACTCATAGTATGTGGGGATATGCCACAAGTAAGGTATAAAAATATGGACACAAATGGTAACAAATGATCTTGTAAGCGGTATTTATCCGCTCCGAAAATGCAAATAACAGTGAGTCAACAAACCGCTGATAAAGTCTTATAATTCGGTGTTACAAAATAAATGCGTATTCGGCCGAAAATTACAGCCCTCGCGAATGTAAACGAAGAAAAAACTGCCATAAATTTTCTTTTCAATAGCCCGGAACGATTCTTTGAAAGTTGGGCAAAGTGAATGTTAATCAAAGGTTAAGAAGTGTAAAGTCGCACTCCTCACGGGGGTGAAAGGTCGGCGGTAACGAGGTCACTGGTTACACCGACCGCCGCGGTTTTCAATGGCAGAATCTCGCGGGCTTACATTAATTACTGTACTTTATTCAACGGCATTGCGTATGGGAAAATTCAACAGCTCATGACAAATTTAATTAATTAGGAACTTGTCAGCGTGTGTGAATAATTACCGGTGCTGTGTATCGTTTCAATTGTGTATTTTACTCGAGGTTTCGTGTTTGTTCGCCTGAAACTTCGCAGTGCTGAAGTAGGTACAGAGAATAAATATAATAAAGTTTGTGTTAGTAGCAAAACTATTTATGTTACCGTGGTATTGTACTTTCATGCGCTTTTGCTCTCTTTTCTCTTTATTTGCTTTATTGTACTAAGAAAGTCGATAATTAATTAAAGTCTTATTTTCTTCGCAATTCCACAGTTTAATAGTAGATTGTCACGTACCGCGTAGTGGAATTTTAAATAAGTTTTAAAGACTTTTAAAGGTGTTATTAATTGAAATGAACAAAATAAAAATATAGAAACATAAATGGCATCGAGCTTAAGGTTATTGCCTACCGAAACTAGCGACATCTGACCGGTAGGCTTTATGTAGCTTATTTTGGAGAGGGTAAAATTGAAGATTCCCATGAAAATTTAATACAATCTTCTTCTATATTCAATTAATATTGTGCTAGTTTTTCGTTAAAATCTGTCGTCTTGTTTATATAGATACACACGATTTCAATTTACCTTCCTATGCTTGCAATGTAAAAGAGGTCAACTTTACAGCTCCATATTAGTTACCAGACGAAACTTTCCTAATAATTTATTTTAAATTGTATGATTATCAAATAAATGTCATAAATTTTTTATTTATTTCTATCGTCATCGATTTTGGTAGGCAACAACCTAAACGTGATGTTTTGTCAAATTCCTTAAATATCTAGGTACCTAGTTAGAATTTAAAAAAATATGAGTTTTGGAAAATTATTATTAATACGAGTATAATAACATTTTCTTTAATTTTTTTTTAAAATTCTTAAAACATGCAAAATTGACACGTTACAAATTTTCATATATTTGTTTATTATTTGAGGGTGGTGCTTAAATTAAAATAAGGAAAAGTACCTTTTTATACAAACCATTCAATAATTTAAATCAATTATTAAATTTCTATTTAAATTAAAAAAATGTACTCACAATAACATACTCGTATATCGAAATTAATAAACCTGTAATCAAAATCAATGACACAGAAAATATTAAATAAAAATGTAAACGTATGTGCTTAAACGTACGTATTCCTTTTCATTTATTAGCTCAATAAACTTTTTAAGTCGTCCTTTAAGTTTTAAGGTTAATTTATAATGGATGTAACCGGTTACTTATTGTTATTATGTACTGTGTAAAGTTCACGGATCTTAATGACTGAGCCGTAACATATAAATGCCTTTGTTCACTTTACAGAATACAAAATAAGCAACCGGTTAAATTCATTATAAACTAACCTTTAGTTATATTATTTCGCATGATTCAAATTTGTGACATTGTATCTACAGTTTCCCATCTGAATTTATTTTCCATAATATTAGATTTCTGTGGTTGGTTCGATTTTATAAAGAAATTGAACTGCATCTTGCACATTTCCATGTAATGATCTTCAGCCGCATATACGAGAAACTAGGAGTAAAACTACATTAAATGAAAATTGTTGAAACGACGGTGCGGTGGTAAGAAATCGGTAAAATGTTAGGGGATATTTTATTAAATTATGCTACGGTCGGTTAACCAGCTGCACGCTTGCACGGAAGGCTGAACGAGTCGAAGGCATGAAAACGAAAACTTCGTGTTTTTATATTCTCCTTGGCAGGATCGGATCGTTACTAATTCCTCGGATATAATGGTTAACCAGCTTTGATACTTGGGATATTTTAATTAATTAGCTGCCAGGCATAAATGTTATTCTAGTTTCCAATAATGTGAAAAGTTTTCTACGTATAACGATCCTTAACCCTTAATAAATTTCTGCCATTAGCGAAAGTACGTCATCAACTAAATTTAGGGCTAAATTTACCATGTCACGTTTAAAAATCGCCCAAAATTGATTTCATGTCACCATTAAATCTGTAAGTAAATTATTTACTACATGAAAACTTTACAACAGCATAAAATATTAAAAGCAGTTTTTGAACAAAAATAGCCTCTTTAGTACGTAGTTACTGAAATTTTAGTAGAAAAATTAACGTTTCGTATGCGTACCGCATGTAATATAATTTTTACGAATCTATTTTATGAAACAACAAGAAAACTGATAAACTTTTTTTTGCTGAAGACAAAATATTTCTTATTATAAATTTACATTTTTCTCGGATAAGGGATTTGCATATTTGTACAGAATTATTAGGTACAGCAAGAAATTATTAGAGAAAGGTAGAGTCGAAGCAACGACGAAACAAAATGAGGTCCAGGTATGTTGTGACCGATTATGGTTCTAACAAATCAAGTTAGGTATATACACATTTTAGTTTAACTGCAGAAATATCTTCCTTATGGTTTACAATCCACTATCAATAATTATGAGTAGGTATCTGTGAGTTGGCATCACAACATGGTAAAATATAAATTTATACCGACGACTTACAGTATGTCAGGATGCCACATCTAAGTTGAGTACGAAAGGCATTTTAGATAGGATATATCTATGTGTGTATGCCCAAAACGTCTGGGCTTCTGACGCAAAGTATTTTGGGGCGGCACGGCGGACCACATCAGTCAATTTTTTTTAAAAATTATTTGAAAATTTATTATTTATTCTTGATATAAATTGTAATTTTAAAGATTTGTAACTTTCAATTATAAGGTACTTGATCTTGAATGAAAAATTTTCTTTCACACTTTAGTAACCTTTGTATGACATGCAATTTTCTAAATTGGATTTATGTTATTAATTATTGTTCATTTTACTGCACGAAACAGAAATCTTTATATGTTTTAAATAATTATAGTAGGTGGTATATTAGGATGCATTAAAATTTTAATGTGCTTCTGTAGTTGTAGGTATATTTAGAAGTAAAAATCTCGCAATCAAAAAGGACTCAAAATGTTTTGTGTTTTGGGCGCTTTATATAATTGCTTCATACGCCACTGTGTATGACACGTGAAAACTGAATCTAGAAGTCTATATTATGTTTTCTTGTCTGCACGCTTACTTCAACTTCAAGATTTAATAGAATACAATTTCTTGAAGTTTATATTTTGTAATTCTAATAAAATTATGAATGAACGTCTAGAAAATGTTTTATATTTAAAAATAATTTTGGTTTGTGCTTAAACGTGGTAGAATAATTTCCTCTAATTTCAACGATAAAAGACGAGAAAATTCCAATCATAAAAAATGTAAATGAAAACAGAATAAAAATCGATAACCAGACGAAATAACCCTGAGGGGTGTGTAAACATAAAGCTCCTTGACATTCAGTTCTACCATCACGCTGGCCACAATGTACACACATTACAGAGGTGGGCGAAGGGGGTTAAGTCGCGTGCCGTAATCGCACTCGTTCATCTGTCTTGAAAGCACAGCCTGCTCCGTATTCATAATTATGCGGGACCTGCTGCCTTCAACGCGAGGAATGTTCGATTTGATCTCAGGTTTTCAACGAAATTATTTTTTCAGGAACAAAAATTAGAATTCACAGATTGCCACCACAGTAAGGCAAAAGAAAAAGAAACTTTGCTGACAGCATACATACATATCTTTTACGTCTTTTACCCAATAGACCATATTAATTATTTATTCGTATCATCAAATGTTATTACCTTTTAATATGCAACATTTATTGATAATTATAAACAACATAAGGTTGAAGAAATCAGTCATACAACATATATTCTTCTTCTTACATAACCGACGTTTCGGTTTACACTTAAACCTTCTTCAGGGTCTACAAACATACATAAATTCGACATAAATCATTACAAAAACATTCATACAAAATATTCATTACACTTACTACTAGTAAGATCTTAACATTCGTTAACAAACATTCAGTTGACAAACTTCGTACATACCATGGACATGCCTATGGCATCATCGCGGAATCAGCCGTCAAATCCTACCGCACTCAGCTATCCACTCCTTGAAATGAATGTGAATAAAATGGAAGTAGTATGTGCTACATTTTGGGACATTTTTATTGCTCCTGGTGCAATGATGAACTAAGTTTGTTTGGTGGCCACTGGTGTTCGCAATATCTTAGATTGCAGGAGTAGGTACTAGAAAAACTCGACACAAATCCGTTAGTCAAATGTTATTTCTCTGAAGGGCATCCTCAAAATAACTCTGTTCTCTTTCATTTTCGTTCTCCAGTGTGAAGGTCACAAATATCAAGTATTGGATTTCATGTAAATAAAGTGTAGATTTACGATGATCGTAATTTTAAAATATCTCGTAAAGGTTGTATGAGTAAAGTATTCAAACTTTCGACTTTTTATGTTTTACTTCATTCTACGTGTAAATCGATGCCGAGTGATCGAAAAATGTGTTCTGGATGATATTACCAATAAAGTTTACACCTGATAATGCATGCATTGCATGTTTGTTATGGTGGATTTCTTTATATTTAATTTTTTATTATATCTCTTGTTTATGCACCCACAGTTTACTGTATTTGGTGTATAACCAAGTGTGTTGTGTTAGCGACTGTGCTTTTGACAACTGAAGGTTCGAATTCACATTAAAATTTAATTACACAAATATCTCTTAGATAGGGTAATGTGTAATCTTCACTAACAACCCTGAGCTGATGGCTAGTAAGCGCTCATATTAAAAAAAAAAAGTTGTGGCCAGCACAAGACCTGACGCCATACTCTACCTACTCTTTTTACTATACTTTAAATTCTCAACAAATATACATATTTTACTCATTTTATGTAAACTACAGAAGAAAATACAAACGATGGACTACAACCCACTTGGCACGAAACGTCCATGGGATATTTAAAAATATTTTATTCTTGTACTTTAAGTGATATTACGTAAGTATATCCAGCATCCTTTTTACTCAATACAAACATCTCAGAAAATTAAATGAGACACATAATTGGGATATTACTATCAAATTATTAATAATGTGATGTTTCATAGGTAATATTACAAAGGGCGAACATTAGCAATCGCTAGGGCATTCATAAGATGTTAATAGGCAGATATAGCTTGTAACAAAGCGAGATATTCACATTCTTGAAATGTTCTGGGGATTTTATTTTCTCAAGTGGGAAGATACTGAATACTGAAGATTCATACTCCAAATTATAAACAATAATTTAATTTTTAAATTTAAAAAGTAGAAAATATTTTGATAAATTAATTATTTATCGAAATATTTAAGCAAAGTAATATTTCCGGTTTGGGGATTGCTTAAATAATAACTGGACACACACACACGCGCACATCATTTAGAAAAAGTTTAATTCGTATTTCTAGGGACCCTAAAACGTGCTTATTACTAAAAACTCACACTAGAAAATTTTGATCCGTCAGAATACCTACTCTTACAAAATATAAGGCAGGAGGTAAATATCCGGTGAGTCACAGTATGTAAGACGACCACACCCAAATTGGGTATGAAACGTGTGATAGATAGACTTGAAATTTGGTGCTTTTTTAAAGATTATGTAGGTACGGTATGCAGACGATTAAGAATTTAAAATATTCGTTTTAAAAATGCTATTCTATTCAAACCAAAAGCAAGCCAGTCAAGTAATGAAACATAAAATTTTACATATTTATTTAATTAAATACGAGGTTAACCTTTCCATTATTTAATTTATTTTTAATTAATTTCCCTTACAATCCTTTGTTCATCCTTTCATCCAAACAACAGAATACCAAAAACAAATTCAACATTAGACTATAACCTACATGGATCTTTACTTACCCTAATTTATATTTGTATTCATGCGCTAAGCCAGTGGATACATTTACACTTGGTGCGTCAGTGCAAACAGTCTGACAGACAGTGTGGCTGTGTGAGTGGGGCTTCGGGCCCGGCCACAACCACGAGATAAATAAACATGAGGCCCACAAAGAGTGTTGTCAGCCTGAAAAGACCCTACGGAGCTCGCGTTATTCGCGTACTTTTGCTTCACATAAACATGTTCCCAGTTCCGGTAAACAGCTGTTTTATCCCTGCACGGTAATTATTGCCTGCTTTATGGAACTCGTACATTTTCATGCGGAAATTATTTAGGATAATAATGACGACATTTGCGACAGAATGTTATGTGGTGTAGGTGTCGTTTAACGTTACTGGTTTATAGATGAACATTCATTATTGGATTGCTGGATTCATACAGAGTTATTGAACTATTTATACGTTTAATATGGGACTTAAACCGCACAAAATAACGGTTCAGGTTCGGGTCACCGTATTTTATAGAGTTGTTTTGTTCCGGTTTTTGTATTTCTCATTGAAATAAACCGTAAAACGATTTAAAAAATGCGGTTCCAGTTTTGGACTACAATATAATAAATTTCTGAACTAAAGTACCTAAATAGAACACTTATCATAAAAATAATTATAATTTTAACGAAAAATCGTTAAAATCAATCGGTTTGGTTTCGGTTGTGGGTTTGCCAAAATATTTTATAACGGGTCAGGTTTGGTTCCGCCTTGTTCCGCTTTTCATTCCTGTTTAGACTCGGTTCGAGTCTCTGGTTTAATATTGTTTAGTTTGAGTTTAGCAAAGAAATATTGATTCTAGAAAATTTCAGTACCTCACATAATAAATTTAATTTTCCTTAGTAACTTAATTTTTTAAATTATTTTTAATAGAGCTACTAAGGAAGCCATAAAATATTTAGCGTTTACCAGAGATTTTACAAGATAACAACATATTTGTAAAAATAAGCAGTAGATTTATAATATAACAAAAATATAGGTACATTATGATATTATGAAGTAGCTTTAGCTATCAGAAAACAGAAGAAGTTACTTAAACTTCTAGCTGTTACAAGAAATGTAAATGTACAAAATGCATGGGAATCAAAAGTCTATCTTGTTTTTAAATAATAATAATAATAATAATAAACTTTATTGACATTATGTCAACGGCGAGGTTCAGCCAGAGGCTGCTCTTCCACCTAACCGATACAATTATGAGGTACAATAAATTAGCAAGTCAATAAATGACTACATAACCGTATGACCACGTATGAACAAAAAATCATATTTACACAAAATAAAATACATAGAAGAAATGTCGAAATACAATTATTTAGAGCGATACATTGACAATATTCACTGTATGTTTAATATTGTACATAAATGGTTAAAATATAGTTGAGTATACATCATAAAGATTCAAAAATTATTGATACAGTCCTCGCTTTTTTGATTAGGCATATCATTTATTTTTTTTAAATATTTAATAACCTAACTTCAAAAGCATGTCCTTAAATTAAGGGACAGAACATTGTATATCTTTAATTATTTTATTAATTTCTTTATTATCATTTATTTTAAATTTTTTATTTATTTTGAACAAACAAGTAGATTAAGATAAGGTTTAAGCTCTAAAGTTATAGTAAGTTCTCTCACTAAATTGCTTGTCCTGCTAAAGCTTCAAATGATATAAACTCGTCAAACATAACAATGAGGACAGTAAAATTTGTGTCATCGATATGTGCACCGTTTGTTTAACACTAGTGTTTTATAATCGCCATAAAATATTGTATCACCGGATTAATATAGAAAAATTGAACTATTTAAACGTGAAATATATGCGCAATTTTATATATGAGTGGTGAATTATATATATATATATATATATATATATATATATATATATATATATATATATATATATATATATATATATATATATATATATAGTCGATGGTAACCCTTTTACCGTTAAGTGTAGGGTTTTCTTGTCTTTATTCGCACACAAACTTTTTCCACTGTAATCTGTCTCTTGCGCATATTTTTGCTTCTTGTATTGTCATTTCTTTTTTCAATAGTAGTTTTCTTACAATTCCATCCCAGTCTTCTCTTGGTCTACCTCGTCCTCTTCTCTCTCTTATTTTGGCTGTCCATATCTTCTTTACGGGTCTGTTGTCGTTCATCCTTATCAGGTGTCCCCACCAGCTGAGTTGTCTTTCCTCTATAAACTGTAGTATCGGTTTTGTTTCTAATTCTTTCCTAATATCTTCGTTTCTTATTTGTCATTGTCACACTTTTAACACTTCTCAGGTATTTCATTTCCAAAGCTTGGAGTTTACTCTTCATTCTTCTGGACATAACCCAAGTTTCGCAGCCATAGGTTAATATCGCACGATATATTGTGTTAAACACTGTAATTTTTGTTTTCTGCGATATTTCTTTTTTGCCTATGAGACTGTTTTTCAGCATGTAGAATATTTTTGCTGTCTTGTCTATTCTTCTGTTTATATCTTCATCTTGGACTCCGGTACTGTTAATTAACACTCCTAGATATTCAAATTTCGACACTTGTTCAATTCTGTCATGTTCTATTTTTATGTTCATAGTTTCGTACTCATTTGATATAGCCATTACTTTTGTTTTATTCACGTTTACTTTCATATCAAATTCTTTTAGTGTTTTGTTCCAAACATTTATGTTGTGTTGGAGATTCGTTTCGCTACTTGCTAAAAGTACTACGTCATCAGCAAATGCACATTCTCCAATTTCTATCCGTTGTAGGCATCTATATCCTATTCCTAGTTTCTTTATTTCTGGCTTACATTTCTTGATGACGTCATCCATGAATATTGTGAAGAGAACTGGACTCATAACTCCACCTTGTCGTAGTCCTCCTGTAGTTTCAAATTATGATATCATTTAACCTCTGTTCTATAAATCAGCGTTAATTCATAGAAACATTTTAAAATAAATTTCAAAAAGTCTTAATAATGGTTATACTATTGTCATGTTAACAGTGCTGCTTTTTATGATTATTCCTAATACCCACATACCTTTCGATAAAAAATGTCCTGTTACTGTAGACTAAAATACAAATTTTCCTCTTCTACATCATAATTAGATTATGTAAAGATTATCCGAAAGAACATTGTCCGTTTTGCATTTTTATTTTTTGTACCTAATTATGCAGACAATTGTATCCCAGTAGTTAGCACGGTGAGCTTAATGAGCAGCTTTAGCGAATTCAAATCGACTTGCAGTAATTAGCAAATTAATTACAATTGTGCTTAGTAGCTTAATAGTTTGGAACCCACTATATAAGTGTAAGACCAGGGTTTGGTTATAGCCTGACGGCTGAGGGTTGACAATGTATTATAAGTTATGAGCAAATCCCTTCCACTACAAGTACTGTTCTCGAAATAGAAATTAATTTAATTAAATAATTCTTGAATTATAGGCTTTATATTTGGAGTAATATTTTATTTTAATACATTCAGCCTTTTTCGCACGAGGATTCTTTGTAGCTTCTGAATCCTGAAAAAGAAGATTCTGAATCTTGAAAAAACAATTCATAAATTATAAATTCTTCTTTTTTAAGACTCGTTTAAGATTCAATTTAGCGGCACCGCTATTTAACAGGTAATTCTCACTAGAAAGAAGAAAACTTCTTCTTTTCCAGGATTCAGAATCTTGGAAGAATTTTAAAAAAATCCTCGTGCGAACAGGACCTTAGGACCATGGAGTAAACAAATTGTATTGTGCTATAGCATAGCTACATAAATTAGTTTGAACCTAGTTGGATGAAAAAGATTGAGGTCAAAGTTTTTACTTTTCAAATTTGTTCAATTTTTACCTTCCGCCATACCTGTAAAGGAAGGTATTGGAATCATGCTAAAAATCGGATAGTGAGTTTTTAGTGGATGAGCACGAATTAAGCTCCTTACAACTCAGTGATGATAGTTTCATGATGATGTCTGTATGTATGGGTGTGTGTGTATGTGTGTGGTCAGGGCCGGATTTCTGGAGGTCGAATAACTCAAATACGAATGACCCAAAAATGTTGATATTTGGTATTTTACATTTGTATACAAATTGGAAAAGCTCATTTGATTTTGGTACAAATATCTTCATCAGAAGTGATATTTTTTGAAGATTGAAAAGATTAATTGTCAATTTTTTTGCCTATAAGTCTAAATATGGCGGGAGGTTGTGTGCTGGCCACATAATATTTTTTTATTTTGCGGAGGTGTCTGACTAGTTATTATAATCCTGGAATGTTAAATGACCCAAAATCTATAATGCAAGAAGTTGAGTAGGTAATTAATTATTATATTCACTTGTGAGTAAGTATACGTACTGCTTACTTAAAATAACCCTGGGAAGGATATACTTTTGTCATTTGTTCTTAACTCTTTTGAATATTCTTGGTACCTGTAAGAGTCGTCAAAAATTAAATATCAAAACTTCAAAGTTTATTCATGAATTTTAATTAAACACTCTTCCACACCAACGACCAAAAATGAATTCAGAAAAGATCACATTTTAAAATCCCTACTCCACTCCACAAAAACTCTTTGCATTTCTAAGGATATTATCATTCCTATGACGAATTAAATAAACATGCGATAGTAATTCACGTATCGAGTAGTTTTACGGCAGTTAAGTCCAGTGTTACTGCTGTAGCATCAGAGGAGCACATTACATAAATACCGGCAGTTTTATACCCGGGAACTCAGGGGGTCTTGGTGGTTTACAACCCCCGCCGAGGCTGTAATACCGAGTTACAGTATCGAACTCCCGACATCCGACGAAATGTCAAGGGTTACGGTTGAATTTCGCTACTGGCGTCCCGGCCAGGACCACTGCCAGGACCGGACAGCAGAAAAGTTTGCACCCTTATTATTATAGAATTTTATTTAACTATGAATATTATCAAAGTCTTTTACTCAATTTGAGCTTAGCAACCTCACGTACTGTCTCATCAGTAGGTATACTTTTATTGACTCATGTTAAGCCTTGTTCACATATGAATTCTTTGAGGATTCTTTAATGTTTCTGAATATTGAAAAATAATCCTGGTGAGAATTGCCTGTCAAATAGCGGTTGCGGTAAATTGAATCTACAATGAGTCTTGGAAAATAATAGTTTCTAATTCATTGATTGCAGCATTCAGAAATATTATAGAACTCTCAAGGAATCAATGTGTGAACAAGGCAGGGTATATTCTAAGATTTTTTTCCACTACAACTTATATAGGTACCAACCCTGGCACAAAATCTACACTCAATCTTAATTATTATTATTATTATTATTATACATTATATTACCCTACACTTAACGGTAAAAGGGTTACCATCGACTATATATATATATATATATATATATATATATTATTATTATGATTATTAGTGGCTTATTTCTACTTTTTCTGGGGAAGGGGTTTTATTATTACAAAAAATAACATAAGGATGAAAAAAGCGCCACAGGCGTAAATTTTTTTTGGTCAAGATCAAAAAGTATCTTAAAGTTGAATTTGTAAATATGAATAACAACAAGATTTTCTCTCTTTCATATGCAAAACTAAATAAACTATGCTAATTTACGTATTTCATAATCATCATTCACAAATTATTGTACATTTTTATGATGAATTTAATTAATAATAATTACGATGTGTTTTACTATGTATCTTCCAGTTTTGTTGTAGTTCACACATGGACATTCAGCGGACACATAGAAGACATACACATGAGACACACAGGCAACAAAAGCAAAATAAAGAACGTGTGGAACGTTTGTGGCCTCAAAATTGATTTTTTATTTACTTACATAGAAGCCACAAAATAGTGGCGCCTCTATTTCACAAGCAACACACACACAGTATTTTTTACTGTTGCGCGCGCGCGCGCGCGCGCGTGTGTGTGTGTGTGTGTGGTGTGTGTGTGTGTGTGTGTGTGTGTGTGTGTGTGTGTGTGTGTGTGTGTGTGTGTGTGTGTGTGTGTGTGTGTGTGTGTCTTCTGTGCGTCCATGTGAGAAAAGGGTATAACACTGGTACACGTACGTATATTAGCTGCCAAACCTCATAATGCTGATGATGAACGATTTGAATAATTGGCATAAAAGAAATTCCTTTATTAAATAATGATGTCCTGAATTTTCATGTAGCTACTTTCTCTTATTGATTCTTATCTATTTACCTTGCACAAATTTAAAATTCCAACTGCACTTTTTATTTTCCCACTGCACATATTATGGACGAGATTCAACCTAAATTGTTTTTCCATCTTCTCGTGCAAGCTCTTGTTACAATCACCAGCCCGATACCAGCTGGTGTCTGATAGTTTAAAGGCAACAGTGGATACCGATCTAAATTAAGTTGTGAAAATTTCACACCTGACCCGGATTGGAACCCTCATCCATTGGTTCAGAGACAAGCATTCTAACCACTGCGCCATCTCGCTATCTGGTATGAAGTGTAATAATTAGCTCACAGGTATATTTATGGTTGTTTGTGGAGAGTACACTACGGAAGAGATTTTTTGAGCACGTGAAATGTGTATTTGAATGGATTCGAAAATGTGCAGTTACCTATCAGTACCACAGTCGGTTACATACTATGTGCACTTGGCTAACAACCCTGAAAAAAAATTCGGCCTTAATTTGATTTTAAATATCTGTTACTTATTATATAGTCTTCTGAACTAACGGTTATAAGAAATAAAATGTCTATAACTATAAAATTATATTTTATTTTAGATATATTGCAGGGTTTCCTTTTGTATCTCTGTATAAGTGGACAAACCAAAATTTTGCTCTCCGAAGTATTTGTGCTCTGTCCGGGCCTGACCTGCCACTGCACAAAACGAACAATTGCAAAGAGAAGACGGAGTTAAAGGACTTCGGGATGACACAAGCTGAGGAGGATTCGTTACGGTCTTAAGCAGTTCGTTATTTTGGATTTTGTTTTCTGGGGAGTGCGTTATCTAACATGAAAACAGAATTTTGTTTTATATTTATTTGTAAAATTGTTTTAAAAGAAGATAGTATGTTTATGATTTTAAGTTTGAAGATTATTTATAAAAGTTTATCAGTTAACCTTTACTCTAAAAAGTTTTCATATTTCCAAAGAAATATTTAGTTATTCAGGAGCACTATGTTTTAAAAGTTATTTTGTATCTAGTTTAAAAAAACTAAACTTAAAGAAACAAACAAGATGATTATGGCAGAAGCAGTAATTACCTATTTGCTACTTTTTAACAGCGAGTGGATGTGTTTTCAAAAAATAAAATATCATTATATTAGTTAACTAAGCCAGTTAATACTAGTTTAAACTAGTAAAAACTCCAAGAAATATTTGACATAATTGTTTCACAGAATTAATATTTAATAAATAATATATTTTATAATATTGTTCTTTGTTATAAAAGTATCGTATTAGTATGCAGTAGTATGTAGGTAATCATATCTAGAAAACATGTTGGTACACATAAAAGAGAACGTTTCAACATTTCAACTACGATATTCTTTGTCATAAGAGAATAAGACTCAAAACCAGATGCCTTTTTATTCAAATGGTTTTATTTTCAGTTCTTTCATATTTCAATATAACATATATAGTATAAACATTTGAACATGACTGATGTATTAACCTACGACTCGAAACATAGGTTAGCTTGTAACCTCTTCAATCATAAGATAAAGTAAAGAACGTAAGAAAAACAAAAAATGGAATTGGATGATGTAAACCGTCTATATAACTTGGCAATAAAATTAATTACATTTTTCACTATAGTCACAAAATAAAATGTTGGTATCAAATTGACTTCGCTCCTATATTTTCAGAAAACAATTTATTTTATTTTTACCTTCCGCTTACCTGTAAAGGAAGGTATTGGAATCATGCAAAAAATCGGGTAGTGAGTTTTTAGTGGATGAGCACGAATTAGGGTCCTTGCAACTCATTTTTGATAGTTTCCCGATGATGTCTGTATGTATGTGTGTGTGTATGTGTGTGTATGTGTGTGGTCCGGGCCGGCAGTAGTTATCTACCGAGTTGGACATCGTTTAGTGCAATTTAGCTATAGATATTATATGATATATGTATACTTAAAAAACACATTTGACAAGGTAACGAAAAAGTTACGTATTTTTGCCACCAGAGCACCGCAAAATCGCCGTGCACGTTCCCTATATTGGAAATTGCTGGTGCTGGTTTCCCATCGGTTGTCGATAAATCTACCACAATTTAAAGGATAATTATTACACTGGCCAGTGCTTTACTTGCAGTGGCGCAATTTTGGTTTTGTGTTTGTTACTAGGTTCTACATTTTGTAGTTTGTTTATATTTCATTTGCTTTAGGTATTTAATTATATTACTGGCCTGGTGGTGGTCATTCTTATGAGCTGTATGTATGTGTGTGTGTGTATGTGTGTGTATGTGTGCGTGTATGTGTGTGGTCCGGGCCGATGCCGTCTGTCGGATAACTCAAATACGAATTACCCAAAAATTTTGATATTTGGTATGTTACAATTGTATACGAATAGGAAGAACTCATTAGATTTTGGTACAAATATCTTCACCGGAAGTGATATTTTTTGAAGATTGAAAAGATTAAGTGTCAAAAATTTCTATAAATTTGGATAAATATAGTATTAATTTGTAATAAGAATAAGAGGAAAAGTTATTTGCAATTTACGTTATAAAAAATTGTCTTTATCTGGTAGCATTAAAGAACTGCAGTAAAATTAAAAAAATAAATTTATCAAATAAAACGTTGAAATCTTGTAATCCATGTTCGGTTGATTTTTGTTTCTGCATAAAAAATATTGACAGATGAGACAAGTTGGCATACTAGCGCTATATAAGTCATAAGTAAGCTATTAAATGTAGTAACTGAACGGAGGATTGCTTCAACAAAGAAGAGTTTTCGTGTGAATGAATCTTTTGATTCAGGTGATACTAATGTCTGTGTTTGAATATTTTAGATTTTTATTTGTATATTTTAAATGGGCACCGGATTGTACGTATACATTTCTGTTTAAAGTCTAGATATGGCGGAAGGTTGTGTGATGGCCACGTCAGATTTTTTTATTTTATTTTGCTGGTAACCATTCAACAGGATTTACTCTCAATCATAGAATGGTACCAAGATTTTATTATTGCGGAATTCAATCACTTTGACCGATTCGTCTTGGTGCAGTTAGAATCTCAATCTGTGCGAAAACCTTTGAAATTCAAAGCGGCAACGAAAAGATTCTTTTTGCAACCAGCATTTAAGACAAATGCCATTTAATTGCAAAATGTTTTACAATTTAACGACAATCACACACTGCCGGTCAAGAGATTTGAACCACGGAACTCCGGTTTGTATGTCATCACATGCAGAGAGCTATGCTTCAACCCGCACAGCTACTGCCTCGATTTTTATAGTCAGATTTAGTCAAAAGATTTATATACCGCATTTTAATTACGAAAATTCGCCATATTTATTTATATTAAACTCAAATGTAATGTTCCCACCATTTTATCCCACCCTATATATCATTTTAACAACCCACCCCTTACTTATTACCCGAGCACAGGTGCGAGTTTTGATTAAAAAACCCGTGATATAATTTCCAACACATTGCCGACAACAATAACAGAGGCGATGCTATTAAACTCATCGTGGAAGTATTCTAAGCACTTCGTTTTATCTCGTGCGGTCTCCACGTCCACTTCTGTGAACCAAGGAGACACGGAGGCAGCAGACGATCAATGCGACAGGTTGGCGGCAGCTGGAGGCGGCGGCGGAGGCGGCGGGGGCGGCAAGAGGCACCAGGCTGTCTGGCGAGGCGATACACTTCCTTGTAGCTTCGTCTTGTGCTCTTGTGTTTCAAGGGTGGATCGTTCGGGAGATGTTGTTAAGAAATTTTATAGAAACTATTTATCAACACGCTTTGATTTTTAACTACAGAATAATCTACCCTGTGGTGTACTGTCTACTATGAGTGAGTACCCGTAAGTTGCAAATTAAATGTTTGTGTACTGCAACTAAAGGAAATCCCAAACTATTGGCCAAGTATTGACAACGATCCGTAGTCTTCTAGTCTGGTACTGGTACTGCAAATATTCATATTTGGCTAAAGGGAACCTGTATTTTCTGAAAATGGCTCGTCGATCGATTTTATTTGACGCTAAATGTGTCCGAATTTGGAATTTATTTCGTTACAATAGGGTATAACCATTTTTTAAAAAGTTTTTTATTGAAACTTCATGTTATTTGAAAGCGATTGAGAGTACTGATAAGCCTTAATTGCTCTTAATATAGCTGTAATTAATTTTTAAAGTTTGTGTGACGTAGATGTATAGCTGAAAATATTCTCAATCAATGGGGCTGGAATTAAAATGTACTCCATGTAAAATCAACTGTTTCTAAATGTTACAAAATATTAAATACAATTTGGTAGTTTCTTTATTACTGTAAGTAAGAATACACGTGAAAACGCATTACTGTGACGTAGATATGTATCGATACGTAAAATCTCAAAACTATTTTCATGGCAATAACTCATTTTTGAGGTCTCCTTTCAATTTAATTGACTGGATTGCTAATTTGCTACTATGGTAATGTACCCAATTGTCAAATTCGTAAATTGCCATCTAATTATTTTGAAATAAATTCGTTTTACAAAGGATAAATTCATTAAATTCGACAGTAAATAATTGTAAACGTGCAGTATACCTTATATTTTGTAGGAACATTTTACATCGTGGTAGGAACTGTGAAGATACGATTAATATTTATTGAGAACATTTCCTAAAGGAAGCTTTCTTGGCCATAATTAACAACTGATAACCCTTTTTGAGGATTACATATTTATCGGTAGACTGAACAGTCAAACTAGCATTTTAGTAAGAATTATGCACAAAATTGTACAAATTCATTCATATTATTTGTGCTGGAAGTAGTTATCTATCGCTTTGAATATTATTTACTGCAATTTAGCTTTAGATATATGATATTTGTAAAGAAATATGTATATTAAAAAAAACAAATTTGACAAGGTAAAGAAAAAGTTGCGTATTTTTGCTACCAGAGCATCTCAAAATCGCCGTGCACGTTCCCTATATTGGAAATTGCTGATGCTGGTAGTAGTCGCTTCCCATCGGTTGTCGATAAATTACCACAAGTCAAAGGATAATTACACTGGCCAGTGCTTGCCCAGCTTTACTTGCAGTGGCGCAATTTTGATTTTGTGTTTGTTATTAGATTCTACATTTTGCATTTTGTTTATGTTTCATTTGGTTTAGGAATTTAATTATATTGTTGGCTTGGTAGTGGTCATTCTTAAGAGCTTCAGCGGTGTTTTCGGGTAACTCGCATGTTGTTCGTATCTGAGTGTATTTCTCTCATTCTACTACGTGGTGCAACATCTGTCATATATTGGTGCTTGTGTCCTTTCAAATAATGTGCTTGTCTTAGTTTGGTATGTTCGATGCGTTGTCTTGTGAGAATGATTTGTTCTTTCCGAAAATCGGTATTCGTTCAATATTGGTTTCATTTTTACTTTCTTATACACAGTATAAATAAGTCTTAATATCGATGACTAGATTTTCGCGGAAATACAACATGTTTGCGGTCCTTTGAGTCCGTATTGACCATTTTCTCAATGATGTCTGTGAAAATAGAAAATTATGAAACTTGGTATTTATAAAGTTTAGGATATTGCGCAGAACTGAAAAGATTTTGGTCACATTTCGAAAACCGGAAGAGGAAGTTTTCTTAAAACAACAATAAATTCAATTTATTTCAAATATGTTCATTTCCTGTATCAGCTTTCAGTTTTGAGAAAAACAAAATTATAAATGGAATAAATACATTTCCATAATCATAGTTACTTGAAAACAAACAACTTTAGTCAGTTGTCAGTTATTCTATTATGTCAAACGTGTGTCAGGTGCAATAATAATTACGAGTACATACAGTTGTGTCGTGTGTATAAGAAAGTCGTGTGGTGGCCACACCAGATTTGTTCATTAAGAACCCATATCATTCAAATTAATTTAATTGTTTTCCAAGTTTCTTAATTTAATCAAAATGTTTCACGTTTCTTTAGAAACAACTCAAATAACCGTTAAATTTTGTTTCATTCAATGTGTAAAAGTTTTGTGCTTTACTGCGGCATTAGTATAATAAAACTTTTTTTTTCTTCTACCGTAATATTTTCCATTCATATTGAGCCACACAAGAATTCATTCGCCTTTCCGAAATTTAAGAAAAAGAAACCTGGTGAGAATTACCTGTCAAATACCGACGCCGCTAGATTGATACCTTCAAACAAGTGAATTTCTTTTTATTTCAGAATTCAGAAGTAAGAAAGAACGCTTGTGTGAACATGGCTTATAATTTTCCATGTTTAATAACATAATTCTACACCAACTTGACAAACCATTACAGGTTACAAATAAACAAACAGAGGAACAGGATTTAATTAAAAATTACCTTTGCTAGAGATTGCATGCTTTCATTGAGGAAATAGAATGTCAGCTCCTACATGATCTTACGCCGCGTTTGTCTCTGTTCTGTTGTTCAAGCAGTGAAGGGTTGTCTTTGTGGTAGATGTGAATGCGAATGTATTCTATTTGGGGTGTATCGCCGTCGCTGGAGCAGGTGTTATGGCTTGACGAGGCACGGCATGAAATGAGAATGAGACACTCTAGTCTAATGTATTCCTACTTCATGTGAAATTGAAATTTAATGTTTATTGTTCTTGTAAGGAAATTCAAATTGTTCTTTTGTTAAATTATGTTTAGCTTGAATTTATGGATTTTGTGTTTCATTTTCAATTTTATTTAAAATTAATAATTACATTTTTCCACGACATGCTGAGAAAATTCAATTTTCTTCTCGCGAAATTGTGAGGAAAGTAAGCTTTTCCTCTCTATAGTAAGTAAGCAGTGCTGCCACCATAATTCTATTTTACAATAAAATATTTTAAAAATTGTCAGAAATTCATTATGATTTAATTGTGGTACTTACTTATACTGTGAACATTATTTCACAATTCTGTCTTATACATACATTTTATACAATATTTCACAATTTTACAACTTTAGTTTAAGCCCGTCTATATTTTTTCCGAATTCCTAGAATACTCTAGATTTTACTTTTGTTTCTATTCCACTCTTTTCGCCACTACTACGGCTGCCCGAAACCAGCCAGAAATTCGTACATTGCCGCATCCAAGCTATGCAATGTTATTTTGAAGTTGAAAAACACTGTAAAAGTGTTTTCGTTGCGAGTAAACTGTAAACTGTCAGATTATTATTGACTTCAGGATAAAGTTTCATAAACATTTAATAGATAAATAATGGATCTACAGATTTGCGTTTTAAATTTTTTTTAAAATTAATTCCTATCAAGAGATATAATGTTTGCGAAATTTTTATAATCATGTAAAAATTTCCAATCAAAATTTTAAAAAGGGACATCTGTAGATGCATTCTTTCTCTATTAAATCCTTGTTGAAATAAAATTTTACCATTCTTGTACTGGCCAGAAAACACTCGCTACGTTAGTACATTTTATGCTGGATTTTAGAAGGTAGGTGGGCCTCTTAATGTAGCATATTGGCTTACTTACTTCAGTGAAACATTTCATTGTTTATAAACGTTACTTATACACATAACATATATAACCTAACTTCTAGTTATGTGTTTACAATGTTTTTAAATATGTCGTGAAACAAATGTTGTGTCACACGAGAGGAAAGCTCTTTTTCCACTCTAGCTCGATTGCTTCATTCGCTTCGCTCGTGACAACAAATTTAGAGCTCGAGTGGGAAAAAGAAACGCTTTCCTCTCTAGTTGGACAAATAACTATTTTTTATATTTATGCGGTGGAAAGATGATTGCGTAACCCGTAACATGACCGTTTGTAGTTCTGTTACAAATTTCAATAAAACTGCAAAAGATAAATAAATAACAGCAATATTTATCGACGCAGTTTATACCAAACGAAAATTTTAATCTATAAAGAAAGGTATTGTCAAAATGTATGAATATCTAGATCGTCTCAGGCCGCCTTATAATTGCAATTTCGTCGTACTCCCCATTTGAAAAGCTGGGCATTAGAGTTGAATATTGCTTGCGACAGGCAAAATGAATTCGACTGTGTTGATTCAAATATAACAAGGATCGTTTTGCTAAATTTTGCAATACCAGCTCGTTCATTATACTAAATAATTTCAAAGTATGCTTTGATATTTCGACGCTATCTGTTGAATTGAACAGTTAATAAAACATATCACCGAAATAATTTAAATGTCAATATTATTCTTTTCTGGTTTCAAATCATACTGGATATTTCAACAGTGTCAAATATTATTATGGACAATTTCAATTCGTTTGGCGTTCGTCATTTATTATTTAAATTTAAACAACACAGCCAGATTTTCAGGCACATAATAAATGGTAAAAGTACAACTTGTAATCACACATTATAAAACAAACTACATTAAAGCGGAACTTCAAATATTACTACCCGAGCCTATTCAATTCTCGAAACCTCAGAGATCCAAATTCAACTACAAGAAATTTTAGCGTAGAATCATAAAACACCCGATAATTCAGAGACAAGAAAATGCATACATAGAAAATTCAAATCTCGAATCCGATGGATGTAGAAAACGCATGTAAAGAAATATCCAAATATAGAAAAAAGTATTGGGATTTTTTCAGCTATTGTGAAACAATGGTTTAGAAATAATTTTTGTATAACAAAAAAAATTTGCTGTAGGCTTTTTATACTATATATAACTGACCTTACCATCCCGAACACGCCGCTGCGTGCAGCTTGTGGGACTACCACAAGAGGGGTGACTGAAACGGATGCACCATACTCATTGTGTTGGAACGATTTTCAACTTTATTTCAATACCGGTAACACTCGAGCAGAACATGTGAGAATCTGGTGCATGCGTAATTAAGGCGGCCTTGATTTTTCTAGATTTGAATATTCTTTACATGAATCTTCTGTGTCCACTGGATTCTTGATATGAATTTTCTTTTTGTTTTTTTTTGTGTATGAGTTTTCTTAGTCATGAAGTTTCGATCGTTTTTTGACTCTAGGTTTTTTATCTTCATTGAATTTTCTAGTTAAATATTCTAGTGTTGCAGACGTCTTCCTAAATTCTCTCTAGATGGATAATCGGTACCGAATCTCTTAAATAAATAAATCGTTCATAACATTGATTTACAGGTTTGAGAACAAAAGAAACAGATTTATAAACGACAACACACATTTTATATTGGTTTTGACAGTCTACAACTTTCTCCCGTAATAGTATAAGTTTAGTTTATATAGCAAAGTAATCTGTAGGCTGTAACCGAAATTCGTGTTCTCGAAACGTGCACAACTAGGACGAAGCGTGTAGAAGGGTAAAGATGAAGAAACAAAATGAGCATGTTGTATTACATTTATGTGATAAGAGGCATCTTAAAGTTTGTGTACCTCTTGCCAAGATAACTTCATTTTGGCGTAAATGGAGATGTACATCTGTTTAACGAGCATGTCAAGATTGTTGTATTAGTTTTAAAACTCATATTTAAGTTGTAAACATTGAGGAGTAAACATTTTACCACAAGAACCAAGAAGAATAAGTTGAAGCATATATTTTTGCATATAAAGTTTTTATAAACTTTTAAACAACTTAATTCAGTAAATATTTTCTTTTAAATGTAATTATAATCGGGAGTAATATAACAAGTGTGTTATGATTATCATCGGTGATAGCATGAGTTGGTCGATGAAAATTGACTGAGTGCGCAGCAAGAGTTCAATTTTCCGAAAACTAACGAATGCTATCAGCTATGATTAATCATAGCCTGAGTTATATTTGGTGAGAATATATAATAAATGAATCCAAAATGTTTGGATATATTTTTTCAGTAGCTGTCAAAAACGTTTTAAATTCTTTTTACCTTTCTCAATTTGGCGTGTGGCACATTTTAAGTCTGATTTTTGACAAACAGCAAACTGCGCAAACGTATACAACGTACAAGTTCGCAACACTGCGGACTTGTCTGTATGTAATGTATATTTTTTGTGTTATCTCTAAATTATCTAATAAATATCTACATAATAACTAGTTAGTTATCTTTATCTAGATAAGTATATCGTTATCCTTCTATTACAACACTAATTATAGTTATAAATAAGTTAAATATAATCTAACATGAACATTTATTAATGTGAACAGTCGCTCATGTGCAAACATTTTTAACATTGCCTCCTACTACAGATGACAGTAGGTACATATAATAAAAAAATCTGACGTGGCCATCACTAAACCTCCCGCCTTGACACTGTAATATGTGAATTTGGATTTGGTTAGGCTACTTTTTGTAATTTTTGTTATAGTTCTTCAAGCAAAGTACCGATTCCTATTGGCATTGAAATCAAATTAGCTCTTTGTAGATAAATTTTTTATTTTATTATTACCTTATATCCAGTTATAATAATAATGAATCGATGATACTTCTTGACTGAATACGTTTAATGCAAGGATGAAAACTTAATGGAATTCAGTCAGTTTTTAATTTATTATATTTCGGCTCCTATAGGTTATTCTAATTTTCAACCCAGTTAATAATATATTTATATTTAAAAATGGTGTTACAAAAATTTCAGAAACTGTGCATACGTCTGTTCATCTATCACATTGACATTTCATTTTTGTTTTTAAATTTTTTTCCTATATTATGATTTACAAATCGTGGTAGGTAAAATTACAAATTTTTGAAAATTAATTTTCCTTTATTGGTAAGAGATATAGAAACGATGTTAAATAAATATTGTAAAAGATAATTTGTTCTTTCAAATGTCGAATGACAAATTGTAACTATCGCAGTATTTACTATATTTTTTGCAAAAAATGTTAAAATGCTTCAAGAAAATACCATTTCCGGTTGGCAGATTTTTACCAAAATCTTATCAGCTCTTCATTAACATATATAAATGTATATTGCAAAATATTAGAATTTTATGTTCAGTAGAATTTGAGATAATGAATCAGAACGAAAGACTATAGTAGGCGCACATACAGACTTCCATACATACACACACACAGACACACACACACACACACACACACACACACACACACACAGACACACAGACATCATCGTGAAAATAGTCAAAATAGGTTCTAAAGGTGCTAAAACGTGCTTATTGACAAAAATCTCGACATCGAATTTTTTCACGATCCCTATACCTCTCTAGGCGAGAGGTAAAAATTTAAAAATCTTATTCAAGTTTAAGTATCTAAAGAAGAATTTATAGCTACTCAGAGATTATATAATTTCAAATTCGTTTATTTAACTGTCGTATCAACTTATAATTTCTCTAAGAAAAACGTTTGCATGTTTAGGATGTTTTATATTAAATATTTGATTAATATCCATTTCTGTCATTTTAGAAAAGGAACTTTTCGCGTTATGAAATTTAGAGTATTGCGTGATGATCCTTATAATTGTTTTTGTATAACTTTCAGTCTGTGAGTTTGTTTATATTTATTGCTATTTAACTTTTGATATTCGCTGGAAGTCAACTTTAAATACCCCTATGATAAATGAATGTTGAACGTGAAACGCGAAAAATGATAAATCGTTGTCAAGTTTAGAACCAAAATTACTTCCAGTTAAAAATATATAAACATTCTTGAGCTTTTTTACTTGAAATCTTATCGGAAGACAAATCTTCTGCCATAAGATATAAATCAGTATTTATCTCTAACTTTTTTCTTTTTTCAGGTAAGTGTCTCATCAGTCTTGTTGCTACGAATGCAGGTAAACCAATTACAGCATTTATAAAGTCCATCACTCATAATAATAGCAATTCCTTGGAAATATGATTTATACGTCAAACAATTTTATTAGGTTGATCCATTCTTCGCTCCGTTTCATTATCCCAGTCGTGATTCATTTAAATAATCCGCCTATTAATCTATCGCACGAGAGGGAGATTTATCTGCTCTTCTGCCGGAACTAAGCGCAGCAGCGAAAATGCAAACACAGGGTGCTGGAGAATATAGATATTGAACATGGTGACTATTTCTGAACATCAAAAATTTGCAGAAATGTACTTCTTTCTTATTGCGCACTGTAATTATTAACGTATAACCAAATCTTTATAAAATTAAATAATTTTGTCCAAACATTGAATAGATAATTTTGAAAATGGTAGGAGATACGGACTCGATTTTGTTACAATTCTCAGCGTCAGTTTAGATTTTAGATGGTTGATTTTTTTTACAAATTTTCATAATCTCAATTGTTTAGGCATAGGCTTTTTTGCAATTTTATATATATTCTTCATAAAAATGTACCCATTCGAATTTTTCGCTTCTAAGAAATAACTGACTGCTGTTAAGCTCTGTTTACACATGGATTCTTTGAGGATTATTTCTTGCGTCTGAATCCTGGAAAAATAAATTTACTGGTTTGAAGCTATCAATGAATTAGAAATATTTCTCATTGAAGATTCAAGTTAGCGGCGCCGCTATTTGATTATTTTCCTC
Organism: Agonum fuliginosum; assembly: GCA_947534325.1. Taxonomy (NCBI): domain Eukaryota; kingdom Metazoa; phylum Arthropoda; class Insecta; order Coleoptera; family Carabidae; genus Agonum; species Agonum fuliginosum. The sequence goes on from OX384031.1 coordinate 7,667,661, forward strand.
AAGATTCGGAAGCATGAAAGAATCTTCAAAGAATCTTTGTGTGAACAGGGCTTAACCTATAAATTATTAGTTTCATTTAAAATAAGACTCTTTGACTTAATATGCTTTAACGTTCAATTAACAAAAAAATGTAAAATAGGCGACTAGCACCCAAGATTTATTTACTAAAAGTGAAATTTAACCCCTGGAACCCAGTAGACTTATAGTCGAATCCTGCATTCATACATAGGATATTGTCTTGGTTCATATATCTTTTATATTTTATTTTGCTGGTAACTATTTGTTTTGGTGCAGTCAGCAACTCAATCCGTGCGACGACCTATGAAACATAAAGCGGCACAGATAAATTCTTTTTGCAACCAAGACTACATTTAATTTGTGTGATTTCAAAATGTTTTACAATTGAACGTCAATCACACACACTACCGGCCGAGAGACTTAAACCAGAAACGCCGTTCGGACGTCATTACATGCAGAGAGCTGTGCTTCAACCTCGAGCAAACTTTCTTGAATAATAATAAATGGTAACGCAATTCACAGTTCATCTCAGAACCCACCAGACAGAGCACTGTCACAGACAGCTGTTTCGACCAATTAGGTCTCGTCAGTGTGACTTAGCTCAGTTTCTGGTGTCAGAACGCTTAACCTCAGGGTAGGTTATCCGCCTACGCGTTGGTATTGCGCCCGGAGAGACACCAAGAAACTACTAGTGCCATCTGTGAGGACTGAGATGAGACCTAATTGGTCGAAACAGCTGTCTGTGACAGTGCTCTGTCTGGTGGGTTCTGAGATGAACTGTGAATTGCGTTACCATTTATTATTATTATTCTTGGTAGTGATGTACTACGGTGGGGTTGCCCTCGTGTCGTCACAGCTATTCTCAGTTGTCTGACATAATGATGGACCACTGAGATGTTGCTGTATTTAGACACAGAAATTTTCTCTCATTCTTGAATAAGTTTCATAATTTTCTGTGTAGAAAGCTTTAATTATTATTAGTGGGGAGATAAGGTATGGAACTTGTGCACTATGCTGAATGTATGGTTGAAAATCGCTTGTGATGTTGTGATCAGCCGTTGGAAGAGGCAGTCCAATCAGTCTAAAAATACTTGTTGATATTTTTATTGCTATCTACTACTTTTGTTGCGCAAAACTTAGTTTGTCGGCTGTCTTCCTACAACTGATCGCAACTCGCAAGCTATTTTCGACCATACATCTTCGCAAGAACGTTCTTCATAAATTTGATGCATGTGGCGAATCTCTCCACTATTAACAATGAAAGGTAGAAGGTAATTTCTGGAAGTAACAGAAGCAGGTCAGTTGAATGAACTGGTAGGTACAGAAGTCACCATTCGGCTGAAACGACTCAGATAAACTATGACGACAGCTATCGCTGAGTTAACTACTGCTAGCATGATAGCAGTTAGTAGCTGCGCCGGTTGAAGCACAGAGCTTTCTGCATTATGTGATGACGGATGAGGTATGAACCCTGAGTTCTGTCGTTTAAATCTTTCGTCTGGCAGTGTGTGATTGTCGATCAATTATTGTTAAAACATCTTGCTATTAAGTCGAACTCGGATGCCTCAAGCTGATCACTTGATCATCTGAAATGTAGTCCTGGTTGTAAAGAGTATTTCCGTTGTCTCTTTGTACTTCAATGGATTGAGGTTCTGACTGCACCAAGACGAATCGGTCGAATCGCTTCCATAATAGGCTCCGCCACTGTATTTTTTTTTTTACAAAACTATGACGATTAGTAAAAACGCGATCAAAACAATTCCGACTATTAAGCGAGATATGATCTTTTAAAAGTCTGGTATTTAGTGGTGACATTTTCCTTAATACAAATGATTTATTTATTTTATATTAAAAAGTCGTCTTGCTATACTAAAATCATTTTGTAGCAGTTAAAAGTATAAAATAAAATCATACGCAAATGAAATAAGCTCGAGTAATGTAATAATGACAGATGGTAGTTACATTCTCTGCCGCATCATGTCTCTTCTCTATTGTTCCATAAAACAAACCATATCCTACTATCTAAGTCATGGAATCTTATATATTGTTATTATCTTTTAAATGAAATGATTTAAAAATTTTCTTACTTCACTATCAGTCATAACTGGGCATGTAATTTATAATATCCCTTATTTCGATTATGGTGGATAGTGATGCCGTGAGACGAGACGAGACGAGAAATAGTCAATTCTCGTCTCATCACAAATTTTCGAGACGAGAATTTTTAGTATTCTCGTCTCGGTCATTTTTCAGCTGTTCATTTCTCGTCTCAAGGAACTCGATTCTCGTCTCGTCTCAAATTTCTCGACAAAAAATTAGAGCCACGTAACGATTTTTGCAAGAACTATTAGATTTCGCGTCATGCCCAGTCACACATGTAATACTTGTACAGAGTGATCGGAGTGATCAAAACAAACTGACAGTCACGTGACCCGCAATTTTCTTAAATGCTATTAAAACTAGACTTCTAGGAAGAAAAGTTTGATTTCCAAGTTCATGGGTGTGCGACTTAGGATAATAAAGATTTTTAATTTTAGTAATTTTATTAAACTCAACAATATTTTCTAAATGAATAATTAAATAAGTTACAATAGCCAATAATTAGTGATGACCACCGAAAACCGCCAATATTTAAAAATAAAACTTGTGTGCAGCGCGCCATCTGTCGGTAGTAGTGAGTAGAAAAAACATCGTAACCTCAAATTTAATGATCTGACTACAACTACAAATTGAATGTATTTGATTATAGTTTTATTCGTTACAAAAAACATTGTACAAACCACTTGCGGAAAGACACCATCCCAGCATTCGCGTAAATGAAACCCTCGCTTCGCTCGTATTTCAAAAAACCGCTCATGTGGGATCAAAATCTTCCCGCATTTGGTTCGTAAATAACTATTCACTATTCTTGATTGTTCTTTTAATAATGTAGCTCCCGATGATGACGTATGTGACGTCGAAACTAGTCGACTGAGAAATAAAATATTGTTGAGTGCATCCCAGTAATTTTTCTTCATTCTTGATTAAAAAAAGATATTTTTAAGTAAAAATTTCGAGAATTCTCGAGTTCTTGAGGGTATTTCTCGTCTCAAAATTATGAATTCTCGTCTCACCCCGAAAATCCGAGACGAGAAATTTACTGATTCTCGTCTCGTAATTTCGAGACGAGACGAGAATGAGACGAGAAATTTCTCGTCTCGGCGGCATCACTAATGGTGGAGATGTCTAATGAGAGTAAATCCTGTTACCTATCAGCAAAAAAAAAACTTTTCCCACAGTTTACTGTGTAGAATCCGTCACCAGATTTTCAGCCCCTATTTATTTATCACCCTGTGGTGTCCAGACGAATTTGAAAACCTGCGAATGGCAAAGCCATGTACCAGGCACGTTGCGTCAACGTTACGTGCTGGTGCTGGCGTTACGTTCCGTCTGTTTGTACTCGACGTTCGCATCTGCTACTGCAATGCGGATGATGCTGACAACGGTTAGGATCGTGTCACGGGGTCGAATTCTCGCGAGATAATGCGCAAAATGGGAATGAATACCGGATATTTACGGCTTATTTTGTTTGCGAGCTGGCCTTTTTGCTCTCATTTTGTTACTCATAATCTTCTGCGGGTTTTAAATTGGAAACATGCTTTGTAAAATCAGCTTGTAAATTTACTACTTTAGAGAAAGTGTCAGGTGTTAATATATAAATCAGGGATCCTAACTGCAACCAAAACGAATACTGGGATTATTTTGGTGGATCGGGACAAAACCTGTACAGATTAAAAAATTGGTTGATTCCATAACCGTCATCGGATGGTTGAGTACTGGTTCGAACGCTTTAAAACATTAACTAAATTTAACTATTAAATGAATGAGGATAATTACTCGACTGGTTAATGAATGGGGTAGAAAATTACTCGAAATGCAGTCAATTATATACTTTATTCACGAATCCGACGTTTCGGCATACACTAATGCCTTCATCAAGGGATGGTGAAATTTTTTAAGCAATATTAATATTAGAGCTCATGCCAAATAGAAATGGGAATGTCAATCATTCCTCGCGCATCTACTGTCTCACACCAGCAGCGTACAAAGAAATAGCATTGGCCCGTTCAAGTAAGGAGGGTGGAGCAAGCGCAAATGCGTCTTCTGCGCATCGAATCTCATTCCCATTTCTATTTGGCATGAGCTCTACTCTAACTATTAAATTTTTAGGAAAATTACAGTTTTCTCTGTAATTTTCTTGAATATTTTGTTTGATCATCCAGTTTTTTCCTATTTCAGTGCAAAAATTTATCAAATTTTTTAATATCTTAATAGACTGGATTGTTATTAAATGCATCATTAAAACGAAACCAGAACATGAACTGTTTCTCTGAAAACCGATTATTTACTAAACCGGAACAAAACCGAACCACCTAGTCTTCAGTGAACCCGAACCGAACCTGAATCATTATTTTGTGCGGTTCGAGTCCCTGAGGTAAAATTCATTAATAATAGCAGGACTTTATTTCAATTCAATAATGTATTGTAAACCTACCGGAAAAAATAATAGTAAAAACAAATATATCACACAAAAATGTTGAATGTTTGTAAAGATTCGTATTAGTGTTTGTTTAAAGGGGTCGTGCCAACTCTATTTTAGGGAAATTGCGTGATTTTATGTATGTATGTATGTATGTATATCGCACAAACAATTATTTTAACTACATCGACACATACCATGTATCTACTAATCTACAATATTGTTTAATTTGCCAATTTTAGTAATATGTATTCAATTTTAATTAAATACTAATAACATCAGATTAGTAAACGGAACTAATTCTAAAAAAATTAATTCGGAAATTTGTTCATCCAACTGGGAAATTGCTCGGTTGTTCGCAGGTTGTATCCGGACATCCGAAGACCTTTTTTCTGATAAAGCATTTCATTTCCATTTGCAGTATTGTTAATGTAGCAAGAGTTGCCAAAACGCTCGCCAAAGCGTAATTTGTGGTTATGGTAATTAAAAGTATCCCTCAAGGCTTTGTAAATGTGAACAAATAATATCAATTAGTATTTTTTTAAATTATATTTTAATTATAAAACGACATAATATTATAAAACAAAATCGTTCCATCTATGAACTCGTCAAAGAGTATTGTATCCAGGTTAGTGTATATGGTGTGAGGTTTGGTTCAAAGGTCGATATAATGTATGATTCAATGCAAAAAACCAAACACAACACTAACTGAGATACAAAACTCGGCACTAGGTTGATCACGACGCGTTTTGATCTTTCAATCATCATCAGATGAGGGTGGCTGATATATTTTAATTTTGATATACTTTTACATAGTATTGCCTTTGCTTGGAAAATTAAAACAAGTAATATCAATTTGTGCCATGTAAAAAAATTAATTTTAATTATTAAACGACTTTAACATAATTTTACACAATATTGTTAGAATTGAATGTGATTTTAAATGTTTTTCGTAGACTTTTAAGATTTTATTTACAAATTTTTTAGTATTATTGCTTTTTACAAAATATTTTATAGCCAGTAATATGATTAGTTATTCCTGCTCTTTCAGATTATAAGTTTAGAAATTTTATTAAAGATTTTCTTTTGAGAAATACTTTATATAGGTGTGTGAATGCATTTCCAAAATATACGTAGGTAGTAATTGTTGTACCTATGGTGTATTTTTGACATATTTACATTATCTTTAACAACTTCGAAATCATAATCTAAAATGTGAAGCTCAAAAATTACATTACAAGTACATTCAAAAACTATTTACATCACTTATCCCTAAACGAATAATCAAGATATAAAATAAGATAAAAGATTTCGTTTAAAAGTTTGAAGCAACGTTTAAATTTGAATGACGATCCCTATCTCGAACTTCAATATAAAGCACAAAAAATCATTTACGTTGATAAAATCTCCAAACATCAAAATCCGTAACTCAAAACTAAGCGGCATTTGCGAAGATATCATCTGTGAGCTCTTTTAATTTCCATTTAATAGCGCTACTGGGTAGCATGCTAGTGACACATGTGATAAACTCTGAACATTGCCGGCGCCGCCTGAAATGAATTTAATATCGTCTGGCGCGGGTGTACGGGCGTCAAATTACAAAACAACGCGTTCTTTTGCACAAACAAACGTTCGAGTTTACGCTAGCGCTAACTCTCTCTCTTCCGGCATGAGACGGGAATTACTAGAGGGGATTCCCCGGTCCTCACTAAAGGATTTCATCGCAGATCGCAGACGTCTGTGGAATTAAATACGAGTTTCGGATTGAATTTTATGTTGTGAACGTTAATCTTACGTTGCGATTCTGCATTGATTAAAAGGTTTGGAGATGGGTTCATTACTGGAGCCCCAAATATTTACATTTGCAGTTTAATTAATTTAGTAATTTGTGGAACATTGACTTGAACATGTATCACTTTACCGACAAATTGGAATCCCCACATTCAAATGAGTATAAATGATTGAATTTCTTGAGACTAATTGGGTCTAGACTTGTATTTGTCTATTAAACGTGTGATTGAATTGAATCTATCTTACGACGAATTCTATTTAGGACGATCCTCTACTGTGCCAGAAAACAGCAAAAAACATGGATTTCGCCCGCCACTCCACAGCGTTTATTGTTGTGTTAAATGTTATAATCTAAAGATATGGTTGAAAATAAAAGTACAATATACAAAATGGCCGATGTAAAATTTTGCTTTAAAATCGAAATTATGGTAATTAGAATTTTGATAATTTTTGTCATGTTTTGAACACAAATATCTTATATTTTAAAACGAATTTAAAAAATTCGGTCGGGTATTTCGCAGATTCAAACTTTGTTTACAGTATATTAAAATTATATTGTATATATTATTATATTTTTGAAGTTAATTCACTTATAAATAAAAGTACAGTGGCGGGCGAAAACCCTCTTTTTACAAATATCTATTGCAGTTTTTTTTACAAATATGGGTACCTACCAAAATTATTAGTTTTCATCAAACATAAATTATTTGTTATTATTATTTTTAACAAAACAATAAACGCTATATAGGATAGCGTGCGGAATCAATGTTTTTGACTGTTTTCTGTCATGGGTATAGGAGGAGGATCACTTTAAAGAATTAAAATGACTTGAGTTTAGTGGCTATGAGTTCAGTGAAGTGGAATGAAGGATTGTGGTCGTAAAATTGCGAATGAATTATTGTCAGATTTTTCACATATTTATATATGTTGATATTGTAGTTTTTTTTGGGATTTTTCTTGGTAAATTTAACATACTCATACCTACCTATGGATAATATTTTTCTATGTAGAATTCCAGAGTTTCAGCAATTTCTGGCATGATTTTCATAGATCATTTTTACAATTTTATATTTCCGAAATCTTAACGTCGTGTCATAATTGTATTGGTTTGTTTGTTTCATTTTAATTTTAAATTAGTTATTTTGATAGGTAGGTACCTACCTACTGGACAAAAATCTACCATGCATTAAAATTACTTCATTTTTGGGTAGAATTGGTAACTTGATATTAAATATTTACTTACCTAATTTTATGCCTTTTTGCCTTTCGTTGTAAGGCTGTCTTTGTTACATTTTCTTCTTGCATCTTCTTCTTCTGAAGTTTTCTTCCGTACATCCTTTTTTCAGGTTTTTCTATTTTCCATTATTGCTTTTAACTCTTGTCTATTAACATCTTTTCGTTCTAATGCTCCTCCGATTTCTTGATGTTTTTATTGACCTTCCCCTTTTTTCTTTTTCGTTGCCTTGCTTCGCATTCTCATGTTGTAACTCTTGTATCTTTCATTCTATCTACGTGTCCTAATTATCTTAGTTGGCTTTTTTCTATCATGTATTAGACTGGCTATTTTACATGAATAGTTTATGAAATTGAACAACGAAAAAATAAGAATGACTCTTTAGTTTAATTTGTTTAGTTCAACTTTAACTCCCATTTAAAAGTTAGTAATAATTGTTTGCAAAAAGACGAAACTATTATAATTTCGATATAGTTAATGGTGAATCACTATCACACGACGTGCGACATGCCTGCAATACGTACAATTTTTTTCATTGATCATTTATCACACAAATCATTTTAGCATATTTTTATTATCCACTTCCCACTTGAAAAATAAAATCCACAGGAGATTTCAAGAATGTGAACATTCCGGCTTCTTACTTGCTATTTTTGTCTATTAATATCGTACCAGATTGCTAATTTCCACCCATCATTATTTGATAATAATATATCAATTGTGTATCCAATGTAATTCTCCGGGATGTTTGTATTGAGAAGTAAGTTTTGATCGTACTCAAGATATGGCTAGGACAGAATTACATAATATCATTTAAAGTAAAAGAATATTTTTAAACATCCCATGGACGATTCATGTCAAGTGGGTTACTTGCTTGATCATCTCTCTCTTTTTCATTCAAATTTTCTTCAAAGGTTTTTCATTGCACATTCGTTCCTCATTGCCAAAACCTGTTTGTACATTTCATCAAAGTTCCAGAAATCACAAATAATTATTAAAACAATTTTCCAACCCTCCATGTAACATAATTTATATACATTACACAATTAGAAACTCGCCAACGTCCCTTAGCTGGGCGTCATTTTCAGCCTGCGTCGCATGGCTGACTTGCAGAAATCTATTAGGTGATTGTTGATCCCTGGCAATGTCGACTTGCCGTGATAATTGTAGTAATTGCTCGCGGTCTCTTGTTCCCGGCATTACACGTTGTGTCCCGCCATTGTTCCCGCCAAGCCCCCCTGCCCCGGTCCTGAACACTGAAGCCCTGGTAGATTATTCCACGGGGCTTTCACTGCACTGACTTTGTTCCCGTTAATACGTTATTGTAATATAATACGGTAATTGGGAACATCTTCATAGCTGTCAACTAAATGAGTTTGTTCTCTAGAATAGAATTTCGTTGCTTGTCTTATTGCCGGTTAATTCATACTGCGAATGGGGAATAATGCAGTGAATGGAGAGATTAGCGGTTGGAAGACACGAATTCTAGCTTTATTTTATTGTAATAACATAATATTAAGAGGCCCGTCTACTTCCTAAAATCCAGCATAAAATGTACTAACGTAGCGTGTGTTTTGTGGTCAGTACATCAATGGTAAAATTTAATAGAGAAAGAATTGATCTATAGATATACCTTTTTAAAATTTTGTTTAAAAAAATTGTAATTATAAGAATGCCGAAAAATTTAAAAAAATCAAATTTTTGCAAACTTTACACGGTTATATCTCATGATATAAAGTAATTTTTAAAATTTTAAGAAGGCACATCTGTAGATCCATTCTTGCTCCTTGCTCTAGTAAATATTAAAAACATTATCCTGAAGTCAATAATAATCTGACAGTTTACTCGCGACGGAAACACTTTTACAGTATTTTTCAACTTCAAAATGACATTGCAAATGACGGCAAAGTACAAGTTTCGGGATGGTTTCAGGCAACCGTAGTAGTGGACAGGAAATTACTGTACTTATTTTTTCTCAAGTTAATCATATATGATAACTGCACAAAACCCGTACGACACTGCAAATCGTCTATTATTGCTATGTTTCAATAAACCAACGGAGTATAGTTCATTAGTAAATTGAATATGCATCCCCAAAAATCTTCTTTCTTAGCTAAAAATAGTTATATTAGGTACATCAACATTTTTCTACTGAAAAACTATTGTCTCTTTGATCAGACATTTGATAGGTACTTAATATACAATTTTTATCTAAAAGTGAAACTTTCGGGCCTCTGTAAATTTGAGGCCTAGGGATTGGGTTAAATAGTCCTTCTACCTTCTATAAAATGGCCTAGTTGCCTTGTTTACGCTATGGACCTGAACCGTGTGTTATAATTAATCGTGCCTTACAGGAAACATTTCAGCATAATTGCATTTTCTAATTCTAAATGACAACAAGATAATATCTGAGATTTAGTCCACTGTTTGTAAACTATATTTGCTCATTAAATCTCGACACATAATTAAACGCAGCTTAATTAATTATAAACAGTCATAGAATATTATATAAAATAATTAGTTCAAACAGAAATTTCAAACTACAAATACTCGTTTGGTATTATCAAATATGAAAATGATCTACGCACTATTTAACTTTAAGCCATGTTTCCATCGAATGCTTTAATATTTAATGACTTGTCAATAAGGGTAATTACTACACTAGGCTACCATTTATAGGTAGCTATTTTATTTAGCGTTATTAACAGCAACAGTGTCAATATTTCTAACATTATCTGGAATATACCTTAAAGCAAAAATATATTAACAATAAATGTAGATTACCCAAGTGTGAGAAGGATTAACGAAGAAAGAAAAGGATTTAGAAAAAAAATGAAGTCTTATTCACACTGTTCAAACGATTGTTTAATAAAATGCGACCGGTTTCGACCACTTAGGTTATGCGTGCACTTACGATTTTCTGTCGCCCGACTGTACAGTCCCGCAAATAGAACACACAGTTTTGAATGAAAAAGCGCGCACATGCGACTGAATAATAGCAGCGATTAAAAAGATGCAACCAGCCCTATTTTTTTAGCGACAAGACTGTTGCAATTTAAAATGAGTTACAAAGTAAGGAATTAATCTACGCCCACTTGCTCCTGCTACTGTTTAGTTTTATTCTTATATTTGGTGAAAAACCGATTTAAATATATTTTTACGTGTATTTGAATATCGAGGTGCAATTATTATTTGATATAATTCTTAATATTTATTCTGTAAAATTGAAAATATACAGGTTGTTCCACAACTTAGGACAAAAAATTAAAGGGTATATACTGTACGACGTGCTGATCATGAAAACATAAAGAATTTTTTTAAAACTCGAAAAAAATTTCATCGTATTTGAAGCAAACATTTTTTTGCCGCTGGTCGGTAGATATTTTTAATAATTTTTTTCAAATCTTCTACAATGAAAGTAATTGTTTACACAATATCTAATACTAATAAATGTCAAATTATCAAACATACCATCAAAACAGTGATACTTAAAATGTACACACGTCAAGTAAACTACCCTTAACTTTGTGAATTTTAAAATAATTCTTTTTGTTTGATGATCAGCACGTCCTACAGTATATAGGTAGATAGGTAACCTTTAATTTTTTGTCGTAAGTAGTGAAACATCCTGTATCTTGGGGTAATTTATGAAATCTAAAAGAAGGTTATAATATTTCTCCTTTAAAAGCATAATTGTTTTTGTAAAAACACAGTAACAGAGCTACAACACAACATGTTTCTTCAAAATTAATTTAAAAACTAAGAAAGTTGCAATTATTTAATCGCAAGTGCGTGTATCATAAAATTTTCTTGCGATTGCGATTTTTCGATCGCAGCAAGGTTATAATATTTCTCCTATAAAAGCATAATTGTTTTTGTAAAAACACAATAACAGAGCTACAACACAATATGTTTCTTCAAAATTAATTTTAAAACTAAGAAAGTTGCAATTGTTTAATCGCGGGTGCGTGTATCATAAAATTTTCTTGCGATTGCGATTTTTCAGTCACAGCGACCGTAAATCGCAAGTGCAAATTTACATGATAAAATACAAGGGTTTTATATGATGCGTTCAATCTCAATGACAAATCAAAGTATCTAGATTTGTATCTTTATCAACTTCTATTATGCCGAACATTTTTGCAAAACATAACCCGTAATTTGTCAAATTTATCTTAAATGCGATACGAATCTGGATCCGTCTTCTTCTTTCAATTGCCCAAAGGTAGAACAAGTCCTCGTACTATATATGATATCTTCCCTTCGTTCTTCGATATCTGCACGTGGCTGCTCTACTTCTGCGTATGCCAAGTCAAGTCAAAATAAGAAACATAGGATATGTAGAACTGCGCTGCACTGCAATTTGAATAACACTGTAAAAATTTGAAAATTCTTTCTATTGATCTTTATGTAAGAACAACAGTCGTGCGGAAAAACAGGAAACTATATTATCGACTGAAACTAACACGCACGAAACTTGTTTCCGAGTATCATGAAAAGCCAATCATTTTAACAATTAATTTAAATATTTAAATATTCAATGAATTTTTGTCATTTGAAGAACGGAATGTTTAAAAATGTATTTTGTATGCAAACATATTAAACTATATCCTATCGGCACATATTTTACCGTCATCGTTGCACGCAAAAACTAATGAATTTTACAGCCTGTGCACTTGGACATAATTTGCATTTGTTTTGTATATTTTATAATTAATATTTGCACAAAATAAAAATTTGTTTTATTAATAAACAAAACCATCATTTACACCGTATTTACCCATAAACCAGTTAAATTTAATTCTAAATAAAGAATTATAGTATTAACAAATTTATATTATTCATTTTATACATGAAGTAAATTTTTATAAAGAACAGACTTAAAATACAAAAATACAATTATTGTAGATGTTAGTCAATTTTATTAGTAAAATAAACAAAACGTTTACCGAATATCAGTCATCACTCATCAGGAATAACTATTTATATTTTCATTATAATTCCTAGTTTGGATCGTAACATATACACATCATGATAATAATGGTGATTGATTACTAGTTTAATGTTGATTTTTATTTCTGGATTTAATGGGACCGTTTTATTGAAAATTGCATGCGTAAAATAATTTTAAAATAGCGTTTGATAAATACAGTTTTACAGAGGCGTCCATACGGGAGGATTAAGGGGGTATATCCCCCAAAGCTGTTAGAAGTACCTTTTCAGTTATTATTATTCAAATTCATCATAAAATGTACAATTTGTAAATAGAGAAAAAAATCGTAAATTCGTATAAATTTTATTTATTTAGTACCTACATATACGAAGGAAAATCATGTTCTTAATTATCATTTTTAAGATGAATAAAAAAAATTCGCTTGCGACGCTTTTTCTTTTAATGCAATAATAATTATTGTAAATACAAATCACGACCAAAGTAAGGACTGCAAGATATCTGCCAACGCGTGTCGAGCTAAATTTTTTAAAATTATTGTACAAAACATTTTTATTTTCATATACCCCCAAGATTATATACTGGACGGTTAACGTGTGCTAATATAATAAAGTATTCTTATTTATTATGAATACAAATAATTTCTGTTCAAACATAGAAGTACGTAAGAATTTATTATAAATTGCAATTCGAGAAGTGTCTAAATTAAGATAACATCATATATACAAGAGAACAATAATTTTAAATTTGTCACCTGTATAACCTGTATTGGTGACATGCCCACTCTATTGCAAATTAAAGGCACACGACTTTACATTTTTGTACTGCTATTTTTCATTTGCTAATTAAAAATGGTTGGCTTGAAATTTATATAAACTTATTTAATACATTATGTTCATTTCGAACAGGTTTTCATAATTCAATAACACCCATTTCCATTAAAAAAATTGATATTGATTTTGACTTTAATTTACATATTTTTACCTTCCGCTTACCTGTAAAGGAAGGTATTGGAATCATGCAAAAAATCGGGTTGTGAGTTTTAAGTGGATGAGCACGAATTAGGGTCCTTACAACTCATTTTTGATAGTTTCTCGATGATGTCTGTATGTATGTGTGTATGTGTGTGCGTGTGTGTGTATGTGTGTGTGTGTGTATGTGTGTGGTCCGGGCCGATGCCGGATGTCGCATAACTCAAATACGAATTACCCAAAAATTTTGATATTTGGTATTTTACAATTGTATACGAATAGGAAGAGCTCATTAGATTTTGGTACAAATATCTTCATCGGAAGTGATATTTTTTGAAGATTGAACAAGATAATTGTCAAAAATTTATATAAATTTTGATAAATATAATATTTATTTGTAATAAGAATAACAGGCAAAGTTATTTGCAACTTACGTTATAAAAAAATTGTCTTTATCTGGTAGCATTAAAGAACTGCAGTAAAATTTAAAAAATAAATTTAACAGATAAAACGTTGAAATCTTGTGATCCATGTTCGGTTGATTTTTGTTTGTGCGTAAAAAATATTGACAGGTGAGACGGGTGACAAGTTGACATACTAGCGCCATATAAGTCATAAGTAAGATATTAAATGTAGTAATTCAACGGAGGATGGCTTCAACACAGAAGAGTTTGCCTGTGAACGAATCTTTGGATTCAGGTGATGCAAATTTCTATGTTTGAATATTTTAGATTTGTATTTCTATATTTTAGGGACACCGGATTGTATACGTATACATTTATGTTTATAAGTCTAGATTTGGCGGAAGGTTGTGTGCAGGCCACTTCAGATTTTTTAATTGGTTGAATAGCTGATTTCTCTATTTCAACAAAAATTTTGATTCATGATCAGTGCGTCTAATACTATACACCCTTAAATTTTGTTACACAGGTTGGGTTACAGCCTGTATAAGTAAGTAGTAATAAAAATGGTCGAGTTAATACAGAAATAAATAACTAAGTAACTATGTAGTAATAATGAATTTAGAATAAACAGCCTCCTTAAAAAATATGTTTGGTAAAAGTATACGATACTCATTATGACAGGTTTATAAGGTAAATATAGTTGTATGGATTATAATACGCCTGTAAACATAAATGATGAAATGATCAAGTACCCGTGTTATTGACATGCAATATTACTTAGAGTTATCAATAGCTGTGTGGCCGTATGGAATATATAAAGCACATGTGGGCCATTTTCACTTTTGGTAATGTATTTCTGACGACAGCGAATCCAATCGCACATCTAATCACGGTGTAATTACAGGTGATCAAGAATTCTGACACCCGCACGCAAATGGAAATTAATACTAATGAACGATTTAAATATAGCCGTGCTGGCCGCAGCGTTACGTATTGACTGATATTGACTCTAAGTTGTTCTATTTATAGATCGACGAACTGTGTTAGCGGAACTTACACTTTTATTATTCTGACAAGCGTATTTTTTTCTTTGGCTTGCGCATAAATAACTTTAATTTTCCCTCCGGCTTGTTCAGTTTTAATTTCTACTTAGGCGCACGAAAGCAGAAATTATTGCGATTACTGCAACTGCAATATATTTGTTTTTGTAAAACAGAAATGCATTTTAATTGTGCGATTTAAATATACTTTATTCTAGATTGCTGTATTTGATTTAGTAGAAAGTAACATTTAAATTGCCTTACAAAAACTTGATTGTTTGACATTAATTACAAATTGTAATTTTAAACTGTTATTTTCTGCATTCGACCAAAAAGAAGTTGTGTACCTTCAGTAAATATCTGCTACAGAACCTATTATGCGCCAAATAAAGATATCACTGGGCCCAAGTGGCTGAATTCTACTATAAAAACATCTAACATAATGTCATTAAGATTTAATTCTACTGAATGGGTATACAATGAATAGAATAAGGCCTTTTTATAATATTAAGTTATACAGGATGATTCACAACTTCTTGCATTTAATTTAATGGCATATAGTACTCAACTACTGATCATAGAACAAATCGAATTTTTGAAACCACTGGATTGTTTATTGTATAGGCTATAGGATGAGGAGGGTACTTTCACTAGAGGTTTACAGTCGCCCACCATGTATATTTCATAAATGGTTTAAATTTAGGATTTAATTTTTTTTTGTAGATTGATGTTAGTGATCAAACTATGTGTAAAAAGTTTGGACAAGAAACGTCTCTTGTGTCGTTTTTAAAAAGTAATTTACAAATATGCTCTTTACGGTATAATTTTTTAACTTTTTTATTCTAATAATTTTCTAGAGCTATTTATTTTTGTTTGTATATTGTAATAACTAATTGAAATTGTTTTATCGTATATGATTTTAGCTTAAACCTTTCATGTTTTTGCTAAATCTTACCGTCAATGGAAAATTAGCAAGTAGCTAACTAGGGTATATTCGCCATAGTTAACAGGTTTACATATCGCCATAGTGTAGTTCTGAAATTTACTACTAAAAACACTACTTGTGCATTATCCAAGACAAAAAAATTAATGAATAAATTACGAAATATTCGAAAAGCTCGAAATTAATATCTCTGCAAGTAATTTTTTTAATATAAAGCATATTTAAAGCAGTTCTTTGTTTGTTTATCTTTTGTGCAAGACAAAATTTTATACTTTTTTGCAATAAAAATTTATAAACAATTACTGGACGAAAGTACCGCACCCTAGGGACGAAAGTACCCTCCTCTAATAAATGGAATAAAATTAAATTTTAATTAATTGTGCAATGGTATGAATAGTATTTATAAAATTTCGTTTGGAAACAGCGACCCAAAACTGTTTGATTAAAAATCCATGAAACTACCTTTATGGCGGTACAAGATTAAGAGTGTAATAAATTGTTGTATACCTATATTTATCATCTATTTATTGTAATTCCTTATTTATGTAGCATGCAGTCATGCAGAAATTTTCATTTGTAAATTGCAAGATGGAAATGCTATAAACCAATAAATAAATAAGTAATAACAAGCAAATTTCTTAATATTCAAGTCTATAAAACTGACATACTATCTATTTTTGATGCAATAAACCGAACTTGGCAACAAAAATATTCCGGAATCAATACATCATGAAAATACCATAAAAGTAAAAAGTATAATTCGTTGTATTCACGCAAGTAACCATTCTTCAGAGTACAATACACTCAGAAAGTCAACTGAGGTGACTTGAAATGAACAATGAAGTCTTTCAACTTCAAAGGACTCAAGCTCCTACAACCAAAAACACTCCGCCGACCTCGTGTTGCTGCCGCATGCATCATTCATGTTGCAAGGCGCACTGAGCGTATTCTGTTTCAAACATTTGTTTCATATTTCAAAACAACTGATATACATCAGGGGTGGATTTAGGAGGGCACAGGAGATCTCTCTGAAAAATTGAATCATTATTTTTACTATTTTATTCAACAAAACCGAACGGACAGTTCTAATAGTTATTTGTTTAACTAGGGAACTGTCATGTTAAATACATTATTGTTATTAATTAATGTTAATTTAATGATTATTTTCGCCGTAAAATTATGTTACTATTACACGTTTTTTGAAGGGTTGCTATGTGTTTGTTAAGCGATTGTTTTGAAAAAACAAATTTGTTATTTATATATTTTTATGAAATTTTATTGATTCACCGTAGCAACAATTACTTTCACTGTCTAGGCATTAAAAATAATTTTATTGCGTAGGCACTAAAAATGGCACTTCACGTCAGCTAGCAAATAAAATTGCACTTTTAATGTCAATAGGCGAGAAACAAATATTTTATTTATATTTTCAAAAATTTGTATTGATTCACCATAGCAACAATTAATTTTATTGTTTAGGCATTAAAGTGACACTTCACACAGTCTGTCAGCTGTCAAAAAGTAGCACTTTTAATGTCAATCGCCGAAAATTTTTTACAATCTTGAACAAGGAAAACAATTTTCTATTATTCAATTTATAATCTCCCCTACGTCTTGATATGATAAAAAAATAAAAAACTCACAAAGATTACATTTTAGAAATAATAAGATAAAATTATAAAATATATTTTATACCTTAAATTTGTATGGCTTTTCCTGTCCGTTCAAATGTAACTAGGTACCAGTAATATTAGAAGTGCAAGTGACATATGCAATTTTTACATTTCACACAGTTTATTGAGGTAGGTCAACTATATTTAGCTTAATATATTTTGTATTCCATAATGTTCTGTACTTCTGTGATTTGATAATTTATTGTTTCATAGAAATGGTTGATAAACATTGAGTTTCACATCCTCGAAAAAAATTTAACTTCCAAATATAAGGTATTTGGCCCCGACTGAAAAATATTTCGCCTGTCGTGCATTTTCTTTTCAATTTTATACACTGGTTTAACCTTTATCCCCTCTTCCACTATAATTTCAATCTGTATACAGTGGTATCATAACTGAGTAGGTACATACGTTGAAAGGGTATAGGAATAGGTACAGTTTAATATGCTGATTACCGATCAAAAAATATTGCAGAAATTCGAAGAAGTAAGGATATTGTATTTTTAGATCGTTCCAATTTAAATACTACCTACTGGATTCGCTTAATTAATATTAAAAATAATATAATACCTACTTAAGTAGAATTACATTAATTAAGAATTAGAATTACTAATAATATTGTTAAAATACTTATCTACTCAGTGGCATGAAAAATGTGCTGTTTAGATATTTTGAAATTTATTTTTGGCATGTTTGAAAATTTAGATCCGTAATCTAATGTACTCGAAGTTATGATGCAGCCTGGAATAATTTATAATTTCATAATAACTTTTTATACCTGGGCTTTCGTTAAAAAATTCTAAATCCGTCCCTGATACACATACATGACCGCGGCGAGGAAATATTTCCGCACATGTGCTTCCTGCAATGTTTGACGAATTCAGATGTAAACGTTGTTTCATGTTTCATTGTTTTGCTTTTGTTGAACCACGGGTGAATAGTAACTATGTAACACACGGGTGATGACTTCGCAAACTTGTATTATTTGCAGTTTACAAACTGGATGAGTTTAATTGCCAGGAATTTTGTGGTTCAATTGAAATGTTTTAGGTGATTTAATTTTTAGGAAGAATTAATAATAAATTAATTTCTGTAATTTCCAGATTAGGGTAGACCGGGGACAAAAGTAACATTTTGACTTTGGGGCGCTGTGACGTCTGTATTATTAAAGTTTACTAAACGATTCAGATTACAGAATTTCTTGAAAATGGTATTATGAAACAGTATTTTAAACAATTAATAAAAAAGTTATTAATTTAAAAAAAAAACGGCATAAAGTGTTAAAATCATCCCTACTCCCGGAACGGTTGTAACAGAGAAGGGGTACAATTGTAACACATTTAATTATTGTAAATAAATTACGAATTTATATTACTCTATACAAAATACTTATAATTATTACAATCGTATAAAATCTTTTGCTGTATGCATTGTTTGTGTGCCAAATTTTAACATTGAATGCATTTGGACACATTTTTTTATCTTGTAAAATATTACAATAAAAAAAATAATTTATACATAGGCAATTGTATCGGTACAACACTGCCCCCGGCGAGTTTTGTTACTGTTGTCCTCGAAGCATATTTATAACTTTGAAGTATTTTTATTCCGCATACACGGTTAATACCGAAAACTCACCATGTGAGTCTTCCCCACCCCAAAATGGGTAATAAGCGTGAAAGATATATAGAATGTATTAATTAAGAATTAAGTATGCGTCAATATGCATTGCCTAAAAATTTTGAATAGCCTATTCGTAAATGCTGGTTCCTAATTTTAATAGTATAAAAAACATACAACTAGGATTGTGACACAGGCAAAGACAATGGACATGATTGGGTTATGAAATGAACGTTAATTATTATAATAATATTTAGTTTAAGAATTTATTTAGTTAATTATGATCGAATTTGTTAAGTAATGAATAATGTGTTGATTTAAAATAGAAAAACATAGTTATAGAAGTTAGTTGAATATAATAAGACGTGGAACAGACAAGATCGGAATATAATAAATATAATTTAGACACGTATTTCAATTTTATTCCATACTTCCTCAGAGTCTCGCTTACAAAACAATGTTTTAAATAATAAAGATTAAATATTGCAGCAGTAAATTACTAATAATTCTTTATCATTTGATTTTCAATCGCTTTGTCTGGCAATATAATGTAGTTAGCACTTTTCTCCCAGCAATAAGAAATAAAGTTTATGTTAGACATATTACTTTCTTTACTACGTTTGTCATTGCAGAAGATCATAAATCTTTTATTCCTTCTTTTAATAATAGTTTATTTCTTTAATAATGTTTCAGTTATGACTACATTAATATTAATGTATCCACATAAGCCAAAGGTATAGTAATAATAGTTTAGAACGCCGGATAAGCTGACTTGTAAGAAATTTAAATAAAAGGATGAAAAACACGATTAAGTAGTTACAATAAATAAAAGATCATGTTATCCTATTAGGAATTTAATAATTATAACTTTACAAGCACAACTACGAACTGCGGATAATTATGATCCGGGGTTTAATGTTAGGTTGGTTAGTTTTATTGGAGCTTAAAGCTATTACGGACAGATTAATCTTTCATTATAACGTACTTAGCTAAAATTAATTTTCTTAGATCCTTTATCGTTACTTTGTTATGAATTTAAATCCAATTATTAGCGTAGGGTACATAAGACTTTTTAAAATGCGTAAGTAGCAACTATAAAACTGTGTTAATATTGGTACGAGTTATTATACAGGATGTAAGTTAAGTATCCAAACATAAAATATGAATTTATAACCAGAAAAAATATATTGGCTTCTGTGTATCTTTCTATTTTTGTTGATAAAAATAAACCTAATGCACGTTACAATCATCCAACATGTATGCAGACATAAAACTGTAAATTATTACATAAATTGAATGAAATATTTAGATGAGTACTGAGATATCAACTGGAAATTGTTTACAGTCTCCGAATGTAACCTCTAAGTTGACATTTACCAATATCCACATAGTACCTATATTCTCATAATTTTATATACTGGTGTCTATTAATTTTGTTGAATTAATTCTTAAAAAATACACTGCTAAAATGTTAAAACAATGCAAATCATTCTTTTATTTATTTTATTTGCTTTTATTGTCTCCTGACAATGGACTAGATTCAACCAAGGCTGGTCTTCCATCTAATCCTTTTGCGCAAGCTTTTGTTACAATCATTAGCCGATGATTGATAGCTTTGTTGTTGCCAAGATAATTGTATCCCAACTTGAAATGGTGACGACAGTAGATACCGATCCAAATGAAGACATGCAAATTTCACACCTGATCCGCGACCTCTGTAATCAGAGCCGTTACAATTAAGTAGTAGAAAAATTGACAGTTTGTTTAGAGATAACGCTAAAGAATAGTTACTTAATACCGAATTATTAGTAAAATTTACCTTCCTCTGCTAATCTACCTAAATATTGAAGAAAATATCACAAAAATGAATCTTAAAATTAAATTCAATTAGATAAAATATACATATTACGGGACGGTAAGTATTTTTTAATCACCGTGAAGTAATAAGTCGGTAATTTTTCGCTTGTGTTACAACAAATTACAGGAAATTACAGTTTGTAATTCCGGCCGTGAACCTCGTTCCATGTGGAGGCGGCTGTGTGGGGGCGGTTATTAAAAGCCATTAATTCACAGGCACACGACGACGGAGTAGACGTGCGTGCACAACTTAGCACTTTTATTCATCATCTCCATCTTCATTCGACAAACTGACCAACGCAGCAAATTTCGCTTAACGTGCTTTCAACGACTTTTAAATATTTCAATCAGTGATTTATATCTTTTATGTTTAATTTTTGTTACATTAAAATTAAGATAATTTTTAAGTGACTCAGTAGATTTTTAAAACTAACACGATTAAATATTGACATTCCAAAATTATTTTCAGGCGCCTTTATAATAATATTTCAGTCCTGAGAAATTCTATAGTTTGAACAAAAAATAAATTTATAATCCTGTAATAATTAAAAACACAAGTATTTAACTTTTGTAATATGGAACATTTGAAAGTATACTTAATTGTCAAATATTTGAATTAATTAATTGTTCTTTAAATGTTTTTGGTAGTTCAGACCCATACTTAGTGAACGTTTCTCAGAAATTCTTATGCTTAAGGTTATGATCAGTTTCGTAGGTATATCTTTTACATACCCTCACAGCACAATCATATCTATAAGATATATTAAGTAGGAAAGTAGGTATATGTCCATTTAATTAAACAATATTTACGAGTCTCAATATTTAACATTATGGATCTTCTCTGCACTTTCTATGTATATGTAAATTCCAACAACCTAAATGTTCTCCTCATGTCCACAAAATGTGTTTTATTACCAGACATAATAGGTGTAAACAATATACTTTTCATCTAGTAATGATTTGAAATAATACTTTATTTGCTTATTATCTTACCAAAGAATCTGCAACACCTTAAGCAATCCGTAAAGGAGTAACTAATGGACGACTGCGAAACATCAATTTTAAGTATGGATAAAATTCGAAATAAATATTTGACTGTAGTATCAAACCCAATTTGATTGTTTTTATTAAAGTTGAATATAAATTTTAGGATTGCTGCAACAATTAAAAATTTTGTATTTACAACTTTTGAAAGCACTGCTTAGTTCCTTTCAATCATTTTTATAAAGATGGAGTTTTTCTGAAATTTTCAGATGTAACTTTACAAAGTATCTCACCCTTCAATTCATTTTTAACATCGACATTAGTATTTACCCTCGTACAATAGAACTTTGCTGTGGTTTAAATATGACATACTTCTATGTTTTATTTCATTTTTATAAAATTCATCTCCATATAAGTATAAAAAATGTCAATGGCCAATGTGACCAATAAATTGATGAGATACCTTGGTCTGGAGTTAACAGTCTGCAGATTACCAAGGTTTGAAAAGGATAACAACAAGAAACTTTTACGTTTGCATAGAATTTTTTTTCTTGTACTTTGACTCCATATCAATAGGCAAGATTTAGCCTAAGACGTACCCTTTGGTGTGATGCAAGCTCTCTTGTAACAACTAGGTACTAGCCGGTGCCCGATAGTTTTGTGGTTGTCAAGTTAATTGTATCCCAATGGAGAATGGTGACGAGAGTGGATATCAACCCGAGTTAAACTGTAAATATTTCACACCTTATCTGGAAACCGGATACTTACACTCTAACCACTGCGAACAACTGGATCTGGAGTTATCTCATCTATTTTGATCCTTTATTATCCGATGTATTGACTATATTTTGTATCTTGTTTCTAGAAATGAAAACATCGTTTTAAAAATTTCATTCATCATTTGGAAAAATAATCCTGCATTGTTACGTCGCAACTAATTGGAAGAACTCTCATTACCATCAGTTCAAAGTGGCATCACTAGCAGTGTCTTGGTAACAGCACCATGCTCTTAAAGCTCACATTCTATTGTCTCACACTTTAGTCTGTCCGGAACCAAGGCTGAGGTAGAAATTTACGTATACATCTATCGTATACATCTATCGTATATTATCAACACACTGCGCTGTAAACGGATGACTCTCACACACATTCGCACTTATCGATTCACTGGCGAGATTCTTCGCATTTCTTGCGGGGGCGGCTGCACCTGCGATATCTGTTCCACCCCTTTCCCACTACCGCCCCACGCTATCATGTTGCCGCTGTTCTGATTGAAATTACTTATTCATGATCAACGCAAGAATGAAATCTGTTACTGGCTTAGTGCTATAGGCTGAGTTCGGTTTGTACTTAGTTCTTCAAATCGGGATATGATGCGATATTAATATTGAGGGAATTATTTATAAGCAGGAAACGGTACAGGGTGGTTTCGTTTGTTACGGTTTTAATTATTTATTTATCATGTTTAAGATTAGTACGGATTAGTAGGTTGACTATACATAATTTCGTCATTTTGCATAAATAAATTCTTCCTTATTGCTTTTCCTTACCTGATTGCAAATATTTTTAAAAGGAACGTCAAAAGTTAAGTTATTTTCAAGTTTTTCTGTGCAATTTCATTATTCACATTTTATATGACAGGTATTATGAATTAGTTCTTCTTATTGCACGTTTTTCTTTGAATTAATCGATTGAGCAATGATTAATAATTCTTCGCGAAAAATTTCACCTTTTTATTTTCCGTTATATTATCGTTGAAATTTTAAAGCTTTAAGAGGCTTTGACTTGATGCTTAGTAAAATTTTGGCTAATTTATTCTTTACCTAGCTTTATATTCTCGCATTAGTTCAGCGCTCTTAACACTGCCGAAAAAATATATATGAAAATTTTACGTATATAACAATGTGATACAAACTTTTTTCTAAATTTTCAATGCAGTCAGAGTTACAACGAGTTTTTCTCAGAATTATTATTTTTAATTGTTTATAAATGAAAATAATAACAAATTTAAAAATTTGACATTGTAGCTAGTTTTTTTTTACAGCCTTTGCCTTTATATGGGATTTTTTTTAGATTTATAGGTTTGCTAATTGCTAGGTTGGAAGTAATTTGTTAATTTTATTTTTACTGTGAGAGAAGTTAAAGAAGAAATTCCTTAATAAATATCAGTTGCTAAAACCCTAAAATTCAGAACTCAATAATGTTGAAAATTAAGAAGATTCACAGAAAAAATGTTAAAAATTCAGAAAAGTCCAAAAACGCGTATTACAAGCTAATACGCTCATATCTGCAGATAAATATTAATATGAGTATACTCGTATAGCTCTTATGGAATGCGTAGAGTTAAATTCGATTTCTTCGCAACATTATAGCTATTTCTGTAACAAGTGCATAATTTAGGACTTCCTTGGACGAGCCGAAATTTATGGCAGATCGAGGCTGATAATTAAAGCAAGTTTATAAAGTCCGATTATGCACGCGTTGCTTTTTGTTCGAGTGCCAAAATAAGATTTTCTCTTAATAGCTGTTAATATATTTGAAAAATTTGCATCTCATAGTGTGCGGTGTTATTGTTTTGTTTAACAAAATTTTGATAATTTTCAAATTGTCAAATTTGTGAGAAAAAATGTTCTAGTTTTTCGTTCTTCGCAATTAGCTCAATTTCAAAATATGCAATCCAAGAAATGGAACAAGATTCAAAGAAAGTACAAGAAATAATATAATAAAATTATAACTTTTATTTAGACATGACATTGACAGCAGTACAATTTTGCATTTTCTCGTACTAGTCCAATAAAGTACTTGTTTGTGGACAGTAAACAGTGAATGCAGTCGAACATAAAATTTATAAAACTATTCTTATAACACAACATTACTTTACGTAGGACAGAAACTATTTCTCATTAGGTTATTCTAGGCGTACCTCATTCATGTAACAATTTGTCGCCATTGCGGTTCTAATCGTTTTTCCTCGTGTTTGATAATTCATTGATTTAAATGGATAGTTTAACACAACGCGATTAAGTAGGTACTGCGTTACACCACCGCAAAGCACATTGTCGCTTGTTTCTGTCACAACATGAAGACCCTACGAAATATTTTAGCAACTCACAGTCCTTGTGAGTTTTGAGTTTCTTAAAATTATACTCAATTACTCACTACATTACATTATGTCATGTGTTTGTGTTATTTTTTCTTCTCAATATTGTAGCGTGATTTTGTACAGAATTAGCTCCAAATGACAGCATGTTAGATGTTACTAAGTGGAATCGTAACCACTAATATGGTCGGTTGCTGGGATAGAACTAGAGAGGCCATAGAATATAATATAAGTTCATAATAACACCAACAATATATTCATCAAAACAGTTTGGGTATCACTGATTTATTCAACTAAAATCAAATAATATTTTGAGCACTATTGTTCTTATAGAGGAATAAACCTGTTGAAACTTTAATTGCGCTGAACTAGGAACCGATGTTTGCAAGTTCAGTATACTGTGGATTGTCGTAGTGCATGTATCTATGTTTATAAGATAAAATATAAAATTTTGTGTGTATATTTAGATTTATTTAAATGTAGAAATGTCTATATACTGCGTGTAATTGAACGTTTTAATGCATAAAGTGATATAAATTAGCAACGACTATTTTAAATGGAAAGTGTAGTGCCATAAACATTTGAAAGACTTTCTGGGACATCTATTTACATAGGATGCACCATCGTCAGAGAGTATACATCAAAGGTTAGCATTTTTATTCATATTACAAGCTAGCAAGACCCATTGAGCAGACTTACTTTTGAAACCATATTATGTAAAGGCCACGAAGTATATAAACACAGGAGTGGACACTCCGTATCTTAGCAATACTGTAGCTTTTTTGTTTACCCTGTGTGAGAGAGAAAAATCAGTACAATACAATGACCTCTAATGAATTCATTACAAGTCATTGGTACAATACCATCGTTACTGATATTTATCGTTGTTTATCGTCATAGAATGCATGCTCTAAGCGGGCCCGTATTTTCTGTCTCTCTCTAAAAGGTCAATAGAAAGGCCACACTTCATCCGCTCTAATGTCCACTTCTGTTATACTCGTATATTACACTTCGTGATAAAAGAAGGCTAATATAATAAACTGCCCTATTGCCGAATTTGAGGCTCTATATTTATTTTAAAAATCAGAGTGTTGCCAACTTGTAGAATGGCAACAAAGTTTTTTTCTTAAATAAAAATAATTTTTTTTATTTTTATTTTGGAATATAGTCTCCAGGGGAGGGGGCATGGCCTCCTCCTTAGATCCGCCCCTGTTAACATGCAAGGCTATATTTGCCTATTTCTCCATCAATTACTGTAAGAATAATTTCGTGAGAAAAATGTCAAACTTATTATTGGCATTATTATCAAATTTCTTTATTAAATTTAAATGAAATTCAGCTTTTATTCATAAAACTATAACATATCTGTACATTTTAAAATACCACAATTTTACCTTGTAACACAAATAACAAATATTTTATGTTGAATACAATAACGCCCAGCCCATGTCACACTTGTATTATGTATGGTGAAAATTGTCGTGTGTGACGAAAATCTCTCGTACTGGATGTCACACTTGTATGATAAAAATAATATGGAAAATTATATAAATTATTTGGAGTAGCAAATGGTTTCGTCTGATTCGGTATGACGTGTATGTCACAAATAGTAGCGCTTCTATTTTTCGTCATATACAGATTTTACCATACATGATACAGTGAATTACATGTGTGACATGAGCATAAGACTACAGCTACAAACAATGTCAAACTGTGAATGAATAAAGAATAAATATTTGGCATAAATGGATCTCAATGCATAGAAACAAGCACTGTGAGTAATAAATGTATATTTTTCCTTTTGTCTTCCAGTTTTGCAAGTGTAGTTTCGTAATGGGGTGGAAGTTTTCAAGTTTTCCAGTTTGCTTTTGTATCCTCGTCTAAAACATTTAGTTGTAAGTGAAATAATTTCTCTAATGGCGCAGTGCAGAATAATCGACCGGGTGCCCCATCGTGAAACCACAGCCATTTATATTCCTGCTAAATAGTTTTTTTGTCCGGAGTTCATCGCTTCCGGAATTTTTTCCTTTTAAATTTATCTCCGCAGACACGAATAAGTAGCAATAAATTATCATTACCTACCTCTACCGTTAGAGTTTAGAATGATTTCTTTTCTTGGTTTTTATACAGCTGTTCTCAACGTCTTTAACAATTTCAATTTAAATTCTCTACACAAACTGCTGCAAACCTGTCGGTTGCACGAATACACACGAAAAATATAAATCACGGGGTAATGCGCGGTTTACCCCCACACGATTCGACCGAACCCGTAGAGAGGGGAAGTTGTGTTTTTTATTTTTACATTACTCTCGAGCAGTTACTTTTGTAACACATTAACTATTAATATAGATAGGTAATTTAACAAAATATTTTGTTTGATATTATTTGGTGAACCTTTCTATTAAACATAGAAATTGTTAAAGAATTGATCGTTAGATGGCAGTGCTAATTACAGACGAATTTCTCACAATGTAACAATCACGTAAGTTACAGCTTATTTGATACAAAAGAATGTAACTTAATTAAATTTTTTGTTGACCTTGTGAGGAAGTAAACGTTTTTTCTGATAATCCTACATAAACACGAGATTTTAACTAATTTCAAGGGTTTATTTAGTTGAAAAATATAGTTTTTCAGCAGAAAAAAAAACCGGCATAAGTAGGAAAAGTATAAATGATAAACCCTTGTTGATACTAAAAATTATAATACTAATTTTGATATTTTATAAATATTCAAGAACTAGTAATGTAAATTTAATTGGTCAAATTTGTCATAATGGGCCTTCAACCATAATCAAATTTTAGCAATTTCGTATTAAAAATAGAGTAGAGTAGAGTATTTATTTACTATTTTACAAAATACATTGTTTATAGCAATTCAAAGAGTACAAGAAAAATAATATTTATAAAAAACTCATCATGTCCACTCTTCGTCTATACATCCTGTTATTGAAAAAAAGCAGTGACGTAGTAAGAATTACATAGTAAATAATTTTGATTAGTAAAAGAAAAATTGTTGAAAATGTATTTAGTTTAGAGATATAAGATTTATAAAATTCATGACGTCAACTGTATTAGATTTAAAATGAAGCTTCTCATTGGCTAAATATTGTTTTCCCGTTGTCCGACATTCATCCAGGAAGGCAACATAATGGATACAAATTTATTTAAAACTGTCAGTTAGTAAGTTGAAGTTATTTTTTCGTATGTAAATATAATATAGTATACTATAGGTACGTACAAATACCAATTTTATGAAAATTTATTAAAAAGTTCTTTACCATGCAGAACAAAGTTTCAAACTGATGGTTTCAGACAAGCTCATCATCGCCACTGAAACGTCAAAATCAGGAATGTCAATATGTATGAAAATGTAGGTCCGACATCAAAATTACCATATATAATAATTATTCTATAATTTTGTGCTATTTTTTTGCTATATTCCACAAATTTTGTGCCATGCCCGTTTTTGTTATATTCTCTATTTTTCACTTGGGACTCCAGGTTCACGTCTAGTCCCGGATGAAAATATATACATTTTTGTTATATCAATAAATTTGTGGTCATTTTGTGCTATTTTTTGCTGTAGTTCAATAATTTTGTGCTCATCAAATTTATTTGTTTTGACAGAAATTACTCGGACTCCAAGTTCACGGCTAGTCCCGAATATAAAATATGAAATATTTTATTATGCTCTAATTTTGTGCTCATATTGTGCTATTTTTTGCTGTAGTAAACAAATTTTGTACTCATCAAATTTACTTGTTTCTTAAGGATAATAAATTGGGACCCGGGTTTCAAATGTTTAATGTTTTGTTACACTATAATGTTTTGCTAAATTTTGTGCTATTTTTTGCAATAAGAAATAAATTTTGTGCTCATCAACTTACTTTTTTTTTTACGTCGGGACTCCAACTTCACGGACCTTGAAAATGTTTCACTATGTAGGTAGGTTTTAAAATTAATTTTTATTTTCATATTGAAAATAATTATTGAACAACTGTAAGATTTAATTAGACAGTAGTGCGAAATAACTTCTTCGGCCTAGCTGTTTCAAAACTTTCAAATTACATGGGATACACGTTTAAAAAAATGATAATTAAAACTCTTACGTGGATGAAAGAAAGAGTATATAAAAGTAAAAAAAGTAGTGAAAAAATAATCTGGGTAGGTAAGGGAGTTAGAAATACAAATCTCAAAATCTGCTATCTCGTTCTCGTCTTTTTCTTGTACCGTTTATAGTTCAAATGTGAGATCAGCAGCACAGCAGCAATTACGAAGTGTATCGCAGTGCAAGTTCGCAATTCACTTCTCATCGATCAAATCTGATTCGCAGTGAAGTTCTCATTTTCGTGTATCGCATAGATTTTGTACTATTTGCTATTTGGATGAAGTTCCGATTCAACTCATAAAACTTTTGCTCGAAACAAGTTTTCTATACTTTGTATGCACTTTAAGAATTAAATCAATATGTACTACGAAGACATTCGCTGAATGAATGTCAGTGCAATCTGTTTTTTGCAACTAATCTGAGGTCGGCAAACTATGTTTGTCGAATGGAATTTAAATTTGCATTGATTTCTTCGAGTTCCTCACGAAGAGAATAATTTATTTGGTTTTAAAAGTTTTAAATTTGTGTTGGAAAACACAATTTATAAATGACTGAATTTGTTTCCCTTTAGAGTTTAAATCAAATTGGAAACAAAATGTGCGAAGCTGTAATGAAATTTTTGTTTTTCCAGTAACCAGAACAACTACACGTGACAAACAAACATACATACATGTCCACTTGGTAACCAGTGGTAGCCTCACATACTGTGAGTTATCGAGGCAGTAGTTGCGCTGATTTAAGCACAGCTTTCTGCATATTGTGCCCTAAAAGGCAGAGTATCGTAAGCGACATTTTTTGTGAAAATGAGTTACGGCGGTTTCGATATTCTTCCGAACATTTTCCACATATTCTGAGAGTTTCGTAACCGACAAATTAATTTTATTTGCTGAAAATACGAGGTCGGGCTATTAAATAACGAGATTGCGCGTGCAGAAGGCGTCCTAGAGTGATTGGAGGGGAAACGAATGCAGCGTTGGATAGCTAGAAGTGTCTACTATTCTGGTACGAAAACACGTTTTTGTCGCTGTAGTAGTATTTTTTCCATAAAAGTTAGAAACAAACGATAACAATGTATATTATAACATTGGATTTTGCACCAGGACAACGCACTTGTCCATAACGCGCTGTCTGTGAAGCGTTATTTAGCCGCTAGAGGTACTCCAGTGCTCGAACACGCGCCGTATTCCCCTGATTTAGCACCCTGTGACTATTTGCTATTTTCGAATATCAAGTCTGCCTTAAAACGAACCCGGTTCGAGTCGATGGAAGAGGTGAAGCTTGTTAAAATTTAACAAGTTAGTAGTTAGTCAAATGTTCGTAATAAACGGTTCACGTTGCCACAGTAATACTTCCAAGGCTTATGAGAAATCATATAAGACCATTTCTGACAGAACAGTTGTTGTGTGTGAATGACAGAATTTGGTTATAAATTTTCTAATTTGTATTTTAATTTATAAAAGAGTAACAAGTAAAATGTTGTACAATACACGCAAGGTAAATATTTTACTGCTTCAAGGAGGTGACAGGCTCGCCTGATCGGCTTGCCGGTCATTTCCTTCTTTCAGCAGTAAAAGCTGTTTTACTTTGCTAGTAATGTAATATACTATTACCGTCGGATTTAAATCGTAAGCACCAAGAAAATGTTTCACAAAATATCGTATCCGACAAAAATTCTGTATCGGAACCACGCCACCACTCGAAGTTTTTACGAAATATTATCTGTCAATATTTTGCACAATTTTTGATACTCAAGAAGGAAGTATTTTGTTATTGAAATGTTTCGTGCTCTTAAAATTTTGTAAATGTGTTGTGTTAGTGACAAAAACCGGTTGGAACTACGTATAAGCAATGATTAACAGAATTCTTAACTGCCACTGACGGTGAGTTTGAAGGAAATAAAATATATTAAACGCCATTTTATTGCTAAACTATTTGTTTTATATTAATTTTTAAAAGTAAAGTATATTAAATTACAAGTAAATAATCCAAAAACCCAATAAATAACCATCAACGGATATGTATATCAGGTTTTTGCATTTTCTGTGAAATTGACAAAGTGGTACTTACGATATTCTGGGGACGATATGTGATGACGTACCGACGTACGAACTCGGAATTTCGTGGTTCAAGTCTCTCGGCCAGCAGTGTGATTATGTCGTTAAATTGTAAAATATCTTTCAATTAAATTATTGTACTCGAATGCTTCAAGCTGACCACTAGATCGTCTTAAATGTAGTCCTGGTGTGGTTGCAAAAATAATCTCTTCGTTGCCGCTGTGAATTTCAATGGCCGACGCACGCCGGATTCTGATTGCACCAAGACAAAGTGGTTGGATTTCAATATAATAACATCTACCATTTTATAATTGGGAGTAAATCCTGTTGAATGATTACCAGTAAAATTACCAGGAAAATAAATCAATAAAGATATATATTTATCGTGTGTGCGTTAACTAGCGGTCAATGGACAAGTATAATAATAATGTATTGTATGAATTGTTCAATCAAATAATGCTTCGTAATTACTTATGGTAAATTTCAGATTTTTATTTTGAGCAATATAGCCAGAATCGTGAATTCTGATTCTATTGCTGCAATATTGCGTGCAACAAGTGTAGAGCCTTAAACTGAAATGTGTTCCATTTTGGATTCGAACCATATAACGCACTCAGCTAACAGCTAACAGTAGGTAATATGAAAACTAGATGCGATAAAAGTGGAACAGTGTTGAAATTGTATTTTTTGACTGAACAAATTTTTTGTGGTACGTCAGGAAAATTGCGCGAAATTGGGTTTGAAAGTAGTTGACAAGTTGAAATGACGCAATCATTTAGAGTGTGTTTGAGAGGGGAAATTACATTTTGCTAGTTTAATTGACATTAAAGCTAAAACTTACAAATTACAAATTCCACGAGGCGCTAGTACCACTGGCAACTAGACTCGTTCGTCGTTCTCGAATGAGCAATGCAAATTGAGGTTACAAGATCAAAATTCCGTAAATGCAACAAGTTTGGTTATTATTTATCATTAGTTGGTTATTACGTTAACCAATTACAAATTAGTAGGTGCCTATGTACTGAGTACTAACTAATCGATAGTTTAGTATCACATAAACAGACGTAGCAACACTATTACTACCTACCTAAAATGTAACAAAAAATTTATATCTGTTTAATTGTGGTATACAGGTTGGTGGAGGTGAAATGCGAACATAGGGAAATATATGACAATGGAGTTATCATGCTAGGCATCTTGATATACGTGGAATACGTACTGTCAATGTCAAAGTAGCTGTCATATTATTGAAATTTTTATTTTCATTAAAATATTTTCTTTGCATAATAATGTATGTGTACGAGCAGAACGAGAAAGTTTACATGCACTTTTAGATTTTATTATTTTTTCTGTTATTGATCACTCTTTTTGCCACTCAAATTCACATTACTTCGTTTTGTGACACTACTACTAAATATATCAAGATACCTGGCATGAAAGTTCGATTGTCATGTATGTGCCCTATGTTCGCATTTCACCTCCACCAACCTGTATAGTGTGTAGTACAAACATTTTGTAATTTAACGTAGATATTGTAAGGTACACAGTGTAATGAAAATGAAAATTTCCTTTCTTTTATTTTTTCATTGTCAAAAATGTACATTGATATCAATAATGGCAAGGACGTATTTTTTCAATCAGTGCTTTGTTGAAACAAAATGTTTACAGAAATTTATTCATTTTGTCCCTTGTAGGGATTTATTTTTCGGATACCATTGTTGAATTAGTCGAAACTCAAAAGATATTTTTAATATCCTTATGAATTCTACAATTTTGATTCATTCATTTTTACAGGTATTAACAAAAGTTGTATAAATTATACGATTAATACGCTTATTTGGTTATTTTAATGAGTTTAATTATATTTGATTAAAATAATTAAAATGATGTATTTATTTGTGGGATGTACAAATAGGTATTATTCCCATAATAAATAATAAGCAATTACCTACTTTATTTATTGATAATATATTTGTGTTGCTCGTTTAATTAATTGATGATAAATCAGTTTAATGGTTTAAATTTAAATATGAATACGAATTCATTTAATAATATTTGAAAATTAATTATATTATTGAATGTAAATATTATTTCGTTGGTCTCCACTTAATTTTCTCTGATTCAAATTATTTTAAGAATAATATAATATGTTGGCCATTAATATTATGTGATTTTAAATTGGATGTAGCAGCTTCAAATGTGTGCGGTTATCAACCGTCAACGCACGGGTGCTATAGTTGCTAGCAGGAACTAGAATCGCACTAAATTTCATTCAGTTTACATATTTTATCTTCAAATGAACCGGTAACCGGTTTTCAAAACAGTGGTTAATGTTTCCTCGAATGTTTTGGTTCCGGTTTCAAAAATCAGTTTTAACTAAAATGTAAAAAAAAATCAAATAAAATACGATTTAAATAATTATAGAAAATAAATATAACAATTTTCTGAAAAGTTTAATAGATTTGTTTTTTAATGTTTCCTTTTAGTTAATGCTTTTAACCGTTCCGAACCGGTTCTCAACCATCGGTTCGGCTCCGATTATGGGTATACTAACTTATGTTTCATACCGGGTTCGTTCCGGTTTTTGTTTCTGTTCCGGTTCGAGTCTCTGGTTGCTAGCGAAAAGTACTTTACAGGGGAGATTGTGGAGCAAGTTAAATAAAATGTGTACCTAATTGGATTTGAACCCAGAGTTGTGAGAACCACAGTCGTTTACATAACGTACTCGTCTGTCTGATCCTAAAGAGTGAATTACATTGCACTTTTTTTCGCCTAAATTCTAGTTCGAGATGTATCCGTAAAGTTCCTAGCTATTTCTAGTATAATAAAAATCAGAAATTCCCATCCGAGTTCCGTTCGATTCCCATACTTATTATTTCTAGTATAGAAATATACGCCTGCCTTTATCTTTCTATACGAAATTCGTACTAGATTTGTCTACGCATGCTTTGCTCAGTTCCGTGTGCAGTCTGTGTGACCAAGTGTTGGCTTGGAAAAAAATCGAAGATTTCCGACTGAATATGAACAGTTCGGATATAAAGTATGAAACTCGAACGAATCTCGGATGGAAATTGAACTATAAATGTAGCTTGAATCTAGATGAAAAAAGTATAATGTAATTCAGCCTTGAGACGTTCCTCTACCCGTGCCCGAAAACAGCCAAAAAAACGTGGATTTCATCCGCCACTCCACAGCGTTTGTGGTTTTGTTAAATATAATAATCTAAAAATATTGTTGAAGATAAAAGTACAATCTACAGATGGTCGCTGCAGAATTTTAAATTTTAGTTTTAAAATCGAAATATTTTAATTTGAATTTTGACAATTTTTGTTATTTATAAACACAAATATCTTCTATTTTAAAACGAATTTAAAAAATTCGATGGTTATTTCGCAAATCCAAGCTTTGTTGACAACATATATTAAAATTTGAAGTTAATTCACTTATAAATAAAAGCTTTTTTTTAAGAATATTGAAGTATTTTTTACAAATATGAGGGGCTAAAATTATTTTTCCCCATGAAACATGAAGTATTTGTTATTATTGTTTTCAACAAAACAATAAATGCTATAGAATAGCGTGCGGCATCAATGTTTATGACTGTTTTCTGCCATGGGTAGAGGATCACCTTAAGAAGTACTAAATATGTTGAAGTTTCTTCAAATGGGAACTGGATTCAAACCAGAGTTGGCAGCACCACAGTCGATTGCATAATGCGCTCCACGTTAGCCAATTAGCTATAGGTACATTGTTTGTTGCACAATTTGGGATAAAGCTGATTGTATAGGTTTGATGAGAATAGCAGCAACATTACGTTACGTGCTTGCAGTGGTTATGTGGTTTAAAGACACTATAAACCGATTTTGTATTTAACCGTACTTCGTTGACCGTAATAACCACTACATTATTGTTTATGTGGATAGTTGCGGCTAATGCAGGACTGGCTTGGTTCATTTAACCAAATTGACGAGCAAAGTAATACCATTAGGTACCATTAAATATACACGATCACAATAGACATAGAAAAGTACTTACAACTGTACGAGTGCATTCAATACGAGATTATATGAGATATTAAACGTTTTTAGTAATGAATGGAATAGTAACATGACCAAATAAACAGTTGAATATTTTCCATATAACCTTTAAGTGAGGAAGCCTCACAAACCAACTATACTATGAGGTTATGAGTCATAATAGGGTTGCCAGATTTTAAAAGCGTTTTTATAGGAGGATCTACAAAAAAATATAGGACATTCCTTGCAATTTAATTTGAAATTTACAGATATTAATAATACTGTTCTTATAAATTCAACTGAATCCTGATTTTGTATATCAGTCAAATTACCTGCCATTTAACTAAAAACCCTTTTTTACAAAAGCGAAAATTGTAGACGGAAACTGTAGGCAATGCACAAAGTTTTAAAATAATTTTATTGTATTTACTTATTGAATTCTTAAAAATATAGGATATTTTAACTTATTATAGGATATAGGCGATTTGGTCAAAATAAAGGAGACTCCTCTATTAAACATCGTAATAGATATTGATATGTATCGTTTGTACGGTATAGTGGTAGTAGTACCTAAACTCCGAAAAATTTATGTTTAGTTAAACTGAAATGTGTACCTGTTTGAATTTAAACCTGCGATTTATAAATGGTATACAGGTTGTCACGACGCACTGAACTCTGAACTTCATTACGTGGCCCGTATAGGTTTTTCCGAATTTTTGGAATACTCTCAATACACTCTTTTCGCCACTACTATCACCCCGAAACTCGTAGTTTGCCGCATCCTAGCTATGCAATGTCATTTTGATGTTTCGTTGCGAGTAAACTGTTAGATTTGACTGCATGATAATGTTTTTATAAACATTTCATAGAGAAAGAATGAATCTTACAGACGTGCCTTTTTAAAATTTTAAACATTAATTTCTATCATGAGATATAACCGTGTAAAGTTTGCACACATTGGAATTTTATAATCATGTACAATTTTTTAATCAACATCTAAAAAAGGCACATCTGTAGATCCATTCTTTCTCTATTAAATCTTGTACTGGTCACAAAACACTCGCTACGGTAATACATTTTATGCCGGATTTTAGGCGTTAGACGGGCCTCTTAAGTAAAATAATCTACGAAAAGTAAAAAACGTTAAAAGACTTTTTATTTCAAAAGTAAACATATTACAAAAATGGACTATATTTGCCTATTACCTACTCTATATTGGATAAGTTGAAACTCTTTGTAATTTTGACATTTTATTTATAAAAACTTGATTCAAAAATTCATATACTTAACTTTTTATTTCGATACCTAATAAGAATTCAAATGTTAAAAATTATGCCTCATTTTAATATTCTTTCTTAAGAATTTGGCTGGTTGGAAATAATTCCAATTCCAATTACGATTGCTCAATTCAGAACTAATCGATCGTCATTAACTGAAATTTTGGTAACTAGGTTAAGTGGTCAGTTTTCGATAAATGACATCCAACCCATACAGGAACTTTTAGTTCCCATCAGATAAGCGTTAATATATCGTAACAACGTTTCTATAACCTCATATATAGTATCCCCTATGTGCGCGATAGTGCACATTGGAGTGGAAACGACATATAGCCTCGGACAATGGCATCGTATATTGGCTGTGCGGTTATTAACAATACCGCACACATATCCACCCGCCACCACGAACCTGCAGAGCTCTGGCGGATACACGACGCACGGATAGCTTGATTTATTGACTGGAGAATCGACGGCGCACTGGTTTAACGCGAAAGCTTTTTTCATCTTCCTTTTGTTTTATTTGTTCAGATGATTTTGAAGTTTGTGATGAGCGAGGGCAAAGTTAAAAATGGATGAATTATACCACTTTGGAAATTTGATATAAAGTTATTTTTCACACTGATCCGTAATACAGTTTTTATTTTATCAGCGCGAAACAGTAAAGTATAAAGTAATATACTTCCACCTAATCTTTTTCCGTCTGCCGGTGACAGCACAACATTTTTAACCTCACGTCGTTCAGTGATACCAGAATTTTATTACAAAAATGTTTCGTTTTCGCAACATCGCAACTGAGTACCAGAAACATTGTGAAATATTTAATTTAAAATGTTCAGTAATTTGTTATTTCTGAATTATAGCTTTTAATATATCAAGGATATTATGCGATTTATAATACCGAGGATGTTGCTAAGCGACGAGGTGAAACCGAGTTTCTTTGAACATCCAAGGGGACATAAATCACATATATTCACGTTATATTCAAAGCTTAATCGTATCATCAATGACAGCGATGTTAAAACAAATCAACAATTTATGGAAGGTTTTGATGTTATTATGGTTCTATCTAACCTATTATAAGTAACTAACGTATTATGTTGTTCATAATTATCAATAAATGTTGCATATTAAAAGGTAATAAAAGTTGATGATACGATTAAATATATAATAATAAAAATTCCTGAGATATTTTCTGGGGAATTTTCCTGGGAATTCCTAGTGAAAGTTTTAGGAAATATTTTCAGGGAAAAAAAATTATGCTTTGAATAAAATTTAAGAACGCTCCATGCAGATTATGCCTAGAGTTAAAAAAAGAATTTAAAAAAATCCCGGGATATTTTCAACTGCAAATAACCCAAGGCCATTGATAATTACGAAATAATGTTGTCACATTCCGAAAGCTCGTTGTTTGGTAACGCAACGCAACGTGCTTGACGCTTGAGGCAGTTATGACAAAATTATTATGTTATTTATCAATGGTCGAGGGTTATTCGGCTAGAAAAATTTTTGCAGTTGTAATTTAATTATATATTGAAAACACGAAAATCATTTTAAAACAATAAGTACTTATTAATTTACATAACCTTCAATAATTATATCATATTATGTCATTTTGAAATAAGTGGATTGCTGTCAGTTGGTGGTTGGTCTCATTGCTCAATTTGGCACACGTGTTGAGAAATGGAAGAATTTCATTAGATATTTATTTAACCAAAAAATTTCTTGGGAAATAGTGATAGTTTTTAGAAAATATTTTCAGGCAAAAATCCCTTTTTTAAATAAAAATTAAAAAATTTCCTTGCAGGTTATGCCTTGGAAATTTCAGATTTACTCCCGGAAATTTCCAAAATATAATTTCCAATAATATGTGTGGTGAAAATTCAGAGGTATTTTTCCTAGAAAACGAAAAATTCCTGCTTACCTATTACGCATGTTTTCTACACCACCAGAATTTTAAATTAGTTTTAACTTCTTCAGAATTCAGTTTTTATAAAAACAAGAGCAATGCCTATTTTACTGTACAACATTGTTAGTTACAGGACGGTTGCAGTATGATCTAGGCTTATGAATTGGGTTTCAGTATTAGTATCAATTTACCATAATATCATCATACTTAACTACCCCTATAGCTATCCCTCCATTAATATTCGTGAATGTTACAAATTGATGGTCTGTAAACGCTGTTTATGATCATTTATCTTCAACGAAATGCACGTTTGCAAATTTTGCACATTAAGGTTGAAATATTTATTACATGAATATTTTAATACAAATAAATATGTTCATTTTTGACATACTTAGTAACAAATTAATTTATATTAGAAGTACAAGCT
Source organism: Agonum fuliginosum (assembly GCA_947534325.1). NCBI lineage: Eukaryota > Metazoa > Arthropoda > Insecta > Coleoptera > Carabidae > Agonum > Agonum fuliginosum. The sequence goes on from OX384031.1 coordinate 7,706,556, forward strand.
AAAAAAACTTCAAGTAATGACCAACATGAATAAACACGTAAGGTATGTCTTTGCATACATGTGAAAACATCAGCATATTATATTAATATTAATTAAATGGATTTATTTGTATTGACATTTTGCCACCGGTAAATGAATAATTTACATATAATTATATAGGTAATTTAACTAATAAACTATTCCATTCAAAAGTAATCAACGCGTTATTTTACACACTCAAATGAACAAAGACTTCACTTATGCTCTAAATAATTTGTGTGTTTTTTATATTTGTACGTGGCATATTCATTAATTATTCTAAGTAAACACGTTCTACTACCAATTTTTAAATAGTTTATAAAAGATTGTTTTAGTTATCGACATATTTCTTACTATACAAATCGAGACCGAGATCTAAACCAAATTTAATCCTACTTAGTGGCTCACCTAGGGAAAAGGAGATCAGCGTCAAGGGGCCTTGGCGCACCCTAAAGAAAAAGAAAAATGTATCAGGATGGGAAAATAAATAAATGTGATGAAATCGCTGCATTAAAGACTATAAACACAAATCTGCATTTACAAGAAAAGTTGTATTGTGTATGTGTATATTATGACTACTGAAAATCAGTATTGTATATCATTGCCATACCATCAAGTTAAGTTCAAGTAACTGAATGTTTAAAGAATCACGCCAAATATATATTTACTTACTTGATTAGATCTGCAATCTAAAGCTGTGTATGTTTATGTGTCTGTTAGTTTTTTAATCACCCAGGCTAAACTGTTTGTTTGTTTCTAATGAAATTTTGCATGCAGGTCTCTTTTGACCAGGCTCAGATTAGAAGGTATGTTTGAATTCGAACAAACCATTTTAAAATGGAAGTGTCGAACGCCACATAGTGTGCACGTAGCGTGAACGTGGACTCAAAAAGGGGTTCTTTATGTAGTTCAGTTTAATCAGAGTTTGTATACCTACCAAAACCAAATATGTGGGATTCAAGAAGAGTATGAGATTCTTTAGTTTGTTCAGTTCAATCAGAGTTTGTACCAAAATCGAGTATGTGGGATTCAACAAGGTTAAGAGATTCTTTATTTAGTTCAGATCAATCAGAGTTTGTACCAAAACCGACCCAGCAAACACACTTGTTATTTTTTGTTATTTTTATGTAGACTATACATAATATTTCCCACTGTGGAATATCTCTACGATATTATTAATGGAATATATTATCTATGTAAAAATATATCTCAATTATATAATACAAATAATATACTCTTTATATAGTTAAATATATTATTTGAAAATAGTTACATTGTATGTATTTTACTTGAATATTATATTCCATTTATATAAGAATTTTATTAATCTATTATATATTTTTAGATTACTTTATGTCATCTGTACGCATGCAACATTTGTGCCAGTTTATTTATTTAAATAAAATTCTATTCTTATATTTGTAAGCAACTATAAGCTCTAGATTAAAAGCTAGAATCGTGAGTTGATAACAAATTTACACTTTAAAACATCTCTAGTGTTTTTACGATACTTTTAGAACAACTATCTATTATTATCTTAGAGTAGGAGTAGAGTATACCAGAGAAGTTCATGCGCACAAAGTCGGTAGTCGGTGTGATAACATATTAGTAATTTTTTATCTCAAATAAATAAAATCTTTCAATAATGGAAAATATAAATTTGTTTAGTAAACATAATTTATTTTTTCAAATAATTTGTTGGGTTTGTAAAGAAATATGTAGTTTTTCAACTAAAGAATAGTACTTTTTTATACGTCAAATATAATTTTAAAGTAAATATTTTGATTCCAGTAGGTAGTCCAAAATATACACAATATACTTAACATAGCTTTGTAATTCCCGTATGTAATTAAAAATACTGGTATTATTGCTATAACTATCAATCGTTATAAATCAACAAGCCAGGATGGTCGCGCGGTCTAAGGAGCTGAAGCTATCAGCAATGAGATATGAGATCGCAAGTTCGAATCCCACTGAAGAAGGAGCTCGTTTAGAAATTGTTGTAATTGTCTGGATTTAAATTGTAATATATACATAGTGCCTTACTAATAAACATACAACTTTAGGCCGTAAGAGTGTATCCTTTTTTAAAAAAATTGAAAACAATCCAAATTAAAATCAATTATAAAACTACATAATATCTATATCAGCGCTATATAATTATGACGTAAATCTGCCATATGATTATTATATAATTGTTATATAGGGTTGTGGCGGACATTTTTGATCAAAAATAACAAGTTTTTATATGTATGAGTGACATCGCAATTTACTTTTGATATAATGGCTGCTACATGATATATATGTAGTACTATATATTTGTGTTTCCTGGGGAGTATGTGGGACTCAAGAAGGGTATTTAGTTCTTTATTTAGTACAGCTCAATCATAGTTTCTATACCAAAACCGAGTTTGTGGGACTCAAGAAGGGTATAAGGTTCTTTATTTCGTTCAGTTCAATTACAGTTTTGCCGGTGTTTCTTACGTTCACGCTATGTGGCATAAGACAACCCCTTTTAAAAATAGCTCTAGCGGTCGCAATTTTTGCTTTTTAGCAACGAAACTATTGAAATAAAATAATAAAAATAGTTTCCGTAAATTACCAAAATCGGACTATTATTTTCATAACGAGTGGGAGTCAAAGATCTAGATCTATACTGTGTTATACAAAAATTAAAATTATTTTTTCCGGGCAACGCCTGGTACTTGCCTGAGCTAGTGAAATAATTATTTGTAAGGGTAAGAACTTACTTAAATTCGTTAAGTGTTAGTATGAGAAAAATTTGATTTTAGTGCAAAAAATACAAGGCATGAGTTAAGATAAATAGTGTATGATGAGACATCTGAGTTTTCTATCTTTAACTTCTGTAAAATTTATGTGATTTGAGTGATATTTTCGAAAATGAACCCTCCGGATTCATTGGCATTTGAACAGCGATATGAAACTGTTAGTAATCCCAGCATTGTTGACGTTAGCGTCACGGGTCGCTTGCCACATTGTCTTAACTGGGGCCCGGGGCGGCGGCGCCGCGATAGTTTTCTCACGGTTTGGCGCTCCGCCAACGCCTCAACTCCGCTGATCCACCGCAGCTTATGTGGATCTCACCGGTCTCACCCTCGCACGCCATCCGTGTTGAAATTCTGCCTCTAATATCTCGCTCCAGTGTTCAGTCCAAATGGAGTCATTGCGATCGTGAAGAATTTTTGCCCCAGGAATTAATTATATTTTTGAAAGAACCCAAAGTGTGCCTCACAAAGATTTACGCTGTAATTAAATTATCTTTTGAGATAGGTTTAACAAGAGTTGACATTTTTCTCTAAACGGGATTAGGGTTTTTAATGCTTTCTGGAAAATTTCTCGTTGTGAAATGAAATGTTATTTTGCGACGAAAGCAACCTCAGGATTTTACATTTCAAATTTTTGCAAATTATGCAACAAAATTTGGACAGAAAACAAAATAATATATTTTCAAGTTTATGTTTTTTAATTCAATGCCTTTTTTTAAATAAAAATTTAGAGATAAGTACGTATCACTGTGCAAAAAACAAGACCAATTTTTGTTGGGAATGTCTTCAACATCAGAATATTTATAACTAGAAACTTCAGTGAAGAGAAAATTCTTACCTAGAATCATAAAACGAGCGAAAAATCATGACTCGTATAAAATTGGAAAAAATATATCAAGAATCCAGAGGACAAATGTAAAATAATATTCAAATCTAGAAAACCATGGCCACGTGTTCTGCTAGTGTCATCTGTATTGAAACAAAGTTGTCGGTCCAACACGACAAGTATAGTGCCTCCCTTTCTGCCCCCCCTCGTGACAGTTGGTATCACAAGCTGCGCACACCGACGTGTTCAATATGTTAGGGTGAAGTTCTAGTTTTTAACGCATACAGTGAGTTTGTTAAACAAAAATTATTTCAAAATCATTGTTTCCCAATCGCTCTGGAAAAATTACAACTCTTTATTCCAGATTTGAGTATTCCTTTACATGCGTTTTCTGCATCCATCAGATTCTAGATTTGAATTCGTCTATTTATGCATTTTCTTGTCTGAGTTTTCGGGTGTTTTATGATTCCACGCAAGATTTTTCTTGTAGGACTTGAATTTTCTAGCCCAGAGTTTTCAAGAATTGGGTACTCACATTTTCAGTTCTGACAACTCAGATATTGCACTAAAATCTCCCCTGTGGAATACTCTCTACTAACAACAGTAAAATATTATATTTATGCCATGGCAATATAAAACGCCTGAAAGTCCGTTTTAAATATTCGTATTTTGATAATACGACAGGTGTGTAAAGGTTCATTTATTAAATAACAAGTTTTAGGTTTTTTTGTAGAATGTTTTCATTAGGTAGGTACTACTGCTCATTTTTGTCATATTTACATTACTTTATATTTTTTGTTGTGTATTTATTTAATATCGTTCAATAAACAACAACACTGTTTATTTTATCTGTTTGTTTTTCTTGTTAACATTGTTTTCGTTCTATTTTTCGCATTACTTTATTTACAAAAATGTAAATTTATGTTTGCAGCGAAATAAATCAGTGTAAACTACAGTTAAATGTTAGTGGATATTTGTTTCACAATTTGTCGAATTCAAACTTAAAGTGACGTATAGATTCGACTTTCCGGTTAATATACGTGCGACGAGCAATTTCATTTGACGTAAGCTCGCTTTGTATTTCTAGACGAAGCGTATGTTGTCATTGGTCCGAGGTGTTTCACTTGGATCCCATTGAAAGGAAGTAATTCTTCTCTTGAAATCTTTCAAGACATCCGGACGAGAAAATGTGCACACTGTTCCATGTTATTTCACGTGTTGGAATTTCCAGATATTTTTGTCGTTTTAAAAACGAAATTTATTTTGAGGGATTACTTATCGTTGGAGAATTTCATGCTGTGTAATTTGATTTGATTTCGGCGTGGAGTGAAATCTTTTACAGTATTACGTTAAAGGGGATCTCTGCATAGCTACTAAATAAATTAATGTTTTCAAATTGAAAATGTTTTAGGTTTCAACGCGTATGATGATATAGAGTATGTTACATAATGGGCGAGGAAATGAATGAAATCGTGTGAGTGAGAATGTTGACGCACGAGACTTATTGGCGAGTTCGGAAATTTCACGAAGATTTAATAGACACTTTTCCGAGAGTTTTGTACACATTTTATGAATCTATTTTTATGTCAACTGTCACTGTCATAATTTTTATTTTACGTAGTGTAGAAACAAATGTACCGCGATCATGGAATACATTATTTTCGTGCCTAACTAACTGTATGGAAATTGCTAGTTTCGTATCAGGTCGTGAGAAAAATACAATACAATGCAAAATGTAGCATTCTCACATATTTGAGATAATTAGTATAGATTTTTATTTTGATGGTAACCATTTACTCCAAATTACGGAATGGTAGATGTTTTATTGTAGTGCAAGTAATCCAATCACTTCTAGATTAATTCGTTTTAGTGCAGTCAGAATCTCAATCCGTGCGACGATCCTTGAAAGACAAAGCGATATCAAAGAGATTCTTATGCAACCCAACCCGGACTACATTTAAGACGCACAAGTGGTCAGCTTGAAATGCCCGAGTGTGATTTAATTGCAAGATGTTTTTGCTATTAAACGACGATCACACACTGCCGACCGAGAAACTAGAACCGCGGAACTCCAGCTTCCTACGTCAGTACTTGCAGAGATATGTGCTTAAATCCGCGCAACTACTGTTTCGACAATTAATAAATCAACTCACGTTAACTCACAGTTGTTAGTGGAGAGTACACTACAGAGATTATTGTGAAGTTAAACTGCATGTGTACGTGTAGTGTACATGTCTGAATTTGAACCTGAGTTGTTAGAATAATAACAGTCGATCAGGTTAAGTGCTATGCGCCCCTTAATAATAATATTCGCAATGAGGTTTACAATACATTTACGTTACTTTACCGAACGGTACGTAAATTCTGAATATGGCTTATTTTAAAATAATATATCATGTTCATGTTTGTCATTTGTCACGTATCATTTGTCGATATGTATGCGAATGGACGCATTTCACATTTCAAAACATTGTAGTGCGGAATTGTTGTGCTCTTTTATGCTATCATATCAGATTCTCAAATTACATTTGCATTGAACGAAATGCGTAGTCGAATTACCGTCAAATATTCACTGATGCAGCATTTGAAATTTAATTGTGGTGATTTAAAATTCAACGACAATTTGCATTGATTGTTCTTCGCAGAATGTAGATGTATGATAGGTGATGTAGAGGCTATAAAGTGTGTTTCAGCTCATTTAATTATTCGTCTTCTTGTTCTTCTCCTTGTTTCTGGTTTCTCGAGTAATTTCCGCTCCATCTCCTGGCAATATCTCAAGTCGGTTAACGTTTCTTGTCTTATTTTGCTGGGTGATTTGCCGTTCTGTCTGTCTTAAACACTGCGGAGACTATCATCTTACGTGTCGCTACAAATTTTCTTTCACCTTTTCCTACTTCTTGATTCCACGCCAGAATACGAAACGACGACGAATTATTTTCTTACAGATTCCTGCAGAGCAAAGAACATGATTATAAAGCTCAGTGACGGATATAGACTCCACTACTTTGTTTCCATAGCTTCTTTGTTTTAATTAAACGATCTTAATTAGTACGTAAGTCTTTGTGATTATTATAACAAAGTAAACTTTTCTTCTTTCTGCAGAATAGAACGGTATACGTGTCTTAAAGCTTGTGAAATAAAATAATGAAACAGTTTTCCAATAAAGTTTTCTAGTTTGTTTTATTGTCCTCTATATTGTTCTAGTTGAAATGAAACTGAGACAAAAAACGCAATTTTTATAATATGATGGATCGTGTTTTTCTTGGTAAAAACTTGTGGTGTCTTAGATCGAAGGCTAATGATTTAGAAGGAAATAGCATGCTGAAGACTCAGACTCGTCCAAATTACTCGAGTTGATTAAGTTATCATGAACTAATGATGTACGTGACTCAGTTAATTAAAGACCAGAAAAAAAAATCGTGGAAAATGTTTGCGGTGCCTGCCTCGGGCGAATTTCTCTCTGTCAGTTGTATTTCCCCCTACCCACCCTTGAGTGGAAATCAGAGAGGAAAATTGAACGGATGCTCCTAGCGCTGTTAATTTTCCGACCGCCCTTTATTTTCTTTTGCTGGAATTGCTCGATGAATATTACATGCGTTCTGAATAAAATTTTGTTGTTTTTTGTTGGAATATTTGAAATGAGGGGACTCTCTTTATAAGTGGCATTTTTGAAGTTAAATGAAAACAGCCTTATTTGCACAAAGTATGACTTTGAGGACTTGCGTTAAATTCAGGCGTCCTGAATAATTTTTCCTGAAATTTTTTACATAATTAGAATTCTAAAAATGCGTAAGTGTTCTTCTTGAAATTACAAAACGATTCATATCCACTGTTTCTTTCTCTTATTTGTTATTCATTATCATATTACCTAAGGTTCTACTACTCGTAGCAGTTGTAACTGGCTAAATTTAATAATATAAAGTGCATTACTTGTTTAAGGTTTCACAAATACAAACAGAGACATAGAGGATTAGCATAATGCAAGTGTAAATGGATTTATGCGTGAAAATAAAAATTACCTACTACTCTATGTACTTTTGCAAGAACATTTAAATCGTGAATTGCACATAGTTTTAATTTAGACATCGATAGCAACACATGAAATTTTAGTGATGTACCTATGCTGTATTTTACGAGGGTTGTCCGTAAAGTAAGTTTCCCAGTGTAAAACATGTTTAATTCCATAAATGCGTACATTTTTGGAAAGTTCAGACTTTTACCTATTTTTCTATATAGTTGCCACTGCGGTCAATGCATTTTTGCATGCGGTGTACGAGCTTTTGAATGCCCGAGTAAAAAAATCTGCCGCCAAGCCACGCAGATACGTCCGGAACGCTCCTCATCATGGACGTCAGTACGCCCGTTCTTGAACTCTCTGCACCATTTACGCTTGTGTTGTAAGCTCGTACACTTGTCTCCATAGATTTCGCATAGCTGGGAATGGGTTTCTACCGGCGCAATGTTTTTTGCAGACAGGAAACGGATTACCGAGTGCAGCTCACATCTGCAAAAAACATTGCGCCGGTAGAAACCCATTCCCGGTAATGCGAAATCTATGGAGACAAGTGTATGAGCCTACAACACGTGCGCAAATGGTGCAGAGAGTTCAAGAACGGGCGTACTGAGGTCCATGATGAGGAGCGTTCCGGACGTATCTGCGTGGCTTGGCGGCAGATGTTTTGACTCGGGCATTCAAAAGCTCGTACACCGCATGCAAAAATGCATTGACCGCAGTGGCGACTATATAGAAAAATAGGTAAAAGTCTGAACTTTCCAAAAATGTACGCATTTATGGAATTAAACATGTTTTACACTGTGAAAAATCACTGGGAAACTTACTTTACGGACAACCCTCGTAAATCTAACATATCTGATCTGATAAATTTTGAAGGTAAATTTGGCGTTAGCATAAGCATGTAGTAAACCGTTGTTATAATTAGTTATATTGTAAATTTGATTTTAATTACACCACATAGATAAGGTTTTTCATGAGACAATTATTAAGTAGGTACCTACCAGTTAAAATTTAAAGCTCGGTATATTTATTTAACTTTTGTTTGGAGTATTGTTGATGCATGTAATTTGTTCTTTGTATGAATTCAAGCAATCAAAATTTTATTGTAATTATTTTAACAAAAAAACTTTAACTTTAACTTTTAAAACTTTTTTAAAATTCAACCAGGGGGTCTATTCTGTAACTTACGGGCTAGGAGCTAGCTTTACGCTTATGTTGAGTGTCTGTTGATGTGTTGATCCCTTGCATTTGTTACTCGAAACATACCCCACTGAATAATTATCGTGTTTCTATCAGAGAGCTATTCATAGTGATGTGAATCAAAGTACTTAGCTCTGTCAGATCTGTTTTGCCTTTTGTATGGTTATATTATTTTATAGTTCTACTTTAGTTTTATCTGTGTTATGAAGGAGTTTTAATCTGTTACTTTGTTTATTTTGTGTTTATGTTTTATTTTTTAGTATTTTTAATTAAGTGTATAATTTTAGTTTTGACGGTCCAGTATTATATTGTTTGTATCTTTTGTTTACTTGTAGTTTTATGTCTAATTTATCTTATTTTGTGTATTTATCCGTGACTTATTCCGACAGGACCAAAGTGATTAGTGATTAGATTAGAACTGTAAATTATTATATCTTCAATTTTGTAATTTAACTGTAAAACCCTGATGAGTGCAGTTAAAAAAATTCATACGAAATATTACAAATTTAGTTGTATTTGACACTATCGAATTTGGTAGATTTTTAATTTATATTTTAAAATAAATCTACCTTTAATTACATATTTTTAATATCTAATGTTTTTATTTGTATGAGAAAATACAAATTGTAAATAGTTGCAAAATTGTGTCATTAATAATTATTTGAATTTAACAAGTTAAGAACATAGAATGAAAAATCCAATGGAAATATCGATAATGCATATTGTCTAGTTAGCAAAATCACGTGAGAAAATGAGAAGAAATATAGCTTGAAACCCGATAGAAACTTTAAAGCTGAAATATGCCTTTTTATCTGCTCGGTTATCTCTAGAAATTTATTTCTTACAAAATGAAGTAGTTAGCACAATCTACCGTCTAATTTACAAACTACCCTCACGAAGGTTCAGCGACCCGCGACCCCGGACATTATCACCTTTGGGGATTTAGTAACCGACACAGCACAAAATATTCACGAATATCCCCAATCCCTTTCAGATCAAGATCAAGTGATTGTAAACCATGATACAGATTTACCGTACATTGTGTATTGTTGTGACAAGGTATTTTTACAACAAGGTCGGTAAAATCGAACAGTCATGAACCGTGGAGGAGGGCATTTGTGGATCAGTGGCGTAGATTAAAAAAGAAAAAAAAATAATGTCGATCGCCTGACCGCTAAACAAAGTAACAACACAAGTGCAGTTAACTACTAACACCTAAGCACACCTAAGTGTGGAAATTTTCTACTGCGTACCTCATTTTCAGATTATGTTTTGTATTTAACGTAGTAATAGTTTAATATAGACATTAAAAATAATGTGTCATCATTTCCGTATGTCTTTGTTAGCTGTGATAATAAAGTTTTTATTTTGTCTTATTAAATATAAAATAACATCAATTTTGATTGAAAATATTAAACAGGATTTACTCCCAATTACAGAATGGTAGATGTTATTATTATGGAATCCAGACACTTCGTGCATTCAGAATCTTATTTCGTGCGACGATCTTTGAAAGCCAAAGTGGCAGAACTACATTTAAGACGATCAAGTGGTCAGATGGAAGCGTTTTTGTAATTTTCGACAATCATACACTGCCGACCGAAAGACCAGGGAACTCCGGATTCTTACGTTATCACATGCAGAGAGCTGTGCTTAAACCTGCGCAGCTGCTACCTCTACATTATTATTTTGATGGAGCAAGTATTAAGGAGTTTCGATACCGATTATCTATCTAGGGGATCTAAACAAAAATCTATTGTATTTCTGCAGAGTGACAACTTCTACCCACTAAATTTTGTTGTAAAAAACACCGAAAATATAAAAAATCTTATAGCGAAATATATTTGTTTATAAATATTTTATTACTATCTTTCAATTAAATTGTATTTTAAGTCCTAAAGATTTTATATTTTAAAATTCATAATTTTAAAAATCAATCGAAAACACGGCAACAGCGCTAGTATTTTAGCTGCTTTACGTTGACTGTTGGCTGCAGTGATTCTAACCTAACTGTCAAGTGTTGTCAGGTAGTAAATGCAATAGCTCATAATAATTGTTCTTTTGACGCTCCAAGATTAATGCAAGCTATAAGAAATGAGAACTTAATTGATAGTTTTCGTCCAGTCATTCATTATTTCCAAGACACTTTAAAATTATTTAAAAACATTTCCTGACAATTGGTAGAAATTCATCTTTCTGTTTCAGAAATAATTAGTAATGGGGAAAGCTTTGATCAAGTATATGACAAACGTACACAAAAGATACAGATATTATTATTTCTACTGTACAGCCTTTAAAAAGAGTCAGATCTTCTGGAATGATTAAAAGATTAGCGACATTTGGAATTAGTTACGAAATAATTGCAAACAAATTTAGTGATCATGGACCCGTCATGTCCCTTGTAGAGTTTTTAGTAGATGAACACGAATAATTCTTACTCAAATAGTTCTTCCTACTTTTTTCGATAGTTTCGTAACGGTGTTTGTATGCGCATTGCGAAAGTGTGTCCAATTTCCTAAAAATGACTTGTGTATGTGTATTTTATTTGTTGTGAAAATATTAATATAATATCATTTGTTACAAACTTTATAAAATAATATGCTTCAACATAAACGCACTCTTACTTTCCAACAGTATTTTAAATTTCGCGCCAATCTATGATTTGCGACGTTGCCGTAATTATCGCTCTTTTAGTTATGTGTTACGTTTTAAATTTTATTTATTTGAATAACTCAATAACGGTGTGGAAGAATCCACTGAATTTTAGTTTCATGATTTATTAATGTCTGATTTATAATTACTGTAAATCTCTTTCTGGTGGTATTATTTTTATAGATTATACAGCCCTTTAAAAATGTATTCTCATTTACTCCCATGTAAAACAGAAATTTTTAAAAATTTATTTTTAAAAAACGGTGTGGACGATTGATCTGAAATTTTAACAGTGAACGATAAATACATCCATCTTCAACTTGTAAAATTTTCAGATGAATGGTAATATTTTCAAAAACGGTATCGAACCTCCTTAAGTATTATTATTTTGATTTGATACTAGTTCGTGTAGTTTTGACTATGTTTAATACCTAACTGTGTAAATTGGAACATCATCATTATTCAACAATTTTAATATAAAAAGGTATTTGGCCACGACCACTAAAATAAAAATACACTCGGAAAATAAAAAATCGCGCCACTTGAAAAAGCACAAAAAATTCCAAATTTTCAGACCGCCATAACTTTGTTGAATTTGGTCAAAAGTGGATGAATCTTCGAGTTCGATAAGATGCTTCTCTCTTATTGAAGTTTCCTCTTTAAGGTCATGCAAGTTAATCTTACCCCAAGTTTACCTCCTTGAGACCCCAGACAAAATAAAATGTTCTTGATGTCTTTTACAACTTGTACCGGGTGCAAAAAGTGGTCTCAATACTGTACCAAAGGTTATAAAGTTCATTCATTTTCCTGTCGGAAAAAAATTGAGTACCTGCGATGATTTGGCGGAAAGTTATGAATTTTTGAAAAAGTTTTAGTTTCGGGAATTCTCGATTTCTGGAGTTTCTCGTAGTTTCGAATTCTCGTCTCTTTTCGAAAATCTGAGACGAGAAATTTATTGGTTCTCGTTCTCGTCTTGTAATTTCTAGACGAGACATTAATGAGACTAGGAATTTCTAATCACTAATTATTTCCATGTGTTTTTTGCTCCCTGTTAATTTTTTTACCCCGCCACTGGCGTCACCCCATACTGACCGTGTGTCATTTCGCGTGATAAAAATTCTGCGTGACTTACAGGACTCACACACGCGTCACACGTACACAGACACTATACACGGTTCTGACTGATTTTAACGATTTTCATTGGTTCTACATGATTTGTTTTTAAATTTTTATGATTTTAATTATGTTTAATTGCTAACTCACCGTTGGGGATAGATTTTTTCGTTAACATTGTTAACATGAATATGCAGGAGTCTGAATTCCAAATTTTTGTAAATGGAAATTGATTGTCAGTTTAATGGAATAAAAAATTAGATTACTTAAGTACCTCTAGTTCAGCTTCGTTTTGTTCTTGTTCTGCAGCATGCACACGCCCAAGTCATTTATTTCAAAAGAGAAGACATTTTAAAATTAAATTTTAATTTAAATCAAATAAATCAGTAGCAAATTAAATACATCATATCTATCACGAATTTTACAACTAAGTTTTCATAACTTCACTTAATATAAATCATCAGTAGGGATCGGCTTTGCTTAAAATTGATGGCATAGCATAACAAATGTTTTTCAAAATGTAGACGAATTTGATAAAAAAATCAAACAATTTAATTTTAATTATGTAATTAATATTTCTTGAATACTTAATTCCTTTGGAGCAGCATCTTATAAATAGTTGTTTTCGGGATTAATAGTTTTTCATGTTCAGAATAACAAGTATTTTTATTTAAAAGTTCCATTTCATTTAAGGTAGGTAGTAGGGGAAGGTGGGGACAAAAATTGCATTTTTTGTTCTATATTTTTTGTGATGTGTTTTTAGGAAAATAATTGTATATTAAAGTACAACTAACTTCAATTAATAACTATTATTATTATAATTGTAATGATAATTCAAAGATTAATAGTAAAATTTTATGTAATAAATAAAAATGGCAAACTATCTAGATGTACAATGCGGTATTGTACTTTGAAACAGAGCTGGTTGTACTTCAGAACAAATAAAATTATAAAGAAAAAGAAAGAATCTAATAAAGAGAAACAATTTTTTTGAACTTGATAGTAATTATAATCGAAAGTATTTATACATTTTTTATGTTACACATATTTATTCAAACAAATATAATTGAATTTGGGAAAACAAATAAAATTAACCCATTTTATACCATTTAAAGTCTATATCGACATTTATTGATTGCTTTTGACGCTCACTATACTTACTATGTCGATATTATAGAAATGTCATATATTTCATTTTCACTTTGCATTGTTGCATTTGATCAGAATATAAAAAATTCCCGATGTAATTGAGGATGACGAAATACCGTGCTTTTGGCAATTTGAAAATATCAAGATAAGATGCCTCTCTCTTATTGTCGTTTTTTCAGACATTAATACAAACTTTAAATTTAAATCTTCCTTGCTGATACACTCCCTTCATCGGCTATTTTTATTCTTTGGTATTGTTTATTCAAAATGAAGAAACAAAAAAACCGTAGCACGATACTTTAAATATTAGTTTAGCAATAAATGTACGCAATTAGAATTTCCATTTTCCTTGAAAATTGAATAAAAAATAAATATTTAGGTACCTATATTTTTAATGGAAGAATATCCGAATTTCTTTGTTAATAAGTATAGCAAATTACAAAATTGTTAAAGTAAGCGGAAAATAAGCATAAAAACAGAAAATATGCATAAAAGTATAAACTATGCACGAAATTGTAAGTTATGCATTTGTATGCACTATCAAATTAATAATACAGGCTATACTAATGCATGATTTGCCCAGATATCAAACTATTATTGTAGTACGTATAAGCAAACATAATATGCATTTGCATAAAAGTGTCAGCTCTACACATTACGTCGATTTATTCGTTTAAAATTTAGGAACATCCACTTTTTTATCCTTTATAAAAATAATACCTATGTAGAAATGGAATTCTTTTTTAAGGAAACAAATTTATTAAACTGGCTGCTATATAAAATAAGTTTATTTCCTATAATAATAATATTAGACAATCTTGAAATGGGATACACGCAAAATTTAAAATTTTCTTAGGTTGAATTATCTATACTAATATAATAAAGAGGAAAGATTTATTTGTTTGTTTGTTTGAATTGAATAGGCTCCGAAACTACTGGACCAATTTGAAAAATTCTTTCACCGTTGGGAAGCTACACAATCCGCGGATGACATAGGCTATATTATATTTTCAAAAAAAAAAATCAAAATTAGATAACCAAACCAGACATTTAATTAAACTACTATGTATTAGTTGTTGAATAGGAATTTCGAATTCAGTTGGTCTAGGTATTTTGAAACAGACAGTTGTGGATTGTTAGTATTTTGGCTGGTATTTAGTTTTTTTTATTTATTTGATGTTTATAACGATGTCAAATTGCATTGTTGTCGGCGGCTATCAGAGTTTACTGCACCGATTGAGTTCAAATGTGGTATAGTAATAGCTTAAGATGTAACTAACATGAGAACAATAAAATGGCGGTAATCGATTGGGTTTAAATTTCATTTCTTCGGTGGCTTGGGTGGTGGAAGCGCGTTAAAATTTGGCTAAGTATCTGTCTTGAAACATGGGTATATTAAAATGTTAGTCCGCCATCTTGAAACAAAATGGTGGCTAGCTAACTCAAAATGTACTGCACCGATTGGGTTCAAATTTGTAATGGTTATAACTTATGATCTTACTTATGACATGAGCATACTAAAATATCAGTCAGCCATCTTTAAACAAAATGGCGGTACCCGATTGGGTTCAAATTTGGTATGGTATCATGGGCGTAGTTAGAATTGCCACCATGTATTGTATGGTAATAACTTAGAATTCTTATAACGAGATTCCTTTAAATTCGAGTT
Source organism: Agonum fuliginosum (assembly GCA_947534325.1). NCBI lineage: Eukaryota > Metazoa > Arthropoda > Insecta > Coleoptera > Carabidae > Agonum > Agonum fuliginosum. The sequence goes on from OX384031.1 coordinate 7,721,984, forward strand.
GGAGGCGTAGCAACGCGAGCCGGGTTCGCTAGTTGTTTATAAATTATTGCTTAAGAATAAGATAAAGTAGATATCTAAGTATATATTTACGACGAAATGTCATCTCTTCTTTGTAAATAAACAGATAATGTTTTAAATCTGACATCTGAAACGCTCATACAGGATTAAATAATATGATACGAGAAATAACATAGATATGGGTAGTAGTTAAAACTGATTCGACACGACATTTTATTCATTTCACATTAATCGTGAAAATAATCCGTTGAGAGATTTTAAAGTATGTTGACAGAAACCAAGAGTTTGTTACTCATGTTTTCTTTTTGTTTACCCAGCACTATGCGTTATGGGATCTTGTGCGAATATGAAGCAATAGTGTGTAGTGTCGAAATCAGTTGAGCTTGAGCTCACATCAGGCACAAACTTAGTTAAGTATTACGTGATGGCGAAGAAACTTTTACCCTAGAATAATTTATTAATGAAATTATAAAGTTTTCGTCGCTAACCCAAACCTTTAGTTTTAGCTCAAACAATCTAACCATTAGCTCACATAAGGTTCCCATTTCGATAATGAATTCTATGTTCCATTCCATACGCTTCTATTCATAAATCGTATAGAGGAAACAAAAATAATATGCTCTAACTTTTCACATTTCTTTTGTGTGAACTTTACAGTTCAACGCTTGCTGCATAATAGATATTGTAATTGCAGTAAAATGTTTTGTTAATAATTGACGGAAATAAAACTCGTTACAGTGTTTTGTGTATCGATTTTGTTTTGAGCGCCACTGTAATTTACCTATTGCTGTAGCTTTTCGCACTGTGAAATGACAGTCATTTTAAATGTTTCGCAATAATTTACTAATTGGATAATTTGCTGAAATTGATTATATTTTATGTGCTTTGATGGTTTCACAGGTAATTAATTAAATAAACGAAATAATGTATATTAATTTAATACTTAACATCGTTTAATAGAAAAGTTAATACCTATCAATTTATGCATGAAACAAAAAATGTGAATTAAAATATTAAGGAATAAACTTTTGTTCAGTGGAAAACTGGAAATTAAAGTCAAGAAAAAAAGTTTCTTGAATGGATACTTTTAATGCTAAGCAATATTACATGGGCACCTAAACTATTTGACTTTCTTGGCAATTGACTACACCATTTTTCTACCAAATATTTTTTTACCTAATAGTCCGGCGGTTTTAGAACAAATTTCATATCAACTATGCATTTTGTGATTAAAGTGTGAAAATTGGCATACATTTCAATTAAACCTTTCTCTTTCGTATAAGAAGTGGAGCCAATAAAGTGTTAAGTACCAAAGACGACCGGCATTTTTAGTTTTTTTCGTTTATCTCGTATGGTCAATGTTACGAGAAATTGTAGACCATAAAGTTTGCTATAAAATGGTATATCCATTTTTTATGTAAGTAGTACAGTTCTCGAGCCAATGTGAAAATTATATTATGAGCAATTTCTAGTCATTTTTAACAAAAGCTTAATTTTGTCTTTAAAAAAAAAAACAGCATTTATTTTCCAATGAATCAAGATATCGACTTCCGTCTTCAACATTGAATTTCTTCGATAAATTTTTGTTACATACATAATTTTCAACATTTCGGCCACAATTCAAACAGAACCTCTTAGTATTTTAGTATTTTTGTGGTTATTTCTGAATGAATTAAAATATTTACTTCCAACATTAAATTCTTCAAATACTGAAATTTTAGTATTTTTGTGGTAATTTCTGAATAATTTAAAATATTTTCTTCCAACATTAAATTCTTCAAAATATCTCTATAAGGTACTTTATATATAAAACATTTTAATGCCTTAGTTAAACCCAAACTTAAAGAGTTTTTCCTCAAGAAAATAATAAAATTTTCCATCATCTAATAGAAAACCTTTCAAAGTACCGAATGCATGCATGTATGCCAATTTTCACACTTTAATCACAAAATACATTTTTTCCTATAACCGCCGGACTATAAATTAAAACTTCTGTAACATCGTTGAATAAAATCCCAAACAACAGTTAATGTAAATAATAGTGTATTGTGTATCAAGTGCTGAAAAAGCATTTTACTTGCGAGTGTTTCGTTTGCGGCACAATCTGAAGGGGAGTTCCGCAAGAAACCGGAGCATTCGAACAAGCAAGAGCTTTTGAAGAATAACGTTGTGTCATTTATCATACATACAGATAAGAAAAACTTGCATTTTAAAATCATTACGATACGCTCATGCTGCGTTTTCGATTAACATTTCCAGACAACCGTTCTACTGTCTGTAAGTTGACATTTTTGAAGAGTGCATAGTGAATGTCCGAAGTGCGATTTTCGGTGGTAGACGTAGAATCAATTATTTTCCTTCAATGTATATAATACCTCATAAAATATGAGATTATCATGTTACCTATTTTTTAAACATATTATCAAAAGTTATCCAAACTGTGCCATTCTCATAATCATAATATTATACCCATTTGTAGAACTATTAAAATTAAAAACATGAAAATTCACTACTAGGTATTGGATTGTGACTAATATATTTTTGCAACTACTCTAGAACAGTAGGTATTTATAATATATTTCAGTCACAGTATAATTATTCTTATTGATCAGGACATTAAGGTGTACGTCTACTCTAAAATTTTACAGCTTTACAGAAGCGTACGCCTTGCACGATTACTTTAATTATAATTGAAATAAGTATATGATGCTTTTACATATGAGTGTATTAGCAAAGGATGCTGCAATGCTTCTATATTTTTATTTTTTGTCTTTGGCCTAGGAAATTGAAGTAAAATTTTTTTAAAATGACGTTTTTTGCTGCTTTTTGTTATTATTTGATATAATTTTTTTCGGTCACTATAAATGGCAAGAAATATTTAAAAAGCAAGAAGCATGCAGGTAAGCTTCCTATTTCGAATAATTTTTGTTTTACTTAATTTCTTTAAAAATACAGAAGTTATTATGGAAATACTGGAGCCATGTTTACAGTATTTATCATCAGTTTCGGGCTGATTTTGGGCAGCCGTAGTAGTGGGAAGAGAGTGAAATAGAAAAAAATATATCAAGAGTAATTTACGAATTCGAAACTTTTTATTTCCAACTTTAAAATGAGATTGCATAGCTAGGATGCGGGAAAGTACGAGCTAATTTCGGGCAGCCCTAGTAGTGGGAAAGAGAGTGAAATTGAATAAAATTAATATCGAGACTATTCTAGGAATTCTAAAAAAGGGAGACGAACTCCTTTTTTTATAACGTAACATAAATAACTGTAGTTTTGCTTAATTAATTATCTGATATATACGAGTATTTTATGACCTAATTATAGTTTTCCACGTGCGAGTACCTATATTGTATAAAATAAATCCTATCGAAACTGATAAAATATAGTTCTATTTAATCCGAGCGAAACTGATACAATATAGTTATAATACATCTCACTCAATCCCTTCCGGTGTAAAATCTAAACATAAACAAAACACATTTATATTCAAATGACAGTTTGTTCTCGAGTAATAATTATTCAAATACTGTTTTATTTGCTTACAAAGTGTCGTATATGAGCCAGACTTGCTTTAAACACATTAACGTGCACATATCAACCGAGAGCACTCTTCCTAGATTAATCCAAGCTAGCTGTGCTTATCGATGGCATTGTGCTCGCTAATACTATGCATTAGTGCGCTCCAGGGGCGTCGCTACAAGGGTTGAAAGGGTGAACCACCCCCCGAACAATGGCCGGGCGCGTCACGATCATTTATCATAAAATGAGATCAATAAGAGTTTTACGCCACCTGATTTAGCTGATATGACATGCAGAATAGAGAACGCCCCATGTAGGACTTAGTTTAATCGCAAAAATAAACTATGTTCCAGTTTGTTTTATATTGCAGCGTTAGCAAAACTTCATTATTGGCAGTGCAGTTGATGAAAAACGAAATAAAATTCTGATTACTGTTTCGTTTCGCTCGTATTCTTATTTTCAAAGTTGTAATTAGTTTTGAGCATCGCAGCTAAATCATTTTTCTGGAGCGGATTATTTTTTTGCAAGATTAACTGGAAATTATTTGAAATTATATTTAGTTAGTTCATGTCAGTTTTTGAAACTTGAATTTTTAAAAACCCTATGACCCTTAGTGATTTACAACTGGTGAAAAATCACATATTTTGAGTTAGTACAAAGGTAGAAGTAGGAGGTCTTCAATTAAACTTTGAAATTTTACATTTAAGGCGTACATCTACCCTGAAAATTTTCAGCGTTACAGAGGTGTATACCGTCCACGTGTACTTTAATTATATTTAATTGAAATATATGACGCTTTTATATATGAGTGTATTAACAAAGGATGTCTTAATGCTTCTATATTTTTATTTTTTATGTTTGGCCTAGGTATTTAAACAAAAAAGTCATTAAAATGACGTTTTTTGTCATTATTTGATATGATTTTTTTCGGTCACTATAAATGGAAAGAATAATTTAAAAAGCAAGAAGGCTGCAGCTAATCTTCCTTTTCCGAAAAATTTTTGGTTTACTTAATTTCTTTAAAAAATACAGCAGTTATTATGGAAATACTAGAACCATGTTTATAGTATTTTTCAATTTCAAAATGACATTGCATAGCTAGGATGCGGCAATGTACGAGTTTCGGGCTGATTTTGGGTAGCCGTAGTAATGGGGAAGACAGTGAAATAGAAAAAAAATATCGAGAGTAATTCGAAAAAAGGTAGACATGGATTTTTTAAAGATTATTTCATATATCTAGGTTTCTAAGTTGAAAAATACTGTAAAAGTGTTTTCGTTGCGAGTAAATTGTCAGTTTCTTATTGACTTCAAAATAATGCTTTATTAAATATTTAATAGAGAAAGAATGGATCTACAGATGTGCCTTTATAAAATTTTAAAAATAAATTCCTATCAGGAGATATAAATTGGAAATTTGTATGAATTTTTACGAATTTTTATAATCGTGTACAATTTTTTTTATTAAAATATTAAAAAGGCACAACTGTTAATTCATCCTTTAAGTATATAATCCTTGTTGGAATGAAATTTTACCATTCTTGTACTGGTCACAAAACATTCGCTACGTTATTACATCGTATGCTGGATTTTAGTAGGTAGACGGGCCTCTTAAGACATAACTACTATGAGGTGACCTTTGGGTATGCACGAATTTTGATTAAGAATGTGCGAATGCAAAGTGGTTTGATTATAAATTTAATCTTCAGAGAGCTTAATTACAAAGCCGAATCGGAACGATGTACTAATGAATAAGTAATTATTTTATGGAAATTTTAGGAATATAAACGGATTTAAAGCTATACCCTCGTAAATACGAATATTTTGATAATTGTGGAAATTCTACTAAAACATTTTATTAATATTGGACTCAGGTATTTTGTTCAATGTATGTTTTATTAAAACATAACGTTTGGTCAATACGATCATGTTGTGTCATTTTAAAATTATTATATTATTTTTTAACAATTTATTATTCGAATGTTTTGCCGTTTTGCGCATACAACGACCGCATAGACGATTCGCCAATATATGGTACCATAAGTAATAAATTTTAAACACTATCTACCCCCGTTTAAAATTATTTATTATTTATTAATATATCATCTTTAAAGTTGAGAGAAGACGGTTGATAAGATATCTCAAAAATAATTCTTGCCTTACAGCAAAATATCTTAAGGTTAAATAATGCTATACCTGACATATTTTAATCGAGTATATTAAGAGTTATGCGAATATAATAATAATTCATGTGTCACGTAGTACATATTTGACTAATTTGATTGGCTGAAATAAGGCAGTAAGAGGCTATCAAATCGAAGATATTTTTATCACCGCTGTTACATGTCAACTGTTTTTGTTTATTAGTTACAAACTGTTAGTTTCTCAATCTGAAATTGCTGTTTGTTAAAAATCAGACTTAAGAGTGTCGTTTACCTAAATGACCAAAACATGCTTCGCACAAGTTTGTGATTTATTTAACAACAAACCACGTAATAATAAAAAATTCGCTTTTACCAGACCATTTTTCATGTCTGATTTATCGAAGACTATGCTTTATGAAACAAAATGTGTTTATTTAAACAAGATACTTGGTTTGCCAATAACTACCAATGGTAATTACCAAAATAAATCACAAACTTGTGCCAAGCATGTTTTGGTCATTTAGGTAAACGACACTCTTAATCTGTCAGGATAGAGAGAATAGGGAAAAATATAACATTTTGGACTCATTCATTATATTCTCCCCAAATATAACTCGGGCTATGATTAATCATAGGTGATAACATTAGTTATATTACCCCCGAAAGTAATTATTCTGATTGTATGTGGATACTAAAGATTAAGTTCAAACTAATCAACGATTGTAAGCAATACTTTTCCCGTGGAAATGAAAATGTACGCGTTTTATTTTATGTAGGACGGCACCGTCTGTAATTTTTGTGTTTTATTTACGTACAATAAAATAAAACACGCTTGTTTAGCTTTGTGAGAACCTTCAAGAAACATTCGCCAAAACAAATAACAAAAATTCGTTGGTATATTTCGCAAAAGACATTTATAGCGTCGTCGTAATGATAGATGGAATATTGTGTTTTATGAAGTGAAACTTGGCTGGTAGAGGAAAAAGGGATGTAAATGTAAAGGGAAAACGAGTGTAACATGCATGGACTATGCATTTATTATATATTTTGGCTTTGACACTGAAGAATATCAAATTTTAAAACGAATAAAATTGAGTTCAATAATTACAATAGCAAGCGAGCGAAGCGAGTAGGTTTATTTCCTAGGGAAGACAAATTTAAGTGGATTCCCACATAAAGCGGGAGAAAAGTAATTTTCCTTCTTAGGGCGTAAAAGTAGGTATTGATTGGTCAGAAATACCACACTGTCGTCTCTAATAATAGGGACGAAAGGTGGCGTTTTCAGTGCAGGTATGGGAAAAAATAACTAGATTCTTGTTCATAGGTATGTAAGTATAACATCATAATGCAAAAGTAATGTTGTACTAACTATTTGATTTAATTTATCAATCTACTTGAATTTAGTTTATAGTTTCCGTGCCTCAAATTTAATTTTCCCTTGTAATATTTTTCAAAATGAAATTCTAAGGAAGGAAACAGCTGGAAATTGTATTTGTAATGTCAAGATCACATATTAACTTTGAAAAATAACCAGATTAATGTAATGGTCCGACCTAATGGAATTTTATGACTGTTACGAGACTTGGCACTGTTTCATAATAGCTGATAGAATCTCAGATACCAAGAAATATATTGTATTTTACGGTTTCGGAATTTAATGTTACGTTGCTTGATCAGCCATGAATCTAATTCTGTCATTAAACACAGAAAATATTACGATTCACAATCACAAGAAATAAATCAATATTTAGAAGCAATTGTCGATTGTGACACTAATACAATAATTTTTAAAAACTGAATGCTTAAAGGCATTGACGACTGGTCAAGCGTAAAGAAATTTATTCTAGAAAACGATAGACTATTCAATTCTAAGTATATTAGTTTTGTTTAGGTCGAAAGTTACAACTACATATTTTAAATTTTAATTTGAACTTTTGCGTAACGTTGTATGACCACCGAGCACGGCACTCTACGCGCATTTTTCTGTCACTCGTAATAACAGATAAACTAATGTAATATGTAAGATCATTTGGCCGCGAAATTTTATCGCAATACTCTGGTTCATACATATATTATAGAGTCACACCTTTATCACACATCTTTGAAATATTTTAATTTTTAAAATCCAAATTTCGATGAAAAATTATATTTTACCTATTAACTTGACAGTATAACGGTCTTATGAATTCATAGTTTTTATGCAAACAGACAAGATACATGTATATACGATATGAAAATATATAGAATATCGTTGCTGGTTTTTAAGTAATTAATAAAAATTGTAAAAAAATACTTAATTTGTGCATAGTTTCATAATTTCAGAGATAATATCAAAAATTATATTTTCTATAAAAAGCTAATACTATCATTCTTATCTTCCCTGTTATGTATTTTCCAACAACCATAAGTAACCGTGGAGTTGACGACTGGTAATAGCGGGAGCACACAATTTGGACAAATATAGTTTTGTCAAAACGTAGTTTGACCAAAAATAATTAAGCCAAACTGTATTTTAGTCAAACTGTAATTTGTTCAACTGGAATTTTGTCAAACCGTAAATATGCCAACCCGTAATTTGGCCAAACTGTATTCTAGACAAACTGTAATTTCACATTCCGTAATTTGACCAAACCGCAACTTCGACTAATATTATTTTGTCAAATAGTTTTCAGTTAAACCGTAATTTAGCCAAAACGCAACTATACCTAACTGGAATAATTCAACACGGAATTTATCCAACACGTATTTTTGTCAAATCGCAGATATGCATAACCGTAATCTTGCCAACCGTATTTTAGTCAAATCGTAATCTTCCCAACTCTATATAAAGACATACAGTTGGGCAGATTACGATTTGAGTAAAATGCGTTTGGCAAGATTACGGTTATGCATAACTGCGATTTGACAAAAATACGGTTTGAATAAATTCCGTTTTGGATTATTCCAGTTAGGTATAGTTGCGTTTTGGCTAAATTACGGTTGACCTGAAAATGATTTGACAATAAAATATTAGTCGAAGTTGCGGTTTGGTCAAAATACGGAATGTGAAATTACAGTTTGTTTAGAATACAGTTTGGCCAAATTACGGGTTGGCATATATACGGTTCGACAAAATTCTAGTTGAACAAATTACAGTTTGACTAAAATACAGTTTGGCTTAATCATTTTTGGTCAAACTACGTTTTGACAAAACTATATTTGACTAAATAAGCGGACGAGCACATCTGGTATAATATTTCAGTCCTCAATCGCAATATTTTTTTAGTACTTATATTGCGAATGGAAAGAAAACAATGGGACTTTAATTCTACGATTATTCTAAAATTCTATGAATGCAGTTTTGACAATAATTCACAGTTCAAATTTCAGGGAACTGTAACAAAACTCGTATGAAATCAATATTTCTGGCACACAAACAATAAATAAAAGTCGTCTATTGAAAATATTTCCCAATACTCTAATACTTCATGAGAAATGCAGTATATCCATTTACGAAAAATCGAACGTATCATGTAGAAAGATAAAATGAGTGCATAGGAACATTTTCTAGCATGGAAATAAATTTATATGCCCGGCATTCAACATTATTTTGATACCAAAAATATTACACTTGGCTCAACTAGCTAGTCTTACCTATTATTCTTATCTAAAATTGTATACATGGGAATAACAATGAAGTTTCTTATTTCAAACAGAAATCGCTTGAATAAATTTTGAGTGATAGTTTTATTAAGAAGCAGATCAACTAAAGCTGAGCCTAGAACTAGAGAGGGCCTCAAAAAGTCTGGTTTTGTTTAAGTTTAAGCATTTTATTTTTAATATTGCATCAGAATGAACCAATCATAACACATGGAAGGGTGGAATGTAAATTATGTTTGTTTTTAAATGATGTGATACACGCGTGAATGAATAAATGTGTTTAGGGGTTCATGCTACCCTTGTTTATGTTTAGGGATATAGCGTAATTTTTATGTAGGTGTATGCAGTTTTGTAATAGATAAGCATATTTTTTATCTAGATAAAGAAAAAGATAATGCATAATGATTGAAGAAATTATCTGGATAATAGCTAAAAGATAAATAATTATTAGATAATTCATAGATAATATAAAAAATATAAATGACATGTTCAAAGGCGTTACAAGTTTGTGCGTGGTATGCTTGCACAGTTTGATTACATTTGCATCTCATTAATTTGATTAAATTTTACTAAAATTATTATCTAGATGATATTTAAAAAATAGATAAAGATAATTTGTAATTTTATCTGGATAAGATAATAGATAAATAAGAAAAAAATTATCTAGATAAGATAATAGATAAATATATATTATCTAGATGATTTATCTGGATAAAATTATCTAGATAAGTTACAACTCTGTATGTATGTGTATGTTAAAGCAAATTATTACATATTAATTTTTCGGTTCATAGATTTCGTTAAAAACACCAAGATATCTAAGATCGAGTGATATACTAAATATTGGTGAGCAAAATTAATAATAATTTGCACATTTGTAGGTAGAAACATAAAAAACGTGTTAAATTATTTTTATCTTAAACTGTGTTGTAGAAATTATTTAACAAAATCAAGTAAATTAATTGTAATTAAGTAGGTATACCTTTATTAACGCGAAAACATTGAATTAAATTTTATATTATAACGTCAAACAATAGGTATGTAAATATTGGCATGGTAGCGTGGTGTTTTCCAATAAGAGTGGAAATTTAAATTAAGAACATAATTTAAAAGAATATTAGTTTTGTAGTATCAGTTAGCAAGGATGATAGTTAAATAATTACAAAACTAATTAACAAAAAAACTAGTCAATTAATGTCCCGCTGGCAACAGACACCGAAAACAGAAACTTTCAGGAGTAACAAGCAAACAGTGCTGCCACCACGGCTTGTTTGCTGGAACTAATAATTTAATGAAAGTCTCCACAGAGGTCCGAGAACTGATTTGTAGCCTAGATAAATAATACTCTTAAACGTTCGGGGAGATTTATGCAGAGCCCTGATAAATTTATAGACGATTGAATCTGAATCCTCTGCAGTGGGTAACGCTACGTTTTATTAAGTTTACGTGAAGGTCACGTGTCCGTCTTGTGTTGGAAATTCGGTGGAATTAATGGCTGAATGCAAATTTGACTTCGATGTGGTAAATGCAGAACAGCTGATGCGATAGCGTGCATACTTTATGCAGATTGTTGTAATTTGAATTGTTTAAATATGCGTTCTATTTTTACTTGGTCAGTGTCGACACTTATATTTACGAGTATATGTCTCTCTCTAAACATTGTTTACATCCATCAACATGTAAAAATTGTAAAACGTGATAAAATTATTTAATTTATTAACTATGCAGTAAAGTAAAGTAAACTTCTGCTTGTAACAAATCTTTCTTTGAACCAAATAAGAAGAATTCTATTTTGTAAGTTTATATTATAAATTCTTAAGATATTTTTTTGTAATTGAAAGCAAGGGAACATATTATATTATTCTCAGGTAAAATAATTTTTTCAGCAAGAACAGGGTAGCCAAATTTAAAAATATGTTGTTTTATGTCGGAAAAATTTTTTGAAGAAAGTTCTTTTGTTGTTTCATAGTCAGATGCTTTTAAATTGATACCTAGTTTAATTTTTGTTATAAAGAAGAATTAATTAAATTTCACATCAGACATCACACCTGATAAAGTTATTAAATTTAATTATAAAAGTTATTTATATTTGTCGTGGTTAGCAATCGTGTTGATTCTAAAAATAATTAATGATATAGGAATGCAAGTGTGCTAATGAAGTTATGATCGTGTTTGTTTCTTCGATTACGTTAGTACACTTGGGCGAAGTCTGGGATTACGTGCTAGGTGTGAGGCGAATATCAGCAGTCTTGAAGATGTTCTGATACGAGTAGAACGTGCCCGGGAATTGCCATCTTTCCTTACCGTCACAGTTTGTATATCACGTTTAACTGATCCGTGACATGAGTTTGATCTCGTGACTGATCATCCATAGTCCGCTCCGCTCGTAGTCCGACATATTTATCATAAATTAAACTCTATGTAGTGTTTTTTTATTAAAACATTATTTATTAATCTTTTGTCAGAATCTACAATTAATATATTGAATTGAAATTATGCAGGGTGTTTCATAACTTCAGGTACATACGTTAAGGGTAGGTATATGTAGTTTGATATGCTGATTACGAATCAAAAAGATTTTTTGTTTAAATCGCAAAATTAATTTTCATGTTTCCCAGTCAAAAAATTTTCATTGCCACTGCCACTGGGTGAAGTAATTATTGTTTCATTAAAAATAATTAAAATTTGTATGTTTATTTTACTAGTATTATGTAATTTTAGATGTTTGATTACGTATTTCTCTTGTTTGAGTTTAATAGGAAAACGAATCCAGTGCAATACTACAAAAAATGCTGCAGGTAAACTACTCTTAATTTTAAAAAAATTCTTTTTGATTCGTAATCAGAATATCAAACAACATATACCTTTAACGTATGTACTCGAAGTTATAATAAGTACATCCTGTAAACTCGTAATATCGTAAGTAATTAAATATTTGTTTATGTAATTAGAAATAACTTTAAGCTTTGAAGTTTTTCTATACCTATAATAATCTTTGTAATTTAGTAAGTTGTAATTCATTCGGATTAAGACGCAGTTCACTGACACAAATTTTTTTGATTTATAGCGTAGTATCACACAACTGAAGTTACGGCTTTTCGTACTTATCATAGCTGAATGTTGAATCATTATAAACACGAAAGAGTTTAAATTACAAAAGATTTCAATCATTATTTGAACATTAGTATTTGCTTTTGCCTGGCCTTTATATTATGACGCCATATTCGTAGATAGTGGCAATAATTTACATTCATTATAGAGTTACACATTCATTTCAATTAAATGTGATTTATCTATAGTTTCAGGTTTATTCTTTTTTTATTGATGTGTTCGTGCTATTATAAAGCTATTTATTAAATATAAATAGACGCAGATATTTTTTATGTTTTAATCTCTGAGCTTATTTGCAATTATAAATTGAAAATAAAATTAGAAATTAAAATTAGTAGTGTGCTGCAATAATTTATTACACCGCAGAAAAATGCTTGCAATAAATAAAACTGAACAATCTTTTTAATTGCATAAATTCTCTCCACAAATAATCAGTACCTGTGAGTTGATGGCTTATAATCGACCAGTGAATTTATTTTAACGTGAAACATGGGATTTTTCATATACACGGTTATGAATTTGACAGCAATGTATTAGAGCATTATTCTTTTAAAAATGAAACATGGGAATCAATTTGAATTTGTTAATAGATTTCATAATGCTCTGCTACGAGGGTTGCTATTTATGTATTGAGAATGAATAATAAAAGCGTCCCTTGGTACTACTACTACAACTGCGCAAATATCTTATATTGTTCAAGAATAATTCAGGTAAATTGATTCCCTATGTTTATGTTTCATTTTAAAAAGAACGATCTAATTTCTAATACATTGCCGTCAAATAAATTGTAATCGTAACCATTGGTATGAAAAAGTACATGTTTCACGTTAAAATAAATTCACTGTATATCTGTAGCAATGAGATGACTCTTAAATATGTGAAGCTGCCACACCCAAGTTGGGTAATAGGTGTAATAGATTAGATAATATTTTTTGGGGGGGACTGAGATTTTGAAAATATTGAATTATTAGGAATCATAAAGAAAAATGCGCCGCAGGCAAAATTGTTGTTCGATCGAGACAAAGCCTAGATCGTCGACTCGCCAAGTGAAACAAACAAGCTTTATCCGACGAGGTGCACACAATATTTCATCAACAGTCGTATAACGTCAAAAATAATATAGGTAGGTATTATTATTTGCCATGCCATAGTTACTTATAACAATTCAATGAAATCCTGGTTATCATCATAATGACAACGTTCCTAAACAAAACAAAAATTTTAAAACAAAAGTGTTTACAAACAATCGTAGTTTGAGGCCAATGTGAGGCAAATTTAATAGTTTTTTATGTTTATATTGCATTAGTGCGACAAAGCAGTACCTAAATATTGAATAAAATATTCATATTGTACAGCGATTGTAGAAAAGATATATAATAAACTTAATGTTTGTCGAAGAAATTAAATTTATGAATATGAATATTCGATAAAAATTATTAGTCCTATTCTAAATGAGTACTGCACCTACTGAAAGTTTTTTTGATTTATCGTACTAAGTAAATTTTCCACAATCACAAACATGGTCATTAATTTTGCAACGCACCGGTACAAAATAAAAACATACATTATCGAGAATCAAGACCATGAAACAAAATAAAAAATAGAGCTTTGAGTACTTTAGCTCTGGAACCTGTTTCTGTGTTCCTGCGTTGGTTTGTTCGTTAACAAGTTAGCCAATGAAGAGAAGCGTGATGTATATGTGTTTGTTTGCTTCACCTAAGTTGCTTACTGTAACTGAAGTCTGAAGTTGCGACAAGCTGTAACTGTAAACAACAAGACTCTGATTCACTGTGTAATGTTCAGATGGAAAACAAAACATGCAGAAAAATAGTTTTCAGTTTTTATGGAAACAAATATTTATGTAAACTTAATGTAGAATATTTTTCTTGTTCGCCGAAGTGAAATAAGTTTCAGAAACACAATAATTATAAGAAAGAACATTATGTGTTTTTATTCTTCTAATCTTTGCATATTTATTGTTGGGCGTGAGTTTTATTTATTTATTTTATTTACAATCTCTCAACAGGATATCAAGTATCCCAATTACAGAGAGGTTGGACATATTACATTATATAATTCACAAAATACATCCCAGAATAGAACAAAATTATCTTAATCTAAGTATGCAACTACAATCAATCGAAACCATTGCACACAATTACATTTTTAAATTGACAGTATGTTAAATGAAATATATATCAATTTCAAGATTGAATTTTCTTTCATAATCATTAAAAATAAAACATAGCCCTTTAAACGGGTCTTTAATTTATTTGATCTGGATGATCATGATCATTTAAAGTTATATTATTTAAGCCTATAACATTATCTATGGTGTTTTTATAGTATATTATATATCATTTTAGTCACGAGTTTTTTAGGACCGAGCGCAGTGAGTGTATAAAAACGAGTATCTAGAGAGTTTATAAACGAGTCACATAGGTACTATATACTTTTTCTACGACCACAAATTAAACAACATAAATATGTAAAATTTCATTTAAAATAATTTGAACATTTAGGTTAAATCATAATCATATATAGCTACAAAATGCTACCTCGGCAAATGTATTCAACTGTTATATTGAGAGAATTTTTTTACAATGATTGAAAGAAATCATTAATTTCACTCAATTTTCCACAAAAATTAAAGGTGAAATATAGGAGCCAACTTCACCCCGTGCTTAATATGTCAGTTGCTATGTTCAGCCCGGCCAAAGCCACGGCTTGTCGAGGTATGTTTAAAATGTTATTTAGCGCCATGGAAACTAGTTCGTTAAATGATGTTTTAATACCAGGAGTAGAAAAAGTAATTTAAACAAGCAAAGCATTGAGTATAACATACGTCTGAAATTCAATGTATATGCCAGGCTCAATTGTCGAATTCGGCCATTGGGCGAAATAAACGGCCACAACGCGATCTGGCAAACGCAAAACAGCCACAACGCGTTGTGTATTTTAATAACTATTAGTTTATGTTAAAAAACGGAGTTCTGTTGGACTCAAGAAGGTTTTTGTTAGCATAGATCAGTTTATGCCAAAAAAAAAACGGAAAACGGAGTTCTGTTGGACTCAAGAAGGGTTTTGTTAGCATAGATTAGTTTATGTCAAAAAAACGAAGTTCTGTTGGACTAAAGAAGGATTTTGTTAAACGGCCACAACGCGTTGTGGCTGTTTTGCGTTTGCCAGATCACGTTGTGGCCGTTTATTTTGCCCAATAGCCGAATTCGGCAATTGAGCCTATCATATACATATTTAAATTAATAATTATAGATTCAGTGTAGCTGTACTTTTATAATTCTTCAACCTTTATCAATTGAAATATGCGGTTTGAAAATTTGGTCTTCGAATTTTCCATACAACAATTTTATTTTTGGTTTAAGTACACCCTTTTTACCTTCCGCTTACCTGTAAAGGAAGGTATTGGAATCATGCAAAAAATCGGGTGGTGAATTTTTAGTGGATGAGCACGAATTAGGGTCCTTACAACTCATTTTTGATAGTTTCACGATGATGTCTGTGTGTATGTGTGTGTGTATGTGTGTGTGTGTGTGTGTGTGTGTGGTCAAGGGGTGTTAGTCGCATAACTCAAATACGAATTACCCGAAAATTTTGATATTTGGTATTTAACATTTGTATATAAATTGGAAGAGCTCCCTAGATTTTGGTACAAATATCTTCATCGGAAGTGATATTTTTTGAAGATTGAAAAGGTTAATTGTCAAAATTGTATATAAATTTGGAAAAATATAGTATTTATTTGTAATGAGAATAAGAGGAAAAGTTATTTGAAACTTACGTTATAAAAAAATTGTCTTTATCTGGTAGCATTAAAGAACTGCAGTAAAATTTAAAAAATAAATTTATCAAATAAAACGTTGATATCTTGTAATCCATGATCGGTTGATTTTTGTTTCTGCGTAAAAAATATTGACAGGTGAGACGGGTGACAAGTTGGCATACTAGCGCTATATAAGTCCTAAGTAAGATATTAAATGTAGAAATTGAACGGAGGATGGCTTCAACACAGCAGAGTTTTCCTGTGAATGAATCTTTTTATTCAGGTGATGCAAATTTCTGTGTTTGAATATTTGAGATTTTTATTTGTATATTTTAAATGGGCACCGGATTGTACGTATACATTTCTGTTTAAAGTCTAGATATGGCGGAAGGTTGTGTGATGGCCACGTCAGATTTTTTAGTCATATTTCCAACAAATCAACAAATAAGTAAAATGTATCTTTATTCGTCTCTGCATATAATCACTCCCTTCCACTAAGATAATATTGACACATCCCGCGCAATGCTCGGAAATGTACGACGCAGGTTGAATACATTGTCGCTAAAGTGTCGCCAGTATCATCAGCTCGCCCTCAAACGCTCAAACATTTGCCCTGCGTCATGTTACGTCACTATATTCACCCCCAGCGCACACGGATCGGAAATCACGATTCCCGATTCACGCCACCGCTGCCGGTACGCAATATGCGACATGATTACCGAGACAATGTCTAAATCACCTCGCACGACGAGATAAGGATAGTAGGCTGGGAAACAAATGCTGAAATTGTGTAACTGAGATTATTTATTTATGTTGGTATGTGTGGTATTGTTTTATAATTATTGTTTTTCTTTTCAGGTAAGTGGCATCTTTAATTCTTTCCTTGGCTACACAATGGTTAAAGGTAACATTAAAAGTAATTTTACTAGTATAAATTTGTATCTACAGGAATGGAATTTTTTAGCGGATTTATATTAATAATCATTACTATGGTGATTTTGAACAAGCAAATTAAAAGAATTACCAGTAGTGGTTTTGCTCAAAATTATACCCACTAGTGGGTAAATTGCAGGGTTGGCAAAAAACCACTTTTTTCATATAAAAACCAGGCCAGTGGTCAAAATTGGTTTAAACCGTCCGAAACTGGTTTAAACCATATATTATTATTAATTTTGAATTTTGATGATGATGAATATTAGAATTTAAAAAACTTCAATTTATTATATTTTTTTCTCGAATTATGTTTCAGAATTATATTTTTTTTTATTATTTGTTTTGAAATTATAATATGTTTGTTATAATACATTTTTGATTAATACATTTACATTTGTTTAAAATCGTAAACAGTGTTTCATTTACTCCTTCCTAAAATTTGTTATAACCTACGTATTATTTATGATTTTATTAAAATTCTATACGACTTAGCACTTGAGCAATACAAATACAAAAAAGCCAGTGGCTAAAACTTCATTTTAACCAGGACGGTTTTAACCGGTTTTAACCTGTAGTTTAAACCATAGTGGAAAAAACTTGCCAACCCTGGTAAATTGTTGTTTTGCTTGTTGTAAGTCACCATAGTAACGATGTTTTAGGTTAGAACATAATATTTTTAAAATATTTATGCAGTTATTAAGAGGTGTTGGATAAAACGTTATACTTCACACGTGGGCAAAAAGGAATTATCTCACTCAGCCTTCAGCCTCGTGAACTAAAATTTGTCTCTTAGGTAATTCCTTATTTTGCCCACTAGTATAAAGTAAATAACTATTAAAATTACATTTAACTTTATATGCGATATGAATTTTAAAATAGAGTCCCATTAAAATTTTTAAATTAATTTGATATTAGTCTAGTGCCAACATTTATTTAAAATGTTTTGAACGGCAATTATATATTTATTTAAAGAAAAAGTTAATGTTTATAACCCAACATGAAAATAAAAGAGTTGAAACAAGTAGTAAAAAGTGTACAATCTATTAAGTAAAATAAAAAAAATGCGTTGTGAAAGCAATAATTATACCTACGTATTATAATTTTCCGGGATATTTTCTGGGGAATTTTCCAGAGAATTCCTAGTGAAATTTTTCGGGAAATATTGTCTGGGAAAAGTTCTCCAAAAACACAAATTAAATGGATTTAAAATTTGTTTTTTATTAAAATTTAAAAAATTCCATGTTATGTCCGGAAATTTTCCAAAATTGAATTTTCGAAAATTTCTTGAGAATGGTTTTTGGGGAAATTTTTTGAAATTTTCCAAGGCAACGAAAAAATTCCCGGCTACCCATCACTATACCTATTTCGTCTAGATGATAGAATGATACGTAATGTTTTCCACTGATTCATATTTCCTGATATAATAATATATTTCTATACAGGTGTACCATAACTTCAGGTACATATTAGAATGGCAATAGTACTTAACGTATACTAGTCATGGAATAAAAATATTTTTTTCAAAATCCGAAAATAATATTTGAGGTTTGTGAAGGAAACAGTTTAGGCTTATTGAGTAGCTTAATATTATCATAATTCTTCTGAAGTAAACTACCCTTATTTCGAAAAAAAACTTTTTGTTTCGGAACCAGTAAGTTAAATTCTATGTCATTACATTATGTTGTACCTTAAGTTATGGTACAGCTTGTATTTGATATGTAAGATATTATATCATGGATACTTAATACTCACTATTTGGTATTTGTTTCTATTAATTATAAATTTGTATACCAGTAACTTATATAATTATTGGCAAAAATATTTAATATTAAATGCTTATCATTGGCTAAAATTAGGTCGAAATTTAAAAATTAAATGATTCAATTAGTAGACCACATTAATTATTTATTTCTCAAAGCAAATAATAACCGATGGACGTTGAACAAATATATTTTAGAAACACAATCTTAAGACAGAAATACGTACGTCTAGTCTTGCACAAAACAATTCTAAAATATATATTTATGTATACGTAACTAATTTTCTTAAAAATGGATATTGAACAAACCAATGATGAATTGCTTATCATTGGCTTGAATGATGTGACTTTCAAAGGGTTATATTCTATTTGACTATTCATAAAACTGGGACAAAAATAAATATAGTTTATAGTACCTATTGTATGAAAGAGCGTTATATAAAACATGAATAAATCCGCGCAATGCGAGCACTTTGCATTCTTTATTTACGCGCACTTCTATAAATATTGCATTTATACTTATGCACCAATTCACAGAATTAAAAACCTATACAATATATCGCGAAAATATTCGTTGAATGGCGACAGTTCTTCCGTAAATTCGCAATTTTCACTTCCTCTGTCATCTAAAACGAATCATTCACACATGAATGGCTGCGTGCGCCATGCGGCTCTGCTTTTGTGGAACTGAAACCATGAGATCTCTTACAAAAGTTTGATGGATTTAATTCTTCTACTAATACATCCAATGCCAACGGAAACGAAAACGTCGGAACGCAGGATCGTATCCAGTAGAACTATATTACGTAATTTTGCGTTTGTGAGTTTGTCCTATAATTATTTCTTATCTATTTCTAAATGTATACGAGTATACAGGCTGTTCCATAACTTAGGACAAAAAATTAAACGTTACTGTACGACGTACTGATCATGAAACAATTTTTTTTTAATCCGCAAAAATTGCATCATATTTCAAGCAAACATTTTTTTGCCACTCTTGTCGGTAGTTATTTTTAATATTTTTTTTCAAATCTTCTACAATGAAAGTAATAATTGTTTACATAATATCTAATACTAATAAATGTCAAATTATCAAATATACCTTCAAAACAGTGATAGGTATTTAAAATGTACACACGTCAAGTAAACTACCATTAACTTTGCGAATTTAAAAAAAAATTGTTGCATGATCAGCACGTCGTACAATATATACCCTTTAATTTTTTGTCCTAAGTTGTGGAACAGCCTGTATGTTACCTAAATGCTATACCATAAATTATTATTATGGTAACCCGACCCGAATGTATGTAAATGTAACCCGACGAAATTCTGTGCTTACTATTCTTCGTCTGTAGGCTAGTTTTTTTTTTTTTAATTTTGGACCTTATTTTTAGCAAATACAATAGTACAGTTACTGTAGAATGAATTGGCTACGCGGGCGTTTTTTTTAGAGGCTATTATATTTATTATTTTTTCTTGTCATAAAAAAACTTGTAAATACCGTTCATACGGGGAAACTGTCAATACCGGTCATACCTATATGGGAAAACTTATTATATCTACAAAATATATTAAAGCTTATCATCTCAAATAGTATATTTAATAGAAATAATTAGTTTCCACGTATAAAAAAATATTGAGTTTTTATGACAGCTCCTAGAGCTTTGTTTTACTTTCAAGAAACTTTTTAGGAACAACTTTTCACGTGTGAACTGAGTATTATAGCCATTTTCCTAAGAAAATCATTGCCTAAGTATTTACCTAAAAACAAAAGTAATTTTTTAAGTTAAGTTTCACTTAATAAACAAGTGCTGGGAGCTGTCATAAAAAACTGTCAATACCGTGCATACAGAGAATGTAATTATTTTTATGAAATATATTTAAGATCACTTGCTTTAATATATTTTAAAGAAATTATAAGTTTCCCCCCATGGTTACCCGTATGATCGGTATTGACAGTTTTTTTTGTGACAGATCCTAGCACTTGTTTTACTTTCAAGAAACTTTTTAGTAAAAACTTTCCTCGTGTAAACAGGGCATACTAATGAAAACTTTCCTCGTGTTAACAGGGTGTTGTTTATTTGCATGAAAAATTTATAAACAATAGTTATTATATAACGATAAGTATTCATATAGGTACATGTTATTTTTAAATGTGATAGGGAAAAATATAACAGCAGATAAGATAGATATCATATATTAATTAAAAGTAATTACACAGCAAAATAATGAAAAATATTTTTTATTATAGTAGGTACTCAAAGTGTAAATCGTGCGGATGTCACCATATTCTTCATTTATAAATTGCACGAATCTTTTCATTATAAATATTAGACAAATGAATATAATATGAGACTTTTTAAATTTTTCAAAGTATTGAAGCACCCTGTAGTTTACGAGGTCGCAGCCCTGGTCATCCTCCTTGATACAGCCCTGTCAGAGCGTCTGCAGCAGATGTGTCCGACGTTCTATTAAGAAATTTGACGGTTTATACGCTAAATTATTGATTTCAAGTCCGCTAAATTAAAACTAACTTTGCAGGATTGAATTAACACTTTGAGTAATGTTATTGTTTGATGATGAATTGAAGTTTTACTTTGAGTTGGTTTCAATTAATTTCTGTTGGGTTTCTTCTTGTTTTATTTCAATGTTAATTAAAGTTTTGTAGAATAATGTGTTTTTTATCAAAGGCTTTTGTTATTAATTAATATTTCTGAAACTCTGTCTTGTGTGACATAAAAGTTGCCACGAAGTGCACAGAAAATTGTGTAGTGTATATAGGATGGTTGACAACTTCGGGCATATATTTTTATGACATATTACTTATCACGGAACTTTAATATTTTTTTTAAATTAGCAATTTTAGTTTCCAGGTTTTTGAATCCATCAATTTTGGAAAACAGTTTTCATATGGAATTTCAATAATTTACTATTCTTACCTTTGCACAATTAATTGAAATTTAATTTAAATCCATTCAGTTAGTCAGATATATATACAATCTACAATCCAGTGGTTTAAAAATGTGCTTTTTGCGAAAACTGCCTTTAAATTAGCGAATTTAACCCGTATCCGGGGAAGATGAGTCCCACGGACTCATTTCAACATATTTAGCTATTTTACTCATAATCCGGTATTTGATGCCGCTTTTAGAATTTTCTTATTTATGTTGTATGTGATGATAAATAAACATTTTTATTTCTTGTTAATCATTTATAAATATACAATAATTTCAAAATTTGTAACGCAGACGGGCTAGTGAGTCTATCAGACTCATATTGTGTTTAAGGGCTACAACGTGTATTTAACTAACGTAATTTTATCGTTGATATTTAGATGTGTATACTTGTCTAGATTTTATTTTTTTAAAAATCCACTAGAAACCATAATCAAAATTAATTGTGTAAGAATCGAACCATCAGAGATGGCCATTTGCATGCAAGTAAAATTTTTTAAACTTCCTAAGTTAAATATGAAAATATGTATTATGTACAAAAATGTATTCTTATTCTTAACATAACAATATTTGTATCCATAACCAAAATTTCATTTAAAATGTTAAATAATTGCACTAAAACAATACAATAAATAATATGAGTCTGTTAGACTCCCCGGTACGTCTGAGTTAGTAAAATAGCTTGCCCGGATAAGGGTTAAAATAGTATTTTGTGCACCTAGGGAGGGAAGCGTGCTATTACTCCCGCGGGCGAAGCGGCGGTCCGAGCGAGGGCGCCGGCTTCGCTCAAGGGTGTAATAGCTATTATAGCCGGCGCCGGCTTCGCCCAAGGGAGGAATAGCCTTCCCTCCCGTGGGACACACAATATTTTACGTCACGAGGGCCTCGAAATCACCTTTCTTGCAAGCGGGAGAAAACACTGTTTTCCTCCCGTACGGGAGGAAAGCAAGTACGGTCCTCCCGAGTGGGAGGGAAAACTCGCTTCCCTCCCTCCATTAGCAAGAGGAAAACACTGCTTTCCTCCCCCGAGTGACGTAAAAATATATACCTACTGACCTACTATATGCTATTAATATGCATGAAATACATATTTGCTTACATTTAATTTATATATTTAATTCTCTAATTGGAACTAAATCATAATAGACGTTTAATTTATGCTATTAAAATTCACGTATCACAAATAAACATTGCATAAATTTCTGCAAAATTATTCATATGCAAACATAATATGTCGTTACCGTTAGACAAATATGTATTTCAAAATATGATTTGTATTTGTTTGTTAAATTGGTTACAAATTACAATAAATTGATGTGCAATTAAATAGTGATAGCGTAGCATTTGGCTAGCGTTGAGTAATGGCATTGTTTTTCGAAATCCCTGTGCAATTCGTAGACCGGATGTGAAATTATCGGTTCGGTGCACCGGTTCGGGAATCGGGAGTTTACAGCGAGCAGAAAGCTCTCTTCCGATTTAGGCTGGGATATGTGTCTGCAATTCCCTTACAACAGAGCCTATCAAACTTTTTAATAAGCTTCATCTGTTATTTACGAACATTTTGGAACTTTTCTTTCACGGATATTGGTTTGGTACACACAGTGTATTCAGTGTTTCGAGAAAATTCAGTGTGACTTGTTTGAATTTGCAATTCGATCAAAACGTATGGAGTATTGTCTTTCGTTCACCTTTGTCATATACAATAATTATTTGACATGTTTGCAAACTTTCAGTAGGTAGACTTAACTGGTTTTAAATTTTTCATAAGTTTTATTGTACCTGCTGCTTTTTATAAGTTGTTACCCGAATTGACTATTTGTAATATTTTTAAATAAGTAACAACCACATTTTTACATTTTGTGTTCATTTATCGTAAAAATTTGAAACCCATACTTATTTATTTATCGATTAAAATATTTAAGCTAATATTATTGCTATTTTCGGTTCTTGATAATTTAGTAAATCAAATAATCAGTGGTTACATTTGTGAACAATTCGTCTATTCATTAAATCTACGAAAGCTAATGAAAGGTAAATTGCGGAAGTAACTTTTAAAGTAGAAGTAAATATTTAAAATGATTTAAGTAGACTGTAAATCACAGAATGTTTTTGTGTGTTCTAATTCTGATGTTCAAATAAATATTTAACTGGTGATAAAGTAGATAGACTCAAATTCAAAGTAGACTTTAAATTAATCTCTTGATTAAAATTACAAGGATCTTTACTTTGCGTCTTACGAAGTTGGAATTCGGATATAAATATTTCAGTTCCTACTGCAAAAATTATTAGAATGCTGTATTTTTAAATCTGTTTAACTAGAATTTGTAACAAAATTGTG
The DNA here is from genome assembly GCA_947534325.1 of Agonum fuliginosum. NCBI lineage: Eukaryota > Metazoa > Arthropoda > Insecta > Coleoptera > Carabidae > Agonum > Agonum fuliginosum. Next base: position 7,746,180 of record OX384031.1, read on the forward strand.
GTATATCCAGTTTAACTGGAGAAAAATCTTCCCTATGGTGTACTCTCTAGTAACAATCATGAGAACCTATAAATTGACAGTTGCTGGTGAGCTGATAACTACATACACGGTTATATATCTATACGGATAACTCACACTTTGTAGGGCTGTCATACCCAAGTTGGGTAAATAAGATATCAACCAGTGACGGATCTAAAGAGGAGGGGGCGGTGTAAAAGGCTGTAATTACAACTCCGAAGATTTTTTTTTAAATAGACAATTATTTCAATTTATTCTTTAATTATTATACTATTTTTTACTAACGCAGAAGTAAAGCTTATATTTTTATTTAGTTTTGCTCATATAGAGCGTGTTGTTGATATCCGAAAATTCAATTTTAAAGTATTTGACCTTGAACTAAAAAAAATTCGGCTACGGTGCAATTTTTTATTACTTCACATATAATTAAGAACATCACCAGATCCGCCCTTGATCTAAATTGTACAAATCTAAAATTTATAGAGTGCATCATTACTTCAAGTACTTACCTACGTTAAGTTTTATATTGTGATTACAGATCAAAAATAATTTTTCAAGAATTCAAATAAATGAAACGTTTTAAGAGAATACCTCTCATACCTCTAATCTTATTTTATTTAGGTTTTAAACGCACTGGTAAATACTAAAAATGGACCTTGTAAGTATACATCCCCATATTTTACGAATTTCCGGACAATCGCCAGTTTCTTATGGAAACACAAATGAATATTTTCGCGTCTTTTAAAGATAACATTATTATAGCTAAGAGAGCCGTAATATAAAATCGTGTCTGATTTTACCCCTTGCCAGAAATGACTTTTTGTGTTAAGTCTTGCCTTCAAGAAAATGTAAATATAAAATTTGCATCCGGGGAATTTCAAACAGGACGCTATTTTAAAGAAGTGTTTTAACGTGTACTAAGTAACTTATTTTACTACTTTCAGTACTTGATGTACATAGCAAGGGTCATTTAAAAAAATTATTAAGCAACTATGTACAAGCTTCAAAGTGACATGTTGTGTCAAAATAATTAAACGTCACGTGACATTTCCCAATGTTATGCGCACTTCGAAGCACTTTAAAGCTTCTGGCAGACATGTACAACCGGTTAATTTTTCTGGTGTGGTGCTTAATAATTTCTTTGAATGCCGTTTATTATGTACATTAAGTTCCAGAGGTAGTAAAATAAGTTACTTAACATGTTAAAACACTTCTTTAAAATAACACCTTGTTTGAAATATCCCGGATGCAAATTTTATATTTACATTTTCTTGGAGGCAAGACTTGAATTAATACAAAAATTCATTTCTGGCAAGGGGTAAAATCAGGCACGATATAACTATTATTATCTATTGATAAAATGATCTTGTTTCCCAAAGTTTGGCAGTCCCAGCCTCCCGCCAATAACAACCATTGAACACGGTCCGAATCGACAATACGTCAGACTGGTCTCCAGTCTGTAGCAACTAACAGCGATTAACGACGGTTAACCTGGTTTACCGTTAAACAGATATTGGCGATCCTCGGTTGGGACTCCACTGAGCCTTGTCCTTGTCTCTGCCGGGAGCCCACGATCTAATGTCGCTAAGTGGCAACGACCCCTCGATTATGCCCTACGTCAGTTTCATTCGGCCATTAATTGGGCAGAAACATTCGTCATTGTACAAGGATCATGCTAATACGGTAAATTGATTGGATATTACGTAAAGTGGAAATTGCCCCAAGGATTAATACGATTATACATGTTAATTAATTGCGATTACTAGATTTAAAATAGTCTATTGAGGTTGGTATTAGAATGGCCAGTCGCCAGATCGATTAAAGGGTTTAGCAACTGCAGTAGATACTTATGCTGGTATCCACATATAGGTAGTACAGGAGTATAATGTAAATTGACATCTCCGTGGGATTTTTTGTGAAGCGGAAGAATGACTATGTGGGATCCCTTGTTTATATGGTAGACATTGATGTAGTACCGGGTGTTTCCTTTCAAAATATTCGATATGGTTTTTATGACGTCATCAATCCAATACGTTAGGTTAGGTTTGGCTACGTTTTTGATAAAAACACGAAATTTGGTACACATGTAGAAGAGACTTCACTCTACAAAACCAGAGGCAATGCTCTATCCCCTCTATTTCAAAAATGTAAAAATGCAGAAATGTCTCTAGATTTTTCGTTTTTGCTATCAGTTCTGGAGCATAACGTATATTCATTCCATGGGATATTTTGTGAAGGGAAGGAATGACTATGTGGGATCCCTGGCTTATGGTTGACATTGATGTAGTACAGGATGTTTTCTTTCAAAATGTCCAGTATGATTTCTATGACGTTATCAATCCAATATATAACGGACATTTTCAAAGGAAACACCCGATACAGCATCAATGTCTACCGTATAAGCAAGAGATCCCACATAGTCATTCTTCCGCTTCACAAAAAATCCCACGGAATACGTTATGCTCAAGAACTAATATCTATTACGCCTTCGGTTTAATTCGTTCGTACCTGTGTTTGAAAGTGGATCTTACCAACATTATGAACAATATTAATTAAATTTGACTGTTGAAATTTGGATGTTGGAAGGTCAAAATATGCAGCAATACATTCTTATCAGTCATTCTCATCGGCATATAGTTTAAAAGTTTATAAGTTCTAGGTTAATTACTTGTTAAATGGTTATCGAAAATTTGATTGTGTTACGCCTTGATTCAATTTTTGACTCGATTTTGTAACTTTTCATTTGTCCAGAAAACGTCGACTTTATGAATAAATAACAAAATCTACAACTTTTCTGACTGATGTACCAATTATTTCGACCTTTCATCATTATTAACATTACAACAATAAATGAAGAAGAATCTTGACTGATTATAAAAACGGGAGAAAATCTGTCGGTCATAGACAGGCGTGAATTCCGAGTGAGGTGAGGCCAATGCAGTAAAATAAGGAAAAATAATTCATTATAAATCGAAGAATTTGGAAGTAAATTAGAAAACTAGGTAACGACTGAAATAAAAAAGTTGTATCACGTTCAAAAATATGTTTACTTGAAACTGCAACCTTTTACGTACGATTTTTTATTTTGAAAAAAAATTCAAACATCAAAGAATTAATAGCATAGGTAGGTACTCGTTGTCCAAGCATTTGTTGGGTTGTTATGATATAATATTTTTTAATAGTAATATACTACTACTAACTTCCATAATTCATAGTATCAACTATGAATTTAATTATGAATGGTTAGGTACCTATGATTTATATTTTACATCCAAATTCCATGTCTTGTAATATAATGAATAGGTATATATTAATTTGAGTCACATTTTACAGTTGCGACCATCAACGAACTTTCTACCCTAAAACAAGAAAGTCTCATTAATTGTTATGACGTATCGAAAGTTTCAGTTCAACAATTTACCATGTTTAATTTTTGAAAAAATGAATTATACATTTGTCTTCCGACCGAAATCTCGACATTATAGAATAATACAGAATAGTATCCCATTAATTTTTCTGTTTAAATTGTTTACAACAATATAATTCTTAGTGGAAGTATGCCTATAGAAAATGGCTAAAGAGATATCAATGCTGATAAATACATGTTTAATTTTATAATTCCAATAAATTAAAATTTAAATTAACGTTAAGATATTTTACTTATAAAATATCGAAATATCGTTGAAATAAAAGCGATTTATTTTCATAAACGTAATTATCAGTAAAATTAATTCCTCTTTACCGCGAGTGGACTTGACTTGTAATTAAATTACGATTGTTTGAACTTCTTGAAAAGCAATGTTGCGGAAAAGAATTGCCATGTTAAAAATACTTTACTCGGAAATGTTTTTATTGGTAGAAAAATATGAGAACTATTTGAATCGTTGGATGCACTCCAAAAGAAATGTATTTTCATTCATTGCAAAAAGTTTTATGAAATTCTACGTTCTACACTTGTAGCAAACCGTACAATGAAATTATTAATGTTATTAAAAAATTTTATCATTGTTTTGTAAAGAATGCCTTGTACCTTTTAAAAACTTTTTATTACCTTTGAAGTCGCGAGTCTAGGTAACATATTTGAATTTGATGCATTTATTCCCCGAGTGGATACATTTGTTTATATGTAACAGTACCTAGATATTGAAGGAAATTGATGTCACTATGAATAAAAGAGTACAACTTGCAGTGTTTTTCAAATTTCAATTTATGTTTAAAATTCTGTTCCATACTTCAGAAACGATTAAGGAAGAGAAGATCCAAGACTTAAATTTTCCGTATGAATGCATTCTTATATTGTAACTATAAAACTAAATAGTCAGTGCATTATCCTGTACTTATAACTATTTTGTTTGATGGTTCAATGTTCAGTATACCTACCTTTCTTGTTTACTGTCGTAGGTAGGTAGAGGGTTCAACTTTTAAATTATTATTTAAATTATTGGATAAAATTTAATCAAAAAGATATATTTGGGCAAATGTTAAAATTTCAATTTTCGACTTTAGCCTTGTATTGCACTTCGCGACACTTTAAAATTTATGACAATTAGGATGATTTATGGAATAATTATAATATAATAACATACTGGATTCAGTCTTTTTTCAATAAAAAACATTGTCATTCTTGAGTACTACATACCTACACGGTTTTGGCAGTAACTCTGATAAAATTGGAAATAATATTAAGATTTGAACTGCGGAACAGCACTTTGTAATCTTTGTAAACTTTGCTACCGTATTATTGGTTAATCGTAAACAAATTCACATTACATAAACAAATTCTCGTAAATGTCATGAACTTCTGTAAGTTGTCCAGCATTTAAGAAAAATCATTGTTAATTATACAGGCTGTACCATATAGTAGTAAAGATTCTTTTCAAAATTTGAAAATCATTTTTTGAGGTTTGTGAAGGATACAGTTTTGGGCCACTGGTAGGTAGTTTTAATATAAACTATTACGTTGTAACTAAATAATAATTAGTGTTTTCATAATACAATAATTTAATCAAAATAAATAGTAATCAGTGGTACTAAAAAAATGTTCTTCAAGTAAAAAATCTTTTTGTTTCGAAATCAGTACCTACGTCAAATACTCTATGTATGTCATTGCAATATGTACCTCAAGTTATGGTACACCATGTATACGTAAAATGTAAAACAAGTATTACAATTACTATCTTTCAAAAATTAGTACCTATAGACACTCTTTCTTAAAAAGTTGATGGTTTTCTCTATTTGTAAGTTTTGTTTGATAAATTGTCTTTATAGTCTAGTTTAATGCTCGCCATTTTTATTTGTTGTTTTTAAAAAGTTTTGGAAGATAGTAAATTCTAGATCTATAGAAGCTAAGCAGAACAGAAAAGTTTGACGAAGATTGATTGCTGATCTAGCTTAAATTTTTAAATGCTTTTGAGAATGTCTAATTCTCTAATATTTCGTTTTGCGCTATTCGTACTAACACCAACATTTTTTGGAAAATGGCGTAATTTGAACATATGGTAAATTAACAACAAAAATTCGCCTGTAGCGCTTGTCACTTTTTTACAATTTCTATACTCCTATAAACAATAATTTTACAAAATCACATAAATTTCTCGACCAATCTAATGACTCAGTCTGTTAATTGACGTGCTAATTAAAATTTACTAAATTAAATGGGGCCCCAAAAAATATTGCGCACAGAGCCTCACCAACCATAAATACGCCACTGCAAAGAAAGTTTTGCTGCTTAAAGTTCAAGTTTTAGAATTCTGTACAAACTTAATATGATACAAAAGTGAAATTGTAGGATCTAACGATAATATTTTTTGAAGGAATGGTGGAGGCTTCAGGAATCCATGTAAAATTAGTTAATTCTTAATTCCTTCAAAAATGATATTAAGTTGTTTATACAATATTTGATTAAATTTGTACCTTTTCGTAATTATTGTAAATTTTTATGGTTCAGAATTTTCTTACTTAAGGAATAATAAAACTAAGTAGAAGTGATGTTGTGGTATTAGGAAGTTTAAATATGTTCTGCTCAATAAGTTTGTTTACAGTTGTGTAAATCCGTGTAATTATAAACAAAATTACTCCCATTTTATGTTTCTGTTTTGCTGGCTTTGCAGGGATCTAATATGAAAACAATTAAACAATTTGGCAACACTGGTCCGTAATAAATTCCCAAGTTTACCACCGCATCATAACGGAGCAAGAACTTGTATCTATAAATAATTCGGCAGCTAATAAAACTGTAATTGAGTGTAGGAACGCTCTTATAGAACATTCCACAATTACCATGTCGCACCGAGTTCTCTAAATTGAAAGGCTTGTCGTTGGGGGCGAAGCACCTAGGCTCCTGCGCCCCCTATGCATATTCATGCCTCGGGCTCCGCTGACAACAGCGTCCGTCATTTGCACCCCTCCTTCCCGCGTCGTCTTACCCCCGTCGCACAAGTAATTAATTGCTAATTACTGTGAGAGAACCGATTATGGAGCATGTTCCTATATTAAATTTTGTGGTGGTGTGAATATGTTTTGTTTGCCTCTGGTTGTTTATTTAGATTATAGGATTTAGTATATTGATTAACAAACAGTTTAAACAGTAATTTAGAATCTATATAGTATAATCAGTTCCACAATGGTTTAAGTCAGCAGTAGACAGTAAGAAAATCTAGTAAGTACCGTAGACCGTACCGAATATGGATCATTTCATTTTAACTGTGCTGTCTACTATCAACCATGATGAATATCCATGAGTTGACGGCTGGTAACTGCACATACTGTATAATATACAGGGTGTTTGGTGTGTCATAAATAGAGTGCGAATTATATGCAGGAAAATGTAATTAAAATATGCATGCAATATGCATTGAAGGCCAACATATGCCCATTATATGCGCAAAATAAAATAGATATGCAATTTTTTATAAATTTATTTTATACTGCAATTTAAAATTTAAAAAATTGAAATTTTGGTATAAAAGGTATAAAATTGACAGTACCTATATGCAAAAAACTTTAAAATGTGTGAAAAATATTTATATATAAAACCATATTTTAAATTATTTTGGAATGAAATGTAATGTAATGTACAATATATGTAAATGCATATAATCCGCCGCACTCTAGTCATAAATTTCAGGAAAAATTCAATGGCAGATACCTACTACATGTCATGCAGATCACGAATATCTTTTTTTTAAAAATTCGTAAAATAAATTGCTCTCGAAATAACGTACAGATTTTTAGGGCCACTTGTTTAATACGTATTTTTATTATATGATTAAATTAAATTAACCTAAAAGGCTAGAAGTTATACAAGTAATTACATACTTAATGTTGTATAAATGAAAACAAATTAAATTTTAGGCAACTCATAGTTGCAAGTAAACTGAAAAAAATAAAAATAGATACGCGGTGCGCCAAAAATGATAAGCCACATTTTAGGATTTGATCTAAAAGTGTCCTGAAAATGTATCAATTCATTTAATTTAAAGGAGAGCATTTATACAAAAGAAATTTATAAAATACGTACTACTATATTTCCAATTCATCGTTCAAATTTATGTTTTGACGGTATCCTGCGTCAAGTACAATAAATTTCAATGCTTTTTAGTTTCTTACCTTTTTACTTTTCTTTGTTATGAAACTAGTTCAAAGTCAACTGAAACTTTTAAAATTTTAAGTAAAACTTTTTTCGTGTTTGATAATTGCACTTGAAAGTATATGCCAATGGAGTAACTTTGTAATTTTTTTTAACAGTTCGATTCTGAATAGATTGGGATCGCAGATTCAGCTAAATGTAAATATCGACCAAAATCTGGATATAAAAACTTAACCATAAGAAGATAAAATCGAAATGAAACTATGTAGAACGTATAGACCGACACAGTTATTATCCTATAGCAATGAGATATTATGAAATTTTAATACAAAATTTCATTCATTGAACGTAATATTCGTTCTGTCTCGTTGTAAAAAGGATCGTAAAAAGACTATAAATTCCGGGGAAGTTTTTCGATCAAACTCCTTTATCTTTTATGCAGAGGCAGTAAAATATACACCTACTCCATTACATTACTAAATATGAATATCGAGAGGGTAAAAATAGAGCAAGGGTTGAAGAATTCATCAATAAAGTGAAAGACAAACAGCCTTCACAGAAGTGCAATTTACAAATGGACGCCCGCCAAACCCAACTTCTGATGTGAACGTCTGGTCACTTTTGTTAAATGTCAGCAGCATGCCACGGTTCTAACGGCGTCAGATGTTTCTGCTGCATGACTACGGACATTTTTGCTAACGTTTTAAGTATTTTTCTTGTAATTGCTTCACTCTGTCAGTCGCTTTAGATCAGAGAACACGACAAAAAATATTTGTTTGAATATAAATTCGATTTGTTTATTATGTGTCATAGTCGTAAATTTACTAGGATCAAAAGAAAATAATTTATTGGTGTGTTAACGCTGGTGCTAGTATTGAGAAATGATCATACAAATTGTTTGCGAATTATTACAAAACTTATCTGTCGTACATATTATACTTCTTTTTTTTTTTAAGAAGACAGCACTTTTTAAACTTTGCTACCCTATTATTGGCCAATCTTAAAACAAATTAACATAATAGTATAAACAAATTTTCGTAAATGTCATGAACTGTTGTCATAACTTCAGGTCCAAACTTTAACGAGTATTCAAAAAGATTTTTTCAAAATTCGAAAATTTAATTTGCGGTTTTTGAAACGAACAGTTCTGGGCCACTGGTTGAGATTTAATGTTTTATTTTTAGTTTTATCTTACTAGTAAATTATTTAATACTTAATGTTGCATAATACTTTAATTTGTTTTACGAATATTCCTTTATGCAATTGCATAATTACCTTTGGTTATTCATTATAAAATGAACACGCAAATCTAGCGGTACTCAAAATGTGCTCTTTGTGAAAAGTTTTTGTTACATTATTATCCAATGAAATTCTTCCATTTGGGATCACGTGTGCGAAATTGACCAATGAGACCAACATTAAATTGACAGCAGCCCATGGGACATTATCACTTAAGTAAAAATGACATATGACAGAATTATTGAATGTTATGTAATTTAATAGTATATTGTTTAAAAATGACTCTCGTATTTTCAATAAATAATTAAATTACAACTGCGAAAATTTTTCTAGCCGAATAACCCTCGACCATTGATAATTATAATAAATAAATAAACTTATAATTTTGTCACAATTACCTCAAGCACGTTGCTTTTAGGTTAACAGCCCTCCGCCTGCGGCATCGGGCGGTTACCACGCAACGTGCTTTCGAAATGTGACAAAATTATTTCGTAATTATCAATGGTCTTGGGTTGTTACAGTTGAAAACTACCCTTCATTTTGCGAATTTAGGAAAAATTCTTGTTGTTCCGTGATCAGTACCGTTAAAATTTAAACCTGAAGTTATGAATCACTCTGTATACCTACAGAAGTTCTGATAAAGAAATTATTGTTATTAATATTTTTGTCATAATAGCCCTGTTTCCAGGGTTACATAACAAATGATCCCCTTTAGTGTTATTTTGTAAAATAATGTTTTTATGACAATAATAATAAACAAGTCGGACATGAAATAACTTAATGATATACAATATAAATTTCGACGTTTTATTTAAATAGGTTATTTATCAAATTACTTACTTACTATCAAATCATTTCCACTGACTGAGTGCTTACTGAGTACCTAGATAAATAATTTACTTGTTACTCACTTGTAAACGTCATTTATTGAATCCCAACGTTACCTTTGAAATTGAATGTTTACTAGTTACCATCGTTACTAACTTGTAAAATTCACAGCTGCATTGTAAAAATTTTGCAAATTAGTAGCTAGTCATATGTTATATTTTGCAAGTTAGTAGCTAGTCATATGTTATATTTTGCAAGTTAGTAGCTAGTCATATGTTGTCATACGATGCCCGTTGCCACAGTGATATTTCCAAGGCTTGTCAGATAATTTTTGACAAAACAGTTGTGTGTAATTGACATAAATTAGTTATAATTTTTTAATTTTTATTTTAGTTTAGATTTGTGAGTAACAAGTAAAATATCGTACAATACACGCAAGGAAACTGTTATCTCCTTTCAGCAGTAAAAACTGTTTTCCATTGCTAGTAATGTAATATACAAGGTATTTTTTACTTAATTTTACTACTCATTCCTTTCTGGCTTAATAATATAATATATAGTTTATATTCTAGATCTAGATATATTTCAGAGTGTATTTGAAGACTTGCCAAACAAGAAGTAGAAAAAGGCACAAGCAACGCCCAATCCGTTGTAATATACTTACTACTTGCCCGTTTGTGTTTTAATATGACATGCCAACTTTATACAACCAAAATAAAAAAATACAAACCTGCAATGATACTTTAAAGAGAATAAAGAAAACACTAAGAATTTGGCACCCAAATAATATTGATCAAGTTACCCTTTTGTAACAATAAAAGGACGATTTTGTACGACGCGTCTGTTAGTTTTATATTCAAATTAACAAAACATTAAAAACAATATAACACACACTACACGAACATATATAAGATTTTATTTAATAAAAACTACTTCATATTTACATGAACTGAAACACTGACTCGATAGATTACTACATAATTAGACCCAAAACTACTACAATAGAGTATGGTGATCACTCTGTGAATCATTAGACGATCTCTCACTGACTTTTTTTAAAATCAAACTTACACTTTACTGGAAAATACATTTTCTCGAGCGCCTAAACTTTCAAACGATCACCCACTGACTGGTGATACTTAATAATTTTCTCATGCTTCTTGATAAAGCTGCGTATATGGATCATCATTTGAATTGTAATAATAGGTACATTTATCTTCAAGCAAAAACAATAATAACCGAACAGTATGATGCACTTATGCCTGAAGACAAAGGTTTCATATACACAACTAACTTAAGTCATACCTACAAGTGGGGGAAGTAAATATAATAAATTTCGAAGATGTTGATTACTCATCAAAATTTTCTTATTCTTTGTACAGTTTTTCAGACACAATTCCGCCCTGTTTTGGAACGATAAGTCAAAACGATTATCATTAACTCGCAAATCCTTTCGGGAGAATATTACAAAGTGGCGTACAGTCGCCATGCGCACACCTGATCAAATGTGATAGGGCACAATCTATCATAGGTTGAATACGGAAATTTGTCAACGGGGAGCCATTAATTCCCGTGTCAACATTGCAGCGTCGGCGTCGTCGGCGTCGCAGCCACCTGTGCAGTAATTCAATCAGGCGTCGCGACGGCGGCAGGCTGTAGCTGAACGCACACTTGACGGGCCAGTAACGACTTGAATACCAAATCAACTCGGGGAATACTTCACCGCCGAAAACAGTTCATGTCAATTTATACCACATTTTTTACCTATCCGTATCAATCATGTTTCACCCGACACTGGATCAAAAACATTCACTAAACGGTGCTGAAAGGGGGCTTTTCCCAACCATTGACACCCGCAGATAATTTATTTATTAAATGAACTAAAATCTCGAACGTGGGATTATGTTTCAAAAGTTAAAATCCCGAAGATGCGTCACCTAACGTTCGGAACCGATGCTGATGTTTTTACCCAATGAGGGTTGCATTAATTTATTTTAGGATAAACTTAACTAAATGAACAAACCATTACTATTCTTGAATCTCTAAATAGTGTATATAGCAGCCGTCCAGCTCGGTTATTCTCTTGGCTCAGCTGCGTTTAGGCGAGTAAAAAGTTGGCCTACGGCTTTTAAAGAAATACTTCTTGGATATTTATTTTCACCATATAGAAGTTATAGGAAAGTGATAATAATTGTTAATTTTGATAGATTTATTATCTTTTTATCGAAATGAAAATGTAACTCTTTTAAAACGTGCTCGTAAGAATAAGTTTTTAGATGCATTGGGAAATGAAGCAACATCAAGTGACATTTTGATATATATTTTTAAATTTAAATTTGGCTTTCATAAGGCCTTATCTATAGGTAGGCTGTATTGTAACAATTTTGATAAAGCTTTTAGTCAGCTTATTATTAAACTGACATTTGTTTAAAAATTTCCCTTATTCATGTTATTCATGACAGGTGATGCTCTCCGATTTCATACAGCATGCATTTTGGATAGTGTTTTACCAAAACAAGAAATCTTGTCTTGGTACATATTTCTTGTCTTGAAATATTTTTTCATTCAAGAAGTATTTTTATCTTGACTTGATTAAAATTTGAACATTCATTTCTTGACTTGAAATCAAGATTCTTGATATTTCTTGATTTTCGAGTACGAACATGTTAGTTAGAAGAACGGTGCCTTGTCCGCGTCGTTCTTTAATAGTACCTAGTTAGAACAATCTAGTTTAATCGTGGTTTAAAGTAATAGTTTGTTTGTAGTATTTGTGTTTGTTCGGTTGATATTAATTATTAGATGTAATAATGGATTTCGAATGTGAATATGTGGAAGACAGTAGCAGTTCATATAAAAATAGTGACAATTCATCCGATTCGTCGGATTCAGAATCTGTCAATAAAAACAAAACATAACATTAAAACTGTCAGTACCGTAAACCGGGGCTACTTTGATTTCGCGGGGCAACTTTGATTTTTCCCGGGAAAGTTATTTATTTGCTGTGTGCAACACTGTTGCGTTCGATAGTGATTTTTTTTATAACATAGATGATAGCACTGACATTAAATTCTCTTTTTGGTTTAACAGCATAAATGTAAGTCTTATAGGTTTCCAATTATTAATTATTAAAAATAAGGGTATCAATTGCATGAAAAACTAGAGCGTTATACTTTTAAGTGCACAGAGTTGCTTCATGTCAATACAAGTTTGATGAAAGTGTTTTTGCATTATGTGATCCTTTATGAGTATATAACCTGAAAAGCGCTTGAAAATGTATATTGGTTATAGTTTTATTTAATGATTTATGATGTGGGGCAACTTTGATCATTTTTTGGGGTTACTTTGATATACATTCATTGTGTTATTTTTCACTTGTAGTAGCAGTTCAGAATTATCTAGTACTGAAATATCATTATCAGAAGATTCAGAGAGCTATAATAATTCCCCTACGATTTCGGAGAATGAAGTTTCTATAAATCTGGCTGAAACTACAGGAAATAATGATAGTGTTATTCAAGATATTGCGATTAATTCGTATGTATTAGTAAAAGTTTTATCAGAAAAGAAAAAGATGTACAAATATGCTGCAATTGTTAAGAAAATTATATCGTCTGATGAACTTGAAACAGTAGTACTGAAATCGCTTGATACAGTTAATAGAGTTTTTAAACTAAATGAAGATGATTGTTATAAAAATGTGATATTTTGGAGCACCTTCACTCCAGATATAATTAACAAAAATTTCCGCCGCCAAAGATGTATGTTTAAAGAAAGTGTACGTGTTTTTTTTTTTAAATGATATATCTAGTATTATTTTCCTACTCATAAATACTCAGAATTATATATTTTTAAATTTTTTGTTAAGTAATATTACATGTGATAATTATTACCTACTAGGAACTGAGTGCCTATTTTGTTACACACTTTTTGGATGAATAATAAGATATAATAAATGTATATTTACATTTAAATCGAGGTATCAAAGTTACCCCACAATGTAAAATTATTAATAACTCAAAAACTATGCAACAAAAATTTTTTTTTATTTTTTATTTGGGTCCTATTTTGGGGCTACTTTAATATGGTACAATAAAATTATGGGGTCTCAAAGTAGCCCCATTTTGAATATAACTTTGATTCGATACAAACAATAAAAAATTTCAATGAAGGAATTGAAAAAAAAATTTTTTTTGTATATATTCGTACTCAGCTAACTAAGCTCTATCTAATTCCTTAAGTTCATGTCAAAATCATTATTGGCTTAGAAGTTATAAACAAAAAAGTAATATTTACTTCTTAAAGTAGCCCCGGTTTACGGTATCTAAAGACTGACGCCTTCAACTAGTTTTTTATAGAGTATTTTTATGTTGTGCCATGTATTTTGAAAAATAAATGTCATATTTAATGCTTAATTAATTACAATTTGATGTTTTAAATAAAAAATCCATTTTGTAATATATTTGTGTTTTAGTGTTAAATGTCTTAAAAAATGTCTTTAATGCTTAATTATTTGATATTTTAAATAAGAACTCAATTTGTTGAATAATTTTGTGTTGATGTCAATATTATAATATTTTTTATTTTTTTCATTTTTAACAATTTTTTCTTACCTACTTATACAAAATAGATCGTTTTATTACAATCTATGAGAATTTATAATTAATAAAAATAACAATTTTCTTAACTTTTATTTAAAACCAAGAAATCAAGATATCTTGACAAGAATACTTGATTCTTGATTGCATCTTCTTGTCTTGATTAATAGTTCAGATATCTACTTTTTATACATCTTGTCTTGATTTTTATCAAGATCAAGACAAGATCAAGAAGTGTTTCTTGATTTTCGGAAACACTAATTTTGGAGCATAGTATATATATTGACTCTATGACAACATAGTAAAATGGGTATTAAACCCTTGCACGTTTTTTGGTCATATGGAAAATTGCATTTCCACTTGCACAAAACTTAACCGAAGTTTTCCACCTTTGGGCCAACGAGGATTGCATGCCAATTTGGTTATAGGAACCTATGTTTTATGACACAAATGTCAATTCTTTTCATCGGCATGCTGCATGAAATCGCCGAAAATCATATTTTTTATTACAAGATTACGTGACTGTTTGAGCCCTTTGGGATCTTGCGAATCGCATGCCTTTAATTTTTACGACTTTAAATGTGTTTAAGTTTCTTTTGAAAAGGGCATGCATTATTAAATCAGAGAAAATTTTTTTTTGTGCAAGTAGAAAAATGCAATTTTCCATATGACCGGAAAGCGTGCAAGGGTTTGATACCCGCTTTTCTTTGTTGTCAATATTCTATCCTCCAAAAGGCATGCTGTATGAAATCGGAGACAAAAACTGTCATAAGCTCCCGGTCTATTATTATTTTGATGCCAGTGTCGTAACCAATGATTTAGGAAACTGTAAAATTGTAGTATTTGAATCAGAAATAATTATATAGTTTTATTTCTTGTTTTATTAATGTCACCGCCACCATTTCTATAGCATGAATAAATTTAGCTCTGGATATATTTAAAGTAGGATTTTAACCGAAACACATCTATAAAAACACGAATTTCATCTAAATTTAAATTGCATTATCTAAAATTCTGTTTCAAGTTCTAAGAAAACAGTGGTATCTATTTGTGATTCAACGATTTCCAGATATTCCAAAGTGGAATTCTCTTTGCGGGGACAGAATTCTCGAGATAGGAATAAGTAAATACAGCGAGTTAAAAAACCGTGAACCATATGGGATTCGGTCTTCGGTCAGCGGGAAAAGCGTTAGTCGAGTGGAAGGGGGTAAAAGTCCCTTTGTTCCCGGATGCGGCACTTGTAATTATTCAGACTCGTTTCCGCAATGCGCGGGCCCGCTGTCAGCGGGGCGGAGCCTAGGGTTAAACCAACCAATCACAGATACTGCGCCACCGACAAAACACGTGCTTTACGAAAACGCGCGGTAACGAGATATCTGACATTTATTATCCTCTTTTTAAATGTCAAAGGTAAATAGGAAATCATGAGAATTGTTCCAAATTTAGTGTTTGGTCAATGTTTTCATAACAATCGTTTCAACCAAGACTTCAGCACTTTTCAGTAAATAAAATATAATCTGATATTTAATATTTATATACCTATTTTGATTACTAAGAATTAGGTATTTATTATTTTTTAATATTGAAAAGTTCATCGGTTTCTGTCACCATTGTATTTCATTTAGTATTTATTGATTTCAATGCTAAATTTTCCTAAATGAAAAGTAAGTATTGCAGTTTTGAACAAAACGTCGAATTTGTATTATATTGATATAATGTATTCTATAACAGTCAAAGCTACTAATTACAAGCTTGAAATTTTAATTAGAATTTGCCAATGATACAGAATAGATTTTAATATCAGGATGTTATTTAATTAGTTACAGTAATGGAACTAATATCTGTATTTTATAGAATATGCTAATATACAAGTGACAACTAAATTAATGACTATACGAATAACAGTTCATAAAATTTTAAGTTACGTATACATTAAAATTTTATTATATACGTTACACTATACATATACATGCATACATTACATACCTACATGAAATCGCGCTCTGTTGGCATTTTATGACAGCATTTCATAATTTAATACTTACTCTTCTTTAGTTTTTGTGTACATTCGTAGTATTCTTTTTAAACACGCTATTTCAAAGCTAAAACTTCCATATAAATTAAAATTACATAGTTAATAGAATTAAATTAAGTAGATAAGTTTATATTGTTTTTTATTCTTACTGTCGAGAATAGGTAAGTACATATTAAATTTTATATATCTGCATAATACAAACAAACAAAACAAATATTACGGATTCTGTATTTTGCGTCCTGTACGAAAAGGTTGAAAGGTACATTACTTTCAGTACCTACAATATACATAAATCATAATTTAAAGATTTAAACAATTAAAGTATTAATGGTATAAAATAAATAAATTTTGAAAAACACTTGCACTTAGAGAGATTCGTTATTCAAATTTGTATTAAGTAGGTATTAAAATATCTTGGCACTATATAGAACATTTTTATTTATTAAATAATAATATATTTATATTTTTTCATTCGTACAAATTTTAAAAACTATTTATGTTTATTGTTTTCAAATTCATATTTATATACAACTAGGTAGGTACGCTCTTTGTCAAGAGAACCGTTGTTTTTGTTTTACTCAAATAATTTAATTATTATTATTTTTAAAATGTTACAAATTTGAAAACCGTAGCTGTCTAAGTGCAATCGTTTCCAAGATTTGTATGTTTATGGTTCTCAAGGGTTATAAATTATTATTTTTCCTTTTATAAATAATGGTTACAAAAGTTTTTGACAGGTTTTAGAATGTTAAGTTTAAAACTGCTAATTTGCAGATAGATTTTTCCATCCAATGTTAAAAAATATAATATCATCAATATGGCAGACAATAAGAAAAATGAATAAATGCTCCAAACTCCAAATTATCGTTGCAAACGAATGCTATCAATTATATTGAGAATTGACATTAACACCACTGTAAACTAATACGCAATTGTGATATGTGTAGTAATTATTACCAATACATAAATTCAATTGTTCCAACTCGAATAGCGGGAGACAAACGGCCGCGCAAAATGACAATCACGATCATGAGTTTGTGAAACAATTCGAGCACCATGTACCGGAAATGAGAAATATTGAGAGACAGATTTATCGCTTCCGGAAATGTGCGAATATGGTGCCTAAACACTGATGACGTCACGAGAGAGCATCTCTAAAAGCTTGAAAAGTTGCAAACTATTTAGCTGACAGTTTGCGGAATTTTTTCATCCGATAGCAAAGAAAAATTTTATGTCATTCTGGACCATTTATATTCATTATCACGTTGTAGCCAGCGTGTTAGATTAATGTACAAAAATTTCATTGAAAAATTCATTAATCTCTTACATTCTTGGAATATTCACGAATTCACGCCCTTTTAAAAGCACTTAACGCCCTATTTAACACTAAGGGTTATGCGACAATTTCAGAGATTTACTATTTCATTACGGCTTTAATAATTTCATAAAACGTTATTATTTTAGAAACTATTATAATATATTTATTCACACATAATTTATAACGCCTTTAACCAAACTTAGGTGTGGCAGCCTCACATGCCAAAGAATCGTCGGTATTAATATACAGAGTGATTCACAACTTCGTGCATATATTTTAATAGCATAGTACACAACTTACTGAAAATGGAACTGAAAGAATTTCTTTCAAATTCACAATATTAATTTACAGGTTTTTAAATGTAGGTCTTGGGCCACTGTTTCCATATTTTCCTACGAAGTGTGAATTCACATGTTTTCTGATGAAAAATGATTAAATGCAAATTTTTTAAAGTACATTTTTCATACTTAATAAAACACTTCATTTGTAATCTCTGTATTCAAATGGACGATTTTCCTTGATTTTGAGACATAAATAATTTTGCAGAACTAGAAATTTTGCAGTTACTGGAAGGTCAAAGCTATCAGAATATTTTTGACTTCAGAGGCAAAAATATAGATTCACAATTGCCGTATAATGTCGGACGGGAAACAAACAAACTCACTTTCACTATCAATATTACTTTCTGCATGAAATTTCATTATTTTTATAATAAATAAATTACAAGAATGTACTGTCAAAGCTGTCAGAATATTTTATACTTTAGAAACAAATAAACTCACTTTCACTATCACTACCTACTACTTTCTGCATGAAATTTCATTATTTTTATAATAAATCACACCATAAATGCAATAATTACAAAAATGTACTGTCAGTTTTCAGAAGTCCCTTTCCACACTTGTATTACAATATACTATTTTCTAATTATTACTTAAAAACTGTCTTGCTATTGCAGTCAAATCCAGTGGTCCTAAACATGTGTTCCTTACAAAAACTGTCCTTAAATTTACGAATATTAGAAAAAATTCTTTTTTTCCATGATCAGTAACTTTAATACTACCTATATGCAATTAAAATGTATGTACGAAGTTGTGAATCACGATGTAGGTATATTTTACCGTATGTGCGGTTACCAGCCCGAACTGGTACTTATGAATCCATGATTTTTGTATATATAGTAGGTACGCATGACATATTTTTGTAAATTAAACTGAAATGAAATAAGTTCTGAAAATCAACGTCAAGAAGAAAGCTTCTAGTGTAGATGCTGCCACCTACTCGGCGGTTGTCCGCACTAAACTCCTGAGCTTAATCCGACGCGCCGCGCTGCGAGAGCTTTCAGAACTAAAATGCCTTGACGTCACCGTGAGCGCATTGCGTTGTCTGCGCAGTTGTGACGTCATTGCGGGAGCTTACAACCTCAGGTCACTGGTCTTTGTCATTGGAAAAACCGCGAAAATTTTGACAGTTTATTTTCTTTTTATATTAAATACTTTTTAAAACTATACGAGCTAACTTGGAATGTAAAAACACATGTGAAGTTTTTAAAGAAATAGATTAGGAGTTATTAGAAAAGGATGCATTGTTGGTAGGGGAAAAATCGTTGCGTAGTTCTGGGGAAATTGTGCAGATGGCGTTGAGTGTTTTGATGGCGACGCATTGCGTTTATTTTGTTCTGCAACCTGCTTTTTCGGTTTACACATTTTGTCAGCTTACAAAACACAAAATCTATAAAAATAAACAAACCTAATGTAAATAAATAATTGAACAAGCAATATTTAGCAGAACTAACTTAATAATTTGGACAGTATAGTACCTTTAACTTTTAATTAATTTTTTTTGGTAGGTACCTAGTCTACAAGAAATAAAATATGCCTTATTTTTTAAAAATTTACAATAGTACTTGAAATACTTGAAATTAGTTTTGAATTTGAAAAGATTTAAACAAAAAATACCTATTTTTGATTATTCTGTTATAATTATAGTGCTATATTTAAGAAGAGGAATAAAAAATATCATATGGAGTGTCTTCGTTTATTACTACACGAATAATTTACTCTGTAATTATTTTCTACGAAGCTGAAACTGCCATGCCTATTATTTAAAAAAATAGACCGCACAGGACGACAGATTTTGCTAGTTTTTATGATTTTTCAGTTTTCGTTTTTTACTATTGTTAATTATTACAATACGTAAGAATAAGAATGTTATTGTGTTAGGTACAGTTAGGGAAAAATATTATTTCTCAACTCGATCAATTTCATGCTTAAAAAGTTTTTAAATTGCCGGTTTCATTGACTCACTTGTATTTCTAATTAGTAATTATACAGCCCTCTTTGATAAAATATTTACCAAACAAGAACCGCAACATATGTTGAAAAATATTTGGTGAAGTTTTCGTTGAATTATGAAACAGCCCACAGGTGTATTCAGTAGATATTAATTTCCGACTATTTCTGTCAGCTCTTCTATGCGAACAATTCCGCAACAATTTCTAAACAATTTGTGCAATGCCTCTCATCATCGATCAGGGCCAGGACCGGATCTACTCATGAATGAAGATGATGAATAAATATCTGGCTTTATAGGAACTCAATTTTTCAGATTAAAAAATATACTATATTTTTTCAAAGCAATATCTATGGATAAGTGAATTATTTTTACACTACAAATTTTACTCATCAAAAATTTCTCGAATAGGTAAGGTACCCCACGTCCTTTAGAACAAATTTTATTTTATAAAAATATCAAATGGTTGTTGAAAAGATTATCAAAAAATATTAGTAAATCATCTCGAAGTATAGGTATTATACATATTTATAAACAATTTTTTCGATTTTATTGTTCATTAATAATTGTTGATGAAACATTGAACTGAGGTTTAAATAGGTGATTCATATCTTCAGGAACAAATTTTAACGGTATATAATATTTAACGTACCTACTGATTGATCACTGAACAAAAAGAATTTTTCCAAAATTCGCTAAATTAAGGGTAGTTTTCTCAAAGAGTAGTAGGTACATTTTGAGTACCACTAGATTTGGGTGTTCCTTTTATAATGAATAAGTAAAGGTAATTAATTATGCAATTGCATAAAGAAAAATTAAATATACCTACGTAAAACAAATTAATTTATTATGCGACATTAGCTATTAAATAATTTTTCCGTTGATTGTTTATTAATGACTATCATTAATGCAAGAAAATCATACATTAATGATCACTGTTAATGCATGATTTCTACTAATCAATAAATTTTTTAAATGCGTTCAACACACGTAAAATAATATTAGCTAGCATTAAGTTGTAGAAAAATGCTAATTACAATCAGAATTAAACGTGATAATTTCGACAATTGTAGCTAAATAATATTCCCGTATACAATGATGCTCAGCAGTATGAAACGTTACTAACCAAACATATGGAATAAAATTTTATTTGTAATTAAATAACTATACTAGTAAAATAAAACATTAAATAAAAAATTAAATTTACTTCTCCAACAAGTTGCCAAAAACTGTTCGTTTAAAAAATCGCAAGTTATGAATCACCTGTATAAACTATTGCAGCGGGTGGTTTTAGATTTTCAGTATTTCAGTAAAGGTTTGGTTCTTGTTTTGATTGGTTTATATCGATGATTGGGTCCATCGGTCAATACTACATATTATACCGTGTGTGCGGTAATCGATATTCATGGTTGTTGGTGGGGAGTTCAACCAAAAGGAAGATGTTAATGGAGTGAAACTGAAATGGGCATCTGACTGGTTATCCATACGATTCATACCTCACTCGATAGGATCAACTGAATCTTACGAAAAATACAGGTTTTAAAAACGTAGTACTGTTCGCATATTGACATCTATTTCTTCCTAAGAGAGGATAAAACATGAAGTTCCTTCTTTGAAAAATTTAATATAGATATAAATATAACTACATCAGACCATGAAAAAACAACATTTTTGCTTGTGGCGCTGTTTGTAACCAGTTACATGTTATTATAATTATTAATTTTGTAGCAACGAAATACATAAATCCCTTCCTGATCAGATGCTATTCTGAGTTTGAAGCTCCTGCTCCTGCACGATGGTTCATTTCAGCTTCTTACATGCTGACCACACAGTTTGCAAGTGTGTGTCTTGAGTGGCTCCTGAGGCGTGACGCCTGCTGAACACATTGTGCATGGCATGTCTTTTACCCAAGGGTTGCGCGATGCATTCTTCATTCTTCCTGAACTTCATCATTCAGTCTGTATTGGCTTCTTGCTTTGAATACTGCACTACTCATGTATAATAACTGTGAGTTAATTCTTAGAGTTGATGAGTTGCTTGTGATGAATGAGGTTGCGGCGACCGCCAAGATAAGGTAATGAATGAGAAATTAAATACTGTTTGTATTAGTGTAAGAATTTGTTCTTATGCCACTGTGCGAAAAGTTGCGTTTTTAACTATTTGAATACTTAATTATAAGTTTTCTTTAAATATCGAATCGGAATGAACGTGTCAAACGTGTAAATAACATTGCTGGCATGAGTTTAAATCGATATTTTTTCTTAAGTGACACATAAAATTTGAAGAATAGCGGTGCAACTGGCTATAAGATATGAAAACTAAAGTGGAACAATAAATAAGAAAATTGATTACCTCTATATTATTGGAACAGCTCTGATTAGAATCCAGTCATCAGGTATACACATTTCAATACTATTCAATAATTTCTTAAAACGTTACAACCATGAACCATGAGCACCCGTAAGTTTGCGGCTGGTAACCGCACACACGATATAATGTATAATATATCACAGTATGTAAAGTGACCACACCCAAATTGAGTAAAATGCGTGATACATATGTATGTAAGTACTTTGGTTTGTAGGTAATTTCTTTGTAAAGTGTAGAAGTGTAGTTCAGATTAAAAAGTGTGCTTATCGCTTGACGATCTTGCATGATAATCAATATTTATATGCACTGCCGTCAATAGTAGTAGCTTTCAATACTGTAGTAATAATAATTATGCCTGAGAATAAGTGCAGGAAATAGCAATTTCCTTCTAAATCTTTATGAAAACAGGTATTTACGTATAGAGGGCCGAAAGAAAAAGATTACATCTGCGGAGCGGACGAAGTTTGAGGGCCGACGTTTGCGGGGGTCTATATTCGTCCGAGAGTATTTAAATATTCTTGTGAATTATTCGTAATTAGTTTTTGAAAACACGCAAAAATACTTATTTCTATAAAATTACAAGGTGGCGTATAGTAACAAAAAAACATTTCATGTGTCAATCCATTAATTTTGATTCGACGAATTCTTTCCTTTGGGCAAATGATTCTGCCGGTAGCCAATTTGTAAACAAACAATTTTGATACAGTTGTGCGTAAAATTAATTTAATATTAGTCTTTGCTAGACTGCAAAAAATAACAGTTTGGACTATGTCTAGGGAGCACAATATATCGCACGAATAGTCGAGTGCAGTAATAATAAAAAATGCACGAATAAAATTTTCTTCTAAGCTATGTACACTATTATTTATCTCACTGTGCATTTACTTACAATTTAATTAAAATCGTTATTACGTTGTGATATGAACAACGCAATAAAAAGCTATGCAAAATACAAACGCAGTTGTATCAGAAAAGGCAAGTTCCAATCATGCTTATAAAAATAACAATATCACATTATGTAAATATGAACAAACATGTAGCACAGAAACATTATTTTGCTTCACAGTCTTGCTATAAAAGATACGTACCTACATAGAATAAGTGCTTAATTCAAATTAAACGGTGTAATACATAAGACATTATTATTATTTGTTTCCTTTAAAACGGTGATAATATTTAATCAATTATTATTCACCTGCAATCATAAATTATGATTATTCACTATGTGCCAGAGAATTATTAATAAATAAGAATTTAATACGCTGTAAGTAGGTATGAAAATACCTGATAGTATTCCTACATAAAATTTAGCTATACGCTGAACATAATGCACTTATTATATTCGAAGTAATGCAGTGAAAAATGAAACTATATGGAGTAGGAAATTTTCGTAATTCAGCAAATTGCGCTTAAATGCAAATTATTTTGTGTCGTGTTATTTTTCAGTGATGTAGAGAGTGAATAATGAGGCAAATTTTCCACACAGTGTACAAACTTGCTTAATTAAATTAATACACAGAATGCATTAAAGTGTAGGAGTCTTGACGAAAAATGCTTTTTGTAATTTGTAGTGAAATACATTTTATATTGCGAATTCTTTGCTTTGTTGTATTCGCCCCCTCGTTATTAAAGCTGCAAATGATTCATTTGCGATCAAATCTATTACAAGGCTCGACTAGTTACCGTCTTTCAACAACCATGGAGCTCATTTGAATTAAGTTTTAATGTAAATTATTTAATTGGAACAAATTTTATTTTAAGTATGCGCATTAATTTTTAGATTGCTGTTTATTTTATAAACAATAAATATTGTAAAGTGTTAAAAGTATAAAAGAGTGTTAGAACTCGAAATAGCAGTCCTACTTAATTCTAAGAAATTGATAAAATCAAGTGATTCCATTGCCAATCGTTTTAAAGAGGTACTACTGAATATTTTAAAATGAATTCTGGGAATTTTGCCCGTCATTCTCGAATACTTATTACGTATTTAGTAAACTAAACTACGCATGGAAATTATGTTTTAGTAGTATTTTATATTTTTTCATTCTTCATTGTATTATTTAAACAACGTATACGTTTATACAACAGCAGAGTATTAATAATAATTAAATTGAGGAAGCAAATTTGATGGGATATGTGGAACATAATAATTATTATTTATACAAGGTGTTTTATACTTCGGGAAAAAAATTGAAGGATATTGTACTGTGCGTGGAATCAAAAGAATTTCTGAAAAAACTGCAAAAATAAGGGTAACTTAAAGTAAAGTGAAATTTTTTAGTAGTACCACGAGTATAAACCCTTACATTTTTTCCCTCATTATAAAAACACGCTGTACAAATAACATAACAAATTTTGTTTTTGCAATTTATCAGAACTTTATATAAAATAAAAGATTTTTTTAGAGCAATGGTAATATTAATTCGCACGAACTTCATTGCCATCCAATATTAATACTAATTTAAGTTTCTTTTGGGTATCTATGCATTGTTTAAAAATATAGAAAATATGGTCAAGTTAATTGATTAAAGTCATGAAGTCGTGATAAAATTTGAAACACGCATATTATTATCGTAATGCAAATATTTAAAAATAGTTTTAAAAGAGTACTGAATTGCATGAAACAATAAACTTGAATTGATATTTGAGACATGCAAAATTAAAATATACCATTACACTTACATTTACCTACATATCTACACATAGAAAAGTGAAAAGAATATAAAAACTCAAAAATTATAGGTTATTTATAAAAACGTCAAGTCAATTTGTCGCACCAAATGTCACCTGCAATCGCCTGACATTTATAAAAAAAACTCAAAAACTTGGAACACAAAATCAGTTTTAATACATAAACATTTTTGACAAATGCGGCCAATCCTCTTTGACTGTCAAAACATAACACCTCTATTTACATTTATTTGAACCGTCTCCGCGTATTTCCTTGTTATCTTCTTCACTTCTTCCTAAAATACATGATCTTGATATAGTAACCTGGAAGGGGCGGATATATTTACTCTGCGGGGGCAAGGAGGCTCCTGCTAATTTTGAATTTGGCCCGCGACACTTCTCCGTAGACAAAACCGTCCTAACGGTTAACAGACAGTCACCAAATAATCGCGAGTGTAATGCAACCGTGAGAGAATCATTCGTGGTTTAGTGGTTATAGGTGGTTTAGTGGTTAAAGCTGTTATCAGTTATCACCAGTGCTCTGTGGTTGTGTTGAGTGATTGTGGAAGATCGTTTGGATTAAGAGAAATATTGAGGTTAATTTAGAGTTATGGAGTTCTGTTGCTGACAATGTTTTTTGTTTCGGAAATTTGTTCCATTGCAGGAATGCATTTAAAGTGATAGTGATTTGTAAAACGCAGTTCATTTTATTGCATCTATTAATTAAAAATTATAAATAGAAATTAAAAATGTATAAATGTTTGCCAAGAATTTAAACTTATTAGTCATGAATCACGCTGCACAAAATAATAGAAAAGCGTAACAAATATTTGGAAAGTTTTGCATTCCCTTGGGCTTATTGCATTTTAAAATTATTTTCCGATATTATGTACGGAAAATTAAATTGTGTCCTAACCTAATTTGTACGCATTTTCCTGCCAAGTTACAGCAAATTTCAACATTTTTACAATCCAAATTTTAAATATACATACTGGATCAGAATACAGTTTTATTTTTAAAATGAAATTCAATGCATTTATAATAGATAATGAAAAATCAGACAAATGTACTCAATATAATATTAAATTATGATGTATGTTATTATGTGCCACAATATGTAACGATTTTATTATTATAATGTTCAAAATAATGCACATGGTAATGTTTTTATGTAAAGGCTATGCGGCAAAATTTTATTTCAAAACATGAATATTGAAAAATGATACAGCATAATTATTATTGTTTTTAAATTATTTATCTACAATGATTAAATAACACATTATTATGTAGTTGTAAAATAAACCCCTAAGGTGCATTATTGTATTATGAATTGAATTCAACACTAGTTTATGATGAACTGTCATCGTGTCATCACTCCAAAATGTGAGGTTAGGTTAATATGTAATGAATAAAATTTGTTTTATTTACAAAGTCGTAGATAAAACATCGTATTTGACTCGCACATAATGGCCTTCATCTCGTATGTAAACTTTAATCCTCTTCAATTAGCCTTATACTCGATTTTTTTCGTTAAATAATACTCGTAATACTTATTTGATTACTTGTTGAAATTTATTGTAGACACAGACATGAAACAAGTTCCTAAAATAAAGCACACTGCACTTTCATTTTATTTGATCAGTTAAAATAATATGATTCCATTCGTTTTGTAACGAAACAAAATTGGCAAATGTTTAACATTGAATTAATAAAACATCGACTTTTTAACATAATTTTAGAATTAGTCGTTGTCCTAAAATACATTTAAAAAATTATGTAAAATCTAAAATTTTTACTGAAAATCATTCCAAAGTCTCAAAGAGAATCTGAAATCCTTTTAAGCTTTTAGAATATCAAAATATCTGTGCAGCCTTGGGTCTTGTATATGTTTTCTTGAATCTTGAAAAATCTTTAAATCTTAGCGCACATTGTATCAAATCTAGCCCTTTTCTTTTAGCTTATAAAGTTTCTCCAATAACGTAATTACTAATTATCATGAAATTATATAATCTTGTATCTTTTTTTATAAATAAATTGAAACAGAGTACTTCTTTTCTTGAGTTTTTTTGGGTAATTTTATTGAAGATTCTATTCTTCCCTCGGGTAAATTGATATTATTTCTTATGTTTATAAGGTAGCATTTATTTACGTTTACTTTTGATTTTACGAAGCTAATTGAATTGTATTGTTTTGGTATTTTAGCGGCGCATGTGAGATGTGACTGCATAGGACTTGATTATCAGATAGCAATTTAAAAAATCTTTTGCTTCTTGCGACCACTAACATCAATCCTTATAACTCCGAAAAAAATTTAATGCTATATAATTTAAAAATAAATAATTTAGAGTTGAATTAAATAAAAAACCACGAAGTACTGCGTGTATGATTCATATACTGTACAGTAGAGTGGCGGTAACTATAGACACGTGTTTCGACCTCATCAGTGATCAGTGTAATATAACAATTCAAAACTGAAAAGAATTGTATCACTAGAAGATATAAATTAAGGATCTATGCTATTCTTACCTGTAGCTTTTCTGTTTAATTTAAATTTTAACAGATGTATTAGTTCTTACTTTTTGTAACTTACCTATTTCTATGTTTTTATTATAGGTAATTATTTTCTTTACTATTATTTGTGTTGGGTGTAATAAATTGTTTTGGTGTGGTTTGGTAACCGTCCACTTATTTTTAAAATTAAATATTTCGAATACAAATATTATGCTATCTTACCTAGGTGGCCCTTTGGAAAATAAATATTTTTACTGGCTCGTGATTTAAAAAGTCTGTGCACCACTGCTTTAGAAGCTAGTGGTTTACCATTCAATTTTAAAATAAATTGATTATAAAAAATAAATAAATTCCTCGCGGAAACAACAAAACATTGCAGCAAAGAACTCTCTCCACCTTGACTAAGCAGACGATGTCCACATCGGGTTATTTTCGTCATGTTCGAAGTGTTCACCGTGACGATCCGCCGATCGGCATTGTGTCCAAGTGACCCAATCTTTGTTTTATAATTAGCAGGCGTAGCCCTGGTGATCTAGTGGTCAGTGTGGAGTGCACACTCACATTCACATGTTCCAGTGACAAGCGCTAGTGTTGTGTTGGTGACGACATTGACGGAGTGACGGTATGAGTGATGTCGTATCTGTCGACCACCAGTGCCACACCAGCCTCCAAGAGGTAGGGAAGGTAAATACTGTAGATCACTTGAGAAAGAAAGCCAGCGGCAGAGATGGATCTATGTTTTTCAGTCCTGAAGCGGTTCCTCAATACATCGAAAATTAAAAGAATAACCACATAAAAGGTTCGGCTCGCGGTTGACTGTGCATTATAGGTTCGGTTTTGTTTCGTCTTTCATATTTTTTCTTGAAATGAACCGGTAACCGGTTTCCCAAAAAAAGTTTCGAGTTCCGGTTTTGGTTCAATAATTTATTAAATGAGAAACAATTATTAATTAAAAGAATTCATTCCAATTTTTGACTGTTCCGGTTCGGTTCGAGTCCCTACTTACAATACATTTACTTGTATTTTGAAACAGCATTGTGTGCTGCAGACATTTTCTTTAGTTCATGGTCGGTCTATTGTACTTATATTTTTAGGTATTTATTTTTAAAACAAATAAATAGAGTTTATCGTTGTATTATGACTATTTGAAATACATGAATTATACCTCCCATTACCCATTTTAAGTACAATTACTTTTGAAGAGTAATATTTGAAATATTAGTGATTTTTTTATTATTTGATTATACAATACTGTTCACAATTTTAAAAATTGAATATATTTTTAGCAACTGTCATTTAAAATTACCTGGCCTTATAAAATGTATGATTGATAAAATTTAGTTTTAGAAAAGTGTTTTTGAATGTATTACCTGAATGAATACAACATTCACCTTCGGTTCGTGTAATAAACTTTCAATATCAAGGCGAATTATTTTCGGTATGTTGGAGAAATGAAATTTCAATTTTTTTGTTGGATTTCAGGCTTCAATGATTTATTTATTACTTCAATGGACTCAACATAGGTCGAAACGTCGCACTTAAGTAATAAAAAAATAATGAAATCCTGAAATGTAGCAAACATTTTGAAATTTCATTTCATCAACCTACAGTATCTACAACTTCGGCTTAAATAAAATTTACTCAACGAATTATTTTCGCTTAACTCTTATTTAAATAACATACTATTTTATTACAAATGCATGATAACCGCGGTTTAAAACATGCACGTGGGTGCAAAATCAGAAGAACAAAACACGTTGTGTTTTAAAGGTAACTAAGCAACAACAATAAATATTGAAACTATCTCCTAGGTAACGATATTTTGACATCACACAGACTATACTTTATAAAATGAATCAAAATCAAAATGCTGATTTCCAGCTTTATTTTTCAAATAATGATGAAGGTGTAATAAAAAATAGCGTTTGACATGTGGATAAGTGCTCTTAATCCCGTCGTACGTGCTTTAAAAGCCTTACTTACACTTGTATCATAATCAGAATATACTATTTTAGTTCATGGTCGTTCGTATGCAGTTATATTTTTAGGTATACCTACATATTTTAAGACTAGTTTATTAGATATAAATTTGCCTTTTCTTTTGGTCATAATAATAGATGCAGTGATTTTCTATCGATGTATTATCAATAAAATGACGTTTATCTACAACTAATAATGCAACAGATGATAGTCAAATTTTTCGAAGCCAAAGATCATACCGAACGTAGTTCCACATCTTCTACAGAAGGTTAAATAATACGTGCATTATATGCTTGTTTTCATCAGCTTTTTGAACATTCTTTTTATGAATATGAAAGCTAATTCCTGTATTGAAGGATATAATCTAAACAAAATATTAGTCTGTTGGTCTGTTCTCCGTGTTACAAATTAAAAGAGAAGGTAAATTTAACAAAATAAATTAATTCTGAAAAAAATCATTTTCAAATTAACCTTGGGCTCCAGTAGCAAGTTTTCGTATTCGCTAAAATCTCATTGAATACTAATAATATTATGCTGTACCTACCTACATATTTATATTTTACGTACATTTTTATTGATCATTTTCATGCTTATCATTAAAAATGAAAATAAAATTAATCCATGTTAGTCATTTTGTCAAGTTGTTGTTTTTACGATTTATGTCAATGAACTAAATATTTAAAAAATAAGCCTCATTCAAAATGAGGCCCTGGGGCAAGTGCTCTTGAATCGGCTTTAGATTTTCATGGAAAATCCGGCTCTGTAAAGCGTGCTTCCGCGCTCTGTGCCAAAAATAAAAATATCCAATAATCTGCGCTATTTGTTGGAGAGTCGAGATGTAAACAACGGGATTTCAATGAATTTATTTAATCATATTCATCCTGTTTGTTTAATAAGATTCACAGAAATACTTTCATTCTAAATTACTTGAATGAATGATGTGCAGTTTATGTTTCATTCAATGTTTAAACTGAAGAGGTCACTTCGGATCAAGATAGATTCGTTTCCTGACGTCAAATTTTATATAAACCACTAATTTTCAAATAATTCATCAGTTTTATATTCCAATTTTAGAAACCATTTAAAAATTTACATTTTTATCTTCATATTTCAATATTACTTTAAGGAACTTTAAGAACTTCAGCTTTAAGAGATTTTAAATTTACTTACTTCAATATTTTTTATGTTGTTAATACGAGTATATTTGATAATTAGAATGCGCATTATATACATTTGTATATTTACGTATTTTTTTGCAAATATTTGCATTTCATACAAAAATAGATCATAATATAGTTTAAATTTTTTGAATATTTTGCATATATGAATATTTTTTACATATTTTAAATTTCGAATTTATTATAAATGCATGTAACTGCATATTTTATACCTTTTAAACCAAAATTTAAATTTTTAAACTTTGAAATATGGTATAAAATTTCTATTCGGAATTAATATCTTTAATATTCGCTCAAATTTTATACCATCTAACTCAGTCTTCATTTTACATTGCGGAATATGTAAACAGTGAGTGGCCCAAGAAATGCATGACGCTCTTTTGAAAAATGATGTGTTCATTTACACTTATATTAAAGGTGAGTGTTAAGAGAGAAATTATTATTTACGTAGGTACCCAACTCGTTTTCCAGAAGTTATACATTGTTTTGTTCATTTTATGTGATATTCTTGTGCAAGATGACAAAATGTAGCTTATTTTGCTGATTTATATAAATATTATTAGTTTAAATGAATAAGTAAAAGCATTTGTAAAATATTTCATATTTATTTTATTTTTTTTATTTCAATGCATATTGCATGCATATTTCAATCACATTTTCCAGCATATAATCCGCACTCTATTGATAATGAAATGAGAAAGTGGACTTTTCATGTAGTATCTTTTAATAATAAATAGTACCGAGTGGCGTAACGCAAAATACATGTATGTCAACAGTATTTGATTAAAACTTGAAACAGGCTCAACGCTTTAATGTTGGGTGTGATTACTAAAACGTCACAGTTTGTTATTATTGCATTAAATAAACTTCAAGTTTATGAGCTTGTCAAGTGTGTAACACAAGTAGTTTATTTTACGGAAAACTAAAAATAAACCTATTGGCACTTCTCAATTTCGCATTAAAATATTCGGAAGTTTAGAAAACTATAAGTGTAAGTAAACAATCTAGTAGAGAATCTTATGATACACATAATTCCTAGCAGTTTACCGTTGCCAACAAACAATAATGAACAAGTTCAAAGTTGTAACAAGAAACTTACAAGTTGGAAATCACTTTAACTATCTAAACAAGGGCCGGATTAAGCTAGGGATAGGTCAAGCTCCAGAAAAAAATTGGGCACCTTTAATTATTGCTACTATTATCATAATTTTTTTGTCAATTGAAGAGTGTAAGTTGTAATGGGCCTAAGTGCTAAAATCGGAAATTTTGATTTCATGTATAAAAAGTCTATGTACCTAAGCCTAATTATAAGTATTTGAAAGATAATAAGTTCCAACGATATATTTAGGAATTCAACGAGTAAAATAAATGTATGTTCTAAAGGGTCAATAATTAAAAAAAAAATATATCAACATTTTTTAAAATTTCTATCAATTTGTTGTCGATATCGACAACAACTTTTGATAGAAATTGCAACACACTTCTGTGTTATAAGCACTTTTTTCCTGGAATCTAAACAAATTATCATGCTTTAATCATAGTAGTTTGTGACAAATGTTTTCTATCGTGGGATCCAGGCTTAAGAAGAACAGATACTGGTATAGCGCAATAACAAAACAGGATTTTCTTTTTACCTTAAAATAGTACCTACCAACACCTACCTACTTATTTAAATTTTATTATTATGTTTATTTCATAAAGCAAGATTTGTTGCAGGTCATTTAAGTTTTGATATTTTATTTTTTGTTTTTGTATTTGGTTTTCTCCGGTTTTTTTTCATAAACATTACCAACAGTGTAATACTTCAACAAAATTCGAAAAGTATGTGACAGTGAGGCTTCCATACTTAAGGGGCTTTTATCACAGTAAAAAAGTATTTAACAAATTACTCCCAACCTATTAATACTATAAATCTAAAAAAAATACCATATAAAGATAAAGGCAGTAAAAATCTTGCTACGTTGTCGAATTTTTTAAATTGTTATTATTATTATTTATAAAAAATTAAATAACAATAATTCTGAGAAAAACTCTTCGTAAGTTTGATTGCATTGTAAATTTAAATGTTTATATCACATTATTATATAAAAGTTTCAAATAGTAGTCGAGTAATTTGTTAAATAAATTTAAAAATTATATGCGCGCTAGCCAATTAAATTGAGTATTTTCTAAACAAAAATTGAGCGAAACATAGCAATTAGATAAATAGAGACAACATGTACTCATAAAACATAGGCTGTCAGCGCGGATACCTGAAATAACGAGGATTTGTGATCTAGCAGCGCTGAGCGATAAAAACCCCTTAAGTTGAGAAAATGCATCGGTACATATCATTATTTAATGAGGAATGATTTTTTAATCTGTGGCGATTATCAATTGTCAAATATTTATGGTTGTTTGTGGAGAGCACTTAACAGGGGAGATTTTTGTGCAGTCAAACTGAAATGTATACTGACTAGATTCCTCGCTAGATTCGAATCTGAGATAACATAGTCGGTCACTTAACACACTCCGCTGAACTTCATAAACCATCAGTCCGTCTCTGATCAATGTTAACGAATATGGTGCACACATAATTACCCTGCTTGTAAACATGTCGTCTGGTTAAATATAGACGTATGGGTAGGAATGTCACTGACGGCTTCAATTTGGACGACTTGCAAACGATGACGTTGACGTTGAGTGACAGCTAAAGCAAACTCATCTACCGGAAAATGTTCCATAAAAATCAATCTTCATTAATTAATTGTACATTCATTTTAACTGAAAGAATTATAAATGACTATCATCGAAAAATGACAGCGGTAAATACCTACATTCTATCGACAATTTCCACTAATAGATTGATTGATTGATTTTGATTTTCCAACATAGTTTTGACAAATTAGCTAAGAATATAATCAGGTTAGTAACTTTGTAGAACGCTGTAATGTATGTATTTGGGTTTATTTACGGTAATAAATAATATTATTCAAATACAAATGACAACATAGAAATAATTTTGGATGAAATGTGTTTATGTGAAATATATTTTGTTGGATTGTATTTTCACTGCATTGAAATTTACTGCATTGATCGTGGAATTTGGGTGTTTGCTGAAGTTTTATCTCCTATAAAATGCACTGGTGAAATATAAATATGTCTACCAGTCTACCTAAACCGTTCCCTATTTTGTAAATGATATGAAAAAGAATACTACTTTTTATACAATACAGATTTCAATATCATATTGTCTTCTGTTTCTTTGACCTCAATATTTTTAACTGCAATTATTATTGAAAATCAATTTCACATTTCGCACAGATATTTATAAAACTCATTCATGGTATGTTTTATGAAGTTCTTTCTGGAAGATTTATTGAACATAAAAATTTAATCAACGCGAACGAAACGTGAAAATTTGCGTAGGAATTTTTACAACTTGTGAAAATAGAATACAAATACATGAATTCAATTAATTTTCTGTATACCTTTATTGCGCGGTATGAAATATTGTAATAAAAGTTTTACAGTTTACATAGGTTATTGTCTAGGAAATAGTATAAAAATTGTGTAGGTTGTACTAGAGGTTCATGTTGATACTGTAGCTACGTTTTTAGATTATGATTCACATACAATTATTATTGCAAAATACAACCAAATGTGTGTAAATTAATTTATTGCATTAAACTCTATTAGAATTCAACAATTTTACTTTACGTAAGTAGTGATTCTCAATTTCGTTCATATATTTTAATAGCATAATATAGTAGGTAGGTACTCATCTTACTGATTAGGGAATGACAGATGTCGCAAGAAATACACTTTTAAAACCACATAATTGTATAGTATCTGTTAAAATATTAACCATGAATAGAATAAAATTAAATTTGAATTAATTGTGCATTGACATGAATAATAAATTTATTAAATTCCATTTGAAACAGGGAGCCAAAACACAACCATTAAATTTTTTAAATTAAATACCTGCTACTTTATAAATTACCTATACCCAATCAAATAAAAGATGTTATATTTACATTGGATTAAATTTACAAGGAATTATATACTTTGAATTGTTTTTAAAACAATGATGATATCCTACAATAAGAAACATGAAACATCCTTGAAGCTTAATGGGAATAACCCATGTAATAGTTTTTGAAAGATTATTATCGATTTTTTTTTATTAAGCTCTATCAAAGTTTTTAAATATTGAAATTGGGTGTTCTTAATAGATATTTTACTAACTATTGTGTTAATGAGGGCGATTTTCCTCGTTATCTCACTTAATTCTGTTAAGCATTTTTCTAGGCGCGATTTTCTGTCGCGCGATTATAAAGTCGCACGAATAGAACACAAGTTTTAAATGGAAGAGCGCGCACATGCGACTAAATTGCCAGTGCTAGCAGTGAATCCATTCGACAAAAATAGATGATTCATAAAAATCATGCATTAATACGAGTCATTAATGTATGAGTTTTTTACATTAATGATATTCATTAATTAACGATCAACGGACAGCATTTTATTTTAAATACCTATCATAATTTTTTTAAATAATTTGTACCTACTACAATATCAGCTATTGTATAGTAAAATAGCTCATTTTTATATTAAAATAGCTCAATTTAATAATAAAATTTATTTTCTTTCTGAACCGCAATTAGGCATATTGAATAAATATTTAAAAACTTTTATATCTACTTACTAACTATTAATCAATAGAAAAATAATAAAATGTTATTTTTTATTTCTTTTAACCTCGTTTTAACCTTGTTTAAATAAGATAAAATAAACCATTCAAGATTAATAAACGTGATTAGTACCAACCTCATAAATTCAGTGCATAATATCGTAAGTTTCAAAGCAAAACATAGTAAATCACATTTATAATTTTGTTTCGTATATTTTCCACCGTTTTATAAACAACTCGACAAATGGTATGACGTGTCACATAAAACTATGAAATATTAATTGTATTTCAAGGCGGAGTTTTAATAACATTTATTCTTAAATATAATCGTAAGATAGTTCACTCTAAACTGACAACAATTACGAGAGAAATGTGTAGTACGATGCACGGGAATAAGTGATATTTTCCTTGAAAATGTCAACCGTGTAACCAGTATTTACACTTCTTTCATGCTGTTTTATTACTACTTTTCAAGTTTTCTCAAAATTGCTTTTAAAATAGAACAGCAAAATGAAATATCTAATATTTGTACAGTACGCTCAAACACAATTTAAATTGCAATATTGCAACTTTATATTTTTGTGGTGCTTAACATTTTGTTAATTAATTAAAATCTATTTATTCTTTTTGATAATCTCTATTTAATGACAAGAGGATAATGCCGATAAACGATAATTGTTTTCCCTAATTGAGTGCTGATGTCAACATCATAAAATAACTTTTAAATTAATTGACAGGAGATCATGTTGTATTATCATCAGTTTTTCGTTATGAGTCTCTGGTGAGCTGAATATATTCATAAAACAGTTTCAATGTTTTAATAACGAGGACACAAACAAAAAGTAATTAATAATAATGCAAAATCCAAACAGAATAATGATTTAAAAAGTATATAAATCTCTCATGAATATTAATGTAGCAACTCTCAGAAATAATTAACTATGAGAATAATTTTTTCAAGAGTTTTTCTAAGACGTTATAGTCAGCTTTTTGACGTAAATAAAGATTTATATAAGTACTTGATCAAAATGCTCCCAAGGTGGTTGTAAACTGTGTTTCTTCGTGAAATAATCGAAGTTTGTAGGATATAAAGTGGAACCTTTTTTTATCATAAAAAAACAAAATCGTGGTATACCTTTATCTCAGATTCTTCTAAAATAAGATACAACAGAGGAAAAACATTTTCGATGGTTATGCTAATTTGCCTATATACGAACTTATTAATAATTTTGGAATAAATTCTAATGATTCATAAATAATTCATAAATTTTTATAATGAATTAATGTAAAAGTTAAATTGTATGATTCAACGATAATAATTTATAGGTACATTGAGTTTATTCTAACGTGAAACATGTGATTTTTCATATTTATGGTTACGACTTGACAGTCATGTTTTAGAGCGTTCTTTTTAAAATTTGATTGAACGTCCATTTAACTATTTATTTATTAATTATTACATAAGAAGTGACTATTTGTAGATATTCTGACAATCGTTATAATTTTATTTTATAAATAACATAATAAACGGTTAAATGGACGTTCAAACCAATGGAACTATAATTTTCAATACCTTTATTTTTGCGAATATTGATATAGAAAGATATAGAAACACCCTGTATAATATACCTAAATGAATTCGCTTTAGGTACAGTAATGTTCAGAAATAATGCCCAGACTCCCTACTCCAGTGCTGACGATTTATGAAAAATTCGAAATACGTCTGCAGTCGTTGATGAACAGAGGCAGAAGATACAAAGCAAAAGATAGCTATATTCCCAATTTTCTCGGAAAAACAACATTAGCTACGGTAAACAGAGGCTTTCAGATTTTGAAATATTTTGTAAATTAGGATTCACTACTTTCGATATCTCGGATAGATACTTTCTTATTGAATCACTTGTATTGTAAAAATTCTGCATTAAAATTAGAACTCATTAATTCATATCTATTTATTTATAAAACATATTGTAGTGAAGTAACTCAAATAAAATTAGTAGATCATGAAATTATGCGTTAAGAATTATCATAAAAAAATAATTAAACGATGCTTTTTATATTTACATATATCTATTTTTAAACTTTGTAACACAAAGACAATAATAGGTAAATCAATAATAAAACATATTTAAGAATAATGTAATTTAATTACATTATAACGATATATTTTTATAGATCTTAAATTCAAATAAATAAATAAATATTACAAAAAATGGTCGTCAGAAGTAAAAAACAAAATGTACCATATACAAAGAAATATCACAATTATGATCGTCGAATAAACAAAAAAGACAAACCTATTTGTTAAATTTAACTGTATGACTCGACTCAATTAGAGTTAAACAGGAGAAAAATTCAAATTATATTCGCCTGCAGCTTGTATGCTATTAATTAATTTATGATATTATGAAATTTGAATTTACCATAATAGTGTTTATAGAAAACGTTCCAAAAAAGTTAGTCATTTTTCGCGACTTTTTAGACAATGATTACGCGAGCTACACCAAGTTAAAATTTATTTTATACCTAAACATAAAAGGTTAAAAATCATTCTTCCAACTTGAATTAGATTTGTTAATTTAATCAGATTAAAACTGAAACAAAAATCTAAACATTCTTATTTCTTACGTTGTTGGTTACAGTTTAACTCTCTGGTTCAAAATTCATTTAGAATAAAAATGATTAACTATTCGTTATTAAAATTTAAAAGCGGAAAATTATGGAATAAAAAATAAGATTCTCTGCATTCGATGTAAGGGTGCAGAATATTCGCTAAATATTCGGTTATTCGACAGACAATCATACATTATATTCGTTATTCGGCACATTTACTATTCGTTATATCTCTAATAATAAATAAAAATAATCTAAATAATATATTTTGGAATCCTGCATAAAGCGGGAGGAAAAGTATTTTTTCTCTCTAGAGAGGAAAAGATAAAGTGGAGTTCCGCATAAGGCGAGAGAAAACGTACTTTTCCTCCCTAAGGAGAAAAAAATAAAGTGGATACCCGCATAAAGCGGGAGGAAAACTACTTTTACTGCCCAGGGAGGAATATTACTGACCGGTCAGAAATACCTCACTTTCGTCCTTAATAATAGGGACGAAAGGTGGCGTTTTCGGTGCAGGTATTAAAAAAATAATTTATTGAATTAGATTTGTTAATTAAATCAGATTAATACTGAAACAAAAATCTAAACATATTTATTTCTTACATTGTAGGTTACAGTTTAACTCTCTGGTTCAAAATTCATTTGGATTTCATACACTTGACGAAATTCTAAGTCAGGTATTTTCTTGCCTCTCAGGTAAAGAGGATACTTCTAAATATGGTTCTATTTTCTTGGAATAGAAGCAATATACCTTTCCTTTTCTACTTATCTCTCATCACCCTCACTCAATCGAACGTATATCGAATTTTTCATAAATCGTCAGCACTGGAGTAGGGAGTCTGGGCATTATTTCTGAACATTACTGTACAAGATAGTACTTTTGAATTTTATAGTTAAACTTAAGCTTCAATATCCATAATAATTAATTCATAAATGCATTTAAAACGGTAAATTCCTCTTAAACCGCAAATTATTCAATTTCCTTGCATATTTCAGCTTCAGAACTTTAAAATGACTTTAATACTTATTATTTAGAACCATTTTAATCTCAAAGTCATTTAACAAGCTAATTAAACCTTTGTTAATAACTATGTGCGTTCCTAAGAACTTTGCGAAACTTACACTTCAATTAAATCATAATTACTGGTGCCATTATAACGCGTGCCGAACTCTCTTATATGATTTAACCCCAATAAGTTTAAAGGTCAAAAGAGAGTGTTTTTTACGGGGTATTAACAGCTACAAATGATTTAAAAAAAATGATAAAATATTTTGTGCTGTTGTTAAAATTCTTCAGCATGTTGTACGAGAAGACTTTTTAATACTTTAAAAGCGCAGATGCAACTCGATAATAGTGATATAAGATTACTGAAATAACATGAAATTTGTTGGCGGAAGCTTTTATGGTGATGAATTTATCTTTCATGTACAAGAAAATAATGGATAATAAAATTTTATCCGATAGTTCCATTTTTATTAACCGACTACCCAAAAGAAGTAAAGTTATAAGTTTCACCTGTATGTTTCATTATATGTATTTATAATCTTTGTGTGTCCGTGATTTTCTCAAAAACGACTGAACCGATTACGACGAAATCTTTTATAAATAATTAAGTGTCTTTTAAACTAGGTTTTAGGCTATTTGAATCTTAGGTCGCCATCTTGAACACAAAATGGCGGCTAGCTATCTAAGTAACTATATGATCAATTTGCATAACATTTGAAAAATAATTGTGAGAACAATTTTAGTCCGACATCTTGAATCAAAATGGCGGTCAGCTATCTCGAATACTACCTGTTGGACGCATACCTACTATACGAAATTTTAAACGTTGTTATCAATAGTATATAATAGTTATTTATGATATAAATGTTAAAATTGATATTTTCTGAGTAAGTGGGGAGGTTTGCGAATCGAAGCGAAGCCGACTGAAGCAACCCCACGAACGAAATAAAATCACTAACACGTTGCTATATTACTTTTAACACTGTGCCATAAAGTGACACTTTTAGCTTGCAAAGCAACCGTTAAAAGGCCCACTTTTAACAACAGCCGTACATAAAAATAATATACTTTGATTTTAACACGTCATTTTATTTCAAAATGGCGGCCAATGGTTTGAGAAGCTAATAACAAAATAGGTAGCAGCATTCTGTTAGAGATTTGAACTGACGTTCTCGTTAATAGCTTCAAAACAACTTTTTGGAACTCTTTTCAAATCGCCATTGATTATTATTTTGCGTTTCTAGCTGACTCTCCTTTATCTTTCGAGTTTAAAGTTGTCTCTTTTGTTTGTTTACTTAAACCCATTATAGAAAAAATTAAAAGGAAAAACCAATCAATTTTATGAATGAGAAAACACTTTTAAAGAATATGATTTTTTAAATCAAATGAAGCTAATCATCAAAAAGTATGAAATAAGACTAAAACTAGAGGCGGTTCAATTATTCTTAAATTTTTTATTTAACAATTTTGAACTATAAGAAAAGAACACTTATGTTGTTTACAATTTAAATGAAGGAAAATTGCCCAATCGATTTGTCGCGTCTGGCTTCGGAGAAATTTAGCGTCCTTATCAGAGAAATTTGGCGGAGTCGCCTATTTTCGTGCGGACATAAACATGTAGTGCAGTTTGTAGGCAGCGATGATGGGGCCGGAAGTAAGGGCACCACATGTGTCGAAGGCCACCGGAAGTGCCATCGGTTGTCCCCATCGTGGATTAAACGAATCGATCACGCAAGGCACCGGCTGCTTGTTGCGTCATCGAAAGGCGTGGCGGAACGTGGAACTACGCGCACTTTTTAGTGTCACGCACACCAACACAATCCTGCCAAGTAATTAACAACGTTCACGCGTTTTTCCTTATCTACCAGCTTCGTGTCTTTTACAAAAATTTATATCATGGCATGGCGAACGTGGAAAATGCCTGCTTTGTGAACACAATTCTTAAAGCGAATGAAGATCTAAAGGTTTCAAACTTTTAATAATGAAATGAATGAAGCTTTTATCGCGGGATTATGCGGAAACCAGAGAATGGATTTGGAATGTAAGTAATGATATTTTTGCCGGTAACCACTTAACAGGTTTTACTTCCAATTATTATAGAATGGTAGATGTTATTATAGTGGAATTCAACCACTTCGACCGATTCGTCTTGGTGCAGTCTGAATCTCAATATGTGCGACAAGCTTTTTTATGCAACTAAAACTATACAGGATAATTCACAACTTCCTGCATAAGTATATTATAATGACATAATACAGTGCTAGTGCTCCACTTACTTATCGATTATCTCGCACTTGAAAGAATTTTTTCAAAAAAAGCAATTATAGTTTCCAGGTTTTTTTTCAAACAGTTTTGGGTCACTGTTTTCAAATGGAATTTCATAACTTTACTATTCTTTACGACTGTTATAGAATGTTATCATTCTTACATAATTTGCAATTATGGAATGGTTACATTCCATCACTAGTGACGGAATGAATCCAAATGTGGCGAGATATAATAATTTAACTTTATTCAATGTTTTTGGTTGGTGGCTAGCTTTAAAATACGTTTAGATTTATTAATTTTATGTAGAATATTATTTTATAAATACATATATTATTATTTTAATAGTTTTAAGTTATGTTTCTTAATGCAATTAAATTTATAGTCGTAGAAAAAGTATAGTCTGCAACACGTTTGGAATGGCTATTCCGCTCTCGTTGAACCGTGAAACTCGCCTGTGACTCGTCTCACAAACTTTCCACTCGAGCTGAATAGGCTTCATTCCACACTTGTTGCAGAATATACTACTCTTGTCATTGCAAAATTATTTAAAACTTAATTTTGTTCCCTTTATAGTTATCCATTACTTATGCAATCAACAATTCAGTGGTTGAAATAATGTACTTCTTGCTGCCCTTTACGAATTCATTTTGTTCCATGAACATTGAGTTGAGTAATGCCATTCAAGTATATGCACTAAGTTGTAAACCACCATAGGTGTAGCCAGGATTGGGTCATTGGTGTAGTCCTATAAAAATAGTTCCGTAGGGCGAAAAAGAAAAGCACAGTAGACGAAAATTTTTTTTTAGTTCAAGGTCAGAGGCTGTTTCATTACAAATTAAGTTTTTTCATTCCTAGGAAATTATATAATATTTTAGCCTCTTTCACGTATTTAACGACAAACACACATTGCCGGCCGAGAGACTTGAACCACGGAACTGCGGGTTCCTACGTTATCACCTGCAGACAGCTTTGTTTAAACATCTTAAGCTACTTAAGCTAATGCGCCGATATAGGAAGAAGCATTATACAGAAAAATTTCAATTGAAGAAGAGAATTAGGATACCATTTGAAAAACTGACGAGGGAAAAGTTAAAACGATGATTAGCCACGTCTGTTGAAGGCGATAAACTGAAAGCGGAAAGCTTACAGTTGGAGAAAAAAGCACGATCCGCTGCAGGAAAAAGAAAGAAAAAGACGAAGACGAGGGTAAATGATTCTGTCGAAGGTGGAATTGTATAGCGTGTCGCGCGGTAAAATCACATCGGCCTTGTAAACTGGATTGGCGCCATAAAGCGGCCTTGCAATATGCAATTCCTTATCGGAAAGTGATTGCAGGCGGTGGTTTGTGGCATGTTGATAGGGATGGGACAGTTTTGATCTTTGCTTAGATCCAGATCTTTAAGTTTCGTTCAAGACCAAGATCTCATCGTTTATGATCGACACATTTGTCATGAATTAGAAAGACACATTGTTCATGAAATACACATTTATCTATGTGATACGTATCTTTTCTCTTTGTTCTTTTCTTTGGGTGGAATATTTATTATGTAAACATCAGCCCTACAGGTGTACTGTTCATTCGTAAAAGAGGTAAACAGAAAACAGTATTAAACAGTACGCTGACTGGTGAGGTTTTAATAAAATAATAAAAATTAAAACCTTTATTATACATACTATGTACAGTATGCCAGTGTTTTTCAACCTGCGGGGCGCGCGGACTACTTGACAGGAGAGCGTGGAAAAAATACAAAAATTGATAAAAAACTTTTTATTGAATCCACAGAAAACAAAAATATTTTTAAAACAATAACTCTAACTCTACTTGAATACACTTTCCGGAGCATTCGGTATTATAAAATAACAATTAAATAGGTACTTCACCATAAGAATAGACAAAATTTTTTAGTATTAGTATAAATCAAAAACAAAATCACAGATTAAATAATGTTCGTCTAAATGTAACAAAATAATTATTTGGAAAAGTCATCGGGTGATGGATAATAAGAAAGAAAAATAATTTTTACATGTCCTCTTGCAAACGTTTCGGAAACTTTATTGTACCTTCATCAGTGCTACAATAATTACAAATACGACACAATATAAATCGCGCGGACATAGATTTTCAGCATATTTTTTGGCAGAAACTTCGCTACCTGTTGTATAAAGAAGTCGTCCAGCTATGTTTTTCTCTTGACTCAGTTGCGAATGTGCATGGTCTATGATCTATTATCATGTACCTACTCTGCGTATGCGTAAATTGTATTGGTTTGTACACTCGCTGTGAGTCATCGGCGCATTTCATTCACTCATTGCTTCAAATTCTGCAGCGCGAGAGTCGTGAATGACGTCTTCATTATTTGAAGATCCGAATCTCATCATTCACAGTTCAGATCCGGATCTTGTGAACGGCCGTTCATGAACGACAAATATCTATGGGAATAGTACGGCGTGTAGCGTGTGTCGCGCGGTAAAATCACATCGGCCTTGTAAACTGGATTGGCGCCATAGAGCGGCCTTGCAATATGCAATTTCTTATCGAAAAGTGATTGGTGTTGGTGGGTTGCGGCAGGTCGGTAGCCGGTGGCGATGAGTGACCCACGGCATAGCTATACACATAACACGTGCGTCTGTCTGTGGCGACGCCGCCCCCTATCGATCGCTGGGGGCGGCGGCGGCGGCTCTGGCTCTGGTGAGGACGGCTCGTGGAGCTGTCAGTGTGGCGTGTGGCCGTGTCCGCAGCAACAGCACCAGCAGAGAGCTTGAAGTGGTGAAGGCAACGCGAGTGTTGAATGGGAGGCCCGTCGTCGCATCTGGCCGCCGATCACTCTCAGACGGTCGCCCTCGACGCAGCGGACAAGAGCATGCCGGCACCGACGGGCGGCGGTGCTGGTGGCAAGCGCGGCCGCCGCGGCTTCGACACCCAGGACCAGACTCTCAACGGCGACTATCGCCGTCCAAGACGCCGCCTTCGCAAAAGGTAGGGCGAACCACCACGTCCACGTCGACACTTACCACGAACTATCACGCAGGAGATGACACTCTGATCATTTTATTTTATGCCGAACAATTGCAATGTTGTGGCGGAAGGGAGCCATTGACGTTGTAGTCTGTGACAGTTCAAAATGTCAGAACAAAATTTTATTAAAAACTGTTGCTATTGAGTTAAAAAAAAACCTGCTGATCGGTTATAAAGAGTACCATGATTCGCTCAACACTTCTTATTCTAGCTAAGAGACACCTAGTTCATCATGCACCAACATGTGAACCACGTAATCTTCTTCAGAGGATTACTTTACTATAGTTAAATTTCACAAAACCTTACTGACTGGCATTGTAGAGCGACGTGATTCACTCGAAACTTTAGTTTAAGTATCCTCTCTGAAGAAGGCTTCGTGCTCCACATGTAGCTGCATGATGAACTAGGTCTGCTTTAAGTCTTTCAAGCTTTTGAATTATGGAAAAAACTGTTTCAAAGCTATTTGACAGGCAATTCTCAAAATTCAGAAGCATGAAAGAATCCTCTTAGAATCCTTGTGTGAACAGGGCTTTAGCTAGAATATAAAGTTTCGAGCGAATCGTGGTACTAACTCTTTACACGTGGTCAGCAGTTTTTTTCTGGCCAGTAAATTAGATTCATCCAACGTTACTGGCTATATTTAGTTACGCGATTCGCTCGAGACTATAGTCCTCTGAAGAAGGTTACGTGGTGCATGATGAACTAGGTTTCGAGCGATTCGTGATACTCTTTACACGCGGTCAGCAGTTTTTTTCTGGTCAGTAAAT
The DNA here is from genome assembly GCA_947534325.1 of Agonum fuliginosum. Taxonomy (NCBI): domain Eukaryota; kingdom Metazoa; phylum Arthropoda; class Insecta; order Coleoptera; family Carabidae; genus Agonum; species Agonum fuliginosum. Next base: position 7,791,147 of record OX384031.1, read on the forward strand.
TAGATTCATCCAAATTTACTGGCTACATGGAGTTTCGCGATTCGCTCGAGACTTTAGTCCTCTGAAGAAAGCTACGTGGTGCATGATGAACTAGGTTTCGATCGAATCGTGGTACTCTTTACACGCGGTCAGCAGTTTTTTTCTGGTCAGTAAATTAGATTCCTCCAACATTACTGGCTATATGGAGTTACGCGATTCGCTCGAGACTTTAGTCCTCTGAAGAAGGCTACATGGTGCATGATGAACTAGGTTTCGAGCGATTCGTGATACTCTTTACACGTGGTCAGCAGTTTTTTCTGGTCAGTAAATTAGATTCATCCAACCTAACTGGCTATATGGAGTTACGCGATTAGCTCGAGACTTTAGTCCTCTGACGAAGGCTACGTGGTGCATGATGGTTTCGAGTGAATCGTGGTAGTCTTTACACTCAGTCAGTAAATTGTCATCTCCTGTGTGATAGTACTCCGTGACACTAACACGTGGCTTGTGCCCGCTTGTGCTTGTGTCCCAGGTGATGATGGGTGTCGCACGCTCCCTGCCCAGCCCGCGCTTTTCCCTGGTGTATCGTATCCACGGTGTTGCTGCGGTGTCTGTGTCCGCCTGCGCTCGCACGACACCAGCTAAGCACGATACACTACACTCCGTGTCCGTGCACCAGGATAGGATACCTCGGACCGCCTCCAACGCCTCTGCGCTGACGAAGACCCTAACCGAAGCATGAGACGACACCAACACGTGCCGATAACTAAACTTCTCTCAGCTTCAGATTTACAAACATTGCACACAACGAAAATTTACTAAATTGTTCTTTTCGGGAAACTTGACACTTGTAGGCAAAGGCTTGGTTTATAATGGATGTAATCGGTTATAATAATAACCTTTATTTCAACCTATTATTAAATACATTATTCTTATAAATATAAATATACATTATATAAAAGTACTAGGGATGAATATCCTTGCGGACAAAGGACTTCTCCAACTTCTTTCATACTTGCCAAGAATGTAATCGGTTCCTGAATTTGTATTCTCTAAAGTTAAGCTATAGACGTTTTTATGTTACGGTTCATAATGACACATAGTCGTAACCTTGAAATCCTATGTTCAACTTTATAGAATAAGTATCCAGTTACATACATTATAAACCAGCCTTAAGTCACATAGAAGAACAAGTCATTTCACTTTCCAAAAAACGTCGTTTTCATATTTTATCGACAGGCTGTGCTAATGTTCCATTCGAGTCTATGCTATTTTTAAAGTATCAGTTGTCATCGAAATAGCCAATATTGTCACTTATTTTAGTTGATAAAAATAAGATTCATTATTTTCAATTTTCTTGATTTTTGGTTTCAGATAAATAAATCTACTTTCTAAAATCAGCGAATAAATTTTATCTCAAAATTAAATGTTCTCGAGTCTCCGGGTTGAAGGTAAATTGGTTAAAATTATAACGACGTTTCGACCTTGATCACGGTCATCTTTAAATTTTCAATAATGCAAGTTACAGTAGTCCAAAAAGTAATTTAGTTTGTAGTGACATTTTAAATTTAACAAAACATTTTTCAGATAAAAGTGATCACTTCTATAAATCAACTAAAATTTGAAACGTCGTTGTAATGTTAACCAAGTCAAGTTATCCTTCATAATTTTTATGTAATTATAAATTTTCATAGGTAACAAATTATTGGACGTCATAAAATGCATTGTTAAATAGACAAATGAAATGACTTGATCTTCTATACCTATGCCTTTGCTTGTAGGTATCAGTTTTAATGACCACTGGCATTCATGTAATAATTTTTGAAAAAAAAACGCTTTGCCGACAATCTGTCAAAATTTCCTTTTATCAACAGGCATTGTGTAGTAAAATGTAAACAAACTGTAGACGAATGTAAAAATGCAGCTAAGAGAAGAAGCGTTCAAATCAGAGATGATCCATCTCACTATCACATCACTCATCACGATTCATGTCACATTCACATTTAAATAAAAATATATACAAGTGTCTCTGATTTGCGATCGCACCAGAATACATTCTATGTTAGATAAATCCTACAGAAAAATGTATTTTGTTTTGTACACTGAAATTTGGTGCTTTTTGTCTGTACATATTGCTATGTGTATGAAGTATGAATGAAATATATTATTGTAAAACAACAAGTCTTGTAAACTCAAGTACTTTGCCAACCACATCCACTGTCAAATGTTTCCTTGCCGAAACCATGGCAACTGTTTGTAGCTTTCAAGCTTTATTTTAATTCCTCGCTTATTTTGTACCATCCACATGGCTGTCATGACAAGCATTGAATTGTATTTTTATTTCGACAATATTATGGCCACAAAGTGTTATTATTTACCTATTAATATATTGAATATTGACATGTTATGATATGGAATCAATTTTGTGGGTAGTATGACGCATTTGTAACGGACATTTGTATAAACGCTGAAGAATAATTTTGTGTTTGCTTTGTTTTGGGGCATTATTACCTGACAATATTCATGCTTTCAGCCACTCGCATTTCAATTACGTGCTACTCAACATATTGACATTTACATTATTATTATAATTGAAGTACAATTATTATAGATACCAAAATATAATAACTAACTGTTTTACTAATTCACATGTAATATTAAAAATATTGGTACATGATTCTAATGTTGAAATTATATTTTAAAACTTAAAAGTTTCCTTTAAGATCATATTTATAATTAATTTTATTGTTTCATTTTATGAAAACTCGTAAACAATTTAAACGTTTTTTATTTCCAACATTTTTACATTTTCCGGATATTTTAAAGCATAACTCGACTTCCTGAAACGGAAGCACGTGACCTCTAAACTTTTTCAGTTTGACAACAGAGTTTTTAAAATACAAAACAAAGTTCTTCATATTTCAGAATATCTTCAAATATATTAAGAAATATTCTCCGACAAATTTAGTTGAAATTTCAATATATTCACGCTTGGAAGTCAAATGATTGGGACCATATCAATATAGCGGACCATTTTAATTTTAAATGAGACAGTATTGAATTATAAATTTGGAAGTTTGTCACAGCATTTATTTATTTGGTTTAAAACGTCAACGATGATGAGGCAGGAAAATGTCAAATTATTCTTAAATTTTGTAACAAACCGGTTGTTTCTGATTCTCAAAATTCTGGAATCTTAACAATCCAATTATTGACGTGCTGGAAATGTTTAATAAGTAAAATAAAACATGAACAAATATATTGGTTATTATTATGAATAATAAAAGATAAATATTACAAACATTACAGTAAATTTACAGAACAAACCGATGAACAAATTAGGTCCATCATCGTGAGGATAGACAGTTACGAACTATTTTTACTCTTTCATCCTAACTCTTACTTGATCAATCCCTGATCATTACTCGTCGAGAACTGCTGAACTTCTCTCTAATTTACTACGTATATTCTAATACAAATTGCAAGATCGGCATAATTTCGGTGAAATGCAAGGCACGTGTAACAACCGCGCGTGGCCAAAAGGTGAATAATAACTTTAATTTACATTACAAAACACAAAAGCAATCATTTTGATTACGGAAAATTACTAACAAATCTAGTTTGTTACACACTACTTGGGTAGCAGTCTCAAATAATGTGATTCATCGACATATATTTGACCATGAATTCGATTACTAGCCGTCAACTGATACCCATGATTACTAGCGAAAATAATTTTTTGTGAAGTTAAATTGGAATATACACTTTAATGAATTCAAATTCAAACCTGAGTTGTCAGAATCACAGTCAGCCCATAGCACAGTCAGCTTCCACCTCATCATTATTTTTTATTTATTTGGTAACACGCTCTTTACCCTACTGGGATATGATATAGTCTCATTATATTATGAATCATCGGTATAAATATATATTTGATCCTATGTGCGGTTACCAGCTATCAAGTTACGACTTCTCATGGTTTTGAGTAAAGGTACATTTACAACCAATTTAGTTCTTGCGTAATCTTCTTGAGTGCAGTATTACTGCAATAGAATCAGAATTAACGATTCTGGCTATATTGCTCAAAATAAAAATCAGAAATTTTACATTAGTAGTGACAAAGCATTGTTGAATTGAAAAATTCAAACTATATATTGTTCCGACAACAATAAGAGATAAAAAGGAATTAAACACTAGAATTTCGTGAGGAGCTCATGAATAAACTATAAAAGTTATTATTGAGTTTAAAGACAAAATGAGTAGAACATAGATGTAAAAAGTGCGGAAAAACAATAAAACTATAATTTTATCAACAGAATTGCCATAAATTCTATCTAAACTTGTACAATTTTCGCCGATTTTCGCATCATTATTAAAGCCAAACTAATTATATTAATTAAAGATTTTGAAGATTTCGCACTTTTAGTATGCATCCTTAATTTACATACAAAAATTCAACATCATACGTATAACAGTATTAAATTGAGATCATCACAAAAATTACTCATTTTTCAATGAGTATTATTATTGTCATGCAATAGGCTCTTAAAGTGGAAATTGTGTCGACTTCAAATTAATATCATTTATAATCACTAAGTTGATAAAGTAAAAATGCGACATACTATCTGTTGAAACATCATGAAATGTATCTAGGTTTTTTGGTAAAGTAAATATAGTTTTATGTTTAAGTTACATGCAAAATTATAGTGTATACAATTTAGTTTTACTTTAATTTGTGTTCGAACAACTCAAATGAATATCAAATTAAAAATTAGTATTTTTGCTGAGAAATATACCAGAATCATAATGCGCATGCGAATTCTTGAACTCAACTTGAAGTGAAAGCTAGCAACTTGCAAGCATTGAGTTGAAGTTTATACCTTACATACGTTCATCAAAATGAAATTTGGTGCACTCGAATTTCAATTCGTAGAAAAGTATCTAGTAAATATAAAGTTTGTTCTATTAATTGAGAAAAAATATATTTATTTTATCGGAAATTTGGCAATTATATCTACAAAATCTTCTTCAGTGAACGCGGATTTAAAATTATGGTTGTAAATGCTCTAGGTAGGTAGTTGATTCACGTTTACCTAACTTAATTTTTACGACGCGCGTTTAAAATTCTACGGGGATAAAATTTGGTTGTAAATGTACCTTAAGACTAAACCACAGGGGAGATTTTTCCTAATTGGATTTGAACCTGAGTTGTTAGAACTACTACTATAACCAAACATCGAACTCATTTATCCATCCTGTAAAGCATGTTTGCAACGATCCAACGACCGATAATATTGTCCGAAAGCTTGTCAGAAGCGTCATTGTTGAGCCAGTCGCTTGATCTTCGAGGTCCGCGGTCCGCAAACTGACAACGCAAAGTCTGCGACAATCTTGTGCGGATAAAATATTGCGCGCAAGCCAACTAGAAAAGGAATTGCCTCTTGGAATACGCACGACGTGAGGCGAATTCGTTTGAGCACCGCGATGTTCCGATGTTCCTACTTTCAGAAACGGAATCTCATTAAAAATCTAGTTGCTCCTGAGCCTCATCGATGCTCATTTTTTATGCCCCACTGTGATTTTCTGGCCTGCTTTTTATAATACTGTCGTGACGTGTGTTGTTTGAATTTTTACTTTTCTCGTTTGTCTTTTTTTTATCCGCAAAAAAAACTCTCCGTGGTATACTTTTTACTAAAAACCTTGAGTACTTATAATTTGACGGATGTATAGTAACCACATACACTGTATAATAACGAAATTTGTTGTTTGACTTTTAATTTTTCTTGTTTTTTTATTTGCAAAAAAACTCTTCTGTGTTACTCTTCACTATATCCTGTTTGAAATAACGAACGCATTTTGACAGATAGATTCTTGTGATTCTATTGGTTGGTATGTGCTGTTGTCAAGAGCGGTTTACACATGGACAAACCAAATTGGTAATTCTGATCTCATTCTTGCTGTGCGTTATTTGTTGTTGTTTTGTCGTTTTTTAAATTTTGCCTGCAATATCTGTGTTATTCTCTTACGGTTTTGTGAACTATCTTGTTTTTCAATATTGAAAATGTTATGGTGTAAACTAAACTCCTAAACCACGCCCTAATTAACTGTCAAAGTTATTTCTTTATTTCAAAAAGTATATAACAATCATGAGTACCAGTAAATTGACGGATGGTCATATCTTTATCGATGACTAACAATATGTGTAGCTGTCCCACTCAAGTTGAGTGAAAGGCGTTACAGGTCGAAAAATTACACACATCTTTCACCAATATAATTACATTTATAGTAGCTACTATACGGACATCAAAGTTGAAAACCTTTTTATGGTATTAAATAAAGTTTGAGTCAACTAGTTTGATCCTCAGGAATAGTTTCAAACTTAGTATCGTAAGTTTTAGTTTTACGACTTTTTGACAACATGACATGTAACCGAGATCCCCATTAATATGTTATTGCAGTCGTGTATTTGCAACCGATACTACTGTGGAACTGTGGATACTTAGGAACGGATTTAAAGTTTGGAACGTACGTTATTAAATCAAGTATAAAATTTTAAAAACCAGTCTGATCGTAAAGAAGTTGTAGAGTGGCTATTTAAACAAAAATATTTGGTAAAAGGTATTTCAAGAAAGTTAATTTTATTAGTAGATTAAGTGACACTCACCAACATCATTTGTGTATAAGTAGTTCAATTTTTCGGTAAAATGACACGTCTTTTGTTAATATAGTACTTAGATGGTTTAAGTATATATAATGAAGATAAAATTAAAACTTAGTTTATGTATAAGGCAATAATTGGCCTGTAATGATTATTTTTTAATGACTTATTAATCAATAATCATCAATATATAATAAAACACATAGTTCTAAGTAATAATTGTTTCTAATTTAGGTTAAAGTTTAATTTTAATATTCTTTGTGCACTGACAGAAGCATAGTACGATTGACATAGCAAAAGAGCAAAAACTTAAATCTCAAAGATCTTTGAAACTTATTGAGACATGCAGTACAATATTCTATTTGTATTGTCTAGTTTCTAATTGACAAGTGACTGGTCTGTAACACGTATAGTATACTTCTTTGTAGTAGATTCTTGTCAGCATATTGGAATTTGGAATCGACTGTAACAGAATCCTCGATAATGCGTAGAGCTTCAGGGTGGGCTTTGAATATCCTGTAATATGAGCAAGCAGAAATTTTAAATTACCATACATTATAGAGGGTTTCTATCCCGGCAAAATATTCGAACGACTAAAATGTTCAGTACCGAATCACTACAGTTATTGTTAAGTGCAACTAGATAGCCAAACGTATTATGTGACCGACTGAAATTCTAAAAATTCTGATTCCAATTCAGACAGATACCTACTTCAGTTTTCTACACTTGTTGACATCAGAATTTACGATTCTGGCTTTATTTCTCAAAATAAAAATCTAAAATTTACCATGAGTAATAACGAAGCATTATTTAATCGAAAAATTCATACAATACATTTTTGCGACAATAATTGAAAAAATAACAATTAATTTATACATTTTAATATTGGCCTTATTAATGCATATGTTTATTAATTTTGTTTAGTTTAGTAAATTCCTTGCATTGTTCGTAACATATTAAAAAAAACAATTACACATCTGATGAGAAAAAATAGTAAAAAAATCGGCCAAATAGACTATTTTTACTAATTTATTACTGAAAGACTGAATTAATCAGGAATTTCAAAAATATAATTTTATAGCACTGTAAAGTAGTAAAGTCATCTTTTAACTATCTATATATAAAATATGAACAGTGTAAGTGCAATTACAAGAGCTCAGTTTGTAATACATCGAAGTCACTTTTTCAATATATTTTTGGCACAAAGGTAGCGCCTTAACACGGTACGTGTACGTACCTATGAGTTGACGTGTGGTGACAGTACACACGGAAAAAGTATAGGTACACTATCTATACCCAACGAAGTAGTTGGATAAAAGTCTTATATATATATAAAGCTAAATTCTAGCAAAAATTATATAACATAGAACAACTTTAATATACTTATTTATAAAAGTTTATAACCATTATAAACTTCAGCGCGTGTTGTGTATTCTATTGTGGTAAGCTCACCTACGTCCTTTATGAAATGAAACAGTTCCATTTGAACAATGAAAACGTATGATCATTTACAAAGCAAAATAAACAAAATAATTATATTATTCTACAGTTTCATAGTTTGCTGTGTATTTTCCTGTAGGTAATATTTGCACTTTCAACATCAAGATAAGCAGCTTTCTGTGTCGTTGCGTTCAATCCCACGTTGGGGTGAATTCTAAACCTCCTTGCAGGAGGAGAACCATTCGTCAACAGTTGTAGAAATTACGTTGTATTCGATTCCATTTGGAGTGATTGCATTGCACCGTGCTATTGCACATCCTACAATGTTGCCACGTTTACGTTCAACAGAACAGAAATTTGATCGTTGTTAACAAGAGATTGTATTTTCCTCTCGCCTTCATTGCTTCATTAACTTTGTTGTTAATTTATGACACTTCAGCCGAGTAAATCTTTCACGTGTCGGAAAGAACTTTCTAATTTATTTTCAGTTTAGGAAAGAATTTTAAATTAAATAAAAATTGCTGTAATTGCAGACGATTCTTTAGAAGTTGTATGAACGGTAATCAGTTCGGACGTAAAATGAAATAATCTGACAGATAAGTTAAAGTTAAATATGGAAACCTCGTTCAAAACTTTGAGGGTTGTAAAATTTACCGTACAAGTATGTTTATGTTTACTCTGCTAAGAAGGAATTAGAAACACATTAAGGAACTCGGTGCTGTTTACATTTTAATACTAATTATGGAATTTGTTCCGCAACAACATGTTTTGGTTTAACCCGCAAGTTTCAATAAGTCAGATCCCTCTTGGGGTTGTTTTCAATTTCATTCGGGTTTCATCATGTTTGTGATCGACATTGTAACATTGTAAGTCCAACGTATCACTGTAGAATTTTTGCATCTGGATTTATGGATCTTAGGGGAATATGTAGCAAATGGAAAATAGAAACCTCTACTATGAGACAAAAATATTATTGAGAAACCTGTTACTGTAATGTGAACCGTGAATAATTTGCTTTTATTTATAAATAATAAAAGAAGCTTTCGAAACTCATTTATTAATCAATAAACGTTTATTGGGTTAAAGTTCTTTTTATTTCTTAAATAATTCAACGAAACGGCAACGTGTTGCCTTCTTCAGCAAGACAATTTACAATGACATTTCTAAAAAATTCAGTACCTATTTATTTATCTCCAAAAGCATTAGTTATTTTTGTTACAAGTGGGATAAGAGTATTATTACAGCAGTAGCAGTCGAATGTGATGAATTGCACGACGAGGTCGTAGACATGAGTACCTACTGTAATATACTTTAGCCCACATGTGATACACAAAATTTTATCCACGACTGCACAAAATTAATAAAATTGATATCTTTTTATTTAAACCTTAGATTTTAAATTTTAAAAATTATATATTATGTTGACATTGACAGATGTTAGTTTCTATAATTTTGATTTAAAATCAAAGCAACAGGGTACAAAAAATTTGTTCGAAGCAGGTTATCAGTTATACGTGATATTTATTTATGGTTCCATTGTAAATTATTTATTATGGGATAGTATTCCAAGAATATTGAAGAAATAAATAGGTAGACAAGTATATTATAACCTTGACATTGTTGTCGAATACTGACAAAAATATTATTTTTATTAGTATGATCCATTGCTACGAACGTGTGAAGTAGAGTAAATACGACAGTGACGACTAGTGACGTTATATAACAAATTACATCACTCAAATAATGAAAATAAAATGATTATTATATCACTATATTTATTTTCTCAACACTAGTAATTCGTTTCAATATTTTTTGTTGCTTGTCAAATAAAATCTATACCTACATACAGTACACGGTAGGTACATAGGTACAATCATTAAATTCTTTTTAATTTTAGTTATGAATTCAGCATTTTTGTAAACAGTATTGTCTGTCAGTTTTCAGCTGTTTGAGTAAAAATATCACACCATAAATTAATCATAAATATAGCTCCAGGGATAGAAATACTTCTATCCCTTTAGTAATTTATAGATATTAATAAAGTATTCGTATCCAAAATAAAAGTAACTAAAAAATTTTCAAAACAAAATTAGTGATTGTAGTTTCCACTCCAGCACCGCACTGAAGATGATTCAATATGAATCGAAACATTTCAACCCTTATCCATCTTCCGACAATCCAGTTCTCAAAAAATGTAGTTATTGTTTTGTCACTTTTGTCACCAATCAACGCTTGACAAATGCTATAGCATTAGAACAAGGTAGGTAACGACCTACTGTTTTAAAATTATTTTGAAAAATACGTCATGCTCTGCTTATTTGACATAATTTTTTTAAATATTTTTGCGACAAACATCACATCTCACAATTGCGCTAAAATCTGTTACTTCTACTTTTTGTTTATGTTGATACACGTAAAACCAGCCGTTTACTCAAAGTGTCATTTTCTCCATTCTTGAATAGTATTATTTTTTAACAAACTATTATTCAATCAAAGCTTGCAACTTTCAACTTATAAAAAATATGAATTACGAATTCAAGATAGAAATTTGTCTGATATATTCTCACCGCAATTTTCTTGTAAAATAACCCGGAAATATTGTCCGTCTTGTGTCTAGGGATGCTATTTGCCCTGTCAATAAATCCTTGAACTTCTCGAACTGAAGTTACGTTAGCGCGTGCGCATTTCTCCAAGTGCCAACGTTGTCATCGCCTCCTTAGTTTCCGGAGCACTTGTGGGAATATCGTCCTAATGAAAATATAATTAAAACGACATTTTTTGTTGCAGAAATCTCGAGATTTCATTTCGAATGAAAAGTAATTGACTTAATAGTTGCCTCTCGATTGAGATAGAAGCAATAATTCCTGGAAGAAACGAAATTTTTAAATTACTTTTATTTAGTTTTTAATTGCTTTACGCGGAATGCTTTTACGACCAGAAGCGGTATACTTTTATTGCCCGACAATTGATTTATTATTTTAATAAAATAATAAAGCCGTAGTCGAGTGCGTTATGAGATCGACTGATTCAAATCCAGTTAGGTACACAAAAATCTCCCATATTAAGTTAATTACATAAACACGCATTCCGTCTATTTTTATTACAATTTACAATAAGAAACTATCTTGACCAATAATAATTAAAAAACACAAAATTATAAACTGAAATAGAAAAAACTTTAATACTATTTAATTGTCAAAAATAAATAAAAATATAATATTTATATCCGTCGACCCATTCAACCCCTCCTGCGGTCGCCCATGGTGTTGGGTGTAAAAACGGCTAATCGGCAATCACAAGCATAGCAATAATCACCCTAGAACTTTGTTATTACTTCTCCTTATTTAAAAAACTTACTCGTATAGCAACAAAGAATTTTTTTCTACGCCTGCTTCTGAAAGTTCATGTTTCTACATTGTTTTTTTAATGTTGAAAGCAGCTGTTTGTCGCAAGTGTGTTGCAAAGTACCTAAGTACTTTGTCGCACACTTTTGGACACTTTGCATCACAGTTTTTTTTTTTTTGAATGTCCATTGTTTTCGCAACAGCATTGATATTTCACAAAAATTTAAAAATTTGGGAATAAATAACCAAAAAAATAATTAATTTTTTTGTATTTTTTCTACTCCTGCAAAACAAGGAAGTTAAAAAATACAAAAATAACCATTAATTTTTTGACATTTACTATCAAATTTTAAATTTTTGTGAAATATCAATGTTGTTGCGAAAACACTGGACATTCAAAAAAAGCAAAACTGTGTTGCAAAGTGCCCAAAAGTGTGCGACAAAGTACTTTATCGCACAGGTAGGTACTTTGCAATTGCAACACACTTGCGACAAACAGCTGCTTTCAACATTAAAAACAATGTAGAAATATGAACTTTCAGAAGCAGGCGTAGAAAAATATATATTTTGTGAGTTGATGACAAAAGGTAAAATTATGTTTCTATACCGACGATTCACACTATGTTTGATGAAACATGTAATGTTATATAAAATGTAAAAAAATGTATTATTTTTTGCATGACGCCTGACCCAGAAAAATAAAGTTATGCTAATTATGATTCGCATTGATTTACGAGCTATGAAACAACAAATTAGCGCAAGGCCTTTGGTAAAAAAATCGTCGCCTCCGCTCGTGGTTAGGTTGCGTGCCACCTCATTTTGCATAGCGCTGACCTCGCAAAACCGCTAATTGCAGCAGGTCCTGCTGCGATATCAACAACTCTACTCTCCCACTGATTCCAAATTACAAGGAGAATGAGACTTTATCCTGAGAGCGGCCGGGATAATTACAAATCCTCTTTTAAATCATTTGCCTTGCAAAGCTAGCGCCCGTAATTGCCGATGTGTTTGCAATGGTAACTCGATTCAAGGACAAAGATGCGATTTTGTTTTGCTTGCTGATTGTTTTAATTAAACTATGGCAGTCATTACGCGGTCATTAATTCACACCTGCATAATTGTTGCATAATTACTGACGGCGCTTTCGAATTCACCGCATTGATAATTTGCTACTAAAAACTGAATGTTATTTCGCTCTCAAATAATATTGTTGCGAATGTAAACTAGACAGTAATTTTTACATTTTAGTGCATTTTTGTACCAGCAATTTTGTTTATATTTGTTTTATGTTTGAAGTTTATGCTTACACTATTTTGCTTTGATAACTAGAAATTTCAGTGCTCTTAAAAATGGTTTTCATGATTCACACGAGGAAAGTTTTTACTAAAAAGTTTCTTGAAAGTAAAACATGTGCTAGGAGCTGCTATATAATAATCTGTCAATAGCGGTCATACGGGGAACCCGTGGAGGATGCTAATTATTAAATTATTCCTTTAAAATATATTAAAGCTAGTGATCTTAAATTCCCCGTATGAACGGCATTGACAGTTTTTATTTATGACAGCTCCTAGCACTTGTTTTACTTTCAAGAAATTTCCTTCTTTGAAAAGGGCATTAAATTTCAAATAGGTGAAAATACAATACTGTTTAGATTTTAAAAAAAGTCAGGAAGCAAATTATTTTTTATACTTATAATACTTTTGTTCAACGGTAGATGCGGTTTGTGAGGATCAGCTGCTATAGGTAATGCAATAATGTCACCAGCTATATGCTACTTATACGTCCAAACATGTGCACATGTGATGGGTAAAATCCCAGGAACGAATATCGTAATTCGAAAATTGCCAGAATATTTTCTAGGGAATTTTCCGACGAATTCCTAATTAAATTTACCAGAAAATATCTCGGTACATTTTCTGGGAGAATTACTTTTTTTAAATAAATTCTCTATTTATTCCCAGGATTTTCTAAAATGAAATTTTCGATAAATATCCTAAAATTGTGTTTGGAGAAATTTTCGGGAACTTTCGAAGGGAACAGAAAAATTATTCCTCTTGGAATATTACCATATTACCCATCACTGTGTACACGTATATCGTTCTTTTATTCTTGTAGGTTTATTTTACATTAGACAATTAAATTAGTATACCTATAGAACCATATTTCTTGAACTACAACTGATTACAACCTCGTTACATATTTTCATTTAATTTTATTGTGAGCAATTGGACAGGATTTATATCCCAATTAGAGTGTCGGACATTTTTTATAGCGAAACCCGACCAATCGGTCCCAGTGGAATTAGTTGGTTAGTAGAACTAACTTGACCGTAAGGTTTTTTAAAAATTTTAACCTTGACATGGCAATCATTGATCCACCACTATGAACAAGTTATCCATTAGAAACTATGACGAGTGTGTTATGTACCCGACTGTGGTTCTTACAACTCAGGTTTGAATTTCAGATTAACTTTACAAAATTCTCCAATATGGCGTAGGTAGGTACTGACAAGAGTATCCACTAAATTCTACGACAGCTTTCATTAAAGAGACACAAGTTTACGTTGTTTCAAGCGTCGTGATTGGTTTCTCGAGCACGTGTTAAAGTCGCAAACCAATCGTAGCGCTATGCATACGTTTGAGAGCCAATCAGAATGCACGAAACCACGTGGCCATGTGTCCCTTTAATGAAAAGTCTCGTGGAATTTAGTATATATTTCTATACCGATGACTCGCATATATGAGGCTGCCACACTAAAGTTGGGCAAAAATCTGAATCCTTATTATCTGCCACTCGTTAGCATATTAATTGTGTCTAATTATAAACCGCATTGCAAGGTCTTCGAGGGTGTAAAAAACCGAAGCATCCGGTGGTGAAAATCATTACCCAACGCAAGAACTAATCATGATAAACTGTTCAACACATCACAGTTAGAACTCAGTTAATTAACTCAATTTACATGCAAAACAAACTGGCCACGGAACGTGTCTATACGCACAGAGCCGGGCTTAAATATTTGCTCGGTTGGTGCGCGCCCAACGTTCAAATAACAAGCAAAACCATCTCCTGGAACCGCAGTCTCTACACCGACATCGCCAGCAACCTACCAGTCATCTTACCTGAAATGAATTTTGCAAATTGAATTCAGTTTTTGATGATACGATGTTTACAGGAAACAGGAATTTGAGAATTAATTAAAGGCGTCCAAAGGGACTGTAATGCAGTAATATGCCATCGAATTTAGTTAAATGATTTAATTCTCAAAAATTAGGTATATGAGTGCTGTCCACTACTTAATTTTAAGAAATATGATTGACAAAACAACAATTCAGCTGCAAATAAAAATGTTTTTCACGACGTGCGGAGAAAACACAATTTTCATCTGGCGAAATAGTGAGGAAAGTAAGTTTTCCTTTTCTACAGAGGAAAGTAAGCAATGTTACCACCAGTATTATTATTTTACAATGAAATATTTTAAAAATTTATAAGAAAATTTATTATTTTATTGAAAATTCTGATATACTGTAAACTTTAATTTTACAATTATTATGTTATATATATATATATATATATATATATATATATATATATATATATATATATATATATATATATATATATATAACTTAAATTTAATTTGACATATTGGCTGCAGTGAAACATTTCATTGTTTTTAAACATCATTCTGACAGATGGCAGTTATAACCTAAACTTCTAGTTATGTGTTTTTTCTACATTTACAATGTTTTAAATAGGTATGTCGTGATAAAAATGTCGTGTCTAACACTAGAAGAAAGCTCTTTTTCCACTATCGCTTCGCTCGTGACACACATTTCGAGCTCGAATGGAATAAACTGACTGAGTTTTTGAGAACTCATCTAATTTATTCATCCTCTGAAACTCTATTTTGAGTACTTGTTACATAAATATTAATTATGGAAAACATTACTTATATGCGTATAATGTGTGCAGGTGTAGTTTTTTTCTCTTCTATAACAATGTTGTTTCTAGCAGATATCACTGGAATATAAAATAGATTTAAAAATTTTAATTGCGTTCACTTATCATAAAATTATCGTACCATCATACAACAACATGTATTTTTCCATTCAAATTTACATACAAAATATTATTACTGAATCTATAAAATTCTCGTACGTATATTTATTGCAATAATGCTAGATGGTCCGTAGTCCGTATATCCATGGTGCACGGTCGATTAGTAAAATTTATGAAACAAACTCACTAAGTACAGGCTAGTATTTACCAGTTCATTAATTTTGATGTAGTGGTACAACAGAGCGGGCGATAAAACGTTTATGGAAATGTGTTTTATAAAGTGAAGCTATCCAACTTTTCGTTAGACCAGTTAGACAAATGAAAAGATAACACAGTGATTTCATTCTCTATATTTATCCAGAATGCAGAAAATATAACGACAGTTCTATTCATAGCGACTGCCCACGACCGTACCCCACGCAATTTCAATTTAAAAATAGTTCCCAAGTATCTAGTTGTAATTGTAGTCCATATTTACCGGTTAATTACAAGTACCTACGGAATTAAATTACTGCAAATTATATTGCGAATTTGAGCGGTAGGGTCATGCTCGCCAACTTTAATTAAAGCTGCAAATTTCTCGTTAAATTAGCTCCTCGTCAACAACAAACACACTTTAATCATATCAGTTGCGCCGTACTTTCAAGTTGAAAGTCAAAGTTACCGCACCTATGACAAGCACTGCTGCTTAAAGGTGTAAATGCTATTATTTTTCCAATATTACTTTGTCGCCGGCATGTAGGTTACTTTTTTGTTCTTTATCCAATAAATGTCGACTTCAACTAGCTTAATTGCCCACACAAGAACTTCATTACGAAATAATTAATGGTTTTAACCAGAGTTTTTTTGTGTGTAAACAAAGAACTTCGTTTCAAAAGATTGTAGTTTTTATTAGATGTTTGAATAATTACTCGTTACAGTTTACTTTTAGATTTTTACAGTGAACTAGCAGGATTTTAATTCTGCTGCCAATCATTACTGATTTAGCAGAATCTAACCACTGGAACCTAATATGAATATGTATTACTCGATACTGTCTCCTATTGTAACAATAGTCTACAGACAATAAAGAATTATTATTATTATTACTAATATAACGATATTTTATTGGTTACCAAAATTGAACTTGGATTGTTAGATCGCTAACTCTAGTCACTGCAGGTATTAACCCTATACACTGCTCTATTTTTTTAAAATTGTTTAAAAAATACTATAATGGTAGACAATGGATCGTAGTTCACGGGAAAAATATGCAAAAAAATCTATTTTGTCAAAAAATTAGTATTTTTATGAAAAATGTAAATGTAGCAGATATGATACATAATGCATTTGGTGTACATAATATACCAGGTGTCTGCTTTGACTTTGCTGTATAGGGAATCAGTTTTATTTTTATTTATTTGGCTTATGTTACTTACCTATTAATTTTAGGGGATAGTTGTTAAGATAAAATGTTAAGAACCAAAATTTTTACAATATAATCCAGGAAATGAATTACAAAATAATTTTTATGAATGAGTATAGCAACATTGTAATACCTATAAAACATTATCATAGTAGGCATGTGTCGGGTAGAATTTTGTTTTTGTCATCCTGCGACGTGCGCAAAGTGAATTATTCCGCACGCCATTCCCGCATGCTTCTACTTTGCGCACGATTTTTCCGTATAGTTACAAAATTGAACCACGTTGCACACACAAAAACAGTCATTCAAAAGGTTACTTTGCGTGCAGGTATGAAAAAAAATATCGTGTGCAACTTGTGTGAGCAAAGGCAACTAGCGCTCGGCTAAGTTGCAGCCCTCGCCGTGAACGACCCTTAGGCAACCTCGGCTACGCCTCGAGTCGCTGTTGCTCGGGCTACAACTCGCCTCGCGCAATTGTGTACTTTGCGCTCTAGATAAACAATATACTATTTGAAGTGCCAGTCTAAATTTCAAAATTGTACGAAAATACATCTCAACCACATAATATATTTATGGTGTATTGCGGGCATATTGTTTCAAATGGTATCACGCATGGAGTTGATATCATAGTTATCATCATTTTGATTCTTTTCATTTTTATTAGTATGAATCTGAAATATAGCAAATTCTTCCTCACTTTCCGGCAAATGAGCTAAAATATCAGCTGGTTCAGCATCTGAGAAACTAATTATAAAATGACATATTTTCTAAAATAAAAGTATACGATAAGCTCCATGTATCAAATCTGCTACAACTGATTTTACAACCACAAATTAGACTATATAGTAATAAAACCAAGAACAAACATGAAAGAAATACAATATTCTTAACTTTAGTTATTATTATAAACAATTATTTGTTTAAAACAGTATAACAAGTATATTAAAAAACAATATTATTAGCAACCGACAAAGCAGCAATGTGCACTCGTCAATCGTTGTTTCATATATGTCGATTGTTGATTTTATATTATATTAATATGCGATAAACGACCTTATGATCACGTAAATAAGGATGTAGCAGATCGTCTACAAAGCTCCATTAGTGAAAATTCGCTCAAAGTCATGAAATAAATGGAAAAGAATTGACGTATCAGATATGCTACATGTGGCAGTGTAGGGTTAATAGGCGAGTGCGTTATCTGACCAACTGTGGTTTTTACAACTCAGATTCGAATCCAGTCTGGTTTATAATATAATTCAGTTTAACTGCACAACTATCTTCTCTGTAGTTGTAGTGTACTCTTTACTAGCAACTATGAGTACATGAGAATTAACAACTGGTAACCGCACACACAGTCAGGAATCAGGACTTGTAATGGAAATTTTTACGAAACGGGACGCTAAGTTTCTTACATTATAATTTTTTTCTAAATAGTTTTACTTGTATATAAGTACCGAAATTTAACAAAATAATAAATATACGTAGGAAAGTAAAACTATTCTAAAAATATTGTAACCAAAAATGGTATTATTCTTCTTTTTACGAGAAAAAACGGCCAAACTGGTCAATTTCACGAGACTGAGAACTGTATGCTGGGCAACGAACCGGAACAGCGTTCCGACCCGCTCCAGTCCATTTCGAACCCTGCACAAGGTAAAATAAAAAAATACATACCGACGACTTTTAGTTGGCGAAAAGCCGTGATAGATAGATATTTTTATATTCTGAGAAAACGTGATTACATAATATGGAAGCAAATTGGCAAATTTAATTAAATTTCCACGAAATGTTAGACTGCCAATTTTCTGATAAAACTTGTGCTGAAAAACCCGCTAACAAATATTAATTTCCACCCAATCTTCGCAAATGAATCATGTACAAAACGACCTTAATGTGTTCAATTTACATATACTTCTAGGACAACATTGTGACAAACTTGAAGAAAGAAAGAAAAACTCAAAGGTTTGTTATTATCTGCAATACTTCCCAAGGTCATGCGGTATAATTTCCATAATCGTCGTGTTATTATAGCGTTGTTAAAAATGCGATACAAACAAATTACTGCAGTCATTTGGTTGAGTTACAGGAAAATACGCAAATATAAATGTCATTTCCAGTTACTAGAGACTCCAGGGTATTGCGAGATTTCCTGAAGCATTTTAGAAACTAATCGAGGGACAATTTGATCAGGGAAATCAGGAAAATTATATCTGACAGTTCGCTGGTGCGGCAGTTTTTTTCTAAATTCTATATGGCGTGTTGCTTACGAACTTTTGTACACAATATCAGTGCGGGTAATATTTTTTCGTAGCAATTTTAACAGCTCAAAGAGACTAATGTCTTGTTCAATATTAATCTACCACTCAACAGGTAGACCAATATAATCATAACCGATCTACATAATTTCAAGTACTGTTGATTACAAATGGTTCCACTTAATATTGTAGATCACAATCATGAAATCAGGTTATGAGTTTCATTTCCGTACATAATTCCAGTAATTCGGTTATAAATTAATTAACATATCATTTATGATGTGAATAGCTCAGTGCGTTACGTGACTGTGGTTCTTACAACTCAGGTTCTAATTTCTAGTCACATATTAACTTCCCCTGTTGGGTACTCTCCAGCCTCCACTAAAAACCACGAGGGCCCGTGAGCTGACGGCTGGTAACTGTACACATTTTATAATATGCGAGTGAAATGACACAATATGTGAGGCTGCTACACCTAAGTTGGGTAAAGACGTGATAGATGTGTATATTTCGCGAAATACAAATTGGATTGAGAAACCGACAAATTAGTGTGTTCTATTGAACGGTACCAATTGTAAATTTCTCCCTTCACCCCTTGGAGGTGGGGAGAGTGGTAACTTAATAATCTTAAATAGTAAAATATAAAGGTTTTGCCTGAAATTTTTTTTTGAGATCGTGATAGATGGCGCTGTAATCGCGGGAAAAATATTTGTTTCAAATTTCAAGGTCAGATTCGAAAACTAAAGTAAAGGCATATGGTAACATTTTTTAAAACTGTTTAGAGTTCAAACTATTTATGTACCGTCCCCTCAAAACCACCCTTACACGGGTGGTTAAAGAAATAAACAATGTCGAATTGACCTTGATTTTTAATATGGTATTTATACATTTATTAATTCATAATTAATTAATTTGGAATAATTCAATTAAATAATTTACATCATTTAAATTTTAATGCGTTAAGCATTCGAATTTTATTACGTGTGCGTGTGAATTGTTCCCAATATCGTGCTTTAAGAATTCAATTATAACACCATATCTATCACGAACTCAAAAAAAGTTTCTGAAAAAACCTTCATATTTTGTAGCGCAGAACCCGAATCTGCAATAAAAACTGGGGTCACTATTTAATATTATTAAGTTGTCCCACAGAGAGTAAGGGGACAATTTATTTTTGGTAACGTTCAATAGAACTTAAAAAAAGATCTCAGACTATTTTTCGGTTTATCAATCCGTTTTGTATTTCGCGATATATTTGGGGAGTAGTTACGTGTGGTCTAAAACACCCTGTATAAAATATGTGCATCATTTATATCATTAACTACATAGTAACTAACCAAATTTTCTGAGAGGTTTACTATTTTGTAGAACTAGTTGGTTTTATTTGCATTTGAAGTGTTGAATATTCTCCGCGGTGTTAGCAAATTTAGAGGTATCCTTGCACAGGTAAAGGTGGTGTAAATTTGACTGCGAATTCAGGTCCTTTGAGCATTCTAGCACGAAATGATCACAGGATTTAGCATAGAAGACCACCTAACAACTTTACGCTTATGCTGTTGTGCTTCTATTCTTGTAAGACCGCGCGCATACTGTTTTAATAAAAGAAAACAGTTTTAAATTTCCATGAAAGTTTCAATATAAAGTGAACACATGAGGTGCTTAACTTTTTATTGTATAAAATAAGTTGTTGCTTCAAACTTAGTTATAGTAGCAAATATTTTGGTTATGTTTACTGTGGACGAAAGATGTTTATCTTAAATTACATTTAACTCAAATGGTCATGGATTTTACAAACTTTTGCAATGTAAGAAACACTTTAAATGGAATGAAAACTTCTCAACTAGATTTTAAACGCACGAAAGTAGTTTGCTAAGTTTGCAAAACCTTCAGGGATTGTACAACTTTGTCGCTTACTGCGAATTAAAACAAGCCAACACTTATAATTTGTAAAATTGTTATAAGACTAAACTAAAAATCTGAAGTGGCCTGCACACAACCTTTCGCCATATCCAGACTTATAAACATAAATGTATACGTATACAATCCGGTGTCCCTAAAATATACAAATAAAAATCTAAAATATTCAAACATAGAATTTGCATCACCTGAATCAAAAGATTCGTTCACAGGCAAACTCTTCTGTGTTGAAGCCATCCTCCGTTCAATTACTACATTTAATATCTTACTTATGACTTATGTGGCGCTAGTATGTCAACTTGTCACTCGTCTCACCTGTCAATATTTTTTACGCAGAAACTAAAATCAAACGAACATGGATTACAAGATTTCAACGTTTTATCTGATAAATTTATTTTTTAAATTTTACTGCAGTTCTTTAATGCTACCAGATAAAGACAATATTTTTATGACATAAGTTGCAAATAACTTTTCCTTTTATTCTTATTACAAATAAATGCTATATTTATCTAAATTTTTGACAATTATCTTTATCAATCTTCAAAAAATATCACTTCCGGTGAAGATATTTGTACCAAAATCTAATGAGCTCTTCCTATTCGTATACAATTGTAAAATATCAAATATCAAAATTTTTGGGTAATTCGTATTTGAGTTATGCGACAGACGGCTTCGGCCCAGACCACACACATACACACACACATACACACATACAGACATCATCGAGAAACTATCAAAAATGAGTTGTAAGGGCCCTAATTCGTGCTCATCCACTTAAAACTCACAAGCCGATTTTTTGCATGATTCCAATACCTTCCTTTACAGGTAAGCGAAAGGTAAAAATACTATTATAAAGGTTAAATTATTATCTTAGTGCGCCATAAAATATCATGAATGAATTAATTGTTTTTCCCATAGAAATACACGTGTTTCTAAGGTTGATATTTGTTGCTTTGTGTGTTCGTTGTACCACACTAGCAAATCAATATTGTTATAGCGTGAACAAGTGTGGCCCAGTTGTTTTTACAAATTATTCTAACAAGCACACCCCTTCCAGTTTTTAGTTCAAGGTTTAACATTGTTCAGTTTAAACTAACCTACATACATATCTATTGGTCTCTTATTGTTTTAGCTGTAATAACTGGGAATTATTTCAAATTGTGGAGAAGAAATTATAATATGCAATCTGATTCGATTTGCATTATGCATATGAGACCTCGTGTGTCTTCATAAAGTTTATAAATATATAAACACGTCGAAACCTAGATTCTATCTATAGTAAATATTTAATTTTTGACATGATCTACTTTCCAGTTCAAAGAACTGCCTTTTTAATTAAATTATTTACTGCTTGTCAATATTGCAACAATGTAACAAAAGTTTTTTAATATATGTCGTTCCTGGAAGTCTGAATTTTGCTGTACATTATGTGTCAAATAGGTCAAAAAGTGGGTGAAGGTAAAAAATAGTTGGAAACACGGCAGACGATAATTTTTCATTCAACTGCAAATTATGAAGTTCGGGATAAGAATCTATTTAGTTCCGCCTGTTTGGTGTTGTTTTACATAGTTCTCTTTATAAAATATTTAAAAGCAATCTAGAATCTACAAATGTCAGTATACGATTAAAATGAAATCAATTTTTTGTAAAAAATTCCGATAAATGTTGCCGAGAATCTTTCTGTTTTTATTATTTAATTTTGATGTCTACTATATCATGTGTAATTTAAAATAGATTTTTTTGAATTATATGTGATATTTATAGCTCATTTTACTAAAAGGTCAAAGACATATTTATCGCTTATGTAACATTTACACAAAAATAGATGTATTATTTTAGTAAATATCACGTGGCATTTTCTTTAATATTAATCAAATTCAAAGCAAAAAAATATATAAACATATTATAATAATAATAATAATAATAATTCTATATTTTCTTTAGAACACAGAACACTACATGAAATATGAAATTAAATTTCAATATTCTACTAACATTTTGAAATTATTGCAAAAATAGCAATTAATTATATGATTTCTTATTTCTTTTTCTTTGTTTATTTTTGAGATATTTTTAGAAATTCAAAGATTGTTTTAAAGATTTTATTATAGGTACAAAAAAATATGCCAAGCTAGAAAATTTGTAGTGTCGAAATTGTGTATCTGAAATGGAATAATAGGGTCGTTTACTTTTGGTAAAAGTATAGTAAATATATATAAAAATCGATAATACGTAACATAATATTACTCTTAAAAATATAAAAGTTTAAAATACAGAAATACTTCATAAGTATTTTCGTTTTTTAAACTTGGGTATTTTCTATCACATTTAGAACAGCCCAGCAGCGGTAAAGCGCTATGTCAGGGTTGGGTTAACCAATAGGAATGATTCTCGCCATTTGCTTGCTGCAATAGACATCATTCCAACTGTAACGTTACATTTTTCAAGAACATTTAATTAAATGTAAGTTTTTGGTGATGTTATAAATGTTTAAACAATTTGTACGTATTATTTTGACATCTATATTCATTTAATAAAATAAAAAAATGGTAAACCACCCTATTGATAAGAAATGGAATTAAGAGTTTCAGGTAATTAAGTTTGTTTTGAAAAGATATCGAGAATAAATCTGTGGACAAAGAAATATTAAGGAATAAGTGAAAAAAATTTCCTAAGTAGGTAATCGAGAAAATACATTCTTAGTGGATGGTGGATGCCTTAACATCATGAAAGGAAATTATAGGAACTGTCTAAATTTGGGCAGGACGTTGATGAGTGAGTGGTCAGTCAGTAAGTTAGTCAGTCGGAACACTTTATGTACGTACCTACGAGTAGATTGTCATAATTTTCTTTGTTCCTAATAACGTTAATTTAATATCGTAGAAGAGAAATTTCTGAGATCTAACTTATTACCTTCGATTTATTATATGAAACAGTGGCGTCAGAAGTTGCCGTGAAGATTTAATTTGAATCTAATGAAACAATTTAGCAAGCGGCATAGCCGTGTCAGTCTTTCACTTGTTCTTTGATTACGGCAGTGAAACAGCTGCACATCGCACGAAATGAAGTACATTTGTTTCGTTTGCTCTGACAGATGACCCAACGTCGGCGCTGTCCTAAAGGAGAGAAGTTTGTTTGGGGACTCTTGTTAGTAGAGTAGGTACTTTTTACCTAACAAGTTGCGAAATATTTCTGTGAAAAAGACGAAATGTATCTGTGGAGACTTTACTCATTTATAAAATGTTATTACATTTTTCTTGAACAAACACACATTCATTATTTACATCGAAATATCATATGGACTATTTTCAGTTTCATGTTGGGTTTTTTCGTAACCAACCATTTCTAACTAAACGGTCAGTGGAATTAAAATAAATCCCTGGCAGTGACAAGATGTCTACCTACATAAGATAGCATCATATTTATAATTTGTAGAACTCTTACAAACAAAAATCACTGATCAAGCATTGTTCGGTTGAATTGAATTTGATTAGTGTTATTATACAATGGTTATACCCACAGAACACAACGTCAGCTCCTCATTTTTTCTATGACAATGTTATTTGTAAGAATAACACATCAATTTAATGTTCAATTATTGTTTTGAAATTTATAACTTAATAACAATAAATAATATAAAATTTGTTAAGGTTTCGAGTTTTCCCTTTATTCTGGATACGCCAGGCCTACCCAGACAGAAGATTAGATTACACCATACTAACAACCAGCCAGGCACAAGACACGGCGCGGACTAGAGGCACATAGCTTACATGCCATCTAGTTAACAAAAAAAAAACATGCTAATTATTTTGTTACACCGTATAACATAATAATTATATAAAGCTTAACGTCCAGTGTACACCCCAGTCTTGGTTTCATCTGTGCTGGGAGTATTGTGGATTGTGGTTGCCGCATATCCAGTTATCCGGCCAAAGAATAAACCGAATATCCGGTATCTGGTCAATACATTATCTATTGCATAACATTCCTTTGTTTTGTCTTCATCTGTACCGTGGAGATCACGCGAGGTACCCGTTTGCACCAAATGCCACTAACATTTGGTAGTCTCTTTTCGCTTCACTTTACTTTCTTTCTTTCACTTCGCACCTCTCGCTTTGCACTTCACTGTTCGCACTTCGCACTATCATAGGTTCACATCGTTTCACTTTGTACCATTTGTAAATTGCTTGGTATTCACTGTCGTGATTATGTAACTTATTCCAGCATCATTAGCATCTAAAAATGCGTCACGGACAAGAGGTGAAAATTTTTTGAGAATAATTGTTTAATCCTATCATTTTCGGAACTCTTAGAAAACACGTTTGTACTCTGTGGTAGAACGAGACTCTCAATAAATAATATATAACATATTAGTTGCATCTTTAATAGTTATCATGTTTCTAGTAAATGAGGTAATGAGCAATTATACCTAATTCGAAGGATTGAACTAAATACGTATCATCCGTGATTTCACTTACCTTTTAGTAATTGATTCAATAAATAAAATTACCCTTCATCGGAAACTTAATTCAGCGCACGAATTCAAATATATTGAAGTTTGGTAGTTATCGATTTGCGCAACTAGTTCTATGACATATATTCGAACTAAAAATTTACTATTCTTGACAATATTTACTCGATCCTGAAATGCTTAGGAACAAATGAACGAGAAGAGATGCTAGAGAAACAGCAGACACAATAGAACCATAGAATTAACAATTACTTAGTTTCAGTTTTGTTAAACTACTATTTGTCTATGCAAATTACTGAATCGCGAAAATAGAAGATATTATCAGCAGTTGCAGACGTTCAGTAATAGTAAACTATGACGGAATATATAATTTAAAGAAATTTAAACAGAAAACTTCGGATAAACCAACTATATTTCTTCATTTTTAATCAAGTGTTATATTAACTACAGAACAGATGAAATGTTTAAAGGTTCTTTTATCTGGGTGAAAAATCGAGTGCTATGAATGACTGACCGTGGTTCTGACCTGACAGTGACAACTCAGGTGTGAATCCAGTCAAGTACCAGCATCTGCACAAAAATCTCCTTTCAAGTATACTCTCCACTAACATGAGTGTGGCTTGTGACCGCACATAAAGCAAAATATATACAAATAGCTACTGCAATGGTTCTGCCACATCTCAACAGTGTAAATTATACTTCAAATTATTAATTATATTGTATATTCTAAAACTGGCGCAAAACTTGTTGAATTACAAATTTAAATTATGTGTCTGTTAATATATATTTTCGTCAAAATATAGTCATTTTGAAATCATTAATGTGCTAATGAAATTAAAAATTTTAATCTTAAGGAATTCTACAATTTAGAAAGCACGTTCCGGGTAAAACAAAAGAGGCGAGTTAAGTTCCCAGTGATGAAAATCTGACAAACGCTGACGTAGAACTGAAAAGTGGATCTTTAAATTTGCACCACGTACGTGAATGTTTCCTTTCTGCCGACGCCACTGGAACGGTGCTGAGGTTAATGTAATTTTACTAGGCCCGCCTTCAATGTAATTATATTAGTAGCAAGAAACTCTGAATAGCTTTTTAGTGCATGATGTTGCCACTAGAGGCGCTGGCCAGGCGTGAACACACTTGCCGAAAAACAACGCCATAGTTTCCACTTTTCCAGCATTTATTTTCATTTGGAGAGGTCTTCAGTTTGCGAGTTTTTGCGATGAACTATCATGACAGCTATATGAAATTACTCAGAGCTTTACTGCCACTGCGCGCCAAATAGATGAGGAGAGTTCACATCATCTATACGAATTTTTATATAAGTATGAAAATTATAATTTATTGGAGAAGATACTACATTAACCATACATTATCATTATATTTTGAAAGATATTAATTATGCTTTTAACTATAGAATTTCAAGATTCAAGAAATAGATAAACATAATTCAAAGAACATAAAATGACACATTTATATTCACTGAACATTTGTAAAAACGTGTATCTTAATAAAACTATGAACTGACGACCAAATAATTGTTAAAACAACTGTAATGAGTTTTAAAACAATAGTTATTTGTCCAACTAGAGAGGAAAGCGCTTCTTTTTTCCGCTCGAAGTCAAAGTTTGTGTCACGAACGAAGCGAGTGAGGCAAGTGAGAGAGAGTGGAAAAAGAGCTTTCCTCTCGTGTTGGACACTTTTTTCACGACATACTTATTAAAACATTGTAAATGTAGAAGAAGCACATAACTAGAAGTTAGTTTAGTGTTTACTGCAGCCAATATGCCAAATTAAATTTAAGTTGTAAAATCGTGAAATTATAGAAAAAGTAGTATAAAACATAATAATTGTAAAATAAATACTTTACAGTATATCACTATAAAATCATAATTTTCGATAAAATAATAAATTTACCTACTTACAATTTTTTAAATATTTCATCGTAAAATAACACATTTCTCTTTAGAGAGGGAAAACTTACTTTTCGCAGTATTTCGCGAGAAGAAAATTGTGTTTTCTCCGTATGTTGTGAAAAAAAATCTATTATTTTTACACTACATATTTACGTCAATGTTACATCAAATGAAGAATATAATTTGTGAAGCATTGAGCACCTGTAAATTATTATTAATATAAATATGATTATTTCTAATTTTTAAATTCGAACCATTGTTTAAAGTCACTTTCTACCCAAAAAAGTAAATTTATTATTACCTACTATATTTTTTAATCGTTGTTAAATGTTTTTAATATTACAAGATACCTCTACAACTTCAAAGGAAATAGATTCTCGACTGGATCAACGAAAAAAAGTAGAGAATTCGGTCAATTTATTAAAATTTTCAGGATGATAATTATTTAAACTCGCGTTGATTGTAGTTGACGAACAGTTTCTGTAACAAATTTTATATTACGATTATTTCGATAGGTATTTTAGATTAAACAATAATCTATCACCCTAAAGAGGATATTGAAGTTGAAACGTTATGGTGTGTATTTTATAAATTGACTAAATTCTCCAAGAACTTTTCTGCTTTTATTTGAAATAAAATGTTTCAATAATAAATGGAGCTAAAACTAACATTATTAATTAGCTAGATTATAGGTATATTTATACTGCTATCATTTCTCAAGAAGTACTTCACAATAGCTATTTATTATTCTAATAGATACCTACATTATATCATGTTATTTGCGACATAATAAGTCATATTATATTTAATTTTCTAAATATAATTCTTTCTGAAACAAAATTGTGAACATGATAAAATTGTTTCCAGGCGCCAATTTATTCCAGTAAGGTTATGGGGCTGACATATTTTCCCGGAGATAGTAGCTTAATCCAAGTCAACTTTTATAAAATATTAACAGTGAAATGTAGTATAAGTTAAACATACTTGATGTTGTTGATGAAGATATACCTACTCGCTACTAGTATTTATAAAGACAAAGTGAATGTGTAGCAGACTTTAAGGAACCACTTAAGATGAATTTCTGTTAGAAGCGCGAACAAAGTAGAATTAAAACAAAACTTTGACTGCGTACCTTTCACTGTTAAAAGCAGTAATTAAGCATTTTAACTTAAGTTCCTCTTTACAACACGTTTAATGAAATTTATCACACATCTACATATTGCCACTTACAATCTTAATGGCAAATATATCAACACTAATTTTGTAATTTTATAAACAAATTTGCGTTGATGGTATTAATTTTCAGCGTAAAGTTTTGGTTTTATTACTGAATAAGTTTGTTCGCAAGCTTCTAAACCCGCAACTCATCATCAGATTATTCGCGGCAAAAAACTGTGTCGCCCATATATTAGTATGCAAAGGACTTTTTTGTTTCTGGTGTAGAAATGTATGCAGTATAAATATTTTATGAAGCGCTTATTAAACAGTCAGCGTCGAATATTCAATCATAGAGAATTCACTTAACTACTATTTAAATTTGGGTTTACAAATCAAATAAACATGTATGTACAACCCAGAATAGCTGCGCTTAACCAGAGCCGGTTTCGGCATTTTCAGTTTTTTAATTTCTTTCATTTTTGCACGTAAATGGAAGTGGAAACGTACTGATTCTCATTCTAAGAAAATGTAACTTTCAATTTAATTATATTTCATTACCTGAGTACATAACGTGACACGTGACACATTCCAGTTTATACCTACACAAAAATTTTCTCTCTCTTTTGAACTGACAGTCATGAGTATCCGTGACTTGATGGCTGATAACCATCTTGAAACAAAATGGCGGCTAGCTATAAAAATGTAATGCATCGATTGGGTTCAAATTTAGCTATACAGTTATAAGGATTTAACTTAAGACAGGTATATACCTATATAATAATGTCAGTCCGCCATTTTGAATCGACATGGCGGCCAGATCAATTCATACAAAGCCGGGTATTACAGACAGATATTTATATCGATGATTCAGTCATAGCTAAGTTAGGTAAAAGGTGTGATATGTTTGTATTTAAATTGATTATTTTTGAAATATTATAAGTAGTTACTACGATAAATTAAAATAGTACCTACCTACTTTTTTTTTAAATACTTAGTTTCAGGGAAAATTCCCGGAAATTTTCCGAAACACAATTCCAAAAAAAATATTTCCTAAACAATATTCTCAGGAAATTTTAGTTCATTTTCTATAATTAAATTCTCTGGAACATTATGGAGAATTTTCTGGACATAACTTGAAATTTCCGGAAATAAATTGAATAAAAATACTAATTTTTTCACAAAATATTATTGACAAATTTCACCAGGAATTCACCGGAAAATTTCTCAAAAAACTACCTAGATTCTCGAGAATTTTTCCGAATTATTTGTCACTCACGTTTGCTTCTGGGCCCCAACATGCCTAGAGCCGGCCCTGATGTTAACTTTAGTATCGAACTGTCATTTATCAAAACTTTTCCGCCCACTTTTTCGTGAATCATGCACGTGACAAAAAGTTAGCTTTGTGTACGGAAATGTCCGGAATAATTGAAAATGCTCTAGTAAATCAAGAATGCCGACTATCCTTTTGATAACTATTTCAAAATTCTGTCAAAGGTACTTAAGTGTGCAAAGTGTACAGCAAAAGTTTAACTTATGATCATAAAAGCTTTTTTCAAGTGCACAGAAATCCATATCACTTATATAAAGCTGAACAGCTGAGCTTTGAAGAAGGAAAATGCGATGCGAGGGAAATAATTAAATTTTCATTTACGAATATCGATTTAACATTACATTAAATTCCAGAATAATTTTCTTCGGTCATTCACTACCGCTGTTTTCTACAGGGATTAAGATTACTAGCATGTCTGTATATAATAATTGAATTGACATTTTATGAAAATGAAAGTTTTATTATTTTTCAGACGCTAGTATTTATATAAATTAGCAATCACACTTAGAACAACTAATACTTTTCAAACCCCATGATTGTGATTTGTCTTCTTTTAAGCTTTGTTCACACAAGGATTCTTCGAATATAGTTTCATTCTTCTCAATTTTGAAAAATGTAATCCTGCGGTGATAATTACCTGTCAAATAGCGGTGCTGCCAAATTTAATCTTCAACGAGTCTTGGAAAAGAAGAATTTCTAATTCATTGATAGCTTCAAAACAGTGATTTTTTCAGGATTCAGAAGAATCCATAAATAATCCATGTGTGAACAGGGCTTTATGGTAACCGTTGACTTAAGCTATTAAACAAAATTAGCACATATTCGCAATATTAGAGAAGTGTGCAAATCAAATATGTAGGTTTTTTTTAAAGATTTTAATCAATATTTCTATATTTACAAACTCTTATTACAAGAATATGTGTGTAAGTATTAATTAAATAATGTGGCTGGCATTTCTGTTGTACTCCATTAGTAGCTACATTAAAAATCTTTTACTCTGCTTGGAATTACATGCTCTGAGCTTTGCTGTGTTGTAGTTTTAAGTTAAAATAATAACAACATGCAGTAATTAACTGTAAAAGGATTTGCAACACATTAAATAATTATGTTATGAAATTAATTCATCCACTCCTCATTATTTATTAAGCAGGTATAAGCTTTCATATTGACATATTTTATTTAAGCTCTTTGTTATTAATTCTATTAAGAGACCCGTCTACCTCCTAAAATCCAGCATAAAATGTACTGATTCCCGGAAATTTCATCGCGGGAAAATTCATCGCGGAAAGTTCATCGCGGAAAGTTAATCGCAGGAAAATTCATCGCGGGGAAAATTCATCGCGAGGTAAATTAATCGCAGGAAAGTTCATCGCGAGAAAGTTCATCGCGGGGTAAATTCATCGCGAGGTAAATTCATCGCGGGCAAGTTCATCGCGGGAAAGTTCATCGCGGGGAAAATTCATCGCGAGGTAAATTAATCGCGGGAAAGTTAATCGCGGACAAGTTCATCGCGGAGAAAATTCATCGCGAGGTAAATTAATCGCGGGAAAGATCATCGCGAAATAAATTCATCGCGAGGTAACTTAATTACGTAAAAGTTCATCGCGATGATAATTAATCGCCAAAAAATTAATTTCAGACATATTCATGATCTGTAAATTCTTCTTTGCAGACAAATAAATCACAATGTTGCGTGTTATTAACAACAGTTGCATAAGCGCAGAAGTGCACATTTGAAAAGCACGATGGTTTTAGGGATTGTAGGTACGACAGTTTTTCTACAATATTTTTTGAATTTTTTAAAACTAGAAAATATTTCTGCCTAACATTTTTCTGAACTTAACCCCATCATACTCTAAGAGTATTTTTAACAATATTTTTTGCATTTTTTAAAACTAGAAAATATTCTTGTCTAACATCATACTCGAGGAGTATTTTTATCAAGGTTTTTTGAATTTTTTAAAACTAGAAATATTTTTGCCTAACATTTTTCTGAACTTAACTTACTCGAAGAGTAAATGCCACACCACCGAAAACCACAGCGTATAAAAACCATAACCACACGTCCGAAAAACCACAGCGTATAAAAGTTTCCGCACCACAATGTCCAGCTACCCATATACCAATTTTCACACTTCGATTTGCACATATTTGTACCCAAACTAATCAATACTAACAAAACCCTAATTGAGTCCAACAGATCTCCGTTTTTTAAAAATAAACTAATCAAAAACAAAACCCTAATTGAGTTCAACAGAACTCCGTTTTTTTAAAAATAAACTAATCAATACTAACAAAACCCTAATTGACTCCAACAGAACTCCGTTTTTTTGACATAAACTAATCAATACTAACAAAACCCTAATTGAGTCCAACAGAACTCCGTTTTTTGACATAAACTAATCAATACTAACAAAACCCTAATTGAGTCCAACAGAACTCCGTTTTTTTGACATAAACTAATCAATACTAACAAAACCCTAATTGAGTCCAACAGAACTTTGTTACACCAGTTGGGTATACCTGAGGCCTGAGGTATTAAATATATTCAAGTGTTATTGAGTTTCTATATCTTTCTTCGAAATTTGCAGTATTACACTTTTGTTTCTTAGCTATTGATGTTGTGAACGAATGGTAAATGACTTTTTAATCCTATTATAGAAATTGTAAGCCAAAGAACACCTGCAAACGTTAGACTTTTATGAACTTTCTTCAAGTGCAGTTTGTAAGGGAAAATATTAAATTTCATGTTATAAAATAATTCGTGATCAATAAGGAATAATATAACACAACATACCATTCCACATTACTACAATAAATATATTCGCGATGAATTTTCTCCGCGATGAACTTTCTCGCGATTAATTTACCTTGCGATGAATTTTCCCCGCGATGAATTTTCCCCGCGATGAACATTCCCGCGATGAACTTTCTCGCGATTAATTTACCTCGCGATGAATTTTCCCCGCGATGAACTTTCCCGCGATTAACTTGCCCGCGATGAATTTACCTCGCGATAAATTTACCCCGCGATGAACTTTACCGCGATGAACTTTCCTGCGATTAATTTACCTCGCGATGAATTTTCCCCGCGATGAATTTTCCTGCGATTAACTTTCCGCGATGAACTTTCCGCGATTAATTTTCCTGCGATGAATTGTCTGGACACGAATGTACTAACGTACCAAGTGTTTTTTTTGTCCAGTACAAGAATGGTAAAATTTGATTTTAATAAGGCTTTAATAGAAAAAGAATGGATCTATAGTTCTGCCTTTTTAAAATTTTGGTTATAAAATTGTACTACATGATTATAAAAATTCAAAATGCAAACTTTACACTGTTATATCTCATGATAGAAATTAATTTTTAAAATTTTAAAAAGGCACATCTGTAGATCCATTCTTTCTTTATTTAATGTTTATAAAAACATTATCCTGTAGTCAATAATAATCTGACAGTTTACTCGCAATAACGAAAACACTTTCACAGCATTTGCTGGAAAGATTGGGGGGCGAGCGGTGTAGGAGCGAGAATCCTTAATCCAGTGAGCCAAGTAAAGATTATTTGCAAGCAAAATAAGAGACATGATACATATTATGTATGTATGATGGTATGTTATATGAAACAAGACATTGTACAGTTCACGTTCTTTACAATATCAAAATTATTATAAACTAGACTCTGTTGCTTCTTCCGGATTCGTACTGTAGAAACTCATTTACCAGATTAACGAGTTAAAGTCAAGCCAGAAATAAAAAATTAGTAACATTGCAACAGTGAGTTTGACATTGAAACCACTGTCGACATAGCGTAAAAACTGACCTTCTGACATTATAGATTAGTATTGAAGAACTGCAGTTGGGCGTTACAATAACCCAGTGCATTTGTTACACTCTGGAGTTTAGTGAACAATGCCGCCCACGATCCACGGCCACAATTCGCGTTTATTTGTCGAATCAATAGCCGTATAATCCTGCGTGTATCACATGTTGTTCCACTATTATGTTAATGCTACCTACGGTTTGTTCCATTACTAGCGTCATGGCTCATGGACGTCCGCAGGAATTTTTGCAGGAAGGGGAAAACTTTGCGAGCCGATCCGGAGAGCATGTCACCTGCACGAAGCAGTAAACCTGTTACCTTGCGTGTATTGTACAACATTTTACTTGTTACTCATTTGTAAATCGAAATAAAACTCTTAAAATATAACCAAATTTTGTCATTCACACACACATGATTTATATGTGACTTTTGTAGACTATAATCGTGTACAAAATTAATCATACGACGGCAATCGCGTTAAAATTATCACAGCTCATTATGAAAATGGAGAAGCGCATACCTCGTGGTCTACCTGAATATTTTGTAAACAAAATTGACCTTCTGAGCGAATAATTCGTGGGACCAATTGTAAAATATGGACATCGAGTATCTCTGGTTTCAATAAGCAGGTGCCACTAGTCACACAGTAGCAGAAACAATCACGCTATTGCACAAAAATTTGAAGACCGTACATCTAACAAAACGACATCAATTGGCCGCAAAGGTCATGTGAATAACTCATCTTTCTCTGGGTTTACTTGAATAGTAGAGTCTACGAGAGCAAACCGAATACGATATACGATTGCTGCGCTAAAACATAAAATACGACGCAAAATAGACGATATAGAGTGTATTGTGTGCGATATAAGAAAATGTATTTAGTTGTAGTAGAACATCAAATAAAAATTACATGCACTTTAATACTTTCATCAGGAAGCCTAACTTGAATCACCCTATAGAACAAAATTCATTGAGGGTTGACGTTTGCTATTTTTAGACAAAAAAATATTTTGAATTGGGGAAACTTACCTCCCTTGTGGACGCCTATGCCTAGCGTCGCTGGCGTGGCATGTTCCACACGTACATACATTCATGCTACGTGCATACGTTACCCATTCTGTATTATAATGAGCTTGTTTCTTCACCCACCATGGCCTACTACCCCCATTCCAAGCGCGGAAATTCAAACAAAGAAGCTAATTAAAAATAAAGAGGCCGTTACTCTCATTATAGAAGAAAGTGCTTGTGTTTAATTAAATTAAAGTTTTTATTACGTTGAGTTTTTGGATAATTAAAAACGCTGTAATGGTGTGAAATTTTAAATCACGCTTAAGGTATTTGATTTCTTGATGGAATTAAAAGTTTACCCTCTTTTTCATGCCTTGCTAAGTTTTATTTTTTGCTTCAACGCTGTTTTTGTCAATGAGGGAGCTCGAAGATTTAAATGAGGGGAATAATCCAAATCACTTTGCTCGTATTCTAACCTTGAGCAACATGTTGTGTAAAAAATACTAACTTTACGAACTCCATAAACTACTATTTTAAAGTGATTCAGAATTAGTGTACCTATTACAGATTAAAGTCACGGTAAATCCAGAATGACGTCATAGCCAGGGGAACCTACTATTCCAACCTCATTTTTGCATATGTTTGATTCAATTTGGTACAATATTTTAAATCATACTTTCATGATACAAAATTCCTGTAAAACAGCATATAAGAATGTATTATCGTGTCAGTTACATTTAAAGTTAATATAAAACACCATTTTGACAGCTGCCCCCGTGACAAAGTCACGTGCTATGTATTCGTCTATACATAAGATAACTTAGCTTAAAAAGATGACTGCTAAACTGGTCAAGTTTATTGGTACTGAGTGGTGAAGGGCTGCTGAGATAGGCCATATTTTGACGTGTACGCATCGTAATTGTCATAACAAGAGTAAGTTCCGTCAAACATTATTGTAAATATTTACAAATTAATTAAACACACTTAAATATATCTCTTAATTCTGCATTATATTTAATTTATGATTGTATTTGCTATTTGTATTAATTATGAGAATATTGTAATTCCGCTATTTAATGTATAATAAAATGAGGCCTATCCGACCGGAGACCGCCTAGTGGTAAAAACGCAAACTGTGACCTACTGAAAATCAGTGGAAGGGTTTCCTATCAATTGATATTTGACGCAGAACTTACCTACAATATAACCTGCGTACCTACTGCGTTCTATATTTGTATTAATAAATATAGACCCAGCAGTCAAGTTTGTTCAACATCTGATTATTATTATGAAATAATAATGATAAAGTCATATTTTCAAAGAAATGTGTAGTTTCCATGTACTTAAATATTCAGAACGCTTTGACTCATGCAACCGAACCAAACAACGAACTGAAAACATCAATACGCTTATGGGAGTACTGCAATAGCAGTTAAACGTTTTGTAAATATATTAAAACTGTACCCACTGTTCTTATTACAAAAATGCGGATAAAGACTATTTTTTGCTCAATCATTGATTTAAAGAATAAAAAATCATACCTTTATTATGCTAAAATCTTTGCATTTGTATGTACGATACCTTTGAAGTTTCAGTTAGTAATTTTTATTTCTTTGAATCTCAGGTTTTTATTTCGTACAAACTTCTTCCGTAAGACCAATGAACGATGAATGCACTTCACTTGTATGATGAATATTTTAGTGTTCTGAAGTATACTGCAGTAACAGTCAACTCGTTGATTTAGAAATAAATAAATAAACATTAGCTGAAATACTGAAAGGTTTTTAGTCTGTAATTCTATTATTTCGAATAGGGACCTCCAACATAACAGAAAATTAGAAATCTAGTACCTAAATTATTTGCTTGGAATTTTTTTTAAGAGTTACCAATTCTTTAAATATTTGAGATTTTACCGAGATATACTTTTTCGTCACGTCCTAAAAATTTTAAAAATTAATTACAGCCTTACTAAAAATAATTAAGATTTAAATATACTTTTCTATTTGCTTTCAAACAACATCAAGTTTCATAAAGTAAAATTTTGATAAATGATGGAGATCCCTATTATAATATAAATTAATAATCAGTAAATCATTAAAGTAAAATATGAACGTAGTTTATAATGTGTATTTAGTTATTATTTTTCAAGAAGTTAAATACATTATTGATTCTATCTACAGATATACAAAATAAATTCTTTTGTTTTTGAGAGTAGCCATTTCGAGTTTTCGTTTATGTATTTTTAAAGTAGATATACCATATACCTACTTGTACAAATAAATTACAGATATCGTGATATTATCTTTAAGGAAACAAGCAAATAATGAAACAAAATTTTGTATGGCTTATAATTTTTCATTTGAAAATTAACTCAATTCATTACGATTTCTTTGACTTACTCACTGATTGTATTCTTACTCGTATATAACTCTTTTTGAATTCTGTATTTCATAGTGTAGCAAGATGACTAGCATATGCTACGCTCTGTATTTTTTAGTTTAGCTAGATCTCTAGGACCATCTCTGAACCGATCTTTGAAATTTGAAATACAGTTTACATTTGAATTAAAATAGTTATTTGTGCCAAGGGCTGAAAGTAGCGAGGGCTGCAAACAGTCGAAGTCTGTATTTTGTATACACAACATGTTTTCTACGATTTAGCTAAAATTTTGAGTTAGAAAAACGATACAACAAACAAATGTAAATAATCTTGACATTTAGAAAGAATTTTGATAGAAAAGTTGATTAGTATAAACTTATCCAAATCTTAATAAATTATTATTTATGATTACTACTGGCACAGATTTTTATTAGAAGCGGTCTGAAATTATTTTGGGACCGATACTATTAGCTACGGTCTTCAGAGAAGCATTGGTCTGCAATAATTGTTTCAAGCAGTAACAAAGTGAAGTCTATAAAGCCTACTATTAATACCTGTCGATAGGAAGAAATATTTTCGCATGTACCAAATTGTTGTCATTTCTGCTACCGATCTCTTATTTTGAACCCTATTTTTTGACAGAATACTGTTTTTACCACAACGTGTTTTGTTATTTCTGAAAGTCAACATTAACAACTATACCTCATATATTCCATTGACGCTTATGCTATAACAATTTCCTGCATGTAGTTCAGTTGATCAGTATAATTACTCTCCATAGTTCCATAACATTATGGCTGTAATTTCCTGCCGTCCATTCCACCCTCTTATGTGTATGTGTATGTATGAGTATGTCATTCAAATCACACAAGCATCAATTAGTCCCTCACGGTCACCAATAAGCGAGAGAGTCCAGTGGCGCAGCAAGAATTTGTCAGTAGGGTTAGGGGAAGACTCATATGGTTGAAAGTCTTTTATATCCTAGTCCTAGTGCATAATGGTATTACTACTGTAACATTGAAACCTCATTAACTTTTGTCACACATAAGTTACCCACTCAACTCCTTGTCTAATATTCTTGAATAAAATATGTTTGTATATGTATGCAGGTTAGGTTATCTTTATTATTGTTTAAGATTTGTGAGTCTATTGTGCCTTATTTAAATTTAGTGTTTAGGATTGTTACTAGCTACATCGATACAAAGTTTAATTATGTGGAGTTTTTCCTAGATTCATTAATTTTAACATAACTTCTTTAGGTTTTTATTGAGATGTTAGGCGGCGTAGATCGATTATGGGTAAATGTTGAATGTTTGTAAAGAATCGTGTTAAGATCTATGGGTTTTTAAAAGGTCGTGCCAACTTTATTTTAGGAAAATGGCGTGATTTTATAAAATGTAAAATATAGTAAATAAATCAAAAATTTTAAAGCACAAAGTAAAATGTCACGTTTTGATAGTATTCTACATGTACCACGAGAATTGTTTGAAGTTTAATTTAATTTAATTTTAAAAAAGAAAACAATCTGAAACT
The DNA here is from genome assembly GCA_947534325.1 of Agonum fuliginosum. Classification (NCBI taxonomy): domain Eukaryota; kingdom Metazoa; phylum Arthropoda; class Insecta; order Coleoptera; family Carabidae; genus Agonum; species Agonum fuliginosum. The sequence continues at coordinate 7,829,824 of OX384031.1, forward strand.
TATAACATATTAAAATAAAAAATTAATGAATTATTAAATTTAAATGTATTTTAAAATTACTAAACTTAAATAACAACAAGAAACACCATTGAATAAGTGAAATTATTATTAGTATCCACATTTCATTCCATCACTAGTGATAGAATGAAACCATACTATAACAAGTAGGTAGTAGAATGTAACCATTCCATAGTTGAAAATTGTATAAGAATGATAACATTCTTGTAACAGTCGTATAGAAAAACATTATGTATCAAAAGAAGACAGTTGCCTTTTGTAGATAGAACTGTCTCCTTAAATGGTGAATTTATTTAACTTATGGTACTTTTTGAAACGATTCGGTGAATTTTTTTTTCAAGATTCTGATCTTGTTCTTGAAACTTCTTTTCTAGGATTCATAATCTTGGTAGAATCTACAAATAATCCTCGTGCGAACAGGGCTTAAGGTCTTTGTTTATTTTTCAAGCAGTTGAAATTATAATTACATTTCACTGGCGGAGAGTTACACCCAAACCCCTGGTTACGCCACTGACAGAGCGTCCTCATCCTCGTCCTCGTCCTCAATCCGCGCGTCCAGAATGCGTTCCCATAACCGTCAGATAATCCCGATGACGACATTCCGTTTCCGCCGACGCTTCCCACGCCTAATTAATGACGCCAGAACACGGGATTGAAATCCGAGTGTTCGGCAGGTGAATTAATGCCGCGTAATCCGAGATGCGCCGATGAGTGCTCACTGGCTCATCGCTCAATCCGTGATTATGCCGCCGGACACTAATTCCGGATGTTTGTCAGCACGACGGATTTTGAATATTAATGTTGGTGTAACTGGATTATTTTTATGCCGATTCGACGAATTCTCGTATTGTAGATTTTGTTATTTATTCAAATGTGAGGGTCTTATTCTTCCCAATGAATAATGTTAAAGGATTCCTAAGTAACGGTAACAACCATTTTTCATAAGTAATTTTATAAGAGCCATGAATTTATTAATTAAATTACGAACAAAAATTGTTACATAGTAACACAAATGAGTGTGAAAATTGACAAATAAATAAAAAAAAACAAAAAATAAAACAATGATGCTCGCTTTATGGCCATTTGCACCGCTTCCACTTAAATTTTAAGTGTCACTTAAATGAACAATATCGAATCAAAATCAAATTGTCAAATGTAGAAATAACATTGCTGTCATGAGTTCGATTCGATATTTTTCGTTTAAGTGACACTTAAGATTTTAGTGGGAGCGATGCAAATGGTTATAAGAGTATTGAATATTTTCTCGTTATCAAGACAATAATTTGTTTAAAACACGGCATTGACGTATTTAAACGCCAATGTCAATAATTTGGTGAAAATCACTTTATTGTGAATAAAATACCAAATTGAGATGATTTACGAAATCTTGTTGAATAATCTTTCCAAATACTCTCGAGTTCTAAGAATTTTAAAGAAAATTTTTATTTTAACCTGCAATTTTTTTACAAATGTCGGTCTCGTGGTGTTTTTTAAGTTTTTTAATTGCGAAATTTCGACGTAATATTTACGTCAACACAAACAAATTTCACCTCTCGAGGTATCAATCAATTACCTTTGGTTACTTCACGAATTTCAAAATAATACAGTTTAAAATTCAAAATTTTCAATATCAACAATGAGTAACCGTATATATGGATATACTATGGTTCTATCAAATTTTATCGCTAAAAAACTTCCTTTTTCGAAAAAATTAGATAATTCAGTTTTCAAAAATGACGTGTGAGGAATAATCAATTTTATTCTTAGTTTTAGTTTCAACTACAATAATTATTATGATAAAGACAGAAATTTAGAATAGATGATTTCCAGGTTATGTTCTTATCTCAAGTCTGGTGCAATAATAAGTTCATTCTACCTTGTAATAAAATTATATGGTGTGAAGTGTTCATGTTTTAGTAAATTGGGTAAAATATTATTTTCACGTCGTCAACTTTTATGATGTATCCTGTCTCCTGCTATGAAACTTCATGATGTGTTATGAGTTTCATTTCAATTGTTAAGTTCATAAATTATATTTTGAGAAATATTGTTGTTCATTTTAATTTTTATTAAAATATAATTGCCGTCGTGTTTCGATAACCAATAAAATGCTTTAAATTTTGTTCCACATCCAAACGAAATTCTAATCATATCCAAAATACTTTACTGCTTGGTTTTAATTGAATCATATTTATATTACAATGCTATGCAATTCTATATAATATATGAATAACAATGGTATATACTCGTAATATACTTATTTACTTACTTACTCGTATATCTTATCTTACTCATAACTTTTAAATTCAATTGTAATTCGATGTAATTATGTAAACGTCCATCATATCTAAGCATAAGATAATAGTTATAACTGTAATATTATTAATTCTTATTTTATCACAACTTCGTTACATACATAACTCTGTTGCCCCTACTACAAATTTCAAATTGATGCCAGTTTTCTATTTCCCATTTAATGATCCAATAAATCGTTTCGGATTCGTACAATTCGTCGCTTAAATAATCGTTCAAACTTCAACTTATGACGTTCAACAATTCAACTTGAACTTCAAGTTGAATAAAAATAGTAACCTACAGCTATGGACCGTTGGGAAATCAGTTTTTCATTGCACAAAATTGTCCTGCACAATATTATGATTTAAAATTCCGGACGATTTAGTTAAAGTTACGCCACGTGAAACTATTATTCAACTTTAACCTGTAACTTATGTTTATGATGTTAAAATAGTAACAACAAAGGAAAGTTAAACACAGCTGACTGCGTAACGTGACTGACTGTAGTTCTGACAACTTAGGTTCGAATCCAGTCAGTTACACATTCTAGTAAACTTGCACAAAAATCTCTTCCGTGTGGTGTAGGTACTTTTTACTAACAACCATGAGTACCTGTGAGTTTATGGATGGTAACCGCGCTCACCTTATAGATTTGTAGGTACGACTACGAATACTAGATTAATGATGAGACGAGACGTGATATAGTCAATTCGCGTCAAATTTTCGAGACGAGAAATTTGGATATTCTCGTACCGGACATTTTTCGGCTGTTCAATTCTCGTTTCAAAGAACTCGATTCTCGTTTCATCTCAAATTCTCAAAATAAAAAAATTGCCATTTTTTTGAAAAACTAGAAGTGAATTGGAACTTTGTTGTACATTTCTGTTAAATTTTGCACACAAAATGCTACGAACAAAATAAAATAATTTTTTTTAAATATTTTGGAAGAGAATAATATAAGTTTTAATTTCGAGAATTCTCAATTTCTCGAGAACAATTTCTCATCTCGTAGTTTTGAATTCTCGCCTCATGCCGAAAATCCGAGACGAGAAATTATTTGGTTCTGGTCTCGTAATTTCTAGACGAGACGAGAATGAGATGAGAAATTTCTCGTCTCGGCGGCATCACTACACTTGATAATAATCTCAGATTGCCTGCAACAGCGAAATAGCACAGTGGTAGAATGCTTGGGGAGGCCATGTGTTAAAATCAGTGTTGTTATAGATAACAAACTTTGTTTATCTAGATAAAGATAAAAAAACTAATTTTTTATTTATCTAGATAAGGTAATAGATAACCTTTAAATAAATTATCTATATAATCGATTAAAAATAAATTATTATTATCTAGATAATATACAAAATATAAAATATAATGTTAAAAGTAGTAAGCGCAGTGGTACCAGCCGGTGAGCCGACAGCGTTGCAAGCTTGTGTGTTGTACGCTAAAACAGTTACAATTTTTCTAAAATTGTCATCTAGATGATATTTAAGAAATAGAAAGATTATTTGTATTTTAATTTAAATCAGATAATAGATAAATATGTAACAATATAACTAAATAAGATAATAGATAAAACTATATTATCTAGGTGATTTATCTAGATAAAATTATTTAGATATGTTACAACACTGGTTCCAATCCCTATATTAGCTCTACCTTCAAACCTTCGTTTTAAAATTTCAATAGAACATTTAATATTTTTTTAATTAATATTTTTACGGCAGCCGTAAAGAGAACCCCAATTTTACATTTTCCACAAAAACGTGCATACCCTTTCGTACACTAACTGTTATAAAAACCGCGATATTTACTCTGGTAGAAAAACGTGTCGGATCCATTAGAGCAGATCCGGGATTACGTCGATATTTAGCAGGAGCTTGAAGGGTTAGTCACCGCTAGGCGCTCGGCGGTTAGGCGCTCCAGTGACTGCAGCACAAATGAACCGACCCCGCGACCCACGGCTGAGAAGAGGAACAAAACATATAGAGCATTTACCGTGAAATGTGACCGTATATAACGCCCCAAGCCCCAGAGGCATAGACGGAGAAGAGGGAATTTTGAAAGGAATTGAGAAAAAGTTCTTTTTAAATTGAATCTGAAACACTGAAATCGTTTTAATCGATTTGAGAGCATGCCTTGGTTTCGAAATGATATAGATGTGCTGGTTTATACTTATATTTTGACGTGACTTAGAACTAAATAACAATTTAGTTTACAGTTTACCTTTTCAGAGTATCTAGAAAAAAAATTTATTATTTTAGAAATGAGAATGATAACAGTTACGTACCTTAGAAAATAAAATTATAAAAGTAACAATATCAATAATTTCCACCACAGGGTCATTAGTTTTTTACCTCTCGCCACTCATATCTGTAAGAGAGGTATTGTAATCATGCTAAAATTTCGATAGTGAATTTTCAATGGATAAGCACGTTTTGAGGTCCCTAGAACACGATTTTGATAATTTTGCGATGATGTCTGTGTGTGTGTCTGTGTGTCAGGATGGATGTTGGAGGTACGATAACTCAAATAGCACTGAATAAAAAAATTTGAAATTTGGTATACAATATTCTGACACCCTAAATTAGATCTGATTAAATTTATGGTGTTGATCGTGCAACCGGAAGTGGTAGTTTCTTGAAGATCTGAAGAGTTTTTCTGGAATATTTTCAAAATTTATGAATTAATAGGAATTTTTTTAATAACATTGTATAATAAATGTTACTATCTACAATATGTATTCAAAACGTTGTTTCTATCTAGCACCATTTTCCAATTACAAGAAGTTAAAAATTCTACAAATTTGTTACAATTTTGATTTATCTGCCTAGGCACCTATGGAAACAAAAAATAAAATATTTGAGTGTTAATGTCACATGAATTTTTGACTTTTTGGTAAATTGAAATGGAAAATATGAAATGTCATTTAGTATTTATAAGGTCATAATAAACTTTAGTAATATTATAAAAACTACAATTCCCGAATTCCCTTCTAGTACAATGGTATATTTGTGAGTAAGTACTACATAATATATACTTATATTAGAAAAATAAAAATAGTAGAGTATGGCGAGAGGTTATGTGTTGGCCACATCGGATTTTTTTTTATTAAAAAAATGTGAAGTGTGAAAAGTATAATTTTGTTTTCAACTTTATAACAATCGTCAGCTGAGAATTAACTTGTACCAGTCTAATATACCAACGTTTCGGCACATTCTAGTGCTTTCTTCTAGAGCACTAGAGTGTACCGAAATGTCGGTATATTAGAATAATAAAAATCCTTTAAGACTGCATTCCTGATTAATAAATTCCTTACATTTCACCAGTCGAAAAAACCTTTATTTCAATAAAATAAATGTTACGATTTATTATAAATTTCGAGAACATTATTTCAACGTAGTGTACTACTACCTGATGGACACACCTAAAACATTAAGTTAACATCAGTTTATTGTGGTGTATGTTTCTGTCACGTTTGGTTTACTAGTTTATAACTTTAGTTACCTACCTAATGTATATCTTAGTTTACGTCCATTGTGATTTTGGACTTTATATGTTTCTGTCATGTTCGTGACCATGAATTGGAATTTACTGTTCCTTGCAAGAATGAAATGTTAGTATTAAACTGCAAAGTTTTTAACACTTTAAAACAAATTTCGATGCAAATATTTTGAACTAATTAATCTTTATTAAAATAAAGCAAACTGAAATACGGCAATTTTTTGCAGAATATTAAACTTACATCAAATAATTTAAATTTTGAGTAACGAGTAATGATTGGAGTATTGTTTAATCAAATTGTATAACTTTTGTTTCTGAAGCTGCAAAAGATTCGAGAATTGTATGTCCTAATTTGCTTGAAAATTGCAAAGTCAGATATAAATTGGTTTTTGATTAAAATAAATGTAATTATTATGGAGTATAATTGTGTGTAGTAAGTTAAAATTATTATTTGCTATAAATTTTTGATGTGGTATTTATAACTTATCTGCGTGTAGGTTAACTTATTTTTTCTGGGATCGGCAAAACCATCCTGATAAGTGCGTTGTTGTGGAAAATTGCTTAAAAAATCATGTTTAGGAATCTCCGCGAAAATCGTGGAAAACCTCTGCGTGAAAACGGCTCATTTTGTAGCTCCCAACTTAAAATACGAGCGTTATCCTTAAATATCTTGTTACCCCGCCTATGTTGCGTGCAGAAACCGAATATCCTTTTTTGGCCAGCTCTTATGAACAACACATAACGGCCAGTTGAGGCGACTCTATTGTTTACTTCCAGTAAAAGCAAAAAACCATCATAATTATCTACACGAAAAAATCGCCATGTTTTGTTTGTCTAGTGATCTGAATCTACAAGACTTGATCGCAAAAAACTTCCTCTTTCAGATTACTTTCATCTTAACGAGAAGAGATCTTTATTCACGAGGAAAAAGTTGATAATTTTTCATGTCATAACTGTCTGTTGACCACAGCGAACCATTGACCTCGTATTGAAATGAGGAAAAAGGTTAAATGCCAGATCACTTTGAGGAAACTGATCCTATCTGACACATGTTGAATACAAAAACCTATTTAACTGGAGTTTTCATTCAGTGTTCATAACATTGAATTTCAAGTAGATAATTTCAAGAGATATAAGCTGAAGCGAACCGGCATTTTGACAAATTTTGACATTCGTATTTCCGACTTTTCCATTTGAGGCTGTTATCATAAATGTATTATTATTATTACTGTAGCACTCATGTTTTCACAATATTTCTCGTTTCTACATTTCATTGAAAAACTGTTACCTACATTTTTTAATAATTATAAAAAGTTGTCACAGATTTGTTTATTTTAAGAATGTTTGAACAATAAATACGTAGTTATAAAAAAACAGATTTTTTACTTGTTACTTATTGTTTGGTTGGAAGTTTTTGTAGGAATTACCAAACTCGAAAAAACAAAAACCGGCTGTATTGGTTTTACTTGCATTTACGAAACATACTAAAAATTTAGTACTGGTTTTAAGCGCTGCAATTAAAATGGAAATAAATACAGATAAATTTAAAAAATTAAAATTTATTCGCTACCTTTATGATATGGACTGTTTTAAAATCAGCAACTCTTCCTTATTTCAAAGATTTTTATGTCTAATTCAATGTTTCAAAGTTAGATTTTTAAGATAGAACAATAATTGCACGATTTAACTTAACCAGCTACCATTGTAGGTATAAAGAGTAAATTGGATCTTTATTCTTAAACCAAAGTAGTTAAAAATGACGAACAAAAAATATTCTATTCTTAGCAGGTCAAGTTAAAGTTTTCAGAAGGGGTTATTGCCCCTATGATCCTCTTGTATTCACGCCTGCCACAGGATATCTCAATTTCCGGTCAATGAAAAAACATATTTCAGTGGCAGGGATTCAACGAATATTGAAAACTCAACCGAAAAGTCGGGTTAAAATCCCAGTCCCAGTAATAGTTTTCTTCTTTTCTTTAAGGATATATGGGAGGTATGTCAAAAAGGTACCAGACAAATAAAAATTTTTACAGATCATTCTTTATTCGATTCTTAAGCAGCTGTCAAAATTTCAAATCGATTGTCTAAGCCATTTAAAAGTTTTAGCGATTTAAAATTATCGTTATTTTACACGTGATCTTATGGAAAAACATTAGCATAATGAATTAAGCACATTAAAAATACACAAAAATGGTACCAAGCGTTTCAAATTTTGCATAATGGTAGAATATATATTAGTAAATGTTTGTGAAAAATTGCATTTAGTTTTTCTACCCGGTTCATGAAAATATGCGAATTCTATAATCTACAGTCAGTCTCCTAAGACAAAAAAAACAGTAACATCATAGTAGAACATTAAAAAATTTACACCATCGCATAACATTATTTGCTAATCTGGATTATAAAATTTATGTCTGAAATGCCTGTTATTGAGTATCAATGTAAATATAATGTACTTATATTTGTGATGACGTTTGAGCAAGATATACCAATTATTTCCATTAGACAAAGTCGGTGAAATTAAGAAAATGTTATTCTCTTTAATTGAATTTACAATAATGTCAATCAAAAAAGTTAAATAGCAGTAATGATAAATATATGCATTTTTAATCAATTAAGAACATAAGTGTTTCTCATAACGTCTTTAAAATTCAGTTATGTAAAAAAAATTCTATTTAGATAACTTTTTACCCCGATTGTTCTTCCAATTCATTCTTAAAATTTGAATTGGAAACAAAAACTTCCTTTGTCACTGGCCTTACTGGCTTTATTATAGAGATATTTTATTTAAACCGACCAATATCCTGGATATATTCAAGCTGTTCGTTACAATTAGTTAACATTAAGAGCCTATTGCATGGCAATAATACGCATTGAAAAACGAGTAATTTTTGTGAGGATCTCAATCTAATACTGTTATATGTATAATGTTGAATTTTTGTATGTAGATTAAGGAAGGATACTAAAAGTGCGGAATCTTTAAAATCTTTAATTAATGTAATTAGTTTGGTTTTAATAATTATGCGAAATTCGGCGAAAATTGTACAAGTTTAGATATAATTTATGGCAATTCTGTTGATAAAATTATAGTTTTATTGTTTTTCCGCCCTTTTTACATCTATGTTCTACTCATTTTGTCTTTAAACTCAATGATAACTTTTATAGTTTATTCATGAGATCCTCACTAAATTCTAGTGTTTAATTTCTTTTATCTGTATTTGTTGTCGGAACAATATATAGTTTGATTTCAATTAAACAATGCTTTGTCGTTCCTAATGCAAAATTTCAGATTTTTATTTTGAGCATTATAGCCAGAATCGTGAATTATGTTTCTTATTGCAATCAAGAAGTATAGCCCCTTAATCATTAATAGTTGAAGTTACATAGTCAAAATTGTTATTGCTAAATAATTGAACTTCCAAATATAATTATCTAGTAAATGGTGCGATATTATTAGTTCGCAATTATTGTAATTGTAAAACTTTATGCTCACAGTTCAATAACAAATGTATCCCGAAATAGATTTAATTTGTAAAATGATCATATGCAAAACAAGAAACACTTCAGGGGCTGAACTGATGTGCGTTGCGCACACAATTATTCATTGATAGCCTAAAGTGAATTATTCTCTCCATAACGCAATTCGCGAAAATTCCTCCCAGGATGCATTTTGCATAATCAGCTGTTAGCTCTGTGTGACGTAAGCGTACCATAACAGCGTACTAGTGTGGTGTTATTAATTGACATCAGATAGGCCCTGTCAACGGCAGGATGGCGGAAATGTCCAAACTGAACTTGAAACGTATTGATCAGTCACAACTGGGACACAATTGACAATCGCTTGGTAATTAATTTAAGGGTGATTTGTTTCTGCTCGTTTATTTAGTAAACTTTGTTTTCCTTTGCGGACGATTAAGTAGAGAATAGGCTTTCAACGCTTCCAAAATTTTTAATTATGTTTAAAATCTTGAAAATTTAGTTGGTTAGTAAGATGGTTAAAAAATCTAATTAAGAACTTTGGAAACCTGCAATATTAATCTGGTGGGACCATCATGGAGCATTATTACATTATTGATTATTGTATTTCAACTTCATCACTAAAGCATGGTACTTTTATTTTAAATTTTATTTTTATAACGGCCAGTGGTTAGGTCAAGTATCCGCATAGTATGCAAGCGGCCTCCAATTCGATTCCAACACCCCTGGGTCCGAGTGGTTGGATTCCATTATAACATACCATTATGTACGAGTATTTGGGAGCGATTGCATGTTGATCTTGTTGAATGGTTACCATTGCAATTTAAATAAATAATATTTGTATTAAAATGTGAAGATGTCATTTTCAGACACAAAGAGATTTTTACTTCCCCATCTATATGATCTAATAGAGGGAAGTAGGTATTTCTTGTAATCGTGATTTTTTGACAGTTCGAGATTTTGGTAAATCTTCACGTTTTAGACCCTACTAAACCCAAAAAACATAATTAAAAAAATAGTGGGTCTGTCAGTCTGTCAGTTGTCGGTCTGTTAGTCTGTCAGCCTGTCGGTCTGTCTGAATGTTGCATAACTTAAAAACGCGTTGGAATTTTGAACTGAAATTTTATATTTAAGATCTTGAGCCAAAATGTGACTTCAAGTTCGTTAATGAGCTTTTTGTTTTTATACATAATATGAATACGACGAGATAGCACAGTGGTAGAGTGTTAGGTTCTGATCACAGAAATCGTGGTTCGTATCTGGCTCAGATTGGATCGGTATCCACCTTCGTCACCATGTAAATTGGGATACAATTAACTTGACAACCATCATTCTATTGGGCACCGGCTAGTGGCTATAAGAATGTGCTTGCTAGATTGACAGCACGCACGCTATATAGTAAGGTTTTCAACGTGGCATATGTAACAGGGAAATAAAACTAGTGTGTGTCGCAAGTCTCCCTAGGGACAAAACCGAGTTGGTTCAAATCCCGAAATCAATACTACTACTATGTTATTATACAGTATTGCAGTGTTTCCCAAACTTTTTTAAACGCGACACTCTTACCCAATTTAATTGTGTGATACACCAGATTTTTGACAAATTTATTTGCGTTCGCAAAGTGAAATTTTGCGCACGCGTATCCGCGTAGTTAAAAAATTAACATCTTTACGCACGGAAAACAGGCACTAGAAACGTTACTTTTCATGCAAGCGAAACATGAATGTTTTGTTCTCCCGTTCCTCCTGTTTTATTTCACTAAGCATCGAATAGCACAATTTGCAAAAATAAGAAGAGTAAAACGGTAATAATATTATAATAAGTTATTATAAGTAAGTATAAGTATATTTATCAGAGCTTAAGAATAAGTTTTTAATAACAAGTAGTGCTTAATACTTGTAATTAAGTATATATATATATATATATATATATTTTGGTACTTACTACTTTAAAATTTTAAGTAATAGGTACCTACCTACTAAAATAAAAACTTGTAGACACTTAAAACTTATTTTCATTTCACTATCGTAAATAATATTGAAGTACTTTTTAAATATTCTAGTATTTCAATAATACTGAAACTGAAATCAAGTAAAAGTACTTCAGTTTTTTAAGACAATAATAGTGATAATAGATTATAAACCATGCAAATAATATTAACGTTACAAAATACTTGAAGTACTTGAAAATACTTATTTTTAAGTAATTTTGACAAAAAAACTTATACATTACTTAAGTACTGTGAAACTTCACTGTACTGACTATATATTTAGTACTGATACTTATACTTACGTATATTGGTTCCGATACTTACCCAGCTCTGATATTTATCCAAGATTAAGAAAGTTTCGTTTCGAATAGTAAATTTAAAATAAGAAATTATTAGTAGGTATATATTTAAAATTTATTTTGCAAAAAGTGTCTATCTCAATAAAATAACTTGGTTACAAAATTTCGCGGCTAACTTGATAAGATCCGGCAACACACAGTTTGAAAAACACTGCAGTATGGTATACACCGAGGTCATTACTTTGTGTTTGTTACGTAGTTATTACTCCTCGGGCGTTTAACAAACCCAGCAATCTGCAAAGATCCAAATAAATATCATTTACCGTGAATAGTAACCATTAAAAGTAAGTAAAATAATGCACTTTGGTACATAAATAAATATTTAGTCTTAATTTGTTTACGTGAATAATTTTATGTACATAAATGAAAAGAGAAAATACACTAATAGAAGCTAAGTTAATGTAGTGACAATGACTCATGTTCAGTGTATTAAACCATTGGCTCCGAGTAAATCCCGGTAAGCTTTTGTTGTTGTCTAACACAACAGGGCGACCAGAGACAATAAAAACGGCAATCGAGGCGATCAATCATCGCGTTCGTGTACACGAGACACTAACCAAATTCCGGAGTCTGGAATATCAATAACATTCACTTTTCACTTTGATCTCGGCAGAGCAGTAGGGGAGAACATCTGACTGGCGTGACTCCAGATCCAGACCCAGCCGCCTGTAATGAAAAGAAACCAAGATCTCCCGGCTGATTCCAACGCCCATATTTTACGCGAGGGTATTATCACAGTAGGCTGCAGGAAAGCTGAAGTCTGAAGGTGGGAGATATCGAAATAATAGGCTCGCTTTGGTTTAAGGAGGTTACGGTGTTTATTTTATGGCGTTTCAACCCGGTTTCTCGGGGATATTTGAGGTTTATGAAGTTTGTTTAATACCAACCGAGTGAATTATTGATGGATTGTTTGAGATTGCGGCCGCAAATTTAACACATTGTTACTTAATACTATAGTAGCTAAACTAGTAGACTTGTTTTTCACTATTAAAATTCTGCAACTGAGTTATTAAGAGAATATTCTTATACAACAGAAAATCGCATTTGTTCCTGGAAATATTTTCCAGTAGCAATATTGCCGGCAATATTTCTCTAGACATTTTAAACGTCAGTTTTTAAAAATAAGTTTTAATGAGATTTTCTTTTCGAATACCCCTCAGCATGGATTAAACCCGAAAATTTATTGTCGGACATTGTTGCAATACAATTTCACTCGTGAAATTGACATATTAACAGCAATGCACTCGAAAAATGTTTCGGGTTTAATCCATGCACCTGGGATATATTACAAGTAAAAATGTTTTATTTACTAAATGTAGTTTAAAATAAATTTGCCCTCAAGTCGCAAACTGTGATTAATATTAACAACTAAACAACACTTTTTTGTTAATAAACTAAACTAGTTAAATTGCATAAGTTATGCAATTAATTGCGGTTATTATATCAATATTGCAAGTTACACTCGCAAAATTTAAATTGAAAATTAGTTTCGTTCAGGAGTAAACTTAAGGTGATCCTCTACCCATGACAGAAAACAGTCAAAAACATTGATTCCGCACGCTATTCTATAGCGTTTATTATTTTGTTAAACATAAAAATAACAAATAATTTATATTTCAGGGAGAAACATAATTTTGGCACCCATATTTGTAAAAAATACTGCAATATTTGTAAAAGAGGGTTTTCAGGCGCCATTGTACAGCTTTTATTTATAAATGAATTAACATCAAATTTTAAAATGTTGTCAACAAAACTTGGATCTGCGAAATAACTGATCGAATTTTTGAAATTCGTTTTAAAATAGAAGATATTTCTGTTCAAAAAACAACAAAAATTGTCAAAATTTAAATTAACAAATCGATTTTAAAGCAAAATAAAATTCTGCATCAACAATTTTGTAGATTGTACTTTTATCTTCAACGCCATCTTTAGATTCTTATATTTAACAAAACAATAAGCGCTGCGGAGTGGCTGGCGAAATCTATGTTTTTGGCTGTTTTCTGTTTTCTGGAGGATCGTCTCAAATAGTCTACGTCGACACGTACCTAGACAATGACAATGACAATGTGTAGAGTAATAGACATTGCAAGGGGAATGTTCTTTTGTTCAAAATTGTTTAGTTATTGTAGTGTTCACTCCAGCACCGCATTGAAGATGATACAGTAAGAATCGAAACGTTTGCAATAATTACGAGTATTTGATTTTATTTCAATCCTTGCCCATCTTCCATCGATCCAGTTTAATGTTGGTCTCATTGGTCAATTTCGCACACGTGATCAGAAATGGAAGATATTCATTGCCTACAAAAATGTCAAAGTTTTCAGGAGATGTTAGGTAAAACATTATTAAATATGGTTATAAAATACAGCATGATGGAAAGGTTAAAATTCAAAAGGTAGAATCTCGATATCATTTCTGGAACATGAATATCTTCCTGAATAAATACCAGCATTTGCTCAGACTCTACGCATCAAATCCTATAACAAAGCAAATATTTACCGACGATTCAATATACCCCAGTGCACAGCCATTGCACAAAATCGCCGCGAGTAGACCAATACTCGGATAAAGTTCAAAACAATTATAAAACCTCTGGAATCGATGAGAACTCCGCATCCGCATACCGTTTGCCGGTTCAACGCAATTTAATATTTAAACATGAAGTTAAATGACTGCGCTGAAGAGCCTTGAGAAGGAAAAGCGAATGAAGTAATTTCAGCACATATATCTGTATCAACAACGACGTTAGATAAGCCGGAGGATTTCATGGCAAACTGAGATAAAGTGTCAGCGATAGAAAACGAATTTGAAACTAAGTTTGGAAGTAGTTGTTGTGTTGTACACGTGTAACTGACCCTTTTGACTTTAGACTTAAGACTTTGTTTCGAAACGTGATACGCTCATGGCTGTTCACATTCAATTTTACACCTTTATACTTCCCAACCTAAATAGGAGAATTTGTGATCACAATTTTCATCGATCTAGAGATTTTGATGAATGAATATTTGTCATCCTACTGAACCTATACGATTAAGGGCGCATTGAAGAGCTTAAATATGTCGATTTTCACTGGAAATTTCTGTGATCTCAAATTTATTTAAATTGTTTCTTATTAATTGCTTACATCAAAATATAGTAATTTTTCAGATTTTTTTAGTAACATCAATAAAAATGTTACTTAAATATTATGGACGTTATTAAAAAAAACTGAGAATTTTTTTTATTTTGCTGTTAAAATTTAATACAAATAATTCAATAAATTTAAGATGACAGCCGTCAGAAAGTGCTTATCGAAAAGCTTCATATACCCGCTACTACAGCTGCCTGAAACCAGCCCGAAACTCATACTTTGCCGCATCTGAGCAAATTGAAAAATACTGTAAAAGCGTTTCAGTTGCGAGTAAACTGTAAGTATATTATTGACATCAAGATAATTATTTTATAAACAATTAATAGAGATAAAATGGATTCGGAATGGATCTACAGATGTGCCTTGTTAAAATTTTAAAAATAAATTTATATCGAGATAAAACCGTGTAAAGTTCATGTACAATTTTTTATTAAAATTTTAAAAAGGCATAACTGTTAATTGCTCCTTTAAGTATATAATCTTTGTTGAAATGAAATGTTACCATTCTTGTACGAGATACAAAATACTCGCTAAGTTAGTACATTTTATGCAGGATTTTAGGAAGTAGAGTACATACTGGGTATCTATTTAAAATCTGTTATATAGGAAAAACAATGTTATTTTTAAATTATCTTAATTTCATTTTACACGAATGTTTGTAATTACAAAAATTTCTTTGTTTGTTCTCGAGAAAACGCAAAAGAAAATAATAGCCCATTTAGCATCATTTCAGAGCGCCATGGAACTAGAAATATTTTTTTGTTAAATCTTACCATTTTATTTTTAAAGTTAATAATTATTAAAAGTGCAGCTAAACATAGAAAAGTATAAGTGTAACATTCCTAGTTTCATGGTATTCTGAAATAATGCTGAATCTTTATCTATATTATCAAAAAGACATCCTTCCCTGGAAAATAACTACAAAGCTGCAAAAAAGAAGCATGTTAAATTAATATCTGATACTAAGCTGTCTTACTACCAGAATAAAAATTTTTCCACAAACAATATTTCAAAAAACGTTTGGAACATAATTAATAGTTCTAGTAAGAAGAACACTAGAGTCGATATTAGTCTGAGAGATGAGAATGTCCTAGTTGATGATCAGGTAAAAGTCGCTAATATTTTAAATAATTTTTTTAAGGAGGCACCTCTGATGTTAATCGATTCCTCGCGAAACAAAAATGAAAATGCTTCAGAATTTGGAAATAGTGTCAGATATAATGCAAATAACTTGTTTTTATTACCTTTTAGTGAAGATGAATTATACGAACTATTAAATAATAAACTAAAAAACAAGAAATCATCGGGACCAGACGAGATTCCCGGATTTCTTGTCAAAAATATTATTTCTCATATTATTCAACCTCTTACTTACTTAGTACATTTATCCTTTCAAACAGGATGTTTTCCTGAGAAATTAAAGTTGGCTAAAGTGATCCCTATTCACAAAAGGAATGATAAGTGTATTCCTGATAACTATAGACCGGTTTCTGTTACCTCCGCTTTTTCTAAGATATTTGAATATTGCTTTTTGGTGAGATTACAAAATTTCTTAGAACTTAACAAAATCATTAACAACAATCAATTTGGGTTTCGTGCTAAAGTCTCTACTTATGATGCAATTCAAACCTTAATAAATGAAATCACTTTTCACATTGAACAAAATCAGCAACCTGTCGGTATATTTTGTGATTTAAGTAAGGCGTTTGACTGTGTCAACCACGACTTATTATTAAATAAGCTTGAATCGATTGGCATCAGAGGAACTCCTTTAAACTGGTTAAAAACTTTTTTAATTGATAGAGAACAGTACGTTAGTTTATTGACCGAATCCGGCAAAATTATTAATTCTAATAAAGTCAAATTGAGCATAGGCACCCCACAGGGAACTATCTTAGCTCCAATTCTTTTTTGTTTGTACATCAATGATCTGTTCGATGCACTCGGCAATAATTGCTTAACTACAATGTTTGCAGACGATGTATCCTTACTCATCTCGAATAAAAACGAAGACATTTTGTCTGATATGTGTAATAATAGCTTAATGATAGTTCAAAAGTGGTGCAAAGATAACTCGTTAATATTAAACAACACTAAAACGAATTTAATTGTATTTCAAAATAAAAATGCAAAAAATATAGAACTTAAGTTGAATGATTTTTCCATTCACAGTACTGATAATTCAAAAATTCTTGGACTTCTAATTGACAAAAATTTAAATGGTAAGCAACATTGTGATTATGTTGTATCTACTGTCAGTTCCATGTGCTATCAAATCAGGCATTTAAAAACAGTACTGGGACACGATCATCTCTTAGTTTTTTATCATGCAATAGTGGAATCGAAATTACGATATGGAATTCTTTTTTGGGGCTCTTCTACACATACCACTAAAGTTTTTATTTGTCAAAAAAGAATTATTAGATGTATAGCTGGTATCTCAAGAACGCAATCTTGCAGAATGTTCTTTAAAAAATTTAAGATCATGACAATAGCTTCTCTTTATATTTTTGAAATTGCTGTTTATATTTACAAAAATAAACATACATTTCTATGTAATGAGGATATACATAACATCAACACAAGAAACAAATTAAAATTAAGAAAACCTTTAGCGAAATATAATTGCAGGCAAAACTCTCCTAATGTAAAGGGCGTAGAAATTTATAATAAAATACCAGATGATATTTTAAATTGTGTCACTTTACCAGGATTTAAATTCAAATTAAAAAAATTTCTAATTACTAATTGTTTTTACACTGTTAATGAATTTATGTGTTTTACTGATTGTAAAATCTAGTCAAATTTGTACTGTACCTGACGTATTTCATATGTATATATTACATCTCAGAAATAAATATGTATTATTATTATTATTATTATTATAATGTAATAAAAGTTTTTTTTTGCGTTTATCTCGAGAACAAAAACTGTGTATATAAGTTTTTATTTTTAGTCACATTTTGTATTTACTACTGTCACTTTCAACTCAAATCAATGGGGAAAAACTATATAAATTATTTTTAAATAATATTGATTTTCCTATATAACAGACTTCAAATAGACACCTGTATAAATAACGTAATAAAGTCTCTTCCATACTAGACATTGATTTTAGATTTAAATGGAATTATCACCACGAAACACATCAGTTTCTCAAGATCTAACTTGTGTCGGTTGTATAGTGCCATAATAACGCTCATATAGCACAGTTGTGGCTGGTGGGTTCGATTTAAATTGTAGCTTACTAAAATCAACCCCTGTAATAACAAACTTGGTATCTCATATTATGTTAAAGACATTACTATGTGGAGTTGTGTCAGCGTGAAATTGGTATATTAATATTACCACCATTAAAATGTATGTGAAAGTCAGTTACTGAAACTGCAATATGTTTCCTGTTGACCTGCAGAATAACTTGCTGAATACTCCGACTAATTAACTAATTATATTCCTGTTCATTAAAACTTTTTAGTTCTAACTTTGAGCATTGTTGCATACTGCATACATAACTAGAACTTATCGTCAAACAATTTGCTTTAAAGTTGAAGTAGATTAATTTTATGATGTTATTTTTCAGTTAAAATTAATATAAAAACAATACCTCCCTTATAAAATTTGAGGCGGGATATAAAAAATGTATCAAATGTAGTTCAAAATTGTATAAGGTATTTCCAATACTAATATACTCTTTTATATTACAGCTATATCTAAAATGCTAGAATCGCATTTGGTGTAAAGATAATTTATGATATGATTAAACCAGCTTATAGTGGAAAGTTGCAACAAGCAACAAAACGTTTTATTTAGTTATTATTATTAGTCAGCGAGTTTAGAACTTGCGAAAGCTTATTCACGAAGCAAGCATGCGAACCACTGAACTATAATTGCCTGTCACTTCTATAATGTACTCGTATGTAACCTGCAAAGATATCTTTATTTTCTATAAATGAACCTAACGTAACAAAATGGTAATTTTTATTTCGAAGCATTAAAAGATAATTTTTTAGTTCATTCAACGATTTAAGAATCAGTTCGGAATTCATTATATTTGTTTGAAAGAAATGATTTAATTATCACGTCGAAATGGTGGTCAACTAATTAATGTGTTTGTAGTAAACTGTAAATGTAAACATAATATAAATCATTAAACAAAATGGAATAATGGTTCTGTTATGTATAATAATAATTATGTTTAATCGGCTGACAGGTAGTACTTAAACATTCAACAATAATGTCTTTGTTCATTTGTTATCATAGTATCCAGTAAGTAATGTTATTACTCACCAGTAATTCAATTTTATTTACTTGTGTTTTTTAAACTGATTTTTCTTTTAAATCATGAAAACCCACAAAACACCTCCTCCGTCCATAAGAAAATTGGAAATAAATAAAAAAAAATTAAAAAATTTCATCGTACCTTTAAAGTATATTCTTCACAAGTTTAATAGTATATTCTATATTAAAGGACTAAAGTGCATGATTTAATCTTGAGGGTGAAGTTTATTTCACGAGCCGAAGGTGAGGGAAATAATCACCTGAGGGATTAAAGATACTTTAGACCTGTGGTATATACGCTATTTTTTTCACTTTATCCTCAAACGTATACAAAATAGTTTAAAAGAATACACATATTGTAATTTTGACAATAAATTTTTTGACAAATATTTATATCGTTACCATAGATACTCTGTAACAAATAGCATGTATTTACTTGACAACGGGATTAATTAATTCAATTCTTATGCTGGGTCCACACTTGAACATTTTAGTCCGAACGAACAGAACGAACTGAACGCGCAGAGCAGAATAGTCTGAACAAAAGCTCGTTGCGTTCGGCACATTCGCCGAATTATTGGTTTTCCAACATGCTTGAAGCATTCGCAGTGAATGTCAATAATGGATTTCAATTTGACGGTAGCATTTGGTGTTTTTTTAATTATTTGTAAGCTAGAAAAAAAATAAGAAAAGGCGAAGAAATATGGGGTAAGAATAAAATGCACACCATTGCTGACCTTGTGTATTCTTAGTTAAATTTGTGGCTTCTGGCGTAAATATAAGGTGTTTTATATGTATGCCAGATAATTCAATTTTGCTGACTGCTAAAAACTTTAAATCACATGCTGACCATTGCAGAACATGTTTATTTTCAATCAATATTCTGATATTTGGCATAATTATAAAAATTTAAAGTGTTTTATATATAAACCAAGTAATTCAATTTAGCTGACCGCTAAAAATTTAAGCTGACCTACACTGACCACAAATTTAACTAAGAATACACAAGTTCAGCATTTTTTTGGGTCAGCATTTTATTTATATATCCAGAAACGGGTAATAGGACACTTTATTATTTCACCTATTCTCATCCAAGCGTCATGTTTTAATAAAACCCATGCTTAGGGTTCCATAAGACATGGTGTTGCTCATAAATGTCTATTAATTACACTTTTCCCTGTCCCATTCCATTTTCAACACACAATAATTTATAATAACCTTCAAATACACACAATATAGCTGTCTATGTTTATACAACGAATGCTGCGATCAAGGCGATCAGCACGAACGGTGCGAATTCCCGTCAACTGAATGATTCGGCGAACAATTGTTTTCTTTGAGCAAGTCCGATTTACCGACAAGCAACGGAAAACATTTGGCTCGTTCGGTTCGGCTCGGAGAGACGTCCACACTTGGCGAATTCGGCTTGTGCGTACTGCTTGTTCGGTTCGTTCGGACTAAAATGTTCAAGTGTGGACTCAGCATTAGACAATATACAACAGGATTAAATACGAAAAATAATCCCTTGGGATCAAATTAAGTCCCTAAAATAAAGACTAAAGAAGAGTTTTAGTCCCGAAAGTGCAAAAAAATATGAACGTGCGGGAGATTGTAGACCTCACAATTTGTTTCATGGCTAATACGATAAAATATCAGAAAACCTAAGTTGGAAATTATTCTCCCGATAAACGATTCGCTGTAGCAAAAGCAAATTTAATAAAAAATTCACATTACTCATCGTTCGTCACAGCTGAAGTTATAGATTTTCCGGCATTATGTTTGTACAAAATTATACAAACAAAACATTATTAAATATTTACATTTCACCGGTAACAGTAGAAGAAGTCGGAAAGCCGTTCATTTTTCCCATTTCCGTTTAGAAAATAAACGCAGTCGTCGCGTTTTCTTCACATCCGACGCACTTGGAATACGGCGGGAATTTTAGTATTCTGAAATCGTGAGATTCTCTCTCTGATCTCGACTTGGAACGGATTCTGTAGATTTATCGACAACTTGCGCGGACTTTACTCCGTAATTTTTTATCCGCCTAACTGCAAGAAAACCATCACTTAATCACTTAACAATACAATGTAACCACTAAACATCAAATAAATAATTCTGAACATTTGGACCTGACATATAACCGATAAACTTGAATAGGGGATTTCGTGTTTTAAAGGCAAACTATGAATTAGTTACTACAGTACATGAACAATCTAGTCTTAGAAAAAATATCATTTTCTTTTAATTCTTAATAATACCATAAGTTAAGGTAAATAGTATTTTCCGATTAAACATAAAATAGAAAATTTATGCCGGTCTCACACCAATTTATTTTCACAGATTTACTTACCTTACCTAAATCAAATATATGTATTATTATACAAACTGAATAATTAAAATTTAAAAAATTGTGTTCAACTGTATACTATTACCTTGTTTTGTGACGCTGTTTACTGTCCGTAAACGGGTACTTTATTAGACTAGTACGATAAAAATGCAAAATTGTACTGATGTTAATATCAAAATAAATGTTATATTTTAATGCATTTAATTAAATTAAATATATAATTTCTTTTACTTTCTTTGAATCTTGTTCCATATCTTGAATTGCATATATTGATATTGTGCTAATTGTGAAGAACGAAGAACTAGAACATTTTTTCACAAATTTAACAATTTGAAAAATATCAAAATATTGTTCAACAAAACAACATCACACACTATGAAATGCGAATTTTTCAAATATATGAACATAATTATAAAATAATCTCATCTTTTCAGTCGAACATAAAGCCTTGTATGCAACTCGTGCATAATTGTACATTATAGATTCGCTTTAATTATCAGCCTCGCTTGCTGCGCTCACTCTGCTTCGGCTAGTCCAAGAAAGTTCTAAATTATGCACTTGTATCATAAATAACTATAAATGTCTCCTATGTTTGAAATAGGTTTTATCATTCCTGTTTAACTGTGGTATGGCCAGCCACGATGGCCGCGCGGTCTAACGTGACTAGACTCACTGTGGACCGAGCGGGCAGCGAGGTTCTAGGTTCAAATCCCACTGAAGAGCATGGGCGTTGTGATTGTCTAAACATTGATTTATATATAATTTGTATAATCTCATTTCACATATGTTACTGGCTGATAGGCAAGGTACCTAAAGCCATAGGGGTTTCCCTTTTTATTAAAAAAAAACAAAACAAAACTGTGGTATAATCAAATTAATACTCGTAGGTATACACATTATTTAGCTGCAAAGAATCTTTTTTGTAGTATACTTTCCACTAACAACTGTAAGTTTATAGTGGTGACTACACAGTATAATTTCTCTATATCTACCGATGGCTCACAATTATTATGCGAGGCTGCTTCACCCAAGTTAGGTAAAAAGCATGCTAGATATTTATGTAATACTACTAGCATTGCTGAAATATTCGTAAATAAAAATATCGAAACAGGCAATAAAAATATAGGTTAAAGTATCTTCTCTTTCAAATCTGATGAACAGAGTATATCCTACTTCTAGTCCGTATGAAAGAACATGCCCTTTATTCTTTATGCACACGGATAGATAGAGCTATTGTGCAATTCAGGCACGGCTTCACTTACCTTGGTCAGTGTTAACCTTTTACAAAAGATTGTACAGATAAAGATCAAATAACTCTACTGAAAAATATACTTCTTAAAGCTTAATTCAAACATAAATAACAATCTGGCGGCACCGCTGTAATAATAATGGAAATTTGAAGCGACGCTTGTTTATAGCAAAATAAGGAATACATTTTGGTTACATTATAAATAAAAATTTAGCTTGAATTTGCTATTGTTTATTAAGACGTAAGATAATTGTTACAATAAAGCACAATAACTTTACCTCCAGGATGCAGGATGGTGCATATTGAGCAATTTGGATGTAAAATGAGTAAAAAAACATAATTATTGTAAATAATTCAAAAAAGGTAAACAAATATTGATTGAGATTTCTTTATTATTTAGGTATATTATATTTTTTATGAAATCGTACAATAATGAGTTACTGTAGCACCGCTAAATCGTAGTGAAAAGTACAACTTTAGCTGCGCACTTTTCGACCAATCAGAGCGCTGCCTGTGCATGTGCACTCGATCACTGACGAGAATTGGCCAGAACGTAGGTCATTGTTGCTGCAACCCGTGATCACCATTGGTTTTGTGTTCACATTTTGCTTTAATGTTACAAATTTAGAATAATTTTTCGATGTCTTAAAGAATATTAGTATTTATATCTCGGCTGTAAAGATATTTTTATTACTCACCTGCTTCTTTTTTTGGTCTAGCGACCAAACATAATATTCCATATTCGTAATATGTATAAATAACTATCATTATTATTATTTACATTGAGCAATTAACTTTTTCTTTTTGTGTTGTGTTTTTTGAATTCCTGCTGATAATATTGTTGTAGGTGTTAATGTGAAGTATTTAACTGAGTGGGCCTATGATATGATTTTAATGATGACAGATAAATTAATTGTTGATAATTAATTCACATGGTTGTTTAAATGTATGATGTTATCTTGTATAGGTATTAATTATTTACAAATTTGAAACCATATTGACGGATTATTTGATTAACTACATTATGAACTAAATTATTCATCGTATATTTCATCGCTGCAATCTGGATGCTAAATTATAATTTTTATCAAACAAGTGTTAATTGATTGCTCGCAAATGCAAAATCCTTTTCTATCCGAAAAATAATCTCAATGAATCGAACTTAGCACTAATGAAGATTATCTAATAACCATGGAAATATGGTCTTGTATGCGTTTGATTTTGTTTTGTTAACTTAATTCCCTGTTAATACAAAGATTTTTTGAAGATTCTAAATCCTGAAAAAAATTAAATTCTCTATTTTGAAGCTATCAATGAGTTAGAAATTCTTCTTTTCCAGGACTCATTAAAGATTAAATTTCAATATTCAGAAGCATGAAAGAATCTTCAAAGAATCCTTATGCAATATGGAAGCTTCTTTAATTTAGAGCAAGCTGGAGAAATCAGAACAATATTTTCAAAATATTGAGTCCTTTAATGACAAGGATGATTAAAGACACGTTTTAAATAAAAAAGGGTAAATGTGGAAAAGGTTTCAGGGTGGTAACAGGTTGAGGGTCACTAAGCAACGCCCGTCCAACCCACGATCGATACCTACTGTCAGACTATACACTATAGTTTGTTTTACTTTTCTTCGATATCATCTATCGTTTATCCTTTGTAATGAAATTATCACTTGCCACCTAATTTAAGAACGAACATATCTTGTATTTGCGTTTTAGAAAAGAAACGTCATTACACGAAACTTTTTTCATTCCAAGTTGTTTCAAACTCTCAACAGATATGAATGTTCTACTTTTATATTTTAAACCGTGTTTTAGTAGCAGCTAATACGAGTACTTGCGAAGATGGAAACTTTTCAACTTTTCACAGTGATGCCTTTGTTTAAACTCGTGCTCGAATAATTAAACATTCTACTGATTAGTCCTATAATTATTTCATTGTACAATTTCTTCAATTGTGTAAAGTTCCTGACCCTAGTATATAGCACACTATTATAATTTGTTCTCAACTTCGCAAAATATAATTCAACTTCCATCATTATTGTTATACGGATTCTAATTTGTATGCACTTTGAGTAGAGTATTATTCACAAGTTTGGCGAGAGTGCATTTGACTGAAATTTGTTCGCAAGAAAATTAAAATATGTTCTATCTTAAGGTTCCCTTCGTCGGGCTATTATGAGTTTAATCAAGATTAAAAATTCCAGAGGAAATTCTTTTGGGCCCGGAAATGGTTTAACTACCGTTTTTCATTACTTCACATATTTGTAAGCTGGATCTTTGACCTTAAAAGTAAATATAAACAACTTTTAAAGTTTTAACAAGAACCATTCCATACAATTAGTTCAGCGCTCTTGATATTGCATTGCACCAAACCATTAAAGACAATCATTCCTCAGAGAATAAAAACTTCTATCACACGGATAATTTTACTTTGTTAAGTTTAGAAAATAAGCTAACCTATTTTCTGTTAAACAAATTAAAATGTTGAATAAAAAAATACTAAAACTCCAAATTATCGCAAGTAATATAACTTGTGCTATGATTATCATCGGTGATAGCATGAATTAGGCGTTGAAAATTGACCGAGTGCGCAGCACTAGTTCAATTTCCTGAAGACCTAACGAATGCTAGAATTCACCTATGATTAATCATAGCTCGAGTTATATTTGAGTAGAATATATAATAAATGAGTACAAAATGTTTGATTATCTATATTTTTTCAATAGCTGTCAAAAACGTTTTAAATTCTGTTTACCTTTCTCAATTTCATCTTCACTGACATTTCCCCACTGACTACAACCAGGTTCATTCATTTTAAGTCTTATTTTTGACAAACAGCAATATTTTGATTAAGAAACTGACAGTAGGAAATTAATAAACAAAAACAGTTGACATGTAACAGCAACAGCGGTGGTAAAAATATCTTTCATTTTATAGCATCTTACTACCCTATTACATCCAATCAAATTAGTCAAATATGTACCACGTGATACATGAATTATATATTCGGTATAATAAATATATTCTTCTATGCAATTATTGTGATCGCGCATTTTATCTTTGAGTTTAAGACAGTATATAAATACTTAATCCAAAAGCCATAAAAGTATAAAAAAATTGTTATTTATGTAAAATAGTGTTTTTATTTTTATTATAATTTAGGTACCTATAGTTTTTTTTACCAAAAAACTAGATGCAATTATTTTTTACTGAAGTGCAATGTCTTTTATTTGAACCATTAATATAATGCAGTAGGTTATATTTATTTTATTTTCTTTAAATTCATACTATGGAATATCCTGTAAAAAAACTTAATTTTTATTGTACAGGGATCATAATATATGATGACAATGATAGTTAGATAAAAACATGTAATACATTTTTTGATAGAACTGGACATGAACAATTTTGAATATATTTTTTCATAGAATCTCTCAAGTCTTAAATTAAAACGAGGGTTAATGAACTAATTATTATTTATTCTATCTCAACGTTTCATTAATTAAATATTTGTTTTGCATGAAAGATGAAAGAAAAGAAAATTTATACTTATGTATCACATTTTAGATTGGCTGGTTTTATTACAGAAAAGTGTAAGTAATCCTTGAATTATACGATTTTTAAAGCAACCCTTGGATCAGTCGAAAAATATTTAGCTTCATCTTAGAATCCGTGAGCAAATATTTACATTCGCATCTGAACAAATGCGTTCAATTTTTGTTTGGAGGGAAAAACAAACCTGCGGTCGCGGTTGATATATTCCGTTTTGGGGGCGGCGGCAGGTATTTGTTTGACTTGAACATTGTGTGGGCAGCGACTTAAAGGCTGTTCACTTGGTGTCGTCTTATTTCATCTCGGGCGTTTTATCCCTTTCGGGGAATCCAGTAGCAGGCTTGACCAGTTTCAGGAACTGCCTCTACCTTTGACACAGCACAAAGCTTTAAGCTTGTCCTATATCTCACAATTTTTTTTTGCCAATATGGGCTATCGACTATGTACTAAGCAAGTTTTTAAAGGGAATTTGTTTAGCTGCATGTTTCCGGTATCGACAACAAATTGAAGTCATAAGATTACTTATTATAAATATGCATAAAAACTAAGGTTTACGTTAATAAAAAATAAAAAATAATAACTTGAAGTACAGTGCACCCCTTTCAATCACCCCCTTTGTGGCGTGTTCGAGATGTTAGGGTCAGTTATAGTTTTGAAAGCCTTTTGCGAGTTTGTTAAAATGGAGCTAAGAGGACGGAAGTAATCTTGTCCCCTAAGTATTTGTGAAATAAATATTTTACTTCTATGACCTCCTATCCTACTATGTCAAAGTTTCCGGAACAGGTCAAATAGGGTAACCAGTAGGGCTGTCAACGGATTCCGGCTGAAACCGGTAACCGGATAAAACCGATAATGAATAAAACCGGTATCTGGCACTCAAAATCAAGAAAAAACGGTGGAAAGTTTGTAAAATACTTCATAAAGAAATTAATTTAGTTAGAGTATAGGTTATAATCGAACGTTACGGTTTTAAAGAAGCATAACACGTGAAAGTAAATATTCATTTGTATGCTTTATACGAATCTATATTTTGAATAAACAAAATTTATTCAATAATTTAAAAAAAATTACACAAAAACTCAAATGATTTATCCAGATCATGAAATAAAAAGGATATTTTGATTCATCTAGTAGATGTTATGTCATTCGCAAACACAATGCGCATTTACGGGCTCCGGATATCTCGAAAAAGAATTCTGGAAGTATCCGGATATCGGATATTAAAGATGAATTCTGGGTACCGGATATCAGGTTCTAAATCCCGAATAAGAGATTTCGTATAACGCATCACGGATTCCGGATTTTGGATTCCATGTTTCGGCTACATCCGGTTGCCGGATTTTTTTGGCTTCCTGATACACGCATATCCGGATAAATTTTTCCCGATTTTGACAACCAGGTATGGAATTCTCGAAAGGGATGAAACGTCCGAGATGTAATACCACTGCACCGTTCACTCCCACCCTCGCCCTGTCGATAGCCGATTAGCAGATAATGTCGCGATCGCGACGCGATCCTGATTATCCGTCGCTGACGGTAATCGCGCCGATTTGAAATTGAAAACTCGCGAGGGAGTCCGTGTCACATAAACGAACAACGGACAGGCTTTGTTTTTCACAAAAATTCAATCACTGTGCCAGCAGGACTATTTTTATTAGATAAATTTTTTATTGTGCAGTTTGTCCGTTATCGTGTAATGCGATTTTATGTTCCACTGACAGTTGCAGAAGACAATAAAACTGTAGATTTCAATAGAAGTGAATAAAAATATTATGACATTAATTGAAAGCACTGGCTATAAAATCGACGATTTACTAGTCGTTGGAGGAGCAATTTGATAGTGAGTTGAGATAATGTTCATGACTGGAAAATTAAAACTTGTCATGTCATGTGTTATGTCATTATGTTGAATATGGTAACTTAATAGAAAAAGAGAATTGCATATAGATTGTCACATTCATTATTTCTTTTGACATAACATTAGAGTTTATTTGTGCTCAACGTTCACTGTTATGTCTATGTATGTGCCTGTCAAAACTGTACTATAATTTTAAACGTTGCAAGTGTTTTGTGCCCAGTACAAGAATGGTAAAATTTGGGCTGGTTTTAGGCAGTCGTAGTAGTGGGGAAAAGAGTGGAATGGAAAAAAAGTAAAATCGAGAGTATTTGAGGAATACGGAAAAAACGTAGACGGGTTGCTTAAGCACAGCTCTCTGCATGTGATGACGAAGAAACCCGGAGTGTCGTAGTTCAAGTCTCAAAGTTTCTTGGCAGGCAGTGGCAAAATTATCTTGCAATTAAATCGCATTCTTCATGGTGACCACTTGATCATCTTAAATGTTTCCTTTCCGATGCAGTTTTGACTTTTAAAGATCGTTTCGTTGCACGTAAGATTTGAACTGCACCAAGACGAATTGGTCTAGAAGTGGTTGGATTCCAATTTAATAACATCTACCATTCTATAATTGAGAGTAAATCCTGTTGAATGGTTATACCATTAAAATAAAAAAAATGTAGATAAAAATTACTAATAAAATAAGTTTATCAAAAACTAGAATATGCTTGGGAATAAATTTACCAAACTTTAAAGATAATCAACAAGTATAAATTTAAAAATTATCATTCTCAATTTTATTATAATGTTTCTTGCAAATTTTTCTGATATATATATATATATATATATATATATATATATATATATATATATATATATAAACGTGTCATATTTTCTATTAATTTGACTCCGTTGTGACACTTTACACAAAAGGTCAATGTCAATAGACATAACATGACATAAGTTATGTGACCAAGAGCACGTGAGTTAGTGTTGGCTGTAGAATGTCAGTGAAATGGAATTAGGAGGATTGCGTGGAATTAGGATAATAGTTAGGATTGCAATCACAATGAGATGAACTCGGACAGTGTTTAATTTTTGATGAATAAATAAGCGGAAGCTGTGTTGGGGGTGTGTACGCATGCGTGGTGCTCTGTTGAGAGAGGAGAGCCGGAGCGGGATGTCGGCGAGAGAATGAAGAGAGGTGTGCGCGCTGATCTGCCGCAGCCGCGTAGCAGTAGACTAGTTGCAGGCGCAGGCAGCCTCAGGAACGGAGCCCGGGAAGTGTCCTAGTGCGTGAGCCAGTGCTAGTGTTGTCACCTAGTGATGCCGCAGTGACTGCAGAGTGCCGTCCCAGAGTGTCCGTGTCAGTGCGCGCCCCTGCGCCGCCGCCGCCGCCTCCGCCCCCACACCAGCTGCGGCGGCGGACACGACCACCACCACCCACGCTTGCCTTAACGTCAACATCCAACACTTACAACTATACAATTACAATTCAGCTTGCTGCGTGTATTTTTTCACCTCGCTTCAGATATTATAACTCTACAAATATATTTTCGTTATTAATTAATTTTTTATGCGACACAAGAACCCGTCCAAGAACAATATAATCAGAAACGTCCACGTGTACTTTAATGAATTAACAAATTAACGTGTAAAACAGCAGTGCCATTATTTACTAAGTTAGCGAAACGTAACCTAACCTCTCGTAGTTGCCGGGTCGCGCGCGCTGCTTGCCGTCCCGCCGCCCGCGCCGCCCCCGCACTCACGTGACTCGGCTGTAATGTGTCCCACCACACAAGGCCATCATGTTTGCTATGACGGAATATTTCGGCGAGTTCGCCCTGCCGAGGTAACGTATCCACAGCCAACATCTTCTTCCTTTGTGATGACAGCGACAAGCATTCCTCTTTACCGGTGCTCCGGATTCCTACACTGTTTCACCCAATGCGACCGATTCTTCCTTTCCCATCTACAAATACTTTACATTCTTTTTCGCAACTATTTCAGATTGCCAATGAAAGCGGTCTTCACACTACTACATTCAGAGGAAATACATCTTTACAATAAATATGATATCGAAAATCGGATTCTTTCATTGTTTCGATTACTTCTGTACACAATGCAACTTAGTTTTCCACTACTACTACATTTAAGTTTCTCAATGAGAGAAAACACATCTTCATAATATTATGATATCGAATAAATACATTTTTTCGATTTCACACTGCAACTTAGTATTCCTCCACGATTTACATAAAATATTTTAAATTATATCCTTTAAATATTTCAAATTGCCAACTAAAAGGGTTCTTCGGCCTATTACATTCAAGCTTATCTATGTAAAAATAATAGAAAATATACCTTTAAAATATTAATGATGATATCGGGAATCAGATTTCTACATTGTTTCGATTATATCCTTACACAATGCAACTTATTTTTATTTTTCTACTCCTGGTATTAAAATATCATTTAACGAACAGGTTTTCATAACGCTAAATAACATTTTAAACACACTTCGACAAGCAGTGGCTTTGGCCGTTTTTAGTCACGGGCTGAACATAGCAACTGATATATTAAGCACGGGGTGAAGTTGGCTCCTATATTATACATTTAATTTTTGTGAAATACTGGGTGAAACTAATTATTTCTATCAGTCAGTGTAATTTTTTTCCCAATATAACAGTTAAATACTGCCTAAGTAGAATTTTGTAGCTATGTATTCCTAATATCATTATGATTTAATCTAAATGTTCAAATAATTTTATATGAAATTTTACATATTTATGTTGTTTAATTTGTGGTCGTAGAAAAAGTACCTATAGTATGTGACTCGTTTATAAACTTTCTATATACTCGTTTTTTATACATACGCTGCGCTCGTTCCTAAAAAAACTCATGACTAAAATGACGTTTATAAAACTTGTTAAACTATTAGCATTCACAAAAACTTTAAGTACATGCTTTCTTGCAACTATTTCAAATTGCCAATGAAAGTGTTCTTACCACTACTGTATTCAAGTTTCTCTATGTGCAATAAGAGAATATACATCTTCATAATATTATGATATCGGATTACAGTTAATTTACCTACATAATATACTTTAAATTTCTTCCATTAAATATTTAAAGTTGCTAGTGAACGTGTTCTGCACACTATTACATTTAAGCTTGTTCGGGTATAATTAGGAAAAGAATTCTTTATAATATTATCGTGAAGTCATACTGTTCATAAGAGATATAAATGCGTCTCTAGTGAGAATGACAATCAGTGAAACAGTCCCTCTTTATTATCAGCGAAGCAATGAAATAAAGTGGGAACATGAAAGTTCTTGAAAGGTCCTGTGTGATCATAATTAAATTTTATACCTTTTGGCCTTAATTTAATAAGATCCATCGAGTGTGATGTTCTAAGTGCATTGACATTTTGAAACTAAATCGATTCATCAGGTGTTAACACCAGTTCTCCGAAACGATAATTTGAAAAGGTTCACTGAAAAAGTGCTAGCCAAACTTAATTTCAGCGTTTTGGGTTCGAAAAACAATAACACGTCAGGATGTTTTATTTGACTCTTGTTTTCGTCTGGCAACATGTTTACTAGATCGTCGAAAACAAATTTCCAAACATATTTTTTCAGGACCTTTTCACGATTTTTATTAAAAAACTGAAACAGTGACGTTAAACCAATATGCTAGGCATATATCACTATTTTACATAGTTGAGAACTAAGTTCTGAGTTCAAAGTTTCTATTTCTCTTTTTCACGGCTCAGCGAATCATAATATTTTCCTGTAAATGATGAATTATGACGTCTGTGTCAGAGATATAACTATTGTTAATGGCCAGACTTTCTTAACTTTAGTCGATACGCGTCAAAACAAAATAATCTCCGCCAGACTCCATTATTTTTCTATTTTTTTTCTATTCCAGAAAGAAAGAAACTTATACAAGTTACATTTTGTGTGCTATGTGGAAATACGTACCTATGTATCCAATCTAAAATATACAATTTATTTTCAGATGAAATATTAGTAGTTTTATAACTACATTCAATATTACTGAAATATGAAATTGGAATACAACTACAAACAACAAATTAATTAATGTGCACCGATATAATTTAATTTCAATACAGTATATGGTATCTGTTTTAATTAGTTTTTAAATTTATTGTATTAGGCTTCACAAACTCACAAACAGTGATTAAAAACCATAACCCAGTTGACTCTAACTAGTTGATTAAAGCAAAGCATTAAAATTAACAATGGAAAGTCCCGTTAGGAGAATTTATTTCCTTTATAATTTTTGCAGCATTTGTTCGGGAAATGCAAACCATGCCGCCCAATCCACAGTTCACTGAGTGTAAGGGTGCGAATTGCGATATAGAATAGTAAATTGAGCATAGGATTTTGCTCTTTAAAGCTGGATAAATAAAGGTGTTTATCTGATGAAAGATGTGGATACTGTTTGTTATGCGTGAAGCTTATATCTGTTATTGTTCAATTAATTAAGGGATGCTATTGAATTCATTGTATGCAAATTCCGGAAGTAATAACGGTTGAAGGAAATTGAGCGGATTTCTCTTGAGAGGATTGTGCTGTTTTGTTTACTTTGTCTTGTAATGTTCTTTTTTCTATTATGTCCGACACAACGCAACTTCGCACTGAAAGAACAAAAATTGATCCATGATATATAGCATAAATTGTTATTGATGGTTACATGAACTCATACACCTTTTGATACAATTAATTTCGAAACAGTTGAATATGAGTTTGATGTTACAGTGCATAATACGAAAGAAGATTTAATTATCAAATACAGTATACATATTATTTATCTATGTATTTATATGTCTTACACTATTATATACTTGTTTCTTTTCAATAATTCAGAAATCAACAAATACATTTTCGATTGATTCATGTTTAATACATAGACTAAACCAATGCACAAATCATTGTGAGAAACTATCCTGGATAACAAGACTTGACACTAACAGTCGAATTAATAAACATTACTCAAATTAAGCAAACCCTTCAGTGACGTGTAACAGGTGTAGGACCTAAGCAATGATTGGTTAATAGCTAATGTACTGAGCACTGACAGTTATTACTCCACTTAATTGTCATGCAAATTTGCGCAACAACTAAGGTAACAAGTAGGAATTACTAAAACTAATCATTTTGCGATTCAGTCTCCCCAGATTATACTTTCGATGTTTAACGTCTCGTACTGGTATATACTTATTATTTTTCCTAAAGAAATAATTGCATTTGTCCACAAATTTTTTATTCATCTCAATAAATAACCGTAACTAGATATTTCTGGCAATTTAAAATTATTATTACTAGCTTACGAATATTTATGTTCTCGTTAGAAAAAATTAAAAGAAAACCATATAATTTTAATGCACATAAAACGAGTATTTAGTAGTACCTACATACCACCATAAATTTCACATAAATTTATCTAATCTGATGCTAGTTATAGTTTAGGTTTTAACTGGATATCCATCAGTAGTGTTGTTTTGCATTTTATTTCATAATCTTATACATATAATTATATTTATAAACAAATTTCATAATGATATTAACTGCTGCTCCACGTGGTAATGTTTACATTAAAGTCGCTGTATAACTTAATCAGTACAACATTTCGCTTAAAGACCGTTGAGAGTACGTGATCGTAATGAGTATGATTTACGTTCAACCTATACAATCTATTAATGTGATGGTTCTATTAGTACGCGCAAAATATAAAATTGCATTATTGGTGTTGATAATGAAAATGAAGCAGGTGGAAACAGTAGGATATATTATAATATCTATAATAATATACAGCAAGTGTCTGTACTTCGGGAAATAAATAAGGGTATATTAGATGACGTGTTGAACGTGGAACAGAAATAATTATTTAAAAAATTCGCAGAATTATAGATACCTAAGAGTAGCGTATTTTATTAAAAGCAACTTAATTTAAATGAATTTTTGGTGAAATGAGCCCTGTATGCAAAATTTCATGAAGATGGGACAAACGGTGTTGATCTTGATGTTTAACCATCACCCCTTGTAGTCTAAAATAGTGGTGAGCAAACATTTTAAACGGCGAACCAATAAAAAAAAATTCATTTACTCAAAGGCCCACCTAGGTAAGATAGCAAAATTTTTGTATTCGAAATTTTTGCTGGGGAATGTTCCTTACGGAAAAAGCGCCGCAGGCGAAAATTTGTTTGGGTTTAAGGTCAAAGGCTGTTTCATTAAAGTTTAGTTTTGTCATACAGGAGAAATTATATAATTATGTTTCCCTTTTTCTCTTATGAAAATAAAATAAATAATACATTTTTAAAAATTTATGAAGTAAATGACCATTTATGTTCTGAAATGGCGCATTGTTCAAAAAATAAAAACTAATATATTAGTGGTCGCAAAGAAGCACAAGATTTTTAAAATTGCCGTCTGTTAAACGGAATCTTTATTTATTTTTTATAATTGTCATGGAAGAAAATGCCGGTGCAGTGAATAAGGTCAGCAATCACTTATGTGCAGCAAGAACCGTAAAAAAATTAAATTAAATTACGTTCAATCAAAAGTAAACAAAAATAAATGCTCCCTCCTACCATAAAAATAAAAAAAATAATATGAATTATAATTTTCCATGCTTTTTATAGAATTTGTAAATTTTATTTTAATTTCATGAAGGACCACCCAAATTTCGTAAAAGGGCCACATGTGGCCCGAGGGCCACCACTTGCGCACCACTGGTCCAGATGTAAATACAAAACAAACAGATGGATAGACAGACATACAAACTTTCAGCTTTTATATTAGATTATATGTTTTTCAGTCGTATATCAGAAAATATAGACACACCCCTATCCCTACGTTCACCACGGTTTATCATTCAATTCAATTCAATGTATGTTCAATAACAATATTATTTATTGTTCTCTTTATTTTCCTAGGTGGGCAGGTATAAAGCTTGCAATAAATAAAAACTTCAGAGCTGATAATATCATTTAAAACATTTGTTGACCATCAGTTTCATTGTAATAAAGTTTAATAATCTTTTTCAATTTTCCTCCATGAATTTTTCGTGAGCAGCAGCAACAGCATCAGGTCGACAAGAACACAATTCATTTCCCTTGGTCTGCACTTTGGTTTTATTTATCCGATTGGCTGTGGCTCAATATTAAAAAAAGTTCCGGGTCGTTCGTGCCCTGCCCCAGTGGCCGCCACTTCATGAATGCACCAGTTGGACGGCTTCCAACATCCAACACCGCTAACGTAAAAATTCGGGACACGTTATTCTTCCGTGGATAATTTATTTTTTAAACACTGCGACAAGCCGTGCCTGCTGTTTATGGGGTGTTATTGCGGCGTGCAATATACTCCGGTACTCTGTTACTGGTATTTAGTGACGCGTCTAATTTCCTGTTTAATTATTGTTCAATTTCAAGCAGATTTGTATTTCGTGGCACGCAGTTGCTTTGTCAACTCATGCGGCTGGTATTAATGCTGGTTTGCGAATTTGCCACATAGTGTTATGCAATTAATAATTAGATATTAACTATGCAGTTATAGCTAATAGGCATATCATGCTCATATTACATTGCGGGTTATAATAATTTATATTGAATTAGGTTGAGGGCAACACGTACCTACTAAACATTTCTAAGCGGCTCGTACAAAAGAAAGGTTTTGTATTTTATGTGTAGCCTGTATGGTATTATATGTGTCCCCAATGATCTCTAAAGCTGTTCTCATATTTTTCTATGCAAATCATTTCAGAAATGCCATATGTCTATTATTGCTTCAATATTTGTCATGTATAGTTAAAATTACTCTGTATTTTAATATCCAGAGAACCTGAAGACCTAACAACCGAAATCTGAAACGATACCGCTGGACCAAACTGTACACATGAGTTAAGAGCTTTGTGATGATAATTTTGTATTCATCAATTATTGATGTAATAAGCTTTAAATTTAAAATATTAAAAATAGTTGCTTGTGACTAATATATTAGGTACCTACCTATTTATGTTCAACCCTGAATTGAACAAACAATAATTATTCCTTAAATGAAATTAATTTACTTTTACAGGTTTTGAATTATATAAAAAGTAGTTCTTTAGAGCCATGCTAGAATTATCGTTGTCAATTTCAAAAATGAATTAGTAATCTCTTAATTTGTAATATATACGTAGAGCAATATAAATTTACTATATTAAATTAGTATTTTCCGATATTTTTTGTAAAAATACAAATGATTTTTTACATAGGTAAAAGTTTTATAATCTTTCTTAATTGTAGTAAAAATATACACAAATAATTAGAATTACATGCCTACATTTATTGTAAAATAAATATTACATAATAATTAGGTACAGTACCTACCTACTAATTTTTCATATTAAGAACGGAAAATTTGCTAATTTATGTAAAAATTGAAATTACATACATCTTCTAGAAAAAAATTACTATAATTTTTCTGTAGAATCACGACTATTTTTTACAGTGTATGTATTTTTTTTTTATTGAATACGTCAATACCTGTAGCTGGAAACTCGTTCTCGTTAACTATAAAATTATATAAAATATAGATGCCATTTTTAAATTAATACAAAACCTTTGAGGTATATCAACAAATAATTCACAAATCCTTTTTATTATGAATATATCAATCAATTATTCAAAAACAACTGTAACAGAAATTGTAGTAAATTTCTGCATGTTCAGGACAGTTAATCAAAATAAGTGTTATTTCTCATGTCTAGAATATATTTCACACATTTATATTTACTATGAATGAAACTGAACTTCAGAACTACAATTTAAATTGAAAATTCCACTCTCTTCCTTTGTTTTAAAGAAAACAATTGCCATTCAGATCGACTCGATTTTTCTATAAAGTACAAGTGACCTTGACCTAGTCCCAGTTTCCTTATTAATTATTACTCACTTATTTCTACCTACGCAATAAATAATTTTCTCAAGTCATATCATACACGTGTAAATAATAAATAAAACAATGCGTTGTTGTTTTTTTTTCTGCGTTTTTCGCTAAAATTCTGCGTGCTGATTGGCTGAGTTGATCAACATGCACTCAAACCTTCGCGTGACTACCTCACATGATGTTAAGTTGGCAGTCATTCATATTTAATCATATGAAAAATTGAGCGGTTAGTAAGTTTATTGAACATAAATTGTAAATTAATGAATAGTTGATATGGAAATTGATTCTGGCATCGAATATTGAAGGCTTTTAGGCAAAAATCGTTCAACGCAGTTAATGGGTACCGGTTTACGATGCAATTATACAGTAAATTTATTCTGATTTACAATAATTTAATGGAAATTTAGTTAAGTTAAATTTAATTATTGTTCATGGCAGAGTAAATTGTAATTTAAATGGATATGAATGGAGTAAAGATGTAAATAACTATTCACATTCGGCACAGTGTTTAAGTTTTTTTCAGTTTTATTTTTTGACTTATTACGGAATCATTCACAGGCATAGACGTAGTCAGAGGGTTGGGGGAGCATGGGTTTACCAAAATTCTAAAATAAAACATTTATTTCATTAATTTTTAAAATTTAGTAGTTATTTTAATTTATGTAAGTGAAACAGAGTAAAATAATACGTAATTTCCCTTGTATGAAAAAATTTATATTTTACCCTTCGACCATAATATATAGGTAGATAAACGACGCAAGCTTTTGTTGTGAAGCCAAGAATTATCGTATCAGGAAGAAGAGGTGTGTATTATTTTATGGAGCGTTGCTGTTTGCGTATTTAAGATTGTTTACTCACAATCACTATATAAATATTTTAATGGAAATCGGCTGTCACAACAAACACAATAATAACAGAAGTCAGCAATGTGCAACACTCCACAAAGTTATTTATTTTCTCTACTCGCCTTCAGCTGCTATTCACCGCTACCGTACTTCTTGCCTTCACAACACTGTATAGCACAGCATTGAGTGTTATCTGTCTATCATATTAATGGTCGAAGCTTTTACCTCTTGAATCTAAAAAATACACTGATTAAATTTAAGATAATATACATATAGCTAACCTACTTCCAATAATAGGTATCATTGATATTATCAATTAAAATATTTCAAAATATAGAATAAAAGTCTTGTGATTCTCACGTTTACGCATTTATGTTAGCTTAGCTTAGCCCGTTGTAAATCATAAATATTAATATCTAATTTGTTATTTTTCTCCAAAAACCTGTAGGCTTTTGGAATTTTTAAATTTAAAATTTAAATGTAAAGCTCAATGAAGTACCTATCCCCTTTATTAAAAAGCCAAATAATTAAATCAAAAATCAATTAATAAAATATTATTTTTATAAAACCCAAATTTAAAATCTTCGGCAATGTTCGTAAAATTCACGAAATTAATCGTAATTACTTCATAGTAAACATAGACATTGCATATTTGTTCGTTTAATCTTGTCGAATAATAATTAACCAGTATTAGTTTGTGTACGGCATCGAAACCAGCAGAGTTCTATGCATGACATCGATTTTATATTGTGTATATAGAGATATTCTGATATTTTAGTGGTGTTGTATTTGTTATTTATATTATAAATATGCACAATGTGAATTATGGTGTGGTATAAATTAATAATATTTATATTAAAATTTTAAACATTTATTTGTGGGTGTAATTTGAGGTTATAAACGACGGCATCGGTGACTCGCCAACGTGAAAAAGGTTTGTTTTAATTTTTGTATAAGTAGTATTATTTAAATAGATGGAACAATTTTATGTTCTGAACTTAAAACTAGAATTATTTTTAATTCTTTTGATGATAATATTTATTCATTTATCAAAAATAAGTAGGTACCTATATGAAAAATAAAACTTTATCAGCTGACTTTTTGACACACGGCAATGCTACAATATATTAGGTTCATTATTTTGTGCGTTACAGTTTATAATGCAATTGTATGCAAAAGTCGTTACTTACAGTTTCTAGTTAGTAACTCACTTACGATTTGTAAAATATTTACAGTGACACTTTTCTTCGCTGTAACGAATGCTACAATTATATGTGTTTATTGACTATGGTTTAATAGTATAACCGATGAGTAAAACAAACTATAATTTTTTGTTTTATAATGAATAATCAAAACAGAATTTTATTTGTTATAAACTTATAGAAAAGGATCATATATGATAGGTATCTAATACTAATTTTGTTAAACGCGTTAACCTAAAAATAAAAATGTTATGGTTAAAGTAATTAAGAAATTACTCGTGGGTTAATCGAAGCTTATAAAATTGATTCTAGTCTTATAGTACTTATTTTTAATCTGTGTAAAGTATTAACGCACAAGTACCAATTATTATTATTTATTACAGTTTCTTTGTTACAATATTTTATTTCAAACCAACACTACACGAATATCTTTGATTTTTGTTTTGTAATAAATAAGTAAAGCAAAGCACAATGTGTTGTGTTACGTGACCGACTGTAATTCTGACAAATCATGTTTTAATTAAGTAAATTACACAATTAAGTTAAACTGCACAAAAATCTCCCTTGTCGTATAGGTACTCTGAGTTACAACTAACAACCAAAAGTACCAGCGACTTGTCGACTGGTAACCACACATAAATACTTACTAAACTATATATTTATATCGAT
Source organism: Agonum fuliginosum (assembly GCA_947534325.1). Lineage (NCBI taxonomy): Eukaryota > Metazoa > Arthropoda > Insecta > Coleoptera > Carabidae > Agonum > Agonum fuliginosum. The sequence continues at coordinate 7,869,538 of OX384031.1, forward strand.
GACTCACAGAATGTATGACTATCACACCTAATTTGGATAAAAGGTCTGATAGATAATGTTTGAGATAGCACAGTAGTAGAGTGCTTGTCTCTTACATTATGCCTTGAGTTCGAGAATCCGGATTAAGTGTGAAATTTTCACTGCTTAATTCGGATCTCGTCACCATTGCAAGTTGGCATACAATTAACTTGGCAACCACTAAGCTAACGGGTACCGGCTAGTGGTTGTGGAAAGGACTTGCGCGAGAGGATTAGATGGATGAACAGTAGGTATTAGCTGAATCTCGCCCATTGTCGAAAGTAGGAATGACGAAATTCGAAAATTTTGGCACCCGGGTACCCGAAACAACTACCCGGATAATACCCGTTACCCGTTAAATACCCGTTATCCGTTAAATACCCGATACCCGTTAAATACCCGATACCCGATAATTACCCGATACCCGTTAATTAACCGATACCCTTTAATTACCTCTTATCTTTCAGTGCCTGATATTTGTAAATTATCTGTTCCCTTAAATTAGAAGTTCATTTTTTAAATAAAATTATTTGTTATCGTTTTCATTTTTTATTATGAATATAAAGAAATACACAAATAATACAAAAATAAAACAACACAATGTGTCTAAATGTGTATAGAAAACAATAAACATAAATAAATAAAATTCATGATGATCATGCACGCCTGCGCAACGCGCGAGTATACTAGTATCGCGTAGATTTAGGTTTAGGGTATTCGGATAATAAACAAGTAACGGGTACATTTCGGGTATCGGCCCAAGTAGCATTTGTTGCTGTATTTTGAATATCACAACGTCATGAGAACAGTTTGAATATCTTTTTGGCAATAATTACCATAAATCAAGACCTTTCTAAAACAGTTTGAAAACGTTTTCTTTACGTAAATGGGGAATTATATTTTGGTTGTGAAAACGTTGTTGTGTCTTATTTTTTAGCCATTTTATAAATTATTTTGACAGAAATTTTACTACAATATTACCAAAAAGCATAAAGCTACAATTAAGTCTTAAACTGGTTATTACCAATAAATTGCCATATTTTGACTGTTTGGTTATTATTTGGATTGTAGTTAGCAATTTAGTTCTCTAATGTCCGTAATATAACTAAGTGAAAAATGGCTAGCAATACTTTTTACAGATAGTAATTATAAGAATATTATTTGCCGAAATATCAAATTAATCGATATAGAAATTTTACATGCCCAATCATATTTATTGCAGAACTTATAAAGATACTTTGAAAAATTATGTGCGCCGGTCCTATTTGCTTTACTTACATGGTTTAATTTATCAATTAAATATATTGTAAAAATATATTTTTAAAAATTTAATACCAGGTTGTATATAGATGCTAAAAAAGGATATGAGTAATGTTTAAATACTGATTTAAATAAGAAAATCTCTTTAAAAACCTTTTAATCTTCATTTTGTAGTATTTGTAAAACAATGGATGCCTTCACGTATAAAGGAAAAGATGGCGAAAACGCAGGAAAATTAAACAATTGCGATGACTATTTAAAAGCTAAAATGTGGCTAAAATATAACTATTGTTTTTCCAAATGGCTTTTAGAAACCAACAAGATAAAGGTCTAGTTAATTTTAAGTTCTTGTGACCAAATAATAGATTTGTTACATTTCTTCTCATTTTCCAAAGTTTTTTTCGAATTCGTAATGATATAATATCTGCTTAATAACAAAAATATTTTTAAATATTATTTTACATCAATTCAAATACCGATTATTTTTTCAGTATTGTTATTGGTATAGATCTGTTTTAAAATTTATTTATTTTAAAAATATTTTTATAAATTAGTAATTAAAATAATGTTTTAAAGTTGACAGTACCTATGTGCTATAAGTTTGTAATCCCACAACTATGCGACAAAGCAGAAAAACAGTAAAGAAAAACACGGTTTGAATTATAAAATGATATAGTAGAATTTCTAACAATTTTTAGCAAAGATGAAACATAATTGACAACATCCACTGAGCAATGGTCATGGTCATACGATGGTTGAAAATTGTCATTATTTTAGCATTTTTGACAAGAAAAAAACTAAACAGTTTTAGTTATTTTAGGGATGTATTTAGAGATTCAGAAACGCTTTTGTGGCTATGTAGGAATAAAAGAAATAACTAGAAGTCATTTGGATATATTTTAGCCATAGTAACCTATTGCTTGTTGATGATAATTGCCAATGAGTTTTAAACGTTTTCAAAACGTTTTAGTGACAAATGTTTCACACCATAATATAATTAATTTCGAATAACCAATTTATAACTAAAAGCTGGTGATGAAAACGTTTTAATAACTAGAAATAAGATTTTATAACAAACAAGTCAAAAAATGTTACTTGGGGGGTACATTTCGGGTATCGGGTACATTTCGAGTATCGGGTATAATTCGGGTAACGGGTAGATATCGAGTAATCGGGTAATAAATTTTATACCCGGGTACATTATTATCGGGTCGGTTCCGGGTACCCGGGTACCCGTCGTCATTCCTAGTCGAAAGGCATTTAAAGGCAATAAAATAAAAATATATTTTTTTATGCACGAATGATCTTTTTATCAACTTACCATGCCTGTTTCCAAGACGGTATGTTGATCGTACCGGTTACTAGGCTAAACAAAACAGTGAGTAAATTAAACAGAACGGTAAGTAATATACTTACCGTTCACTGAACGGTAAGTATATTTAATATTAATTATGAAGAAATTAATATTTGTGTATGGATAAAAAAGACCAATCGTGCAAAATGAGATATAAACATCACGAAAGTTAAAGACAAAATTGTCTTCAGTCCAAATATTGTCTTCCATCGGTAAACTGCATTACCGTTCTTGATACTTAATATACTAATGTATCAGTACCTATAATAATATTCTGGCATGATGGCCCGAAAAAACTATAAAAAATAGAATGAGATAAACATTGTTATTTTTTATATTTGATTTATAAAATTTAGAAACCCGCCCTTAATATATATTTTTAAATACAGTGACTTTGTGAACTAAAATTTTTACAATTTTATAAATATTGCCCGAACAAATTTTACTACTTTCACGAATGTCCTGTGTGCTGTTTTAACAAATTTAAAAAATCACAGTGGTTGTTGTCCAATAATTGACGGTCCAATTCATAGCAAATGAAGAGCGATTGGAAAGTGTTGAGGAGTGACAGGAAGCCAACACTGTGGAATATTTGAGTGAATCCCTCTGTCTGTTCGGCTCTGGTCCGACGTTGAGTCAAGTTTGAATTATTTATGTAATGGAAAGTGCTGAACGCCGTGCGCCGCCAGAATGCGTTAACAGTACTCGTAAATTATTGTATTTATGTTAGATTAGTCAGGGGGAATTTGAATTATTTCCGTTCTGTAGTAATGGCAATGGCAGATTCAATATTGCGATTTGGTTGTATGCTCATTTTTAACTAGATTTATCGTTTCATTTTGTTGAAGGGTGTTCTTGGCCGAAATTGTTTTTGGAAAGTTTTAATTGTTCAAACTAAATACTTGGCCCAATGAAGCAGATTAGTTAAGTCAGCATTTCATTCTAGTCCCATTTAACACGTTAGCTACCACGTGGTCCGCCAATGACCCACGTATTTTGAACTTCTCAGACCATAACGTAATTTTCATGTAATTACTCGTAGCCCGCCCGTGTTATACACATCGTGGGTCAGTTGAAGCCCACGTGGGCCTGAAATAATAAGTTTTATTTTTACAAGTTTTACATTATAAAATATGGATGAAGAGGCTGGTCCATCAAACAGGAAAAGAAAATTTAATCTCCTGGTATTCATTGACAACAATATCATTTCTATGATGATTACGGAAATTAACACAAAACATGATAGTTACAAGAAATAATCCTCATATTAGGTGGACTGATCAAATGACACAGAGATTTTTTTTTTTGGGAATTCTTCTTTCGATGGGTCTTATGAAACTTCCTTCTATCAAATATTATTTGAGTTTGAAGCCTATGTATACTAATTCATTTGCAGGTTCAATAATGAGCCGTAATAGATTTGAAAAAAATATTACTAAAATTGCATTCGTTATAACTTTGTTATTTGTAAAGATAAAAAGATGCTGTTTTTTTTAAAATGAAGTTTGTGTTCTGTGCAGACCGACTGTGTTCTTTTTAGTGCATTCCTAGCAGCCCAAAGAATTTTATGTTCTATACAAAATGTATAAAAACGTGGGCTAAAGGCAATCCACGCGGCCCAGTGGTAATGAAAAGTCGTGGGTCAATGGCGGACCACGTGGTCTTGCACAAATTATAGCATAATCATATGTGTGGTAGCTAACGTGTTAATAATTATCAATATGGGATAAACTTATTGTCAAACCTTCTTTAAATTATGATTAAAATTTATAAGACAATTCAATTGTTACCTTCATAAAAATAAGACAAAGAAAGGTATACCTAAGTATGACACTTGATGGTTCTTTGCGGTTCTATGGTTACGAGAAAAAAATTCTTTTTTGCACTATCGGTAATTTTTAGCGTTTGCTGGCTTTGTTTCCAAGGAAGTAGGTTTTGTTTACAAATTGGAAGGCGGAAAGAAATCTTAGAAGACGGTAAGAACTCATGAAGAAGGCGGTAAGCACTAAACTATAACAGAAACCAAGACAATAGCATCAAAATGTAAACTAAATTATTTTTATTGTATCGATCGGGAAATAAATATTATAAGCATCACGGAAGTTATGTGTATTTTGTACCGGTTTCGGATAATTGGAAACCTCGACTACGTCTCGGTCTCCAAGCATTAGCCTAAACCGGTAAACTGCACATACCGCCCTTGATAACTTAATATACTACCTATTATTTACGACTGTATTCTTTTTAACACATATATTTGTTTTGTTGTCATTAGTTCAGTGCATAACTAAAAAAAAATGAAAATTAAATATAATAATGACGTACAATAACCTAGAACCATGAATGGCCGTAAAGCCGCACAACGACTTCTACGGAAAACTAAAACAGCCAACCACAGGTTACAATCTTAATATGTGTCCCTCCTTCTGTTCATGATAATGACGTCTCAGAAATTATTCTTTATCAATTTACTAATAAACCTATGTATAATGTTTGTTTTCGATCTGTACATATAGAAATATAAATCTCATTTTCAAAAAATACATAAGAATACTGCAGATACTTTTTACCTAAAGAAAATCGTTTGCAACCCTTCTACAAATTTTAAAAATTAATTTACTTAATTTTGAAGTAAGGTTGGCATTCGTGTTCCATGTAATAAACATACATAAAGCTTGACAAGCATGCTATAGCAGGAGGTGTGTCTTAAGAAAGTCGATATGGCACACTGACTCATATACGAGTAATTCATTAAAGATACAAATCTATTATATTAAATTATTTTAAAAATCATTCTACAAGTCATTCAGTAATTTCAGACAATTTAAATTTTCAGTTGATCAGCAATAAAGATTTCGATACTTGACAGTCTTTTTTAAGAAACATATAATCGTAATTTAAAGACATAATCTTTATAATTTATAACATTATTATAACTAATCGTTAATGCTTAACAATAAAAATACTACATAAGTAAGTAGATATTTTTATTATATTTTGTTTACTATGTTTGTTTGTCGTCCGGCTTTTATGCCTTGTCTAGTCTATCCTTTTGTCGTTTATTAAAGCTATGCGAAAACAAAACATATCTTTTAAACTACAGTACTAAACACTGATTTATTCTTGGCCATTTTTGTTATTTATTACAATTATGTCTCAGGTTATAAAATGTATTGAATTTGACGTTTAAAATATTTCCTTCATAATTTCTTTGTTTTTGGCACAATATTACGGATTTTTTAGGACAAAGAAACACGATTAAATTATTAGGTGTTAACTTTTATTCACTTAGTAAAAGTCGAAAATAATACTAACTGGCATTAATTTATCTAGTCGCACGTAATTTATCACAGCAGTGACAGTAGGTCATAAATTTAGATTACTAATTTTTTAACAATGAAAAGTGTTGTCATTGGCATTGAGTTCACTCACATTTGCCAAAATTAACATGTTTTTGATTTAAAGTTTGTTATGTTAAGAATTTTGTTTTGAAAGCATAAGTAGCGGTTGCGAACATTTAACTTCATTTAAAATTAAGATGCTTTTAAAACCTCTTCATTTTTTAGTGTACGAGTATATGGTGTTGAAAAGAAAGATCGGCTCTTTTGTTTCCTTCATTGTTTGATGTCAGCTCAGCAAGGATAATAATTATGACATTTCCTCTGTTGTTACTCTTCTCACTTAAAAGGAAATATTATATCTTGCTTTTTATTATATTGTTTGTCTGAGGTTTTTAAAATTGGAACTACGTAGGCGCTCAGGTATGTGAACTTATAAATACTAGGCCAATTCATAAAATCGAATTGTTCATTTCATCGGAAATATATTTTAGACATAGGTATCTATTTAATATTATTCGAAGCATATTCATGTTTAATACATTAAGATTATTATTTGTTTTTGCACTCTTAGGACTCAAGCATTGCTATATCGGCCATAAATCTCTACATTTTCGCAATAATAGTAAATAATCAAGATATAAAATATTTCCTACTTTCGCACAGGCTTAAAAATAGAAAATGGAGCTTTAAAGCTAATATTTTAAAACTTCGTATTTAGGGGAGATCACACGAGATCACAGTTTATCTAGCAAGATAAGTACCAAGATAACTATAGAAGCTAATGTGTTAAATTTTGACTGTTCACTATTAGTAGATGATTCATCATATAATGAAGTATTGATATAACCAAGCGCCCAGTTAATACAATGTTTAATTATCAAATAATTATTTTATTCGAACAAATACAATCATTTGTTATTTTTGCACGATCGCGAATATTTCTTAGCGTTTACTGGCTCTGTTTCCAAGGTAGTAGGTTTTGTTTACAAATTATAAGGCGGTAAGAATTCATGAAGAAGCGGTAAGCACTAAACAACAACAGAAACTAAGGCAATGGCATCAAAATACAAACTAAATCTACCTAACCTAAAATAAACATTTTAAACATTTATTTTTATTGTATCGATCGGGCAAAAAATATTATAAGTATTATGGACGTTATGTGCATCTTGTACCGGTATCCAAACACTATCCTCAACTGGTAAACTGCACATACCGCTCTTGATACTTAATACACTGTAAATAGTGAAATAATTAAAATATTATAATTGGTACAATATTTCAAAAAGTCAAATTAATTGGTACTTTTTTCTTGCATTTTTTCTCGAACAAATTTAAATCATGATTGTTTTTAAGATCTTACTAACTAACAAACTAACTAAAGAAATTTTAAGAGTAAACCGAAACGTCGGTTATGTGAGAAGAAGGATAATTTATTGATATTGATGATTGATATTTCAAGTAATTTATTATTTGAATTTATTTATTATTTTACATACCTACCTTCTAAGTTTCAGATTATTCATGCTTTTTACTTTACGCCATTTAGGTTTGGCTTGTAGTTGCGTCACATTGTAAAATATTTCTTGCGTCGTATGTATCATTCTCACAAGTACTCAAGGTTGTTAGTGGTGAGTACACTACAGAAGAAATTTTTGTGAAATTATACTGTGATCACATACTCAGCTATCCGTCTCATTTTAAATGCTATATTTTCCCGAAGGTATCTGTTATAATATTGTTCGGAATCTCCAAATTCTTCATATTTTTACTTCCGCACAATCAATTATCGTTCTTCTCAAGATGCTTCATGTATTTTTACGTCAATAATAATCCCTTCTTTGTTTTTCCGAGTTTCAACTTCAAGTGTATATATCATGTTGTTTGCTCATCTATTTCTGTGACTTTTGAAATATTTCTTCGGTGTAATAAGATCTTGGTATGATAGACGCGCGGTGCTCGAGGCTTGATGACGTCACATCCGGTAAACGAGTTATCTGTCATTAGAGCTCTCTTGTCATAAAACCGCCGCCGTTACTGCCGCCGCTGCCGCCACTTCACATTATAGAGAAGTTGAAAGCTTCTCGCGAGGGTAAATATTGTGTTGCCTGGTAAAATCTGATGCGGATTTTCTGCGACTGAAAAGCAGGCTTCAAACTACCGGAACACGATGAGGTGCTATATTTTTCAAATACAATTTTATTTACTCCATGAGATTTAGGGGTCTTCAATCAAAATGATTGTATACAGGCTGGTTTTGAAGTTAATGTTATAAATTTAAGGGTAAGTAGTATGACATGGTGTAGATTACGAAACAGAAAGAATTTTTTTTAAATTCGGAAAATTAAGGGTAGTTTATCTGCAGCATTTTTTGTAGTATTGCGCTGGATTTGTTTTCCTATTAAACACAAACAGTAGTAGTAGGTAATCAACATCTTAAATTACATAATACTAGTAAAATAAACAAACAAAATTTAATTATTTTTAATGAAACATTAATTCTTCTTCAGTGGCAGTAGAAACGAAAAATTTTTACTGGGAAACATAAAAATTAATTTTGCAATTAAAAAAATAGTATATTGTGTATCTAGTGCGCAAAGTAAGCAATTGCGCGAGGCGAGTTGCAGCCCGAGCAGTAGCGGCTCGAGGCCTACCGAGGCGAGCCGAGGAGGCCGAGGGTCGCTACGGCGAGGGCTGCAACTAGTATTAGATTATCACGTGTGCTACGCGCACATTTCGTGTCGATAACTACAGAAAACTGTGTGAGTGTTAAATTTGCGTGCGCAAAGTGAAATTTTGCGCACGCTATTCCCGCACGCTTGTACTTTGCGCACGCATTTTTGTCTAGTTAAAAAATAAGCCACTTTGCGCACGTAAAACAGGCACGAAAAAGGTTACTTTTTGTGCAGGTATGACAAAAAATTCTTTTTGTGTTGTAATATACACATGCCATACTACTTACCCTTAAATTGATGACATTAACTTCAACTTGTATAACACCTTGTATAACAGTGATCACGGTTTAAGTATACATACATATCTTTATCTACAACTATTAAATAAAAGCTTCATTTTATATCTAACTCCAAATACAAAATTTACCTCATATTACACAGCGTGTAATATGAAATTTCATATTCCACGCTTGATTCAACTAATAGCAAGCAAGTATTTTCTTAGATTTGCAAGCATTTGTCTGAAGTTTGTTGGTCAATGACAGATAATACATAAGGTTATGTGTGATATGTTTGTACTACTCCAAGTTTGTTTATAAGTAGTTGTAGATAAAGTATAGTATTTAACTCGCATATTATAATGGTTATATTACACGAGGATGAAAATTAGAACACGAGACGTAGGCGAGTGTTGTAATCATCCTAGTACTACATTATATGCTCGTTAAATAATATACTATATTATCTGATGCGGTGTCATAATGATAACATTATAGGCCTCAATTTGAGGAACATAATAGCAACTACGTTCATTATGGGCCAAGGATCATAATGAAACCAGTATGGTACTCATCACCATAATGGAATACTTTACCCATCATTAGCTTGTAAAATAGTAATAAAATCATAAGAATGGGTTTCGCCATGGTGCTTGGTAAAGTCTTTATCAACAATTTGTTCCACACGAGGTTGAAAAATGGTACCGTAGCCCAGGGGTCGGTTATGAATCTGTTCATGAATCTGTTCTGAAGAGTACCATGTCATATTTTCCATCTATTGCTAGCCTGCACTTGAAACATGCTACTTCAAATGGCGGCGAGTGCTTTCGTTAACGCATATCTCCCGTATAATTTTTATATGTGCGCCCTCCCAGCTTTTTTTGGTACTGTCGTGGCATTTTTAGCTAGAGCTGATGTGTACGAAGGAAACTTAAACTTGAAAAACGAACACAGAATGCAAACTAAGGAAAAAGATAACAAAAAAATTCAATTAGGTGCCAAAGTAGGTTACTCCGTTTTACCGTACCTACTATTTAAATAAAATTTATATTTTTACGTACGTTTTCCATACCTAACATATTAGAGGTACCCAGCGATATAAATAGGTATTATTTTCAGTACCATGCATACAAATAGCCAATGGGATCCTTAGCGCAATATTTCTCACGATAGGTGCGCTAGTGAGCTAGTTTCTTTTATCATTCAAATGACTTAGAAACGTCAAACCAGTGTATGAAACTAGTGTCAAAATGCGCGAATGCTATATTGCTACTGTCCATGTAATTAAATGTAACGCTTGCCACTTGTTTTACGACAAATAAAACACGTGTAATAAACAACTCTCAATTTCTGAAGGACTAAAAACTGTAATTGCCTCAGAACGGAAGTGTAATTTGTACAAGAGCTTAAAGCTTGAACACAGGAAGACAGAATAACAAAGAAGAAAGCGCGAACAGTGAACTTGCGTGTGTAATGAATGATTTAGATTTACATTTGAGCCGCCATTAAAGTTTCAAAACACAAGAGCAAACATTCGCCATCTCGACGATCTTGTGTGATGCTGATACGATACGCGATGCTCAGATGTTGTCAACATCAGCTTCAAGTAATGTGTAGGATGCTAACATAGGGTATTCGTTATTCAGTTAGGTATATCAAAGGATAAAAAGATTCCTGATTCAAAGAATTTAATTCCTAAAAGTGATATTTTGTTAAATCACTATAAAACGGATTTTTAAAACAATTATTGTTTCGGATTCAGCACAGTTATTTCGTAGGTAAATTATTTATTTACAACTGGACTTTTAATATGTAAAATCAGTTTGCCAAAGATTGTGCTACAAAATACATAATGATTCACATTTTAGACTTAGATTTTTATTTTATTTGAAAGAATTTTTAATATTGTGCTCCGCACGAAGAATCACGGACTGGGTTGGGTGTTGAAACTAGCTCAATTGGTAGAGCGTTTGGACCGGATATGAGACCGGATATTCAAAGGTTCCGGGTTCAAGCTCAGTCTGAAATTTTTCAAAAATTCTTTCATAAACTTTTCCGGAGGGTTACTCGTTATCGATTACATTTCTAATAAATTTGGCTACTCCATTTTTAATATTAGTTATATCATTTCGCCCCCTCATTCAAATTTTACATAAAATTAATACAAAGTTAATATTTTCCGCAAAAATTATTGACGGAAGGTACTTATGCCTTTATCGTTCGGCTTCAGATTTGAGAAAATTATGAACAGTCTTAAGTAGAAAAACCGTGACATCGGCGGCGCTAATGCATGCAAACATGCTAGTCTATTTAAGAGGTGTATTGCACCCATACAAATTTAATCTTAGATTAGTTTTATATTAAATGTAACGCAAATTTATAAAGGCATATAAATACGAATAATTTACCTATTGCATTTTTTCAGCCACACCATAATACAAATTTTTATGAGCTTTCTCGATCTCTTTATGGAAATGTTAATTGTATTTTTGTTTTTCATTTTAAAAAAATTATTGAAAGTTATTTGAACTTGAATTTAACATAATTTTCGCCTGCGGCGTTTTTCTCATATTTTAAAAATTGAGTTATCTAAATATTTCGTCACTTCGCCTACAATGATAAGTCGACGCCTCTGCAAAGGATACATAACTGGGATATTATTACCAAATTACAAACATTGGGATGTTGCATAGATAATGTTACTAAGGGCGGATATTAGCAATCGCTAGGATTTAAATAGAATGTTAATGAGCAAATATAGCAAGTAACAAATCGGGATGTTCACTGTTCACATTCTTGAAATGTTCTGTGAATTTGATTTTGTCAATAAGGATATATTGTCATCAAAACAAGCTATAGTTTTATAGATTGATAGAAGTTTTGAGAACTCATAATGATAAATGAATTATTCTATAAATTTTATAATTCATTTAAGCTATAGATAATTTATAAATTGCAATGACTAAAATTTATTGTACTTGTTTCTTGTATTGAAGACAGTAGATTGTACAGAATTTCGAAGGAAATTATTAATTTAAAGTCAACGTTCCAAATTATGAAAGCAACTGAATCAATATAACATCTCGAATAAATTAAATATACAAATTATTTCAACCAAAACTATTCCTCCCCATTGTTGTTATTCAGAACAATTACTAAATTTCCGCTTAATATCTTCCCGTACTCAACTAATCTCCCCCTGTTTTTCATTGCGTACGGGCTATTAGCGTCTCATTTTTTCCGCATGTTGACTCATGGGGAAAAAACCGGAGTCACATGTCAGCTCAACAAGTGTTTCTACTCCGGGGTCGGCTGCCCGGAGTTGGCGGGCGCGAGCAGCTGTTTCAGCGCCGCGACGACTGCCGGCGCCGCCCTTGTGCGAAACGATCAACTTCCGCCAAACGAGGAATTCGCGCGCTGGAAAACAGATGGCAGCATGAGACTGAAACGCGCGTATTGAGTTTTTAGCAAAAGAACTTTGGATGGGTTTTACTCAAGGGGAATAGGAATGGGTAAACTAAATTTGAAGAATGGGTTATATTGGAATGCAAATCAAACTTGATTGGTTCGAAATTCAATATAAGTATTGCGTATTCGTAACTAAATCAAACCGTTGGTAGTTGCAACAATTTATGTCCCTGGATCAAAAACTAATCCCAATTATGACTAGAGCGCGGATTATATACCAGGGAAATTTGATTGAAATATATCCATGCAATATGCATTGGACTAAGGCCAAAGAACCCAATAAATGCGCAAAATAAAATAAATATGCAATATTTTACAAATATATGCAGATTTTCAACTTAATTTTATTTATGTTTACAAATAATTTATTTACATAAATCAGCAAAATATATTACATTTTGTCATCTTGCACAAGAATATCGCATAGAATAAACAAAACAACTTATAAGTAACTTCAGGCATACGACTGGTGTACCTACCTACATAAATAATATTATTTACTCCCTTTACAATATGTGTAAATGAATAAATCGTTTTTAAAAAAAGAGCTATACTGCATTACTTGAGCCACTGCTTACATGTTCCGCAACGTTACATAAAGTACTGAGTTAGATGGTATCAATGCGCATATTAGCATAATTATATTCCTAATAGAAGTTAAATAATTGAAGTTTTGGTTTGAAAGGTATAAAATATGCAGTTATTTATGCATTACATTTAAAAAAATATTATGTGCACAAATTACACTATGCAAATGCATATAATCCCGCGCTCTAATTGTGACTGATGCTTATTCCAATGAAATGTATTATTTTTCAATAGGAATATATAAATATTATTATTATTGTTGGAAATGATGTTTTTGATCGACTGGTTTGGATATATGAAGGGGAGAAATTATTCAGGCCTGCAGTCTTAAATTTTAACCCTTAACAATACAGGTTGTTTCATAACTTCGAGTACATACATTAAAGGTAGGTATATGTTGTTTGATATGCTGATTACCTACGAATAAAAAAAAATTAATTCGAAAAATTAAGGGTCGTTTACCTGCAGCTTTATTTGTAGTACTACCCTGGATTCGTTATCCTATTAAATACAAATAATGGAAGTAGAAAATCAACATCTTAAATTACATAATATTAGTAAAATAAACAAACAAAATTTAATTACTTATTTTTAATGAAACAATAATTAAGTACTCCACCCAGTGGCAGTGGCAATGAAAATTTTTTGACTGGGAAACATGGAAAATAATTTTGCGATTTAAAAAAAAATTATTATTAATTATTTATTATACTAACAATTTTTATTATGTTTATTTATATTTATTTTGCTATACTTACTTATAAGGTTACTATCTCTTTTTAGTCATCGCTCTGAAGAAACTCAAAGTTTTGGCAAGACGTCGGATTTTTGATTAAATTAAAACAACAGTAGTGTTACAGAATCAATTATCGATGAATATATTGTTCCATAGCGTCGTGAGTCCCACAAGATTTTGTTATAATAATCAGTGAAGAAAATATTCTATTCTAAATAAGATCAATTTGTTATCAGAGTTTGTAGAGTTCAGCCTGAGCAGACGGAAGGATAGATATCAATTTGAGTTTAGCAGGAATATGATAGGGATTTTATAGTTTAAAAAGATTTCTGCGAGATGAGCCATAGATGCATCAAAAATTAGTACATTGATACTACTTTAAAAACGATCCTCTCATGTAGTTAATTCATTCGTAGCTTTAGAGTTCTTTGAACATGCTTTATATTTATTTTGCTGGTAACCATTCAACAAGATTTTCATCCAATTATAGAACGGTAGATGTTGTTAGAGTAGAATCCACCCACTTCGACCGATTCATCTTTGTGCAGTCAGAATCTCAAACCGTACGACGAACTTTGAAATTCAAAGCGGCAAAGAAGAGATTATTTTCGCAACCAGAACTACATTTAATACGATCAAAAAATAAACTTGATACATTAGAGTACGATTAATTGCGAAATATTTTACAATTTAATGATAATCACACAATGCCGGCCGAGAGACTTGAACCACAGAACTCCGGGTTCGTACGTCATGCAGGTCATCACTGTGCTAAAACTCCCGCAGCTACTGCCACAATGTTTATGTAATGTTATAATATAAAGCTTGCAAAATCAAGAGTTTCATGTTACTTATCAAGACAAAAAGATGAAGAATTTACAATTTTCGTTTTTATTGTACTTAGATTTCAACAAACTTCTTGTCAATGTTTTTTAATGCCCAGTTGAATAAAGGTTAGGTACCTGCTTAAAATTCAAACAACTTGCTAAAATTTTTGACAAAATGGAATCTATATAACAAGTTCTGGTGTAAAGTATTCGCAGCTGTAAAACTTGTTTTGACAATTGAGCATTAATTATACCCTGTTAGAAATAACGAAAGAATTTTGATAGTTAATTGGGGCGTGGTTTAAGAGTCTGTATTACACCAAAACATTTTCGATGTTTAAAAATAATCCACAAAACCGTAAGAAACCTATTCAGAAAATAGTCAGGTAAAACTTTAGAAACGACAATACAACAACAAATAACGCACATCGCTTACAAAGAATGAAATCAAAATTGACAATTTATTGACATAACATTTGAATTCTCTTGACAACACAACTTAGCAACCAATAGAATCACACGTTTTATCTGTCAAATTCTTTCGTTATTTCAAACAAAGTATATAGTCTTTTTTAAATATTATAATTCATGTTTCGTATTTTACTCCGAGGAAGGATTAAGTGCGTTTATCAAAACATAGACATTAATTTATTCATATAACAAAAGAGTGTTATGCAAAAAATCCCTTTTTAATAATAACCTGTGAATCAATTTGTCGTAAAAGATAAACGTATTTGCTACTATAACTCTGAGTTATGAATAACAAAAATATCTAAAAATCAATAAAAATCTCCCTTGTTATACCTGAACACACCCTCCAATCTACTACCCTGATTTACAACTAAATAAATCCACGGTGTGTCATCTGTCACAGTGTATACGTGCATGGTGTCCTAACCCGCCTTGACTGGTGGCGCCCCGCTGTTCCGTAGCGGTGGACGCGCGAAGCTCCCGCGGCTCGTGGTTGACTTACTCAGCAGCAGGAGACGACAACTCCTGCCGCCTCCTGCTGACTAGCCGCCAGGAATAGACTGGGATTGGTTTAGCGGTAGAACTAGACCGGAGTCTGGACTCGGAATCTATTAGAAGTTCGGGTTGTTTGGCAAAGCGAGGTGATGTGTTGGGTAGTAGTTTAGGATTATGTTTAACTCTAAATAACTACGTGATAGGTACACGCCAATTTCTACTTGGGTGTGCTAGCTTCACATATTATGCGTTATCGGTTATATTATACCGTGTGTGCGGTTACCAGCCGTCGAACTACGGGTATACTTATGTAATTAGACTGTTAGTTTTGATTACTGCTGCATTATGTAGGTTTTGTTGATCACTCTCACACCGATTAACGAAAGTAAAATCGGTCTATGAAGTCGGTAAAATTTCGATCCGGAATTTAGGAGCAGGTACCTAAAAGCTCACGGAATTACTTCTATTTATTTAAAATACAGGTTTTTTAAATACCTATTAGATAAAATTTTAATCACAAAAAATCATATGAGATGCCTAGAAATATAACATTATACTATAAACTGCTTCTTAAATCCGATACGTTGTTGGAGTCAAAATTGTTTGATAAATAAATTAGAGTTACAAAAGTATCGTATAATATGATCCTAAGATCGAAATGTTGAGAGTGCTATTTTAAATAAATTGGCTGAATCCCATTGCTGTCTTTTCTATTAATCACCCAAACAGCCAAGGAATAATCATCAATCATTGTATACTTATATGTTTATCCGGGAAAAAATATATAATAGATAATATTGACCTTTCTAGGTAGTTCTGAAATTATGGAGTTTGAATTTTTAGGTTTAAAAAAATAATAAGTAGTTTTTAAAGTAACAAATCCGATCAATTACCAAATGCACCTCTCAATTGTTTATAAAAAAATCTGATGTGGCCAGCACACGACCTCCCGCCTTAACACTGTAATTTATGTGAATTTAAATAAATTTACAAACTTTTTGAAAATAATTTTATAGTTCTTAGTTCTTTATTAGCTCTTTATAGATAAAAATTTAACTTTATTATTACCTTATTACATTATGTTTAGTTAATAATATTTACATTTCTTTTAAAATGGTGCCACAAACATTTCAGAAATTGTGTATACGTCTATTCATCTGTCACATTGACATAGTATTCATTTTTGTTTTTAATTTTTTTCCTATATTGTGATTTACAAATCGTAGTAGGTAAAATTATATATCTTTGAAAAATAATTTTCCTTTATTGGTAAGAGATATAGACAAGATGTTAAATAAATATTGTAAGATATAATTTGTTCTTTGAAATGTCGTATGACAAATTGTAACTATCGCAGAATTTTCTATATTTTTTGCAAAAAATGTTAAAATGCTTCAAGAAAATACCATTTCCGGTTGGCAGATATTTACCAAAATCTAATCAGCTCTTCATTAACATGTACAAATATATAATGCAAAATATTAGAATTTTATGTTGAATAGAATTTGAGATAATGAATAAGAACGAAAGAGCATAGTAGGCACACATACAGACTTTCATACACACACACACAGACATCATCGTGAAAATAGTCAAAATAGGTTCTAAAGGTGCTAAAACGTGCTTATTGACAAAAATCTCGACATCGAATTTTTTCACGATCCCTATACCTCTCTAGGCGAGAGGTAAAAATCATAATGAAGTATAAATTTTATTAGTTTAGTTAAAAATGTGTTTATTTCATACAGGTTTATTTGTTATTATTACGTATTCTCAAAAAAAGATCTATTATTTTTCAGTACACTGTTACGCATTTTGATGATAAATTTGCATACCTAACGATGAATTTTATGTTAAATTCAAATGTCTCGAAGTTAATAAACATCAGATAAGAAATAAAATTTGCAATTTAAACTATCATGTTTATGTACCTATATGGATATATCTATTCTTATTATGTAGACAATAAAATATGGTGTTTGACATACATACCTATATGTAATTTATGTTTAAATACGTATATTATAAAACATTTCATTACTGTCTTACTTCACGTTTTATTGTAAATACAACATAATTTTCTTTTTATTACTGTAGTAAAATATTCATAAAGAATACGTCTCGTAAACTCATAAATGCAAGCACTCGTACGTACACAACAAAAGGCTGTTTATTTCTCAGTAAACCTGAATGCAAAAATGTTAGGGGTGAACATTAAACAGCAGTTACAGCTTCGCGTCTGCGTCTACAAACATAACGTAAACGCGCGCCCCGCTGCTGAATGGCCGCAACCGGAACCGGTAAACTCTACCGCTCTACCGCTACCGGTAAACGCTAGCTACTCCTTGAATAAAACCGGAATGGATCGCAGCCGTATGTTTGTTTATTTTCCTCTATTTATCTATTGCTTTGTGTTTACACAACGCACAACCGGTCAACATTAATTTCATTCAGAATGGAACTAGTTTCTGCTTTGCACACAAGAGAGAATAAGTTGAATTGTTATTTAAATACTGGATTTTTCAACTGTATTTAAACTTCAAAATCTAACAGAACAAAAATAGGAAACAATTTTTTCAAAATTCGCATTTCCTACATCCACTGCACTAGTGTTGCCGCGAGACACGAAACTAGTCTCGATCTCATCTCTTCTCGTCACGAAATTCGAGACGAAACCACAAGGCATCTCGACTACAGATTCGAGACTGAGACGAGACCCAAGTCGAGACTCTCGACTCCATATTGAGATTAGTCGAGAAATTTCGAGACTAGACGAGACGAGAGTGACTAGACTTTTTATTCGTTTTGGAAATTCCGAGACGAGACGAGAGTCGGGTACACTCTCGACAAACGGCATCACTACACTGTACACTGCACTCTTCGAAAATGTCAAATTACAATCAGTAAAACGGCCGTGTGGGAATGGGAATGTTAATCGAAAACGCAACTTGAGCGTATAGTAATATGATTTTAAAATGCATGTTTCCTATCGGTTGATATGATACCACGTTATTCATAAAAAATAATGTCAATGTGTAAAAGTAAAATGTCATAGGTACCTACAGTCCATATTAATAAATAAAAATTTAAGTAATAATAGAGTTGTAGTGTTGTAGAAAATAATATATAGTGTGCAACACATGTTGAAAAGCTCTTACATGCTCATGTTTCTTATGAAACTCCCCTTCGGGTCGTGCCGCAAAACTCGCAAGTAAGATGCTTTTTTCGACACTTTATCACTTGATACACAACGCGAGTATACTATTTATCCCATAAAAACATAATAATATAAATAATTCAAGAGGCTTATAATTATAATTCGGCAAACTAGTATAGGTATTTGTTACCGGGTAAATTTAACAAAAACTTTTCTAGTTAAATTACGGGCAATGTATGATTTTAAAAGAGAAAACTTGGTATTTTGTTATATCCGAAATAATAATAAAAAATTAGGCTCTTTAGAAACTTTTCCTGTATTGCCACGCCCCCTTTTCATTGCGCGTATTACCGTATATTTTATTATACTTAATACCTAACTTATTTGATTCAAACAATATTCTGAATAAAACAATATTTTATTTTGAATATAACTTTTATTTATATCCTCCGTATCAACGGGCCTGTTTGCAGAAATATGAATATTAATACTCATTGCAAGAAATTAAATTAAATATGTATAGGTGCATAAAAATTACTAACTCTAGATCTAGATTCTCATTATCTCATTAGATTTAATGTCAGCTCTTTTCATGATTCCACGCCGATTGACTCCTGCCCTATAACCTCACTATCATCAGCTTCCTGTGGTGGTCGCTAGATGCGCCAATGTCGCCCCACTCGGCAACGATCGGCGAAATGCCGACGCCCCAGCGCCCCGCATCGCTGGCGGAGCGTCGCTGCATTGCGGACTCTTCCCCCCTTTGCCCTTCATCACTCTGTGTATCAAACTCCCCACATTCCCCCCGTAACCCTTCCATGTCGCATTCATGTGTCGTCACTAACCCATGTTGTTTTGTATTCATGTTGTTTTCATTCAACATTATTTGCTTACTTTACTAGCGTTTTTAGTTTTTTATTTAATAAATTGGTTTAATTAAAGATGGAATTAATATTCAGGATATTAGAATATTATGCTGAGCCATAAAATTTTATGTTGACTGGTTTTATTGGCTGAATTTTCTGGAAAAATTGTACTAGTATGCTGTAGAATTGTTATGAAAAGTTTTAATTAAAGGAAATTCAAATATTATATCTCTCACATGACAAAATATAAATGATTTCATTTGTCCATGCCATAGTACTTGTTATATACCTACTTAATTTTTCATTGAGTTTAACAACAAATATTCTTTTAAATAAAATAAAGACAAGATAGCTGGATGTTCAATCAAATGAATTATTTTATTCTATATTAAGTCGACGTTTCGGTCTTGCTGAGGGCTTTCTTTAATAGTCGACTTAATATAGAAAAAAAAAATTGACTGAACATCCAGTGATCTTGTTTTTATTTTATCTTCCTGTACCAGATACACATTATCATGCTTTTAAATAATTCTAGATATTAATGTCAGTTTTCTTTTTTAGGTAAGTGTCCCTGTGGATTATCTTCAACCTTTACTTCTATGATACTGGTCAAAGTAGTAAGTAAAAGTGTATTTAAAAATAAGTATCGTAAAACAATAACTATGAACTAATAAAAATCCATAAATCTGATTTGTAAATTTAAATTTCGCGCTATTTTTCCCCTGCCGGCAAAAGCTCCACATAAAGCTCTGCGAAGTTCGATCGTCTGTCGACAGATGTCGGTCGTTGTACTTTGAAAGTTCCATAGCCTGCCAAGATGTAACGATCCCGGTTAGGACACTTGCGCATGTTGTGTGTCCCGCAGTGACGTACTTATGTTTTTAGCAACGGGAATATACGACATTTCCCACCCCATTTAGTTTCTACAACTCTAATTTTTACTAACAACAATAGCGTTTTGCCAGCATCAAAAAATTAAGCTAGCTTTATTGTAGCGTGAAACTACAAAAATAATGATAGTAGTATTATTTAAGGTACCCATATACCTACTCTTTTCTCTTTTCAAAGAATAACATACCTACCTTATCTTTAAATTAAGCAAGAACGAATTTTATTGCAACCAAGCGGACCAATTAATGGATTATTGTCAATTTTCAAAAGCTGTCTACACGGGCTACACTATAAATATTCTGTTTAAGGGTATCGACTTTACATAGCTCAACACCACACGCTCGCTAAAAACACGTAAAAGCAGTCTAGCAATTTCTAAAATGCTCACGAAGTTTTATATAGAAACAGCTAAATTTCATATATTTATTTACAGACGAAGAATGCATCTAGGTTTATGCCAAATTACATTTTCTAATAAATCTCTTAATAATAAGATAAAGCATGTAAAAATTGCTTTAAATACACTTTTTCATTATTTTTTAATATGGATTCCAAAGATTTTTTCAGAATTCTAACTGGGCATAAACCAAGATTAATTCTTTCACAAACATCTAGTAGGTACTTACCTGTTTCTTCTTAACAGTTTTAATAGTATGCAATGAGTACAGCAGAAACTGTTACACCTCTAAACACCTAATATTTTGTTACGGAGACGAGACCCTTAAGTTTTAAAGTTTTATTTTAAATTGTAAAGAATATAATTCCTATTCCTACTGATTTTGAACCATGCTAAACGATTTTTGGACCACTATGTGTGTAAACGTATCTACTGTAAACTAAGTATACGTAACATGAGTAAAATAACAATTCAAATTTAGATAAACAAAATTTAACGAAGGAAAATATTATCTTATTAATTATTTATTAGCAAGGTAAAAATTGTGTTTACCATTTTTTGCAAATGCTTTTTAGTAAAAGCACGATACTAACATTTAAGAGCTTTTTATTTGAAATTTAGATATTATATTTCTAGATAATTTTACATTATATATCTGAAAGCTAATTTATAATGGATGTAGCCGATTACTGTATTTTGAAAAGTTGAACAATAGCATTTCTATGCTACGGTTCCGTGTCATTATGAACCGTAAAATAGAAATATCTACAGTTCAACTTAACAGAACACAAAATAAGTAACCGTTTACATCCATTATAAACCAGTCTTAAGCGTACGAGTATATACAGAGTGTTCCATAACTTAGGACAAAAAATAAAAGGGTATACTGTAGACGTGCTGATCATGAAACAAAAAGACTATGAAATTGCAGGAACAAATTCAGTTAATTAATTTTTTTTTGGTTTTTTAAAATCATCATCTTATTTTTCTTTTTTAGATATACTTAACTTAATAATTACAATCTTATGTTAAACCCAAAACCTGTAATAATCGAGATCAAGCAGAAACCGCACAGAACGTTCCATTTACCCGAGATCATTCACGTTATTATAGTTCCTAAGATTCCATTGGTTGCCCCAGAAATTGTAACATTCTGTATAGTTTAGTTAATTAAACAGTTGTTGAACTTAAAATTAATTTGGTCAAGATTTCCAGGTCCAGTTTTCCTTAATTTGATTTAAATATTTTCTTAATCTAAAGATAATCTGTATCACAAGAATAAATTTGTGTAACAACAATAATAAAATTGCAGTTCCGAAAGCTTTCGTGTACGAGCATGACAATCAGAATCTGAAAATAATGTGGTCGACATGTAGATAAACGATAATACACTGAAACGGTGTGAAGTCACCCTTGATGGACCTAAACGGCAAAACGAAAAACTGAACTCATGAAAAACTCATCGAGTTGTTTCAGTGTTGCAGTTGTGTACATCCCATATCCGTTGCTCGCTTCAGGTTTATGGGGTACGCATGGCTGACTGGCCCACAACGTTGATTGTTTTAAAATGAGTGATGTATAAAATTTTATTAGTTCCGTGACGTCAATGTAAACCACATACACGTCTGTTGACTGCCGTTTGTAATCAATTTCAAAATAGATTCGTCCCAGTTCGTTTAGGCCGTTCGGCCGTTGGCTTTGTTTATCTTTGTGAATGCTGATTTTATTGATCCGACACATGCAATTTTAAACTTTAGTTTACTATTAAACCGAACTATTCAATACACAATGTAATTGTATCCTGAAAGGTTTTTCCTATTTAAATTTCAATAAATACTTAATACCAATTACACATGATTAAATTTTGTTTCTGAATCATTTTTACGTGTAAACTTTAGTTAACTATTAATTTAAATCTTTTACGAATGATTTTTGCTAAGCCTAAAAAGTAGATTAAAAGAAGTAATAGCTTACAGTTGTATTTAAATTTATTTTATCTACGACCATAATGAAAAGTTTATATTTTTGCTTCCAATTTTCAACGTAAAGATGATTGTTACTGAGGAGCAAGCAAAAAACACTTTATTGCGCGTCTCCTATGACAACGCGCACTAAATTATTTTATTGTTTGCATAAAATTAAAAAAAATTGCAGAATCAAACAAAATTTTGTATATATTTATTTCGATATTATTGGTATCCCCATGGTTACAAAGAAAACATACTCGTATATTGGTTATGAACGTAGATTGAACTACCTGAATATCACTATTTTTAATAACAAATAATTTCAGTCGTAGATAAAATTATATGTGTATACGAGCGTAAAGTGTCTTGGTTCCTCTTGCACTATTGCAGCTCTCGCCATCGACTCGCGCAACAATTACCGTGCGCGAGTAACAAAGAGTAACTTTACGCTTTTAATACACAAATAACTATTATATCGACAACGTTTCGGCTGGGTTGTAGCAATCTTCAGGTCTAAAATTTATTACAATGTGTTACAAAAAGTTTAAATGACAATGATTAATAATCTTTTTTGATAAATTTTGTTTACATGTACAAGTTAACAACAACAGTGATTTAAAATTAATACAGTTTTAATTACTTAAAATTAATTACAAAAAGTTACTTAAAAAATAGACAATTTTACAACATAGCTCCATCTATTGAAATACTAATTGGAGAAAAAAAAACTAAACACTAGCGAAAACTAAACAAACTCTTAACCTTAACCAAGACTTTGCAGGGTGGGTCCTGGACCATCCAAGCCCACACTTAGTTAGGTCCCTGTTTAAATGCGTCTACTAAATCGTTCTATAGCTACCTAAATTTCAGTAAATATTTATTATTAATACCTACCTATTGCACATAGCAAAATTTATTATAGGCTACATGAAAAAGAAGTCAAAACTATACCTAATTAGAATATTTTCAATTACCTTCCTGTGTGCTCATACCTATTAAAATATTCGTATTATGACTCGAAAATAACTATGCTGTTATAACGGCAGAGATTTTCGAAATATAATTTTAAAACTTTTTTTTTACTTACCGCCATACCTGTAAAGGAAGATATTGGAATCATGCTAAAAATCGGGTAGTGAATTTTAAGTGGATAAGCGCACGAATTAGATTCCTTATAACTCATTTTTGATAGTACTGTGACTGTGAGTGTTTTCAGTATAGATTGACCGTTTGTGCGTTACGAGCAGTTTGTTAATATTGACTCATGTTTGATAACAGCACATGATCAAACTGAAATGTGTACCTGACTGGTTTAGAATCTGAGCTGTCAGAACCACAATCATTCTCATTCACATAGTTAAGTTATTTGATTCGATCCTATACATCAATCCTGAGGGATAATTACTGAACAGCCTGCAAAGTCTTTAACTGAATATATTCAGCCGAATTTACAGTTCTAGCGAATACAGTTTCCCGGGAAGAGTCAGTTTAATTAATTGCTCAAAGTAAAAGACTAGCATTTTCATGAAACTTTTATTGGTTGACTTAAATATTCAACTCACTTTACAAAACCACATGTAGGTATAGGTAACACAATTTATTTGTTGCAATACGAATATTATATGAAACAAAAAGAGAAAACAAACAAATGATACACTGAAAAATGACCGTACCTACTGCATTGTCAATGAAAATAAAAGTAGAGGTGATAAAGCTATTGAACCGATGTTGTCAATTAGAGAATATAGGTATGTCGCTTGTTATTTCATTGATCCATTGATTACAGTCGAAATTATCATAGGTGACATAAATTTACAGATGATTGATTGATATATTGATAGTTACATTACGTTTACAATACTATTAAAGATGATAGATGACCTTACCTAACAACTATTAGGAAATTGTTTTGATTTTCTTGTATTTGTGTAATATTTCTTTTAGTAAAAAGATTTTGTACTTGAATTGTACTAACCAAGCAGGGCGTGCAATTATTGTAATTTAAATGATTACTTCATTGCGTCGTTCTTCATTGAGTATTAAGATAATGTTGTTTGCAATTACTTTGCTAGAAATTGAGATTGAAATATCATGTTTTCGAATACTAATAGAAAATTAGTAAAAGTAGAGTAGCAATATTCTTGGAATCGTTTCCAAGAAAGTATAATTGTTTTATAAATAACAAACATAAAAGATTTAACATTACCATTTATAGTGAAGTATAAAATATCATTACGTCTGTAAAATATACAGATAGTTTTTTAAAAAGATCTCATAGTTCTAGATTTATGTTTTATATTTTAAAATCCTTTCAAACTTTTGCAATATATCAATAACTGCAATAAGAAATCCAGAACGTTTCTTTGTTATAATTATGAATTTTCTATTTTATGGCCATATATAAAAATAAATCAAAATTTTTCTCAGTTTCTTTGAGATGAATATTTCTTTAAATTTGTCTTAAAGTTTTAAATAATAATTTGTGTTATAGAGAAAATGTATATTCTACTGAGGAAAATAGCAAGGTAAGCAAATAATCTGATTAGATTTTGGTAAAAATATCTTCACCGGAAGTGGTACCTAGTTCTTGAAGAGTGTTACAGTTTTCTTTGTCAAAATGATGGTAAATTTGAGTAAATATATTAATAATTCTTTGTAATAAGAATAAGAATAATAATTATTTTCTACATTCTTTATAAAAAAGTTTTCGAGTTTCAATGTCAAAGTTTTGAGTTATAAACGTTTTGATTATTTTATTGCCATCAATTTGGATTCTATCAATTACTTTTCAGACAAATTAAAATTTTAAATAAAATTGTTACCTGAGTAGATACTGAGTTGTTCATATTCATATTACCTAAAATTTTTGACACAGTTTGTAAAGTGTAATACTCCTTAAGTCTTTAATGCAGTATATTAGGGTGATTAATATTCTCAAGCTAATGCAACTAACAGTTTAATTTCATAATAAGTAAATTAATGCACCACAAGACAACTACAACTACTAACAGGAAGCAAATTCCTCACGTCAGCTTTAACGCAAGTACATAACTCAACGCAAAGTAACGTACAGTCTCACTCAGACACATCAATAAGTCGTGAATTCACTTGGTTAGCATTAATCGCCAGAAACTGTAATTAATCCAACGTTATAACTTATCAATTGTCTCGGCGTGGACTAAAGATTACTCTGCTCTGCTCTGCACACAACGGTATTAACTTTAAAGAGTTACGAACTCTTGAACTAAAAGCGTTTTCGAGACGATGAGAAGAGAGAATTAAATTCTGTTTCGTAAAATCGCGAGGTTAAGTTTTATCTGATTGCCAAACTATTCTTTTGCACGAAATTCTAAACAATTTTCTGAAAGTAAATCTAATCGAACGCTGCCATCGCAGATTGGAGAGTTTAAGTTTTTTATAAATTTAAATTTCTTACAATTTGAAAATTTGTCATGAACATTATTTAAGAAATTAATTTGAGTGAAAAGCACTTAAAAAATATTAAAAACATATTTTATTTGTTGTACCTACTTATATATTTTTCTAAAACATTCTCCTAAACAGGGTTGGCGACACAAAACTTGCAAAACAAATCCTAACACAATATTAACAGGCATCTATTTACACATTCAATTCAGCAATTAATTAATCTTCGTGAAACACTATACTCTCATACTTATTTTGCCTCGTCCACATGCATTTACTCACCGAACTTACAAGCAAACGCTCACCAACACCAACTATATCAACTGAATATTCGCTTTGACACATTTCTTCATTTGTTATAGACATTTCTATTACCTATATCAAGCACATTCTTCACGATTCAGGCCTTTTCATACACCAATTTATTCCACATTAGATGTATAACCATTAGCGATGCAACGGACATTATACCTATAAAGGTTTATCTTACAATGTATCTGTAGTTTATAAATTTGCGCATCAAATAAACCGAGTACCCGATATCCGACCAATTCATTGTCCGTTGCATCACTAATAACCACATACCTATTCCAAACTCCACACAAAAACATTATTTCAACCTAAGTCAACAGTCACACACCGTTTGTGTTACTACAATCAAGCCAAGCATTGAATATTATTAATAACTGAATAACCTTTACATAAATCAATCAATTCTTTTACGCTACTTGGTAAAACATTGTTTTTCACTGTGAGTCTTCCATACCTACAGATATTTTCGCTGTGAGCAATTACTAACATTCAACTTTTCAGGTACTCATAGTAGGTAAGGTTAAGAGTAAGACGATCCTCTACCGCGCCAGAAAACAACCAAAAACATGGATTTCGCGCGCCACTCTATAGCGATTATTGTTTTGTTAAATACAATAATATAAAAATAAAAAAATATTGTTGAAGATAAAAATATCATCTATAAAATGGTCGATACAGAATTTTAAAATTTTGCTTTAAAATCGAAATATATTGATTTTAATTTTGACAATTTTTGTTATTTTTTGAACACAAATATCTTCTATTTTAAAACGAATTTAATCGGATATTTTGTAGATCCAAGCTTTATTGACAACATATTAAAATTTGAAGTAAATTAAAACAATAAACGCTATAGAATAGCGTGCGGGATCAATGTTTTTGACTGTTTTCTGCCATGGTTAGAGGATCACCTTAAGAGGACAGTACCTACATCACAGAGGAGAGATTCGTGCAGTTAAATTGGAATGTGTAGTAATGAATTGCACTCAACAATTTAGTCTAAATTTTTTAAACTGCTCAAAACTAACGGTCATTGTGTTCAAAATGGAAAAGTGTCCCAATTTTCCGCCTTGAAGTATCAAGTAAGTGAGTGTTATCCATCTTAAGTATAAATAACATCAGTCTCCCCTGTTCGTCAAAACATTTTGAGAAAGAAACAATTCTCGTTTCCTGCTACAGGAAATTAAACTTTATGCCTCTGGGTGAAAATCGATAGCGGAGTCCGTTGAACGAGTTCCCAAACGGGTTTGCGAATCTAGTAGGCGAAACGGCCTAAAGAAAATCACCAGCTTAAAGCTTACTGAACGTCTAATTGAGCTATGCCAGTTCCGCTGCTCCTGCTGCTTTATTCCTGCGCTGCTATTCCTGCTGCTCCTAGAGCTAGCGCTGTGCGATACATTGTGCTGTGCTTACTTGCGTTTTCGTTTTGCTTGTATTTGTTCACTGTTTTAGAGACAATTTGTTCCTTTGCTGACAGAAGAGAATCAAGCAAAAAATGTTTAAAGAAGGACAGTAAGACGTGATGGTAATTTTTGAAATACTTCTCAGCTCGTAGTTGCGGAACGATATAATTAATTGTACTGTCCTGAATACAATTGCTAGATTAAGATATCAAGCTCTTAATTTAAAACCCAAAAACATTGAAAACAGCATAGAATGTAAATGATGTAGTATTTTAAAGATATCTTCACCATTATTGTGTTTGTAAGTTAATTTTGTTTATTATATCAAACTGTAACGTATTAAATCATTTTTAAATGTATCTACAAATTATTCTGGATGCAAATAATCATGGCAGAAAATGAAATCTAATTTCAACTAATATAATTTTAATTGCTTGTTATTACATATACGAAATCTAACATTTGTAGGTAAGGATGCTCTAAGTAAAAAAATTTGTTCTGCATTTTACAAATCATAATCTTAATAAATTATTATTATCCAACATCTCTTAATAAAAGCATCATAACAATGGTAATTTTAAACAAGCAAAGTAAAAGATTGTCTACTAGTGACTTTGATCAAAATTATACCCATGTATTAGGTTGGAACTTAATATTTTTTTAAATATTTCAGCAGTTATGAAGAGGTGTTGGATAAAACGATGTACTTCACACGTAGACAAAAAGAAATGACCCACTCGAGAAAATTATCTCACTCAGTCTTCGGCCTCGTGAGTTAAGATTTCCCTCATGGGTAATACCTTACTTTGCCCACTTGTAAAGTAAATTACTATTAATACAAAGTCTCTATTTTCTTATGACAATATCGATGAAATCATATTTTATTTTTAATTTGATGCAATACAGATTATACAATCTGTTTTATTTTTTATAATTATAAATTTTTTGACCAAAAATTAAATTTTCAAAATTACTCTGTTAATTAATATAGCAAAAAATACATTTTTTGAATTATTACTTACTTGAAGGTTAAGATTTGTATGTAAACTAAATTACTACAGAGTTCAATTGAAAATCTTAACAGCTTTAACATAACCGAAGTGTTCTAAAACTATGTGTACGCTATAGTATGTAAGAGAAAATAGTTAAAATAATATTTCTTGAACTATGTAGTAAATGTAAATTTAAACTTGCATGGAAATGGCATAGCATTATACTCTCAAAAAGGCAATTATTGTGGTCAATTCTCAAACATAGAAAACACACAATGTGAGTATAATTTATATGGCCTGTTTTTTATTTAAACGAAAAGTTGTAAGTATTTCAAATACAGTGATTATTTTTCTGTTTTTATTTAAATCAATCGTAAGTTAATGGCTAAAGTCTTAAACTTGAATATTAGATGGATTCTAGTTAGAAAACGAAAAAGAAAATAAGCGAATATAATTTAAACTTTCCAAACTCAAAGGCTTCTTGTTCTCGCATCTGTTTTCCATCTCATACTATTTATTGCTTTGCATATTTATTTTTACGTATCGAATTTCTTTCTAAACAAATTTCTCGTAGAGAAACTTGTAAAATCTGTGTCACATCCTCCGGTAAGAATATAGAGACGGAAAGAAATGATATCAAACGTACAAGGAATATATCATAGGAATTGAGTGCTGAAAAATTGTCAATATATTCGGGCACGTATGCAAAAATGTGAATTTATCGGGGCGCTGAAAAATGTCTGGCGGGATATAGGCACAAATTTACAAACTAGGAGATCAATTGAGCTACTTATCCTGGAAATGTCACTCGTCCTGCCGATCCTTAGAACCGGATTTGGAAGTTTTGTCACGGATTGTTGCGACCACTGCCTGGAATTTTCCTGGAGACTTCCCCGGACGATAAGTCTCCAGGTTCCTGGAGGTTCGGCAGGATACTGGTTCCTGGAAGACAGATGCTTTGGCACATTTGTTGTTCTAATGGAATCTTAAGCGGAAAGTGTAACATGCTGATATTATGCATTTAATTACCTGCCTTCCTGAAATTTTGTATTTCCTAGATTCTATGGGCTTGTTATATATTATAATATATTCTATTTGCTTATTCAACTATCTGCAAAAGGTTCTGAGAAATAAATCTGAAATGTATTTCACAAGGAAGAAGATATCAAATTCTGTTGTTCAAAACAGACAAACTATAATACTAAATTAAAAATGAAACGAGATGATTACAATTCACAAAGAATTATAAAAGAGACTTCATTTCATCTTATAATTGAAATCAATGTGAAGCTGACGTTGAAAGCAAAGCTTTTGTAGTACATAAAAGAAATTCGTCTTTTTAAAAGAAAAACTTTTAATTAAAAAACGTGCAAAGTTTTGTAAATACAAATTTGTTAAAACACATATTATCTATTTAGATATTAAGTGTAATATTTTTCGTATATCTGTAAAAACTTAAAGATTCAGTGACTAAAATAAGAATCTTAGGTTCACGCGAGGATTCTTTGAACACACAGTAAAACCATATATTTTATTCCAAACTATTCGTATTCAATCGAAAATCTTTAATTTTTTCCGAAATGGTTCAAGCTAGGCAACTTAAAAGTGAGGTAGGAGGTTAAGATTTGTAATAGAAAGGGTAGAAAAGTTAGAAATATTAGTGAAAATTACATTCTTACAGGGACAGTTATTTGTATGCCAAGGGCTTAAAGTAGCTTTTTGTAGATGGAGGCTAGAAGTAGTAGCACAAGCGCAGTGAGGACTGCAACTGGTCGAAATCTGCAAAAATACTTTCAGCCAGCGAAAAGTATATACATTATTTTATTGATATTGATAAACTATAAACAGTATTTGTTTAATTTTCTTCTATATCAGCCAGTGAACTCTATACTACGTACCTGAAAGGGAGCCGTAGCGCACTATAAAACAACAACAGTGAGGAAAGTTAAGAGAGAAACAGACTTATGGGGTATAGCATTTGGAAAGTATCTCTATCACTGTCTAACTCATGTTGAACATGAGCAAAATACTTCCGTTTTTAAATACAAACTTGCCTTAGCGACTCTAACGCACGCGTCCTTTCCAGGTACGTAGTATAGAGCACTGATATCACCATATCCAGGAAAGCTGAAATTTTGAAGGCAGAAAAATAATAAGTAGTTACAACAAACAGAAATGTAAACGAATTTTACATTTAGAAAAATTTTTGAATGGAAATTGTAATATTAACCAAATCCTAATAAATTATTTATGAATGCTGGAACAGATATATGCAGCGGGCTGAAAATATTTTCAGACCGTAATGGTCTACAAAGAAGCATTGTTCTGTAATTGTCCATTTTCAAGTAATCAAGTGAAGTCTAAAAAGCCAACTTTTAATAGCGATCGTAGAAAAAAGTATATTTGGAAAATATAAACAATACAGTTCCCTGAATCCGTGCCTGAAACTTGTTGATTTTTGTTTCCTCCACTTCCATTTGACTAATTACAGAACAATTTTATTTACGTGTAACAAAACCCTTTGTGTATATTTATCGCAATCATAGGCGGTGGGTTGATGGTGGTGGGGGCTGTAACATCCAAGAGGACAGGATAGGGGCTTCACACCACAACAACGTCGTCCGCTGGGACGCTTTCATCCAGTAATCAGCCAATGTGGCCGAATCCTATCACAGATCAACGGGAATATCCGATATTCGGTTTCGGTTAGTTTCTGCACGGTCTAGTTGGCGAGAACGCTGCTGCTATCGCGCCAGTGGCGGCTCGTCAGCAAATTGAAAACAAACTCCCCTCAAGAAATTCGTCTTATCCGCTTGAAATGAGATCGAAAAGAAAAATCCTTTTTTGATGACCTTTTGGAAGGCCAATGTCCGGGTAGTAGTTGGTTTGTAAATACGGATAATAAAGTTTTATTTGAAATGTATTTAAAAAAACCCTTCTATTCATGACACGATGAAAAACAAAACAATAAAATGTAATACGTCGATGTAAAATCCGTGGACATAGGCACAGATGTTACTAAAACTTTACAGGCTGCTGGGATATGACATGACATATACACACGAATGAAAAGGACATTTTTCGTTCAATAGCGCTATAAATGTTATGTTGTCTTTAAAATTTTACTGTTTCCAATTTTTGCCAACATAACTCCAATTACAAGTACATTGAAATATACTACAATAATGATCTCCTATCAAAATTTGAGATTGATACAATTTATACGTATATGATATTTATTACAAAAGCAATTCTAATACGGTTCTATTGATTTGATTATGAACCCAAATACACTAAATTTAACATAATCATGTTGCTAAGATGATACTTGTTAAGCCGGAGCTAGACATGCAACATTCGGCGAATCCCGAACGTTCGTGATTTGCCGAACGGTATTCGCCTTTGTGTTCATGCGGCATTCTATATTTTTCCGAATTCTTGTCAGGGGAACAAAATGGCTTTATTTCTTTCATTTAGTTATACAAAATAGAGGATTATAAGAACTTAACGAGATTATAAACCTTTTGTAAGATCAAACAATCAAATTAAAAACAACAATAATATATAATAATCGATTGAGGCCGTGTGGGAGTCTAGACCAATACTTTTTAAAAATTGTTTATAGAAATAATTTGTATTTATAATAAAAAAATTGCTAACTACGAATAAGTTTAATAACTTAGTTACTCGCTACTGAGCAGGAATGAAAATAAGTGATTCGACAGTTCGCTATTCGCCGAATCCTGAATGTGTGATCGGTCGCCAGAACCTCCTTTAGAGGAAAGTTCGCCCACTTTGATGTGTGTTAGTTTACCGACTCCAGGTGGGATGAGGTTCACAAAACGATTCACCAAATCACGAACTCCCCATACGCACTAAGCGAATTTCAGCGAAAAGGTATTCGGAATTCGCCGAATGCTGCATGTCTGGCCCCCGGCTTTAAATGGAACGTAAATCCAAAAGTTTCAAAAATCTTATAATGTATAGCTATTGTCCAGCTTTTTGTTAATAAGTCACAGGTTTTGATCAAGATAATTTTTTGTCATAAAATAGAATTGGCCAAAATAATTTATTTTTATTTCAATATAGCAATATCAAAGCAAACTTCGTGTATATATTTTATTGGTCCACAACTTACTGATCACGAAACTGAAAGAGTTTTTTTTCTAAATTCGCAATTTCGGCCTGTGTAGTAAACTTTTATTCGTAGAATGTGGTTATTTTATTATAAATAGTTGTGAAAATGTTAATAACAATTTCCTGTATCACCATTATCGGAAACTAAAGTTTCGAGTTACCAAGTTACCATGTTGAATTGAGAGCTCTAGTTTCAACAACGCTAACCTTGTTAACCACAAGTAACCGCAACGTAACCGAAACGTAACCGCAATGTAACCGCTTTGTGAAAAACCATCGTGTAAACTGTAAAGCGAACTTCATATGCACTCAAGTGTATTGTACACCATTAAATCAATAATCACTATACTCCCTTAACTATAAAATCTTACTGAATGGGAAATTTAATTCTTAAAACATTTTATTTGAAAAGCAATAAAAAGATACGAAGTGAGAATGTAAAGTCGAATAAAACCTCGCATTCATTTATATTTCAAACACAATTCAGCGTGCACTTTTTCGTGCTAAATTTTGTTTGAAGGCCAGTAAAATTTATTTAATATCGCGTGAGAGGCACTAATAATCATTCCAGAATTATATCAATCCACAAGTCAACACCGGAGCGCCACTATAAACCAAGTGACGTTTAAATTACACGAAATTATCCTCTGAGACGGGCATAAAACGTGCGAATAACAAAGTAGAGTGTTGGGAGGGCCTCCCATGGGCCGAGGAGCAAGGGGCACAGCCGAGGAAACGAAATCCGTGGCCACCGAGATGTGAAATAACCAGACGAATCCCAGGCGATGTGCAAATTGTGTATGATCTATATTTCCACACACAGATCTAGACGTAGATGGTAGATACGTGGAATGAATGATAATATTTTGTAGATTATTCATTTGGAATGCGATGGTAGATATATATTCTGACTTTCTCTCAAACAAATAAATCTTATTTAAAGTTTGTGTGTACATTATTAACGAAACCAAAACTATCGATAGTATAATTTTTGATAAAAAATAACGAAAATCGTTGAGAAAACGCAACATGTAAAATTACTTACAAAAAGGATAAATTAGTAAAATAAACGCTACTGGAATGCAGGTAGATAAATTTATTTTCCTATAAATCGACCGGTCTCAAGCCTAATGCATCTTCCTCAGGATTGATAATATTAAATGATGATTAAAAATATATTTCATTTAATTTTCTCAATCCTGAGGAAGACACATGAGGCGTTGAAACCGGTCGATTTAGAGGAAAATAAATTTATCTGACTGCATTTCAGTAGCGTTTTTTTTTACTAATTCATCCCCATAGTCAAGTAACGTTCAATTTCAAAATGAATAAAGATAAAGAAAACCAAAAATTAATTATTTACTTTCGAGAAATTGAGACGAGATGAGTATTGAATTTATTTTTAAATATTTTTTTAACCATTCAACAGGATTAACTCCCAATAAATTATAATATAGTTTGTTATTATACTCGTACCCAATAGTTATATTGTGGGCAGGGATGGGCGTGCGTACACTATGCGAGCGAGACAATGCAATTGTTTACGTGTAGATAATGACGT
Organism: Agonum fuliginosum; assembly: GCA_947534325.1. Lineage (NCBI taxonomy): Eukaryota > Metazoa > Arthropoda > Insecta > Coleoptera > Carabidae > Agonum > Agonum fuliginosum. The sequence goes on from OX384031.1 coordinate 7,904,158, forward strand.
ATACGTAGACATATTTATAAAGGTAAGCCATGTCGATAATGTAAACAATGTAGACAAGCAAAAAATTTCCAGTTTTCGCTTCAGTTTCAACTAGTCGAACATAAACATAACCTTTCATTTATGTATATTATCTACGTTATCGACATAGTCTACATTGTCTACTTATATATTTATAATCTACGTATTGTGGCCCCGTAGACGTAAACAATTAAAATTGACATGTAGACGCCCATCCCCGATTGTGGGGTGCTGAGATCGATCTGGGTACCACTAGCATGCCAGACTAGGCGGACACTTTACCGATGATCTAAGAATAGAAAATAACCAAGACGAAAATACTTGCATTTCTCACCTTGAATGTTTTTATAAGTAAATTTTAATTATTAAATTTTTATTCAGATTTTGTGCGTTTTTTGCGTGATTGGCTGCCATTTATTTAATATTTCAACATTATATTGTAATGAACCTCTGTTTAAGGTTTTTACGCGTGGTTTTCCCTTAAACGTCAGTCAAATATCAGAGGCTTTAATTTTTTTAATTTTTAGATCATAGTAGCTCTGTTGTATTAAAATATTTATTTGTTGTTTTTCATAAACACATTCACATTGTTACCTGATGATGGGATCGCAAACGTCGTAAAAATAAATAAAATAACAGAACTAAACCCAAATGAAATTATTTATTAATAATAATGAGTTCTGAAAATTTCTATCAATCTATAAATTTGAATTAATCTATTAATTTGATTTGATGAGCTAAAAATGATTAATAAAAAATAAATATCAAAATCAGTTAGGTATTGTTCACAGTTAAAAGCAAATTATATTTTCATTGTTCAGTTTTTTAATAGAATTTTTAATTCCTATTAAAGAATAGCGATCTGTTGTATTATAGGACACTAGATTACTTTAAAATGAGTGCCGCACCAAATTAAATTTAAAAAATTCAGATTTGAATACAGAATTTGTCTAGGTATTTGGTATTTCATGTGTCTGGACCAAATTATTATTAAATACAGATTTCATACACTTTTAAAACAAACGGATCGTTCCATGTTAGGTAATTTTACCATTCAGCGTAGTTGAATACTTGGAACACGTAATAAACTTTTTGATCTATATTGGGAACTGTTGCAATGCAATTATTTTTCTCATAGTTCTGAGTGCTGCATACGTCACGACCACTTTACCTACCCACTTAATTAATTGCTAGTTAATTAGTTTTTTTACTAGCATTGCATATAAAGAAACCTAGACTGCAAATCAAGAAAACAAATAGTAAAAATAAATGTCCACATTTAGAACTATTTTTCATCTACACCTACATATACCTAACTGAAATTATTTTGTTTTAGTAAAATTATAATGCATTTATATAAGGCTGTAATTGTCGATCTTTTAAAAATAAAATAAGGATTTAATATTTATTATTTAACGATAAGTTCTTTGACTTCTAAAACTCTTTGTATTGAAGTTTTAGGCAAATAGAGTTTTATGTACTATAGTGTTTCTTCACAACTGCATATATTTTATGGTACAACTTACTGGAAGAATTTTTCATAATAAATATTTTAAATTTCCATGTTTTAGTTTTAGTTTTAGCCTACTGTTTCCATATGGAATTTTATAAAATCATTAAATTTTTAATTGTACAAGTAGGTAATTTTTATCATTGCATTAAAATTTTATTTTATTCCATTGATAAATGCGTATTTACAAAAATAAAAGAATTCTGCCATTTAAAATTTTCCTCATAATACGAATTAAATATTCTACTCTCGTATATGTAATCGTTGACAAGTATATAACTTTACTCAAGTTAACACAGGGCCGTAGCCAGAGGCTGGTAAAAACTATTGCTTTTGCTGGAGCTGAAAGGTTGATTTGTACCTATTTTAATCATTTTACAGAAAAAATCTTGGAAAATTAATATTATTATATTTGCAAACAAAATATCGATGGAATACGAACATTCCAGCTTTAAATGCCTTGAAAAATGTAACTTTCAATTATAAAGCATTTGACCTTGAGTGAAAATTTGTTTTATCTACGACGCATTTTCTTTCTCTGAACAACAATGTTGCCCTTTCTACGAAATGTTTGGCCCTTCCTAGAAACATAACCTTGCTACGGCCCTGGCTTAACATGGCATTACTCACTCAAATAATTACCACACTTTCTTATCTTTGGCTTGTGCAATAAACTTTAATTTTCGTAACTCACATAAAATAATATTTCAGTTAATTCTTAAGTTGGTTTTATAAAACTATAGGTACTAGGGATGTATGTACCTATACACTGTATGTACTCGTACATAATCCTTGAATTTAATTTTCAATAATAAATTTTTTTTAAATATAATCCCCTAATAAATATCAAAATAATGAAGTTATTAAAAAACCAAATTTGAAGCTTCATTTCAAATCTGATTTGAACACCTACTACCCTATTCAAATATTATTTCAGCATCCTGCATCGAATTCCCATAACAACGCGTCACAAAAGCACGTCTCTTCCCAATATTCATAAAAACCCCATCAGTAAGCACTACTTTCCAACGTTGCCATTTCTATCGAAGTTACTCTCCCACAATGTGCTCGAAAGTTCTCCATTCAGTCATGGCGATGGTGAGTATTTATGGGCGTAGAGCATGCACGCTCCGCCGACAATAAAAGCAATTATTAGCGAACTAAATAAAGAAGCGAGTAATGACTTCGCGGAATGAGAATATTTCAGGTTTCAGGTCATTCTGAAACGGTGAACGATGAGTTATAGAGGAAGGGAATCATGCTTTGTTAGGTTTTGATTACCGATTACAAGGGGAATGGTAGTTGTGAACTTAAGTGAAGAATTGTTTAGTCTGTCGGGAATTGTAGGTTTTGTATGGAAATGAGGAAATATAACCTGTAAGGTAATCAAGGTATGGTTGAGTTTCTGATATGTCGCAATACAAAAATAAAATTCAATTCAATTAAGGAGTGAAGTTAAAATGAATGTAAATAAGTATAAACAAGTTATCAGTTTCTTTGTGTAACATCAACATAGATTCAATTCCATTAAGGTTGCATTTATTATATTAAACTTATTTCGTATAGATTCTAGTTCGAGATTCAGACGAGAAGTTCCTAATCATTTCTAGTATAATGTAAATCAGAAATTCCCTTCCGAGGTCCGTTCGATTTCCATACTTTTTTTTATTATAATATATAAATATACGCCTGGCTCTATTTTTCTATTCGAGATTCATACTAGATTTATCTACGCATGCTCAGTTCAGTGTGCAACCTCTAAAAGTTTTGGCTTTCCTTGACATTTTGTTTTGTTTACGTTTATGTGTTTTGTTTATTAATTATTTCAAAATAAATAAATTTTCAACTGTATAACCCAAGGCTATTGATAATTATTACGAAATAATTTTGTCACATTCCGAAAGCACGTTGCTTGGTAACCGCCAGACGCCGCGGGCGGAGGGCTGTTAACCTAAAAGCAACGTGCTTGACGTTATTTATCAATTGTCGAGGGTTATTCGACAAGAAAAATTTTCGCAGTAGTAATTTAATTATTTATTGAAAACACGAAAGTCATTTTAAAACAATTCTATTAAATTACATAACCGTCAATAATTCTTTCATATGTCATTCTGTCATTTTGACTAGTGATAATGTCCCATGGGTTGCTGTCAGTTTAATGTTATTTTCGCACACGTTATCAGAAATGGAAGAATTTCATTGGATATTTATTTAACAAAAAAAATTTCAATTAAATGGTTTTCAGTCTTGTGTACGCTAAGATTTTTGCTTTCTTTTACTATTTTCAATTTTAACCCCTGCCTATTGAAATACTTGGACCAATGCCAAGAGGAACGGAAACTGTTTCCTGTTTGAAAGCAGTAAATCAGCTTTTATCAATTAACACGATGCTGCTGAAATTTGTTATTATTGACAGAATAAAACTAATTAATTAACGTCAAATAATTACTTTAATATGAACCAGAATATGAAATACTTTATTATGATAATAGATAGTGCGATGAAGATGATACAGTCAAAAATAATTCGCGTAGCATGCTGGCGGTCCACAGTTCGATTCTCTGCAACTGACAGCAATACTATTTGGTCCGAGTGGTTGGATTCCACTATAATAACATCTACCATTATGGAATTGGGAGCTAATCTTGTAGAATGGTTACCATCAAAATTAAAATTAATATAATTTAATCATTTTCGGTCGGTCTTAATTGAAGAGGTTAAATTATTTCCGAAATATCAGTCATAATTACACATGATTTTTTCTAGGTAATGTAAGAAGAAGAATAAATGTTATATAACTTATATTTTAAGCAAATTTTAACCCCTTAACACTACAGTGGATTAAACAGTCACTTAAGTTACTTGTGTATTAAATTTGACTCATGTGTCATATGAAATACCTCCACCTTGAGCAATATGTAAATTATAAAGCTGGAACTTGAACTGAACTAGAACAGAAACGAAAACCGGATCGAACCGAAGCTCGTTAGAAAAGAATTTGGCAAACCCATAACCGAATCCGAACCGATGGTAAATTGAAAATTACAGTTTTTTCGTAAAATTTTATTAAGTTTGTATAAAATTATTGTATTTTCTATAGTTCAATCAAAAATTATTTTTTTTAGAAAATTATATTTTAGTTAAAAACTAGAACGAATTTTTAAATTAATAGCTTGTTCTTTAATAAATTTATTTAACCGAAATCGAAACTTGAACAACTTTTTTGAAAATTTGTATACCGGTTTATTTCAAGAAGAAATAATATGAAAACTGGCACAAAACCAATTTCTTTAATAAAGCACAGTGAAGAGCGAACGAAAACTGAACTGTTATTGTATGCGATTCGAGTCCCTGTTCTCTTATAAAGTACAAAGATTGAATTTTTGGTTGATTTTTTTTCCATCTTTATATATGCAATAATAACATTTTAATCAAGTTCCTACTGAAAAGCCAGTTTAAAAAATATTTATAGCAAACACCAAATTGAAAATATGAATATACATTCGTATGAATAGGTATACAACGATATTACAAACATTGAAAATCACGCATGTGCTCGCAAACTGTGCAACAAATTTCCATTAAAAATAATTAAATATTGGAAAAAAACACGTAATATATTCAAAAACTTTTCGGTCAATTTTGATGAGATTAAATTCAACTTCCACATTTTCATATTCAATATGCACCAAACTTTGGTTCAAGTCAACTGAGACAAAACTGTCTTGTGATTTGTTATTTGTTGGAAATCGATCCTTTTAAAATTTCAATTAAATTCCTATACATTTCGATAATTTTTAAACAACTTCTTACATAAGAAATAAATAATTGCGTGCATGCTCCCAGGAGGGAATTTTAATTGAATTTTTAATCATTACGTGAACATTAATTACTCTGAACAAACAGAAAAAATAATCATTGGTTTCATGTTTGAGTTGTCGGCAAGCAGAACCAATAAATTGAATCAGTGATGAATGGTGCCAAGGGACGCATATTAACGAAAATTAGACACTAAATAAAGGCTTGTTATCGATGTCGATATCTAAGGAATAATTAGCTGTTTCATCGATATAATTTATTGTTCTCTGATATCACGAGTACCTAAATATTTTGATGTTAATTATCAAGCTTACTATAAACCTTTTTCAGGTGTTAAATATTGACATGGTTATCCACAGTTTTCTGGGCTTAAAATATATTTTTATTCAAAAATATTTTAATTCAAAAAGTTTTAAAAAAATAATAATTAAGTATTTTGTTTACAATAATACCTAACACTTTAATCAAATTAGGTTAAATTTAGTATAGCACTACTAGCATAAAACTTTACACTGGTTTTAATAAAAATGTCAAAACTAGAAAGAAAAATTTAGCAGAAAATCGCATAACACAAATAGCAGCCAATGGAAGAATTGAATACAATAATAGTAACCACAGTTATATAAAAATTTAGCGGACTTTTTTACTACTAGCTTGAGGAACCTGACTGTAATAATTAATAAGTGGAAATTTTCTGTCACAAATCAGATTAACATTTAAATTATAAATTAGTTAAATTGTCATTTTGAGTGTAAATAAGTAATTAATAAGAAATAAGATAAATAATACACATTTATTGATGTTAAATTCAAAAAGACTTCAAAAATAGAGCGGTGGTGTCATTACGATTTTCTTCCCGAATCTGCGCTCGTGCATAAGTTCATGTCCAGGAATATTTTATCGTGCATTCCAACAACGTAATCAGCTCTCGAGTACTGCTCGAGCTGATTAAGACGTTGTTGGAAAGCACTCAAAAAAAATTCCGGAAAGAATTATGTACATGTGAGATTATAAGTGAATATTTGGCTTTGTATCTAAAGTGCCTGTGCTGTGATTTCTTTCTATACCAAGAAAACCAAATTCTCGTTTGCCAAATGTCTTTTAAAAAAATAAGGCTTTAATAGTCCGTTAGCCTTCAAAGAGAAAACATAAGTCGAATTTCTTTTGGGTTACGAAATGACAAAGAGTCAAAGTAAAATTTTATTTATCGATACATTATTTAAAAATATGTGAAGATAAACAAAATAGGTTTTAAAAATTTAGTTTTAGACGACCATTCATAAATAATAGATATTGTGGCAGCAGCCTACTTAAGAAAATTGAAAATATCATGAACTAACATGATATGACTATCGTTTTGTGGTCGTCTAAAAATAGCTTTCATGTCTCGATCAGAAGTAGATAAATATCTCACTTTTGACTCTCGTTATAAAATATACTATTTCGAACTTGATATTTTATATCTTTATTTACAAACATACTATAATTCCATAAAATGCGATTTTGAAATTTGTCATGATACAATTACAAGAATGAAACCACGCGAACTTGCAAACTTTAGCATAACAATAGACTTTGAAACTCTAAGAAAAGCTCGTCAGAAGCAGTGTTATAAAGCCTGTTCTCCATATGCATCTAATTCCAGTTAGAAAGGAAGTCTATTTTGAGCAAATCTGATATGGCTCGATATGGGAATCTATGCGTAGTGTAGGAACGCCCTAGTTATCATGAAATATGGTCCGCGCTTGCGTATAATACCGTCACGGTCTATTTAACAATGTAATCTAATATTACGATTGAGTCATGTGGTCCTGGGTTTGGTCCTAGTACACGAAGAATCGACTTCAAGTTTCCCTGACTTGTGAAATAGTGCAAGAGCAACTCTGTGCTTAGGAATTTGTGGAAGATATGGACCGTTCGCATTTCTTCCATAATTCATTCCAGTCATTTTTCCATTATATTTCTGCTTACAAGAGAAATGAAAATTGCATTAACTTCAGATCTAATTTTTATCTTTTCATTGGATACTTTACCATCAGATAAAAAGGAAAGAATAGCTTAGTACGTAATGAGACTGGCTGTGGTTTTAACAACTCAGGTTCGAATCAAGCCATTTACATATTTCAGTTCAAATACACAAGTATCTTAACTATACAGTACAATATCTATATAACGAATTATTCACAACTTCGTGCATTTATTATAATGACATATAGTGCTCAAATTAATTATTGTTAAAATATGAATTTTGAGTTGGCTAAAGCAGCTGTTGTTGTTACTGATATTGATACAAAAAAATCTGACGTGGACACCACATGACTTTCTTGTACGCCTTGTGTGTTCATACTTTTCTTAATAACTAAAATGTAAAATAATATAAAAAATTCTTTTAACTTATTATACTAGTATACTCACAAATATATTTTAGTCATTTTATTTAAACTGCAGAAGAAGATATAAAGCATATTTTACTATTGTCACTGTCATGTCATAATCATTTAAATTTTACGTAGTAACAAATGTTAATCGGTCATGGACTACAAGATACCGAAATACTATAAATTATAAATATATACTTTAATTATTTTTAAATGATAGCAGATACAAAAATATTTATAAAATACCGATTGTAGGTAATAATCACATAATCTTTCATTTAAAATAAAAAAAATTGTCTAAAATTAAATATTTATCGAAATATTTTTAAAAAGTACTACTTCCGGTTTGTAGACTGAAACCAAAAATAGGAGGTGCACAACTAGATGCTATAACAGTCCTAAATACAAAATTTCAACTTTCTACGTCTAACCGTATTTGAGTTATGCGACACACATACGTCCGTCCGTACGTACGTACATACGTACGTACGTACGTACGTACGTACAGACGTCACGTCGAAACTAGTCATAATGGATTCAGAAAAGGTCAAAACGGATATTTCCGTCAAAATCTGAGAACCGAAATTTTTCGCGATTACAATACTTCCTTACTTCGTACAAGGAAGTAAAAATAATTGAATTAATTTGAGAAGTGGGTTTTACTATTTTAATATAGTACAGACTAAAGAATAAAGATGTAGGTAGAGCAGTAAATTTCAAAACTTATCATGGAACTGAAAGAATTTTTCAAAATTCGCAATTTTAGTTCCCAGATTTTTTTAATCAATCAGTTTTCAACCACTGTTTTCAAATAGAATGTCATAAATTTACTATTCTTGTCGTTTCACAGTTAATTAAAATTTTATTTTATTCCATTCATAGTTAATCAGATATTCATTGCTCAATCAACGATACAGTGGTTTCAAAAATGTGCTTCTTGCGAAAACTGTCCTCAAATTTACGAATTTAAAAAAAATCTTCTTGTTCCATGATCAATAAGTTGAGTACTATGCTATTAAAATACCTATGTGCACGAAGTTGTGAACCACCCTGTAGATGCCTAATGCGTATCTATTTGTGTATGTTATATTTTCTTATTTAATATAAAATTCAAAACGCGTACTACCACGTTTTTCCAGTATTTAAATTTACTGCTTTTTGACGGAGTCAAACAATGTTACTTGTAAATACAATATATTGTTATTCATGACTCAATGCTTGGGAAGCCACAGTTGGTATGGGTATAGTGCCACCTACTCAGGTACATAACGAATAGCGTGTAAGTTTTACAGCGCGAACTGAAAATGTACACTCAGACTTTCAGAGTAAAAAACTTCAACCCTGCATGTACATAAATGAAAATTTTAATACCTATTGCAAATACTCGGGTGTCCGCATCATTCAAAGACACACATTAAAGCACATCTTGTTTAATTTATTAATAAATGAGTTGTAAAATATACAAACAAACATCAAACTAGGACGGATAAGTACCTACAATTCTTTAAAATTTAACAAAATAAGGGATAACAACTATTCATTTGGTTGGTTTTGTATACAGAATGATTATACAAGTACCTACACACCCGTGTCGTGACTTCTTTAAAAAAATATAAAAAATTTCTTTTGGGATATGTCTTTATTTATGAAATACGTATTTTAATATTTCATAATAAAGACAATACTCCAAAAAATGCCAATGTGAACAACAATAAATTATTATTACCTTTTTTAGACTTCTTTTATCTCACAAACTATATCCATATTACTATCCCTAACATACTAGACGGACTAGTATCTATTGTGCCAACATCTTCAAAATAAAACATACAGTACCCACTAGAAACATTTTTAAGAACTCTTTAGTTGAATACTCGACTGCTCCTGCTGGAAGTTCCTGGAAATATTCATTTCAAATGTATTTCAACATTTTTATGAAATGTGTAAGTACCTTTCATAAGCAATAAAGTTTGTTCGTATTTCTCTTGTGCCATTTCTATATCAGATATTGAAGTACTGCAGTATCGGCACGCATCTTCTTCATTAGGTATATGAGATCCGTATCGTAGCATAAAATTTCCAGTGGAACGTATTGCTGACTGCGTAACGTGACCGATTGAAGTTCTGTCAAGTACACATCCCAATGTAACTGCAGGAAAATCTCCCCTGCGGTATATTTTCCACTAACAACCACGAGTACTCATGAGTTATTGTTCAATGGGTACCACACACATCCAATATACTATAATAGATCTATACCGATGATTCAAAATAGTATAAGCCTGTCAAATGGATTTAAAAAACTATCGTCTTGTGCGGTGTACTCTCCATTAATAACAATGAGTACTTGAAAGTTGACAACTAAGTTACCGCAAACACCCAAGTTTGGTAATAGGCTTAATAGATTGGTATATTATGTCATTAAGGCCCGCTTGTACAATACGAGTTCAGTGTGAGCTTTCAATACAACAGGAATTTTGATATTAACTTCGTTTTGACAAAAGCGTAGTTCAAGCTAAGATTGTATAGAGTGATTGTACGAGTAAATGATTGACCGTGTCGTCTCGTTCTAAATTTGATCTTAGCCGCCTCGATGTGATTGCGTACTGATCTAAGCTCACCATCTTAACCTTAAAATGTCCAAAAATTTCCATTTAATTTCAAAATTACTTTATAGTACCTACTCTTCTCTTACTTTCTGCATTTGTAAAGAAAGTATCCTAGCTAACGAGCAAAAATTATTGACAGCAAAGATATTCTCCACATATTTTCCTTTATGTCCATGTCACACCGGCAAAGCACGAAGCACGGTACTCTATGGGAACAAATGAATAACGTCGAGCATTTTGACATATGGAAATTTGTTGCTGATTTCGCAGTGAGTCCTCAATATAATTTTTGACATTTGGTGAATAATTGATGTCAAAATAGTAACAGTAAGTAATTTGATAATAAGTATATAACCCTTTCAGCTTTTGTCAATATATGAACTAATTATTGATTTAATTAACACAAAAAATTGATGAATTTTAATTCTCAGCTGTCAAAAATAATTTTCAAAACCCTTCAAAGTACGAAGTGAACATAGCAATATAAAAATTTTCGTATGGCATTTTGCTATACCGGTGTAACACCCTTTTGACAGCTTTGAACGAAGCAAAATGCCACATCGAGCACCGTGCTTCATGCCACGTCGGTGTGACATGGGCATAACAGTTTTATGTAAAATGTCGAAAATGAAGCAAAATTAGACCTTCGCTATAGTTTTCCTGTAATTTTTAGCAGTCTTATTATGTATACTTGATTTTTTCGAAATTTTAGATTTAGATATTTATACATTTTTATAAAAATAACCTATCAAAAACTCACTCAAAAAATTAAAAGTATATATTTTTAGTATCTTTGAAATGTGCTCTTTCCAACGATATATTATATTCCAATTAAAAACAATTTTTTTTGTTCATTTGACATTCGGAATATCTGCGATCTCACCATAATGGTTCCTGATTTTGTTAACGCAAACAAAACCCCAAAAACAAGATGAACAACGTGACGGTCAATCATATATGATCACTCTATATAAGCGGTCCTAAATCGTTAAAAAATCAGGCAAATTAAAAGGTCTTCAACAAATGTCAACTAAACGGTGTCAAAATCACGTCTCATCTTCTCGTTGAAAGGGTAGTAAATTGTAAATAATAAACCAACCCCATTTCAAACCGGAACAATACATAAAAATTACCCTCTGATTTAAAATTCATCACAACGAAGGGGTGAAAGATAAATAGATTCTGCGGATGCGGAACGAAAAGTTGGCGGCGTGGAGAAAAATCGATAACCCTTTGTGAGCGCGCGGTAGTCGCGGCCAAGGCTTAGCGAGTGAATTTCGTCAAGCCCAAGAAGTGACCAATAAGATATATCGCAGCAGGCTGGCTACCTACCCCCACGTACGCCCCCTATGGGGGCACATGACACGCGGGAAATTAATTCTTTTTCAAAATTAGCGTCCGAAGTTTCCTCCACGCCTTGCCTAGACAATATTATTTTTTAATGTCGACACTTTGTATTTTGAGAAGAATTTATTGCTACAGAATGTCACCGGGACTATTTATACTCCAATAGAGAAATTGTACCTTTCTACAGTTTTTTTCTTGTTTTTATCCACCTGAAATTTTTTCTCCAATTGTTTTTCAATTTCGTTGCGCCAGTAATAGAAGAGAAAATATAAAAAAGAAGTATATATGCAAACATCTATTTGACTTTATAGATATCTTATTTGTCGTCTCCAAGATACCAATTTTATGTTTGAAATCATTCCATAAATTTTCTTCAAGTAAAGACATTTAAAAGCACTATAAAATTGCATATAATAAACCTATATTTGACGATTTATGTTATATTATTACATTTCAAGAGAGTAGGACACTAGGTCATCCGTATGACATCTAATATAATAAAGATTTTAAAATAATTATAAATTCAAAATTGCAGCTTCTAATATAGTACAGATCAAAATAATCAAGTAGGTACGTTGTATGACCAAAAATGGTTCTGACAATTACGGTTCTAATCTTATGTATTCAGGCAGGCACAGAATTCAGTTCAGAAGCTCCCTTGTGATGCACATACCTACTATTCACTGACAACCATGAGTACCTGTTACTTGACGACTGGTATCCGCACACAAGGAATAATATGCCTATCTATGCCGATGACGCACAAAATGTGAGACCTGTGGGTTTACGGCTGGTTGGAGGGACGTATCTAAGGGTGGGCCCGAGTGGTCCATGGCCCACCCTATAAAGTCTTGGCCCACCCAGTAACCCACCTAAAAAATTTACAATATTTTTACATTGGTATACGGAAGAGATATTATATTTAAAATATTTAATAACGCATTACATAATACATTTGTCCACTCTGTAGAATAATCGAGACTATCACACCCAAGTTGGGTAAAAAAAAATTGATATGTACATTTTCACAATGCTTATGTCTCATTTTGTACATTCATCTGAATATTCTTTCAAACAAAACAGTAATATGTGGTGTATATTTTTTCTCGTTAATTGAGCGTGTAATTCGCTTCCATCAACAAAAGAAAAACACGATTATTTACTCCAGTTCGTCTCTTGAGAGTGTTTAATTAGTTACTAATTAGTGACAGTATTTTTGTGAATATTGCTCAATTTAACATGAAAAAAGTGAATGGGATTGCGGTAGGATTGTGGCAGAAAAGGATAAAGCTATCCGGCGTCTCTTTTGGGGCGTAATCGTCAAGGACATTTGCGTTCGTTGGCTTCCTCCCCTTGACAGCTGCTCACATTAGACTCGCCCTCTGTTCCTGGTCTCCTCCGGGGCATCTTCCCAGAGCAGAGTGGATTCCATAAATTGTTCATGTTACTTAAAGCTAAATACAATTAAGAGGAAAGGATAACGCTAGAGGAAAGTAATGAAGTTTGTTTTCGAGTCCCGGAACAAATTGTGCGGTTAGATTTTGCTACCAGATGACGCAGTCATGTCAGATTTTAATTTTCTTTTTTATTTTGTTTCTTTTAGAGGACAATAATTAGCTTAAATTAAACTTGATTAATTTTGTTTTTACTTCAATAAAAGCTTCTGAAATAATTGCCTCACCGGTTACAAGGAAAAATCAGTTTCTCAGAATCAATAACATTTTTCTTCTGTTTTTCTTTCTGTCTCGCAACACAGTTTAGAAAATTTATGGATAAAACTTTGCTCTTACATTAGTTTTTTCAAATACAGAGAGCTATACATTTATTAATTCTGGCTACATTAGCTTTGGTTGAGTTAGGATAGCTCGCGGCTTTGGAAATGTAATAGAAATTAACGACAATAATTTAGATTTATGCGATATGACATAATTTCAGGCAGCTAATGTGTATTTAAACTCTCGAAAAACAAGAGTAATATTTGTTCTATTTTCTCCCGTTGATAAATGACTTCTAAATGTCTGGGAGAGTGGGGTCTGCTGTGGTAATTCTTAAAGCAAAGTTTGTAAACTTTTCAAGATTATTGACGTGTATTTAAGAGTTTCTGGACAAAGATTTTGTCATATATCACAGTCGCCAAGTGGGGAAAATCAATTTACTGCAAAATTTAACATTGATTAAGTGATCTATATGTAGCGTTCTTATAATGTGAGTTGCACAGTGCATGGTTCACTTCGTATGCAGAATGTTTGAGGATAATTTGCATATAATTTGTGCTGTCATTTTAAATGCAGTTATTGATTTCACATTATTAAAAACCATTACAAGGACGTTTTAGAAAATCTATATTAAAATATTAAAAATTTACTAACGTTTCGTTTAGCTTAATATCAATAACTAATTATTATTTAAAAAAATAAAAAAGTAAGTGAGTAGGTACAGGTAATCTTGTTTAATAATAATTATTATTTTATGAGTTATTTTTCTTATAACACTGTTTACTTCAAGCAAAATCTTTCGAGTCAACAGGTTACATTAAACCCCTTAATAAGCTGTGCGCTCTTGTAATTATGTAATAGAACAGTAAAGTTAAGGTCTAATGATTAGATAAAATAATGATTTTAAGAAAAGCATGACTAATAGAATTTCAGTTTCTTGTACGAGTAAACAATTCGTTCAATACTGTGTTGTTTTTATGATAAACGCAAAAGCTTTTAAAGCTACCGATGATGTTCGCCAGTCCACAATCATGTGATATTAATTTATAGACAGGGGCGACGACTTAACGGGTGTAACAGGGCCAATGCAAGTATATTTTTTCTTAACGGATGCACTGCACCAATGTAAATTAAATTTTAAAATAGTTTTATATTCAATTTAATGAAAAATTACTACGGCATATAAATAGGTACTTATATACTCGTATTATATTGCATTTTATAGCCACGACATAAAATTTTATATAGTTTGTCGACCCATAATAGAGATATAAAAAATGGTGTTCATCTCAAAAAATTAAATTCAAACGTATTTGATCTTAAACTACATTTTTATTATTGATCCCCTTGTAAATATGACCCGAATATGTCTTTAGTATTAGTATCTACTCAGCAGGGCCGTAGTTTGGTTATGTTTCGAGAAAGGATAAAATATTTTGTAGAAAGGACAACATTGATCATGTAATACTTGAAAAAATGTTTCCAGTCAAAGTTAAATGCCGTATAATTGAAAGTTTCATTTTTTCATGTGCAAAAATTAATAATTGTCGGATAACAGATTTCACATACCTAAACTTTTATATAACAATTTAAAAAAAAATTGGTTGTCTTTTAACCAACTGAAATCGAACGCCTAGCGCGATAGCGTGAGAATATGTCAGTGATTCTTAATACCTGTTTTCAAATATCGGTTCCTGATTCGAAGATTTAATTCGTATTCCAACAATATTATTTTGCAAATAAATAATAACAATAACTACCTAAGTATATGACATTGTTTTTAAATATTTTAGCCTCATTCAGAGAAGCATTTAATGTGAAGGTTTACATTTACACAGAGCCGTAGGCGAGTGTGTAATTTCACGAGTGCGTAATTGCTTCACAACTCAAGTTGTGAACTATACTTTTCTACGATCACGACCATGTTCATTTCCATTTGATAAAAATTTTGTTCTATTTTTTATATTATTTATAATTATTATCCATAATTTGGTACACAATTTTATATTTTTCACGGGATTTTATCAGTAGATGATTATTGTTAACTTAGTAACATCAGGCGGTGTGCAAAATGTATTATCAGAGCTGCTTGACATCAAAATAAAACAAATAATTCCCTAATCGTGCGATCGAACTACTTTACGCACGAACGTACGTAAGGACAAGCTTACATATTATATGGATTGTACAATAATGCTCATTTACAGTAGTGGCCGTAGAAAAAATAAAATTTTATATACAAATACTATATTACATATCTATCAAGCCTTTTTTCTAACTTAGCTGTGGTAGGCAGCCTCGCATATTTTGTGTTGCTGATACATAATTTCAGATGTTGTGTGAACAGTCAACTCATGGGTTGTTAATGTAAGTAAACCTGACTTCCTGTCTGGATTCAAACCTTAGTTGTCACTTGTCAGGACCACAATCGATCACATAACACACTCGCTCCGTAACAAATGTGCGAACACACTCTTTTGTTTAGCATTTATTAGTGTTCAGGGCAAAGACCTGACAATGGGAGAAAGAAAAACAATTCGATTCGGTTCAATTTCCTGATTCTGATTCTGAAGCTGTGAGATTTCTTCTTCTAGAATAATCTCGCGACTTTAAACTTTTGAATGCAGGTGAAATGTCCCGAGCTGGCAGCGTATTCGCACCGTTTGATAAAGGTTCGATGGTCTTAACTGTTCCACGTATATGTAATATGTATGGCAGTTATCGCTCGGGACTTTTCGATACTGAAAAAATAATGGGGTCACGATGGAATGATGCCTTCGTGCAGGACAGGACCGCAACGCTGAAACGGCCGCCACTATCGTAAAATTGGAATTTTACTCTGCACGGACTATTTTTCAATCAGTTTTACAATAAACGAAATCGTATTCCGGTACATCTTTTATCTTAGTTTATCAACACTTCTTCATGTTATAACCGATTTCTTCCACTTACATTTTGTCAGCCAAAGTAGAAAATATTATGCAGTTGCAGTACTGGATCTCATATCTCATACATTTTATAAGGCTAGTATGAAATCTGAGATAAGGCTTACATTGTAAAACATTCTACCCGTCTAGTTTAAGTTTGTTTGAAAATTTTTCTTATTCTTGTTCAATCCAATCATAATTCAGAGTAGTCTCTACAGAATTTGAATCAAAACTTATCGTTACTTATCCTAATGGAAACTCGTACTCATGTATACCTAATCAAGAACTTTGTAATTTATTTTCTAGTTAAAGACTATTGGACTTCATGCATTTAATATGCAAAATGTAAATATTCTAGTATTTAACTGACCACAAAATAACTAGAAGTTTATGATCCGTTATGAAACTTTACAACCCCCAAGGCAAGGATCTATAAAGATACCAACGAGCAACTACAATATTAATTTAATAGTTATGCAGACAAAGGAACACATATCTGACTACAAAAAAATGTGTTTGCTCTCCTATTCAGACTGAAATATTGCAAATTTAATAAAAGAGGAATTACCTTTCTGTTTTCAAAAGTATACTTACCACGAGATGAAATAATCAGATAATATCAAAAAATATACTTACGTATTATTATCCTTCCTGACAGTGTAGGTACATAAAAGAAAAAGTACCTATTGAATTTTTTATTTGAAATTAATTTGAATCTAACAAAATAGTTCTTTCAATAAAAAAAAAGTTTACTTACCTAAAGCTTTTTATTATTTTTTTGATATGAGGTACATTATGAGGTAATTTATACCCAAGGGCAATAAGAAATTACTATTTTTCCAGCCTTGTTTACACATGGATTCTTTAAAGACTCTTTTATGCTTCTAAATCCTGGAAAAAAGAAATTCACTATGGGAAAGCTATGAATGAATTAGAAATTCTTATTTTGCAAGACTCAGAAGATTCAATTTAGCGGCGCTGCTATTTGACAGGTAATTCTTATATTGATTTGATTCAAAAGAATGAAAGAATCGTCAAAGTTGTTGTTGTTAAATTTTTTTTGTCCATTGTTAGGATACTACCACAAATTTGAATTGTCAAATTAAAGATTAAGAGATATAAAAAATGTGTATAAGAACGACAAAGTCTCAGACAAAGTATAGAGCACGGACAATATTTGATAGTTATAGCCTTTGGGCTATTTACTAACCCTCGTCCTTGTAAATATCTTCCTTAGATGGCACAATAATATCTTCAGAATGCTCTTGATATAATGTTAGTTTTGTGCCATGTTTGTTTGCTATTGTGGCGGTAAGTTTTGTTTTAACTGTTACGTAAATATCTCTGAAAACTGTAGTGATTCTACTCTCGCCTCGAATTTTCGAGACGAGAAATAATTTCAATCTCGTCTGGGCCATAAATAAAATAAATAAATAAATAAATAAATAAATTTATACGAGAAAAATCATTGTTCTCGGATCGAATTTCTAGTTCTCGTCGGCCCGAATTGATAAAAATTTAAAAAGATGCGTTTTCTTTGTATTTGGTATGTAAATTATTATTCTTGGAAAAAACGTTTGTAAAAAAATCTATTCCAGAAAAGATAAGGTCATGGTTCTGCTTCTACAAACACGACAATATGATTCACTCTTAAAGATGGCACATAAATAAAGTGGCAGTTGAAACTTTTGAAATAAAAGAGCATTCAGTGCTGGGTGTACAGAAAGTAGGCTATGATAGTGGGTCGTGGGAACCTCTTCCAAGGCTACTCCTGCATCGCAGGATGTGTAGTGCAGTGCAGGACGGACACACGGACACGTGATCAGTGCATACAGTGCAGACAGCACGTCTGGCGGCGGGGCCGTTGCGTGCCGCCTCCCTACCAGGGCCGGACCGAGGGATTTTCACGCTTAGACCAAAGCGCTTCAGATTGCGCGCCCTTAAACAAAAACATTAATTAAATTAAACTTTTTATTTCATTCTGCAGCGCAGTACAATTAAATAATCATTGGATTAAACGAAATCGGCAGTGGAGACAACAACTAATTTTAGAAGATAGGTAATAGATTATTACATTCGGTGCTCGGTTATATGAATTAATAAAAACCAGAAGCTAAGTCATAAAAACGAATTGTTCATTTAATCGAAATAGTTATTTAACTATTGAGACATTTTAACGCGTGAGAGAAGCGAACACGTTAATTGTCAATATTATTAATCGCATATTAACACATGGGTTAGTTACAATATTTTTCCGTTGATCATTACCTTTTTAATTTGGAGAAAATCTAATTTTTCCATAACAAATTTGTTTATAATACATTAAGATAATAATTTATTTGATTTTGCACTATCTCAGCACTCAAGCATTTAGTAATGCCATATATCTACATTTTCGCAATACAAGTAAATGGTCAAGATAAAAATATTATTATTTCTATTCAAAATAGAAAATGGAGCTCCAAAGCTAATAAATGTTTTAAAACTTCGTATTTAGGAGAAGTCTCAGTTTATCTACCAAGGTACCTACCAAGTAGATCTGTACTTTGTACCTATTCATATAATCGAAATTAATTGTGTTCACTCTATAGTGGATGGTTAATATAATGGAAGTACAACTTCGGTGCGGCAGTCTCTCATATTATGAATTATTTGTATGAAATGTAGAAATTTAATCGTGAGTGCAGTTTTCAGCCCTCAAATCACAGGCACCTAACCTACTGATGAACTCATGGTTGTTACTGCAGGTGCAGAGTATGTGTAAATGTATTCCTGAGTAGATTCGATCCTGAGCTGCTAGAGTAACAAATTTGTAACAAATTTGACTTATTAGTGATAAAAATTTAAAATATTAGATTAGTACCTATATATTTTGGGTATAGTCAATACAAAATATTTTCGCAACCGTGCCAGAAATTAACATTCCGACTAGGGCTGGTAGACATTGAAAATGTAAAATCGATGTTAGACTTTCAAAAAAATCAATTTTAATCGATTGGACTAAAATAATCGAAAAGTCTAAAAATTGGAAATTCGAACAATATAAAAGTCGAAAAGTCTAAGAATCGAAACATCTCAAAAGTCGGAAAGTCACTAAAATAAAATTCTGGAAATAAATTAAAATTATTTAAAATTGTACAAAATAATTTTATTATATTTTGTATCAGAATACATTGTTTTGTTAAATAAATTTTAGGAAAAAATCGTGAGATCAATTTAGAAAAATGAGTAGGTAACTTATCCACATCAAAATCAAAATGATAATATTAACTTGCAAGCTGTCGATTTAGAAGTTAAAATAGTTAAAAGACGAAACTCGAAGTTATATATAAACGTTGAAATTGAAATGAAATATATAATCAAAAAGTAGGAAAAATATAAAAATCGAAAACAGTCTTTTAGCCAAAATCAAAATAGTCTAAAGTCGTAATAATCTAAAAGTCGAAATAGTTTAAAGTCGAAATAGTCTAAGTAGAAATAGTCTAAAGTCGATATAGACTAAATTAGACTAACGATATCAATTTTTTCTAAAATCGTTAGACTTTTTTGAAAAAAAGTCGATTTAAATCGATATATCGACTTTTTTATCAGCGCTAATTCCGAAACTCATAATTAAATTAATGCGATAAATATTAAAATCCAGCACTAGTGCGGGGAATGAAATTTACCTTTTATTTGATTATTGTTAACAGTCATGACATTTAAAAATTAAAGATAAACTATACACAGCCTCCTAGGTCCTAGGTAGTAACTTGAATTTATTTTTAATATTATATTTTGAGGACGATGGCAGAAAACGTGATTCTGAAACTCCATGCAAATTCCGAAACTCGCTGCGCACGGTCTCAGAGAACTTGCATCCATCACAGAATCACTCATTTCCTACATTTGTTACAAAAATAACTTAATCTCTCTTCTTAAACTTATTCAAACATCTGTGGATTAACAAGATGTACCAGTTACCATAATATGTATTATTTTAGGGTCGTACTTTTCCTTATGTGTCAGGGATTTCTGATGTGTATAATGGAGTACCTGTGCCTAACTCTTCATAAAAATATGTTTATGTACTTTAAATCCAATTTTAATATCTAGGAAGCTGGAATGTGTTTATTTTGGTTATAAGTTGATTTGATTGACGTTACGTATGAAATGAATAAATTATGTATTTAGGGATTCCTGCCAACCCTGTTTAGTATTGTGATTTTTAGTAATGTTTACTTTAAAACTGACTGACTGTTGATCGTTTATTTTGTAGTTGATGATGGGGACCACTGGACCCCGAATCGTCAGTTTTTTATATGTAATTGTATAAAAGAATTTCCTTTTCAATTTCTACATGATCCAAAACCCACCCTTCATATCTTAATTTTTTGCGTTTATTTATCTATGTAAATACTTCCAGTGACTGAATTTTTGCACCCTAGTCAATTTTGGCCACCCCTAGATCCTCGCGCCGCGCCGCCGCCGCTCCACTTGTTATCGACTGATGACGCTGACCCGGGCCCGCCATGTGCACAGTGGGCTAGGCTGCCAACGTCTCCTGCTCGGC
Organism: Agonum fuliginosum; assembly: GCA_947534325.1. Lineage (NCBI taxonomy): Eukaryota > Metazoa > Arthropoda > Insecta > Coleoptera > Carabidae > Agonum > Agonum fuliginosum. The sequence goes on from OX384031.1 coordinate 7,925,033, forward strand.
TCCGCTCGGCCATCTCCGCCGCCGCTCGGCGCTACAGGGTTGCCGACACCGCCACATGACGCACGACCACTCGCGAATTTTGGAATTGGGGAAGCAGGATTTGGCGCCTCTACTAACATCATTTTTAAAGATCGAAACTCCGGTTGGTTTTTTTATCCACTTGTACGAGGGTTGCCAAATGACATAAATTGCAAATTACTTAACTCCTAATATCGTGTATATTATGATCTTGAACTTTTATATCAGTTTTTTCCTTTTATGATTCTACTTATGAAGAATAAAATGTTAATGAGCAAAACTTATATAAGAACTACATGAAATTAAATTTTGGTTCTGTACCAGCCAAAATATTTAAATATACTCCACCAAAAACAACAAATATTCAGAGTGCCTTAACTCGGTTGCATTTAGTCAAAATGGAATGAATCTTTGAGTTCTAAAAAGTTTTCTCTTTACTGTGATGCAAGTCAATGTGATGCCAAATCGATTCCACCCCCTCCCACACCCGTAAGAAAAAAAAGTTCCTGATGTCAAAAAATGTGCAACAGCTCGTACTGTGTACTAAAAAAATTGTGGACACAATTAACCAACAGATCGAGAAAGTTCATTCATTTTCCTGTAAATTCCTGAAAATTTCGAGTACTTGCGATGATTTGGCGCGAAGTTTTTTTCAAAAAAAGTTGTAGAACTCAAAGATTCATTCCATTTCGACTAAATGCAACCGAGTATGCCATTTTTGGTGAATTTTCAAGTGTTGCGTTTTTTTTCCTCGAGTAGGTTTATATGTCATCATTATATGCCGTTCGTTATGTTAATATGTGGAAACCTATAATTGGTACTTTTGTACTGTTGGTTTTCTAAATAAATAAATAAAGACGTCTATTGAAACAAAAATAAATCTAATATACTACCACACCTTGAAAGAAGCAATAATATGAAACAATATCGTAACAAATAGCACAACTTTAGCGCCGCATTTTTCGACAAATCAAAGCGCTGCATGTGCACTCGATCATTGACGAATATATTGCCGAATTGACCCGAATGTGAAGCTACTGTTGTAGCAACTAGTAAACACCATTTGTTTTCATGTGTTGTGTACACATTTTTCAAAATATGTTGCAAATTTAATATTATTTTGCGATTTCATAAAATATATAATATATTATCTCGCATGTAAACATGTTTGTTTATTCCACACGGGACCGCTGGCATTATAGATGTTCACCCTGCCGGCCGTTCAGCTAAGGTATACTTTTTTTTATTCGTACAAGAAGATGATTTCAATCGATGTAATAATTTCAATTTTACTTAGTAATAAAACAATAATTGATCTAGGTACAAGTATAAAGGTGGATTTATAACATGCACAGCGAAAAGAAATAGTTATTAATTGTTCAACTAGAGAGTAAAGCGCTTCTTTTTCCCACTTGAGCTCGAAGTTTGTGTCACGAGCGAAGCGAGTCAAACAATCAAGCTACAGTGCAAAATAGTATATTGTGTATCTAGTGCGCAAAGTAAGCAATTGCGCGAGGCGAGTTGCAGCCCGAGCAGTAGCGGCTCGAGGTCTACCGAGGCGAGCCGAGGTGGCCGAGGGTCGCTACGGCGAGGGCTGCAACGAAGTCAAGCGCAATTGCGCCTTTGCTCACGAGATGCACACGATATTTTTTGTCATTACTGCACAAAAAGTAACCTTTTGAGTGACCTTACTTATCAAAAGATAAAATGAATACTTTTAAAATGAATATGTATAAAATAAAAAAGTAACTAATATTTACCTACATGTAAAAGCATAAGAAACTAATTATTAACAGTAAAGAAAAGAACATTAAAATATAAGAATAAAATATTATTGTCCATTAGATCCAATGCACAATCTGCACAATAGTCCACAGTAGAAACTATGCATCAAGCTATGCATAGAGAAGTGGTACTACAGCTGTTCACGTGCTTGTAGTATTAGATTATCACGTGTGTGGCGCTAGTGTTACGCGCACATTTCGTGTCGGTAACTACAGAAAACTGTGTGAGTGTTCAATTTGCGTGCGCAAAGTGAAATTTTGCGCACGCTATTCCCGCACGCTTGTACTTTGCGCACGCATTTTTTGTCTAGTTAAAAAATAAGCCACTTTGCGCACGGAAAACAGGCACGAAAAAGGTTACTTTTTGTGCAGGTATGACAAAAAGAGTTTTCCTCTCGCGTTAGACACAACATTTTTTCACGACATATTTAAACACATTGTAAATGTAGAAGAAACACATAACTAGAAGTTAGGTTAACTGCCATCTGTCAGACTGACGTTTAAAAACAATGAAATGTTTCACTCAACGCAGCATAGCATATGAATTGGTCATATTGAAATTAATTTATCCATTTATAAGACGCACAGCGCATAGAAAATAATTTAGCACAGCGCGCGAATTATTTATTTACCATTTATTCATTTATTACATAAGTCTCTTGTCAAGATTATTATTGGGTCAAACACGGTTTTACATTATTTTGTTATCCATTATTTTAAAGAAATATTTGTAAAACACAATAAGAAATACACAAAGCTTCCAAATCAATGTCATAACAGCTGTTATAATCCTAACCTGTCAACAATCTGTGTTTCTGCGTGCGATTTATAAAACCCCCGAAATGAAAATGCTGTGCGCTGTGCTAAATAATTTTCTGTGCGCCGTGCGCAGTTATAAATCCAGTTTAACTATTGCAAATTTTATCATAAAATTTTAAAATTAAGGGAAAATATTATGAACCTTTTTTTATTTTCAGCCAAAATTATATACAAATTTAGTGAAAATATTATTGTTCATTTCGAGATAATCAACAAAACAGTCATTGTCATAATTGTAACTATCATAATTTCGTACACATCTACCAGATATCATCGCAAAATAGTCGCAATGGTAATTAATGCAGGTATATTCAATACGGCCATTTCCGTTAAAATTTCGACAACAAAATTTGCCATTATAATTACAATATTGCCTGCGGGAAATAAAACAGCAACGCTTTTCGAACAAAATTATTTTGAGATGGAGATAGGAGTACAGACAAAAAATGTAGTATAACCAAATCCGATTAAACTGCATAGTTTACCCCCTTATTATATATATTTTTTACACGATTGATGAAATAATAATTTAAAATATTGCTTAAATATTTTGTTAGGTTTTAATATTCTATGTAAATTTTGTATAGCAACTTACTATCATGTGCGTTTTGTACGATTTATCACGAATATAGCGCATTTTGGTTTGAACAACCAAAACATGAACAGTAACTATAATAATAATGATTATTATTTACTATGTTCCTGCTGCCAAGTGTTGAAAAATACACAACCGCAAAAAAAAATTACGTTTTATTTTTATAAATACAACTTACTTATCACGGAACTGAAAGAATGTTTTCAAACTTCGCAATTTTAGTTTCCAGGATTTTTAATCCAACAGTTTTGGGTCACTGTTTCCATATGGAATTTCATCAATTTACTATTCTTGCCTTTGCATAATTAATTAAAATTTAATTCCATTATTGGTTAATCAGATATCATTATACAATCAACAATCCAGTTTTTAAAAATGTGCTCCTTACGAAAGCAATCCTTACATTTAGGCATTGAAAAAATTTATCTTATGATCAGTAAGTAAAGTTAAAATATATGCAATATGCACGAAGTTGTGAATCACCCTGTATAGCAAATAATATAATTTGTAGAAATAATAACAAAATCTGTTTGCAAGAGCCACGTTTGCAATAAATTTGAGTATATTGCTAATTGATAAAAGCAGAGCGTTCAAAAGATTTATAATCTTCTTACCGTGTGCTTAAGTCTTCTTAAAAAGAAATTAAACTGAATGATGTTTACCAAGATAATTATAGTCTTTAAAGTGAACTCTTCTGCAACCGTTCTTTGAACTGAAAGTCAATTTTACAGTGTAACAGTAAGTGTCGGCTTTCAGTTCACAGTGATTCACGTGGGAAATCCATTACCCCTTTTCACAGAAGTAAAAACATTCCATAGAGAGTTTCTTTGTTGCTTGATACTGTTAGCGATATCAATCGAATTTATTTAAATATTCATGATAACCTGTAGCTACCTTCCATTGTAAAATACATTAATCATCAGCTCTTAGAAGTCCAATGTGCATGAGTAACCAGTCGCAAGCATTTATTCAGATTTATAGGCTGAAACGGTTAGTTCCGCTTTTATTCTTGTTGTGATATTACATGTGAAAAATGAGAAACAGAATTTTGAGATGCTGCTCTCCTACTCCTCAAAATCCGAGGCAAGTTGTACATACATTTTATATAAAACAGTATCTGCACTTTTAATGAACCTCTTACAAAATCTTCATGTTTTATTTCTGCTTGGAGTACGTGGTTAAAAAGTAGAGTTTGTTAACGAGAATTTAGTCTTGAAATAAACTTTTCTTACGAAGATACAGAAAGAAACATTGTAGAAAAGAAATCAAGGATAGAGCTGAAGAACATCAATTGATTATTTCTTTATAAATTATTATAGTTTGTTAGCCACTAATGGCTAAGAAGAAACAAATGTTTGATACAAGATTTAAGAAGAAACATTGTTTGTAGTTCTTTTGTTTTATGAAAACTGGTACAAATTTATTATTTTCTTACAAAGAGTGCAACAGAAAAACATTAATTGATTATGTCTTCATAAATAATAGTTCAAAAAAGAAACAAACGTTTGATGCAAGATTTTACAAGAAATATGATTGTAATCAATTGTTTTATTTTATGAAGACTGATCGGTTTTCGGGTAAATGTCTCAGTTTAGTTGAGTTGAGGATTTCGAGCAGTCTCTGGACATTAATTGTACTTGCATTTAAGTTATGAGGGTTGTTGACCTACACCTGCTGTAATCATGGGCGCCGACTCAAGGGTTCGAGCCACTCTTGCAAATATTAAAAAGGGAGTTAGCCTCTTTACCGAAATTGAATAAACCGTTTTAATTAGTATTATCACATAAATAGAAGCACGCCTACATTTATAATTGATCTTTATTTTAATAAGTAGTTGTATTTTTAAAAGATACCAACTATTAAAATCATTTGTTTACAAATCAGCTAGAAATTGATTAGATGGCCTGACAAACATTAGTTTGCATCGATCATAAGTGGAACCGGTAGATTGGGATATTGCATTACTAAGAGATGGCGCTGTTCACCTGTGTGAAATTCTGAACAACGGTGCACTTTACTTTGGCTTCCATAAGTATAACATTGCAGTGTGTATTTTTTTTTTTCAAGTGTATATACTACTAATTTTGATAGAATATTGTATGATGTTTTCTATTGTTGTAGTTTTCTTAGTCAATTTGTTTTTATTTTGCATTTTAAGTACATTATTCAGCAAGTGGTTGTCAGGTTCTCTACATAGTTTAGACCTGACTTAGTGTAGTATTAAATAATAGTTGTATATTAACGTGAATATTAGTTCCACTAACATTTATATTCATTTTAGTTTATATTTAATGTATTAATTTGATTTACCTTTCTATAGTTTAGTTGTTTGTACAAAATACCTACAATGACTATCTTATCATATAAAGTATGCAATAAATATACTCGAGGAAAATAAAAACGCACCACTTGAAAATGCACCAAAAATGACACAATTTCAAAGTGCGATATCTCGGCTGCATTTCGACGAAATTGGATGAATCTTCGAGTTTTGAAAACGTTGAAGTCTTATCTTTAATGTGATTATAGCCAATGTGACAAACAATCCACTCAACCACCTCCCACCGCCCTAAGAAAAACAACTGTACCTGATGTTGTGATGTCCAAAAAGGTTCAACTTTGGCAACTTATGCGCAGTGCCAAAAAATCGTGGACCTTATTGGCCTACAGAGTAATAAAGATCAGATTTTTTCTTCAAGGTCCACAAAATTTCAAGCACCTACGATGATTTGGCGCGCAGTTAAGAATTTTTGAAAAAAACGTGCCTTTTTGAAGTTTCTGAATTTCATTAACAATTATCTAAAAGTGACTTTAAAATTTTTATTTCTTTAAACACCTTTATTTGTTAGATGTTTTATGAAATAAACGAATTATGGGCAAAAAGCACAAAAATACAATTTTTTTTCAAAAATTCATAACTTTCTGCCAAATTATCGCACGTACTTGAAATTTTGAGAAAATTGAAGGAAAAGGATTGAACTTTATTGTCCTGTTGGGCAATAAGGTCCACGATTTTTTTTACTTACGCTACAATTGAACATTTTTCAGTCAAAAACATGTTTTTTTATCCGGAGGTGGAGGGGGGGGGGTTGATCGGGTTTGGTGGCAAATTAACTTACATGGCCGAATAGAGAAACCTTTATCGTTCTCGGAAATCTAAAATTTATTGATTTTCGTGCAAAATTCGCCAAGTTATGGCCAAAAACCTCAAAAAGGCACTTTTTTCAAAAATTCATAACTTCGCGCCAAGTCATCCTAGCTACTTTAAATTTTGCGGACCTTGAAGAAAAAGTCTGATCTTTATTACTCTGTTGGCCAAAAAGGTCCACGATTTTTTTGGCTCTGCGCATGAGTTGCCAAAGTTGGACCTTTTTGGACATCAGGTACAGTTGTTTTTCTTACGGTGGTGGGAGGTGGTGGAGTGGGTTATTTGTCACATTGGCTACAATCACATTAAAGATAAGACTTCAACGTCGTCGAAATGCAGCCGAGATATCGCACTTTGAAATTGTGTCATTTTTGGTGCATTTTCAAGTGGTGCGTTTTTATTTTCCTCGAGTGTAGTAAGTTAATTTATATTTACACAACCAATGAACTACAATGAACAAATTTTAAACTCAATACTTTTTGAAATATTTTCGAATATTAAACAAAATCACTCCTAATTACTTAGTATCCATACAACAACGTGCAAATTACTAAGTGCACCGTTGTTCAAGTACAAAATTTCACCACTAGGTTCGCATGCTTATTGCAATATCCCAATTCTGTTAGCTAATGACTGGCATAACCAGGATTTGTAGACATATTTATACTGGACAACGAATTTTTAAATTCCTGTTTTTAGAGTAAACCTCTTTACCGAAATTAAATATACCTACTATTTTACTTAATATTATCACAGATTATTTATACTTCGTAAACAGATGCGAGTCTCTGTCGGCACCTTTTTGAGTCGCCATTCTTTAAGCGAAATAATATACTGGTGCAAACTGAATGAAATATAAATATACAATGTTGGATGTTATATGGCGAAGAGGTTAAGTGTCTGAATTTCATTTCAATTTCAAGAAGGCAAGTTCTTTTTTTATTTTTTATCATAAAATCTCAATTAGGATAAATTTACGTACATTATAATAAAATACAAAATAATAATTATTAATCTGTGTTTTTATGAATATGATTCTATATTGACTATACAATACAGTATAAGAAATGTCCAAAATAAAATAATTTCATGTTTAGGTACTTAGTACTATTTGCAAATCTATAATTTGCATCTAAAAATATTTAATTATGAATTATTAACTTATTATAAAATTTTGTTTATCAGGCTTTAGTTAATTTGAATTTTTTGTTAATTTTATTTAAAATCCAATATTTCGTATCAATTTTGATACTACATCAGGGATAACTTCAAGACAAAAAGCAATGTAGCTTACATGATTGAGGTTAAAATAAACAAAATTACCGCCATTTTCGTAATTAATTTTATCATTCAACAAGTCGGCGTGACTTATGTTCAGCAACTGTATTTTTGTTTAACTCAGTTTCAAATCCAATAAGAAACACATTCCAGTTTAACACAGAAATCTCTCTGTGGTTTACTCTTGACTAACAACCGTGAGCCTGAGTAAGTTGTTGGTTGATGCCTAGTAGCCGAATTCACAGCACATAATTATTATCTTTATAAATAACTCACAGTATAATGAGGATGCCACACCCACTCTCAACTAAGGACCTAATAAATATGTAGGTACTTATGTTTAATCTATCTGTATAACAAACTTATAAAATTGAAATTTGAAGTAATAAATTGTTTATTTCTTCGAAGCTTAGACAGCCCCCTTGGGATTTATAAAGTCGGTGCCAATGACCATTAGTAGTGTATTAGGATAATTAATTGAAATCTGAAATGCGAACCACATCGAACTAGTGTTGGAACTTGGAAGGAATAATGAGGTAGTCTTGAACGGTCAGTTGGGATGTTTGGTTTGTATACAGGGTGGATCTATACTTTGGGAACAAATTTTAGGGTATAATTAAATTATATTACATATGGCGTGGAACAAATTCAATTTTAGAAAAATCCGCAAAATTAAGGGATACCACTTAAGTAGCATAATATTATTAAAACAACATAATTGAAATTAATTATCAACAGCAAACATTTATTAGACATTGTGTAATGTGTAAAGAATTACTAGTAATATTGCAGTAGATTCAAATATAATATTTTGAAAAACAATCTATTCGTGCTACTAATTGTTATTCACTTTACTTTAAATTAAATACATTAAGAAAGATCTTTACTAAGCCAAAAAAGTAGATTGAAGGAAGTAATAACTGAATAGTTGTCTTAGAGTTGTATTTAAATTTATTTTCATACGTTTCAGCTATGGGATGTAGCCATCTTCAGGTCTAAAATTTGGTACAATGTGTTGAAATTACAATGATTAATAAACTTTTTTGATTAATTTTATTTACCTATACAAGTCCTTAGTTACTTTTAATACGTTACCCTTAATTTATCTCAAAAATTCTTTTTGTTCCATGTTTAGTAGATGTCATGTACTGCCTATATAGATAAGGTACCCTTAAATATTTCCTGATGTATAGACCCACCTATATTTGTGATTTGAGTGTGTGGAGGTGTCATTAAGCAACACAAAAATGTCACAATAGTGTACTCCACATTTTCACATATATTTATGTATACACGGTTTGCATCTGTAACAATGAATGTCTCACTCTATTCTATGGCAGGTTGCCACACCCACTTTGAATTAAAGACGTGATAAATACTATAGACATAATTTATATTACTGATGCAACGGATAGTGAATTGGCCGCATATCGGATACCGGATATTCGGTTTACCCTTCACTCGGATATCCGGCAACCGGATATTCTGCGTTCAAGAACAAACTTGTTTGGGAGTGATGTGCAAATTTGTAAACTAGGTACATGTAAAGACACTTAGTAAGACATTTTTTTCATATTTTATAGTTTTTATCAGAATTAACTTAAATTTTTTAAATGCAGATAGCAATTTTCATGTAACTTTATGCTTATTTTATGATTCATACGAGGAAAGTTTTCACTAAAAAGTTTCTTGAAAGTAAAACAAGTGCTAGGAGCTGTCATAAATAAAAACTGTCAATACCGTTCATACGGGGAATGTGATAACTTTATTAAATATATTTGAGATCATTAACTTTAATATATTTTAAAGAAATAATCAGTTGTCCCCACGGTTTCCTCGTATGACCGGCATTGACAGATTTTTATATGACAGCTCCTAGCACTTGTTTTACTTTCAAGAAACTTTTTAGTAAAAACTTTCCTCGTGTGAACAGAGCATTATATATTTTTTTAACTATCTGGTAGAAGCCGGATAGCAGATAACTATCCGGTATTCGGCCCGATAGTAAAAATGTGGGCGGATAGCCGGATACCAGGTAGTAATCGAATATCCGTTGCATCACTAATTTAATGAATTGTGTATTTTTCTTTTAAGTTGTCTAGACAGCCCCATTGAAATTGAAAAAGGCCGGTGCATATGTCCGTGCTTATGATTTAGGATAACTAATTAAAATCTGTCTTGTTGAACAGTGTAACTAGTATTAATAATAATCTCTTTATTTTCTTAGACATTTACAAAAAATGTATGAAATACGTCAGATAAGAAAGGTGTACAAAAACATAAATAGAATATCTACAACAATAGTAAATATTATCACTAAAAATATCAGGAATAAAATTAGGAGTATAAAAACATTTCTGTAATAAGAAAGATTTTAAATCCACTCTGAATTTATTAGCACTGTTACAATTTTTTATATCAGAAGGTAAGTAAACCTTGCACATCGGGTGTTTTGATATATAACGATGATGATGATTTCTTGAATGGTCAGTAATGGGATGATGGGTTTGTATATTTGTGATTTGGGTGTGTGGAGGCGTCGGTTGTGGCGCCGGCGCCTGTCGGCCTCGGCTCGCGCGCGGCGCTCGGCAGCGCTCAGTGGTGCAGCCGCGTCGCGCCGGTACCGGTGCTGGCTCCGAGCGAGCGTGCAACCTCATCGTCGTCGCCGTCCTCCTCAGCGTCACGTGTCTCAGTGTCCGTGTGCCCGTGTGCTTGCTAGGTAACATAACCTCCCATGACCAGTGACCAGTGCAATCACATCAACACAACAACCCGTCCCACCTGCGATGTTCTTCAAACTAAACATCAAATCTTGTTTTCATTCATCTCGGTTTGAACTGTTCCAAAGATGTGCTGTTACATAACCAAAACACTACAGTTTATGAAGGAAAATACTACATGAGAACCTTGTTTCTATCAAAACTAAACATGTTGTAAAATGTCAGTTTGATTTGTTTGTGTCGTTACATAACCATACAATTAAAATGACAGTCAATGTAACTGAGGATGCAAAACTAAACTGTACCAAATGCTGTTACATAACCACAAATATTTTACATTGTTTATCTTTCCAAAACAATTATAATATTATGAAGATTTGTTCAACAAATGTGTCAAAAAGTTCGTTTTATAAACGGTACAGTGGGATTCTAATGAACTGTTGTATTTGTTGTGATGTTACATAACCACACTATCTTGTTTGGGTTGTGGTTTCAGACGATTAAAAAAATAAACGACATCAGTTATTTATTACTGACATTAGTATCTTCTTTTAAACTACACTGTAGTTAATACCATTAATGTTTTACAGCAGGTATCAATTTAAAGATAAATCAAAATCATTGCTGGGTTCGTTTTCTAATTACAAAATAACTAGAAGGGAAATAATTGAAGTCTAAATTTGGAACAGGGTGTATGAAAACAAGATACATTAAAGTGAATTACAGTCTCGTGATCAAATAATAGGTTAAGCAGTGTAAGGAAACCATTATATGTCGGTTAGATTCCAACTCAGGGGTGATGCCGGTTCAATATAAACACAATTTCCAGCGGTTAAAGTTAATTCAACCCTTTAACTCGATAGAATCTTTAAAAAGCTTTGCGCGGTGATTCTCATTTCTTGATTCAATTATATTCCATTCCGTGGCTCTAGGACCCAGTGAAGTTTACATGTGGCGTCGATCTCTTCAGTGCAGCACGTTCTTCGCATTTGTCAACTTGATGTAACCGGGATTTCGCGAGCGTAAACGGAAATTTATTTTCGTGATGCGTTAGGGGTTTGTGCAAGATGGACACATGTTTAGTGCAGTGCTTACGAAGCTCTGAGCTTTCACTTGTGGAAGAAACAAATGTGAAGTTGCTAAATAATGAAACAAAGTTGGAAGTTTCAAGTGTAGACGCTAATTTGTCAAAGCTTTTTTCACGAGCTTATCGGAATTTACTGATAAAGGAAGTTCAGTAGTTGCTGATTTATTGCAAGCTAGTTTTTGTTATGGTTTTTTTGTTGGCTTGTCACATAATTAATGGAATTAATTAAAACTTTTTATATAGACGAGCATTTAAACATCTCCACTCAAAAACAAAAACAAAAGATAAACAACAACAAAAAGTTGCTATTTATTACGACACACGATGTCAAAATCGAGGTATATCATTCTACATTGTCGACTTCTATAAAATACTTAATTTGACAGCTGATGCGTTCAATACATCATGACGTATACGTTCGAAAACATGATAAACTAGATAGAGAAATATCAACAATAATAAATGAAAGACTAGGTACAATGTAATCAATTTGCTTTCTTTGTATATACGTTTAAAGTAAACAGTTATTATATCGATTAAATATCATAGTTTTCAATTTAAATTATCTATTATTAAAATATCTATTCTGTATTGACATTTTGATTTACATTAATGTTTAATGACATAAATTTCACAGTTTGTAATTTGTGTAATATCCATTTACACTAAGTAACAGCGGATTTATTCGTTTTTAATTTGATGCACATTTTATATTGTAGTTGTTTTGACGTAATAAGTGTTTTATGCCTGTTTCAAGTAAACAGAAAACAAATAATTGTTGACCCAAAAACTACATTTTTGATTAAATTTTGTTGCAAACTGCAGAACAAGATATATTTTCAGTAGACATTATTAAATTTCTTTTAAATTCCCTTTATTCCTTTTCTTCTTCTAAAGAATTCATAAGATTTTTCATAAAATAATAATTGAATAATGTAATAAATGTCAGGGTCCATTTACATAAATTTTCATAATGTTCTTCCCGCTTTAATAACAATCCATATTAAATTTCCATTTCTAAAAATTTTCGCCTCATTATCGCGAGCCAATAAAATCTCCATCACCACATCGATTTGGGCAAACAATGCACTAGAATCTCGCGTTGGGAAGCAGTAAAACGGACGTGAAAATGTAAAAACAGTGTACAGAGGCATACAATGGGCTTTTTGTTCAGTCGCAGTACTCTTACTGCAATTTCAAGTGCAAATTGTGGTGCTTATCTTTGCCGGTCGGCTTCTTTGCCCCTTGAAGTCAAGAGTCGAGTGGCTACAGTTACCGATGTCTTCAGCGGCGTTGTTACATTTTTCTTCTGGGAAAAGGGGGGCGTGTCAGTATTGAAAAAAACAACTATAGTCTATTTAATATAGTAACTTTTGACAGTTAATAGGGGCGTGGTTTTTGACGTTTAAAAAAGCGCTAAATCTAGTGTAAAAGAATAATACAGGGAAAGGGAAAACGACAATACAACAACAAATAACGCACATCACATACAAAGAATAAAATCAAAATTCTGCCGTGTTAAGAATAGAAGTCGTATCTACATTTTTGAATTTTTTCGGTATAATACATTTCTAACTTGGTAATTATTTTTTTATCAGTGTGTTAAATGTGAAAGTCGTAACTAACTGTTAAATGCTCAATATTTAGGTATAAAGGTTTGTCGTATGTACCAAACTGATGCATTTGTTAGGGTTATATGTCGTAATATCTCAGAATGACATTTTTGTCAGTTACGACTTCTATTCTTAACACGGCAGAATTGTACTGTGTAAACCGTGCTTGACTACAACGCTAAAAAGGTCATCTGTATCATGAACTAATAAACAAACGGCGTATATATTTTTCTTTGTCGTACTTGCATTGTAATGGTATGGATTGAACAGTGAACACGTTTGTCTTTCAAAAATTCATATTGTTTCGAGTAAGTTACGACATGCATAGCAAGCGTTACTCGTTCCACTCAACTCTGTTATTGTAACGTAAGCTCAGTTATGAGCGGAGCTTAAATCTTACTTCCTACTGTTTCACGATAACCTTTTTCAGACTTGTTTCATCTCAAAAACTATACTAACCAATAGAATCACAAGATTAGGTGCGTTCGGTAAATCACTCTTTTTAATCCGTGCCCTCCAACATCGTTCGGTTATTTTCATAAAGTGTTTTCGGAGTTCTGCGTTCGGCAAATGCAGAGAAGAGTCAAATAGAGTTCATATATTTATCTCCATTAGCCCAATCTCAAAATAGTAATACAGACTGAGCGACAGGTTTTTAATGTCAATTTTGTTTGTCACATTGACAGTGAAAAAATAATTCAATTAAAATTTCTTCATCAATTTCGATGCAAATGTTTGAATAATAATTCTACTTCCCTGGACCTTTCTTAATACGTCATTGGATACCGTTGTCACTGTCGTTATCATTGAATAATAATAATTGAAAAATAGTATATTCTGCAACAAGTGTGGAATGAAGCATATTCACTCAGCTCGAGTGGAAAGTTTGTGAGACGAGCCGTAGGCGAGTTTCACGGTTCCACGAGAGCGGAATAGCCATTCCAAACGTGTTGCAGTTGCAGACTATACTTTCTCTACGACTATAAATTAAATTGCATTAAAAACATGACCTAAAATTATTTAAATAAAAATATTAGTATTTATAATATAATATTATACATAAAATGAATGCATTATTAAATCTAAACGTATTTTAAAGCTACTCACCAACCAAAAACATTCAATAAAGTTAAATGATTATAACTCGCCACATTTCATTCCATCACTAGTGACGGAATGAAACCATTCCGTAACAAGTGATAGAATGTAACCATTCCATGTAAGAATGACAACATTCTGTAACAATCGTAAAGAAAAATAATTCTTAGAGCTTTGGGAAATCCATCCACTGGACGCTACTGGATGTTGTTGTCGCTGTCATTCTTGTTGCCTGGCAACGCGTCGCCGTTGTTGCTTGTTGTGTTCCACCGTTCAGTATGTTGACATTATCATTCTTCATCGCCTTTAATCCGGCACTGGTGTTAATTGCTGCATAGTGTAAACAAAAAATGTGCTGATGATTCATACTTGCTGATTGCTGTGTTTATCTTATTGTTGAAAGGTAAATACCTACTGCGTGATCGTGATCTATGGGATTATTAACGCGGGTCACTGATGAAGTAGGTAATTTGATCGTGATGGTAAAATCTATACTTACACGTATGTATACACTTACACTGTGGTGTTTATTCCCATTTGGACGATTACAATTTTAGTTGTCGTTTTTTGGGAAGACTTCAGTTTCGAATAATTAAGGACATAAAAACAAACCCATTTAAACAGTTACTTTATGTTCAAATAGTATTTCAAAATGTAAATGATATAATGATATAAATTTATTAATACACATTTAGTAACATTATTAAGATTAAAATAAAACTGATGTGATGTGGCTTTACCAATTATTAACCTTCAGGTCACCATCTCTAGTATTTATCTGAATTTCGTATTATCCTTTAAAATTCAATATGAGTCTAATGTTAATATCTAGGTTTTCGAGTAAATCCCTTTCATTAAAACTGGATAATGGATTCGTCTAGGGTCTAGGGTGACCCTTTGTATTTTGATTAACTCATATAACGTTTGCCATGTTCTTATACCGTAGATAGGGTAACATTAATTTAATGTTACGTTTTTGAAAGAAGTGCAGATAAACAATAGAATGGTGCATTTTGCACATGCTTTTTGCATAAATTTCGGATAAGCGATGTAACCTACAATGAAAATTATATTACACAATGAAAATATATTGTTGCCTTGTTCTAAAAATTATGTCTGTAATAATAGTTCATTTTGCATAAAATTCATTGCAATTTTTGTTGAATACTGCTCCCTCTTCTTTTATTTCTACTGCAAATTATAATTATTTTCAGGTATTCTTATTTAGCATAAGGCAATCTAGAAACTCTAATGATTCTATTGATAGGTACCTATATGTTTATACCTTTTTTTGCAAGTTTCTATTTGTAGAAATTTATGCAGATAAAGTGCATAAAAATAACTATCTCAAAACGGTTTCGAGCACGACTTTAATTTATTATTCAAGTTTTAACAAAAACAGATATCGTCACAAAACATTTAATTGCAAACATCTTTTAAAGAGACTAGTAATGTTAAATTTTCTTTTGCATAAATTCATTCTTCTTAATGTGTTTTAAATTTTCAGTACAAATTAGCTGTATGTAGTAGGTATTCAATCATTTTAAAGTACCTACCCTATAAGCTTCTGCATGATAATACCTCAAATACCTTTTGCATAGGTATCTAATTTAGTCTCTGGAGTATTTCAAAATCGTGTTGATTTAATTATGAAATTATGTCCAATCCATGAACGATATCCATTTACCTCACCTCACTTAAATGACGTGCAAATAAATATTTAATCTCTCCACTCCGAGCAGGATATACTCCGGATGAGAAGCTACGTGAATGCCGTTATGTGGGGTGTTCTATTTCAGTCTAATATACCCACAGAGATTCAGTACCCCGCAAACTCCTTATTCTGACTTATAAGGATATAACTTACTTCCCCCTTTTCCGTTTATGCGGCTACACTCTCTGTTTCGTTGGTAAGGGAAGTAGGTTTACAACGGATGATTTTTAGTAACGATTTAAATCTTTTGATTTCTGCTGTCGTAAATAAATCATTTTGCGTCAGGTGAAGTAAACTAAAGTCAGATCGAGGGGAAATTAATACCAAAAAAATCAGTTTCCCTTCTTTATACATTTATAAAATTTTGAAAAAAGGTGATTCTGCCAAGTGTGGATTGCGATTAAAGAGGAAATGAAAAAGGATGTTGAAAATGTTTAGAAATTTCTTTAAGACATAAAATTCAAATAGTATTTAAACCGCTCACAAATTTGAAACTAGAAGTAGGTAACAAAGTAGGCAAATCAATATTAGTAGAGAAATCTGGTGTATAAATTTAAATGCGGCGACTGTGAATGTTACTTCATCGGCAAAACAGGAAAACAATTTAACATAAGGTTCAAAGAACATTTTAGATGTTTGAAATTCAACACCGTCTTCTCTGCTCTCGCAGAACACATAATTTTGATAAAGACAAAGATTTTGAAATATGTTAAAGAAAACGAAAGTGTCTTAGAATTTTTAGAAAATTTAGAAATAACCAAATCTATGAAAGACAACAATCAATTAATTATTGTGAAATAAACCATTTTAAACAGGGTGGATAAGACATAATTATTGTTTTTGAATATCCTTTTTCATTTCCTCTTTATTTATAAAATTTTCCAATGTTTGCATTGCTTCCACGTATACACTGCTTTAAAATAAAATCAATTATTTTTTTGTTCAATGCAGATTCTGTAATTAATTGTTTATTAACCCGTGTGTTATTAATTATACTATAACAACAGTGTAAGTGTAATTTAGCAGGATGAGTGAAATTAGTTTTGTGATATAAATTTGTTAATTTAATTTGACGAACCTGTTTAAATTTATGTTATTTTAAATCAATTTTATTTCTCTCGTATAGTAATAGTAAACTGAACAAACAACTGTTCTTAAAAGCAGATTATAGGAGTTTAACATGGAACGTGGCCTAGCATAAAGTTTCTTATAAATTTCAATTTTTATAATAGTTTATAATGCCAGAGTAACTTGCTGAAGTATAGTATGCGTTAATTTTTTTAATTATATCAATTTGTTCAGTAACGTTGTGCATTTAAGTATTTCAATTTATGACAGTCATGATTATATTAATTTACTTCATAGTGTAATATAATGTGACATAGAACTTTAAAGGCCTAGGCTGCTAAAGTTAAACTTTATGGCATATAAGCCATTGCAGGTAACCTTATTTTTAAAATAAAAATATTTCTGTCATTATTTGACATTTGACACAATGATTAAAATGAAGCACAGGACTTGAAAAGAAAGAGTATGAAATAAAATTTTGTATCACAGTTCACAGACAAAAAGTGTTATTTACGTACTCACAGCTAATTCCGATCTCGGCTAAACGCATCGGCCATAAACAACTTGCTTGTACCTTAATGTTTCACTTTTTGTTCTAGATACATAAATAACTATTTTATAAAATTACCACAGAACTATTGAATTATAATTGTATATAACCCAAATTAATGTTAGCGTTTTTTTACTTACGTTACACTCGATTGTCACTGAACTTACTTAGATGAAATTATCACTAGTATCTTATTAATTTTAAAGCCACATTATGTTTTGAAGTATAAATCGAAACGATTAGTAGTTAGGTCTAGGGAAATATACAACAATTTATAGGATTTTAAATGATTTATTCAAGAATTTTACAGAATAAATATCTCATTTTCTTGGGTCTGTGTATGACATACATACTACTAGGAATATATTGAATAATTATAAGTTCAAAGGTATTTGTTATGTCTGTAAGTTTTGTAGAATTTAATTTTAAAATACAAATTTATTCAAGTGCATGCTGCACAATTCTTCAAAGTTTGTAACACGTGCAGATAATTCCTTTTTACTCGTTTTACAAAACTATTATCCGTCATGTTGAGAAAAACTTAAACAGAAAAAGTAAAGTACATCAAACATCCATAACTTCCAATCTAAATCTAAAATATGGCACTCCATTAAATTCCCGATCAATAAAATATCTTCAAATCACATTTAAGAATTCTCATCTCTGCACGACACTACAATTCATTAAAATCTCCCAATCGATAAAATGACATTTTCTCGCAAATTGAGAGCGACAAAAGTACGAAGTTCGCGAAGATAATCAAACAAACAAAGGCAGACACACAAACAGTGACGACTCGGGTCACAGTCGTCAGAGACGAAAATATCAGTGAATGAAATCGAGTCAAACGCTGAAACGGCGGAGTCGTCTCATGCCATGAAATAGGTCACATTGCAAATGTAAACGGATTGATATGAGGCAGATGGGGCCAACAGCGACTAGGAGCGTAGTTTGGGGTGGAGGATAACTTTGGAAAGGTGGCAGTCACAGAATTAGATTAGATCAATATTTTGGATCATAACTTTACAGCTTGAATTCCACTGTAAAACAATGTGATACCTACCCATCCGTACATATATCGTCGGTGACCTGACAATACCTCCTATCTTACAAATGTCAATTTTTACAGAAGGACTAAAAAACTATTTCAGGCGATTGAGAGATTTAACGCTAGAGAAGAGGTATTTTAATTAAGCTCTAAAACATGTATATCCGCGGAATTCTTACTTCCAAATTTTTTTTATGGTTCCTATTATATCGTCAATGATATATGCAAAGGTCCAAGATAAGTCAAATTTCTAGGAGGACTAAAAATATTGTCCCAACGGCAACTGAGAGATAGGAGGTATTCTAACGCTTGAAAATAGGAGGTATTTCATTTGGCTCTAAAACGCTTTTATAATTTTTTTGAAGATAGGAGGTTTCTGCAGGACATGATGAACATAGAGAGAAACAATAAACGCCAAAAAACCCGATTTCGGTATATATGTCAGATAGGAGGTATTGTCAGGTCACCGACGATATTTTATTGACATTTGTACTCAACTTACTGATCAATTTTAGTTTCCAAGTTATTAAATGAAACAGCTCTGTTCCCATAATGGAATTTTAGATTTACTAATAATTGTTGCCATGGCATAATTAATTTTATCTACAGCCATTGCATAATACATTTATTATGTAGGTAACTTTAGTAAGATAAACACCTCCATAAGACACACTATTGTATTATGAGTCCATTATTAAACATAACTATCATCTGTCATCACAGCAAAATGTGAGGTTAGGTTTTAATTTTAATGAATAAAGTAAAGAAATGTTTTATTTTTAAAAAGTCGTATAGATAAACGACGTATTTGACTCGCACATAATGGCTATAATTCACTCGGATGCCCGTGCATAAACTTTCTTCCTCTTGAGATATAGCTTACGTTATGTGCCCGTTAAATAATATACTATTATTCCATTCAGTCAGATATCCATTATGCAATCGTTATTCTAAAGTAGTATAATAGTATTATTCTGCAACAAGTGTGCAATGAAGCATATTCAGCTCTAGTGGAAAGTCTGGGAGACGAGCCGTAGGCGAGTTTCACGGTTCCACGAGAGCGGAATAGCCATTCCAAACGTGTTGCAGACTATACTTTCTCTGCGACTAACCAAAAACAATGAATAAAGTTAAATTATTATAACTCGCTACATTTCATTCCATCACTAGTGACGTAACGAATCCATTCCGTAACAAATGATAGAATGTAACCATTCCATAATTGAAAATGATGTAAGAATGATAACATTCCATAACAGTCGTATAGAAAAATTTATTCCTTGTGAAAACTATATCTTTAATTTTACGAATTTAAAAAATATATATTTGTATACCATGATCAATAAGATGAGTACTATTATGTCATTAAAATATGTATTATGTAAGAAGTTGTGAATCACCCTGTATTGGTCAAGACTAAAGTCTTGAATAAATCTACATTTTACTTTCAAAATACCGAAATTAACAGCAAAATTTTGTAAGTAGTTGTTTTCGCCAGTTGTAATGTAACTGAATTTTATACTCGTTTTTTTGTGGAACTTATTGTAAAAGGGCTGTCTACTCTCGGATAAGTGTAACAACTCGTATTTACCTACTTCTACTTTGTTATTAACTTGATGAGGCTTATTTTGTGTCTTTGCAGTTTGCATCACTATTTGAATTCCTCCTGTACTTGTTTTAAATGGTGGCCGCTTTATAGTTATTCATTGAACTCACACCCAACATATTTAGTTCAAATTGCCTTTTGCTGTACAATTAGAAATGTTGGTGCTTCTATAATAAATCTTCATTTACATAAAGGGTAAAGTAATAGTGCACAGGACGATCTAAAAATATACTTTTTGTCTTGTGTCTCGAACACGAACCTAAGTTTTGGAATTTTAACCAAAACTTTGTAAGATATTTAAAGAATGTATTATGAATAAGTTACGTTTATGTAAGATGTTTCTGTTAGAACTTAGAGCTACTATATTAACTGGGGTTGTAATGTTAAGCAGTCAGTTATCTGGTGTTGTCGCACTAGTCAGTAATAGAGCATTGTAAAATACGTGTATTTGGAGTTATCTGCGATCAGTTGCATGAGTTTCTTACAACTTAGACAATTTATTTTTTGTTACTTTTACTACTTTGGTAGGTACATAATTAATTTTATTCCATTTATACCATTCCATTCTCAAATATCAGAACTCTTGGATAAATTTTTATTTGTACCTAAGGATGAAGAAGTTTTCTTTGTAGGTATAAGTTGAAAAACAAATATTCATTAGTAATTCATTTCAAAATATTGTTCAATGAACTTCCATAATGCGACATAAGTAGCAGTCATTACAAACAATCTCCTCTAATTTCCGATTCGTTTAAACTAAACTGATATTTTGGCATTAAGCTAATATAGGTACTCATTTCTCTGTTGTTGATGCAACACAATTTTTTTAAACATGAATATGTGACAAGCTTTACTACAGTTTGTTTATTTGTATAACATGTGTTACATGCCGTGGTAACATGTTGTGATAAACGATAAACCACTGACATTGCAGATACAAAATCTAATATTGTTGAATTGTTGCACGTTTTATTTACTTTTTAAAAATCATACATTATACTTGTACATACGTCGTACAGAAGGTAATCTCTAGTTTACTTCAATATGGAGTAAAATTTGTACCTATCTTATATTATTGCTCATGGCACTTTTAATAAAGACCAGATTATATGCATATGTATAGGTATTTGCTATTATTGAGCATATTGCAAGTTTTTTTTACAGGATGTTTACGTTCCATCAAAAATAAAGTGATGTAAAGCATTTATTTTTTGCATATTTCTATGTGCTACATACATTTCTCAGCTTTGTGCATATTTTTGCTTGACACTCATAAAATTGCATATTTTTGGACTTTTTAATGACATACCTTATATTCATTTTTAAATTTTAATATTACCTTCTCGTAATTTTTTTGTCAATATCATTTGCTTTTTATGCAAGTTATTAAAGTTATTTAAAAAATTGCACAATATTTTCAGTGTTGCTATTTGATTCATTTATTTGTAAATTTTCTGCATATTGCTTGCAAATGTACAAATGTACTAATCCGGTTTTTACTTATTACAGTATTATTATTAAGAGGTAACTCCACCACCTACCAGTTTTTGATAGAAGTCTCTACTACCCACCTCTTATTTTATGGAGAAAATAAAGCTCAGGTACATGAGAAAAAACTGTGTAGGCGAGGCGGTAAATTACAAAGTAGCTGAAATAAAAAAGTACCTACTATTTGTTTTATATACAAAGAAATTATTTCGTGTTAATTTTGAAGACATTATATTGTTCTACCTGCAAGAAACAGGTTCAATATTTTACTTTTTTGTTTTAAATTTAAGTTCTTATAAATCAGTATTTAGTTAATAACTCTTTTCATTCAAATAAGTAGATAAAAGCAGCAAATATTTAACATACATTTCTTATAAAGTAAATACATTAAACAAATAATCAGTAGGTATAAAACTGTACCCTGGGGTTTATTATTTATAGTCAATGAACGTTCTGTATTGCAAAAAACAAAAGATATCTAAAATCACAAAACAAAACAATTATTGATAGAAATATAGATAATTGATAAAATGTATTTGGGTTTAGTTCTGTTATATCAGTATTATTTATAAAGCCGGTATTTACTTAAAATAACAATAAAACTAGTTATTCTTGGATTCATCTGAAAGTGCGTGTGCGTACACAAATGCGAATGAGGCAAGCCGAGGCCACTCGAGGCAGTCAATGTGGACGTTGTTCCGAGGCGCAGAAAACAGTTTGGATTCGTTTTTGAGACAATTTTGGTGCATACCTGTTTCTTCATCATTCTTTTGTTATTATAGATTAAAATGGAGTTGAGTCAATTCTGCATCCGACATTTTCGTTGCCTCTTGCCTTTCGGCGAGCACTGCCGCGGTAAGCCTCATACGTCCTCATGTCGGAGACATTATTATTTATTCCCAGCACGAGGCATTCTGTGCGTAATAAGGGTGAAAAATTACTTAAAATATCAGACACGACATTATTTATTCTTCGTCTTACATAATTGACTTTTCGGTTTACACTTAAACCATCTTCAGGCCTAGTACAAACCATCATGTATCAGATACGTTCGGGGAACAAACATTCAGTTTACAAAACTTAAAACTTCGTACATACATAAGCATAATACATACACATCCCTTTCTTCTCAAAATTGATTACTGTCTAATGTATAAAAGAAAATTGAAAAAAAATCTCAAAGGAAATGCAACTCTAAGCTCCTCTTAGCTGTGATTGCGGGTCGGGTTTAGGTCGAATGAGAGACAGGTGATGATGACTCAATGTGCTTTTGTCTCCGCTTCGGTCTCTGGTTCTAACCTCGAAGGGAAGACGTTGACATAGAAGACGAGAAGCTCTAATTCAGGAAGGAATGACCCTTCTATCTTTACACCCAAACTTGACAGTCCTTGAATCCCTGACTTTACACCAATATCACAATATATTACACGCCTACCCTATTTTGAAACAACATCAATATTACCCTAACAATGTTTATAATGATTTATACATTTATATTAAGATTCGGCTTATAATTTACCACTTCTTTGTTATTAACATGGATACACAAATTATTATACAAGTATACAAAAAAATATTTCCTGTATTGTATTTTGCGTTGAAACAATAAGTATCTGTGAGTTATTCATATTCACATATATATTCATCGTTATTGGCCATATTATATAAATAATACAATACATTCATGGCAAGTCAAAAAAGTAATAAAATTCATATTATTACAACAATAAATTATAAAGAGTATAAAAGTATAATAAATGATAAAGAGTATAATAGTACTGTGTAAAAACGGCTAAAAACTGCACATAGAGTAAAAGGGCATACCGATAATTCACACATTCACAGTATATAAACCTGCCACACGTAAATTTGATAAACGGCGTAATAGATATGTTTGTAGGTACGAAATAATACTATGACCTTGAAGCTTCTAATCTTCTCTTTCGAACTATAAATAAAATAGTGCTAAAATGAGAATGATCGATATCACTTCTATACCTATTTAGGTCACTCAAATTAGACATTAAAATCGCAAAGCGAGATGTAGTTATGATTAATTAATATGTTGTTAGGACCAGATATGGTAAAAACTTGTGCGTAAAAAACTGAAAAATTTTCGGAATTTTTTTAGTTGTTGCTTAAAACCTTTATTATTATGCGTTTACCACTTTTAAAGTACATTAAATTACAAGCCCAACCGCAGCTCTGTACGTTCAATAGTTTTCGAGTTGTGGTACTTAAAAAATTGGCAATTTTTTCCAAAAAATGAAACTTGAGAAATTTTTGCTTTTTTCGTAATATTTGTGTTTAATGAACTGTAACTTTTGAATGAATGAAAATATAGTCTTCCTGTTTCTTTCATTAAATTTTACGAACATTTCTCTATAAAATACATTATTCTAAAAACGTTTCAGGGCCTTAATTAAGCAAAAATATCTAATTTTTTTCAGGAGCAAATTGAGAAGTTTTCAAATATTTTTTATTTTTATTTGTGTGTACCACTAAAATCGTATAGTTTACGAGTTATTAGACAACATCTGAAAATTTTCCATATTAGGCTGGGAGCATAGGTTTTTCGAAGCTGCAAACTTGGATTCACATTGCCCTAACTGGTCCTAACAACATATTAAAAAAATCTGAAGTGGCCTGCACACAACCTTCCGCCATATCTAGACTTATAAACATAAATGTATACGTAAGTATACAATCCGGTGTCCCTAAAATATACAAATAAAAATTTAAAATATTCAAACACATAAATTTGCATCACCTGAATCAAAAGATTCGTTCACAGACAAACTCTTCTGTGTTGAAGCAATCCTCCGTTCAATTACTACATTTAATAGCTTACTTATGACTTATATAGCGCTAGTATGTCAACTTGTCACCCGTCTCACCTGTCAATATTTTTTACACAAAAACAAAAATCAACCGAACATGGATTACAAGATTTCAACGTTTTATCTGATAAATTTATTTTTTAAATTTTACCGCAGTTCTTTAATGCTACCAGATAAAGACAATTTTTTTATAACGTAAGTTGCAAATAACTTGGCCTCTTATTCTTATTACAAATAAATACTATATTTATCCAAATTTATATAAATTTTTGACAATTATCTTTTTCAATCTTCAAAAAATATCACTTCCGGTGAATATATTTCTACCAAAATCTAATGGGCTCTTCCTATTCGTATACAATTGTAAAATACCAAATATCAACATTTTTGGGTAATTCGTATTTGAGTTATGCGATATCCGGCATTGAGAAACTATCAAAAATGAGTTGTAAGGACCCTAATTCGTGCTCATCCACTTAAAACTCACAACCCGATTTTTTGCATGATTCCAATACCTTCCTTTACAGGTAAGCGGAAGGTAAAAATCAGAACTACATCACGCTGTGCGATTTTAGCCTTTTTTATGTACTTACGTTTTGACTGGCCTATATTAGTAGTATTCTAATTTTGTGTAATATGAATATAATATTGCCTGCGGCTTTGTGTGATAATTATTAAATATGCCAAATGCATATAAATAACATCAAAGGCGTAAACAAAACTAACAGTTAAAAATTAATTAAAAATGCAATAAATTTTAATATAAAACACTTTTCTATATTAATTTGCATGATCACATTAATGACAAAGAGCAACAGCACTTGTTTTTGAAACTTTTTATTGAATTATTAATGGGAGACGGATTGGATGGTTTTCCTAATTAAGCTGTCCATTATAAAGATGATGTTGCTCTGCCTCTGTTTCTGCGATACTCACCCAATCTTAGGTTAGGAATATGTACACTGACAATAAAGAGAGAGTTTGATTAGTCATTAGAGATCAGATTATATTTTATATTCATTTTTCATTTGCATATTTCATATTATTGAGCATATTACTAAATAAATAATCTAACCCTTCTTGCGTGAAATAAAATGATGTGACATTGTGTTTTATAATAAAAAGCCTAATTTTACAATCTGCCTACGACATATCTACATCTATCACGCCTTGAATTAAATAAACGATGATCAGCACTGATCTGCGAAAAAATATACAGATGGGCGTAAAAACCCGCTGATCTACATATAACTGAACTAAATAAAGCAACACCCTTCTTGAGTCCCAAAATATCTTTTTGTAGAAACTCTGATTTAACTGAACTAAATAAAAAAATTGAATACCCTTCTATACTCGGTTTTGGTGAAAACTCTAATTGAACTGAAGTAAATAAGTCTTATATGCTTGTTGAGTCCCACATACTCCGTTTGGATTGATTTTATTCTTTTTTACGTGAAACTGTACATTTCTTCGCAGATCCGCGCGTTTCAGCGGTCAGTGCTGATCATCGTTTTATTCTTTCCCTTACGTCTTTTCATCTAACTTAATGTGGCAGCCTCATTGCCTCACAGTGGTGGCGCCAGCGGGCGGGCCAGGGGAGTCCGGGCCTCCCTAAAACGATCAGTGGCCCCCCGTAAATTTCCAGAAAAAAAAGGAGATTTATATTTATATTTTAACGTAAATACAAGTATTACCTACATATAAATCTTTTTTCTGATTAACTAGTTTTCACCAGTCGACATTTTTTTATTATTTTGTACTTATGTAGAATGTAGCCAAAAGTAAACAAAGTAACACAAAACATATTATATCTGTGCGATCTACTACTACGAATTCGTTACGCCTTGTAAGTGCTCATAAAAGGGCGATATTTTTTGTTAAAAGTTGAGTGTTAAATGTTCATTTTCAATTTGTATTTCAATTTTAAAGAGAGAACTAGTAGGTCGCAAGCGCGCGGCAAATATTAAAAATTATTTTGAAAAATTATTAAAATATATGTAGTATCAAAATATATTAAAAAGATGTGTGCCTCCCCAACATTTTTTCCTGGTCCCTGCTGCTCCCCCAAATTAAACAATCTAGCGCACCCACTGCTGCCTCATATACTGTGATTCTTCTATAGAGATATAATTGTTGTATCGTGTATGTACTAGTTACCAGTCATCAGCCATCAGGTCACGGTTACTTATGGTTGTTAGTAGAGAGTTCAGCACAAGAGAGGTTTTTGTACAGTAAAACTGGAATGTATACCAAACTGAATTATAATCTTATAGCTGGTTTATAATGGTGACTTCTTCTGTGTCCTGTGAACATGAGCTATAGATATTTCTATGTTACGGTTCATAATGACACTGTATTTTTGATGATTACCTATAGTACTGTAACTTTTAAGAAAACTTCCTAGAGTATCATTATATTATACAAAGAAAGTAGGGCTATATTGCAAACAAGTAGCCTTGGTTTCATACTCTTAAAAAATGTGGAATTAATTAATGTTTAACTGTAACAATATGGTATCCAAAAATTAGTTCAGTATCTAACTTTTAAACTCTTTAGGTATTATCAAACATATTATTTTATTTAAATACAATTTTACTGAAGTCAGTCATATTCAGTATATAAAGCCACTATGTTTCATACTTCACTCTTTCCCAACAAATAGCAAGTAAGTCCTATGTGTTCTTTGATTACAATTTGATGAGTATTTTATATTTTGCTACAATATTTATTGTCATGTCATAAACATTGCAGATCCAACTACGATAATGTAACTTTCAACAAACGGATCCATTTCTGACAGCTATAAGAAAGGTTATGTCATCTAGTTAGCAGATTACTGAAATGATTATGAACCACACACTTCTCATTCACATCACACATCTTACAGAATACAGAAGAAGTAACTGATTACATCCATTATAAACCAGCCCTAAGTTGTCAGAACAGCGTCATAATAATTAAACACAATTTTATCGGTATTTTTACTTCCTTGTACGAAGTAAGGAAGTATTGTAATCGCGAAAAATTTCGGTTCTCAGATTTTGACGGAAATATCCGTTTTGACCTTTTCTGAATCCATTATGATTAGTTTCGTCGTGACGTCTGTACGTACGTACGTACGTATGTACGTACGTACGTACGGACGGACGTATGTGTGTCGCATAACTCAAATACGGTTAGACGTAGAAAGTTGAAATTTTGTATTTAGGACTGTTATAGCATCTAGTTGTGCACCTCCTATTTTTGGTTTCAGTCTACAAACCGAAAGTAGTACTTTTTAAAAATATTTCGATAAATATTTAATTTTAGACAATTTTTTTTATTTTAAATGAAAGATTATGTGATTATTACCTAAAATTGGTATTTTATAAATATTTTTGTATCTGCTATCATTTAAAAATAATTAAAGTATATATTTATAATTTATAGTATTTCGGTATCTTGTAGTCCATGATCGATTAACATTTGTTACTACGTAAAATTTAAATGATTATGACATGACAGTGACAATAGTAAAATATGCTTTATATCTTCTTCTGCAGTTTAAATAAAATGACTAAAATATATTTGTGAGTATACTAGTATAATAAGTTAAAAGAATTTTTAATATTATTTTACATTTTAGTTATTAAGAAAAGTATGAACACACAAGGCGTACAAGGAAGTCATGTGGTGTCCACGTCAGATTTTTTTTTCGAGCAATAGTACTAAAACAATTTTAGGAAGTAGGTATTATTTACTTCCTTAGATTATACTCGTAGATATCTCCCCAGAAAACTAAATCAGATCTACGACACTGATTTGTGGCGACGTTGTTGGGGGTGTCGGTATGGCGTCCTGGCGCTGAGTTTGAGAAATTGGAGGTCGTGCGTGAAATGCGTTACGGATGTAGATGAGAAAGAGAAATTCTAGAGCACGTTGAGAATTATGTCTTATCTATTCAGCCAATTTTATACTTTAGACTCATACTGCGCGGTTGTGTTTTATTGCCAAACTGAATATGTGTATTTTGTGCTCGTTTCAAATAAACTGTATCGATAAGAACTGATTCATTCACGAGATATAAATAATTCTGATTCATCTATTCACGATCAATGATTTATTTTAGTCGTGAATTTTATTATTATAACGACAAGAAATAAATTTCATCTGTAAACTGATACCATTACCTACAACAACATACAAAGACTTCCATGTATTGTATAGTTTATTTTTATTTACTTTGTCGCCAGTAAAAAGTAAGAAGTACCCACGACATAAAATGTAACAATTTAACAGTGACGGTTTTCATCATATTTTTTATATCAAAGCTTTTAAGAATCTTAAGAGCAGTCAAGAGAAAGGAAGTTTCAGATCAAATGCCACCCCTTTTGAAGAATAATTTTGCTTTTGCTTTTTATTACGTATAAAGAAAAACATTTTTAAAGATCATTAAGCTTTTAAATTATTACAATTAAATGTCAAACTTGAAATTTTTTATTAATTTCTAATTTGTTTTATGCCTATCAAAGTCAAATTTTTATTTGTTTTTGTACTTACAAAGGATTTATACAAATTATAGCTATTTATATCTGAAATACTTTTTTTTTTATTTTAAATGATTTGACCTTGATCTAAATATAACTCAGCATCTATGTTTTTTCCCCGAATTACTCGTACTTTGCCGCATCCTGTGTATGCAATGTCATTTTTAAGTTGAAAAATACTGTAAAAGTGTTTTCGTTGCGAGTAAACTGTCAGTTTATTATTGACTACTAGATAATTCTTTTTTAAGCAATGAATAGAGGAAGAATGGATCTACAGACTACAGATGTGCCTTTTTTAAATTAAAAAAATAAATTTCTATCATGCGATATAACCGTGTAAAGTTTGCATAAATTGGAAATTTGTATGAATTTTTCGGAATTTTTATAATCGTGTACAATTTTTTTATTAAAATTTTAAGAAGGCACAACTGGTAATTGATAAATTGATCCTTTAAGTATGTAATCCTTGTTAGAATACAATTATTTTACCATTCTTGTACTGGCCACAAAACACTCGCTACGTTTAGTACGTTTTGTGCTGGATTTTAGGAGGTAGACGGGCCTCTCAAGTTCAACTGTTAAAGCGAATATGTGGCGTTTAAATGATTAAAATTTACTCGAAATATAAGTTAGACAGCATTCATTATTTTTTTTGCATTATCGACGTATCGGTTTACTCCTACTTCTTATTATTTAGGGTTAGTAATATCTTACAAAAATCATGAATCAGATATTACATTCTTGAATGAAATCAATACTAAATACTGAATTTCGTACATACATAAGCATAAAACATTACTCATATTCCATTAACTCTCAAAAATAGGTCAATTTAAAAAAGGTCTACTTTGAATCCTTTTTGTTAACATCCTGGCTACGCCTATGTAAAGAGATCATGTATAAAATTGGTTCAGTTATTGCTCTTCATTGTCTGTGTTAAACGCGCTTTTAATTTCAATTTAAATATTAATGGAAATATGAATTTTCTATCGTGTAGAAATTAAAGAGAAACTATTCGAACAAGATCGTACTTGTGAATGTTAATACTTCGATGCTGCCACATCCAATTAGTAGAAAGTCAATCACAGTTTAACACAAGCGAACTTATAATATCTTCTTCGTCTATAACCTCCCATTATCCGAGTTGAACTTCCCAATTTAAATTGTAACAATTCGAAAGCGGAGCGAAGTTAATGCCAGCTAAACTCGACATCTTCGATCAGCGCAGAACAATTAATTACCAGATTGAAACAAAATCACTCCGTTCATGTCAAACCGTAATATCCAAGAGTGCCACGGCTAGGCTAAGCCACCCTCCGCTACGCGAAATGCCAAATGCTGGCCACGCAATTAATCTAATTTGTGTAAAATTTTATCTGGGTTAAGCGAAGGATGTACGGCCGCCTTATCACTTTTAGAATGAAAATAAGCAGGAAAGTGTAATCGATCAAAACGTAACACGTAAAGGAAGAAAGAAGGATAGACCACGTGGGCACAGGAGCAACAGAGATAGCAGATGTGCGGATGACCTAGAATCAAGGACGTTTGCGTGGGTGTAGAAATTGGATTTGCGGAGCGGTGATATCAAAAACAATTTTATAACTCTGTGTTTATTAGAACCTCAAGTGATGTGGTTTCTCACACAACCCTTTGTTCGAGCTACGAGCCTTTTTATTCCCCTTTCAAAACGTCTAGAGTAATACATCGCTTTACACACCAAATGTCACTCTTTTAGGGACTTTATTTTTATACGCTTTTAACATTAAGTGTTTATATAAGGACTCGAAACGTCCATCATTCATTTACATTGGGTAAGGTATACAAAATTTCTTTACTCGTATCCATGAAACAGTGTGTACCTACATGGCTTGCTATGTAGGGAATTAATTAATCAAACATTACATGACCTCTGGGTCTAAATAAGAAAAAAACTGTCATGCAAGTGTTTACTTTCAGAACTAAATAATGCAAAGACTTTACAAGATTTACCTTTAATCTTTCGTTTAAAGGAAAGAAATGCCAATAATAGGGTTAGTCCGGGAGAGAGCCCACAATTAGATTTTTGTTTAATTATAAATTTATGATTAATTATAATATTAAAAAAAATTCCATGAATAACTAACCAAGTTATTAAGCTTTACATATAAATATAACAAAAATGAAAAATGTAACTTTTGATACTAAAAAAAAATACAAAATAATAAAGTTCACATTTTTAATGAACAAAAATCTTCACGTTGAGATGGTTTTTGGTGTCGGGTGAGATGACTTCAGTATAAAACATTTTTTGTAGTACTGCACTGGATTCGTTTTCCTAATACACAAACAATAGAAGTAGATAACCGACATCTTAAATTACATAATACTAGTAAAATAAACAAACAAAATTTAATTATTTTTAAAGAAACAATAATTAATTTTGCGATTATTCTTTTTGTTTCGTAATCTACACATGTTATACTACTTACTCTTAAATTTATGACATGAACTTCAAAACCAGCCTGTATATATAAGCCATAATACGGACATCATCATTTGTCGGTGATGATTATGGTCATGTTTGACGAATTTTTTTCATGTGGTTAACCGAATAATGAACTTGGGCCCTAAGAAATTTTTGTAAAATTATTGGGAGTGTCTATTCGTACGCTACCGGTCCACCGGTGCACCGGTGCACCGGTGACTCGGGTAACATCGGCTATGGATGCGCATCGGTCGTCGGCACCGGCGCACCGGTAGCACCGGTGGCACAGGCGCACCGGTGGTACCGGTAGCATTGGTGGCACCGGCGCACTGGTAGCATCGGTGACACCGGTGGTACCGGTAGCATCGGTGGCACCGGCGCACCGGTCATCAGCACCGGCGCACCGGTGGTACCGGTAGCATTAGTGGCACCGGCGCACCGGTGGTACCGGTAGCATTGGTGGCACCGGCGCACCGGTGGTACCGGTAGCATCGGTGGCACCGGTAGCATCGGTGGCACCGGCGCACCGGTGGTACCGGTAGCATCGGTGACACCGGCGCACCGGTAGTACCGATGGCACCGGCGCACAGGTAGCACCGGGGCACCGGTCATAGGCACCGGCGCATCGGTGGCACCGGTAGTACCGGTGGCACCGGTACGCCGGTGTTACCATTTTTCAGCATCTAACAAATAGCAAAAGTTATAAACAAATGAAGATGAAGAAAAAAAGGTATTTATTACCTCTCGCCTCATATTCTATAAGAGAGGTATTGTAATGGGTCAAAATTTTCGAGTATGAGTTTTTGGTGGATAAGCACGTTTCAGGGTCTCTAGAATACGAATTTACTATTTTCACGATGATGTCTGTGTGTGTGTGTGTGTGTGTGCGTTTGTATGAACCGACGATTTTTCGTCCACGATAACTTAAAAAGTATCAAACCGTTTATAACCAAATTTCATATTTAAGGTTTTAATAAGTATCTTAACACCGGATAAGATTTTGGTAGAAATCCGCAAACCGGAAGTAGTACTTTTAGAAGTTTGGAAAAGTTTTCCTTAAATATATTGGTACATTATTTATTTATGACAATTTTTGCAATTAAAAATAAAAGAAATTGTGATTATCTATGTGTATAGTTAATTATAAATACAAATTGCTGAATCTGGAAGTATTTAACAATAAAATAAAGTACAATTAATATTCTATTTTTTTGAAATTCCAGTAAGTATCTTGTTGTCCATGATATGAAATTTGTTTCTACATAAAATTTGAATTATTATGACAATGACAGTACAGTTGACATCTTTTGCTTGCATATTGGTTTACATTATCGTTTACATATTACATGAACATGAAACTATTAAAATGTAAGTAAAACTATTTATTAGATTAGTAGAATAAGCAGAATTAGGCGAGAGGTCGTGTGGTGGCCACAGCAGATTTTTTTTTCTCTAATATTTCAAAAACTATAAGAATAGTATTGCAACCTTAAGACGATCCTCTACCGCGCCAGAAAACAGCCTAAAACATGGATTTCGCGCGCCAGTCCACAGCGTTTATTGTTTTGTTAAATATAATAATCTAAAGATATTGTTGAAGATAAAAGTACAATCTACAAAATGGTCGATGCAAAATTTAAAAGTTTTGCTTTCAAGTAGTTCGGTCGTCAATTGAAGTCTTTGATTTTGTATTGAAAATGGTCTGGTTGAACAGAAAATTTAATATTATTTTCAAAAGTGCCAAGAAAACATGCCCTTGCGGTACTCGTTTTTGAGAAAAATGAATTTGAAGTTCACTGTTTTTACATGGGCTCTTATGGAAAATGACACTTTTGGTTAAGAAAACTTGAAATTGCGCCGTAAAAGTTCGTTGAATAAATAGTGGCAAATTGATATTTGGAAAGGTAATATATTAAGGCTTCGTTATGCATAGTCAAAACCCTACGTTGCCGATGTAAATAGCCCAAAAAATGGGAAAATATGTGACAAAATCACGACCAAGCGGAAGCCGATCGGGCGTCACGTTCTGCAGGGTTGCCAACTGCGGAGCGTGGGAAATTTGAACGCAGATTTGAAAGTTAACCTTTTATTTCTTAAAACAGATTGGATTGAAAAATCAATGATTTTCATGATTTTAAGTCATTTATCAAGAACTCGATGAAAATTCATCGCGGTGCCTGTCACTTTCGCGGCGTCCTGTGTTTACATTTGAATGCCTCGGACAATGCTGCCAATTGTGTCGACGCCATAACCTGGCCCGAGTTATGACACCGGGTGATTGACTAGTCAAGTTGAGAATGAAATTACAAGATTTGTAAAATACGACTATTTGTTTGAGAACCAGATGCATAAAAATTCATAATAAAATATTAAAAACCGTTACAGTCGAATTTTACTTCATAAATTGACAACAAAAAACGGACGGATTTTGACTAGCATCAACGACGACCGAACTACTTTAAAAGCGAAATATGCTAATTTGAATTTTGACAATTTTTGTTATTTTTTCGATCGTTTATTTCGTAGATCCAAACTTTGTTGACAACATATTAAAATTTATTTTTTACAAATATTGCAGTTTTTTTTTATAATTATGGATGCCGAAATTATTTTCCCCCTCAAACATAAATTATTTTTTATTTTTATGTTTAACAAAACAATAAACGCTATAGAATAGCGTGCGAAATCAATGTTTTTGACAGTAAGTATAAACTATTAATCTATAAAAAATTTAAAGACACAGCGGAGAAAATTTGAAAAAATTCGAGTAAAATTAAAAAATTTGATCGGAAAATCTATTTACTTTTAAACAATATCATCAAAAACTTTTTTGGAAGATATTTTGGTTAATAACTCATTTAAAAGTCCAATCAATCCTATATAAAAACGACTTAAATGTTCATTTTCGTATCTCGAATAGTTTAAAAGTTATAGCAGTTTTCTTGAAAAATCAAGTGCTTCTTTTATAGCACGTAATTTTTTAAAGTACAATATAAAATTAAAATAAACTTTTTTCGATACTTTGCAATAGATGGTTGTTTTTGTAATTTTTATTAGTTTCAGGGAAAAAATATAATGAAATTTGAAATTTGTTTGTAACAAATTGTTAACTTAATAAACAATGAAATTATAAACAAAAATTTTGTTGTTGTTGTTCTATTGAAAAGTGCCAATTATGATTTTTAAAGATAAAGTAATTTGTTAACTTATTATTTAAACAATGGAAATATAGAAAAAATTATTTTAAACAATAAAAACATTTTTTTAAGAAAACTTATTTTTCTTAAAAATCATTATTTTATCAAGACAACAAAATGGTAAAAAAAAATTTTCATTAGTATGAAACTAGTCCATTTGTTTATAAACAATTTGTAAACAAATGAGATAAAAAAATCCTTAGGTACGTTATTTAACGTCATTGTTAGTTGCGAAAATCTAACGTTAGTTTAAGAAAAAGATTTTTTCAATATTTAATTTTTTGTTGACTTGCAAAAATAATATAATAATAATAATATAATTATAATAAACAAAATCATGGAATTTTAAAAACTTTCATGACGTGATATTGTTAAGTATATATAAAAGATTATATAATCCGATTATTTAAACATTTTTTGTTGTCTTCAATGACAACGAAGGTCCGACAAAATATTGTTAATTAACAATTGTATAACTTTTCGAAAAATTAACTAAATAACTTTTCTCCAACGGGACTAAATTCTTTGAAATGTTGACAATACACCATAATTTTTTTCAAATTTTTAAATTGATATTTGATACTGTAAAAAATTATTTTACATGATGTACTCGCTTTAGAGACGGCGCACGCACACCTCACCGGCCGCTTGGAGCTCTATTTTCAGCGTTAAATTACTATCATAAATAATGAAAGTAGAGTTCCGGGAGTTAGGAAATTTCCTCATCTTTAAGAATCTTTTTTTTAAATTTCTTAATTATTAATAGTTTTTGAAATATTAACGAAAAACGATGACCGGTGCCACCGGTGCGCCGGTTCTGATGACCGGTGCCACCGGTGCGCCGGTGCCGATGACCGGTGCGCCGGTGCCGATGACCGGTGCCTCGGTGCTACCGGTACGCCGGTGCCACCGGTGCGCCGGTGCTGATGATCGGTGCTGCCCGTGCGACGGTGCCACCGGTGCGCCGGTACCGATGACCGGTGCCCCGGTGCTGCTCGTGCGACGGTGCCACTGGTGCGCCGGTGCCTATGACCGGTGCTCCGGTGCTACCGTTGTGCCAGTGCCACTGGTGAGCACCGGTAGCCG
The DNA here is from genome assembly GCA_947534325.1 of Agonum fuliginosum. Taxonomy (NCBI): domain Eukaryota; kingdom Metazoa; phylum Arthropoda; class Insecta; order Coleoptera; family Carabidae; genus Agonum; species Agonum fuliginosum. The sequence goes on from OX384031.1 coordinate 7,960,780, forward strand.
ATGTTACCCGAGTCACCGGTGCACCGGTGCACCGGTGGACCGGTAGCGTACGAATAGACACTCCCAAAATTATTTTACGTTGAAGAGTTGCGCAAATTTTTTAAAAAGTTCTAGCGTATTAACTACCTACTACTTTCTTGATATTCACAGTTTCTATGGCAAGTTTAAAGTTTTCCTCCCACCACTGTCGTCTGAACACTCCGCTCGATTATAAACGCTTGGCATTGTGGGTCATCTATACCTTAATATTTACTAACTATCCCAATTTGATGGGTGCGATGACTCACTTCTGTACAGCTAAATTTGAGACATAATTACAAATAATTTATGTTAGCATGTTACATTAGACTCATTTCTACTAGAAAATTTTTATAAATTGCAAAAATTTATTACATTTATGAAAAAACTATGCCAGTAATTACAAGCAAAACTTATTCAAGAGGTTACCTACTGGGTATATGTGTACTACCAATGTAGAAACATTAATTCAAATTGTTTCACAAATATTTGAAATTTTGACACAAAGTCATCTCACCCAGTGCGTCATATTTCCCAGACTTACCCTAAGTGTCACAGTAAATTATACTGTATTGAATCAAAACCGTTATCGAAAAAACAGTACAAAATAAACGATATTCTACTCAGATCTGGAAATTATTATTTTTACACGTTTCTAATATCTATCGCGTATTGGAGTACATATCAGAGTGTCGACAAGTCATAGTTCCGACAAGCCACAGCATCTAAAAGTCATAGCGTATAAATGTCATAGTGCCGACACTTACCCCCACTCCTGAGTTCATAGCGTATAACAGTTTTAAAAGTCATAGCGTATAAAAACCATACCGCCTAATAACCACACGTCCGAAAAACCACAGCGTATAAAAGTTCCCCCACCACAATGTCCAGCTACCCATATACCAATTTTCACACTTCGATTTGCACATTTGTACCCAAACTAATCAATACTAAGAAAAACCCTAATTGAGTCGAACAGATCTCCGTTTTTTTTAAAATAAACTAATCAATACTAACAAAACCCTAATTGAGTCCAACAGAACTTCCGTTTTTTTTTAAATAAACTAATCAATACTAACAAAACCCTAATTGAGTCCAACAGAACTCCGTTTTTTTTTTAAATAAACTAATCAATACTAACAGAACCCTAATTGAGTCCAACAGAACTCCGTTTTTTTTAAAATAAACTAATCAATACTAACAAAACCCTAATTGAGTCCAACAGAACTCCGTGGTGTGGCATTTATTCGATTCATGACATTTATACGCTATGACTTTTAAAACTGTTATACGCTATGAACTCAGGAGTGGGGGTAAGTGTCGGCACTATGACATTTATACGCTATGACTGTTTAACAGTTAAACGCTATGAACTCAAGAGTGGGGGTTATTGTCGATGCTATGACATTTATACGCTATGACTTTTAGATGCTGTGGCTTGTCAGAACTATGACTTGTCGACACTGTGGCATGTTCCCGCGTATTGTATTCAGCTTGGTTGTGGCAGTCTCGGTATAAATATATTTTTTTAATTGACTGTAATTGCCTCCTGACAATGGGCAAGATTCAGCCAAGGTTTTTCTTCAATCCAACCTTCTTGCGCAAGCTCTTGTTACAACCATTAGCTGGTGCCCGGTAGTTTCGTGGTTACAAAGTTTATTGTATCCCAACTTAGAATGGTAACAAGAGTAGATAACTATCCAAATCAAGCTATGAAAGTTTCACACCTGACCCGGATTCGAACCGGCAATCTCTGTTTCTGTAACCAGAACCAAGCACCCTACCACTGCGCTACCTCGCAATTTAAATGTCAGTGATCAAATTCGAACCTGTAATAATAATTATTATTATTATTATCAGTCGGTAAAATACTTAATCGTGTGTTCAGTTAATAACTGATCCGGTATTAAAGTAGAAAGTATTAAAGAGTACACCACTTGTGGTAATTCCTGTGCAATTAAAGTGATTCAATCTTCTTGAAATTCTGTTAAAGCTGTATGTCAAAAGGATTGTTGTCCTCAGAACTTAATCATGATTGCGGTATACCATTCTTGTGTTATAAAAAACGGAAAAATTGTAGCAATAGAAGGATAAACTACTTTATCAAATCATAAAGCTGGCTTCCTTTCATCAAAGAATCTTTTAACAATACTGTCCACTGTGAATAGAACCTTTCAGGCTCTCAGAAAATTAAATTATCGACAAATTTGACAGATCATCTTTTATGCTACGTACATATCCATTTCTCGTGATGACTTCATACAAATAATATCAAAAATACTACACGCAACGCCTGTTAAACTTTTGTGTGGCTAATTTACATATTGTGAGATATTAGAGTGATAACCTTCCATTGGTTTCTCATATCATAGTTTTTGTTTATCGACAGTTATTATCAAACCATTATTGACATCATTGATATGTTATACCTACTATAAAAACACTAAAAATATGTTTCAAAATTCGAAAATTGTATGACATATTAAATTAAAAATCATATTTAATCAACGATGAACTTCCATTTCTCTAACCGATAAACTTGGTATCTAATTCCCATATCAATAAAATAACGCATAAAATATCAATAATTAAAGAACTATCAATATAGCAGTCGATAGTAGGTACTATCGTTAACACCGCAACTATCGATAATAAATTTTCTTCTACAATATCTACCTGTCGATACCATCACTTTACGTTTACTCACCCCGTGAGGCACAATGAAAAAAATGCAATACTTACAAAAAATGTAAAAATAGTATGTATATTTATAATTTTCCAACTCAAAACTATTTTATTATAAAGGCAAAGAATGTGTTTATACATTTATAATAAATGCAAAACTTTTGATATAAATAAAATACAATATATTATTTTGTACAATTTTTTGAACGTTAGGGTTGTCAGTATGCCCCACCTTCCCCTACATGTTTCAATTTTTACGGTTATGGTCTCGGATTCGGTTATGGTCTATTATATAAACGAGACCTTTACTGACTGAACTGGATTTTAACCTGAGTTTTTAGAAATCACAATAAAAATTGAAATGATTTTTCTAATAAAAATATCAGAAATATTGTACTATATAATTTGCAAACAAATCTTGGTTGTAATACGAAACGGTTTTTTAAAGACCATTTAAGATTCTTTTTCATCAACTTCAAAACTGAAACAGTGAATCTCTTTTAAAATGTCATCCAAATAAGGTATTCATCTCCTGAAAAACTCTTCGTTTTGTTTTCTTGAGATAAGTTTGCAGAGTCATTAAACGAAATTCAAATCAGTTCTAAATGAATGCTCAATATAATCTATAATCAGCGGCTGATGAAGTGAAAAAATCGATTCTAAATAAAATAGGCCGAGACAGCGAATCCTGACGCAGAACTTTTTTAGTAGTTTCAGGAGCGCTTCTGGCTTTTGCCGAAATGGCGGCCTTTTACGCAGTTAATGATATGTATTTGGGTTGGAAGAGCTTTTTATGCGTTTTTATTTTCAAGTTTTACGACTGGAAAATTTTTATTGTTGCGGTTTTTTCAAACCACAATTAATGCTCGTACAATTCATTGTTGAAAAATTACATACATCTACAGATATTCGCTGGCACATTAAACGCAAATAGCTCTTTAACGTTTTGTTGTGTTATTCATCTCTATTACACCATAGTTAAAATTTCCTCTGTTTTCCTTCGCTGCACTTTTAATAAAAACTAATTTGCGAATCGTGTAATTAAGAACAAAAACCATTTAACCTTTTCGACCAAATTAAACTACTTTAATCAAATAAAATCACTAAACGCTAACGAGCAACACAGGTATAAATTCAGCATTCCTGTTAAACTTCTGTACAAAATTTCGCCTGCATTCTTTGGTTAGTAATTTATCAGGTAAAATGTTTAATTATTTATGAAATATTTTCACGACAGGTTTCGTTCAAATATTTATTTTTGAATTTGAACACCTTTACTTCATAATTTCAACGCACAACTTTTTAAAAATAAACACAAAATTTATTGTTTATTTTTGAACATTTATTATGATGAAAATGAGGTAATTTATTTTTACCACAAAATTGATTGATAGCAGCAATTTATCCTAGAATTTTATTTTTAAATTTTCCAGAGATTAATTATGCGAATATCCAAACAACTTTAAACTTTATGGTTTTGGAATAAAGTTCTTGTTCATGAATACATTTTAGTTTTGCTATGCAAAAAGTTAATGTGGTTTAAAATTTAAATCAGCATTAGTTAATTAATTACTTTTTTTCGTATTTGTTGTTTAAAAATAGTACAGAATGATCATAAATGATTGACCGCCGTGCCGCCTCGTTCTGATTTGATATTTGTCGCGTCGATGTGATTGTGTACTGAGCTTAACTCACCTTTTTAACCTTCAAATGTCATAGAATGTTAAAATTACAGTTTCATTGTAAAATTACTTAATAATAGTAGGTAGATATGTACTCAGTATTTACTTTCTGCTTTACTGCAAGTTTTTATAGGTAATTTGAAGTGAAGAGTCGATTCAGCTGCGCGAACAGGCGGGGCAAATTTTTGTGTACTTCACATATTACACAATTTGAACTGGTATCGCTTGCTATATTGCATTTCACACCATAGCAATATAAGTACTGTATAAGTAACAACAACGACAAACAGAACAGTACCTACAACTACCAAAACAAATTATTCACTAAGGGATGCAAGCATCAGTATGAGAAAATTCCTGACGGATGTTTCTGAGATAGAGTGTAGATAAGTTTTCTCTTTCTTTCATCTACAGGAAGTATAATATACTGTACGACGTGCTGATCATGAATCAAACAGAATTTAAAAAAAAAAAATTTTTAATGCGTTATTTTTTTAAAAAATTCGCAAAACAATTCCATCGTATTTCAAGCAAAATTTTTGCTACTGGTCGGTAGATATTTAAAAAAAATTTAAATCATCTACAATGAAAGTAATTGTTTACATAATATCTAATACTAATAAATGTCAAATTATCGAATATGCCATCAAAACATTGATACTTAAAATGTACACACGTCAAGTAAACTACCCTTAACTTTGGGAATTTAAAAAAAATACCCTTTAATTTGTTGTCCTAAGTTGTGGAACACCCTAAATACATCTTTATTTTTTAGTATTTCGCGCAACCGACTCTTCATTTCAATAGTAGGTACTACAATATAGACAAGATAAATTCCAAATTGGTTGCAATGGCACTAACTTACGTTTGACAGGAATTAAGTACTAAATTTATTCCGCAGAAAATTATCGTTTTGATTAAAAAACGGTCTTTTTAAGTCAAGTGATGGTCAATCATTTGTTACTTAATTTTTGGTAAACAAAAAAATTGCAGACAAATAACAAAATGCAGTTTAACCGCACAAATATCTCCCCTGTGGTTAACTCTAAGAGTCTCCGTCAGTTGACGTTGGTAACCGCTCACAGAGTAAAATATATCTTAGACAGTGACTCAACTTTGTGTAAGATTTCCACACCGAAGTTGGGTAATAAACGTATGTAGATCACTAAGTTTTCTAATAAACTGTTTAGTCAAACGTTCCTTAGATGTTCAGTAATCTGTTAATTACGGCCTAATTGAATAAACAAAATGAACAACATATGCCAATTATAAGTTGCAAACTATTGCAAACTTACTGCATCGTACTAATTTAATTAATAATAGTTTGATGTCACTGCTGCATTCCACAAAGGATCTACAATTTGTTTTGTGTTTACATCTCTACACACACCCCAACTATCACACACATGCACACCTACACACAAACACAGAACAAGAGAACACGACAACACAAATCAATCGACCGCCCTTCACCCCTGGTTGACTATCTATTACACTGGCGTGGTCGTTAATTAAATTCAACAATTGACAGTCGATTCGTAGTTGGCCGTGATGATGGATGCGAGGAAAGATGGCCGCCTTCAATGAGGATGAAACATTTGACGATCACAAGAGCATCGAACGCAGAAAGCGTCTTTCGTTTCGTTTCTTTTTCTTTCCGACTGTCGTAATTTCTTTGTGAATTGGATTTTCATGTTGTTTGGTTAATAGCGTTCAGATGTAATCTGTGATCCTCTGACGCAAGTTACGCCAAGTTTTATAGGTTAGTTTGGTTTATGGAAGAGATCTCTTCCTTCTGAGGGCTCTTGGATCTTGTACACAGCGGTAATTGATTTTTTTCAATAATCTATGTTTATCTTTTCGATATGTTCGAAGATAGTAGTTCATATTCATGTTTATTAAACTTTAATTTAATAAGAAGTTTGCTTGAGTTTGTTGAATGTTTCTTACCAAAGAATTTAAGTCAACGGTAGTAATATCCAGTGAACATCGGAAATGCTGTTATTATGTGTTAGGATTTCAGATTCAGTGTGGTGTGTTTTATCTAGTTATTTATATTTTAGACCACAGTTAAAGAATAATTAGATTACCAACTAGCTACGTTTTTCATTGATAACACCGGTCAAAAGTTGTAATTAGTTCATAGGTGTCTCTGCTGGTTACTAGTGATACGAATACATTCTGTCACTGAATACTATTTTTAAAATGTATGTGAATTTTAAAGAACACGTAAACTTATTTTTACATAATAAAGTAACATGTAAATATTGCTGTTAAATAAAGAAAAGTGTTTAAGAAAAACCTGCAATGAACATAAAAATTATTTTAACTTTTGAAGAAATGAGTAAAAATCGAGATGCTTTATAATCTGAATAATGAAGATGAATAAATGCACTACGAAACTGTGTTCATATATTTTGAAATTATTTATTTATAACGACGATCTTTCTCGTACAAAATTTTGTTTCAAACACGTTTTGTCATAATATTTTCTATCTAAAGGTAAATCATAGAACATAGCCGCTGATATATCAAAATTACAACTAAGTTACTATTTTATAGTATTAAAGTGTATTACATTTAAATCAGTGTTAATATAGTATCCTCTAATACAGCCAGAGACACCTAGTGTCTTTACACATTCTGACCGCTAGATAAGATCATGTTGGCAAACCTATTTATTCTTTAACCGTGTTTTAGACTATATAAAAGCATACATTAGTTTATATTTTGTTTGAAATTTAATTATTAGTTTTAATAGACAAGTTTGAATGCAAGATGCTCGTATTTTTTTTAAATACTGGATAACCACTTTGGTTATTATTTAAATTGTAGATTGTTCTTTGCCTATTTTAAGGGGATTAGAACATGCATGCTACTCCAATACTCTTCAGATTTTAGAAACAAGCACGTTTTAAGTCCTTTATTCGTTTTTCAACATTTTCACAATATTGTATGAATGTGTTTACGAGTATGTATGCATTAAAGTTTATACTTAAATTGCAAAGCATCTGAAAATATTCTGATATTTGATACTTTTGATACCTGTAAGCCTTTAAGAAGATTGAAAGATTTTCTTGAAAAACCTTAATCCCAAAAAGGATTTTACTACCTACGTAGGTACTATACGATTTGATGTTCTTTACGCATAACACTTTATATTTTCTATACTAGATTTATTTTGAGATAATTTATTTACGAATAATATAAAAATTGACCACAGTACCTTTATAAGAAAAATCTTGCTGCAATTAAAATGGATTGTTAAAATAACATAATGTTTTGTCTTGTAAAAGTAACTTTATAAATATTTTTCTCTGAGAAAATTTTAAGTGTTGATAATAAAAATGGCAAAAAATACATTAAAATAGATTTTGCTCAAAATTTAAATAAGAAAGCTTCAATTGAAAAAATTTGTTTTTACTTAGTATAAAATATATTTAGTAACATTATCTTCAAAATAATTTAAAATAAATATAGAAAAGCCAGATTTCTTATAGATTGATAGAAATTATATATTATAATTTGTAAAATAATTGAAAATAAATATAGATAATGATTATACTGATAATATATACGAGTAGAATTAAACCCAAATAATAGTACATTCTGTAACAAGTGTGGAATGAGCGGAATAGCCATTCCAAACGTGTTGCACACTATACTTTCTCTACGACCGTAAATTGAATTGCATTAAAAAACTTAACTGAACTATTAAAATAAAAATATATGTATTTATAAAATAATATTCTACATAAAATTAATAAATCTAAACGTATTTTAAAACTACCCACCAAGCAAAAACATTGAATGAAGTTAAATTATAATAACTCGCCACATTTCATTCCATCACTGGTACCAAAATAAATCTATTCCGTAACAAGTGATAGAATGTAACCATTCCATAATTGAAAATGATGTAAGAATGATAACATTCTATATTTGATTTCTTATGTTGATCTCCTTCTATTTTTCATTTTATATACAATATGCATCAGAGTGCATCCAGTTGTTTTGTTTACCAATTACCAGTAGGTACCTACCCACCACAACCAAACATTTTTAATTTACTTGATTATTACTTTACTTCTAACAGTTTCTGATAATCTTTTCGGTAACACATGAATTATGGATTGTTTGAAAAGTGATGTTCTATATTTAAAGCATCGATTTTTATGATATATTATGTTATATTTATGATCCGACCTTCTAAAATTAGACGTGCTTAAATTATAATTTTGCGGTAGAAAGTTATGATACCCTCATCAAAATATTTTTAGATCTGCAGAGCTGTCACTTACTTTAATAGACATGTTAGTCTGCTGCAGAATACATTTTGCAGGATATTAAACAAAATTTGATTTTTGCAACTTTCACATAAGATTTCCGTGCCAACTTCTGTTGCATTTAGTAATGGACTATTTTCGTGAGAGATAGGATGGGATTTCTTACTTTAATGTTAGATTCGCTAAAATAAGCATTTTGCGTAAATCTTCTTCAAACTACTTACTTGCACGTTGTACGTACAATTGTTTTTGTATCTGATGCTTTGCCAATTTCTTTGAAACAACAGTAATAAATTTACGAAATCAATAAATTTTGCCAATTGACATAAAGTGCTAGAAATTTCGTTTGTTCGTGTAAAATTTACAGCTTTTTATTTATTGTGAGTATTAGAACCAAGCCATTTCATTAAGTTATCGCATAATGTATGTAACAATATCTATCACGCCTTTTATCCAACTAGGGTGTAACAGCCTCACATATTGAGAATAATTGAAGTGATTTTTATTTCACCGAGGGCGGTTATACCCATGGTATAAAGAAACTAAGGTATGTTCGTCCGGTGACCGAAAATGCGTTCGCTTCGCGCATGACGTCACGCGGCAGACAGAAGCCAGAACCAGTAGTGCCGTGGTATAGGAAATAGTACCTAAACTGCGTTTGATTACAATAATTTTGAATTTGTATGATACTGTGCACAATAACCAATAATTATTTATGTAATATATAACTGTAATATAACTATTTAACTGTATATTCGCTCTAAATTTAGTAATTTCACAGATATCTGTGGTAATATGCTCACAGAAACTGAATTTTTAAAACTCAATACATTTAGCAAGACTGAAATACATAATATAAAACTAAAAATACACGTTCCAAATTATTTAAATCGTGTAAACTAATGAATACTACGAAACTGAAAATATAAAATATGGATATTAAATTATTAACAAACAAATATTGGCAAACATTAATTAAGTTTTAAATAAGTTACTGTTTAGTTTATAATTACAACTTTTTATAGTAGGTACAATATAAAACGTATCTGAATAAACAATAAACCAATGTACGTATAAAAAAATAACAAATTTAAATACAAATTAAAGTATTAAAAAAACAACACGTCACTTGTAAATGAAACATGAATTTAGCAAAAAATACTAACATATAACATAAATTTAGAATATTAAAATACATAATTATTATGTTATTAGAAGAAACAAATTTTGCTGATTTATTTAGTAAATTTCTTTAGCTTCTTGCTTTCTCTTTTCTTATCTGCCTTTTTAGTATATAATATATTTTTATTTATTTCCCGTATTCTTATATATGTTCTTACACGTACAAAACATGATAATACTTCTATAGGTACTTCAAACATGTTTTTAGTTTTTTCATGTATTTCGTTGGCAAGACTTTTAATTATTGAAGTATCAGTATTAAACTTGTCTCCATGAAATCTTTATTTTATCTTCTCTGCCACACGCTATAATCCAAAGTTTACATATTTTTGGATCTTTTGGGAACCTGTGATATGTAACTCGATTTTTTTTACTATAATTTGTACATCTATATACTGCACAACACGACATTGTAAATATTTAAGTATACAATTTGAAGAAATTCGAAATAACCATACAGATAACTAAGTTTAACAATAATCCGTAATGCTTCTGCCGGCTTCTGTCTGCCGCGTGACGTCACAGCGACAACACGCTGGTGGGGAGACATGCGCATGCACATACCTTAGTTTCTTTATACCATGGTTATACCAGCAATCAAATCACAGTTATATTTATAATATCTTATTGTTCGGGAGACCGGGGTTGGTTGTGACATTTTTTAAAGAAAATTTATCCTAACGTTTAATTGGTAAAACAATTAAAAATAAATTGTTAGGATTTAAAAATGGCTTGTTGGCTATATAATATGATATTTAGTTGGAGACTAATATAATGGTAAGTAGCTGAAAATTGGTGTTCTTCAAAATTTAGCAACCAGCCTAACTAGCCTTGGGGTAGGTTGGGATAGCGTTTTGAACATTTTAATCACTTATTTCTAATTTTAATCAATAGAGCCACTATAATTAGTCAGACTTCAATGTCTATTTCTTTTTTATTAACAATTAACATTTTTTCTGGTGTCTGTCAGAATTTCTGATTTTCTTGTCGTATACGTGTGAACTTTTTTATTCTGGACGCAGCTTTTGGATATGGTCTATAATTATTATTTTTAGAAAAAAAGTTTCTTTATCTTTGTTAAATAAGTGCCTATCCGGAAAATAATAAAGAATTTAAAAAAAAATAACCGAAAATGTTTTAACAGAGCAGATTTTAACGCCTGTTCCGTTTGACCCAGACCAAATTAAACATTTGAGATGAAATAAATAAGAATTACGCAAATATTTTTAAATAAACAATGTGATTTCATAAACAAGAAACTTAAAGTATCAAAAATAACAAAAACCCAATAAATTATCTTACATGTCTACGAAATGAGACCAAAATTACGAAAAAGAATAACAGTTAGGTACAAACATGCTGTTTTTGGTTACCACGTACGCAGATATACTCAGTGACTTCTTAGATGCCATTAGAGTACAGAAGGCGATAGAAGACATTGCTAAGATCGTTTGAGTCTTTATAGCACATCTCTAATTCTTTTGCGTTATCTATAATGTTCTTTGTAACAACTTACCCTCGTAACAACCAGCCCCGGTCTCCCCTACCTATTTACCGAATTTGGTCTGTAATGACAAATTATATTTTTTAGTAAAGTTTACTAACTTCCGCAGCTTAATGCAAAAGAATATTAAATTTGAGATGTTTCCGAAATAGTAGACATTATTAACCTCAGCTTTCTGGGCCTAAAATAACTTCAACTATTATGTTTCTCCTAAGGTATCTTAGCGTGTATTCTTTAGCCAATATTCTGCTTCTTTCTTATAAGTTTTTTTTGCCTACGATAGAACGTATTTGTGAATTTTAATTTGGTGTGACGCTTCAAGTATTAACTTAATAACAAAATTAGACAGCAACTCAGAATTATTGTTTTAAGGGCAGGCCAGTGGTTAGCTCAGCGGCAGAGGATCTGCCTAGCATGCTAGCGATCTCCAGTTCGATTCCCAGCACAACGGATAATAATAACTTAGGAGTGGTTGGATTCCACTATAATAACATCTACCATTCTGAAATTGAGCGTTAATCCTGTAGATTGGTTACCATCAAAATAAAAATAAATAACATCACACAAAGCTTTCTATTGAATGTCTTGGAATTGATTTTGTGGTAAATAAATTGAAACTTGATTCTTGATGTTTAACCTATTATTTGATCACCAAGATAAGAATGTAGACTGAATACTTACGATATTATAATTCCGATTTTAGAAAAAGCCAAAACAACGAAAAAGTGTACCGCCATTCGCAAAAAAGTCTGATGTAAATCAGGAGCTCTGTGATAAAAGCAATACACATCGAAACACAAGAATAACGGGCAACGATAAACAAAAACGAGTGTCAGTCCGCCTCCGCCACAACAAGAAAAGACTGCTCGCAGTACCTTGAACACAAATTTCTAAACTTCTATTGCGTCCGTTGACAATAACACATTTTAGAGTTCTTATTGCGGTTCGAACTTAGAACCGAACCCGTAGCTATAGCCGAAGCAAATGCATTAAGTATGGCAAGAAGATGGCGGAGTTGAAATATTTAGTCGAAGACATGAGTAGGACACACGCTAGCAGCGCCGCCGTCGAGTGTCGCGCCCGGTGAGCGAATGTGGAACTAAGCCTTTGACAGTGGACGCTGCTCACCCTCATGAAATATGCAGATGATACTAGTAGCTGGAGGGTAAGTATGTCTTTACAATTCCAAGCTGTTATTTCGCGCATTCACACATACATACACTTGATGTCTTATTCAGACCCAGCGAGACCAGTTCACTCTTTTTATTTTCATTTTCCGATCGACTTACTACGTGTAGTATATCAAAATCTGTGTAAAGAAGAATCACTTTATGATCAGATTCTCCACTCGTGAACTGTAAAGCTTCTTTGCAACTTGGTATACTTGATTTTAAAAGAGGAGCGATTTGAAGTTGTCTCGCTGAGCCACATTCACACTATGTAAATACCAAAAAAAAGATCACTAGATTTTTTTGTTGCAAAATTTAATTTGACATTTGAGCATGAAGGTCACCTTCACTTTTATTTTACACAACACGAAATTTGAACACGAAAAGAACTGTTTTATATCAAAATCACAATAAAGCAATAAACCATGGTGAAACGAAACAGTCACTGACAATGACAACAGCTGACGAGACAAGATGGAGAACACTCGTTTGTTTACTCTAGAAAGTTTGTTTGGTGTGACCTCAAGGACGTCTCCGAAAATAGTAACAACATATGTCACTATACTATATTTAATAACTAATCGGAAATTGGAATGCTAAAACTGATCGTTTTTGATTGGCTGATGTAACACCAGTAATGTAAACAACAAACGAATGTTCTCCATCTTGTCGTATCAGTTGTTGTCATAGTGACCGTATCGAGTTTTCACGCTGATACGTCAAATTGAATTTTGCCGCCAAAAAATCTAGTGCTATTCTTCTCGTATTTACACAGGGTAAATATGGCTCAGCGAGACAACTTCAAGTTTGACCGATTAGTTATTGAATATAGTTACCTATAGTATGAACTATGAAGTCATGTATACAATTTCTGCTAAATTTAAACTATTAAAGTGGACTATCAATATTTAACATTTATTATATTATACTATGCACTGTATCTTTCAAATTTAGACGTTAATTCCGTATAGGTACAAAAATTTGAATTTTCATATTTGACCGTTTAATTATTTCTTGTTGACATTGGTAAATGTGATAAACAATGTTTTGTTTTTTTAAATGTTTACATTGTATCATTGTTTAATAAATTGTATTTATGACCACTTGAATGTCAATTATTTTTTTGTGATTTCTAAATTTCGTTATTTATGTTGTTCATTTTAGAATATGCCATACATTTCAATTTAAATCATTCGAAGAATAATATAAACATAATAAGTGATGACGTCATTACTTAAGTATTTTTATCAGTGAAGTAATTGATGACGTGGACATCTTTCTTCGTGAAAGCATCTATATGTACCACAATTTGGACTTCAGGATATTAAATTTTGATATGCCCCGTTTTTAACGGAACGATCCTGCTTTAAAATATTTGGTTTATATTCCGCGTGATTATAAAAGTGTTAGAAACTTATACTATAGCTTTTTCTGATTAGCTTCTGAATGATAGTTATTTGTATAACAAGTACGCAGAATAGAGTTTTAGGGGACGAATCTATTTACGGACGAGGCGCAAGCCGAGTCTTTAAGTGAGGTGAGTCCTCTAAAACTCAGTTTGTGTAGATAGGTGTTAAATACCAAAAAAATAGTTATATGCTCTCTAAATTTATTTACTAACTACACGAAATTATTCTATATAACTTTAAAATAAAATTTTGAAAAACGTTGGCAATGAAACAATGAAAATCAGTTAAAATAATCCTATAAAATGTAAATAACAGTTAATTGCTTAGGTAACGTCATTTTAAAAGACTGGACCCGTTATAATATTATTTTGCGGACTCGAAACAGTTTGCAAAGTAACGATTTTAAAGAGCATAATACAAAAAAATCATTATTTGATAATATAATGGCGTGGTTTTATGTATGTATGTATATATAATATATTAAATTAAACTTCTCCGTTAATTTGTGTTATCTTTTGATTACAATAAAAAATTAAGATTGTTCTTATGCAAAGTTAAAAAAACAGGAAAAGAAACATTTAAAAAATGTACATTTTCTAAATATTTTTCTTAATTTATCATTTTAAATAATGGTACTTTTACCAATTGGAAATTTTCGTATCTATATTCAATCTTTTCCTCCATAATTATGATTATTTATATAAAATATAATTGTATTACAAAAAACACATTATTTAACAATAGCATTTTTAATTTGGTGGAAATTTGAATTCTAGAAATATTTACTTCCTAGTTTTATTTAGATATACAGGACGATTCACAACTTCGTACATATATTTTAATGGAATATAGTGCTCATTTAAATTTTTAAATTAGCAATTTTAGTTTCCTGGCTTTTTAATCTAACAGTTTTGGCTCACTGTTTGCAAATGAAATTACATAGATTTCCTATTCTGGCCATTGCACAAATAATAACAATTTATTTCAAATTTAGGTACACCCAAGTGTGATAGTATTAATTTAGGAATAAAGGAAATGGATATAATAAAAAATATTCGTTTGTCTTGATCACACTGTTTATTTAAATGATCGAAACCAGTCGGTTTTCTTATTATTATAGTAGAACAGTGTGATGAAGACAAAAGGATATTTTTTATTTATCCATTCCCTTTACTTCTAAATTAAAATTTAACTTTATTCCATCTATAGTTAATAAGATACCCATGATACAATCAACAATCCAGTGGTTTCAAAAATGGGTTTCTTACGAAATATGCCCTTAAGTTTTAAAACAATTCGTTTTGTTCCATGATCAGTAAGGTAAGTACTATATGCCATTAAAATATATGCACGAAAAGTTGTTTATCAGCCTGTATTTTTTTTTTTAAATATGTATGGTATCTCGTAGCCATATACATTTATATCACAAAAAATATGAATTTTGATTTAATTGTTATTGTGTCAAATAAAAATGTAATGTAAAAGTGCAAGGTTATAAGAGTAAGAGGTAGTAGTATATAATAATCTACAATTTTGTATAATGTGAGTGTTAACGTAAAGTCTATATTTTTCATAATATTAATGCTCTACATTGAGATACGATCTAAAATTGAATGTTATGTTGACAAATTTATTCCCGTAGTACAGTGTACAGTACACGCAAGTCTTTCACCACCATTATATTTATTACACTGTGCCAGACGATTACCTACATTTAAAATAATATGCATTTATCGAAACCGTTACTAATGTTTAATAATCATAAAGTGTCATTAGAACATAAAATGATTGTTTTGTAAAATTGATTTTAAACACTTGGGAATTTGAATCAATTTACTCGCATGACTAAATGACTTTTAAAATTCATGAAAATTATACCTATTTATTTTAATTATCATTGATTGTAGGTATATTTTTGTTATAATTAAATATAGTAAAGTAAAAGACTAGTATGTTTTTTGAACTGCTTATTTGTAAGAACAGAAGTAATTAATTATACATAGGTACCTATTTATTTTCGAGTAGTAAAAGTATTCTCAATGTTAGTTTAATTATAAATATGTATATTGTATAGTGTGTTATTATTTTGGTGATATGACGTTGCATATTATTAGAAAACTTCCAAGAAAATATTCCGGGTAATTTACCGAATTATTTCGTTTGCAACACTTACTAGTTGTAAGTTATATTTTAATTTTATTCTCTTCATTACAAAAATATTATGCCCTGTTGACACAAGGAAAGTTTGTATTACTAAAAAGTTTCTTGAAAGTAAAACAAGTATTGTTAGGAGCTCTCATAAAAAAAACTGTCAATAACGGTCATACGGGAAAACCGTGAGGGAAACTAATTGTTTCATTAAAATACATTAAAGCTAATGATCAAAAATATATTTAATCAAAATAATTACATTCCCCGTACGAACAGTTGTTTTTAGGGCAGCTTCTAGCACTTGTTTTACTTTCAAGAAACTTTTTATTGGAAACTTCCCTCGTATGAACATGACATTAATGTCTTATAATAAATAACATTCTTTATTTATATTTTACTGTGTATTTTCAGACAAAACATTAAATTAGTTGATGATTTTTCTATTGATAAAATAAAATAAAAATTTTGAATTCCGCCTAAAATTATATTACTTTCTTTCTGAAAAATCTATACATTGATAAAATGAACAATCATACTAAAATTAGTATTATTTTTGTAAAATTTGTCTTTTAGAAGATCAAGGATATTTTAATTACATCTATATAGGTAGATAGATAGAAATTTATGAGATTATAATAGTCTGTTATATGATTTAACTGTTGAAATAGAGCTATAATATTAAACTTCAGACAGTGTATTATTTGTTCAATCATTTAATTAATTTATATGCAAATTCTAGTGGTACAAACAAAAAATTTCAACAGGTACCTATTGAATGTATAAATTCGCTTTGCATTATGTTCTATAATTGGTATTGGTATTATATTTGTTTTTGGAACGGTTTATAAAATCCACAAAACCTTTATCTTTTACTTTATAGATTATACTTGTTTAACAAACAGTCAAAATAGATTTATCTAATTATAAAAATTAATGCAATTCTTTTTATTCAATTCAAATTGAAATGTTTTCCGAACAGTTAGTAAAATCTACGAAATAGTTCTCTTTTACTAAGATATACATTGCATTTGTCCAATCTTGTCGAGCTGACTAAATCAGTTTCAGTCCGTCCGCGACATCGAATCGTGTTCGTTGCATGGCATCGGATATTACATTGTGTTTAGTGAATTATTTCTTTTTTGAGGTTTTCTGTGTGTTATATGTAATTTAAAAATATTATTTAAAACAAATGTGTATAATGATATGGAAAGTGTATATGGAATTCGAAATGGTTGCATAGACACATAGGCAACTCGTCAACATGAACAAGGTTTGCAATGAAAATTTTATATACTAAAACTAAAACTGTTTGAAGGTAGAAATAAATTTCAAATGATAGATAATGTGTTGTTTTAGAATTTCAACGTCGTTTTGACCGTAATCTTTTTTTCAACAATTTTAGTTAGGTACATTACAGTTTTGTATAATTTGTCGAAAAAGAAAATTTATTTCTAGTTACATTTTAAATGTAACAAAATTTATTACAAATAGATGTGATCACGGTTTAAAGGCTGGTTTATGACAAGGATATTAAACAGGACAGGATAGCTTATCCGACTTGTAGCCAATGAGCGCCAAGTCGATGCGATGACGTCACGCGAGTCTACGGCACGCTTGAAGTACACGGGTTCAAACGTTTTTGAAGATGATACTTGCATGAATTATGACTTTCTGAACAAATAATTTTTATAATAATATAATAATAATAATTTTTATAAAAAACATAACATTTATAATATCTATATAATATCGGAAGTCGGAGCAATTCCGAGTCGTAAACATCGTTACGATGTTAAACATTTCAAAGTCATGCAGTTTGATTTTGACATTAGTTTTTGTCGCCTCGACTAAACTTATTTCGATGCTCAGTTAGTCGATTTACGTTCTCAAGCTATATTTTATATTGCTGATGATGGATGATGTACTCATCCGAAACGTCCTAATGTAAAATAAAATGATGTACTTTTGAGAGATTATTTTATTTCAAAAACCAAGGATTCCTAAGGCCTAATATAACTTCACTTAATAATGATTATATTGTTAAAATATATAAAATAAAATAGTAATTTGTTTATTATATAGAAAACTATAAAAATGAGTATGTCGATATAATTAGATTATTATCAGAAAATGATTACACTAGTTCATTGGGAGATAGTGATGCGTAGACGAGTGACGTCTCTACTACAGTAGTACATGATCATAGCGATAAGCCATCCTGTTCGGTTTAGTATCCTTGGGTTTATGATTGATTTAATTTACGAATTTAGATTTATAAATTTTCGGATCTGACCAATCAGTAGGTACCTACCTATCATTTGATTTTGACGTTTCATGAATTAATTTTTTTTTTTAATTCAAATTTTAGAAAGTGATTTTTTTTCATAATCATAATTTTTTTAAATAGGTACATCGGGAATGTAAATCTTCATATTCGCCTGTGTTTGGTCGGATTTGAAATTCAGATTTAGAATAATGGCGATATTTTAAATGTAAATTCTAAACTATAAATTTTTTAAATGCATCATGAACCAGCAAAGGCAGATATGGATATTTTATACTTCTAAATCTAAATGTCTAAATTAAATTTATCATAAACCAACCTTAAGAACATTTATTTTTGAAATACAACTTTTTGCAATATTATATTTTAAATATTTAGATGCGATTCTAGTACGCAAACGTACCTGTTACGTACCTATACTCTGTAAATAAGTAGGTACACAAACATATTACACTGTATTAAGAAATAGTATACTTTAATATCAATTATTATAATGACACGAGAGCAAAGTATGTAAACAAAAGCAGAATGCAGAAAAATGGATCATGCATAAAACAGTGAAGTACCAATAAAAATATACATAGGTATCTCTATGTTTATGTTTACACCTTCTCTCATTATTTCAATACGCAATATTTGATCCACTTTTCCTGAGTATTGGTATTAGTGATGCAGGAAAGTTTTAATCATGTATATATATTTTTATTTTCAAGTATTATTCGCAATATTCACTTGAAAAGTTTATACCGAGTCGTCGTTCACCCACTCGCGAATTTACTTGGAAATCATCCGAGTATTCTATAGGGATCCCAGCAGTAATTTAAGCAAATGGTTGACGTTTGGACGGTCGGTCGATTGCGTATATCTTTTTATATTTTTTTGTAATAGACCGCAAAGATTTGCGCCGTCAGTCATGGTTTGCTTTACATTAAACTTTAAACAGTACAGTCATTTTTTAAATGAACATGAAGGTGCTCGTAATAATTTATTTTAGTACCAGGGCACAAAATGTAAATTTTTACGAAACGAAACGCTAGGTTTCTTGAAAATGACAATTTTCTTTAAATTAATTTTTTAATGAAATCGTACAATAATGAGTTACTTTAGCTCCGCTAAATCGTACGGAAAAGTACAACTTTAGCTCCGCATTTTTCGACCAATCAGAACGTTGCACTCGATCGGTGACGAGAATTGGCCAGAACGTCTGCCATTGTTGTTTTCTCGTTGTTTTCATTGAAGAAAAACATTTAATAAGTGTATAATGGAGGTTGGGAAGCTGAAAACGAGCAACAATTAAGACGGCGGATTTTTTGAAAAATACGAGACATTGATGTTGCAATGGCTCAAGGCTTGATGCGAGATGTTTCCAGGAGACTGCGAATTGTTGAAGACTATGGACCTTTACATTTAATTTAAAATACAAATTTTGTTGTTTATAAAGCTGTTAATTATATCTGTTCTGAAAAATTGCCGTAAAACCATTATTACTTTTTAAAATGTTCTAAACAAATTTGTGACAAAACTTTTGGGACATACGTTAGTAATTATTATTTGTATTCATTATTACAAATTTATTAAAATCACTTTTAATTTTTAAAATAAGATTGTACTCTCCATTTAATTGAACAAACATTTTATTTACAAAAACTAAAACTATGCTTATGTTAAGAGCTGGAAATGGACTAAATAAAACTAAAACAAAAAACCAAAAACAAAGACTAAAACCGTGACTATGTTAAGAGGTGGAAACGTAGCTTAAACATCTATTAGCCTATCGCTAGTTGAGTATGCTATGTATAGCCCGCTTACTTAAACCAGTTACTGTCTCAGTTACTCCTCCAATGTAAACCCGGCTTTAGCCGATGAGCACGAGTAAATGTTAGTTACAGAGAAACGGAAGCGAGTGTAGCTTACTGATAAACTTGCGCTTGCGTTGACCCGGATGCTTTCAATTTTACCCTACTGCTACTACATCTTAGGAGAATAATTGTTATCAATAAATTATGTCCTTAAGATGATCCTCTACCCATGGCACATAACAGTCGAAAACATTGATTCCGCACGCTATTCTATAGTGTTTATTGATTTGTTATACATAAAAATAACAAATAATTTATGTTTGAGGAGAAAAAATAATGTTGGCACATTGGTTGGCACCCATATTTTTAAAAAATCTGCAATATTTGTAAAAAAGAGGGTTTTCGCGCGCCACTGTACAGCTTTTATTTATAAGTGAATTAGGTAACTTCAAATGTTGTCAATAGAGCTGCGAAATATCCAATCGAATTTGTGTTAAAAAAATAACAATTATTGACATAAATTCTTCATCGACCAATTTATAGATTGTACCTTTATCTTTAACAATATCTTTAGATTATTATATTTAACAAAACAATAAACGCTGTGGAGTGGCATGATAGAGGATCGTCTTAATTAAGTACCTATTATTAATAGCCAGTCAATTTTACTAAAAATATTACTAACATTTGTAATATTCACTTAAGTAATAATAATAATAATAATAATAATAATGTATATTTGTATCTAAAGCATAGCTTATTACATTTTGGTACATTTTACGTTAAACATTTAAGTTTGTAAAGGTAAACATACATAAAAAATAATTATTTTACTTATACATAAAATATAATGATTCTAATTAATTATTCTAAATTTAACTTTATATACATAGATATAATATGAAGAAAAAAAAATTTCAATAAACTTGCATCTCGCATACATAACCCTTCGAGTATACACATTCTGTCTGTATCGGTCACTTTTGGTACGTCACTCGTATATTATGACGGTATAACGGTATAACAGGCCCTTCGCGATTTCTCACTAACACTGCAACATTTAACTTTTTTTATTTTTTATTATTATTTAAATTTTAACTTTTTGCTTTTATATGTTTGATATTAGATTTTTAGATTTAAAAGTTTTCAACAAACGCTTTTAATTTTAGTG
This sequence comes from Agonum fuliginosum, assembly GCA_947534325.1. Lineage (NCBI taxonomy): Eukaryota > Metazoa > Arthropoda > Insecta > Coleoptera > Carabidae > Agonum > Agonum fuliginosum. The sequence continues at coordinate 7,982,120 of OX384031.1, forward strand.
CTGTACTTGTAAAATTATAGATGTCGTAGATTTTTTTTATTGATATTTCCGCCAGTAGATCTCTGTTAAAATTCTCTTTTGTGCTGTCTCTGATATATTTTAATATAAATTCGGTCCTAACAGGAGAAAATATTGGGCAGCAAAAGAGGAAGTGGTCTAGTGTGTCAAATTCAAATTTATTGCACAAAGTACATATTTCATTAGTCTTGAATTTGAATGCTGTGCCGTTGTGGAAAATTTGTGTGCAAATGTTATTAGCTGTTCGAATCTGACTAACTACTCGCAAAATACGTAGAGAGACGTTATAGCTTAGGTAATTTAAAGTAGTTCTGTACAGTGCATAATCTGTGTTATGCGATGCCCTTATGATTCTTGTCGTGTCTTCAGTATCAAGTTGTTGAGCATAGGCATTTTTTATGTTCATCATTTCATTTTTTAAGATAAGCGGATTTTGTTTGTCCCAAATCCAACCAAAGTTGGCTTTGATCAACATCTCTTGTAGGTTTTTTACCCAGATATATTTCCTTAGTTTCGAGCCTTCGAATTTAGTTTTCAGTTTATTGACAGAATTAATCAGGAAATTATAACATACTTTGACGTAGCGCGTTTCTGGCATTAATAGTATTTTATACCACCAATTGAGAGATCTTTCTAAAATTATAATTTCTAGTTTTACTTGTCCTGATTCCCGTCTGACAATATAGTTTGGTGTTGATTTGTGCCAGCAGTAGATGGATTTGAAATATTGACATTGGCTCATTTCTAATTTCTCTATGTGGTTTGCACCCCAAATTTCGGTTGCGTACAAAACAGTTGGAGCGATCGTTGAATGGAATAATTTCATAATTGTCTGCCAGTTGTAAATACCGCTTTTTGCCAACGTTTCTCTGATAGCGCCAGAGATACTATTTGCTTTATTTATTGCGTTAATCGCTTGTTCGTTATATAGACCGGATGAGTTGAAAGTTACTCCCAGATATTTGTATTTCTTAGTAGGTTTGATCTCCCTGCCTTGACACATATATTTTCTTTTTACTTTAGGTGGTCTCCCATTATGAAAATGAATTATTTGGGTTTTTTCAGAATTGACTTTTAAGCAGAGTGAATTACAAAAGTTTTCGAGAACGTTTAGTTTTTTCTGAACATCTACAGGTGATCGCGCGAAGATGACTATATCGTCGGCATACTGTAGTGTTAAAATATCTATTTGTGGTGTAAGGTATATGCCTTCAAGATTTTGATTTCTGAAGAAAGATTCCAAATCCGCAATGTAAAGAGCGAACAGAAGTGGGCTCGTGCATTCTCCTTGTAAAATTCCTGTTGTTATGGGAATGTTTTCTGTCCAATCGTTATTGACTTTTACTTGGAGATTGGCTTCTTTGTAGATATTCGACAATAATCTTATTATTTTAGCACTTACTCCAGAGTTGTATGCTTTCTTCCTTAAAATTTTGTGATTAACCGAGTCGAAGGCCTTCTCAAAATCTACAAATATCACTTAAGTAATATAAATTATAATTTGACAAGTTAATATAAATGTAAATCTGTTCAAATATCATAAATGAACATTTATTTTCCAAATCCATAAATGAATGAAATCTCGTAGGTACTCAATATTTTATGTGTTGCTTCAACAACAATACTATCAATCTTAGAATAAGATAGACATAACGTAAGTTTACTTTATTTATCAATATAAAATTTAGCGCTTCCGCAAATGTCAAGTCGTAATAAAATTTTACTGTAAATTCAAGGAGCATTACTACGAAATAGTGCTTGAAAATATGCGCCCCGGTAAGCGTTTATAGTCTCCTATTCTCCTTCGTGCCGTGTTTCGTTATTTCTGTTTAGGTATTTCCTTGTGCGCTATTTGCATAGAATTATTGCAAATAGAATGAAGCGAAATGAACGTGTTTCTTACTTGTTCCATTACCGAAAAATTTATCTTCAAATTTGGAAACTTATCCCATTTAATTAAAAGAAATTCCTACGCTAATAATAGCACAAATAGAGTCGATAATGATAGCAAAAAGTGTAAACGTCATTTAATGTCCGTTAAAATACACTTTAATCTTGTAAAAATTGTAAACGTATAAATCAATTCCCAACCGTTTTGTGAGTTTGATAAATTTCGTTATGTTTATATTCGATTCAACCATTCCAAGTGCTATGAATTTAAAGTAGTTCGGTCGTCGTTGACGCTAGTCAAAATCATTCCGTTATTTGTTGTCAATTTATGAAGTGAAATTCGACTGTAACGGTTTTTAATATTTTATTATGAATTTTTATGCATCTGGTTCTCAAACAAATAGTCGTATTTTACAAATCTTGTAATTTCATTCGCAACTTGACTCGGGCCAGGTTATGGCATCGACACAGTTGGCAGCATTGTCCGAGGCATTCACAGTTATCTATATCAGGTCGGAATTTTGTTTGAAGCTATGTTGTAAATGATAAATACGATAGTGTGTTTATAAAAACGAGTTCTTGATAAATGACTTAAAATCATGAAAATCATTGATTTTTCAATCCAATCTGTTTCAAGAAATAAAAGGTTAACATTCAAATCTGCGCTTAAATTTCCCACGCTCCGCAGTTGGCAAACCTGCAGAACGTGACGCCCGATCGGCTTCCGCTTGGTCGTGATTTTGTCACATATTTTCCCATTTTTTGGGCAATTTACATCGGCAACGTAGGGTTTTGACTATGCATAACGAAGCCTTAATATATCACCTTTCCCAATATCAATTTGCCACTATTTATTCAACGAACTTTTACGGCGCAATTTTAATTTTTCTTAACCAAAAGTGTCATTTTCCATAAGAGCCTATGTAAAAACAGTGAACTTCAAACTCATTTTTCTCAAAAACGAGTACCGCAAGGGCATGTGTTCTTGGCACTTTTGAAAATAATATTAAATTTTCTATTCAACCAGACCATTTTCAATACAAAATCAACAACTTCAATTGACGACCGAACTACTTTAATCGAGCTTATTTTACAAATTTTGATTAGAAAGCACTAATTTAATCTAAAATGCTTCGAAAACAATTGCATTGGTATACGTGGTATGACAAATATTTCATTCCGTGGCGAAATTATCAAAAATTTATATGCTAAATTTTATTTTCTTCTAAAAAAGGTAATTATATCACAAATTATAAAGACATGTATGTTGTATGCGAGGTTGTATGTACTCGTATGTTGTACGTATTAACTAATTTAATTGCTGTTAAACGCTAACACTTAAAAACACAACAATAGAAAATGAGATTTTCATTAGTCGAATTTGTGATGAGTGAAATAATCAGTTTTTCTAAATTAATCTAGATGCAGGGCTCGTTTACCTTTTTTTCGAATTCCTAGAATACTCTCGATATTACTTTTTTCCATTTCAATCTTTTTCCAACTATTACGGTTGCCCGAAACCAGCCCGGAACTCTCACTTTGCCGTATCCTAGGTATGCAATGTCATTTTGAAGTTGAAAAATACTGTAAATATGGCTTCTGTATTTAAAAAAATAAGAAAAACAAAAATTATTTGAAAAAGGAAGGTTAGTTGCTTATTAAATTTTTCTTTCCATTTATAGGTAGTGACAGTGACCGAAAAAATTATATATCAAATAATGACAAAAAACGTCATTTTAAAATTTTTTACTTCAAATTCCTAGGCTAAAGACAAAAAATAAAAATATAGAGGCACTAAGACATCCTTTGTTAATACACTCATTATGTGTAAAAGCATCATATATTTCAAATATAATTAAAGCAAACGTGGAAGGCGTGGTACACCTCTGTAACGCTGTAAAATTTCAGGATAGATGTAGGTACGTCTACAAATTTTAAAGAATTTGAAAAAAAATAACTAGGTGTATTTGTCTTTATTTCAACCCTTATCCATCTTCCGAGGATCCAGTTTTTTTAATTTAAATTTTTTTAATACTAATGCTTTAATTAAATATTTAAGAATGTTTTACTAAAATATAATTCATTAGTAAACTGCAAGTAGAATTTTTTCGTCTTAGATTAGTCTTGCTAAATATGTCTTCAAAAACCCTTAATTACAAAAAAGTAGCTTCAATTTAATTCGTATTAAAAATATAGGTAGGTAACATTATATTAATTATTTAAATGATCAACAAAAGTTTGATAAGTAATCATGACTAATAATAACTTTAAATGATGATAAATCAGTGGATGTGAGTTGTTTTAGTTCCACGTGTGCAATTGTGGACACTACCGCCACCATGCGGCATCACAGTGAACTACAAAGCTACCGCAGACATTGTAGGTTAGATAAATACGAAACGCGTTTTAGTGGGCGTGTTCCCCACAAAAACTCTGCAGTTCGTATAAAAATATTTGGGAACTATCGATTTGAATAGAGCCGCTTTTAGCGCGGCCTTGTTCGATTTGCGCGAGAGCTGCGGTGTCTGTCTAAGGACAGGATCTCGCCAAGGATGTTTTATAGTCCTGAGTCCTGTTCGCCCTCAGACTTCTAGCCTAGCCCCGGTTTAGTTCATACGCAAGATGAATGAAACATATAAATCATTTCTACTATCTACTGTTTCATTTTGACTTGCGCACAGATTTTCTTTTTCACTCATTTTGTTCCCAATTGCAAATAAATACTTCATGAAGTATTTCTACAGTTCTTCTACACTAAACTGCCATTTTATGCTAGGCAATTTATTACATACGATTGCATGTTCATAGCTAGTAGGAATACACTAGTACATTACTTAGTAGTACATTAAAGAGTAGTACATTTTTACAATATAAAATTCTTATTAAGGTGTATGTCTACCCTACAATTTTACAGCGTTACAGAGGTGTACGGTGTACGCCTTCCACGTTTACTTTAATTATAATTGAAACATATGATGCTTTTACATATGAGTGTAAGTGTATTAACAATGGATGTCTTAATGCTTCTATATTTTTATTTTTTGTCATTGGCCTAGGAATTTGAAGTAAAAAAAATTAAAACGACGTTTTTTGCGGTATTTTGTCATTATTTGACGAGCCCCTTAAAATTATCCTCTACCCATGACAGAAAAAAGTCAAAAACATTGATTTCGCACGCTATACTATAGCGTTTATTGTTTTGTTATACATAAAAATAACAAATTATTTATGTTTGAGGGGATATTTGTGTTCAAAAAATAACAAAAATTGTCAAAATTCAAATTGACATACCTATTTCGGTTTTAAAGCAAAATTTTAAAATTCTGCATAGACCATTTTGTAGACTGTACTTTTATCTTCGAAAATATCTTTAGATTATTATATTTAACAAAACAATAAACGCTGTAGCTTTTTTCTGGCACGGTAGAGGTTCCTCACAAACAAACCTTTTATTATATTGGTTCCTGGACTTTTTATTTTAATTACTAAGTAATCTGGCAAATAGCTGTTTCAGTTTGTTATTTTTTAAAATAAAATTAGCCGCTATTTCGAATTAATTCCAATAATTAAACTTAAACTTCACAAAATCTCTCGTATGGTGTACTCTCCACGAACAACCATGAACACTCGTGTGTTTTCGGCTGGTAACCTCACAAACACCCAAGTTGGATAAAAGGCATGATTTGCTTTTTAAATTTTACTATGTCTAATTGCAAAGGACCGGATTCAGTAGTTATTTAATCAGTAGTAATTATAAACAGAGACTACAGGTCAACAAGAAGATTAGGTATCCGTATACCCTACTTCGCTAGCAGCGGCTAGCAGGAATTAGAAATGAGCTTTATCCCTTTAACAATGCCAATTAGAATAAATAACGAATAGTTAAATTTTCCTACGTTGCGTTAAAGTTAAAGTATACTACAGAAAATAATGAGCATACTGCAGTAGACAATAAAAACTAATATTTATATAAGAGATCTAGTACCTAATTTAAAATCCTGCAATTAGAATTATTTATTACGACAGATTGATAGACTTTTTTCTGTCTAGTGTTGCATGTTTCTTTTTCAGTAATTATTATTATTAATTTAAAAAATTATCATTCTGACTTTATGCTTCTAATTCGGTTAAAAACTAGTGTAGGAAACTATACTACAATAATTATTTATGTTAGCTTTTACATAAAGGGCAGTGGCGGCACTAGATTTTTAAATATGAAGAGGCCAGCAGGGATCAGGAAAAATATACAGGGAAGAGGGGCACACATTTATGTTATTAATTAATTTTGGTACTATACATATTTTAATATTTTTTTAATGTGGCAAAATTTTGTACCTAGTGCGCAAAGTAGGGAATTACGCTAGAGCAGTGAGCAGTAGCCGAGGTTGACCTTTTGTGTGACTGTTTTGTGTGCGCAAACATGGGCGTCGCTAAAGGAGGCTCTTGACCCCCCTGGAATCAATTATTGTCACTATATTTTGTTACGTTTTAGAATAAGTTATAAAATTATAATAATGCCAAAGACTTTTATTATTTTATTTAATTGATGCCCCCCTCTCTACAAAAATTCTGCCGACGCCAATGTACGCAAAGTGGCTCAATTTTTTAACTATACGAAAATCATTTATGTAATACTTGTATTTACGTTGAAATATGTTTCTTTTTTGAAAATTTACGAGGGGGCAACCGCGGGCCTAAGATAATTGGGGAGGGGAACGAGCACTTACGGCCCGCCCGTTTGGCGCCGCCACTGCATAAAAGGCTGATGCAAACGGTCCAAAACATTTAATTTCAATTATCAAGCTTTAAGTTTAACTTTTGGACATTGAAATTATTTTGAATAAATTAGAAACACTAATTTAATATATCTAAGTCAGTGCACTAGGAATACATCGAGGAATACATTAATTATGATGAAATTTTAGTCATTTATTTGTTGTTGTTTTAAATTCTGCTTCATAATAAGGGGATGCATTTATTTTGGCGAGAAGTGTAGGTATAAAAAGCTAATGTAAATCTTCGATTGTGCCAGCATGCAATATTGGCAATCTTCTTCATTGACAAATTTACCTCATCGATAATACCACTGCGACATGCGACGTGCCACCCATTTCCCTCTGACTGATGTTAGTGTCAAACAAGGTCGTTAATCGAACATTAAATCACCAATCAGCGAAAATTACAGCTACTGCAACGTACATTACATACAGTACACTCCAGTTCAAAGCAACGCAGCAGAACAGCGCCTACTGACTCTGTATTTGCAGGGTGTGAATCGAGTGCGTACCGCGACACCGAAATCCCATCGCGTCGAATCCCCACTGCGTCGAATATGAAATGTCCAAAACATGTCGCTGCATCAAAAAGTTGCTTTTTCAAAAGCTGTTTCTAGTTGCATTCATTTGTTAAGGCACTACACTACAAATTTAAACATGAAGAATCATGACTCATTAGTGAATCAATAAATGCAAATTATTAATTGCTGTGACATCAATTAGCAAAACTTGAAGCTATTTTTATCATTTAATAATCCATATTATACGTTGATTAATGCACAAAAATAAAAAAATTTCTTTTGTAATCGATATAATATAAAAGCTGTTTCTAGTTGCATTCATTTGTTGGCGCTACACTACAAATTTAACATGAAGAATCATGACTCATTAGTGAATCAATAAATGCAAATTATTAATTGCTGTGACATCAATTAGCAAAACTTGGAGCTATTTTTATCATTTAATAATCCATATTATACGTTGATTAATGCACAAAAATAAAAATTTTACATTAGTCGGAAGACGGGTAAAGAGAGATTTTTTAACAGTTAAGTTAACCCATTGACTGTAATAACAATTTATGTAAAACTTGCATTTTTAGTAATTTTTTGAAATTATTTAACAAAATACGGCAAGATTTTTTGAAATTTTCATTCTATAGTCATGTAAGCAAAGCCTATAAGTACTTCATTGTAAAATATAAGGTCATCGATTTCAAAACCAAAGTCATAAAATGATTTATTGTAACATGCTTTTTTGCTTTGCATTTGATAGCAAGAGATGGGCCTTAAGTAGTACCACAGGGTCACAACATTAGTCTGTTTTTAAATTAGCAGGAATAAAAACAAAATTTTAAGGTAATTGCTATGCTTGTGATTTGGCTGTTACAATGAGGAAAATAAATGCAATAGTAGAATTAAATACCTGCATCAAGAGATTCATTTACAGAAAAATTCAAATCTAGAATTTTAGATGCACCGGCACCAACACTTGAAATATTACAATGGAGGAAATGTTCTACACCAGAAAATAATAATTTAATCTAGAATGTTCATACACAGGAAAATAAATACAATATCAGAAGTAATAAAATACTTGCTTCAAAAGATTCATTCACAGGAAAATTCAAATCTAGAATTTTAGATGCACCGGCACCGGCACAACACTTTGAATGTTAACATGGGGAATGGGTTCAACAACAGAAAATAAAATTTATTCTAGAATGTTCATACACAGGGAAACAAAGGCAATATCAGAAGTAATAAAATACCTAACTGCATCAAAAGATTTATTCACAGAAAAATTAAAATCTAAAATTTTAGATGTAAGCATAGGAAGATGCAAATCTAGAAAAGGTATATAGTCAAAACTGAGTTTGTGGAGCTCAAGAATCTTCAGTTAGTTCAGTTCAACCAAATTTGTGTGTTCTCCCTTGAAGAGATTTACTGTTTCTAGATTTGAATCTTCCTATATGTTTGCATTTATACCGAATCTAAAATTGAGTTCTTCGCAACAGCTCAGCCTGAACAGGCGAAAGAATATAGAGTTCGAACTAAGCAGGAATATTATATTAAGCCCTGTTCACACATGGACACACAGAAGACATACACAAGCGACACGCAGACAACAAATGCAAAATGAACAACGTGTGGAACATTTGTGGCCTCAAAATTGCTCTTTTCTTTACTTACATAGAAGCCAAAAAATAGCGACGCATCTATTTCACAAGCAACAGACAATATTTTTTATTGTTGCGTGTGTGTCTTCTATGTGTCCATGTGTGAACAGGGCATTAGAAAGTCAGCTTCAAAATGAGGCAGCTGGCAGCCTCATATTGTGAGTAATCGGTTGAGATATACATACAGGATCAGGGTACCTATTCTAATTCATAGCGACAGTCGCTAGCGAAGTTCAGTTGATAACTTCGTGACGTCATTCCGTTTGTAACTATATCAAGGGTTAGGGATATTTGACCTCTAGTTGATAACGACTGATAGAGATTTTACATTTACTGTGAAATTTGTCAAGAAAAACTGCTAAACCACCATTTTACCTATCACTTATCATAAACGTATTATTTGTTTTAAAATAAGCCATTTTTTTATTTTCAAAGTAAATTATTTTTTCAAGAAAAATTTCAATTTCTTATTTCTATAATTTGTAAGTTGAATTATTTAATAAACTAATCAAAAATATTAAATACATATAATGAACCCATAATTTATTGGTATTTTATATTTATAAAATAAATATTTTAACCTCACAACGAACAAAAATCAACGCAACGCGCAAGTCTACCGTAGCGAGGGTTGATAAGTCGTAGCGACAGTCGCTTGGCTACTACGTCACACATGGTGGGGGGTTATCAAGACAACCCAACTTATCAACGTTGATAAGTGAAATAGAATAGGACCCCAGAATGGCACTAACATGTTTACGTCCTTCATGTATCTATAGTTCAATTAATTTTGCGAATTAAAAGAAATATATGTTTGATTTGTGATCAGAACATCAAGAAGTGTAATTTCTGTCCTTGAATTTTATTCTGAAGTTGTGATACCATTATACAGTGTGTGCTTAACTCATCGCTGGGGCGAATTCACATAAAAGTTCGACGCAGTGGGATTTCGACGATGCGTGATGCGCCGTGTGAATCGTGCCCAGTGACGTCACACAGTCACAGTGACTTCTCGGCCGCCTACTGCGACCTCGTGATTAATGTCGGACAACAATGCAAAGTATGTAACTGCGTTAGCTATCGCAGGGCATATTTCCTCCTTGTCTTGCATTGTTCTTGCTCTTGCTCTCATTCACGATTTCATTGTCGGGATGTTAATTATAACTTTCAAATTAATTGTCAAGATTTTATCGTCACGTGATGACTATGACGGTTTTTTAATTTATTGCCTGCCGACACCTGAAAGGAAGGTATTGAAATTATACTGAAAATCGCATGACACAAATAACAGCCAATGGAAGAATTGATTACAATAATAGTAACCAAGGTTATATTTAAAAAATATATTAGTAGCTTAAGGAACTTAAATGAAATTACTAAGCGGAAACTTTATTGTCATTTTCTCAGTTTGACATTAAATTAAAAATTGGCTAAACTGTCATTTTGAGTGTAAATACGCAATTAAAAAGGTAAATACGCAATTAAGAAGGTAAATAATACAAGTTTATTAATGTTAAATACAAATTTAGTAAATATTTCAAGTTTCTATTGTAAAAAGAATTCAAAAATAGAGCGGCGGTGTCATTGCGATTTTCTTACCGAATATGCACTCGTACATTAATTCATGTTCAGGAAATTTTTATCGTCCATTCCAACAACGTAATTATCTCTCGTATACCACTCGAGCCGACTTGAGCTAATTAACACGGTGTTAAGGCACTTTAAAATTAATGAACTGTGATATTATAAGTGAAAATTCAGCAGTGAGATTTTTATTGGTAATTCATTAAACCAGGGACTCAAATCGAACCCAAACTGGAACGAAAACCGGAACAAACCGCTGCTATTTAAGTGAACCCGGAACCAAACAGTTAAAAATATTTTGATAAACCCGTAACCGGAATTCAGCCGATGGATGCGAACCGTTTCGGAACAGTTTAAACTTTAAACCATGAACTAAAATTGAACATGATTTTATAAAAATGCAATTAAATTATTAGGAGATTTTTTAAATATTTTAACTTAATATCGGCAATATAACAATAATGGCTATATTTTTAAAAACTTCGCAGGCCTCGGCACCTTATAACTTGGAACATACCTTGTCCAAATTTTTACCTAATTTTAAATTTTATGCTAATTTTCTTGTTACAGACAAAAACACCAAATATTATTTTAATGTTCATATTCATATTTTACTTTTGTGCTATGTTTTTCATTGTTTTTAATATTTTGTTGTAGTAATCGAATCCTCCTTTTTTAAACAATACAGGCCTTCGGCATATTATATAGTCAATCAATGAAACAGCTATGGATTTTTTATTTGTTGGAAATTGTTTTTTTTGCAGAGCTGATTGAGAAATTGTATTAAAAAAGTTTTGGCGGTGCTAATTTGCCAGGATTGGACTAGTTAGCTCGAGGGTGCGTCCAGTCAATATCGGAGAGTTGAAAGTTTTATTTTCTTAATGGCACGTTAAATGGATTGAATATGCTTTAAGGATATTAGAATTCGCTACTAGCAAATTATCCACCTTATTTATATACACGTCACATGCACATTTACTATACATTTTCCATTTTCCACGAATAACATGAATTCAATGACTTATTATGTGTTTTCAATTACTGTGTATAGATCATTAATCTAAGTTAGAATTATAAATCTCAATAACACTAGACAGTGCGGTGTTTCACCATTACCCATTATGTACATCAATAATAATTACGTGCTGTTACGTCACACCCAAAGAAAATAAATTAAAAATTCAGTTAAGTTTACCATTTTCTGATTTATTTTTTGCTTCTAATTTCCAATTTAAAGTAAAATTTTATTATTTTTTCTATTTTAATAAATAAAAATAATAATTCAGTTTTAATTAATTTTCAATTCTAATTTTAACCATTCACTTCAGACTTCAGTTTGTTTATTTTAGACCAAATTAAAGGCAAAATGTCTAGTTACTTTTCACTAACTACCTCCAGTGGCGTACGCAAGGAGGGTTTTCAGAAGCTAAGGACCGTCCCAAAATGACTAAATGCCAGTATTTTTTAAATAAATGTAATTATCAAATTTAAAATCATATTCAATCATTTAAATGATATAATTGTATCATCAACTGTTATTACCTTTTAAAATGCAACTTTTATTGATAATTATAAACTACATAATAAGTTAATTACTTATAATACGTAGATACTTATAATTCATTAGTTACGAACTTAATACGTTAGATACATACAACCATAATAACATCAAAACCTTCCATAATATGCAAACTGTCAATTGACAGATAATTTTTTTTTTGTCTTAACATTGCTGTCGTTCATGGTACGATTAAGTTTTTAATATAATGCGAATATATGCGATTTAAGCCTTTTTGGATGTTCAAAGAGACTCGGTTTCACCTCGTCGCTTAGCAACATTCTTGGTATTATAAATCGCATAATATATTTGTTATATTAATAGCTATAAAAATATTAAGTTTCTATAATATATTTAGGGCCATTATGATGTGTTTTCTATGAATTACCGTATTTAATCATTTCTGCAGCGTAGTTATGCACGTTTACAGAACTGTGAATTTCGCTTGTGCAGTCACAAACAGTTCTATGTGACTGACGGACTGACCATCCGTACAGCGAACATTTACTATATTAAAGTGTAACATAGTTAAATAATGTATTATAAATAATATATTATGTTTATGTAAGATGTTGTTGTTAGAACTACTATTAACTAGGGTTGTAGTGTTGAATAGTGAGTTCGTCAGTTTATCTGGTGTTGTCGCACTAGTCAGTAATAGAGCATTATAAAGTACGTTCGTGTATTTGATGTTATCTGCGATCAAGAGTGTCTCAGTTTTTTACAAGACTTGTGTGCATACAAAGGCACAGTAATAAAATAAGGTAATAAACATGTAGTTTTTCATATTAATCAATTTTTATTCTTCAATATAGGTAAATGTATTTAACCTTGACCAAAACATTTTTTTTATTTTCGTCACAGTAATTAATAATTAATCATTCCCAAAATTATTTCAGTCCCCTCTAAAAAATATCCTGGATGCGCTAATGATAACCTCTCATGACATTTGACTTTGAATTGATCCAACAAAAGTTCTAAATGGCTCAATTAGTCAGAAGTTCAGGTGTCAAGATAACATACTATAGAGATCCGATTTTTATGATTATTTATGTCTGACCATTCACTTCTCCATTCCGTAAATTATTGCTTATAGGTATTGCGAAATTTTAAATAAATATTAGAAACAAAAATAAAATTAAATACATTACAAATTTATAAGGTAGTACGTTAGTATTAGATTATTACAGTTACTATATAAAAGATATTTTTTACGACAGGCTTACTTTTATTATTTTGATACAAGAATTGGCTATCAATCAAAATTATTAATTTTTTTTAGTGAAATCGCGGTTTAAAAACTCATTTCAGTAAGTGAAATATTAACTTTTTAATGTTTCCTTGCGTCATTAGATTAGACGTAATAAATATCAGTCACAATTACAAATTTTCAGAACCCATAAAATAAATTTAATCTAATAATTAAATTCGACACATAAAAAGGATGAAATGAAATAGTATATCGAAAGAGAAATATTACCCTAAATTATTACATGTAAAAAAACTCTATAATGCTTAGTTTTTTTAAAATTATCCTTTCGGTATTTGGGAAGATTATGTTACATATCACATTTGAGCATTTGACGTTTAATTCAAGAATTGATTTATATACCGTAACTATCCAAACAAAATAAAAAGCTATAATCTTTATACTTATTTTAAGTATCATCATTTATTGTATTATCTAGTACCTATACGTCAAATAATAATTCTGCAATACTATACACATAATACAATTAAAGATAATCTGCAAAATAAAGAATAAAATAAATTTACATAACAATAGTTTTCTTTTTTATAATTTTCTAATCACGTACAGCTCAAACTTGTCATCATAAATATATCAGCTCCAAAAGTATTAGGTTTAATGGAATACGAAAACATACTCGTATAAATATGTAATGTTCATTCTACATTTGATATTTAATGTCAAATGAATTCATTGAAGATATTGACAAGTTAAGCGTTTCTCGTCATAAAATATTTATTTGCAATTTCACAAAATCATTAAAATTGACGTGCTTTGACGTCGGTAAGTGTTACAGCATCATAAATAAATATTTTTAGCCCGAATATATTGATGTACATGTACATCTTCAAACCATTGCAGATGTAATAAATATTTGACTGCTTCGCCCAAATTTATTTTTCAATATACACATAAAAATTTGAGCTGTATTTTTTAGATAATAGCTTCTAAACAACATAAAATTAGTTTGTTGTAGAAGTTATATGATGTAAACAAACCAGAGACTCGAACCGCACAAAATAACGGCTCCGGTTCGGACTTCAAAATTCTATTTTATGAGCCGATAACCGGTTTTCAAAACGCGGTTCAAGGTTCAGTTTCGGTTCAATGAGTTACTAAATAAAAATCTATTTAATGAAACAAAAAATTTAAATTTTTCCGAAAAATACCTAGTATTCTGATAAAATAATGTTAAATTTTAATTCATACTTTAAACCGTTTAAACCGAATCGGTTCGCATAAATCGGTTAGACTCTGGTTATGGATTTACCGAAATATTTAAAACGGTTCAGGTTTTGGTTCCGAGTTCACTAAAATAGCAGCGACTCCTTCCGGTTCGGTTCGACTCCCTGTCACAAACTATTAATATTTAAAACACAGGAACATATAATATTATTACATCCTGAAACTGAGTATATTGCACCTATTTCTGTCCAGCGTTATTTCGATGCTTTTATAAGATCATCTAACTTGACAATGGAGGAAGCAGGCTATATATTATCGTTTCTACAAAAGAACTAATAATGAAAACAGCTCACCAAAGTATAAATAAATTCAGTTCAGGGTTAAATTCCGATCCTGCGCAAAGGATCGAAGCTTTATTTCACCCCCTCCATTTTTCCACCCTAGTTCGAGCAACTTCTCCGAGATGGCAGCTCGGGTCTGGTCTAAGCACAGGACATTACAAAACTGACATTAGCAAACGGAATTGTAGCATTTATGCATGCAATAAAGGAAATCATATCTCTTTGTAATTAAAACCATTATTCACCTTTCTTTTGTCCAAGAATCAATAGTCCAACCTTAGAATAATGTTTTAAATTAGCCTATTACGTATACATTCAGATTTTGTAGGTGTTATATTTAAAATCCATACTTTATATTTATTAACTTGTGTTTATTTTTGGCAACTTAAAAGATACAGGGAAATTATGAAAGTTTAATTTGAATGGAACACACATATTTCTTGTAAAACATTTGTATGAAAATGAACAGATAACTGTTTAAGAGAAAGATAAACTGCAGTTGTATCCAGTGCCGTATTACCCAATAGGCACGTGCTTAGGGACCCTCGGCTTTGGGCCCTCTGGAGCGTCTACAAAAAAATTAAAACACCTAAATTTTAGAATAATCTGAAAAGTGAAAATAATTATGGTGTGTAGGCAACGAATCTACCGCGTAAAGCTCAAATTTCATTCATGCAGGGGTCGGTTGCTGACAACATTTTTTAAATTTCCAACAGCAGGGTTCACCACCTATACTAGTACAATATGCCGCTCTACCGCTCTAACTTAGAGCCATAACAAAGTAATAGATTCTAAAAAATATATTTTAGAGCTTATAATAAATTTATAATTGTCATCTTTTGTGCACTACATTTTATCTGTATAACCTAGATTTACTAAATCGAAGGGAAAAATTCAATTTCAAAATTGGGACATATTAAATATGAAAAAAGATAAACAATATGATACAAGATCATCTGAATGTATTTAATTGACTATTTCCCACAAGTAAACCAATCATTTGCTTCAATTTTTTAATTCTGACCAATGCCGTACATAATAATATATCGGTAAAACTTTTTATTGATTTTGTATTGTTTTAATTGAAATTAAAAGTGTCAAATGAATCTTTTTGTGACAACTTGTTACGATGAAATAAAATAAATCAAATATAACGCCAAAAATTACAGTTACGTCAAAAACCTTAGTTTGGAACCAATTACAAATGATCTTGTGAAACGAAAGAAACTAAAATTTAAAATTTTGACACTGAGAGGTTAGTAAAAAAAATTAAATGTCAAAAAACAGTTGCGGCACAAATAATTAGTCTTGATTTAAAAACATGAAAACCCTCATATAATTATTTTAATCGGTCTGCAGCAGTATCAAACATTGCTTATTCCGGTATTAGAAAACATTAGACACTTCAACGTAAGTTCTATTAGTTATATTTTGTGTCTGTTTACTGTTTGTTTGGGAAATAGTCTAATAAAATATATCTCGATCCCATTATTTTGCAGGTAAAATTATTTCTTAAGATTGTTGCTTATAGGTAACAATCCTCGACAAATTGAATGATAAAATCCCTCGCTTTCAGCTCGGGATTTTGATCATGTCATTTGTCTCGAAATGTTACCAAGCAACAATCTTTTGAAATACAATTTTCCAGCAAAATAATGGTCCCTTCATATTATTATTGACTTTATAATATTGTGTTGAACATGAATTTGCTACGGGGGTACATTCACCCACTTTTTTATTTACCTTTCTCTTAACGTACGTATACTCGAAGTTATGAAACACCCTGCATAGAATTTAAATTAATCGTTAAATAGCTTTTTCACAATATAATTATTTAGTATGAACAACAATAGTTTTTTTTATTTACTCGAATTTCCATATTACCCTGACTGATTAAAGACAAAGAACATTAATTAAAATTAGGGCTAAATATAATAGTTAACAAAATAAACTATTGACACATTCTAAATTGAAAAACGAACAATGAAATTTTCGGAAAATTTTAACTACTATAATTTTTTCATAACTCGCCGAACAATTTAATTTAAAATTTTTGTTACCTCAAATTAGGTCGGAGTGAATATTATCATCAGTTTTTAAATTAAAATGTGCTTACCTTTAATTGATATTAACACGGGTAGACAGTTACCAATTTGCAGTTTGAACTAGATCGAAAAATGTCGGAAAAAAAGAAACCTAGGTATATTATTAATTTGTATTTGCTACAGATAAATTATTGCTGAAGGTAAACTTTTATAATATTCATGGATTAGGTATATAGGTTAAACTTAAATTTGAATTAGAATTAGGTTATAGTTAACCAAATTCTATTATGTTCTTTGCAATTTTGAGTTCTATCTAATAGAAGTAGGTACCTAACTTCAATTAGGGTAAAGCCTGGCAATTTAAAGGCAAATTATATTTTTTTACAAAATTTTACATTTACAAATAAAAATTAATTTTTCATTTACAAATAAAAATCCATTTTATATTTACTACAGCAACAAACTATACATTTTCTCTTGTCCAGAACTAGAATTGTGTAAAATTTTCGGCTATTGCACGAATATTCAAGTCTTATATTTTCTCCTACTAAAACTGAAAGATAATTTTCATTACATTAAATACCAAGATATAGAATAAATAGTTATTTGTCAAACTAGAGAGGAAAGCGCTTCTTTTTCCCAGTCGAGCTCGAAGTTTGTGTCACGAGCGAAGCGAGTGAGGTAATCGAGCGAGAGTGCAAAAAGAGCTTTTCTCTCGTGTTAGACACAACATTTTTTTCACGACTTATTTAAAATCATTGTAAATGTAGAAGAAACACATAACTAAAAGTTAGATAGTCATCTGTCAGAATGACGTTTAAAAACAACGAAATGTTTTATTTCTGCCAACATGCCAAATTAAATTTAAGTTGTAAAATCGTGAAATTATAGAAAAAGAAAGTATAAAACATAATAATTGTAAAATAATAATTTTCAGTATATCACTATAAAATCAGAATTTTGAATATAATAATAAATTTACTTACAGTTTTTAAATATTTCATCGTAAAATTACACTGGTGGTAGCACCTCTCTAGAGAGGGAAAACTTACTTTTCTCACTATTTCGCGAAAAGAAAATTGTGCTGTCTCCGCATGTAATGGAAATTTTTTTGTCCTCTAATTCAAATCACAGTTAAATAATTAAAACTTGTACGAGTAGTTTAGTTTTGTGTTATGTTTTGTGATTGTGCTCTTTTACAATGTATTATTTAGTAACTAATTCTCTTTCTATTTTGTTTCAGGTAAGTGATCAACTGCTGCAGTTTATCCCAAACAGAGCGTGTAACAAATTAATTTGCATACGGTAGTGAACGTCGGTAAGTTCAAAGAGATTTAATGCTCAGGATCCTTTACATTCATACTGAAATTTCTGGAATATCGCCCTATCTGAGTGTTTTCATTATGGAAAGAGCAATATGCAAAGGAGTCATATCGACAATATGTATTTGTACAAAACGCGATATATATTATCTATGATTATTTAATTTATTAGCATCGGAAAAAGGCTACAAATTTATTCATTCGTTTTGTCATTATTAATCAGTAGCAATCGAACTGTTAATTTTTCGCTGGTGTAAATTCAATTGCAAATGTCAATAATTTAAATTTGTGTAACTTTTTCTGCTGTTAATATTTTTACTTCTAGAATGTAGAAGGTAACAAATAAAATATGATCTTTAATTTTAAAGTAGGTAATACTAATTGTAGTTACATTTAATAAAATACGTTTTACACTATACAAGTATTTATCCAAGTGCTTGTCAAAGTTTTCATCCAACCAGCATTACGTGGTCATCAAATAAACTGAAGTATGATATAAATTAATGTATGGTCAATCAACATAACATTTAAATGTCAAATTATGTGTCACATTTCAGAATGGAGAAATTGGTGAAGGGCATTTTACTTACAACACAGATTGTTGTTAATAGAAATAAATTATTTTGATTGTTTTATTACTCCATTTTATGTATATAACAATAACCTACAAATTTTAATAACTCGTATGCAATCTGTGATGAAAAATATGACATGTTCTGCTTGTATAATAAATTGAAACTATGATGAAAACTTGCTTGAATATCATACTTGTATCTTGTATGGTGTAAAGCAGAAAAATCACTTCAACAAGTATTTGTGCAAGAACGTACAGAAAGTAGTGTAAAACATTTTTAAGAAATAAATTTTATTGCTAAATTCAGAGAGACTTTAGTAAGAGCGCTCAACGCTCAGTGCTCCTTATTAACAAGTATAGTAACTAATTTTTAGTATTGTCAAGTGTTTTATGACAGCTTGAAATTAACTTATTGTAATCTTTTAAAGATCTAGCTTTGAGATTGTATCTGAATTAAGATCAATCTGATGTAAGTATTTAATAACAGAGTTGTTAAAAACTATAGAAAATACTAAAATCCTAACTTACTTTTTAGAAAATCCACCCCTTTTTGTTTTCGAAAATAAATAAATATCAATTTTAATAAAACATTTTCACGATTAAAATTTGTACTGTTCAGTTATAAATTCTGGATGCAATGAAATTAATAAGAAATACTGTTTTTGTCAATATTGTTTTAATTTGAGACATTACAGTTTTGTATCTCAAATTTTTATTGATTGAACATTTTGCATAGGTATCACTTTATAAAAGTTTCCTATAGTTTAAGTATACATTTTACCAAAACCTGAAGTAAGAAGGAATTTTGGTATCTTTTATAAATTTCGTTTCGTTTTCATTATTCGGCCGAACACCGAATATTAGTTTACTATTCGGCCAAATACCGAATAGTTTGACGTTACATGTAACGTACAATTACTTGAACTGCTATTGTCTATAACAGAACTATTTTTTGGTAGGTATATCATTGACAGACAAAAAGTAGATGTTTATTCTTCAGTTTTTATCATTACTAAAAAAATTACAAAATTACGTTTTTGACAATATTAAATAATAATAAAATTAACTATTCGTTAGCAAAATTTAAAAGTGGCACATTATGGAGCAAAAATAATAAATATCTCTGCATTCAAAACAGCTTTGTCAGTCCTTGTTACATTTACTATTAGTTGCATCTCTAAAATTTATATTTATCGTCAACTTAATCTGCGTTGCAATTCCTTGATTACAATTATTGGATTCGCGTAAGCGTAAGTTGTTTACTACGCAAAATTTCTAACTGGCCAACTAAAATTATTTCGTATGATAAGCAAATTGAATATAATTGCACATATTGCGATGAATCTCCAAATATGTAATAATGGCAGTGGGAC
This sequence comes from Agonum fuliginosum, assembly GCA_947534325.1. Lineage (NCBI taxonomy): Eukaryota > Metazoa > Arthropoda > Insecta > Coleoptera > Carabidae > Agonum > Agonum fuliginosum. The sequence continues at coordinate 8,002,213 of OX384031.1, forward strand.
AATAGGCACAGAACGCGCAATATTAATTACCAATCCATTTATAAGTGCCTAAACAAATTAACGAATAGCAGGCACGAATCTATATTCATTCGGTTTAAATGTATTATGATCGTACGTCCCCTCGTTACGAGCATGTGTAGGTATGACCAGTTCCAGTGGCGTATTTACTGGAAGGGTTTGAACATTCTTTTTGAATTATTATTATTACAATAGATTACATAAGTAAACGTCATCAGAAGGCGACGCTTAAACGTTCTACCTTTTTCTATTTAATGACAACGTATGGAGTAGCACACTTCAGCAATCAAACAAATATTTTTAAAATATGGTGAATTACCCACTGTTTGTCCGTTGTCAGTTTTGAAATTGTGAGGTTATCGAGACAAAGTTCACTAAAATGCAAATAGAAAATCTATAATTATATATTTCAAAGCAACAACCATTTAAATTGGTAACATTAAAACAATAGTTTGGTGTATCATTGGATGTTTCCCTTAAAAATTATTATTATTATTTAAAAAATACAATTTTTACACCATTCAGGTGATTCTGAAATTGTAATAGTATTTCGAAAATTTGTTTAGTTTATATTTATTTCTGCACATATATAAAGAAATCCGTACTGTTATTCTTTGAGGTATCTTTCACGCTTCTGAATCCTGTAAAAAAGGAATTCACTGTTTTGAAGCTATCAATGAACTAGAAATTAAGACTCACCGAGGACTCAAATTAGCGGCGCCGCTATTTAACAGATGTCAGTCAACTTTCACCAGGATTCTTTTTCTCAAAATTCAGAAGCATGAAAGAATCCCGAAGAATTCTTTAGATTCCTTGAATGAGCCTACGAAATATTTTATAATAAATTATTGTTCGTTTGCTCTTTTCAACAATGGCCCTCCCGTAGAAATCTTTTAAAATACGACACTGACCAGCTCGCAGTACCGCCTCCCGAATTTCAAATGCACGGAATGCGTTGGAAGTTGGTATACGGTGGTAGTTACCCGCTTCAGTTTCAATAGCTGCGCTCGAACGGAAAACGACTGTATTTAGGGCAAAAATTAATTGATTTGCATTTATTATTTTCCCCTCCACATGACTGCCTTTATTTCAATTTCAGCAACACAAATTCCAACTTCAAAGACAGGAATTATTCAATTATATAGTTTTGCGCATTAATAGTATAAAGGAAAGGTTATTGGTTTTTACAGTAGAACATCACATAGTATTCCATATTCCACTGCATTTGTACTATATACAGGGTTTTCCAAAAGTTTTATCCAAGAACAAAAAAAATTGAAAATTTGGGAATCACTAAAGAGTCATAAAAACTACGTTCTTAGAGTGTTCAGAACTTCCATGCAACGTGGAGTTTTTTAGGGGATGACCACCCCAACATTTTAAATAGCAACCCCCTGTCGAGTTATTTAAAGGTATTGAAAAAAGAAACACTTCCTCATAAACCAAAACCCGATATAGTAATTCTTTGAATAATTTAATTTAAATGTTTTTTACACGTTGATTACGATTTTTATAACAAATATTCAAATTGTCGATCTTCTTTGGTCTCGCAATGACCCAAACGCTTTAGTGATCCTCAAATTTTCAATTTTTTTCTGCACTCGTTCAGAATTTGTAGCTCCGTCCCGGGATTTTTGAGAAATCGTGTAGATTTAAATTAAATTCTGTGAGAATTTACAACTTAAATAATGTGTCGAAATCTGCTATGTTCCTCAAAAAATAACGATTAATAAATGAGAGACATATTTGTATTTTTCTTTTAGAAGCTTCATTTAGTTTAAAGACGAATTCTTAACCAGACCGTTTAAATTCATTCAACATTATCACTGTGATCACAAATTATTGACCGTCCATTTTTTACATCAAATCTATATTCCGCGGAAAAAAGTTAGTAGTTGTAGCCTTCTTCCAAATTCATTTGTTAAAACATCGACAAAATGTTATCCAATAAATTTGTGTGCCTATATTTTAAAAGATAATATTTCTTACAATATTTCTTTAAAAGTTTAACGACGAAACGTAGAATCAAATTTTGATTTATTGGAGGGATTTTATTTAAAATTGAGACATAACTTGGTTAGCTATATCGGTTTTAGAAAGCTTTTGGTCGATACAAATTTGTTTAGATTTTTGTCATGAATTGTGAATATTTTTTCTGGAACTTTCTTGCCAGGTCACAAACTCAGTTAAAGGAAAGATATTGTTAGTCTGCCAGAATTCGAGTTGTAAAAAAATGTCATTCTTGTTTAGTATTTTAATTCGTGTTTTAAATTTGTTATGTTAATGTGCTTCTTTGTTGCAAACTTGTAAAATTGTATATTATTACACTAGGAAGGAACTTTAAACTGTTTGCGGAATATATAAATAAGGTTAAACAAGCAGAATAAATAATTTTCCACTGAATTTCAACTGTTGTGAAAAGTTTGGACTACCTTGTGAAAATAGCGTGATATATTAGTAAAATAAGTTTGTGGAGGTATTTAAAATTTATTTGTGTTCTTTTGACATCAGCTGTTGAATTTAGGGCGCCCCAACACATTATAAACTATTTTTAGACTTCACAGCATTTTATTTGATATAAAATATAAAAGTTTCAAAGTTCTACAATACAATTTTTTGAACAAAAATAGTATTTCATTTCAGACAATAATATCTGTCTATCCGGGCATATGAAATGTTCTCATGCGATGAATAATGTTGTTTTCCAATGAAAAATTATTTCCGGTAATGCGTGTTGTAATTCTTTGATTTATTACGGAAATGTGCGTCACATTTAGAATGTGACCGCCATTTTATCATGCTCTGTACACAAAATCCAGCAATTATCACCCTCAAAATCTAACTCTACATAGACATCAAATAGTAACTAATATTTATTGAAACAATTTGCTTTATAACAAATGAACTTTACCAAAAGGGGCGTTACTATTATAAATTGTAATAGAAACCAGAATAAAAATCTATATGGCTGCTGACGTCACAGGAGTAATTCTGACGTTTATTATATAGCATTTGTATGTGGAATGGGCCTTTGAACTGCCAAATATTCTAAGCCATTCATCCAACCAACGCCTTTATTTACCAGTGGCGTATAGGGTTATAAATTTTATTGGGGAGCTCTTAGCTCTTGGATATGCCAGACGGAACTCATTTATATATTGCACTAGTTTGAGTTGAAAAATTACTCTAGAAATTGTCTTCGTATTTGGATCAAGTTCAAATGTCTCCAAGGGAGCTGAAAAAATGTTTCTCTAGTTTCCACAATTCTCGTAAACAGATCAAAATCATACTTCAAGGATTTGTTCTTGGCAAATTGTACTGTCACAGATCAATCATATTTTAATAACATGATTTATCTAATATTTTCTATTTTCCACAAAGAAATTATATTAATAAGCATCTTTATTATTAATATACAGAGAGAAATATAAAATGAAAGTAGTTATTTTTGCAATTTTTTTTCTACTTATATTGTTATATTTTACCTTTGATAGAATCACACACTCACACGTCACACAGGTATATGGCTATGATTCTTTTACTTAGACGAATTAGAACTAAATTAGTCATAATTTATTACAGCTTATACTTCACGCCATTTCCGATAAACTAGTTCTATGAATCCCTGAAACCTTACAGAAACATTAAAACTAGTAATCAATCTTTGCCAAAAATTCTTGTTATTCTGACATATACATTCATGGAAATATGAATAAGTGTACCTATATGAGAAATAATTATGCGCGTATAATCACTTGACGCCAGTTTCGTTATAAATTAGTTTAATTTCTTTTTAATCACGTCATAAATTAAAAAATCGAAATTTTTTCTTCGTATTCAAATTCACATTTAGAGTCCATATTATCTCAAATAGAGACTGATATAGATTCTAAATGATAGAATTATTTCGCACGATTCTTATATTAATTTTATGTTAACATTTTAAATGCGTGCCTTTATTGCTAAGAAATTATCATTGTATTTTGACAATTTAATGAAAAAACATATTGAAACTTTATAAAGTAATTTTGACATTATTTCGTAACATTTAAAGTGAAATTGAAAATAGTATAGTGTATGTAAGTATGTATGGTTGTTAGTGTAGATTACACCATAGAGGAGATTTTTTTACTATTAAGGTTGACTACCAGTCGTTAAAATGGGAAATAAAATAAAATTCTTGAATTTGCATACACAGGAAAATGCAAGCAAAAGAAGATTCATATCTAGAAAATGTATACGTAATAAAATACCTGCATCAAAATATTCATTCACAGGAAAACCTAACCTAACTTAAAATAACCTAACCTAATCTAACAAATAGGTGGAATATTAGGAAAATAATAGGAATTAGGAAAAAAAATATTAGGAAAAAAGGATTAGGAAAAAAATATTAGGAAGAAAGGATTAGGAAAAAAATTACGAATAAAGGATTAGGAAAACTGACCCCGGATTTATCATCCAATGAGTGAAGTGCCCGCTTTAGGATCCCATAGTATCTTGGTGTGTTTTATTTATATTTTGTCATTTGAATTAATTAACCTGTACCATATAATTTAATACTTATAATTTGACTATGCAACCGCAAAACTAGAATGTTAGTGTAGATATTGGCTATTCGTCCCAAACTAATATTGTGAAAACCAAAAGTTATAGTAAATAATAATTTTACAACTTCAGGCAATCTTATTTGACATTAGACCATATGCATTCAGTTCATTGGGAACTAATTCAAATTCAAAGAGCGTTTGTAAATTTCATCGACTATTTTAACAATATTTTTAAAACTAATGAATCAATGATGCTTCTTGTGTAGTGGAAGGATAAAGAAAATTACTGGATTTTAGTCAGTATTTTATTACTTAAATTTTGGTTCAAACTAGTAGGAGCCGAACTTTAAGTAATAAAATACTGCCTGAATTCCAGTAATTTTCTTTATCTTTCCATTTTTAAAACGGTTTGCCTAAATATTTGATAGAAACAACAAATTTGTGTTGTCAGGGATTTACATTTCACTAAATTTTAAAACGCCCCGTTAAATATTTTTTCTCTTCCTCCAAATTTGTCTCAGTGCCGTCACTGATTTCTTCAGCAGTTCAGTAGAATCCTTCCTTATCCACCTCCTTCTGCACGCGACGCCGCCGCCGGGCGCTCCACTTCCGGTTTTTTCAGCGACTTGTTATCGGGCCCACATCGCGGTGTGCTGTGCCCCGACACCAACACCACGTCGAACACCGCATTGCGTCTCCGGAAAGATGGCCGTGAAAGCACCGCACACTAGATCCGTCCGTGCAGGGCCGGGGCTGCAGATTTCGGTGAATTTACTTCAAGTATATACGTTAAGGCTATGTACAGTTTAATATGCTAAGTACGAATTAAAAGGATTTTAGAAATTCGAATAAGAAAGGGCTGCTTTCTGCAACGGTTTATTTTTAGCACCACTGGATTCATATAATTATTATTATAAATTCAATGAACACACTAGACAAAATGAGATTCGTTTACTAATTAATGCGCTTACCATCAGAGAGCGTCAAATACGTCAATTTTCATTGGAAATTCCTTAAATTGAATTATTTTTTCAAAATTAATTGCTAACATCAAAATTTAAAAAAATTATCAGTATTTTAGTTTGTAGTGAAGATCGACTTATCGGAAGCTGTCCGGAGCGCTCTTAATGAAACTATTTAAAATTATGTTAAAAATAATAATCAATCCAATGGCAAGAGAAATGTTGTCTTAGATAAGTTTTATTTTTATTGTAGAATTTTTTGAAAAATCATTTTTTATTCGTACGCAGTACATCAAACTGAACAGTACGCTTCCTTAACGTATGTACTTGAAGTTATGATAAACCCTTGTATAATCAAAAGAATTATGGAATTGTTATAAGAACAATTATTTTTTATTTCGAATAAGTAGTGTAGAGAAAATTGTGTTTCATGATCCATTTAAGACATTAACCTTTTCAAACTAGGTGCTTTTATTGTCACTTTTGTGCATTTTGCATAAAAAGAATTTCATCAAATAACTGAAAATAAAAAGGGAAATCATTAATATCGAATATCTCATTTGTTCCTAGAAATAATGTTAGCTATATTTTCGGAAATATTTTTGTAGATATTTATAAACATCATTTTAAAAAAATTAGTAATAATGCGATTTTCTTAGCGAATATCACTCGGCATGGATTAATATCCAGAAAGATTTATTCTCATGCTTTGCTATACAATTTCACTCGTTTTCGACTCGTGAAATTGCCATGTTGACAGCAACATAATTGAAACAATTTTCCGATAACAATCCATGAACTGATGATATTACAAGTGAAAATTATTTGTAAATACTAATTACAAACATTTGCACACTTAGGTAATTTGTATTTTAGTTTTCCCCATAAAGTTTATTAATATTATTATTTTCAATGTGACAAAAATATCATATGTTGTACCATTCAGACTAACAAGCATTAGTACCTGTGAGTTCAAGGCTGGTAACTTCCCATCCAAATTGGGTAAAGTGTGATAGATATGTATAGGTAGTATATTAAAATACGGGATGGAAAAAGTAACGGATTTATAAATAAAACCTGCTGTCGTGTTCACACTGTTCTAGTTTATTTTTTTTGGTTTTGTTTATTAACACGCGACCAGTTTCAATCACTTCACTTAGTGGTCATTTTCAAGCACCGGACAGACTACAGAATACAAAAGTTAAAGTTGTATACATCACACAATTAAATTTATTGAAAGGTTACAAAATTTTGGGTTTCTGAAAACATGCTCCAGTTAAATTATATGTCAGATAACTAACTTATGGTTTTATCCTGAAATAGCACTTATTTTTTATTCAAATTAGTACAGGTTAATTAATTCAAATGACAAAATATAAATAAAACACACCAAGATACTATGGGATCCTAAAGCGGGCACTTCACTCATTGGATGATAAATCCGGCCCTTGCGTCCCTATTTCGTGCACCTTGTCTAGCTTTGCATGTTGCTGATGATTCGTCCGCTTTCAAACAAGCTCTTTTGCATATCGAACTTTTAAATTACTTCTTTTTTTATTTTCTTCTTCGCTCTTGTTTTGTTTTATGTGAAGATTTTCTGGAGGATTTAAATTATTAAACGGGGATCTGTTACAATCAAGTCTTTTTGTCTCGTATTGATTTTATTGCTTTTGACTGCAAATTTAAACTTATTGAAAGGGAAGTGATTTTAAACAATTTTGTTATTGCGGTTTTCTTGTCAAATTTCAATATACCTAACTTAAATTTAAAGGTATAAGGGCCGATTTCTGAAGATATTTAACTGATGGCCAGTTAATTTATCTCTTCAATAAACTTGCGCAAATGGATTTCTGAAACAACAAATTTGGATTTAAATGCCCTGTTAAGATAACGCGGCAAATAGGTCGGTTTAAATTTAAATGACTTTTGATAAACTATGATTCTCATAATTTGTTTGTATTCACCGGTATTTTATAAATTGAAAATGACAAGTGACATTGCGCGTTATTGTTTTTCCTACTTAAACCAGTATTAATTGATTTAAAAATAAGTGTTATTTCAGGATAAAACTATAAGTTAGTTATCTGACATATAATTTAACTGGCGCATGTTTTAGAAACCCACAAAATTTTAACCTTTTAATAAATTTAATGGGTAGTTGGCTAATTGGTCAGTTAAATATCATTTCAGAAACTAGTCCTAAATTAAATAAATCCACTCCATAAGACCGTGTTGTATATTGAACAAGCGTTTAACGATAACTCACAACACAAGCCGCAGGAGAATTGTTTTTATAAGCTCCTTTCACTTTCATAAAATCTTCTGTCAGATATTCTACTTTCTCGTGTGACGTAAAAGAAAAAACATTTTCCTATCGACCAAATGAGTAACATACACACAAACAGGCCCAGCTATATGTATAACGCACAATGACAAAAGAAAGAACACATTTCATAATAATTTCATAACCCATGTCATATTCAGTCAGGTCGTCAGATAGCACATTTCCATTTCAGTGCGAGTAGATCAATGATAAAAGTTATTATTTCTACTTACTTTCACCGGCCGGCATTGCAGGCGTAAAGCATTGTAAAATAATTAACTGCAAATTACAATAAATAATTTTTTACAACAATAATTCACGAAGCTGAAGTTTCTTTGATTAGATGAAATCGGCGTCATAAATTTATTATAGGCAGTAAACTGTTTTTGGTCGTCATATAATAATTAGTTATGTATAAGGGCGTAAAGAAGCATTTATGGCGTGCGACGTGATTTAAATCCCGAGTGTCAAACAAGGGCTACAAAAACGTCAAAGGCCATAAAAGTAAGTTACCCCCGTGGTACATATGCAACTTTATGCATGGTCGATAATTTTCAAATAAATTTATTTGTTCAAATGCTTCAAATAATCAAAATGGACTAAATTCTTAGACTGTTGTTGATACCAAAAATCCGGAAATAAACAAAAATCTGATTAGGTAGTCAAAGTTGTCATTATTGAATTAAACATTTACAAGGTACTGTATGTTAAATGTAAGTAAAAGTGATGTTATTTAATTTTAAAAATTTACAAATAATTACAGAATAGTATATTATTTAACGAGCATAATGTAGGTTATATGCGAGTCAAATACTATACTTTATCTACAACTACTTGTAAATGAACTTGGTGTTGTATAATCTTACGTACATCTGTCATCAATTATTAACAAGCAACAATCATTACTCTTACTACAACTCTGACAAAATGCTTGCTAGAATAATTTATTTACTTACAAAATTAATGTACAATTACTATAATTTGTGAAATTCATAAAAATATCAAAATTTATTGTTTTTAGCAATGATAGAAACGCACAAATGAGCAAAAAATCTAGTGACACCGCTCTTGCTGCTTCTCGTATCTCTGGAGGTGAACATATTATTTCACTACTTTCAATACCTATACATAATTTACCTTCTTTACGACAATACGATACTATTTGTTGCAGTTAAATGGTTTCTTGTATCAATCAAACACACACATAACCTTACTTATATCTGTCATCGACCAACAAACTTCAGACAAATGCTTGCAACTCTAAGAAAATACTTGCTTGCTATTGGTTCAATCAAGCGTGGAATATGAAATTTCATATTACACGCTGTGTAATATGAGCCACATTTTGTATTTGGAGTTAGATATAAAATGAAGCTATTATTTAAGAGTTGTAGTGTAGATAAAATTATTATTTATAGGATTATTAGCAGTTTATATGAAAAAATTGTAAATCTATATTGTTTGCATTTATTTGACGTTTCATTATGGCGCACTGCGCTATAAAGTGGTTCTAGAGCTATAAAGTGACACACAAAAATTCGTGTATAATTATTGTCACATTATGATACGACCGTGCATAATCATACATTATTTTATAATATATCCCTTTTGATATTTAACTGATATTATTGTTATTTTTTCTGCCTAGACAAAGTGCACTTTGACTGCCTAGGCAGAAGTCAATCGGTGAATATCATATGAAGCAAAACAAAAATAAAATAGTTATATAAAATATACCAGCTTTTAAAAATCAATATGCAATGTAATTTATTAAAGGGTTAGGGTGTACCATAACTTGAGGCACATATTATAATAGCATATATTATTTAACGTAGTGATTCTGGAACAAAAAGATTTTTTTCTAAATTTCAATAAATAAGGGTAGGTACTTTACTTGAGGAGAAGAGTTTTAGTACCACTTAATACTATTTATTTTGAATAAAGACAAAGTTATGTGACCGGCTTACTTCTCGGCTTACTTGAAACTAAATTCAATTATTGTATTATGCAAACGTAGTTATTAACTAATTACAACGTAATATTTAATATTAAAACTACCTATTCAACCAGCGGCCTAAAACTGTTGCCGTCACAAACCTGAAAAATTATTTTCCGTATTTTGAAAAATTAATTTTGTTCTGTGATCAGTACGTCAAGGTCTATGTGCTATTGTAATATGTCCCTCAAGTTATGATACAACCTGTTTGATGTTTAAATAAAATTCTTATGGTCTTCAGTTATTCTCATCACATGCAAAAATAAAATCTAGCAAAAATAATATCCAACTGTGCAAAAATGTTATGCAAATTATGTGAAACAGATACAGAATTAAGTGATTTAAAATTAAGCATTCTGCGACAAAAAAGTACAAAGTTGAGCGTTTTAAATACCTAGAGCATCATAAAAATAAACAATGTAAAAATACCGTCAAGTCAGAAAACCAATTACGCCTGAAAGCTCGTTAGCCAGCAACCCGTGTACCATAACGATAAGGTTGGTTGACCGCTTCATTTTTTCAGTCATATTGATTATTTTTATTGTTATTTCGTTGTTAAAACATTTCCCTATAAAGTATATCTATAATTCATTCACATAACCACCATTATATTGATAATATGGCAATTAAAATTTAAAAACGGTTAATAAACATGTTAGAGATAAGCTAATTTTTTGTCATGGCTACTATATTCAATTATTTATTTGCATCATATTAAATAGGTCATCATTTAAATAATTTATTAGTGTTTGTATCGATCTCCGGCTTTGTTCTTTATGAAGACGCTTTGTTTTGTGATATTTTATTAAAAGCTCTGTAAAAACTATTGAAAAAATCATTAATAAACAACTGACACTACACCATTTTCTCTCCCAAAATTGGATTCATTTTAAGCTTTTATTGAATTCCCGTTACTAAATATATATTTTAAAAATCTGTTGTGGCCAGCACACGACCTCTCGCCTTAACACTGTAATTTATGTGAATTTGGTTTTAGTTAGGCTTTCTTAAATTATAATTTTGCAATAAATTTACAAACTTTTTGAAAATAATTTTATAGTTCTTAATTAGCTCTTTATAGATAAAAATTTAACTTTATTATTAGGTACCTTATTACATTATGTTCAGTTAATAATATTTACATTTCTTTTAAAATGGTGCCACAAACATTTTAGAAATTGTACATACGTCTGTTCATCTGTCACATTGACATATTTATTTTTGTTTTTAATTTTTTCCTATATTGTGATTTACAAATCGTGGTAGGTAAAATTATATATCTTTGAAAAATAATTTTCCTTTATTGGTAAGAGATATAGACAAGATGTTAAATAAATATTGTAAGATATACTTTGCTCTTTGAAATGTCGTATGACAAATTGTAGCTATCGCAGAATTTTCTAAATTTTTTTGCAAAAAATGTTAAAATGCTTCAAGAAAATACCATTTCCGGTTGGCAGATTTTTACCAAAATCTAATCAGCACTTAATTAACATATACAAATGTATATTGCAAAATATTAGAATTTTATGTTGAGTAGAATTTGAGATAATAAATCAGAACGAAAGACTATAGTAGGCGCACATACAGACTTTCATACATACACACACACACACACACACACACACACACACACACACACACACACACACACACACACACACACACACACACACACACACACACACACACACACACACACACACACACACACACACACACACACACACACACACACACACACACACACACACACACACACACACACACACACACACACACACACACACACACACACACACACACACACACACACACACACACACACACACACACACACACACACACACACACACACACACACACACACACACACACACACACACACACACACACACACACACACACACACACACACACACACACACACACACACACACACACACACACACACACACACACACACACACACACACACACACACACACACACACACACACACACACACACACACACACACACACACACACACACACACACACACACACACACACACACACACACACACACACACACACACACACACACACACACACACACACACACACACACACACACACACACACACACACACACACACACACACACACACACACACACACACACACACACACACACACACACACACACACACACACACACACACACACACACACACACACACACACACACACACACACACACACACACACACACACACACACACACACACACACACACACACACACACACACACACACACACACACACACACACACACACACACACACACACACACACACACACACACACACACACACACACACACACACACACACACACACACACACACACACACACACACACACACACACACACACACACACACACACACACACACACACACACACACACACACACACACACACACACACACACACACACACACACACACACACACACACACACACACACACACACACACACACACACACACACACACACACACACACACACACACACACACACACACACACACACACACACACACACACACACACACACACACACACACACACACACACACACACACACACACACACACACACACACACACACACACACACACACACACACACACACACACACACACACACACACACACACACACACACACACACACACACACACACACACACACACACACACACACACACACACACACACACACACACACACACACACACACACACACACACACACACACACACACACACACACACACACACACACACACACACACACACACACACACACACACACACACACACACACACACACACACACACACACACACACACACACACACACACACACACACACACACACACACACACACACACACACACACACACACACACACACACACACACACACACACACACACACACACACACACACACACACACACACACACACACACACACACACACACACACACACACACACACACACACACACACACACACACACACACACACACACACACACACACACACACACACACACACACACACACACACACACACACACACACACACACACACACACACACACACACACACACACACACACACACACACACACACACACACACACACACACACACACACACACACACACACACACACACACACACACACACACACACACACACACACAGACATCATCGTGAAAATAGTCAAAATAGGTTCTAAAGGTGCTAAAACGTGCTTATTGACAAAAATCTCGACATCGAATTTTTTCACGATCCCTATACCTCTCTAGGCGAGAGGTAAAAATATACTACATATACAGGGTGTTGCACATATTAAATGGCTATTACTTACATGACATACTAATTACAAAAGAAAAAGAATTTTTTATATTCACAAAATAAATTGCACCGTATACCTCCATTTTTAGTGCCAGTGAAGCTATTTTCATCGACTTAAATTTAATTTATTTTGTTTACTTAAAAGTACAACATTAGATAACTGATTACTTGTACTATTTTTTGGTTTATTTATTTTAGTATTAAAAAACTTATTAAAACAGTGGCTCTAAAAATGTGAACGTCAATTAGAGTGCAATTTATTTTGCGAATTTTGAAAATTTATATTTGATTCGTTATCAGTATGTCATGTACGTAGTAGATAGTTTTTATTTTCTTGAGTATAATAGTTTTTTAAATATAATTTTTATGTTCATGTTTCCTTCTTTGTTTTTTTGTGGTTTGCTTACTCACTACCTATTTGTTTTATAGTTTTATTACCTATTATTATTATCAACAAAACTGGCGTTAATAATCGTTTAATTACCATTATCTCATGATCTGTAAATATTTGAACAATTTGAAAACATAACGTTTTTAATTATCTTATGAAAGATTATAAATACAATTTACAACTTCTTGATAGTGCTACGTAGTTCATTTTAATTTATCTCTTGTCTTAAAGATTAAAATAATATATTCACATTGGGTATAAGAACTTTCATTTTTTGCTTAGTTTCTTTCATAAAGACTCGTAGAGAAATTTAATGAATTCCGTGTTTAATGTAATTAGGTTAGGAATTGTTTTTAAAATAATTGTTTTGAATCCCCAGATGTGACGTATGAATGCAAATGAATGGACATGAAATGGGGGAAAATAAATGAATTAAATTATTACCAGTACTATACTGGGACGGAAACAAATAAAATGAAAAACAATTTTTGTTTAAGGTGCTACACTTCTGCCAAAAATATAGTGAAATACTGACCTTGCTATATAACAAACTGAGCTCTTGTTAGTATACGTACACTGTTCATATTTTATATATACATAGTTAAAAGATGACTCTAGAGTGCTAAGAAATTATATTTTTACAATACTTAATAGTCATAAATTTTAGTCATAAATTAGTAAAAATAGTCAATTTGGCCGATTTTTTTACTATTTTCTTCGTCAGATATGTAATTTTCATGACAAAAAATATTTTCATTTTCTTAGAACTCTCATGAACAATGCAAGGATTCGATTATTTAAAACAAAATTAATAAATATGCAATAATAATACCATAATTTGTAATATTAAAATGCATAAATTAATTCTTATTTTCTCTAATTGTCGCAACATTATTGTATGAATTTTCAATCAAATAATGCTTCGTAATATTACTTATGGTAAATTTCATATTTTAATTTTGAGCAATATAGCCAGAATCGTGAATTCTGATTATATTGCAGCAATATTGCGTGCAACAAGTGTAGAACCTTAAGTAATCACTAAATCTCTACAATAAAAATATGAAATAAAGGTACAAAAATGTACGCATTCAAACGAAACAATAATACTTATTTCTCGTATTTAGAGCAGCTGTATTATTATTGTTTCGAAATAATCACAATATTAAAAATAAAATAATCAAATCGATAATCAGCACTGGTAGGTAATAGTTATCAACCTGTTACAATGACATTTCTCATATTTGGATAACTGTAATAATAATTATTATGGTGTTTATTTAACTTAATTCTAAAATAGATTATGATGGTATCTAGTGAATAGAGAACATTATTTTTCTACGTTCATGCTTTAATTTATGCATTGTCTGTACTTGAATGACATTCATTTAGATACAGATTTTCATTATAAAACACCCAAGTAAATGTCATGCAAATGAATAGTTTTTTAATTGAAAGCATGAGAGTAGAAAAAATAGTGTATGCAACTCGTGTATAATGGTTATTAGTACCTAAACACGTATGCATTACGACACTCACCATGGTTCGTATCGTAATTTCATACTCGCGTATTAATAGCGATCATTATAAACTCATTGTATAATATTATCTATTATAAATGTATGATTCTTTTCACTCATGAGCATTTTTGTTCTTCAAGGCATCCAACCCAGCAATTTAAAATTGAACAAAAAGATTTGAGAACAAGGAAATTTATTCCTTCATTCTATCAGATTTATACCATGACGTAAAAGAGTCATCGTTGTTCTATCCTATTTCTTATTCAGACTTTGAATTCTAAATTCAAACTATTAAAGTCAAACTTAGTCTAAAGAATGGAGAATTCAAAGCTTTAAATTTAAATTTTAAATAACTACTAGATTTTACCAGCTTCCTGGAAAATTAATTAATCTGTCAATTAGCTCAAAAATATCAAAAATTCAGAGCGCATTTTGTAGTTTGTGATATTGTTTTCAATTTTTCTGGCAGTAAATTAACTGTCATTGGCACTGCAACACTGAAACAAAATGTGTGAAACTATTTTTTAAAAGTTGTATCTACATAACCCAATTTAGATATGGCAACCTCCACTTACTATAAGTCATCGGTATTGATATAAATTTGGTCGGGAAGGATAATAAATGACAGAAATACCAGTAATTAATAGTGGTATATTATTCGATACGAGGTTAATTATTATGGTTATAATTTAAAATAATGAAAGTTTGACAAGCGAGCCGGAGGCGAGTGCCGCAATCATTCATGTGCGAGTAATTGCCATGTTAGACTCAAAGTCGAACACGTATTTCCGAATTCGTAGAATACTCTCGATTTTACTTTTTTTTAATTCCACTCTTTTCCCCACTATTACGGCTGCTTGAAACCAGCCCTACTCGTACTTTGCCACATCCTAGTTATGCAAGTAAACTGTCAGATTATTATTGACTTCAGGATAATGTTTTTATAAACATTTAATAGAGAAAGAATAGATCTACAGATATGCCTTTTTAAAATTTTAAAAATTATGTTCTATCATGAGATATAACCATGTAAAGTTTGCATAAATTGGAACACTCCCCGTCTCGAGCTGCTACTCCCCGCTACCTTACTTCTTGCCTTCACAACACTGTATAGTACAGCATTGAGTGTTATCTGTCTATCCTATTAATGGTACACCACCAATAAAATTTTCGTATAATTCAGCTGGAATGTGTGCTTAACTTCTAACTCCTGCTTTAGTCATGTGGGAATCATTGGTCAATAACTCATTTCTATTTGCCTTTATCCATCTTTCAACTCATACAAATAAGCAAGGAGCCTGGGTGATAAATATTTGCTCATTATTGCGTTGGACACGGGACATGGTGTTCACACTCTCTAGTACAAGTGGTGCAGGAAATTACGCGCTACGTTCGTGTCACGTGGTCACGTACACGTACACGTACTGTTCCTGCTGGTGCAAACTATCCTCCTGCTTGTGAGAACTATATGATTTATTTTTTATTTGTGATTGGTTAGACCAATGCTGTTTTTGGTTTTACACAAGCTAAAGTGATTACCTATTACTTTAGTTTTATGCAGATAACAAAATTGAAGAATTGCATTATGAAATTAAAATATCTTTTATGCAACTAAATTAACAAACTAAACTATCGTCAATAGTTGGCTATTCAACTTCTGAGTTTCTTAATTTTATAATTTAGTTGCTGCACGAATCCCACCAGAAATAAATAAAATTTAGTACCTTGCTAATTACAGTTTAGGTGATAAAGATATTGAAATATAAATTGAACGTTGGAAATTACCTTGAGATTTTCTGAGCTTCTGTAGACTCACTGTATTTTGTACTATGTACTTCTCAGACTTTTATTTTCAAGCTTCCTAGTTAAAAAGAAATTCGAGTGGGATATTTTCTCTTTTCCAGCCATGTTTTCCAGTTCGCGAATTTAAAATATATGTGATGTGACAGTGAGTGATTGACAGTTACACAGTGAGCAAAAAGCGTTCATCATATTTTAAACGAAGTTGTCAAGTTGCAGTATAATTAGCTCTTTCATTCTAACAACTAAAATGGGTTATTATGATAAAAGATTTTCGATTGTTGAAGTTTTTCTCACAAATAAAACAATAAATAAAAAAGCTTCACCGTATTCTCAGTGGGTAATCTTTCCTTCCTTTGTTAAATGTTGTTAAACGTATGTGTTTATGATAAAATCTGAATTTATTTCATTTTTAATATAGCGTGCATTATAATTCAGAACAATTAATATCATTCCAAGCTTAATATTCCACAGTTTCCAGTTTGTTAATCTGCTTTTTAATAAGTTTTGTCATTTATATTTTTATTTTTAGCTTCGCGTAATCTCACTCCAAAATTAAATTTAGCTTTTAATTAATTAGAACAGAAATATAATTGTACAATTTTTCTTAGGTACTAGATCATTTATATTAAGTGAAAACATTTGCAAATAGCGATTAGCGATAATGTCAACCTTAGCTCTTTAAATAATAAATCATTATTTAAATAGGATATTTTTTTACTAGAGGCAGTAAAATTACTTTTCAGGAGTTACAAAAGCTCCGCAAAATCGTAGTGAAAAGTACAACTTTAGCTTCGCATTTTTCGCACAAATCAGAGCGCTACCTTTGCGCACTATCACTGACGAGTATTGCCGGATTTACCCGAATGTCAGGTTACTGTAACCACCATTTTTTGTGTCGACATTTTACTAAATATGTAGTAAATTAATGAAATTTTGAAATTTCATAAAAAAATGTACCTAATATATTATGTGTCCCGGCTGTAATGATATTATTATTATACTCACGTAGTTATTTTTCTCGGCTAGCACCTTGAAAGATAATACTCCACATTTATTACTGATAATCCGTCTTTACAGCCTAGATAGGTATATAAATAACACTTCAGCTCAGGATTTGTTCATAATAAATTAAATAATCTAAAATTAATACCAATAAAAACGAAGGTTACATTATATTAAGTTATTATGGTCCAAATGCTTAATGAGAGAATTCTTGAAAAATCTGTTTTTTCCTCTGGTCTAACACTTATATTCAATATAAAGGTTTATCTTAAAAATTGCGTCTCTTATAAAAAAAAACTCGTCTCCCTATTTTCTAATTGCCCAGAAAACTCTCGATTTCCCTTTTTTTTCTATCCACTCTTTTCTTCACTACAACGGCAGCCCGAAACCAGCCTGAAACTCGTACTTTACCGCATCCTAGCTATGCAATGTTATTTTAAAGTTGAAAAATAATGTAAAAGTGTTTTCGTTTCGAGTAAACTGTCAGTTTATTGCTGACTTTAAGATAATGTTTTGATAAACATTTAATAGACATAGAATAAATCTACAGATGCGTCTTTTTAAAATTCAAATTGAATTTCGATCATGAGATATAACCGTGTGAAGATTGCATAAATTAGATATTTTTATAAGTAACTATAATTTATTTACTGAAATTTTATAAAGGGTCTACTGTTAATTAATTCTTCAAGTATATATTCCTTTTTACAATAAAATTTTACCATTTTTGTTCTGGCCACCAAACACTCGCTACGTTTGGTCATCTTGTGCTAGATAGACAAATTGAAGAAATTGAAAACTTTACAAAACAGTTATAGAAACCGAAACTCTTGTTAAAAAAACATACATCCTTGCGTATCTTCTCTCCTTCCATGTGCGTTCGCATGGCATGTGTTAGCATTTGCGATTCATTGCCCCTAAAAATAATGGGGCAACGTTGGCCTACGTAAGTGCGGCACCACGCTGGATGCGGCACGCGGTGCCAGGCACTTCATGTTACCGTTCTGTGTTTCGAGGTTTGTCCGCAACGCGGCGCTGCGATAACGAGGGAAACTTTGCTAATCTCCACAAACCGCAACATTTTTACCTTGGACAGTTTTTCATTTATGATAAATCTTTACTGTTAGCTGTAAATTATTGTTAAATATTTAATACAGTGGTTTAAAGTTAAACAACATTAAATTTTACTTCTCTTATACACGCTTATGGAATAGAGGCAGATATTATAATCAATTACACATAACCCATGATTAAAACAGGGTGGTGCGCTTTAGACGATCCACCCTTAATAACTTGGGAATGGATTGTGATAAGCATACCCGGTTGGCGCTATATGTCTTAACATCTAGGGGGGCGCATTTTACTAATATCTTTGTTTTTTTTAAATCACTCATCTGACCCCCACCAATCTCAATTTTAAAATCTTAAAATTTAAATAAAAATTTATTGACATGACTGTGTAGCATTTTTCAAGAGTTATCATTTGATATGCAACAAAGAGTATATTGCCATTTAAGATTTTAAAATTGAGAGAGGTAGGGGTGAGATGAGTGATTAAAAAAACTAAAATATTAGTAAAATGTGTCTCCCTATCCTAGATGTTAAAACATATAGCGCAAACTGTGTATGCCTATCACAATCCGTTTCCAATAAGTTATTAAGGGTGGATCGTCCTAAGCGCACCACCCTGTATAAATAATATAATAAACAGAAGGCTCTCCCAGGGTGGTTTTGCTAAGATCCTAGGGGCTTACGTCGACGACGGTCTAACGTGGTACATGCAAGTTGAACGTCTGTGCAGTAAACTGGCATGCATTATTTTCTTATTTAGAAACTTAAAAACCAACCTAGACACAGACAATCTAAGAGTGGTATACATGGCCCTTTTTCACAGTCATCTATCATATGCAGTGATACTATGGGGAAATTCTTCTCACGCTATTAAAGCATTCCGCATGCAAAAAAAGATTGTGCGTTTAATGGTCAATGCACAACCTAGAGAGCATTGCCGACAAATATTTATCGATCTGAAAATTATGCCACTACCGTGTATATTTATTTACACGTCGTTATTAGAAATACATAAAAACAAAGAAGTTTTTCCAAAAAACGGTGAAGCTCATCACTACAACACCAGATCACAAAATCAACTAAGCAAAAAACGCTTCAGACTTGAGATGTCAGCCAAAAATTCAATTAATATTGATCTATATAATCATTTGCCTGAAAGTTTAAAAGATCTCACCTACAATACATTCAAAAATAAAATTAAAAAATATTTATTAGATAGGTACATGTTTTTATTCAGTCCAAGAATTTTTAGACAAGCAAATTTGCCTCAGCTAAGCCAGTGCTACTGCCTTGAATTACACTGTAATTTACAAATAATTTATAAATTAGTATCTTAATTTACATTTTGACTTACCATAAGTTGTAATTGTACAAGAACATGGTCAATAAACATTATTATTATTATTATATAATTTGGTGAACCTTGTATTAAACTTATAGATCCTAGGAGCTCCCTTTTAAAAAATCAAGAGGGAAAAAGTATGGGAGTATTGTGTTTTGATTATTAAGGTTATGTGAAATAAATCAATTTTTGAATTAAATCTTTTATATCACAAAAAAAAATCTTCTAAAATATAACACAAAGTGATAATTTTTTAGTAAATTTGTTGTCCTATCATATGATTCGTTAATAGTACATACCCACTTGAATCATCCATGGGATGTTTAAAAATATCTTATTCTTGTTCTTTAAGTGATATTACTTAAGGAAGGAAAAATAAATTACTGGAAGTCAGTCACAAAATTTCTCATCATCCAGTCAAGAAGTTTTCATGACAGATATTACTATACTAGCCTTATCCAGACAACGATCAAAAATTACACACTCGATACAAAACATCTCAGAGAATTCATGGGATGCAAATTATTTACATTGGAATGTTACGTAAATAATGTTACAAAGGGCGGATATTAGCAATCGCTAGGATGTTAGTGGGCAAAATAGCAAGTAACAAGCTAGGGATTTTATTTTGTCAAGTGGGTATGATAAAAAATAATCAATTCTCGTGGTATTACTCTTAGTAAGATTTGTAGTTCCATTTTGTTCCTGAAAAAAAATGGTGTCATGTCGTTTTAGATACAAAACAATGAAACATTCAAATGTAAAGCTATAAATTTTTTACACTCAAGGAATCACGTGACACACATTGTAAGTTTTGCAGGAATTTATGCGATGCGCAACGCGCTGCCAAAACATTTTATATCCAAACAAATATGAGTGTCACTTCTCTCTTACTTCGCAAAGAAGTTTTTGCAAGTTTAAACCATTTGCATAGTTTAAATTGCTGAGTAGAACACTAGAAGGGTTAATAGCTAGTTTCTTTGCATTTTTATGGATGCATTTTTCAGCTTCATTTAAAATGATCCTTATCGTTGTAATTACACTTTAAGAAAATTCTCGACAAATTTATTTACTGGTGGTGTTTTAATTCAGGAACTAATTTTTTCTTTTTGTTTTATTTGGAATAATAATAAACATAATGGTTTATTAAGTTAGTTGATGAATAATTTACTGGAACAATAATTTTATGATATGAAATACAATACTATATTCATATTTTTAACAATCATTAAATACAATTATAAAATTAATGTCAAAGTATGTGTTTATTATTAATCCAATAATAATTATGATTCAATCAGTAAACACAAATAGTTTATACGCATGTCAATTTTAAAAAAACACTATATAGGTAACTCGTACAGGATCTATATTATAAATATCGTATCATACCTATAGACATAAAGGAGGTTTGGTTTGGAAATCATACATCTTAAGGCGATCCTCTACCATGCTCAGAAAACAGTCAAAAACTATGACGTTGCACGCTATACTACACCGTTTATTGTTTTGTTAAACATAATAGTAACAAATAATTTATGGTAGAGGGGCCAAATAAGTTTGGTACCAATATTTTGTAAAAAATGCAATATTTGTAAAGATGAGAGTTTACGCCCGCCACTCTACAAATTTGATTTATTAGTGAATTAACTTAAAATTTGAATAATGTTGTGAACAAAGCTTGGATTTGCGAAATAACCGATGGAATTTATCAAATTAGTTTTAAAATAGAAGATATTTGTTTCAAAAATACTTAACCTAGCTACTAGTTTACTTTTTATGATGTTACTATACACTAGTATGCACTAATATTTGACCATACGATACCTAATATGAAATGTTAATTAGGTATAGGTACCTACATAAATAATTAATTATGGTACAAACGCAGACATAATGTATTATTAATTTATTTAAGCACAAATTTTAGCATTCAGTTGAGTATGTTTATTGCCGCATTTAAATAAAATACTTATGTCTATATTCAAGAGAACAAAACGTTTTCCAACAACTAAACGAGTAGGTAAAGAACATATATAGGTAGATATAAAAAGTTACCGTTTACTAGATAATTCAGGATTAATTTAAGAAATATCAGAAAATCAGCTAGGTATTCTTTTATTTATTAAATTAAATGTTTTAAAAATATGAGAACAATTATTTAAGTAATAATAAACTTAATACAAAGATTTTAGTGTATTTTGTAACTAAAAGCGCATTTTCCAATAACACTATACTTGAATGAAATTTAATTCATTGCAACCGACCAACGCTCGAAGTACAAGTTACGAGTACATACAGGGCTATAAAAAGCATTTGTTTAATGCCGTTGTTATCTAAGTGTCCGCGAATTCGGAAATGATAGGAGGTATCAACGCTTCGATTTCACGGTACCGCTCATAAATATCAATAAATGATACATCCAATCACGTAGATACGCTTGGCGCAGACACGGAAAAAGTTCACTGCAGAAAATTAAATGAAAACAAAAAATAGCATATGAGGTGGAGGCGAAAAAGCTTTATACTAATTATTATTCAATAACTATTACACTGCTTTTCTTCCGATATTGGTTCACATGGAAATATTCTTGTGCAATTTAACTTACAGGTCAAAAATTATTTCTCAGTCCAGTCGTCATTATTTTAGTAGATGCTTAACAAAATTAGGACAAATAATGTTGTCAAATCGCACAATATAATAGATATTTGTCCAACTAGAGGGGAAAGCGGTTCTTTCCCCATTCAAGCTCGAAGTTTGTGTCACGAGCGAAGCGAGTGAGGCAATCGAGCGAGAGTGGAAAAAGAGCTATCCTCTCATGTTAGACACGCCATTTTTTCACGACATATTTAAAAACATTGTAAATGTAGAAGAACATAATAATAATATAACATAATTGCCATCTGTCAGACTATTTTTTAAAAACAATGAAATGTTTCACCTACTTGCATTTTTCATTAACTATCTTTGGGTATAATTTATTTCTACATGTCATGTTTTTTCACTGTCAATTATTTTTTACTGGTTTCGAATTTTAACAAACATAGTTAAATACGGGCATTAATCTTTTAATATAAAAATAAAATTAAACGTTGCTAAATTGGCGCACCGATTTACTCGTAGAATAGATAAATGAGTCTAAGCTTTTTAGTTTGATGCTTGAGCACGTGCATGCAATAGTGTTAAATGTTCTGCGTGTTGATTGGTGCGCAGATTCGCCATGTAGTTTATATTTTTTACTGTCCAATAATCATAATTTACCTCAAAATTTTGTAAATAAAATACCATGCAAGTATCTTTTTTATGAAATAGCATCAGATAATCTTTTCTCAGGCATTGCATTCCTTAAAAGTTGTACTTGCAGATTTTCATGGTGCTGAATTAAATATTTTTTATGTTGATTCTTTAAAAAATACATTGTATAGTGTTTTAAAAGTACATATTGTAATTAATAAAGAATTACCATCATAGGTAGTATTTGTAGGATAAGAAATATTGTAAAAGGTATAACGATTTGTCCCAATTTTGTAAAAAAGAGTATTTCGCACCTACTTATCGACCAGCTGAAAGTAAATACTGCATTGCATTTTGCATTGCTTAAAAGTTTTACTATGCAGATTTTTATGGTGCTGAATTAAATATTTTTTATGTTGATTTACTTCTTTAAAAATACATTGTATAGTGTTTTAAATGAAAATATTGCAATTAATAAAGAATTACCGTCATAGGTAGTACCTATGTAGGATAATAAATATTGTAATAGGTATAACAATTTATCCCAATTTTGTAAGAAAAAGTCTTTCGCGCCTACGTATCGACCAGCTGATAGTAAACACTGCAATGACGTCAGGTGCACAAGCTTTATTTCGTAAAGTATCTGCTATCCCAATAGAATTCCCCTATATGTATTTGGAAAATCTATATTTTGCTTCAACCAAACAAAATAATAAAGATAAAATATAATAATCCACGATCACCGCTGTCACCTTATAAAATAAAATATAGATTAGATAGACTTCCACGCGTGCGTCGCGCGCATTTTTTCGACTTTCTTTTCAGCGATGTTTAACGGATTGTTGTTAGGCGGAAAGCGTAACGACAGACATTAATTTGGTCTTTTTACTGCTGGGCCAGTGCCAAGTGCGCCTCGGTCCACTTGCTCGTCCGACGGGACTTCAAGCTGACTTATTGAGCTTAATACGAAGCTTTACCTCTCTTCTGTCCGTGCCTCGTGCGTTGAGTCTTGGGGAGAATTTCTTGCTGCTACAGCGGTGCCCGATACTACTCATGTGGAGCGACGTTACTTTTCATCCCGTGCGTATTCTTACCAGCTTCCTTATACTCGTTATTAAGGGCTTACCCAGCTAGGGGCAGCTGCCCCCCTAGTAGAAAAGAAAGTCTATGATCTTTGCAAACCTAGTTCGCATCCCGCCCCGCCACACGAGCAGACTTATTCAATTGAGGTTTTCATGATGTTTTGGATTTTTTATATGTTCATCTATATATTAAAATATTAGACCCGTATTTTTTCTTTTTGCCTAAAAGTTGCTAATAAACCAGAAAAAAATTCATAAAGTTTAAAAAAATAGGTGCCGCGAAAAACGATGCGTTGTGTGACGATGTGACGTCATCGGCCCGAGTACGATACGTAGATCTTACCTTATTTCAACACAGGTCCGTCATCCATTCCGTAGTCAAAACGACAAAAAACGATCTTACACGAACAAATCTACTGACGATTTGGTTTCAATATGGTCTACGTCACATGGCGCATTTTAATGCTCCTTTCAAAAGAGTTACATTTTCATTTCGATAAAATGGTAATAAATCTATCAAAATTAACAATTATTATTACGTTACTATAACTTATATATGCTGAAAATTGATATTGAATAAGTATTTGTTTAAAAGCCGTAGGCTTGGAAACCCCCCATTCAGTATCAGTTTGAACAAAGCCAGAACGTGTAATTATTATTGACTTATAGGAAGTGAAATCTCAATCGCCATTCGCAGCTATTCTCCTTGTACCCGAAGACGCCATATGACTCTGAATTCTGAAAGCTTAGCGTTAGGTACACGAGATAGTTCCAGACCTTTCTAGAATAGCCTACTTAAGACATAACCGGAGCGTCAGTTGCATTGAGTAACGAGTTGTTAATAACTAATAAGTTATGAGGAACTAATATAAGTTGACTCCCCCCTCACCCCGTAGTTCAAATGTGGGGTGCGTCCTTGCTCGTAATGAGATAAAGTATAACATAGATGGCAGCACGGAGCTACTATATACTTAAGTAAAAATAAGAAGACATAAGCATAATTTTCTAAGTGTAATTATGACTTCTCTGGTTATGGTATAATGTTGAAAATCTTAAGTAAGTGCAGTGAAGGAGGCGTGAAAACAACAATACAAATGCAATTTTATTAATGCCCACAAATCAACTTTTTTAAATAAAATATCTGTGTACAATAACGCCAATTCTACAGTCATTACCCCTACATACTGGATTGCACCAGGTGTACCTTCATAACAACCAATGTCTTCTACAACTTGAAGTCAGATATTCTCTAACATCAAATATTAATGCTACACAGGTTACACGTGCAAAACTGTGCTTTTCACAAGTCTGTTATAAATTTTTAATGATAATTGTGCTGATATAGAGATAAAGAGTTTGTTGGTAAATATTTTTTTCCATAGATGTTGTCTTTTAGTAATGTTTGAAGGGTCGAGTATTACTATGTTCAGTTTTGAATTTACCAAAAATTATAAGCTACCGTGTGGATTATATGATTGTATGCAATAACGCCAACGCATGAATATGAAAATAACTACAAGCGATATTGCTAGATCATAAGCAATATGTATTTTAAAAATAATAAGTAACCAAAACTGAGGAACCGTAAAATAAGAGGAAAATGTACCGAAGAAAATGCGCAGCGTGCCATAGCAGCTGACTAAAGAAAAAAAAATACATTTATATCCTTAAAGTATAAATAAGAATATACATAAATTATAATAAATGTACAATTCTAGTATAATTTAAAATAAAAATTTCAGATTCTGATAAAATTATTTGATTGTTTTATCGGAAAAAGAAACTATGGCGTTATTGCAAACCCTCTGTTGGCAATATCGCCAACTTGCATAATTTTAGAAAAATTATAATAAAATGTGCAAGCATTAAAAAATAATATACCTTCAATATGATATACTGGGTAATTGCACATAACATAACTTAACATAACTTCCTGATAGAATTTTTTTTTAAATCAGTGAGTTTAAGTTCAGTTTTTGAATATTTTACAATGGATATCTGACTAACTATGAATGGAATAAAGTTGAATTATTATCAATCATGGAATGGTAAGAAGTAAGGTAGGTGCAGGTAATAAGGCCTAGCTAAGGGAGATTTAAAAAAAAATGAAAACTATTTACTTGAATCAACAAATTTGAATGTTAATTAAACCTAAACATCAAGTGCTGTCGTATATAAACAAAAAATGGCAACTTCTGCCGTAAACAAAAAGACAATTAAACATTTAAAAAAAACCTCTTCAGTAGGCCTTATTATACTATGGTAGGATAATAAGGCCTAAGACTTTAAAATACGTAAATAAAAAAAATAGGATTTTTATATTTGGTAATTGAGATCAATAATAATTAATAATTATTATGCATTATTCAAGCTAAAATTTTAAAATTAACAACAAATTTCTTTGTTTAATAGCCATCAGGACACCCATTCGGATGATATCTTATTATTCGAGCCGCGCGATCGTTCCTCAAACTCAATGACTTCGCACTGGTGACAGTATGCGAACTAACATGTCGCGACAGGTTTGAGGCGCCATTATATGAATGTCAGCTACCTACGAGGGTGACTTTGAGCGATAACAATAATTTTAAATTGTATTTTTGTTACTTAGGCCTTATTAGCCGACAGGCCTTATTACCCGCACATGCCTTATTAGTTAAAAATTTAGTAAATTTATGAAATTCTGTATGTTACCTGTGGCTCAAAACTGTGTGATTAAAAACCCTGGAAATTAAAATTGCGAATGTTTATAAATTCTTTTAGTTCCGTATTCACACTGTAGGTATTATTAATTTGATAACTTGTTTCATACTGATAAAATAATATTTGTATCGGCTTTTTAAATCTGAATTCTCAAGAAGCGACCTGGTCCGTCCGAGTTTGCTATTCTGAAACGCAATCTCAAGTACTTGAGACGAAAACCAATTAGAAAACCAGTCCGAATACGCACAGGACAAAAACGAACGCCACCCTTATGTGGATAGGAAGGATACTCGCTCTACTACTCTTTCGAGAATTCGGGGATTGAATTGCTCGGGATCTGTTTGCTGACCTTCAAATGAACTTTCTTATTGAACATCCCCTAAACGAATTAAATTGCTACAATCTGCATTGCATTTTAATTTTGTGATGTCGTCAATGCTGCGATTAATTGTATTATTCCATTGACGCCATTTTCGAATGGTGTAGGTTCCTTTTCTTTTTATTGTCAAAAGCAGTTTTTAATCTAGATTCCTTTAGTTATTCCAGTCTAATAATTCTATTCAAATAGTTCTGACGTTCTGAGGTACTAAAACTTTGTTTCATGCTTCATGTTGCTTATGATTTAGCGCTACTTTGTACTGTTATTTCCAATTATTGGAATTGAATCTTATTTCTAATTTCAAATTTTCCTTTAATGCTTTGAAAAACTTTGAACAAAAATTCAATCCCATTTTGAACTTGATGTTAATAAATTCAATATAGCATTCCATGTAAATGTCGTTTCTAGTGAGTGAGGATATGGAATTTTACAAATGCAAAAAACACTTAAAAAGTGTCCCTGGTATATCAAATCTAAAACTATGAAATACATTATTCTTGGAATACATGAATAATATCGCATTGAAATCACAGATTAAAAACACTTTTTATTCTAGTTGTAATTTTAAAGCGTTTTTTTTTCATTTGTTCCAAGCATAACTTATCCAGCTTTAATCTCAGATTTAAATTAAATTATTATAGCGGGCAATATTAACATTTAAGCTTAATTCACATAAGCATTTAGTTTTAAGGTTTAGATTTATGTTTACGTTTAAGAAAGTTTGAATTCATCTAACTAAATATTTAGTTATGAATTGCAATGCAAACCTTTAAACTAAATGCTTATGTGAATAAGGCTCAAAATTAAGATATTATTTGTATTAAGATCTCCATTAACAAAATACCTAAAAATTATAAATTGAATTAAGTCAGTAGCTGCGCGGGTTTATGCACAGCTCTCTGCATGTGATAACGTAGTAAACCGGAGTTCTGTGTGATTCAAGACCCTCGACCGGCAGTGTGTGATTGTCCTTAAATTATAAAACATCTTGCAATTAAAACCGTATTCGTATTCTTAAATATAGTCCTGGTTGTAAAAAGAATATCTTTGAATTTGAAAAGTCGTCGCACTATAAGAACACCTAACATTCTATAATTGGGAGTAAATTCTGTTAAATGGTTATCAGCAAAATTAAAAAAAATAACATTAAAGAAAATAACATTAAGCACATTTATTTAGGAGTAGATATTATTTATATTTATTAAGTTCTTTTGAAGAGCACACCAACAATGTAGTATTTCATTTTCAAATACAGAATACTACAGTGGTATCCTTCTAGTTCGGTTTGGAAAAATAGAACCCGTTATCTGCTACACTGTGCTCTGTTTTACTTTCCATAAACATTTTACTGCTTAGAATTTGTTCGGAAAATCTCAGAATAGTTCTGAAATAGATACTCCAATAATTGATGAAATCCATTCTTGTGTATCCTCATAAGAAAGTTTTATGACTGCGCTAAATATTCATCGAATTTTCGTTAGTTGGAATTGAAAACAAAATTTATCATTGCGCCAAATCCGCAAGCTCAAGGACATCTAGATATATATGCAAAGAAGCAAAACAAAAGAATGGAGGATGACGTAAAATTTATGAAAGTTTGTTTAGGACTAAAACTGCTGTACTTGCGCTACTAACTACTGCATTATCTTGTGTCCTATTTTACTGTGATACTAAAATGAGATAAAAACTACATCATAATTTTGGTAGTCCTTTTTGTTGTTTTATATTTATTTATTTGCGTTCGAAGTATTAAGGTAAGGTTTATTGATTTTAAGAAAAGGTGAAGTACATTAATGGAATATTGTAACAGTTATTAATTACAAGTGCAATTAATTTTGGAAACTTTGTATAACGAATTTAATAAAAGTTCAACAGAAATTAACGACTTGCATAGAATTTTTAATATGTATTTTGTACAAAATGTATACTTCGACAAATCATTTGTGATTAATTTCTAATCATAGATTTATGGAAACAGGAAATAACGATGTTGAATGATTCCAACATCCTTGACGTCTAGCTTTCATCCATTTGATTTATACCTCAGTGCCATCTGTTTAAAAATAGATATCGAGTTGAGTTCAACGTCTTTCACGAAGAAAACTATATCTTTCATCAAACATTGACACTTCTCACGCCCAGTCTCACTGTTTTCTTTGCAATGCACTTTCCCTACAAAAAGATTGTGTCTTATACGGTGCGTGATACAATAGTTTATAAAATCAATCAACATAATTCGACGTTGTTTATGTAACGGAACAACCCTACAAGCACAAGCTGAAATCTACTTGTCATGTCGAACGATCAATATAATAAGATATAGATTGAGGCAAGGTAAAGTTCATCGTTTTTGGGAAGAACGGTTGAAAAAGTACTCGGAATCTATAATTATGATTAGTTGTGAAGAAGCGGAAAAAATATGATCAATACAAAATGAAGGGTGAAGGTTGCACGTTAGCAGCGAAGGGGTAGGTGTAGAGTTTGACGTTAGGTATATTCAGTGCTGGATTTACTAGTAGGCCAACAGAATCAAAAATTGACCTTACATTAATCATAATTTTGGACTTTTACTTTCGTTTTAGTAATACTTATTTGCACAATAATAATTTGGATAAACTTAAAAGATCTGTATTAACACAATTTCATAATCTATATTTTTATAAATATAAACTTTGATAAGTACCTACAATTTCGATACAGTTTAAAGAGTTTATATTAGTTTGTTAGTAGTTTATATTGGAACCATAAAACAGACGATTAATATAATTTAAATTAAGAAACATAACATTGTTTAAGTTTTCTTGTACTTGTATATATTGATATTGCAAAAGTTTTAAAATATAAATCTATGTTTGTGCTTAATGAAACTGCAGGTTTTATTACGTTTTGTAGGCGTAAAACTATATTGATATTGAACTTCAAATAGTTTTATATTTTCTCGTGCCTTTATTTGATATTAAACCCATCGAACTATATACTTGAACATTATATTGTGTTTCAAATAAAATTATATAGTAATTGGTCATATATAGATTACAAGCAGAAGTCATTTTTCCTATGAAAATGGAAGATTACGATATTGGTATTTTGATCCTTAGCTTTTAATGTAGTCCTACATACATAATACAAACACAATCTGAAAATGAACATCAAATGGAAGGAAAACCATCACTAGATTCTCCTATTTTTTATGTGCGGTTTCTTTTCTATTCTTTATTAAGATTGAAAATCCGTCGATCATAGGTGTGCGTGATTTCGGTGTGAGGTGAGACCAATGCAGTCAAATAATGAAAAATTTAAAATATGCACTAAAATGCAGTAGTATGACGTCAAAAATATAATTTTTCTTGAGACTGGATTCTTTTACGTGCGATTTTTCAACAATTTTGCGGTGACGCATAGTTTTTATTTTTTTATAAATACCTCAAATATTAAAGAAAACATATTCGTGTTGTTTGTTATGATAAATATTTTCTAATCGTTTAGTAAAACTATTCCTAACCTCCTTATACGCAATGCATTTTAGCGTGTTCTTTCAATTTTAATTTTTATTCAAATTCTACGACTTGTAATGAATGTTGTATATTAATTTGAGTCATATTTTGGGTTGTGACCACCCATGGATATACTAAGATAGGTATTTGGGACTCTAGTTTAGTTTAGTCTTTACCACTACACACCACTACCACTACACATTCTACATAGGCCTGTGGTTAGCTCAGCGGTAGAGTGTCATCTAACCTACAATAATACAACTGGACCCGAGTGGTTGGATGCCACTATAATAACATGTACTATTCTGTAATTATTGAATGGTGACCATAAAAAAACTCCACTTTTTTAAAAATTTTCCCGCGGTTATCTACCTTCTTTCAGGGTAAGAATCTAGTGGTACCATCCTTCCTGCTTAAGGTCCATAAATACCCTAATCCGATGCTGGACAGGGCATTCGAAGTCTTGTGTACACCTACAAAAGGTAAAAAGTATCACAGCTGAATAGCCACACGACTACGTCCACGCGTTGGCCGCTGGAGGGAGGCCGGAGCACGTGAGCGGCGCTCGGGGGCGGTCGTGAGCACTCGGGCGCCGCCGGCGTCGCGTCCACCCCCTGCCATGGCCACCGCCACCCTGATCGTCTAGCATGCGGTCTACTCCGAAGCTTGCATTGTGTATCGCGTATGTGTCGACAATGCTTGTCTACTTTTCAAATAGTATTGGCATTGGCCGCGTGATTGCAACCACGCGGTGAGTGAGCGTGGCCACGGCGTGAGTGCGTGAGTGCCGTTGTCGTGGATTACGCGCTCCGAACAGGATTTGAATTCTGCGCAAGTTTTGCAAAGTTCCCGAGAAGTTTGTGCGCGCGTGGTGCGGTGTGTGCGTGTGTGCAATGTTTTAAAGAAATTTCACGTTTTTATTTGTTTGATTGATTCAAATATCAATAATAATTTCATTATACTAAACGTTTCTTGTCAGTTAACTTCACGATTGCACGAATGCCAGAAATTATATTTAAATTACTAAACGTTTTTATATATTATTCTATCATTACTATAGTCCAGAGGACACTGTGAGAATATTATTTAATCAATACGATACAGGTAACGAGTAACGTACAAAACATCTATTTTAAATGAATTATAAAACATCTAGTTAAACTTTTCAAAACTAACATAGGTAGTGTAACCATTTATTTTTTTATGAAATCAGTACAAGACTTATCTATTATATAGTATTATTGACATGTCAGGGAAATAATGAAAAAATATATCAATACCTATATATTTTTGAGTATCAACTATTATTGAAAAGAGAAATCAAAAAAGAAATGTAAGAAGAAATTTTTATAAACGTTTCACTTATTGTTCATTTTTGTGATGAATTTGCATAGGTAATAATACTTGACAAACAAGTTGTTCTTTTCTTAAAGCTTTAGCCTGGTATCAGAAAAGAAAATCAGTACATTTAGTACAAAATATTCTTAAAATTGTTTATCAGTATACAATGGTTTGAAAATCAGTACTGTACTGACAAAATCATTAGATTGAATGTTTTTGAAACCCTAGACTAAAATGAATCCCCGTTTTCTATTATAAATATTTTTTGTCACTGTATAAAAGTGGAGATTAAAATATTGAACTGCTGTTCACTGTTTGACATGTAAATAATAGCAAGGTTCCTACCTAATTTTACCTTCAAATTGCCGTGTGTGTGTGTGTAAAGGTGTTCTAAAACAAAGAAATACAATTTATATGCAAATTGCATTAGGCATTTTTTATTTCCCAATAATGAACCTGCGAAAAAACTACATTAGTTGACAACTGTCAGAATAGAAGGAACAGAAATATCGTTGGGAACAACGCAAACATTTTTCATCGTCACTTCCGTACCATTTATGCATTTTTCTTTGTACCTAATTTGGCTATATGCACTTGGACTTTCAAAGTTACCTTATGTTTTATTTATAAACTGAACTAAATCACTGACACATTTTGTTCAAATATTCATCTTACTCTCATTCAATAATACACGTAGGATGAAGGATCGGCTAAATGAAATAAACTTAATTTATCACTTTACCATTGCTCCTATGGTTATAATTTAATCATACATTAATACTTAAATATTTATATATGCAAATAAATTCATAAATATTCATATTCAAACTGAATGTAGATTTAGAACATTTTATTCATTCATGCCATTAACAATATCTACAATATTTAAAAGCAAACAAATTTATAAAGTACAATCAATTTTTTTTGTGAAAATACTCAATTTCCGCAACTGAAACGGCGGACATTATATCAGTTTTTTGTGTCTTTCGAACGAAGTACCTACTGCCTTTGAAGAATGATTAATAACAGACTTATTCTTTTTATCTAGTGCATTCGCCCAGTCATTTAATCATTGTGGTTTAGTGTAAAGACATAGATAATTCCAAATGGTCCACTTGTCGTATTGTCCTGTATTGATGTTCAGCGGGAATATCCGTTAATTTATGTATTGAACCAATCGTAAATTCCAGTTGCTTTATCGAAGAGGTTAAACTTTACGCAATGTAAGAACAGTGGAGCTATCTATTGATTGAAATATAATATCTCTAAGTTTTCGGTATTTTATGTCATCTATAATTTTGGGCGATACTGAAACTAAACTGTTTAAGTGATTCCAACTTGCAGCAACGTAATAAAAGAATTCTCACACTTATTGATCTGAAAATATTACTTTTCTTTGCCAAAGTTATTATATACAAACTTTGATTCCACAAATCATTATTAAAATGTTTAAAAACAATATTTTATGTTGTCTCGTAAACAAGGATATGAATTGTTATTTAATAGTTTAAAAACTAATCAACCTTGACTTTAATTTGCTTAAGGATTAAAATCATATTAAGGATACCGCTCAACGGCATCGTAAAGATGAATAGGATAAGAATATTTTGTCATATTTTTGGCAGTAAATCCTGCACGGTCAGAGATAAGTTCGAGATTTAAGAAGTGCCAAGCGTTGAGGAATGGCTATAATTTTCGCTGTCTGACATGTCCTGTTCACCTTTCAGGAAAGACTAAATTTGATTTATAGTACGAGTCGTAATCGATTTGAGGAAGAAACTTTATAATGATTTTTCAACTGCCCTAACGAGACTTTGATACAAGACGAGCAGTGTTTCGTCAACATGACAAATTACTCGCCATCCAAATGTAATATTTAGTTTCCTTCCGCAGTTATTTGCCACGAACTATTCACAATTGTTCTCTATACGAATTAAATTTAATGTGAAATGTGTGTTGGATTGATATTTTAATGGAAATAAAACGGGGATTGTTTAAATGTCAGATTTGAGCGCCGTTCGCGTTGAAGTTACGAAGCTGGCACGCGAGTGGGCTGAATTTGTTGGCAGTGTTTCTTGCGTAGATTACAGTTAATTCGACGTCAAATTTGTTTCAACAATACTGGGGGTAATATTTATTACTGAAACACTGCATCTATTAAAGTTAATATCCCACAAAATGTTACAACTAAACAAACAAAAATTATAGAGAAGGTCATTCTGAATAATACTCTATTCGTTTTGAATGGAGAATTATTGGGTAAATATTCATCATGCAGCAATTTTGGCGATATTTGTGATGGCCTAAATCTGAGCATCGCTTAACTATAAAGCGTATAACCGTGTTAGCTTCACCACTCCCTTTAATTTATTTATGTAGACTGAAACGTGTAAACTGACTAGCATAGAGAACTATGTGACAGTCTGCCTACGCCTTCTACCCCCGTAATCCAAATAAATTAAAATAACCGCCAAAATATACCGATTCACTATTCACACTCACATTTCATATCCTCATTAACTTGGGAAGTTTCTAATTTAGATAAAAAAGTAGATGAAAATTTTGTAGCTGAATTTAAACTTTTTATTAACTGCAAATGCAATGCAAATATTACTTACAATGTAAAAAGTTAATAAAATTTGGGAATTATAACGGATATTTAAATAAAATACCTTTTCTATAATCAATAATAGACGTAGGTTTTATACATTTTACTTAATAATAATTGACACATCGGTTTTACATACATTAACACAAACATGATACTATTTCTCACAATTAATAGCAGTTCATTACTATACCGAGAGTTTCAAGGTTAAGTATCCTAACTTAAAATATGTATGTAAAAAAAATAAGAAAAAAAATTCATTTGGAGATTTTCTCGCAAACGCTTCGTTTAGGCGATATTGACTTCTGAAGTCACAAATAGGAATTTGAACAATTTTGCAAAAATAAATGAATAAAGGAATAAAAGCGACAAACACAAAAGATCCCTCCTTTGCCTTCCTTGTATTCGTGCTTGGCTGAAACATTTTTAGCTATTTAGCTACACATTGATATCTTACATGCGTGAATTTCAATAAAATTTCAATAAACGAAGCGTTTGCGAGAAAATCTCCAAATGAAATTTATTCTTATTTTACATTCATATTTCAAGTTAGGATACTTAATCCTGAAACACCTTGTAAATCAATTTATTTTTGCTATGTTAACTTTTGGTTTACGATGAACCAACCACAAGGCAAAAACGATTGCAACAGTAGGTACCTACTCTATTCTTAACTGAAATGATATGTACATATAGATACTTACTTGAAAATAAACAATTGCCAACCAATGCATCTTTTCAGACCGTTACTAATGGTGACTATTCTTGGGATTGTATTTTTGCAGGCCGGTACTAGTTTACACTTATGTATGTTGTATTATTTTTCTACATTTAAAATTTTTGCTTTTGTAGATATAATGATATATACTCGTAGATGAAAAATTACTAAAAATTTATTGATTACTAATCTTCTTTCAAGATTACAAAAAATGGTTGATTGTAATATCTTTGCAGATAGAGTTGAAGCGTTTAATGTGCTCGTGCTACAATATCTAGCCTCGGCCTGCAAAAGGCTACTTTCCTTCCTTGATATTAAAGTGAATATTGTCACGTTAGTCATCTTGTCGGCTTTCGACAAGAAATCAATCTTTATTTCTTTCAATAAGCCCTCAATCAATCTGTCTATTTACATATCATTACCATTTTTCCCACAAGCATCCATCTAAAATTACATGTCTTCTTACCAACATAAATATCAGGAAAAGCGGCAAAGGTTTCCGAATAAACGAGCAACAACCTTGCGGCATATTTCAACACCAAAAATATTAAAAATTTAAAAGAGTTTATTTCAGTCGAAATATCGACTTTCCGATCAGACTAAAACACGGAGCAGTTTACATGACATACGCATATGGAAATGCGCTCACATAAAATTCAAATGCGTCCAATGGACTAGGGTTTTATATTTTGAAGGAGTGGGTTCAGGGTTCAGCCTAAGCGTGCCATGCTACACCGAGCATTCCTCGGATTTACATACATTGTATCCTCGTCGGCCAAATGAAATTTGAACGACTAGTGTCTTATGTCCAAGAGCATAAGTGTGAAATTAGTTTGCGCTGGCGCCAGAATAGTTTGAAGTTTGTCCACTGGACGACCGGAACCAATGCTTGACGCGTCGACCCTGACTTTATTGTGTGATCTCTTCCGGACTTTTAGTTGTGTGATAAAATTTCTGTTGATTAAGATGAATTTTTCCGGATATTACCCTCAGATAGATAACATACATTTTCTTTCAAAATGAAGACATATTTTACAAAAGAATAGTGTGTAACCTTTTTCAACGGATATGGAAGAATTTCACCAAACAAAAATTCTTTGTGCGTGCCACTCGTAGAATTGAAAATAAGATTTGAAGTATGACAATGCATGTACCTTTTAATAAATAACAGCAATTTCTTTAAAAAAATATACCAGCAAAAAAGTAGGTAGTAGATACCAAAACATTTTGGCCATTGTTTGTATTAGTCATTATTATTTACTTTTTGTACAAAAAAAACTTTCCCAAATGTGTAGACAATATATGAATAAAAGAAAATGATTTAACGGAGCATAATGTTATAGTTTTTAATTTAAAATATCAAATACTGTAATACTATCCCAAATCATACTGCCCAGAAAATTAGAACGTTACAACGTATTGTACTTGTGCCGGTAGAATTGTGTTTTTATGCAGAACGCATTATAACAACAACAAGAAACATGTTCATATTACAGGCAACGTCAGAAATAGGTCACTGACCGAAAAAACTTCCCTAAGACCTTGGTTTTTACTAGGTACCAAAAAGTGTTTTACTACATTACAATCTAGTAGATTTTAAGGATTTTGCTGCTATTGTACTGCAAATTTTTTTAATATTATTTTTTATGTGAACGTTTATTTGCCATTAAAAAATTTCATTTTCTCATTGAAAATTTAAATTGTGTTGGTCGTCAACATTGAATCTGAACTTTTTATTAGAACTTGATGTCTATCCGTATGGAATATATTGCCATTGGTTATGAATCGAAAATTGATCGGTTAGCTTGTTAACGAACATGATAATGTTAACCATGATAGTAACCACCGAGGTTACTACTATACACTAGCGGTTGTGGTAGTTACCATACCACTACCGCTGAACTGCAACTGATTTTCTGATGTGAGAAATATAATGATACAATAATTACTACATAGTAACGAATATAAATATAACTAACTATAAATCTCAGTGGGCCAAGCAAAACTTAATCCATTATGTAGATTAACTAGGCAATATGTCTAGAGCCAACAAACTTTTTATAGCCTGAACACTATTTCAATGAAAATGAATGCAACAACAAAAATAAAAGAAAGATTGGACTCGGTATAGAAATATTTTATAATATAGAAATGACGTGCTATGTGGTAATGGATATGACGTATAGTAATAATAACAATGCAATCACTTGTGATCTTTTTAGAGATAAATGAGAAATAATAAAATTAAAATATCGCGCAGTTTGTCCTTAAAAGTAAAAGTTTTAAAACGTCACTGTTACTTCTACATACAGTGTTATTGATTCAAAGTAATAAGTTTTGCTGCTTTTCTAAAAATAAATACTTGTTGTAAATTAAGACTTCTCCTTCCAAGTAAACCTGCGTAAATAAATTTTTACCTCTTGCCTTATATTCTATAAGAAAAAGGTATTGTGATGGGTCAAAATTTTCGAGTGTGAGGTCTTGGTAAATAATCACGTTTTAATATCTAGAATACGAATTACGTATTTCCGAGATAATGTTTGTGTGTGTGTTTGTTCGTTAGGCCGTATGTAACCATTTTTTTGTCCACAATAACTCAAAAAGTTGCAAACAGATAACAAGCAAATTTTATAATAAGATTTTAATACGAATCTTAAAAACCCAGTTTTGGATGCAATCCATGAACCGGACTTTTTTAAAATATTTATTTCGGTTCATAATTTATTTATGTTAATATTTTATATTTTAAATAAAAGATTATATATTTTTTTATCTACAATTAATATTTTATTAATTTTTCTGTATATGGTAGATACTCTTTCAGGAATTAAAGTATTATATATAAATTAGAGTTTGAAATTTCAGTACCTTGTTGTCAATGATTTTCTTACATTTTTTACTACATAAAATTTAATTGATTATAACAGTGTCAGTGACACACAGTAAATATATTTTTTGCAGTTTACATAAAATGACTAAACATAACTGTCAAATTCGGTTTCTAAAAAAGTTTCACAGTCACTGGCAACGAAAATGATGGGGGAAAAATTTAAAACAAAATTTGACAAGGGGACTATTCTGCAGTTAAGCCACATATTTATTTATTATACATATTTGTATGAGCAAAAACAGTACAGTATGACGAGAGGTCTTGTGCTGGCCACATCAGATTTTTTAATTCAGTTCATAACAAGCATAGGTAGGTAATTAAGTATTTATATTTAGTCAGAATGATCATAAAAACAATTATACCGTACAGACTTAGAAAATGTATGACTAGAAATAATTTAATAAATCTTTATCTTCATTACAGTAAATTAATTACTTCGGTACAACAATAAACATAAAAGCTCTGAAATGCATCTAAAGAAGTTTGACAGTTTGTTTATAAGTGGAAGGTTCGCGATGAATTTATTTTCGTCGTCTCGGTTGACAATGCAAAGTACAAATCAGGATTAATAGTTGTGACAGAGTGAGGCTGGCAGTGTGCCTACGTGGGGTTGGTTAGCAGGACAGATATGAAACTGAATCGTGCAAACCGCGACAACTGTATCTCTGTCGCGTTGCCGAAACTTCCCAACATCCGAGAGCCGAGACGTAAATTATGATTAAGCAATCAACTCCTCACGGCCAAATCGCAATTTAGATTCCTAATTGCGGACAAACTCAACGACATAATATGTAACATCACACGGGGGAATTTTATACATTCCAATAACAAATCGAATTCAACAGCTCATGAATGTAATCAAAACTAATCTATAATATCTCACTTAACCAAACCAAAACTAATCTGTAGAAAATACAGAGTGATCATGAATGATTGATCGTGCCGCTTCGTTCTGATTTGATCTTTGGCGCCTCTATGTGATTGCGTCCTGAACTAAGCTCACAATTTTCATAAAATGTCGAAAAATGTAGTTTAATTTCAAAATTATTTAAAGGAGCATTAGCTCATAAAAACGTATTAAAATAACAAGAATATTGATGTGTTTCTATTCTTTCTGCTGTACTGAAAGGTTGGCGAGTAGCGGTCAATAATTTATGATATTATATTCTCAGCAGAAAGCTCTGTTCACACAAGAATTCTGTGATGATTTTTTCATGCTTCTGAATCTTGGAAAATTAAATTCATTGCGTTTTGAAGCTATCAATGAATTAGAAATTCTTATTTTCCCAAGACTCATTGATTATTCAATTTAGCTGCGCTGCTATTTGACAGGCTATTCTCACCAGGATTCTTAATGTCAGGATTCAGAAGCATGATAGAATTCTTTAAAAATCCGTGTGTAAATAGGGCTTAACCTTTAGCTAAGCTAACAAAATCTGCGTAAAAACCTAACTGGGGTAACTTGGATCCCCCACAAGATTTAGCGTCATAGGTGTTTATCAGTTTTTTAAAATACAGAAAATTTAATTGAAAATATTGATTAACTTTTTAATACAGTTAACATAAAATGCATGGGTCAGTTAAAACAAAATGCATGTGTCAAAATCTACATAAAATTGAAAACAAAAGCTACATATTTCTTCTAGCTAAATCATCTGTAAGTTCCAAGAGAAATATTCGTCGGCGGCAATCATAGCTTTTTTTGCAATCTAGGTGCTTTTCATCTTAAATAATAAACTAATTAATTGCACATATATCTAACATATTCATAAAAGAACTTTATATTTTTCTCCGGTCGGCTCATTTTCACAAGATAAACTACAGAAAATTAAATCAATGTTTACCTATACCGAAATTACATAAATTTTAAATATTTTATATATTTACAAAGCAATTACAATGATATTGATTGAAAACATAAATTCAGATGTTATTTGACAAATAGTTGGACGCAGTGATGCCAAATTGTTTGGAGCAAAAAGTTATAGTTACATAAACAAAATTGGGTACCCAAGTTGCCCCGCTTAGGCTTCTAAGGGTTAAGCCTAATAATATACATGGTTTCTCACAAGTCCCAAGACGGAGCTATAAATAAGTTTTGAACGAGTGAAGAAAAAAATTGAAAATTTGGTGATCACTAATGCGTTTGGGCCATTGCGAGATCGAAGAAGGTCGACAATTTGAACATTTGTTATACAAATCGTAAACGTGCAAAAACATTAAAATTAAATTCTTGAAAGAATTAAGATATCGGGTTTTGGTTTATGGAGATGTGTTTTTTCATTACCTTTAAAATAAGGTGAAACTTGACACAGGTTGCTATTTAAACATGTTAAAATAGTCTTTCCCTAAAAAATTCCACGTTGTATGGAAGTTCTAAACTATCCAAGAATGAACTCTTTAATGATCCCCAAATTTTCAATTTTTTTTCTTCACTCGTTCAAAACTTATACTTGGGACTTTTAGAAAACCCTGTATGTAGTATTTCGACGTCGTTTGAATTTTAAGAGATAAGCTTCTTATTAATCAGTCAATATTTTATTTTCTATGCAGTGCTTGCATCTTCAGAAAAATTATATTCCAGTTAATGTTGCATTGCATTCGTTTCGGGATTTGAACCAACTGGTTATGTCCCTAGGGTTGTGACTAGACACTCACACTATGATTGTTGTTTTTTTTACTAATGTCACTTACATTACTTTACTAGCATGCGTGTTACAGCCACTTACCGGTACCAGATATCTTTATGGTTGCCAAATTAATTGTAACTTGGACTGGTGACGATAGTACCTTCCGAATCAAGCTAGACTATGAAAATTTCCAACCTGATTCGAACGCACGACCTCTGTATCAGAGCTTGAAGTTCTTAACCACTGTTCCATATCACCGGTTTATTAATTGTATTATATATTACAATGGGCTTAAGTCAGCGCTCTTCAAGTTAGTTCTGTTCTGTTAGGAATACACGGCGAGCTTTTCAGCCAATCCTGGAATATTTACATTTTGTTAAGTGATGAATAATAAATTAATCATTATCCTAACAGAAACTCCAGGCCGGACCGCGCACCCTAGACGACACACTACACTGCGCCAAACTTCGGCCAGGAGTTGGACTGACCTGCTTCTGTCTTAGTTCAAAAACATAGTGCAATTGTGCAATGCAGAGTCAGTAAACGGCAAAAAAGTCATAAATAAGTTACTTGAGTTGGCACTATTTGTTAGTGAATATTTTATAATGGATGTAATTAAAATATCTGGTTTCTATTACAGATTGAAATACTCGGTTATATAAACTAATTAAAACTAGGGCAATTCATAAAATCAAATTGTTCTTTTAATCGAAAATGAATTTTAAATACATCATTTAATAATAATAAGATAATTAGTAAGTTATTTGTTTTTATACTGTTTTTATACACAAGCATTTTAGTAATGCCATATCGGCCATATCTCTACATTTTTGCAATACAAGTAAAATAATGAAGATCATAAATATTACTTTCGCATACGCTTAAAAATAGAAAATGAAGCTTTAAATCAATGTTTTAAAACTTCATAGATTATCTATCATAAACAAAGTAGATCTGTACTTTGTACCAAGCACTGTTGAGCTAGGTATACACATAATCGAAATTGACCGTGTTCACTCTATAGAATCTCATGTGTTAATTTTTGACTGTTAACAATTGTGGATGGTTTATATAATGGAGTATTCACATAGCCGAGCGCCCAGTGTATTTGTTTGGGTAAAGCTTTTTAAACTTAAAAAGGATAGAGAATTTTGTGCAAAGTATTTTTAAAAAGCTTTCGTTGCTTCTGATGAAGGAATGGAGAATTTGGGCCAGTTTGTTTCAATGAGTGCACACATTTTTTACATTTTTGGTATGATTTATGAGCTTATGTATTTAATACATAGACAATGGGTTATAGTGTGCATCTGTGATCTGTGTATTATTAATAATATCGTTTTAAACAAAATTCACTAACTAAAGCAGAAAAAAATTTAAATCATTTCTACAAAATGATGTTGACATAACGCTTAAGGCAAGATAAGATTGAACTTTGACATATAACAATATTTGACAAATTACAATATAATTCATAATGACAGAAATTATAGTTTTTAGGTTTAACATTACGTTTGCACTCCTGAAAGTAAAAGAGTTTAGAATTATTATAACTCAATTTAGATAGTTCTATGATAATTTTAGTTGTGTAGGTATGCGTTAGACTAGTGTATAATCGATATAAAAACTCTCGTATAACAACTAAGTACCTACCTATGCTGAAGAAACTCTAAAAGTTTTTGTACCAATATAAAAAATATTTGATACACAAAATGGACTTTTGCAAGAAAAGTCACATTAGGTACTACCTTTTTAATAGTTGTAGAAAGTGATGAGGCCAATACAAAATGTAAAACTTTAACATTTTTATGTGGCAATTGAAAATTTCTTTAAAAATTGTAAGAAATGTTTTAGCATAGGTATTTTTATTTTATTAACTAGATAAAGTAACACGTATAAAACGTAATACACACATACCTACCAATTTAATTTTATTATGGTAGTGCTCATTTTATAACTCCAAAATCCAAATATGTTTTATAAGAAAATTGTGAAAAGTGTTTTGTAATGCTGCATATTGATAAAGTGTTATTATTTTGCTGGAAATAGAAATTTTTAAAACGAATTTGATAAAGCACAAGAATTTAATTTCCTGTACATTAATTACTTAATCGTTTATATACTATTTTAACATCAGCTCATCAAAAACTTGAAATGTGGCTTTCCCAACATGCAATATTGTAATTTCTAATTTTCTTGTTATTATTTCCCAACTTCCGTTAATTAATCTGCATAGCCAACTAAATTATTTGTTTTTTTATGCCACGTACATTTCCTACAAATAAATCTAGCTTTATATCCGTCATAATAAACTTTTGAACATAGATTGGAATAAATTTTCAGAACTCATAATAATACTAAATTATTTCTTTACGTACTTAGTTATGAGGAAATCATTTCTATATTTAAAAGTTTGAAGATAATGGTATAAAGATAAAACACAATGCAAGTGTTACATATCTACCTGCCTTAGGAAGGTAGTATTCATTTGGAGAAAACAGCCAAGAGTATTATGTGATCTATTGTGGTTCCGAAATTCAGGTTCGAATTCAATCCAAATCCATTATTCCAGTTCACCTGCTCAAATGTCTACCATGTGGTTTATTCGTCACTACCAACCATGAGTTGATGACTCGATGACTGCTGACTGGTAACCGCACAAATGGCAAAATAAATATCTAAACTAGAGTAGCAACAAATATTAGGCATCGTACGAG
Organism: Agonum fuliginosum; assembly: GCA_947534325.1. Lineage (NCBI taxonomy): Eukaryota > Metazoa > Arthropoda > Insecta > Coleoptera > Carabidae > Agonum > Agonum fuliginosum. The sequence continues at coordinate 8,046,399 of OX384031.1, forward strand.
CTTTCAAAGTTGAACATTAGGGGTGTGGGAGGGGAGGAAATGGATTTGGATCACATTAAAGAGAAAACTTCAAACTTTTTAGAACTCACAGATTTATCCAATTTCGACAAAATGCAACCGAGTTATGGCACTCTGAATATTTGCCATTTCTTGTGCATTTTCTAGTGGTGCGCTTTTTTTCCTCGAGTATATTTCATCGTAAAATATGACTTGTGGTAACTTACTTTCCTCTCTAGAAAGGGAAAATATTGTATATGCAGAATTGTCAGACCTTGTAAGATTATCATTTGGCGCCAAAAGGGTGCAGAATATTCGATTATTCGGCAGACAGTCCTACATAATAGTCGTTATTCGGCATTCGGCACATTTACTATTCGTTGCATCTCAAATCTATTACTCACAGTACGTGAGGCTGTCACACTCAAGTTGAATAGAACGGCGTGATATGTATGTATTATGTATATATGTCGGGACTGCATAATTAATGTTGTTTGTTTGAACAACTTGTAAAGTTGTACTACTTTAAAATAAGAGCAGATTTTATCGTAAGTGAAGTACCTACTTCAAAACTCTTCTCTTGAAGAACGTAAAATGGCCCTAATTTAGAACATCATCTCAGGGTTTATCAATCCGAAACACGAGTCTCAATTAATAAAAAAATGTCACACAAAATTAACTAATTAATCATTTTAAACAATAATTATCTCATGACGGTGGTGGAAATTAGCCGCTTGAGCTTGTATATTGTAACTTTTTTCGCAGCAAAGCAGTTACGTTGATGAACACGCAGTGGCGTAGAATATTCAAAGGGGCATGCGCACAACTTCATGAAACTAAATGAATAATCATCTGGAACGCGTTTACTACTATTCTGTGCCCTCCCAAGTGAACAAGGCTCGTTCTGTCTCACTTGCACTTGCACAGAACAAATAATATATTCCATGAAGCTACCGCATATATCTAACATACACATTTCATATGATTTTGAATACGAAATTGAAATATATTTGCACATTTCATTGCTTAATGTATTAAGACAACTTCACATTGATTTAAGTTTCGCTCGTATTTTTAGATTATTTATTCGCTATCGTGTCATGCTTGATATTCTATTGTTTAAAAATACATACTCGTTCAATTTCAATGAAATAAATTTTAAGTAATATTTTTGTTTTGTAAGGCATATAATTTTAGCATAAAATTGTTTGAAATAATACTTTATATTATTCATTAATGAATGTGGATTTCCTGGGTATAATATTTAATTAACTTGTTCTAAAAAGCACACTGAAAAGATTACAAATGCTTCTATTTTTCATATAAAATAAAATATGTACCCATCATATTTTTAAAAATTTACTAACTTTATAATTTGTATTTTTTTAAATATATTTAGTATTAGCTTGGACTCACGTTAGTATATGTTTTAATAAAAAAATAGAAACTCAAAACAGTTTGTTATAAAGTGCAGAGAGTTTTTATGATTTTATAAAATTATAGAATTTATTTTTCGAATTTTTGTGAAGATTATACCTATAGAAATAATGAAAATCTTTTTGACTGGAGGAAAAGAAAATTTACTGACATTTAGTTAAATTTTGAAGGGTATATGTTACAATTCCTGCATCACCTGAGTCTGCTTCAGGAGCAACAGAGATTTACTGTTTTTCAAATCACTATAGACCATGAAGAAGATCCATGTGGGGTAGAAACTGGTTGGAGTTACAAAAAAAACATTGACTGAATTCCAGTAAATTTTCCTTTGCTTATTGTATAGAAATTCTACAAAACTTCACAGATTTAATGTTATTTACAAATTTTTACGACTATATTTTAAAAAAATTCCATTGATCGTGTTTATTATTTTGTTTATTATTGATCATATGACAAAATTTATTTTGTCAGCAATTAATTTAAAAAAATTCAATTGAGATCATAGCACCGTCAGGAAATACAATTCAAATTCGTCGATTTTCAATGAAAATTCCTGACGGTGTTATAATTTAATATTTATTGAATTTTTTTAATTAATTGCTTACATCCAAATTTAAAAAATTGTCAGGCATTTTTTTCATAACGTCAATAATGCATATTTTTCTTTGGAACTTAAAACTTACTTTTACACTAGACAGATCTAGAGACATATTTTATCTTAAAATTAATAGAAAGAGCAAACAAATCGGACCAAAATTAGAGTCAATTTCATGTCCCCACGCGAACATATTTTTATTTTATTTAGTAAGGGTGGGCATTCCTCTTAATAAGAGAAAAATCGGTTGTCGCCTTATTTATGTTATAGTTTTATCACTTTGTAACTCAACAAATAATATAATCATAAACGATGTCCATAATAAAAGATAAAAAGTCTACGTAATACCTTAGAATTACAATAAAATTATGCTTTTACAAGGTAATACAAAATATTCCCTTTTCCATGTTGAGAACCAATATTGCGTGACAGTGCGTGTGTGTGTATTTACTTTTCTCATTAATTCTTGACTATAATAGATACTAATTTTGGATTGAATTATATTTTATTAAAATTGCGTTTTAAATATTAATCAATACCTGAAATTGTATTTGTCAAAGCTTTGCTCAGAATTATATTATTACGTAGAAAAAAAACATTACTACTAGAGATTAGAATCATGATTCACTTTATTGTTAGAGTTTCATTTCTACATGTCGCCACTATTGATTGAGTTTTATTTAATATTAGAATTAGGTGAATGTTTCTTTACATAGCAGTATATTTTAATATCTTATTTGTTCGTCTTTCATCAAAAATAAAACACTTTGTATCGTATTTTAGAATTCATAATTACATAAAAAGAAATATTACCATTATTTGTTACAGCTATACAATAATATGCCTTACATACATATATAAATAAACAATAATTAGATACATTAAAATTTGTTTTACGATTTTTAAGTATAAGTGCTACAATAAAGTGATCAGTCGAGAAATTTTTGCAAGATCGATAACATTAGAAGTTAGATTTGTGGTTTTATATTCCGGGACTAAATTGTTTTATTGTTCTTTGCGTTACTTCTTTACCCATGGGCTTTTTGTACGGTTTTATTAAAATAAACGGTAAACAAAACTGATTGTTATTATTGAAAACCGAGCCGGTAAATGCCATATCCAATCATCAAGAACTAAAATTATAAGATTAAAGCCAAGAAATAGCAACTAACTTGGGAGATCAAATTTCATTTCTCATCAGCAAGTTGTAATAGTAATGTAATCATCGCGTAGACAATATTATTTGTTAGAACTCCTAAAAGTATAAGACCTTTTGCGATCCGAAATATGGTTTACAAACTTCTAAACATACGTATGCACCTACTCACATTAATTTTGGATATCCATATTTACTCGCTCAGGAATAAACAATATATAATATTATATTCTTATTCTTATTCTTACATAGTCAACGTTTCGGTTTACACTCACTGACATACTTATGCTTTTGTATGTACGAAGTTTGCTCGGAAATTTGTGAATGTATCTAATACATAAATTGTTATAAGATCTTACTACTAGTAAGTGTGTTGAATATTTTTATGAACTTTTTTGTAATATATATGTTTGTAGACCTTCAAGAAGGTTTAAGTGTAAAGTGTAAACCAAACCGTCGGTTATGTAAGATGAAGAATATATTATGTGACTGATATGTCAAGTAAATTTTCAAATATATTCTAGAGATCAATATGAAACTAAACGAAATAAAGCAATTCGTAAATTTTATAGTCAACTAAACATTGATTGCCGAACTGTAAATTTCCATATTGTTGTTTTCCAAATTTTTTAACCTTTGACTAAATCATTGAATAAATACAAGATCAATGATTTATAAAACATTATTGTTCAGAATTTATAAATTTGTATTCCTAACATGGACCTATAATATTCACTAATACTTAAGTACCTATAATAAATGATTAAATATTGTTGACCTATAATAGAAACTATTTCTAAATAAATGTAACAATAACAATGAAAATTAGGACTAAGTAAATCTGCGAAGTTTTATTGGGCATTACTTGCACGAACTCGAAGTAAAAACAAAATTTGCGAGGCACCATTCCGTTGACAAATGCGTCAGCCAACACAAGTTCGGAAAGTTACAAATGCCCGCAAAAATAAAACGCTACAACGTTTAAGCAAACCAAGAATAAACCCTGCTATAATGGTATTATACCCACAACACGATTGCTTACCATTGTTGTTATAAATCAAAACTAATTGTTTTCGTGGTAACTGAGTCGAAACAAATGTTATCTGTCTTTATTCGTCTTTTACGAACCCAGGGGAGGGAATATAAATTGCCGAAATTTGCCACTGGATATTCTCTAAGAAGGTTAGGTATTCATCGTAAATTTCATTTTTATAATTGTTAAACCTCATTCACAATACGAAATTAGTAGTTATAGTCAGTTGATATAATTAACGTTAGTGATTTGACATTGCATTTCACTTGTAGCGTTCATAATAACAAAATAGCACAGGGATTTGCAAACTCCAAACCTGTAGTTAGTAGTTAATGTTTTCTGTATGAACAACCAATCAGAATTTAGAACGAGAATTAATTTTGACGTTTGACATCTAAGATAATATTAATATTTTTAAATCCAGGATCGTCTTTGTCATAGAAACATTTGCACCATATTTATAAATGCTTCTTCATCCATTTATAGACAAGGATTATTATGACAGAAACTTTAAGTAAACCAAACATAGAATATACCTACAAGCGAACAACTGATACTTCAGACATCTGACGCTAATTTCAATACTAGTTTGTTTTAATAGGCAGCTAACTACAAAATTAATTTTGTAATTGTGAATGTCAGTAGTTAAAACGAACTAATCAACTATAACTACTAACTGTATCTACTGACTATAACTACTAATTTCGTATTGTGAATGATGCTTTACATACATACATAAAATCACGCCATTTTCCTAAAATAGATACTCTTGCTATTATTTTAGTGTTTTATTTTAATTCAACTCCTGAATAAATTAAACTAGTATTAAAACAATATGTTGATGTTATTTTCTGTACTCAAAAGAGTGGATAACAATACTTTTGGGGTTTACTGTGCTAAATTTATTACAGTCAATATGAAGTTATATGTAAATTTATTGTTTGCATAAAAATTATTCATATTTTTTTATGTAGTGGACTGGATGAGTTGAATATTTTAAAATATGTAAAAACACATTCACACTAGATTTTTTGTCTAGTTTTTTAAAAAATAAATAATTGTCCTATATTACAACAATTTTTTCTAAAAAGCGGAAAATTTCAGATGAAGAAATTCTGGATTCAAGTTTAAGTTTATTATTGTAACTTTTCCTTGGTATTGATTTGAAATATACTTCACTTTTACTTATATGTATAGCTAAAAGTTGAAATTGGAAATAATGTTAAATAATTGATTTGTTGATCAGTAGAATGTTTTGTAAAAGTCATACTTATTTACAGTAACAGCTGTGCAAACGGTGGACCAAATAGTTACGCTTGTAACAACAATAATTCAACTAAAGTGTCAAAATGAGTATTACCTATAAGTCAATTACTAAACGTGAAGTTTCTACTTAAACACCAATCTATTTTATACATTTACAAACTGAACATTAACTAAACAAATTGAAATGAACTATAAATAATATAAACAATTCACAAAGTGCATTTAAATTTGGCGCCTGCCGTACGAAATGTGATGTGCGGTAGTTCCGGTTCCGCTGACGTCAGCATGCGTGCCGTGACGTAACACAGGATCCTAGGGTGCCATGGCTGCAGTGGCGGGGCTGTACGGCCTGGGCGACGATAGCCGGCCCTACCACAAGTATCGCCAAAACGCTACGTGAGTTTTATATAGCGGATGTAATTACTACTCACTCACTTCTCACTCACTTTAGAGATCACTACTACTTCTCTTTCTGTTGTTCTAACTTTTACTGCCTTTGTCTAGAACGTGCACTGAATTTTAGAAGAGGAATATTTATTTAGCACTGTGCGATTTGCTGAATTTATCTTTCAGATGCTTGGCGTACGCAACATGATACTTTGTTTCAGAGAGGAAACTTTCTGGACCTTTCATTTGTCATTGTTTACAAAATTTCATTCTTGTCTAGTTTGACATCATTTTATTTGAATATTTTTATTTTTTAAATAATAATTTTTCCAATTTATTCCCAGGAAATTCGCTTAGGAAATTTATTTGTTTATATTTAGGCGAAAAATACTTCAAGTAAAAATGTTGTAGAAAATAAAATTCGTGATCTAAATTTTTCGAAATAATTTACCAGGAAAGTTTTAAATTTTAATTGTATAAACTGAAACTGTAAAGTAGAGGTATAATATATACATACGATTCACTTTGCATTATTATGCTTTTGCTTAAATTTGTGCTACCAATTACCTATTGTATTGTAATGAAATAGTTATTTACGTATAGAGGGCCGAAAGAAAAAGATTACACCTGTGGACGAGTTTCAGGCCCTACGCTTGCTTATTCGTCCAAGAGTGTAATCTGTCTTTCGGCCAGAGGTACGATACGAGCAACGTTTTACACAAAACTGCGTATTTAAAATTTTTGTAAATTATTCTTAATTAGTTTTTGAAAACACGCAAAAATACTTATTACTAGAAAATTACAAGGTGGCGTATGGTAACAAAAAACATTTCACGGGTCAATCAATTAATTTTGATTTCTTACTTTACTGCCCATCGGCGCGTTTTTCTACTTTACCACCCAAGGGCGTAAAGCAAATGTTTCTGCCATGGTAACCAAGTTGTAAACAAACAATTTTGATACAGTTGTGCGAAAAAAAATTACTTCATGTTTACAAATTTTTTGTCAGGGACTCAAACCGCATAAAATGTGCTTTAAGGTTTAGTTTTGTCTTGTATTTCATATTCCTTCTTAAAATGAATCGGAAATCGGTTAAAAAATAATTTTCTAAGTAGCAAGCAATTATTTTGCACATCTTTTTATTAAAAAAATAATCGCATTAAACGAAAAATGTTAAATTTTCGTCTCCGGTCATGGGCCTGCTAAAATATTTTTTAACGACTCAGATTTGGTTCCCAGTTCAAATTGCTCCATTTAGTTTCGGTCTTCATTTCTGTTCCGGTTCGGTTCAAGTCCATGATTTTTGTATTTTGTATTCCGTCAACGTAACTGAGCTCACATGTTCTTCAACCGATTAATACGTTGTGGAAATGCTCACACAATATAGTGACTACCATAAAAATAACTACCAAACTTACTCCAGTTGATTTTCATGATTAAGATATTTAAATAATAATAATAGATTTTGTTGCACAGTTATGTTAATTATCTACAACATTATTTCGAAATTGTATTTTGTTAAATTAGTTCAGAGAACAACAGACAAAATACGTATGTACTAATTTCCCATGATAGCTTTCTATGGTTCTATGGTTTAATTCTTTTTACAGACAACTGTGTAATTTCGTGCTTTGTAAACAGAACTCAATACAATTTTTCTTTATTTGTATGCAATCAATTTCTAAACTGAAAAATGTAAATATAAAATTAAATCCCCAGTCTGATGGAAACAAACTGCTTGCATTGTATTATAAATATTGATTTTCTTTGTCATATTATCAAGAAAATAGTTCACGCTAATTTGTACTTGCTTCACATTTTGCTGTGTACTTATTTATTTGTAGGACACGTGTATTCTTATTGTACAATAAGATGTCGGCGAGGAGCAAAATCGCACAATTGACTTGTGTTTGTGAGTGTTGTGTGTAAACAGATACTCATTTCACAATATGCAGCAAACTAAAGAGATTTTCATCTTGTGTTTATGTACACTTGACTAAATTGAAGCATGAAGTGCTCTAATCTTTGTTCCGTTTTCATTTTACTTTAGTGTTCACTTTGCGAATTGGAGTATCTGTTTAAAACTGAACTGGCTTAAATGATTCGTATAGAAATAAAGGGATTATCCTTTTCAATCTCGTTTCAGCTAATTCAGTCGTACAAATGAAAGTAGATATTCCCTCAAAATAAATTAATGGCTTTAAAACCAAAACGAATTGTCGCTACGGTTACACGGACGTACGTCCTTTAAAATTTAAAATTACTTTGACTTTTTGGGTTATATGTTGCTGGCATCAGAAAGTCTCATTTTCTCGTTCTGTCATAAGTGAAGTTGTTTTATTATCCATGTATCTGCCGTTCCTTGCGACTTTTAAAACTATACCTTAGAAAGAACTTTGATGTAGAATTCTATTTATTGTGGTTGGGACCACATTTTCTTCTCTTAATAATAATAAATTATTTCAAGTTTCAAGGGCTTGTGAGACACACCATGGAACGATAGATGCATCATACTCAAATGAAGAGTATTTTTGTAATCATTACTAAGTCTGATTGTGAAAAGCGGTGAAATGGTACGACCAATATTTAAATTTTATATTAAGAATTAAGTATTAATCTCGAATTGTAAACGTCTCTAAATGACAGTTGTCAAACTAATCAATTTTTCTATAAAAGATTTGCTTTAAGTGTCTTGATTAAAAATTCGTGTTATTTATAAAACTTCAACCTCTTGTATTTTGTTAACCAGAAGGAATAGAACCTATATTTACTGACATTTTTTGCTTAAAATGACCTTTGGAATAAGCTGTTACAGTTTGTTACACTCTACCCGAAACACCCTGTATATGCAAAATTAGTTTTATTTTCCAAGTAAATGTAAAAATATTGAATAAGTATATGGAACAATTACAACAGAAACAGATTTTTTAACGTTAACAAAAATTATTTTATAAGAAGCAAATAATATTGAAAAATATTATGAGAACGCAATAATGTATATTATTTAAATATTAATAAATGTTATTTGGGAGTTCCAAAATATGCAATTATATGTGTGTCAAGTATAAATGCATAAAGTTGAGACATTTATAAAACAGATTGAAACATGCAAAATATGCTTTATATTACTTAATTTTTTCAAGAAACGTAAACATCTGTAAATAAAATAACAATATGATCAATAGTTTCAAATATGCATACGCATATAATCCGAACTCTAATTATTACATAGCAAGTTATTAAATATTGGCTTTTGTACGGCTTCTGCCACGAAAATTAGATGTGCAATATCTTGCTTCAACCAGACTTTATTAAAATTAAATAAGGGATTCAGTTAAAGGTGTAAGCTAAAAATATTTTAAGTGTAAACATGCTAAAAATATGTATTTTTAAAGTGAATGTAAATTCATGACATAACATGTCAATGTAGTATCTCATCTTTATGGGACGAAAAAGCATATTTACTACAGGATCCCAGGGTTGTCATGTTTAAGCTATTACAATATTACAAACGACCAAGTTATAAACAGAAAAAAATATCCTTCCAGGCGACAAAAAAACATAATATCAGGGCTACAAGCCAAAGTATGTTTTTCCATTTTCAGCCTAGATCGGGTCGCTTCGCTACTATTCGAAATTAAAAATAGAGCAGAAAATTCAGTCCTAAATTATGTAGTACCGCCACCGCGACGCCGGAGAAACATGGCGTTTGGCGCGCTGTCAACTTCTGTCGAAATGTGAAAACGCGAGAGCAAGAGCTGTAATGAAACGACAACGCGAAATTTGCCGCAGAATTATGCGCAGGAACTATACTTAATTGATAAAGTTTTAATTATATTTTGTAGTTTTTAATCATTATGGGCTTCTCTCTGAATATTAATTAATTCTACGTTTGCTTCATAGTTTCTTTTATTTTATTTTCAAGTTTCGTCGCGTTACTTTAATCTTTAATTTATAGATAGATGGTAACGTCAGAAGTTAGTTAGCTAGTTAACCTTTGATAACATATTTCGGGATTTAAAAATGCACATATGTTTAATTTTAAATTATTAAGATATTATTGGTTCATAAATTTATGCCATAATACTACCACGTATTATTTGGCAAATAATAAGTTGTTGTCAAGCTATTCAAAACTTTATGAAATGTAATAAAGTTCAAATAATATTAATTTTATAACTCATAAATATAAACTGGAAATTGACATATGTATACAATAGATACAGACAGTCTGCATACGTACATATATTTTTTTATCTCTACAAATAGGTCCATTTTATTATAACTGTTAGTACAGCTATTTACTGGAGCTTGAAGCAAAATTAATGTGTCTTGGAATGTTTTAACTCTAACCATATTTTGACATTTAAGTTGAAAGATTTAAAAATACTTTATAAACTCAACGATATTCTCTAAACTGAATGATAATTTAATAGTAAATTTAATATTTGATTAGAGTCTAACGATGGTAATTACCTAGTATCGAGTAATTAGTTATTTTGAATGAATAATTGCCATGTCCAACAAAATAATTAAATAATTGTTCATTCCGTAACCGCAAACATACTCGTACTATTACGTTTGATTATGTTTGTATGCTAGTACAGAAAGTTATTTTATATTAGCCAAATACCTTATACAAAAAATGTGTTATTAGTCAAAAAGCCATTTAAAAAAAAACATGTCACTAGTTAATAATATGTAACATAACTCACAGAGAGTAATATTAAATGAATGTATTATTAAATAGCCTCGTAGATAAATTTTATGTTGGAAGTTCATTTCCTTTAAATTACTATTCTATTAGTTAGGTAATAGTTATGTATGTTGTAAGTGGGATAAGAGCATTTATAACAGCAGTCGAATGTGACAAATTGAACGACGAGGTCGTAGACCGAGTCGTGTAATCACATGAGTGCTGTAATATGCTTTAACCCACCTGTGATATACAAAATTTTATCCACGACTGCTCAAAATTAATACAAATTTATATTTTTGTTTAAACGTCAGATTTTAAATTTTAAAAATTATATATTTGGACAATAATTGATAGATGTCAATTTCTATAATTTTGGTTTAAATTCAAAGCAACAGGGTAGGTAGGTACATACAATTTGTTCGGAAGCAGGGCATCCTGTCAGTTTTATGTACAATCAAATTCTTAATTTGTAAGTTTAAACGTTATATTTATTTATTATTTGTTTGTAAATTATGGGACAGTATTTCAAAATTGATTTATTCCAAGAATATTTAAGGAATAAGTAGATAGACAAGTATATTATTAAAATGCGAGACGTAATATGACAAAAGCACATCATATTATTTACTAGTGAGGTAATATATTAAATTACCGCACTCAATTGTATAAACCACATGAGACAAGAATGTTTATTCACTCGAATAAATTATCCCACTCTTCCTTCGGGCTCGGGGGCTAAACTTTCTTCTCTTGAATAAACATTCATGTATCTCACTTGGTGTATACATATCTATTATCTTATCGCTGGAAATCAGTAACAAATATTTTTGAAATCCAAGTATTAAATTCATGTTAGCAATCTCGTCTAATAAGTTTGTGAACATGTTGTGTGTAAGCATGCTAGTCTATAAACTTTCGCCCTAGTTACTTGCAGCATATTAAGTTTCCACTTAAAACAAATTCAACAATGTAACAAAAATCATAAGTTTGTAATTTGTTGTTATCATGTATGAGAATACTTCACCAACTCTTCACGCGTGGCAAAATAGGCGCCGTATTGTTTTACCACAGCAATAAACACTTGCCCGGTTAATTCCGCTCAATTTACGGCTGCTAATGATGCAAACTTTAAACGAAACTATTAACTATCTTCTAACATGCAACTTGAACTGTTCAAGAACTGACGTGATGCTGTAGGTTTAGATAGATATTTCAGATTCCTAGGTTCAGAAGTAAATTAAAGGATAATTTTAATTTAGTCGTAACAACGATTTATTTTCTGTTTTAAAAATCATTTAACAAAGAAAATATTTATACATTTTATTTTCAAAATATGGTATAATGGGATCATTTTTAAAGTTACTAGTAAAAAAAGATCTGATTGCACTCCATGCATCATTCCGTAATAGAAATATTTTGTTGCTACAAATATATATTATTTATTACAATTAAATCCAGGTTATAATTAAATCAAAGTTATTAAAACGTAGTAAAATTAATTTATCTCCATATAAATACAATTTGATTAATTGTGTTTATTTAAAATTATTGTACCATGTTAGTGACGTCAATGAGTAATGATAAAAAAATTACTACGGGTATTCGATTATAAAAATATAAATAATTTGGCAAAAATTGCATTTAAAATTGTACAAATTTGCTTAGTGCAGTATTTAGCAGGATTGTACATTTTTGGCCTATATAAATCAGTATAGGTAGTAACAAACTATTATTGTCACTTGATTTTGATTATTAGGACCTACATACTTTCTAACTCATTGAAATTCGAAGTAAGCAGAAATATTCTTTATAATACAGATCAGCAGGAATATTTATTATCTCCGTCCAGCAGAAGGCTTTTGCTAAGCAAATAGTTTCTTCTTAAATTCTTAATAAATAACACGTAATTTATTATTCGTTTCCAGTAGGATCGTTTTGCTCACTCTTCTAGTCAGCAAATTGCTAAGCCACTAAATTCGCGACCTGCTAACTCATGCGTAATAAAAATTTAAGTAGAATCCTAGCTGTTTCCATGTGAAAAATACTCGTACATAACCACATATTTGTTTAATTTTCAGGAAATTTCATGAAAAATAAACTGTAGTACTGTTAGAATTATTAAACGAAAAAAAATTTGGCATGCAGAATTTCAGTTTGAAAAAAGAACTAGCAGATGTAGCAACCAACCAATAACCATTCCAAAAATGTCAAATGCAATTCGCCACGTGCACAAGTACGTTGGAAGTTACTTTGAAACTGACAATTTGTTGAAATGCGCATACCTCCTGCAAACTTTTTTCAACTGGGCATATGCTACACAGTGATCGTGAAAGATTTTAACAATCATGCAAAAATAAATTATAAAACGGATCTTACTGTTTTCTTAATTCCTCTACATCATTATACCATGAATATCATACCTATCAACTTTTGATAACAGAAAGTGTTTCTTGCATTCTGTAGATCTTGACCATGTCGTGTCCCTGTCCACCTTTGTAAACGCATTTTTATTTCTATTGAAGTTTAATTGGTCAAGCAACCTTTACGAGTATGTCAACAGTGTCAAAATTTGGTGCATATTAAAAGTGTAGGTACAACCCTTTATTTTTAAGTAGGTAATAGAATTTTTTGATGAATCAATTCAAGATCAAATCAAATACAAAATGCAAATTCGTTATAATCCTGAGTGGGCGTGTCTTTGGTTCTGAATCCTGCTGTTGATCATTTCTTGTTAAGATGATAAAAATATGTGATTTAATGTCAAATCTTTGTACCTATTTGAAGTAATAAAACTCTTTAAAATTAACAAAAATTATTGACGAATTCCAGATTATGCTCTGAGCGGCGGAGTAAAGTAGCTTTCTTTATGCATTATTCACAGCAAATAGGAAATTCTGTGAGCGTGTCAGTCCTATATCCTGCTTGATCTTTAATTCGTCAAGCAATAATGTCAAAAGCATGAGATTTTATGTCGAAATTTTGTTCATATTCAAGGTAGTTAAATATGATTAAAGAATATTAAATTTAATTCGAAGTTAAGAAGCAAAATGTTATTCGTTATGAACCTTAGAGGATGTGTATTTATTTCTTCTCCTGCAGTCATCTTTACATGGTCAAGTTATAATATGTGAAAAGTGTGTGATTTTACATCAAAACTCAAAACTTTGTACTTATTTAAGGAAGCAAAACTTCTTATTTTAATAATGAATTGCAAGTTCAGTTCGAAATCAAAAAGAAGAGTGGACGTGTCTTCATTCCTGCATACTGCACTAGGTTTTACCTTTGTCAAGCTTTACGTCAAAAAGTGTATGATTTTATGTCAAAAAATTTTGCATACCTATACCCTCAAATTTTATTTTCGGGGATGAATAACATCTGATACGCAGAAATAAATAAAATTTGAATGTGTCGTACGTTCGTGTGGGGTCTTTACGAATATTTTCATGTAGGGTCTTGAACCCCGACGCCCCCACGTAGTCGGCGCCTATGAAAATTTAAAGTTAAAGCCAAAGAAGAAAAAGCCCTACTTGTTCAAATTGAGATTCTCAAGTTAAGCTCAGACAATAAAATAATACTTACTATTCGTAATTTGAACCTGAGTGGGCGTGTCTTCTTTGCCTGGCCAAGTGTGTTTTTATGTCAAAAAACTTTGGCTACTCAAAGTAGAATATCTTTAAATTTGTATCTAGTGAAAATTTTTAATATATCTTATGTTTACAAAACTTAGTACAGTACAGAAGCAAATGGCAAAAAAATGCTATGAATCTGAGTGGGCGTGTCTTCATTCCTGCTCCTGCTGTGATATTTACTTGGTCAATCTATACGTCAAAAGTGTTAAAGTGTGTTTTTATGTCAAAAAAACTTTGGCGTACTACCTACTCAAAGTAGAATATCTTTCAATTTCTATCTAGTGAAAATTCTTAATGAATCTTATGTTTTCAAAACTTAGTACAGTACAGAAGCGAATGGCAAAAAATGCTATGAATCTGAGTGGGCGTGTCTTGATTCCTGCTCCTGCTATGATACTTACTTGGTCAATCTGTACGTCAAAAGTGTCAAAGTGTGTTTTTATGTCAAAACTTTGTGCATATTCTAGGAAGTAATAAAAATTCCTGCTGAATCTCAGGTTAGGGTGCGAGTCAAGTGGCTTTTTATGCATGATTTGACTTGGAAGGAGGTTGTCGGTCGGCTGTCGGCGTGTCGGCTGTCACTAGCGCAGAAAGCAGAACCGCATCGGCGGTGGCTGCTGTCGCATTTGAACTAATTAATAATTCAAGCACTCAACAACACATGACTTGGTCTGTTCTATTGATTTCTATGGCCAAAGCTGCTAGCTGCCGTTGCCGCGGTACGTGTTGGCAGTGAACAGCGAGCCCAGTGGCGTGCACTCGCTCAGACACAGCACATATGCAGACACGCAGAGGTGTTCATGTGCGTAAACAGGACCCGAATCAGGGAGAATTCAGAAAACTTCAAATTTATTTTGTTAATTATTGTATGATTTACTCCCAAATATAGAATAAAAGGTACAGTAGAATCCAAGCACTTATACCGATTCGTCTTGGGGCAGTCATAATCTCAATCCGTGCAACGATCTTTGAAATTCAAAGCGGCTGTAGAGAGATTCATATTCATATGCACTCAGGAATATATTTAAATTTAAGCTAATTAGTTATATATTTTATTTTGCACAGTGACCTCTAATACATAATGAACTGGAAACTCGTATGTTTCAACATTGTAAGGGGTTGGTGACGAGAAACGTCAGCGTGCGAATCCCTATCCTTGTTTAATTTTAATTGTTGACTCTCTCTAACATAGCAACTAAACAAGAAATTTGACATGTGATCTTCACTGTCGTCGACAATAAATTTTTTTGTATACTGACATAGTATTATCTATAAATGACGTTTGATGTAAAATATTTTTTAAGTAATTGAACCTATGTAAATAAAAAGAAAATATTTAGAATTGAAGTTTTGTTCAATCGATGAACATTTCATGTATCTGTCAAACATTAAACATGAACGTTCACAAAAAAATGTCATGAAACACGAAAACATGGTTGCTTTCCAGTCCATATATGTATTGAGGTCACTGTTTTTGCTCGCAACCATTCAACAGGATTTACTCCCATTTATAAAATGGTATAGATGTTATTAAAAAGGAATCCAACTAACGTAGACCGAATCACCTTGATGCAGTCAGAATCTCAATCCGTGCGACAACCTTTAATTATTCAAAGCGGTAACGGAGATATTCTTATTCAACTAGGACTACATTTAAGACGATCAAGTGATCAGATTGAAGCAACCGAGTGCGATAATAATTGCTGGATGTTTTACAATTTAATGACAATCACATTGCCAGCTAGAGACTTGAATCACTAAACATCGGGTTCGTACGTCATGACTCATGCAGAGAGCTGTGTTTAATCCCGCGCAGCTACTGATACTGCCTTATTTGAGTTTAGTTATATTGTTTGATGTTTCAAAAGCTGTGCGCTTTCTTCTTCATGTTAACAGAGAATGTTTATAAAATAGCTTATTCACTAACACGAACTCTGAAAAATTATTTAATTTCTAATTAGTTTGATCAATCAGTTACCTATTATAAGCCGTACCTATTCATTTTAGAATATTTTAGTTCAGATCAGTTATCAGTACAGAATCAAAAACAACGTAACGAATTAGGAAAATTGTAGGTTACATTCGATCTCTGCAAGAAATTGCCTTCGCGATGAATTAGTAATGTATTGGCTGTATGAAATAAGGTCAGCAAAACGAATAAAAAAAAAATTAGGTTAAAAGAAAATCTCTGAAAAAAGTTGTCTGTTTGAAGAATAAGTTACACATTATCTGCACTTATCTTTAGCCAATTTATCTTTCATTTTTTTGGCTGAGACCAGAACTGAACTAGGATCGACAAAGTGATTCTGAAAAATTATACTTTAAAAATAATACATAATATATTCGATCTCTGTAAGTTATCATCCTTCCCATCACAAACATTGTTTTCAACTCAACTGTTATAAAAACAGATTTGTACTTAAAGACATAGTTACTGACTGCAGATTGCTCGCTTCGCTCGGCTTCTACTAAATCCTATAATACTGCTGGGCTCAAACATCTAGATACCATAACTTAAATTATTTTCACACACAGAACACAGGGCCGTAGCCAGGAGGGGCCAGGCAGGGCGAGGCACTGGCTGGAAAAACTCTCGCCCTTCCTGGAGCTGAAAAGTTGATTTCTACCTACTTTCATCATTTTACAAATAAAAATCTTAAAAATTAATAGTACCTATATTATTTATTTGCAAAATTATAAAAATTAAATACTAATTAAATCTTCGAATCAGGAACCGTGGTTCTACAATTGCCGCTAAGTGTCAGCGTCATGTTTTGATTTTGGTAAAATGAAAGCAAAAATTTAACAACAAATTTTGTTCTCTAAAAGTTTATGTTTCTGTTATCCGACAATTATTCATTTTTGCCCTATTGAAAAAATGTAACTTTCAGTTATAGGCCATTTGACCTTGAATGGAAAAAAATTTCGTCGACTGCATTTTCTTTCCGCAACCACCTGACTCCCTTTAAATAATGTGCAAGATCAATGTTGCTCTTTCTCCAAAATATTTGACCCTTCCTAGAAACATATTCTGGCTACGGCCCTGACAGAACATAAAGAAAAACATACAAGATCGCCCGGATTTGAACTCGAAATTATATTTCCGGTAATGATAAACACTAACAAATGTTTTGACAAATCCCAGTTTCAAAGCCTGTTCGATCAATATTGGAATTATATAACTTGGTATGGTACATATGAAATAGGTATGTTAAAATCTTCAGAAAGCGTACTTTAAGATTTGTCTTCATGATATTACAATCACTTTATTGGAACTCCGGTACTGTACGACTATTAACACAGTATGGACATGGAGCAGTCCGGCTAATAGCAAGGTATTGATATACCAGGGACGGATTTGTAATTGTTAACTATTATATGAGATCTATAGATATAGGTAGGTCAAGCGGTCAAGGTTAATAAAATACTGTAGGAGACATGATCATTAAGTTGCTAAATTCGCAGAAGAAAATTATACTTTAAAAATTAAGGAGTTAAATTATCGCGAAAATTTTTTGTTCAGAACAACCCGAAACTGGCCAGGTCCTTGCAGTATTATTGTTAGTACAACATTTTGCACAAAATAATCTCGATTTTATTATTTTCTATTCCAGTCTTTGCCCCCACAACTACGACTGCTAAAACCACCCCGAAACTCGTATTTCGCCGCATCCTAGCAATGCAATGTTATATGTATTGAAGTTAAAAAATACTGTAAAAGTTTTTTCGTTGCGAGTAAACTGTTAGTTTATTATTGACTTCAAGGTAATGTTTTTATAAACATTTAATAGACAAAGAATGAATCTACAGATGTGCCTTTTTAAAATTTTAAAAATAAATTTCTATCAGGAGATATAACCGTGTAAAGTTTGCATAAATTGGAAATTCTTATGAATCTTTCGGCATTTTTATAATCATGTACAATTTTTAAGTTTTATTTTAAAAAGGCACAACTGTTAATTGATCCTTTAAGTATATAATCCTTGTACTAGCCAAAAAACACTCGCTACGTTAGTACGTTTTATGCTGGATTTTAGAAGATAGACGGACCTCTTAAATGCAAATAAATCTTCCACGGCTGGTAACCGAACGCACCGTTAAATATACAGGTCATATACAGTTTCATATGCTGTACTGATAATGATAACCCAAGTTGTCTAAAATAGATATAATTTTATGTATGAAATGTAGAACATTTAATCTTGATACACCTTGTTGTTAGTTTCTGTATCTCTTCTAAAAAATCTTTTTATGAAATCGTACAATAATGAATTACTTTAGCTCCGCTAAATCGTAGTGAAAATAACAACTTTAGCTCCGCATTTTTCTACCAATCAGATCGCTGACGAGAACACCGGTTATTGTTGTTACAACCCGTGATCACCATTTATTTTGTATTCACAATTTGCTTTGATGTTACAAATTTAAAATAATTTTATATGCCTCCGGTCGGAATCGCTAGTTTTCCATATCTCAAAATCCGCCAGAAACTCTTTGTTGCCAGCCTAGGCCGGCAAACAACCGGAAGTTATAGGTTGGCATCTTGACATTACTACAGTTGTCAAGCATATGTCAATTTTATGCGATGAATATTTTTTATACAAGAATTAACAAGATTTTGACAAATTTTAGACGTAAATCGTTAATAGAAACTGAAATAAATATATTTTAAGCTCAAATGCAAGTATTCAGTGCACAATTTTTTAGGTTATGTATGATAAAATACAAATTAATTAAATTCATTTTATATTTTTGTAATGAAATCGGCCCATAAAATATTGTGTTTTACACGTCCAGAAACTGTTATGCTAGTGCTCGTAATTTGCAAGCCTCGCCTGTGGCTCGGCGTGTCAAAAATACTCGCTCTTGCAAAAGGTCAGTTTCTGCCCTTGTGATACAAATAACTATTGCGATATATCTCGGCTGTAAAGATATTACTCACGTGGTAATTTTTCGAGTCTTATATTCGTAATAAAAAATCCTTGTTTCCAATAACTATTTTCTTTTTCTCACAATACAATAGCATTGCTTGTGACTAGAATTTAACTAATAAATTATTAATAAATAATAATATAGGTAACAGAAGGCAACAACTTGCGTAATGGTTTCTTTCATTGTCTTAGTATTTTGTAGAGTAAATTCTTCTTTCTCTGTAATTTAAAATAATGGTTCCGGTAATATATCTGAACAATTCCTCTGCATTTAATGTAAAGGTTAAGCCACAGGTGAATGTGCAGTGAAATGTGAAAGGTTAATGTTTTTAATTAAATATTGTTTCAGAACACTGAACTTTAGTGATTTATAATGACTAGAGTTTCGTCAAGATTTAAATGAAGATTTATTAATTATGGTATTATTAGTGTTATTTATGTTACAAAAGATTTAAGATGGAAATAAATTTATGGACTTTTAATTCATTATGAAATACAAATGTGTATCAGCGTGTTTGCAGAATCTAAGTATGTACATTTTTTAACCATATACAAATACAACATTTGAGCATTATACTAAATTCCACGACACATTCATTTTCATGGCCACGTGGTTTTGTGCATGCTGATTGGCTCTCAAACGTATGCATATCGCTACGATTGGTTAACGACCTTGGCACGTACTCGAAAAACCAATCATGACGCTCGAAACAACATAAACTTGTATCCCTTGAATGAAAGCTCTCGTGGAATTTAGTATAGTAGTGTTGGTTTTGCCTTTTAATTTATTTTATGCTCAACTTCAGCTCGTGCTGCAAATTACACAATCGTGTTCATAGACTGGTTTTAATATTATTTTTATTTTTAAAATTATTTAATAAGTACTTTTAATCTTATAAATTAAAAAAATCAATAAATTCTTGGTTACCAGTTATGATTAAAGTGCACGCAAAATTTCTAGTTCAACAAATAACTAAGCAAAGTATTTTTCCAATGAAATGCATATTTTTATTGTCGTAGTTAATTAACGATTTTCAACATAAAAACCACAAGAATTAATTAATATAAGGTTTCATTGCGAATTATACTTTTATTTTTCAGTTATTTGTCTTCACAAAAATAACAAGGTAACTAATTAATATTGAATCTAGCATAGTATTCTCAGAACATTGAAGACATGTAAATTAAAATAGAAAAAGAATAATTATTATTATTATGATTTACACTGTAAAATAATTGTGAATACTGTACAATTTACTTTCTCGTAATGAAAATTCTATTCTTTATTTCTTTGTTCTCCAATTTTATTTTCTCAGAATTCAATAAGAATTCAAATAAGAACTTTTCCTATATATCCGTTACATAAATATTGAAAACTAGGCCAAAATCAGTTCAAGGATAACAATATCCCTGATTGCGGGCCTGTTTGGCAATGAAGCGGAACGCGTATTATAGAAAATAACCGTCTTTTACCTGTTCACTACGCGTAACAACTGTCGTGGTTTCGGGAAATTGTCCGGTGACCGGCAACGGCGCGGGGCGACGAAACGACTCCGGTGACGCGTTGCCGTCTAATGAATCGATGTGTCCACCAGAGTGTGCTGTAGGTCGCGCTCACTCAAACAAAGACGCGGCCAGCGCCGCCGCGGACAAACGCAGAACTATCATCATAACAAAGGAGACACATTTTTGCGGATTTAGTTCGTTAAGGAATTTGTCAGGGAATAATGCCACAATTAATTGAAACTTTAAAGGATTAAATTATGAAAAATATATAGTTGCGGTTTGAAGCTCTTACAAATCTAGAAATATAACAAAATTAATTAGGATAGTGGGTCATATAATAAAATACTTTTTACCATGCCTTAATTTACTTCTTATTAAATTTGCATTGTCTGTATACTTGAATGACATTCATTTCAAAACAGATTTTTTTTATGAAGTAAATTTCATGCAAATGAATAGTTTTTTAATTGAAAGCATTGGAGTAGAAAAAATAGGGTATGCAACTCGTGTATAATGTCTATTAATACACTCGTAAATTTCATAATCGCGTATTAATAGCTATCATTATAAACACATTGCATAATGTATTATACTATGTGAAATAAATTGTTATTTTATACCGTGCAAACATAAGTTATGAACCTGTTATGGCTTTTCCTGAGATTCCTTTCCTCGATCAAAAACACTGTATAAATTGATAGGGTTCTTCGCTTCGCCTTCGCCCATCTTAATTCAAATCGTACAAACATATTTTTCGGTGATCTGAGGTGTAAAAGTATACCAGTTTATTCGTAAACAAACCATTCATCGTTTTGTTTCATAATGGGTGCTTCAATTGATTTAAGTACTGTACGACAAAATCAGAGGCGTATCTAGGATTTTTTTACGGGAAGAGCCCAAAAATTTGAAAAATTCAAGTTGTGCTGGGGCTGGTAGTATAATGCTCTGGAATTACAGTTAATTATATAAAATAAAAAAGAAACACTAAAATTATCTTGAAGAAAATCTGTGAAATATAACTTTCGGTTTTCAGTATAAATTTTCACAAACATGTTTCTATTCAGAACTGAAAGCCGTAAGTCAATATTTTAATCCATTCGAAAACTACAGCTAATTAAACTCAAAATATGAATAAATATATCTAAATTGTTTAAATTTTGGCTCAAGATAGGACTTCTTAAATTTTTGAAATAATGCATCTTAAAGAAAAAAGTTCGAAAAATCAAATGCTGAAAACCGGAAGTCGGTATTATTATCCGTTTAGAAATGACAGATGAATAAACATAAAAATTAAAATGTATTTATTTTGTTTTCTCGTAAAATATAATTAAATTATTATTAAACGAAAACAACTAAAAATGGAGACCATTTTTTCAAAATGGCTGACGCAGACACTTACGGTAATGCCTCAACTCTTTAAAATAATCTGTAAGGTGTGTTAAATTAGGAAAAAAAATTGAAATTGCTTATGGCACGAAGTACATAACTAATTTCACTAAGCCACCGGACTAATATATTTTTGAAAAGAAAAAACAAGAATTAAATAATTAGTATAATAGATATAAAATGCACCGCAGGCGAAATTTTTTTTAGAGGCATTGAATAATATAACTATATTGTACATTTTTATGATGAATTTAATAGAAAATGTGTGCAAATTTCCAGCTTCACACTATTAAATGCAAAAATAAAACCTTATGTATCTGCGGACTATTATTAGTCTTGAAAAGGCGCCTAAATCTTAAAAATCTTGTCAGGGAGGTAAGCGTACTCTGCTACAACCCTCCCCCTTAGTTACTTTACCGATTCTATACCCCATATTTCTGACGATATTTACATATTTGGCAATGACCAAGAAATCATCAGTTATAGCCAACATTTCAGATCTATTTCTTTTATCCTGTTTCTGTCATAAGTAAGTTTTTAATGTCTAAACCATTCCCCACACCACAAATTATTCTACTGCTGTAGATCCCAATCTCGCATATTAATTTCACTTGACAAACATCCCCGTATTTCCTACAGACAGTTCCCTTGTATCGTGCCGTTGCCGGCATTTCCTGTGTAAATCTTCTAGTGGCGCATGGCGTGACCTTGAGTGCGTCACTTCCTGCCAGTGAAGCCCCACGCGACTGGACGCCTGCACTCGGTCCCCTGCCCCCGTGCCCCCAACCCAGTCGACGCCACTGTAACGCTAACCTTGTTATGTATTTCCATACCGGCGGAGTATGCTACGTGCGAGAGCTTTTAAGCAACAGATTTTTACTTCTTTGTTTACCGGTTAAAAATAAGTTTGGAATTTGTATTGCTGAGATTTATCTTTAATCATTTTGAGCTAAACATATTTTGATTGTAGGATTCAGGCGAAGATGGTTCATGAGAGGATTGCTGGTTGCTGGTCCTATTTTATTTGAAAACGTTTTCGCTTTCATTTGAAATAATGTTTATGTATATTTTATAGTTTTAGTTATGAGTCTTTTAAAATTACCTTGTAATTTGTTTTAACGCTCTTAAAATATATTTTAAGAACTGTAATAGATAATTTTAATCTTTAAACATGTTGCAATACTGCTACTGGTTTATAAAACATCTTGTATTATGTATTTCTCAGATAAATTATTTTTTCAAATCGCTAAATTTTTGACCCTAAAATGATCTATGAGGGAATATATAAATAATTAAATGAAATATTCATAGATTCTTTTTTAAAAGTTTAATAAAATAGTTTAACAAAATGTTTATGTTACCATCGGTAAGATATAGTGTATTGTATCAAGGGCGGTATGTGCAGTTTACGGATAATATTGAAAACCTCGACTACGTCTCGGTCACTAAACATTATCCTCAACCGGTACAAAATGCATACATTACGTCCGTGATGCTTATAATATTTTTTGCCCGATTGATATACCTAATCGATATTTAAGAAAGTTTTAATATAAATTAATGAAAACCTATTTAATTATGTCACCCAGGGCAAAAATGTAAAAATTACTCTTTCTATTTTAATTATAACTATAAAATGTAGTTTATCGGTACCTACTCCCGTTACCATTCCAAGTTGGGATCTAATTAACTTGGCAACCTCTAGCTATCGGGCACCGGCTAAAGGTTGTAGCAAGGGCTTGCGCCGGGCTGACTGGCAACACATGGTAGTAAAGTAAAAAACGCCGTGGCAAAGTATAAGTAAACAATTAATACTGTGTGTGTGCCATCAAGTCACCCTAGGGATACAAACCCGTGAGGTTCAAATCCCGAAATTCTAATACAAATACAAAAAAAATATAAAATGTAGTTTATTTTAAATAAAATTTCTTGTAAAATTTTGTTGAATTAAAGACTGGAAAAGAATTTTTTTATTTATTGCTCCACATGCAGCTTCAATTTCTTGAAAACATGTAACTTTTAACTGAAAAACATTTGACCCTGAACCCAAAAAAAAATCGCCTGCGGCGAATTTTTATCCTTCAATATAAAAAGGGGCCCGTCAAATATTTTTGTCTTTGACTCAAAAGTACACAAGTTAGACCCTGAACATGTTGGAACGTTGGAAGGTCGAATGATGGGTACACCAATCAGAAATGTTGTAGATTTTGTTATTTATTCATATAGTCGACGTTTCGGCTACGTATTTAGCCTTCACCGGGACAAATGAAATATACAAAATCGAGTCAAAAAAATGGTTCAGGGCGTAACATAATCAATTTCACGATGACTATTTGCCAAGAAAGAACTTAATAAACTTTTGTAAGTACCTACTTAACAATTAAAATGACTGACGAGCAATGTAGCCGAAACGTCGACTGTATGAATAAATAACAAAATCTACAACAATTATTGTGACTGGTATACCCATTATTCGACCTTACAACATCAAAATTTCAACAGTCAAGATTCAATTTATATTTTTAAATATGGTCGTAGATAAATAGTAAAGTATTCTGCTGTAGATTGATATAACAATTACTCACTCAAATGCGATAACAACAATCGCCGTTTGCTGTAGTAAACTTATACTTCGTTAAACTCTGATTGCATTATGTTCTATTTCCCATATTAATGCATATGGGCTATTTTAAATAACACAGCTAATATATAGCTAGCTATTATTGTATTTTTTGTGCAAAATATTTTGCATTTATACCATTCTATTATATTTCAAACAATACAAAGAAAATTTTCTTCATGTTACCAGTGATAAATCAAGTATCGCTTTAACCCTGTCGATATCTACAGCAATTCCTTTATCCAAAAATAGCGGCAAAACGAAATAAAAGTCATCATGTATGTCAGTATGTAAATGGTACAATGGTGTGGGTCAGAAGTGATCTAGTTTTTATATGGTCTATTAATAGCAAATGCACACACATCCGTTGTATAAATAGTCGCGCGTGCTCCACATTTAGACCAAATGGCACTGGAGTGTCCCGTGTCTATACGGCGAACAGGTTGGGCAATGGAGGTTAGAAAAATAGCATTCAGTGTTTTACAATCATATTTACGTGCCTTGACAAACAACAATGCTATGTATAAATACATTCCAGGAGAGATAATTATGTGAATCATACCCTACATTGCTACATTGTACATTTGATAAAGAGAATATTATGATCTTTAAACATAATTATCGGGTTTCTACTTAAAATTTGTTATATAGAAAAATAACTATTTGTCCAACTAAGGAGGAAAGGGCTTCTTTTTACCACTCAGCTTGAAGTTTGTGTCACGTGCGAAGCGAGTGGGGCAATCGAGCGAAAGTGGAAAAGGAGCTTTCCTCTCATATTAGAAACAACATTTTTTTCACGACATATTTAATATACATTGTTAATGTAAATGAAACAGAACTAGAACTTATAACTGTCATCTGTCAAAATAACGTTTAGAAACAATGAAATGTTTCATTGCAGTCAATATACCAAATTAAATTTAAGAATAGTATAGTATAAAATTGAAGGGCTTGGGGTAAAAATGTGACAAGCCATAATTTTGAGAAAATGAGTATTTTGTACAAAACGCTATTTTGTTTATAGCTATTTATTGTGTTTATTATATTATTGCTGTAAGGACATTTTAGTTCTTTTTGATGAAAAACATGTACTGAATTGATTTACTGGAAAATTCATATCATGTGCTTATCATATTCTTGCTCCGAACCCTATAATTGTGAAATTATAGAAAAAGAAATCAAAATTTTCAATAAAATAGTAAATTTACTTATCATTTTGAAAATAATTCATCGTAAAATTACACTGATAATAACATTGCTTGCTATCCTCTCTAGAGAGGGAAAACTTAGTTGCCTCACTATTTCACGAAAAAAATTTTTTGTTTTCTCCGCATGTTGTGAAAAAACGAAGTTTTTTTAAAAATCTTACTGTAGTGATTTACCTATTTATTCGAGATAAGTGGTATTATTAAATTAATTAAAAACTACACAATATAAGATGAGACCAGAGTCGATTATATTGCATATTGCTCTTACTTCTCGAGAAAACCGCAAAAGAAAATAGCTATTTTTGTATAGCATTATTTCAAGTATCATGTAATTAGAGATGTTTCTTTATTCTTTTTTTAAATACCTACTTATTTTCCTTTCTGTGTTTAGTTACACTTTTAATAATTAAGTAAAATTAATAATTTTAAAAAATGGCTAGATTTGTCAAAAAAACATCCATGGCAAAATAATGCTGTAAATCGCCATTTTTGCGTTTATCTCTAGAACTAACAGCAATATGATCAACTGCGGTTTCATATTGTAAAGTTTTTAATTTTGTATTTACAAATTTCATCTAAAATAATAATAGATATATTAATTAAAATTAGTAGTCTTGTTGATAAGTAATCCAATTAAATACATTCGGGTTCAGCTTCTAAAATATTTTTCCTATCATAAAGAAATATCATTTGCATTACTGTTCATTGTAAAAATAGATTTTTGTTTATTTACGTTTTCACTGGAAAATTTAAGAATTGGCATGGAAAATAAAAATACAGAGTGTGATATTCTGCCAAAAATTGTTCTTTGGTTCGTTAAACAAAATTGGCTCAGTCATTTAAAGAGAAGCTTCATTTAAATTAAATTATATTTTGACAACTCATTAATTTCCTATCCTGTCCACAACTATTATCCTCAGCAAAAAATTCGATTAGAAAAAAGTGAATTATAGCAGTGGAATAATCTGTTATTGATACTTAAATTAAAATTCTTTTTATCCAACTCCAATGTTAAGTAGTTAAGTTTTTCTGTTTGTTTTTACATTGCGTCAGAGAGTTTTGACGTGAAAAAGTTTTTACTTTTTATGATTTCTTCTTGTTGACATCAAGTGTGCTACGAAACGGCTGCGAAAACAAATGATTGATGAGTTTTTAAGTACATAATATTCCAGTAGTTAGTAATTATACAGTTTAGTTTTGGTTCATACATTAGAAGGAATAAGTTCGACATACGAAGAAATCAAAAACATAGGATACTTTTAGTTTGATTTAAAGACAGTTTAAGATTAATTGCAGGTCAATATCAATTAATTTTCAGGTTGCTAGGAAATGGGGAAATGCTTCTCAGAAATGGCAGATGTTGAACGTACAAGAAAAAGCACTTTGATTCCCTACAAATTAGTTATCTTACTAACTACTAACCTTGGCTCGATTTGATCCTTACCCTTACTAGAAATCGAAAACTATCCCTAAAGGTCACTTACATAAGCTTTCACTATAATTTAATAGGAAAATTACCTTAAGTAAGTATTCCTTACCTTAAACAATGTCTTAAACATAACTATATTACATCTTAGTACACAGTGAATCCTTTCATGTTATTTCTACAATTTTCTTGTCAGTATGGTATAGACAACATGAAAACTTTGTCATACAGATAATCTAATTAATAACCATTTTTAAATTTTAAATGCCACAGACCAAATTTACTTACAAATTTTGTATGAAGTACATCTACTTTTTGCAAATTATTGAGAGAGGAAAAACAATGCCAAAAGTAACTTAATGATCTTGTGGAATATAGAACAATTAAACATTCATTATGAAATTGTACACCACACGACATATCTATTGTTTCTGAAAGACCATTATCACTTTCCTGAAAATCTGATGAAAGGTAGAGATAGTGACAGTACTTATATGATTTCATTATTATTTCTTTGAAATAGTTATATCATCAGCAACAGTTCCTGTATAAACATTTCTTTATTGCATAGAGATAAATACTATAATTAATTGAATCAAGAAGTAATTTTTTATAAGGGTTATTCAATTTAAAATTTATAAATTTATGATCTATGATAAAATGCATATAATAGTATAATTAATATCTCAGTTTAAATTTGATTTGAGAGAAATATCGGTAATTTTTTTACCTCAGGAAAAACTATTAAACCAATTATTCGTTAAAATTGTTTAACCAATTATTCGTTAAAATTGTGTAACTATAACCAGACATTAATTTCATTTTATATAAAAATTATTGATAGTTTTTTAGTAAAGTATCTAGTTATATAGAGTATTATAAGTATTTACGAGTAGTAGTTCGGTTGTTCGGTCTAGAACTAGTTGTATGAATAATACAGTAATAGATATAAAAAATGCATGAGTAGAATTTGCTTTAATTATTTAAATAAATAATGTTGTAGTTTCTTCTGCTTGAACATAGGTTTTATTGTAACAAACTATATCGAATTATTTCAGAGTAGGTACTTTATGAATTATTGTTAATCACTAGTAAATAGTATTTTAAACGAATAATTGGTAAAACAGTAACGTGTTTCTACGAAATGTTATCGTAATCTTCGAATTTACGATAAAGAACAGGACAATTTGTTCAATACTTCCATTTAACAATAAAATTTCAAATATGAATTCCTTCATTCTGCAAAAAAAATGAATATAGAATTTAGATTTGGTGGTATGCGCATGATGATGTCATCGATGACGGTCATTGTGTCAGTGTACCGGCATCAGCTGAGCGGTGCCGGTGCCGGTGAGTGCACGCTAGCGGTCTCGCGCGGAAGCCGCTCGTACTCGGTGGCGACGCCGCGCTGGTCTATATTGATTGCCAGCGTCGCGCGTCGCTCGGCGCCGCTGCCGCTCGAGCCTCGCCCGACCCGCTCCCGCCTCGTGATCAATGATGATCTCCATCCCCCCACAGCCACCCCATGCACAAGTCTGCCACTCCAGCATCGCTGAATGTCACCACACAAGCAACGCGCCAACTTCAAACTTTGCCTGAACTCCTGTTCATTTTCCTTTCCTTATCATCAACATCATCATCGTCCAGCCAAGAAGTTTTTCATCCACACTTACGACCATTCAGCACATTACCAAATTTATCTTTACTTCTTTCAATTTTGCTATGACTAAATCATTCAAAAATGAGGTATCCACATTTGCAATTTTAATACATAACATTCTTTACCAGGAATAGTGTCAGTTTGAGATTAATTATTGCAGGTCAATATCAATTAATTTTCAGGTTGGTAGGAAATCAGGAAATGCTTCTCAGAAATGACAACATAACATTCTTCAGCAGGAATTTATCTTAAATGATGTTTTATGTAAATTCCTGCGGAAATATAATTTTCCGTGTGCAAAGTAGTATGCAACGTTGATGTTGTTTTGAGGTTAGAGTTGTTAGCGTCACTACGGTGTATAATGACAAAGTAGCTACTGATAGAGAAGGTAGTGGCTGTGGTGTTGATGTTGTTTTGGGGTTAGGGTTGTGTGTAGTCACGTGGCGACGACGTAGTTGGCAGCGCTGCGCTGGCGAGCGGGGCCGAGCCGGGGCGAAGGGCGCCGAGCGGATGCAGCGCCGGCCGTGTGGCGCGCCGCGGCAGATTCGGGCAGCTGCGACTCGCTCCCAGTCAGTCGTTGGCGCATCGGAGCACGGTGGTGAGGTAACCGTGCAGCGCGTGCCGCATGCCCTGTGAAGCCGCCAGCGCTAGAAGCGCGTCGCAGTGTGGGGTGTCCCGGTGCCAGAGCCCGTGCGAAGTGTGTCCGTGACCCGTGCCGTGCCTCTGCATGCACGGACGTTCACGATAGGCGTGCTCAAAGTGACAGCCATCTTGTCATTAGGCCATGGGGCCCGGGAGGGGGAGCACGCGCCCCCTCTCGTAATCGACAGCACACGCCAAGATTTCCCGCATCGAGTTCGTCGAGAAATGGGGGCTGACCCCTGTCCTCAAGCCGAGGCAGGACCCACGCCCCCGGCGGGATGGTGCGGAGGACCACGGCGACACCAGGTATTCGTACATGTATGTCCACCTCGACTCTCTCTTACCATCATCTTCTGCTGCTTCATACTTCCTAGCGTCCTTCCTGCTGTACCAACCTCCGACCTGCACCCTACCTTAGAGCGAAGATGGCAGCGCTGTCACTGCCATTCTACCGGCAGCATCTTCGATTGCTACATGGAATTCAAACAGTCAATACTCTACATTTATTGATCACCTCTTTTCAAATATCATCCTCTTATTTTCTGACAGGATTTTCCAACACTTCTTCATGTTCGAACCTGTCATCAAAAATCCCCAGCGTTGATTACATCGACTGCACGTTTCACTAATTAATTAATACAATTCGAGGGTGGAAGAATTGAAATCATGCCCATGGGAAATTTTACATCTGTCTATTCAGTGAAGAAGTGTTCGGCACAGTTTGGCAGCCAGCCAACGCACTAATTATTCGCAAGCAGACAAGCTCAGGAAACTGTCAAAATTGACGATTTCGATACACAAAACTGAGAAATTGTTTTCAAATTGGCCATGGTTTGATGTGATGTAGGTTAGCTTTGCCTGATATTCGCACATCCATATGTGAAGGGTAAGGCTACTCCTGCTAATCTCTACGTAAATTGCCACTAATACTTCTGTAAATGTCACACAAAACGCTCATCACCATGTGCAAATGAGATACTTAAACTCTTTGTATAATATTGTGAAAATTGTCATAATATTTCTGTAAACGCCAGAACTGTTTCTCAGTGCCAGAAATATCTGAATTATCAAAACCAATTGTGATTATAAACACGGAACAGTTTAAAAATTGCATGAATATTACGTATGTACCAGAGTGGAAAGTGATTGCATGCTCGTAAATTCAAGTTTAATATTAATAGCAGCAAAGTATAGGAGTTTTCCACTTACAAAGTATAATAAATCTGTGTAAAATCAAGACAGCGTGTATATTTTGAAAGAGCAATCGAAATCAAACAGACGCATTTCCAATAGCCTGATTTATTTTTAATTCCAGAAGCGAATTGTGTCAAAATATTGAAACAAACTTAAGCGCATATTTCACAATCTCTGCAGCTACGCAGGAATCATTGTTTTTCGATACATTTTTAATGTATTGATTTTGTTGTCTTAAGTCCAAATTCTGGTCATGCAGATCCACTGCAGACCTGAATTAAAGAAGTGACCTGGATTCTGTACAAAACTTTTGCAAAACGAACAATATATTTTTGGCAACTTTGGAGATATATTATCTTTCTTTCTTATAGCTTGAAGTCTTTATGTTTTGGTAACTCCTATTGTCATATATCTGCAGTTTCGCCAAATTTTCTGCATGGTAGTAATTACAAAGCAAGTAATATATTCAAGTTCTAGGAAATGCAGTAACTTGCTATATAATTATCTGGTCTATTTTAAGCTGGATTACATGATCCAAACTTGATATACAGTAATTAATGTAAACAAATGTTGTTGACACGAAAAACAATCACATGGAAATGATACCACTAACGCAATATAATCATTCACTTTATATTTCACTTTCACTCCATGAAAAGAGTGTAATTTTCTTGTTATGATAACATCACTTATGATGCCTATTTAACTTCCAGTGTAAATACATAGCTCACTTTTTAAAGAAACTTTTAAATCTTATACGTATGTTGGTTGGCAAATATGACAGTACTTAAAGAGAAATAGTCATGCATTTACGTAAAATGTCGACATGCATTTCATGTGAATTTTATGCATAACTCTGCATTCTAGTTATGTGTTCCGTTCTATAAATATTTTTAAATTAACTTTTCTTATAAAGGAGAAAACATGAATACGAGTCAACAAAAGTGATTTCGAATTGTGGAGAAACGGCGAATACGACAGCTATTTTTATAATTATTTATAAATACAGTGAATTTATTTTAACGTGAAACATGGGATTTTTCATATTCATGGTTACAATTTTGACAGCGTTCTTTTAAAAATGAAACTTAGGGAATAAATTTAACTAAATTATTCTTGAACAACATAAGATATTTGGGAAGTTGTAATAGTTCTAAAGGACGTTTTGAACTTGAACTTTTAATAGTTCTAAGTATACATTGTATTTCCAGGTAGCAGCAATTGACAAATTCAAAATTCCCTATGTTTCATTTTAAAAAGAACATTTTCATATAGGTATTGCTGTCCAATTCGTAACGATGGTTTTTAAATGTTTCACGTTAAAATAAATTCATTGTATTTATCTTCTTACATTTTTTTTAGTAAACTATTGTAAGTAAGTTTTAACTATAGGGTCAAATTTTTAAATGATGGCTAAACTCAGAAAATGAAAAGTTTGGAATATCTTTCTTCAACTGATAAGAAAATAATAAATCGTTTAACCAAATACAAAAATTACTTTTTTAAATTTATTTTAACTAAGTAGGAAATCTTATTTAAATGAAATTTAAAATGTATTTTAAATTGATCTTTATACTATAAAATAACTTTTGCCGTTGTCATCCAAAAATTCAATACTTTCTACTACTGCACGTTAATCATTTATATCTGCAATAACTGTCAAAATTGTTTATCATAAATTTGTCACTTTGAAATACTGCTACATATTTATAGTCAATTCATACATTATTTTAACCATTTCCAGATAAAATTGCATCAAATATCAAAATATTAACCTGATATTTATATTTCCTTTGCCATTTCAAATTTGACAAAAGGGCGTGCCACATTATTTATTTTTATAAAGATGGAATTCCCTACTTTTCTAAGCTAAACAAACTTCGGTTAGGTTTATTAATAAAATAAAGACAAGTACATGAGATGAGTTGTCAATCTATAAATAAGAAACAGATACAATAATATTCTGGTGCATCGTTGCATAGTTGGTTTAGAGACAAGTGCAACATTGTTTTTAACATTCAAGCAATCAAATTATACTTACATTATTTATGACACCCTCTCATATTGTGAGATATACAGTGTTTCGCAACTTGAAAATAAAAATTAAATGGAAATACTTTACTACATGATGATCACAAACAAAAATATTTTTGGAATTTGGAAAATTAGTTCGCTTTACATCAAATATTCATTTTTAGAGCTTGTATCAATTTATTACTTTTAAATTAATATTAACTTGAATTAGTTTATAAGTAGGTACCTACCTATTCTACAAGTAAAGCTGTATTACATTATACTTTTTAGAAGCTTTTTCTGACTGTCTAGAATCGCATCCAAGTTTTGTATTCGTTTCTTGGTCAGCCGGTAATCAATGTTACTAACACCAAATTTTTAAACCGTAATTTTGACATTTTCTTACTAATTACAAATATGAACGGAAAATGTAAATAACAAAAAAAAATTAAAATAATTAAACATAATAGGTGCAATATGAAGAAGTCAAGAACCCGAAGTCGCGCCTGGTTCTTGATTGTTGATGTCGATTATGTATAGAAGGTTGGAAATGCAATATGCGCGTTTACTGCGCAGGTCTGTACCTCATTTCAGCTAAGTAAAAAGCGTTGGGTAAGATAGGGCGATGATATTCTTGAATCTGATTGGTCGAGATGAGAGATAGATTTACACTAGCAAACATTTTCATTTCCGTTGTACCTTCTTGTTTGGAATTTCATAGTTACATCGAAGTACTTATTATACTATAGATGACAGCTTTATTCACAAAACATACCTACCTTGTTCGCGCTAAATAAATAAAAATATCTAAATTAAATGTGTGAGTGTATTCGCAGTTCCATATGCTTTTTTAGCTGAAATGAGATAAACTATGAAAGTTGGATGAAAATAGGACTGAAGGTATTTTTTAAGCCGAAAAAAACTTTTCTGGTATGAAACATGGATGGAGATTTTCGTGTTTTACATTATCATATTTTGCATTCTTAAATCTATTATGAAACTTGTCAAAATTTCTAGCCAAAAAAGGTTTAAAGTAAAACAAGCTTAAAGCCTGATTTAAGTACATTATACCGTTTTCGGCTAGAAACTGGATCAAGATTTTATAAACATTTTCAGACTATTTTTGTCTAACATCACATAAGTGTTGTATTAGTTTCTTGATAATCTTGGTAATCAATGTTACCAACACCAAATTTTTAAACCGTAGGTAATATTGACGTTTTTGTTATTAATTAGAAATGCCAATGGAAAATTAACCCAAAATCGCTTCTGGTTGTTGTTGTCAATGTATGTACAGAATGTTGGCAATGCAAAATGTGTGTTTACTGCGCAGGTTTAGTATGAAACTTGAATGAAAATAGGACCGAAGCTATTTTTTTCAAAACCGGAAAAAGACGTTTCTGGTATGAAACTTGGATGGAGATTTTCGTGATTTACATTATCATATTTTGAATTCTAAAATCTAGTATTATAACTTGTCAAAGTTTCTAGCCGAAAAAAGTATAATGTAAAACAGGCTTAAGAAAAGAAGTAATCACTTGCCTAATGTTGTCTACTAGTACATATAGAGTATAATTTATATTGCAAATTTTGTAAAAATTCGTACATCTGGTAGTACCTATCTGGTATCTGCCATTAAATTTTTATCCGGAAGTTGTTTAACACTTAGTATATTTTACCGTGTGTGCGGTTGTTATAAAATATATAATTATGTAACAATAAATGATGAATACAGATGAATCTGGATGTGGATATCAGCGTGAGCTTCAGTTTCCGAGCTGTAGTTCAATATTTGTCGCGTGGCGTCCGCGAAAAGGATCTTGTACTTGGACGTTGTCTTGGTTACTGTTTGAAGGTCGTTCGTCGTTCACGTTGTGCCGCCCCCGCTGCCTCCACCGCCGCCGCCGCCCCTATAACCCCAGATCGCGAACGCACTGTAGCCTTCACTCATTATATCGACAAGCTGAGCAAGATCTGCCGATCTGAAGGGAGTTAAATTGTATTGGGGAAAGTTAATCTCACCATTTTGGATTTGAATTTTTGAGAGGGTTGATCTGTTTGGTTTTCTGCTAAAGTATAAACGAGGAGATTTTGATAATTCGCCGGGTTTTTATTTAGCTTTTGCCTGCGAGTATCGTATCTTACAGGGATTCGAACCGAACCGGAACATCAACGAAAACCAGAACCGCCGCTATTTTACTGAACCTGATTGAAATCTGAACCGTTAAAATAATAATATATTAAGTACCAAGAACGGTAAGGACAATTTAACGATGGAATACAATTTTGTCTGACATCGGTAATTCCTTAACGTTCGTGGTGCTTATATCATTTATTGCACGATTAGTCTTTTTTATCCATACGCAAATATTAATTTCTTCATAATTAATATTAAATTAAAATTTAGTTACCGTTTTGTTTAGCCTAGCAACCGGTAAGATCAACATACCGTCTTGGTAACAGGCATGGTAAAATTCATAAAAAAGACAAAAATATTTATAATTAATTGATTGTAATTTAATAAATCATTGAATCTCCAACAGAACTTGAACTGCTTTTTTTAAGCGTTTACCGGTTTATTTCAAGATTAAATATGAAAACCGGAGCAAAATCGAACTCTGTAATGCACAATAAACCGCGAACCAAACCTGAACCGTTATTTAGGGCGGTTCGAGTCCCGGTTTTTTTGCTCTACTTTGTAAGGACGAGATAGCACAGTTGTAAAGTGCTTTACTCTGATTACAAAGGTTGTGGGTTCGAATTCGAGTCAGGTATGGAATTTAGGAATATGCCTTGACTCGGATCGGTATCTACTCTTGTCCCCATTCCAAGTTGGGATACAAATATGGCAACCATGGGCAACCACAGAGCTATCGTCCGCTGGCTAGTGGTTGATACAAGGGATTGTGCAAGAGGGTTAGCATTGACTGAATCTAGCCCATTGTCATGAAAATATTTAAATACCTAAATAAAGTAAATATAAATGACAGGTACCACGGTACCAGCACTTTTCAAAACATGGCAATATTTCGGAAAAATTTGTAGTTATTCACTATTGAATATCATATTTTTGTAGCCAAGATCAGTCAAATAGAATTTTATAAAAATGGGCCGATCTTCCAACGATATAAAACCTGAATTCTATTCAATATCGTTTTCTTGTTACAAAATAAGAATCCTGTATCCTTCTCTACACCGCTTTTATAGAGGCTAGTATTCAAGTTGTAGAATAGATGAATACAATGGTGCAGGTCTAGATTTGTTAGGATTTGTTTACTAGAAATTTTCACGATTCAAATCTACCCAGAAAGTGTTTTATCCAAAACAAGTAATGTGATACTTGTTTCATGTTTCCAACTATTTGCCTAAATAAAAGTCTTGTAACTACGACTTTACAACTGCTTCAAAAGTAACTAGAAGCAATTTTCCTAGTAATCGCTCTGAGTGATTACATTCTTAGCCATGTTAGTTTGTTTCGAACTCTATCCATGCAGAAAAACTCGCTTTCAGTTTTAGTTTCAGTTTGAAACGGGTGAACTTTTTCTTGATTTTTTCTGCCTTTACATGAAAAACACAGTTCCCAATTAGCAGTTAAAGTAGTTTACTTTCAGCGCAATCGTTGAAAATATTATTGTTATGATTATTATCATACTCGTATGCGAGATACATTAATTATATTAATTAATAATTTTGACTATATGTATTCATTAAATAATAATAGAGAGTACCTACTACCAATGTTCTTTTACACAAATTAATTAGTTTTAGTTGTTTTACCGTGGCAGTTATCTGGTAAATTTATTTGATTTTATCATGTTTACTACCGTATGAGTGTACTTATAGATAGGTCCATTAGTATATAACTAATTAATAAATATGTTAACTAATAAAATTGGTAACACGTGTAATTAATATTATGGAAAGATATTATAATACATATTTATGTACTTAACTGAATGAAATGTTGAAATGTATGCTGGAATATCAAAAAGAGTTGATATAGTTTTCGCATTGTGTTTATTACCAATAAAAATGCTGTTTTCCAACTCTATTTTTCCAATTAGAATGCAGGTGTAATAAAAAATAGCCTATGACACGTGTATAAGAGCTTTTTTGCACGATCGGTCATTTTAGCGTTTACTGGCTTTGTTTCCAAGGTAGTAGGTTTTGTGTACAAATTAGAAGGCGGTAAGCAATCTTAGAATGCGGTATGAAGAAGACGGTAAGCACTAAACAACAATAAAAACCAAGGAAACAGCATCAAAATACAAACTAAACTTACATAACAAAAAATAAACATTATTTTCAAATTTATATTTAGTGTATCAATCCGCAAAAAAAATATTATAAGCACCACGGACGTTATGTGCATTTTGTATCGGTTTCGGATAATATTGGAAACTCGACTCTTGGTCTCCAAACATTATCCTCAACCGGTAAACTACACATACCGCCCTTGATACTTAATATACTATTAAAGCACTTGCGACGTTAAAATCATTCCGTTTCGCGTCGTACGTACATTAAGGCTCATTTCTATACACTTGTATCATAATATACTAATTTTGCTCTAATATTGGGCCAACAGATTTTAAAGTATTGTCTGGATTACGAACCCTTCCTTGACAATCTCTACAAATATAATTTATAAAACTAATAAGCCAAATACCATTAATACCGATGTTAATAAGTGTTTTTCAATACGTATAAAATATAATCTCATATATAATTTTTGTATACAGAGTGTTTCATAACTTCGAGTACATTTGTGAAAGGTATACGTTGTTTGATATGCTCTTTACAAACCTAAAATAATTTTTTTTAAGTTCGGAAAATTAAGGATAGTTTACCTGCAGCATTTTTTGTAGTACTGTACTGGACTAGTTTTCCTATTAAACACAAACAATAGAAATAGGTAATCAACATCTGAAATTACATAATACTAATAAAATAAACAAACAAAATATAATTATTTTTAATGAAACAATAATTACTCCACCCAGTAGCAGTGGCAACGAAAAATTTTTGTCTGGGAAACATGAATATTAATTTTGCGATTTCAAAAAAATTCTTTTTGATCCGTAATCAGCATATTAAACAACATATACCCTTAGCGTATGTACCCGAAGTTATGAAACACCTGTATAATACATAATAAAACTTTCTGTTTGTTGGCTGAATATTAATATATATTTCAGTAACTAAAATAACCTGTTATCACTCCATTGAAAATTGAATTTCTCGGGCAACGTTCAAAGCATACCACGTGGAATTTCCGTTCCGTTCTAAAAGAAGACCGTCTCACGTCTCAGCTTTGGCTTCAGCTTCAGCTCTATGGAGTGTAAATACAAACCCTTAGTTTCGCCCTGATTAATTTCACTTTAGAAAGCCGCTTGCTTAGTTCGCATTTTCACCACTACATCACTTCCATGCGCCACCGGTGCGAATGTCACAAGCAATGGCATGACGGTATGCTGAATTATTGTCATTCTATGATTGTTTTCGATTATTTTGATGATGATAATGAAATGGATGCAGTATTGAAATGAAAATGTATTTTTAGACTTATGAATCGATATTTGACATGAATAATGTACTGTTACATGTAAAAATAATTTTTATTCTTATTGCATTGTTTGTTGTGAGCTTTTGTGTGCTCACGTTCAGTGATAATTTTAGCTTGGTATTGAGTATTTATAAATTAATTTTCGTAATTGACTACGTTAAACTGAGGGGCAGCACAATGTTCTGTCAATCTTCTCGGTTTTCATCAAATAACCGATAACTACATTATAATGTTTTGGTGTGCGAAAATCTGATGTGGCCAGCACATAACGCAATTCTGCAATTAGTGGGCAATGAGTTAACATTTTTATTAATTCGCTTTTATTTGAAATAATAACAACCAATATTAATTTAAAATATTGCAGAAAAGAACTAATCAATTATTTTGATATACTTTGAGTTTTGTGTATGTTGAATAATGTAATTCAAAATAATGAAATGTTTTTAAGAATAATTTAGTTGTTTTGTCAGTAAAATTGTCTAAATTTAAACTTATCCGCATACATATGCGATATTCTTGTGAAAATTGTAAAATTGAGTTGCAGTACTATTTGATTACCTATATATATAAAATCTCGACATCAATTTTTATTAAATTCTGACTGAAGGTAAAAGTAGATATTTTGTTTTTTTATAGACTGTGACGAAGCATAATCTAGTGCTATTATTTATATTATCGAGTAGCTTCATTTACTAGATTCTTTTGATGTCAGATCAAATGGACGTCAACTATACAAGTGGATAATATTGATATAGCCTCGTATATAGCTAACAACTTTACTGTCTGTTTTTGTTGGAAATATTTGCTTTCATCATTATGTACATTTACATATCTAATTATACCTTCATGATGAATCTAACTCTAAATACTAAAAAGCTGCTCATATTAGTTAATATTAATTTAAATTTTCTACAGAGCATATTTCAAACCAATGCAAGTATTTTATTGTGGTTGGTGGATCCAT
The DNA here is from genome assembly GCA_947534325.1 of Agonum fuliginosum. NCBI lineage: Eukaryota > Metazoa > Arthropoda > Insecta > Coleoptera > Carabidae > Agonum > Agonum fuliginosum. Next base: position 8,085,714 of record OX384031.1, read on the forward strand.
AAATAAGTTTGTGATGATGTTGATGCTACATTGAGTGCATTTTTAAGTAGTTTAGTTGTAGATAAAGTATAAAGTAGTAGGTCCTTGACTCGCATTCGGATTATTACAACATTCATTTCGTGTTTCAATCTTTTTCTTCTTGTAATTTAACCCATATTTTATCCTTGTTAAATAATACATTTATTATGTATTTGCTGTTTGCTTATTTATTTCTTATACTATTGTAATATAAACTACAGTTTGTTAGCAAAGAGCATTTCTCGACATTTAATGTTGAGTCCACATGAAAACACATGAGAACAAAAAAAATTGCCATGGAAAGCTGTTTTAGTTTTTGTTTGTGTTTTGCTGTGCTGTGAAAACGATGGTACATATTTCAATTTCTAGCGCGCATGTTTCTAAATGTGTGTATGTGTAGATATTTGCAAAAACATGATTACAGTAACATCAATAGCATGGTAACAAGTTCGTTTATCATCTCAGTTTTTAACTAAAAACTGTTTTCATGTAAGATTTTTGTTTATTTTTTTATTTAAGATTGCCTAACGGTATTTCGGCACTTACGCCACTAATACCTTGGTACTACATTATATTTTACAACATATTTGCTACGTTTCATAATTACATTATATTTTGATGCGAGATTTTCTATAATACACATAAACCTAATTTAAACTTTTTTTTTTAATATTTTTAAAATAGCATTCATATATCATGTAACATATAATAATATGCAATAAAGAAGAATTTTTAATTTATTGTCAACTTTGGTATTATCCTAGAATATATTTACTATCCACATATAAAAATGATTAACAACAAATGTAATAAAGAAATGAATACGACCAAATGCTAAATGTTTAGAAAGTAATTCACTGTTCACATATGAATTTTTTCATGCTTCTGAATCCTGAAAAAAAAAATAGAAATTCACTGTTTTCATTATATCAATTCTTTTAAAATTCTTCTTTTCCATTGAAAATTCAAATTAGCGGAGCCGCTATTTCACCGAACAATTCTCACCAAGATTGTTTTTTTCAAAATTCAGAGGCATCAGGGAATCCTAAAAAAGTCCCCAAAGAATACTTGTGAAAAACAGTGTTTGTATTTCTACTTATTTAAAATTTTAATTGTATTTGAACAAATGCAGTAAAATGCATGTTTGTTTTATATTTATACGTATTTTGTGGTAATTTTGATAGTTATATTTCTTCTTGTAGGTAATATGAAGTATTAACACCAGCTCCAGCTGTTTGTGACAGATTCTATAGAGTCTAGACTGTCTGCTTTGTGCTTTTGCTCTAGTGATACTACTACTTGTATATTAGAATTGTTAGTTAGTTGTTAGTTGATCATTGATACATCATAATCAAATACCAAATAACATCTATGTCATCAGTTGAATATATGACGTTCCGACAACCAAATTTGATTAAACTATCTAGCATGTACAATCATTTTCATTTTACAATATAAATAAACCTCTTTAAAATTCCACCATTTCCTGGATTTCAAATTATATCATTTTAATTTCCTTATAATTTTTATAAATGACCAATGTGTACATAATATTTATTTGTTCAAAGAGTAGAAATAGTATTTTTTAAACCAAGGGTAGAGATTGCTAGAAGCTACGTATATACCTAGGGAAAATTTGCAATGAAAATATCAATGTGGTATATACGTAGTATAAATTTTCATTTTTCCTATCTAAAAAGTCACTCTTAGAAGCAGCATAATGCAGATATGAGTTGGTACTATGTATCGTACATATTTCTTGACATTTTACTTCCATTAATCTAATATGAAAGACAGCAACCTACATCTAGAAAGGTCGTAGCTAGTTATATTTTTTTATAATGAAGTTGAAGATTCAATTTCATAGGCATTGCAGTATGCACAAGTGCATAATTTAATATTTATCCTGCTAACAAATGCATTCAGAAAGATAAAACTTTACCTATATATTTCATTCAATTACACAATTTTCCAAAAATTGAACGTATTGCTTACTGAATTATCTAGTCTAATTTATATTGTAGCAATTAACTTTGATTTAAAATGCTATAATTTTAAAAAAGAAATTAAAACATCCTGTATTGTACACTTCATTTCATATGATTTCTATATTCCTGGGCGAACGTCTATGCTTTATTTAAAATAGAATACAATGAACAAACATGTTTAATTAGGTTCTGATCATGTTGTTGGCTAGCATAATTATTCAGTTGCAGTTCGTTTGTCGCGTAGAATACATTTGAATGTGAAAATAAGGTTATAATAATGTTGAAAATACTTGAGTTTACTATAATACACTCAGTATTGGTGTAAAAATGTGACTGGGTGTGTAACATTCGTGTTCAATTTGTGCAAATATTAGAAAAAAACGGATTAAGGTATTTGTTATAAGTAGATATTAAATTTATTGTTACAAGAAATGATTTATATGACTTGTTTTCCAATGCTACTCACTATGCAGCTATATATTATAACAAATATTCAATAACTAAAGACTGAATTACGAAATATTGCTAAATCAGCGGGAGATAAAAATCAACTAACAAAAAGTGTTTAACCATTTAAGAGGAACGGTTACTGCACTACCAAAATTTATCGGTCCGGGTCGGTTATTATCAAAAGAGTCAATTTCTTAGAATTTTAATAAGTGTACCCAATACGACTATAGCTTGGAGGTGGAGCTAAATTGAAATTCGAATGTTTATTCGAATATTTACAGTGAATGACTTTATTTTTGTGACAAAAAGGGGTTTAGTTTTCACCGTATTCTGTATTGAAATTTTAAAATTCAAAACATGATACACTTTAAAATGAATTACAAAATTTCCAATGTTTATAACGCCTATTATAACAAATCAAGCAAAAATTTAAAATTGTAATACACAAATGTCATACAAACAACCTTCTTCTACAAATTAAAAAAATAAATATTTTAAAATGTTAATATTTAGATTAGATATGCTGGTGAAAACGAAACCTAGTTTTCACTTGTACGTTGCACCAGTATCCGTTCCTCTTAACCTCTAAAATATACTTGTTAGATTGAAGTCATGGAAAGATAAAGTTTTATGTGATATTCATATACCACCATAAGCACAACGAATGAGCTTGTGTGTGTAATGTACATTATAACCTTATAGTTATACCAAACATCGAGTGATGGAAATCGCCTATTATATAAATTATTATTGCTAGTAGAACACAAATTGTTATGTAAATATCTAGTTTTTACAATTTCATAAATATTTACGTAGATAATTTGCTATTCGTCTCCATTCTCCATGTCGTCGATTTATAAATATTCAGTAGAAGAGCCAGACAAACGCAAAAATTATGTTTTGTTGATTTTTATTCGTAAATTTTACGTAGGTTCTATCAATAAAAACACTATCGGTATTGTATCTAAAACTGATTCAATAGGATATTCAAATTTTAAAAATGCATAATTTGCTAAGGCAGAATGTAATGTGTCGGATAGGAATGTTGACGTTGAATATTGGAATAATTACTACTACTTCCGCGAAGTGGTGTGATATTTATGTCTGAATGTATTTTTAATGTATTGTATCCACATGCAATAATCAAGGACGTCTGTTCATTAAATTTGCCAAAATCTATTTTTAAAAATTAATTAATATCCAAAAAACGGTTACCCAATTATGACATTTATATCAGATTTAATTTAATTAAAATTGTTGTGTAGTACCAGAAAACATAGTTAATAGTAAAATAATTTTCGTTTAACCCATACATTTAAATTTAAAAAAATTATTGTGTTGCTTGTGTTTCTAAATCCTGCATGACTTAATATCCTGTAGAGAATTTGTGAACCTGAAAATGGGTTTAGTGAGTGCGGTGTTTGGTCTTGTGCGCAATAATAATAATAAGCTAAATATATGTTAAATTAATGCTTAAATAACATTTATCGTAACATAAACATTCGCTTGAATGTTGTTTAATACAATTTGCATATTCTCAATTTTATTAGAACGGCGAAGTTGTAGTCAGCATGTCGACCTGAAACTATAACTTGCTCCGACACATTTATAATTGTATTTGTTACCTGTGAACATGTGAATGTGAACTATAAGCTAGTGAATGTTTACGTATGTATACAATTTAAAGTAGAATTTTTTTTAAATAACGTTTCTATTAGTTAACTACATAGTTAAATTTCTAGTCTAGATAAACTATTGCATGATTTTACAAAATGTACTCGTATACTGAAAGTGAAAAGCTGAAATGTGCCCTGAAACCTTTCCCGTTTTAAAATTTTAATTTAATCATAATGGCAACAAATTTATGTTAATAATAATTAATCTCATCTTTTTATCAGGAACAGTCTATACTTTCAATAAGACGGCTGCCAAATACTGAAATCAAAAGTCGCACATCAAATACTAACAATGACCAAACCTTAACTACTCAATTAAATAATTGGCAACGTTATGTACTCGTATGTATGTATAAACAGTTAATTTCACTGCTCGATATTAAATTATTTAAAACAAGAAAAATGTAGGCACGATAAAATTTTGCATCTAAACAGCAAGTCGGTAAACAAACTTTCCAACTTAAGTAAAAAGAAATAACCTCTAATATTTATTCGAACAGATGCTTCAAGATTTCTACAAAATTCAGTTTCATATGGCTTCTGTGAATAACAAATTCTATTGCGTGCTTAACACAACCTATTCCTAAATGGTCTTCCAAAACAAATCTGTCAATGTGACAGTTAAATATTATGCATTGCCAAGTTCTGTTTGAAATCCATGACTCATTTTCTCATTATAATAATGCAACCGATTTTATTTACTAGTTTAACTGCAACAACATTTAGGTATTCCAAATATTTTCCTATAAAATTAATAAGAAACCTTTCATTTATGAAAATATTAGTTATAATAGTCTATAGACTATTTTCTAATACAAAATTACAAAACCAGTCCAATTTGTTGTTATATTTATATATATTTTATATTGGAAATGTGCTCTCTTATGCCTATCCTGTCACAACGGTATGGCAAGAAGCACGATGCGCGATGAATTTTATTGTCTTGTCCTCAGAGTTCTTTTTTATTTTTTTTATTTACCGGTCACACAAGGTATAATCTGAGACAAGATCTAAAACTTCTTCGAAATTTCACTGAAAAATTATCAACTGATTTTCACATCGTGCACCGTGCTTCATGGCATACCGGTGTTACATAGGCATTAAGATGAAATGTAACCTTCATGGAGCTAACATGTGCACTGGGCAATTTTAAATAATTTTTACTAAATATTGAAAATAAGAACATAATTTTACTAATAGTAAAATTGAAGTTCTTGAAAATTCAAAGATACGCAAGTATATATAAACTTTAAAATAGGATTTTTTTCTAACGAATTCAAACAGAAACTCATACTGACTGCAAGTGTGACGTCAAACATTTTACCAATAAGTTAGAAAACCCCGGGTTAAGACACGCCTAAGACAAATGACCACGCCGTTTTGTTTGGCGTTAGACGGATAATAGGTACAAAAGGTCAAAGGCGGACCTAGGGCGACACTTCACCAAAATGTTTGTTTTCAGAGCGACATAAAAAATTATATTTTCATTTATATTTAGTACTTTACAATTAATTTATGTTTGAGAGGGGAAATAATTTTGGGATCCAAATTTGTAAAAAAGAGGGTTTTCGCGCGCCACTTTACAGCTTTTGTTTATAAGTGAATTAACTTCAAATTTTAATATGTTGTCAACAAAGCTTGGATCTGAGAAATATCCGTTCGAATTTTTTAAATTCGTTTTAAAAAATATCAAAAATTGTGAAAATTCAAATTAATATACCTATTTCGATTTTAAAGCAAAATTTTGAAATTCTACATCGGCCACTTTATAGATTGTACTTTTATCTTCAACAATATCTTATTATTATAATTACCAAACCAATAAACGCTGTGGAATTGTGCGCGAAATCCATGTTTTTGGCTGTTTTCTGACACGGTAGAGGATCGTCTTAATATCTGAAAATTCATTAAAAAAATAATGAAATAAAAATTAGTAAACGACCTCATTGGCCTTTTTAAGGGTTCTAATCCTGCTTACCTTTTAAACACAAGTAGTTAAATGTATTCCCTGATTTTTTTGTTGGATAATAATTTGTATTAATAATTCATAAACCACAGTAAGTACTTATGTTATACTTAATACAAGTTAATAAACTTGAGAAAACTAAACTAATTATTATATGCTGGTAGTATTATCTGGAACAAAAAGCAGATAATACAATCCTTTAAAGGGTTCTATGTAAGTTCTAGGACCATCTGCGACGAGACTATGTAGGTCATAGACTCTTGATTTATCATTTGGACAATACGTAGTAATACATTAGTTAAGCGGCTCGTCTACGTTTTTTCCTTTTCTAGAATAGGTACTCTCGATTTCATTCTTTTCCTCACTATACTACGACTGCCTGAAACTAGCCCGAAACTCGTACTTTATCGCATCCTAGCAATGCAATGTTATTTTAAAGTTGAAAAATACTGTAAAAGTGTTTTCGTTGCGAGTAAACTGTTAGTTTATTATTGAATTCAAGGTTGCATTTTTTTAATTAATTTAAAGAATGGATCTACAGATGTGACTTTTTAAAATTTTAAAAATAAATATATAAAGATATAACCGTGTAAAGTTTGCATAAATTGCAAATTTTAGTGAATGTTTCGAAATTTTTATAATCATGTACAATTTTTTTATTACAATTAATTAATTGGTCTTTTAAGTATATAATCCTTGTTGAAATACAAATTTACCATTCTTGTACTGGCCACATAACACTCGCTACATTAGTACGTTTTGTGTTGGCTTTAAGGAGGTAGACGGGCTACTTAAGTAACTCATACGAAAAATTTACAAAGGTACCATTTTCCATAGCACTGATTTTACTACTAAACTAAATTTAATTTTAAAATTAATTACCATTCAACTGTCAATTTGCAATAAAAATGTAAAATTTAAAATCATAAAAACTGTGCGATTATGTACTTACGTACAGTACGTTATTTTGCTGCTTCGTTTTTCAGAGAATAATATTTCAGTAAAATTGATCTACAAAAATTTAACGAAAACATTTCTCGGAAACAACATAGGTACTTTAAAAAGAGTTCACCAAAACAGTCTCACTTATTTTCCTATTGATAATTTCCTAATCCTACAAACACAGAAGTCCTTCAAATGCAAGCCTCAAACTATGTAGTTCTTTATACACTACGCACTGTCTGAACACAAACACCTTGAATATAATTCAAGGTAATGGGGTAAATAACATTTTCAATTGATTATAAACAGTAGGTATTTTTTAAATTTACAGCCATCTTAAATTTTATACTCAGAATTCACAGGCGCCCGTGATGGAAACAGATCCTTGTAAAGATTCTTTTAATAAGAAACAAAACATAACAAGTAAAACCATAAGCAATTGATTAAATTAATAAAATAAACAAAATTAAATTAACAAAAATAAGGCTACTTGCATGGTACTGAACATACGACGGCGTAGAAGGGTCAGGGTAAATAATTTTTATATTGAATTTCCGACTTTTAAAACTCGGGATTCCGACTTTTAAACTCGGGATCCTGACTTAACAGTACTCCAAGGGTTTTAAGAAACCTTTAACAAATTAAATGGAAATACTCATAAATATAAATTTGCCAAGTACTCAAACCAAACCGGAACAGGAGCAAAACTAAAACGAATATGTTTAATTAATTGATTGCTAATTAATTTTTGAACCGAAACCAGAACTTGAAGCGCGTTGTTTAAACCCTGTTACCAGTTCATTTCAAGAAGAAATATAAAAGCCGGAACCAAAACACAGTGAATCGTGAACCGAACCTGACCGATATTTTGTGTGGTTCGAGTTCCTTTAAATTTCCTTTTCAAATTCATTGCCTTTTTCACCAAACTTACCCACAAATTAATAAATTACTCCCAGATACTTTCATCTCTAGTCAACTCCCTCTCAAAACTGAAGCACCCTCATAGTTGAATATATTAAGAGTCCCGTCTCTGTTACAAAATATTGTATTTTTAGAAGTGTAGCAGTTTCTGCTTTATTCATTGCATGTTATAAATTTGGAGAAAAATCAGGTACTTAAGACACTATATATTTGAGAAAGAATTAATCTGTGTTACTCAGTTAGAATTCTGAAAAAATCTTTGGAATCCATATAAAAAATTAATGATAAAGTGTATTTTAATAAGCAATTTTGTATATTCTTTTCCTTAGGATTAAGAGATTTATTAGAAAATGTAACTCGGCATAAACCTAGTTCCATTCTTTATCTCTAAATAAATTTATGAAATTTTGCTTTATTTGTAAAACTTTGTGAGAATTTTAAAAATTGCTAGACGGCTTTTACGTATTTTAGGCGAATGTTTCCATGCTTTACCATAGGGCAAACGCGGTGTTGAGTTACGTGAAGCTGCAATAGGGACAGAGGCCATGAATGGGACATTTTTTTGAAAAAAAATACTGTGTAAAAGCTTATGGATATTTTGTAATTAAAACTATACCTACCTCAAACACGAGTACTCATAAAAATTAATTCTAAAAAAATACTCACAGTCTTACCCGAGTCTTACCCAATAAATAAAGTTGTACAAAATTAGTAAAAAATTATATTTTAACCAATTTTTACCGTATTATTTTAAAATTGACAGAAAAAGTACATCATTAAATTTTCTCTTAATTCTTGCAACTTTCTGAGGCTTACTTTCATTTTCAATTATTTTTCTCGTTTTTGTTTTTTTAATATAAATATATAACACGTCCCATTCAATAACGGAAAATATGTGCCATTCATACACAACACTTATTCACAGGTTACGTTCATAAAATCTAACTTAAGATAATTATCAATAAAAACTAAATTTTCTAAGTTTTGCACTAAAAAACTTTTTTTTTCTATATAATAATAAGAAACGTATTGAAATAAAGAAACAACAACAAAGTTACTTTTACAGCTTAAAAATTATTATACAAGCGTGCTGCGAAAATTATAACTGGGCATAAACCTAGATTAATTCTTTCACAATCATCTAGTACCTGTTTTTCCTATAAATTTTTAATATTCAATGAGTAAAACAGAAACTGCTCCACCTCTAAACACTTAATATTTAGTTGCGAAGCCGGATTCTTAACATCACAGTATCAAATCCAAATCCACTCTCGGGTTCGCGTCCTGACCGCGTGTTGGGCTCTCGGTTCCTCGTGCGTCGCGGCGCATATCGATCCCTTTGCAATCTGAACATCCGCAGCATGCCGCTGTGCAGACGCGGTGGCGGTGGCGGCGGCGGCGGCGGGGCGGGGCACACTAGGTCACTGGTACATTGCACTGCGTGCGCCAGCGGAGAAAACTTCACCGGAACAACTCACAATGGAAATGAAACAGGAGTGGAGAAATTGAAAGCGGGAAAAGTGGGATGGATCACTTCGAGGAATGGAAATGAGGATGAATGAGGGGGTTAGCTATCATTGATAAATTGGTATTTATGAATTGGGAAGGAATGAAACAAATTAAATGGAAATAATAATTTTGAATTGTACCTATTATAATAGCAATGGGCTACTTGCATGACTATTTTTATTAAATATTTTTCCGTTAATCGTTTATTAATGAGTATCATAATGCAAAAAAAATCGTACATTAATGACCCCCTATTAATGCATGATTTTTATTAATCAACGGTTTTTATGAATGCGCATTCAGCAAACGTAATATAGTATGTTAGCTAGTGCTAAGTTGTAGAAAAATGATAAACAGAATTAAACTAAATAATTTTGACAATTCTAGCTAAATAATATTCGAGCAATATTGTGGTCAGCAGTTTCAAACGTTACTAACCTAACATATTTGTTATGGACAAAAATTAGATTTACCCCAAATTAAAACGGTAATGATCAACGGAAAAATATTGTAACTAACTACTAACTCCGTATGTTCGGCAATTATTAATAGCCCTAATTAACACACTAGATAGTTAAATTACTATTTTCTACTCCTGGTATTAAAACTACATTTAACGAACTGGTTTTCATGGCGCTAAATAACATTTTAAACATACCTCGACAAATCGTGCGGGTCTTCAAATAATCCTCGGGCAAACAGGGCTTTACGTACCCGACAGATTCTCACGTGTTCTGCTTGAGTGTCAGCGGTATTGAAACAAAGTTGAAAATCGGTCCAACACGACGAGTATATAGTGCCCCACTCGTGGCAGTCCCACAAGCTGTGCGCAGCGGCGTGTTCAATATGTTAGGATCAGTTCTGGTTTAAAAAAACCTACAGCGAGTTTGTTGTTAAACAAAAATTATTTCTAAACCATTGTCCACAATCGCTGGAGTAATTCCAACACTTTTCTCTAGATTTGAATAGTATCCCTTTACCTACATGTGTTTTCTGCATCCATCGGATTCTAGATTTGCATTTTCTGTTTTTGCATTTTTTACGTACCCTTTTTAGGTAGGCACCCCCGGAAATTTGCTTTGCGACTAGTGATAAGCTCAACGGTAGTGTCCAGCTAGCATGCTAGCGATCCCCAGTTTAATTTCAGCAACTGAAAATAATTCCACTAGATCCGAGTGGTTTGATTCCAATATATAATAACATGGACCATTCTGTAATTGGCAGTTGTTGTTCTGTCCGGTTTCCATCAAAAATAAAGCAAAAATAACAACGTTTTATTACATTGTTGGACATGAATTAATGTTCTAGTGCAAATTCGATAAGGAGCGACTCATAGAACTAATGAATTACTAAAAATGATACAGTTTGAATCACGTTTTATCATTAAATTTTCAATATAAGATCGAAGCAATCAATTCTGACTTTTATCCGGTAAAAGTGAAGCTTGCTAGACTTCAAGAAAGCAAGACAGAAAGTGAAATTTTACTTCACTGCGCAAACGTAGCACCAAAGAACTTCAAACAAGTAGTCTCCCACTAGACTGCGGACCAGTTATTTTACAATAAAATATTCTACACAGAAATACGAATGTCTGATACTAAACTATTATTTTAGCTACGGTTTTCAACTATGAATTAGTTCTATACTATGCTAGTTTTCTTTTGTAATGAAAATATCATTTAGTTTACACTAAAGGAAGCTGAACAGAGGCAAAAATCGTAACATCCTAGCTGGAAGAGCAAGAGCACAACCCAAGCATAGCCGACAATCGATGATTTATTTCAATTTTTACGGTAAATAAAACACAGAAGTAAACAAGATATAAGGGCACATGGGTCCGCCTGTTTTGCTAGTAATAAATAATACCACTACAAAATATTGACAGGTCTGTAATTCAGCTTGTCCAGGTATACAACGAATAAGAAATGATTGAACACAAGCAAAAAGTATTCAAGTACACTTTTGAATAAAGCCGCGTTCACAGTTCGAAATTTGGTGTAATTCGTATCATTGAAATTTGAAGAAATTAATTTGATTGTTCACAGTTCGAAATTTGTGTGTTCACTGTTTGTCTTGTCAGTGTCAGCACTGAGTGTCAGTTTGGTTTTGTTCATGAAAACGTGGTAAAGAAAAATGAAAACAGAAGAAGATTTTGTAGATATAATTGCCAAATTTCCATGTTTGTACGATAAAAATATATTTTTTCTCAATTAATAGAACGAATCCTAAATTTACTAGAGAAATTTGAGGTTTGGATACTTTTCTACGAATTGAAATTCGAGTGCACCGAATTTCGCAAGTACACATATGCCATATGACAAGCTTCACGATTACACCGAATTTCACCAGATTTCGAACTGTGAACGCGGCTTTAAAGATATACGTAAATGGAAAGACTAAAGCCCTGTTGGTGCTGCACAACTCACAATCAGTGTCAGTGTACAAAGTAAAGCGTTGTTTGTGTTTAAGTGTTTTAGCAAGTTAATGAAATCTGTTCGTTTTATTCAATATAACTTATCCAGTGTGCACGTACCTGCACTTCCGCTAAAGCCATCGAGGTACTAGTTAAATTAGTGAGGTTCAGTACGTGTAGTGTAGTACATGGTGCAACACAAACTAACTTTCAGAGGAGAGTTATTGTTATTCATGTTAAATTTCTTGTAGTAGATAGTATTTATAATTAAAAATCTGATGTGACTAGCACATAAACTCCCGCCTTTTAAAAATAGTTTTTCTTTATTGGTAAGAGATATAGAAATATTGTAAGATGTAATTTGTTCTTTAAAATGTCTTATGGAAAATTGTAACTAACGCAGAATTTCCTATCTTTTTTGCAAAAAATGTTAGAATGCTTCAAGAAAATACCACTTCTGGTCTATTTATACCAAAATCTTAGCATCTCGTCCAATTAGTATACAAATGTAAAATACCAAATATCAAAACGAAACAAGAATTCAAATTATGAAACGAGAAATATTTCTCGAGATATCGAGAATTCTATAAACTACATATTGATATTCTTCTCTTCGATAATGCCAAAAAAAAAATTTTTTTGCTCAACTGTTAAAAAAAGTTGACACTGGCGTTCGCAATTCAGGCCGCGAAGTAAAACATATGTGTAGGGTATATTTCGCGACCGCGTTGCTATTAGTAACAGCTGCGAAGTAACTTTATTGAGAAAATGTCAGATACTTATTTTTGACAGCTGTTACAAAAAATAAAATGTGTTTTTAATTATATGCATTGCAGTTGCACAAAAAATATTGTGTATAACTCGTCTGCGAAATTTGTTTAGTGTTCTCGAGAATTTTTAAGCCTCACGCTAAACAGACATTCCGCAGCCTAGATATACAAATAACTGTTCTTTGTTCACACCATTTTTTTGTTTTTATATAGATCGCTTCATTTCAAAGACAAGAATCGTGTGCAAGTTTAACAGAAAGGTACAAAAAAGTTTCTAAATTCACTTAGTTTTCATTTAGATGGCAACAATTTTTTTTCGAGTTTTTTGAGAATAAAATTGTTGCTTTCTTTTTGCAGATAACCTAATTGAAGAACAAATTAGTATTTCATGAACTGTAGATTTTTTATTTTGAATATCTTTTGTATTTAATACATTTTGATAACAATCCTACTGCGTTACATAATTGGCTCCATTATGTTCATACCCCAATATAAAAATGATGTGCGGATTATAAAGAAATTGGAGTTGGTAATACACGTAATAACATTAAGTAACAGCTTCGTAGTTTAGGTACAAAGTCGAAAATATGTAAAAGTGCTCATAAAAACGTAAGAGCACATAAAATATTTATTGTCCCAAGTCCCAGAACGTATTCAGAAATGGTACAATATAGTTTTCTCTTACTGAAAATTTGTTCATGTTTTCAAGTATAAAATTCTTTACCAGCTGTACATTCTTTCTGTTGCTACTGGCCAATGTAAAAAGTATTATTTGCTTGTTGTTGCAGTCGTAAAAACATAAAAATATTTAGAAACGCAAGCTACATATTTAATGCAGAGTATTTTTACTCTTGAGTATATGAACTCTTGCAAGATTAACAAACTTGGGATGAAAATATTTCCCTGTTTGTTATATTCTTGAACTTGACTGAACTGAAATGATTCTATTTATACAATATACAGATAGGTACATTTAAACACTGTTCCAATATCTTCATGAACTGGAAATCAAACCATATTTTAATTTAAATTACGTTTTCAAATCAAATTTGACTAAAATGGCCATGAATATTTAGTCTGGTTGCTAACATAGACGTCGACTTTCGAAAATCCGTATGGGGCTTTAGTAAGAATAAAAAAGTTTAAATATATTATTTTTTCAGTCATGTACCAGATATAGATTCAGAGAAGGTTTTCAGAAACGAAACTATTAAAATTGTAATTTTTTGTATTCTATTATTCCATGGTTCAGAATGAAATTTTGAGCTAATATAAACGCACTAAAATAACATATGTCACATTATCGTGATAAATTAAAAGTATCCAAAATTTCTAGGTTACGACTTTCGAAAACTGGAATGATTTCCTGAAAAAAGTAACCAAGGATTTTCGAGTCAAATTTCCGAACATAAACCATTATGGGATTTGATGTGAACATTTGATCTGGTAAATGCTGGCGCATTTTTACTACTCACTTGGAAACGGGAATGAATAAAACGCTGATCAGCGCTGACCGCTGAAACGCTGATCTGCAAAGAAATGCACAGATGCACGTAAAAAAGAATAAAATCAATCCAAACCGAATATGTGGGATTCAAAACGGGTATAAGATTTCTTTAATTAGTTCAGCTCAATTAGAGTTTTTGCCAAAACCGAGTAGGTATGCATGTGTGGAACTTATGAAAGGTATTAAGTTACGTATTTTGTTCAGTTCAATCAGAGATTCTATCATATCATAACTTATTATTTGGTACTAAGAAGGGTGTTAGGTTTCATTATTAACTCGTAGTTTAGTTAAATGTAGATCAACGGGTTTTGACTTTGAGTCCATCTGTGCACTTCTTCGCAGATCAGCATCAGCGGTTAGCGTTGATCAGCGTTTTATTCTTACCCCTTGAAAACATCTACTATTTTCATTGGCCAGTCCAACACTGAAAATGTGTTGCTGAACCAAGGACTTCTTATTAAAGATTCATCTGCAGCACATTGATCTCACTTTCGTGAAATATTTATTATTGTATTTATGATGGTTTTACGATTATTTATTATTTTAAAATAACTAAAACAGGATTGAATTCTAGAAAAATAAATATTTACAAGTTTGATTCATTCTTCAATGAATATAACACGTCAATTATTTATTTATTTACCCTTAAATTTACGATGCAGGTTAGTAAACACCACTTTGAAAATTGCTATTTTAGTTTTATGGGGCTTGTCTACCTACACCAAATTTTTGCAAAAATAATATACTTCCAAAGAAACTTTTCTTATAATAAAATTGTCCGGTAGAGAAAAATATCAACATTTAGTATACTAACGTCCCTATTACTATGAATAGACAATACAAGAATGGAATTTATTGTATGAAATCTTAAAAATTGTTATTAATTATAAAAACACTTACAAATTTTTAATATATTCTTATAACTTATAACTTAAGGAGGCACAGGCACAACTATAGGATCGTTCTTTTATAAACTGATTGAAATAATAAGTCTATTATAAAAAGTAAACAATAGTAAATAAAAATCATGTTATTTTTCCCTGTTACTTTGTAATTAAACCTTTCTTTAATTATTGTATTGTAGGTTAAGCCGAAAATAGACGGGAAACAAAGTCAATAAAATGTAATTTAAAAATTTCACGAATCTATGTATTATTAATTAAATCTTAACCTAAATATGTCAACTTTAAAATAACCTGTCAACAAAATTATAAGCGTGCATTGTTCTTCGCCATTTATTTTCTATATAAAATGATTAATCAGATTTATGATTTGGTAAAAAGATTTGGTGCTTTTTACTTCCTTGTACGAAGTAAGGAAGTATTGTAATCGCGAAAAATTTCGGTTCTCAGATTTTGACGGAAATATCCGTTTTGACCTTTTCTGAATCCATTATGACTAGTTTCGTCGTGACGTCTGTACGTACGTGCGTACGTGCGTACGTGCGTACGTGCGTACGGACGTATGTGTGTCGCATAACTCAAATACGGTTAGACGTAGAAAGCTGAAATTTTGTATTTAGGACTGTTATAGCATCTAGTTGTGCACCTCCTATTTTTGGTTTCAATCTACAAACCGGAAGTATTAAATTTAAAAAAAAAATTGATAAATAATTAATTTTAGGCAATTTTTTTTATTTTAAATGAAAGATTATGTGATTATTATCTACAATCGGTATTTTATAAATTTTTCTGTATCTTCTATCATTTAAGAATAATTAAAGTATATACCTACTTATAATTTAATATTTCGGTATCTTGTAGTCCATGATCGATTAACATTTGTTACTAGGTAAAATTTAAATGATTATGACATGACAGTGACAGTAGCAGTGACAATAGTAAAATATCGTTTATATCTTCTTCTGCAGTTTAAATAAAATGACTAAAATATATTTGTGAGTATACTAGTATAATAAGTTAAAAGAAAGTATGAACACACAAGGCGTACAAGGAAGTCATGTGGTGTCCACGTCAGATTTTTTCTTTTTACTTCCTTGTACGGAGTAATAAGGAAGTATTGTAATCGCGAAAAATTTCGGTTTTCAGATTTTGATGGAAATATCCATTTTGACCTTTTCTGAATCCATTATGACTAGTTTCGTCGTGACGTCTGTACGTACGTGCGTACGTGCGTACGTGCGTACGTGCGTACGTACGTGCGTACGTACGGACGTATGTGTGTCGCATAACTCAAATACGGTTAGACGTAGAAAGTTGAAATTTTGTATTTAGGACTGTTATAGCATCTAGTTGTGCACCTCCTATTTTTGGTTTCAATCTATAAACCGGAAGTAGTACTTTTTAAAAATATTTCGATAAATATTTAATTTAACACAAATTTTTTTATTTTAAATGAAAGATTATGTGATTATTACCTAAAATCGGTATTTTATAAATATTTTTGTATCTGGTATCATTTAGGAATAATTAAAGTATATATTTTTAATTTAGTATTTCTTTATCTTGTAGTCCATGATCGATTAACATTTGTTACTACGTAAAATTTAAATGATTATGACATGACAGTGACAATAGTAAAATATGCTTTATATCTTCTTCTGCAGTTTAAATAAAATGACTAAAATATATTTGTGAGTATACTAGTATAATAAGTTAAAAGAATTTTTTATATTATTCTACATTTTAGTTATTAAGAAAAGTATGAACACACAAGGCGTACAAGGAAGTCATGTGGTGTCCACGTCAGATTTTTTTACTTTTGACATAACCTATGTGTTACACACGAATTTAGAATTTGCGAAAAGATCACGGCGAAATATATTTATTTTCGTGTTAATTCTTGGTATGTGTTTATGTGTCAGCAATGTACGTGAAACTACTGATTGAAATTATACTGGTCATGCAAATGAAAATGTTTTGAAGTGGTCTATTTTTACTCCATGACCATGAAATAAGAGGAAATAAGTGGTTAATTTTTTACGATCGTCATTTTCCTGTGCATTTTCGACAATTGTAATATTAATGTAAGATTTTTAGTTAGAGTAAATAATTCTGGTTTGAAATTTTTTTGTATATTCAGTGTGTGGTTTGTGTAAAATCATACAAAAGTTACGAGCTAATAAACGAAAGTTAAACAGTGTATGGACATTCAAATTGATCTAAAACTTTTTTCCCATCGGCGATCAGAGAAGATAAAATAAATATTTACACATTAATAATGTACCGCATATATTTTTAAAACTTCCTGAATGTTTTCTGAGTTTCATCAGTGAATCTGTTTTAATTTTGACTTGTGTTTTAATAAATAAAATATGTGTAAAATATTTATACAACCCTAATAAATTTCCTGAAATATTTGTGAAAATTTACTTACATAATGTTTCTGTTTCAATAATTCTAAAATGCAGTTTTATCGTTACTGTATTTACTAACACTCATTAAAATAATACGCAATATTTTCAGATCAAGGTCTGTTGGATTTATTTTACGAATGTGTATGCAGTACTACTTATGAACTGACTGACACACTTTACGTAAATATCAACAGTAGATCCAAGTGAAAATAATTAACTTCAAAGAAGTATTTTGCATTTAAGAGGGATATCTGAGCATATAGGTTGATTTAAGTTAATTAAATAGTAGTGTAAACGTAGTAAAACTAATTGCTTCTTAGTAAATACTTAAATCTTATTTATTTTTAAAACAACATCAATGAATTTGTGAAAACAGTACCTAAATCTTCGATGCGAATGGTAGAGATAGTGTTGTTCGAATTATATAAATCACGTTTTTGGTAGTGGTTCACTAAATATTATTGTTATAATATAAAATTAATCATAATAATTCAAACCGTTACATAAGACCAATTTAACCGTAACTTGACTAAATAAAAGATTTATTAAAGGCAAGAACTCTAACAGCACAAAATAACGGTTCTGGTTCTGTTCGTGGTTCACTGTACTTTATACTGTTCGGTTTTCATATTTCTTCTTGAAATAAACTGGTTACCAGTTTTCAAAACATCGGTTCAAGTTCCGGTTTTGAATTAAAAGTCTTGGTTTTCTGGCTTTCCTAACACGAATACTGCCAAATTAAAGTTGAAATTGTTCAACTGTAAAAATTAAAAATATCAAACTGTTTATTAAACCGACACTACTTATTCATCAAATTTAATTTAACTAAAAAAAATTTGGTAAAGCCTTAAACCTTTTAAAAATTTTTAGTTAGTCGAATTTTTATTTAAATTTGTATTTTTATAAAAATTCTAATCGATTTCAATCAAACATTCATATCAAACCTAAAAAAAAAATTAAAAATGGGTAAAGTCGACGTTTCGGCTACGTTTTTAGCCTTCTTCAGAACAACTTCTTTGTCTCTAAATTTTGAATTGTTAAAAATACTATGTGCTGGTATGATTGAATATTGATCTCTGTATTGTAGTTGTCCTAAATAAGGCTAAAAAAGTGGCGTAGTCCTATAAAATATAGTGCCGACGCGCTGTTCCGAAGGGTAAAAAGATTAATAGCGCTGCAGGTGAAATTTTATTTGGGTTCAAGGTCATAAGCTGAATATAGTCCATTATCTACATAGTCGATTGTAGATAATATTACTTATTATTTAAATTCAATGCAATTACATATTGTTAGCATGTTAAGTTCATTGATTTATTGCTACAACCAAATTCAATTCTTTAAATTATGTAGGTAGGTACTTACCTACTAGATTTTTATACATAGGTTATTAAAATATTTCAAAATAACTGTCTACAATTCGTTTCCAGATTAAATTTACGTTGAAATAACTAAAACATTATATTTACCGAGAGATAACATGCACCTCAAAATCAATATATCAAATTTATTTTGTTGTTTGCTTTTTTAGCTATTAAGTTTTATTAAAACCATTTATACCAGATTGCACCGACGAAATACCTATAAATTTACCAATCGAAATATCTTTCTGAAGGAAGTATTAAGCCTGATTTACATTACACTTTTTTCGACTAGAAACTTTGACAAGTTTCATACTAGATTTTGCAAAATATGATAATGTAAAACACGAAAATCTCCATCCAAGTTTCATACCAGAAACGTCTTTTTTCGACTTAAAAACTAGCTCCGGTCCTATTTCCATCCAAGTTTCATACTAGACTTGCGCAGTAAACGACTTCGGGTTCTTGACTTTTTCATATTGCTCCTATATTTCATAATGTTTAATTATTATACACAAAACGCAAAAATTACGGTTTGAGAATTTGATGTTAGTAACATTGATATCGGCTGAACAAAACTTGGATGTGATTCTAGACAAGAAAAGTCGGAAAATGTTTCTTAAATCTAGTGCCAGTTCTTGACCGAAAAATATATAATGTAAAACAGTCGATTAATGTATTTTACTGTTAATAATTATTTCATACAAAATTTTGCTATATATTTCAGTTTTGCTCGTGCAACCGACTACAGAAAGCTTCGACAAAATTGACAGCTCGATCAAAATTTGGTGAAAGAGACTATTTATTAAACAACCTTTACAAATTATTGCAGTTAGTAGTTAGTTATAGCGCAAACATCAAATGTCAAGTAACCAGCAAAGTAGATTGACATTTCACAACACAACATTGTAGTAACTTGCAGGTTTATTGAATTATAAGTCGAAAATATTGTCGATGGCAATGACAACGTCAATGTGTTAGATACGTGTGGCTTTTTAGTATCGAATCTACATGTCAGAGAGGCACTCAAGAAGTGACGTGAGGGCTGAAGATGCTCCTTGCCATTTTGCGGATATACGCCGCGAACGCTGCAGATTCGACACGTTCTGCTAATGTCACAAAATCCACAGAGCTAAAAATACCCAACGCGCTACCGAACAATAATCGCGTCTATTTTTAGAAGCGCTTCGCGTGCGATATTCAAGTGTGTAGAATGAAAATAATTAAGAAATTAGAATTTCGTTTCGCTGTTCGTTACGCCAGGTAATTTATTCGGAAAATGAGAAGGTGGAGTGGATTTAGAACGTGGTCTCGCAAGATCTTCCTTTTTCCCTTCCTTCCTGCAGGACTGTATCGTAATTTTCAGAACGAAATTAACCTACTCTTCCCACAGTGAATCAATACTTAAGTGGAAAAGAAACCTTAATTATGTTCATTCTTATCGTAATTTTCATTATATTCTAAATTTATTTAGTCGCATAAAAATAAAGTAATATTACGGATCCACGAGCAAAAATAATTAAAAAATTAGCGTATTTTAAAATTTTCAACCATATTAAACAAAAATAAACCAGAAATGTATTAATCTGAACTGGAATGAAACCTGAATTCTTATTAAAACTAGAACATACAGCCGCTTTATTATATGTACCGCTCAAAACAATGGACCATTATCAGGAAAAATGAGCCTTCTATGTTACGTCTTTCAGCTAAGTTCATAGCTATCAGTCTTTCAACTGACATGGTGAGAGTTAAGCCGCCCTGTTCGCACGATGATTCTTTGAAGATTCTACAATGATTCTGAATCTTGAAAAAGAAGAAGTTTCACTCACAAAAGTTCGTTTTCTCTTTTCTGATCAAAACTATGTTCCGCGGAAAAGTAAGTGAAGAGCACTATTTATGTAATTTTAAAATTAAACTGTAATTTTTTGATATTTTGAAGTTAGGATAGTGATATTAGTTCAGTACTCAATCACATTGAGGCGGCGGTTTTTAATTTAGTTTATCGTTGATTTGATTCTAAAAGTAAATTAAATAATTGCAACTATAATCGATTGTTATTTAATATTTCTTTGCATTGGATCTTGAACTGGTTACCTACCAGTAAATTTCGTGTAAAAATTATAAGAACCGATCCCGCGGATCGAGTTCTGGAGAGGGAGAAATTTATCCATAATTTTATTTGATTTCAGTTGAAAACAAAAATGGCGACAATGATTTGATCCTGTAGGATTATCGTCAACTTTTTTAATTTTGTAGAAAAGCACAAGCCAGACTTGGTTTGAAACTAGCGTAAAAACTAACTTTTTAAAGAAAGATTCTTCCAGACAGAACAGTTTGCCAAAAGATTCATAGTTCTGTAAACTTTTTCATAATGAATACATGAACCTTTTCATTAAACTTGATTAGTAAACAACGAATGAAAACCAATATAATTACGATTGTAATTTGTGGTTTGGAGTAAACTGTTAGAAAAGTGTTGTTTATTAAACAGTCTCTAAATTGAAAATGTAACAGACGGTTAATGTGGAACTTACTGCTCAATTAAGCATGCACCACAAACTGAATTCAATTTTACTCGATTTGTTTACTCACATCCTGGAACTAATTTAAATTCGATAGAGTTTTTGGCGGAGACAGCAGAGAGAAAAACGATAGAGGAAGTAAAAATTTCCCGTTGTTACCCGTACCCACACCCAGGACGGCAAATTATAACTGAGAATAATGGAATTATTTAAAAGCATCACTTACACAAATATGTTATTCTCAATATTTTGACAACTATTACCTCAGATTAAAAAAATTTACGCCTGCGGCGCATTTTACTAGATATCCACGTTCTATCCTCGAGGATGTAACTAAGAGTGGGCCAGGGCCCACCCAAAAATTTTACAATATTTTTACATCAGTTTACGGAAGAGATACCTATATTGAAAATATTTAATAATGCCTTTGCCTTGCATAATACTAGGGAAGAGATGTAGATTTATACTTAATTGAGAATGAATTTGAATAGTGGATAGATATAGATTTATTGATGGCAAATGTTGTATTCAGTAGCGAAAACTTTTTTTCAAAAATTTTACAAAAAAAAAGTAAGCCTACTTTAATTTTTTACTGGCCCACCCTAGATACGCCTCTGTCTATCCTGTACTCATAAATTAAAGACAATAAGGTATACTTAACCAACAGCCAATTATTGAGCGATACATTTTTATCAATTTGTATATTGTAGTAATGCAAATTTATATAAATTTGTAAAGAAATGGTTTATTTTAAAATTTGTAGATAAAACGTCGAATTTTACTCGCTCATAATGACTTGGATGATTATACACTGGCTTCATCTCCTGCATAAACTTTCATCCTCTTAAATTGTTAGCCTATATTATGTGCTTGTTTAAAAATAAACTATTGTTTAGGCAAAAAATATAGGTAGGGTTTTTCATATTTTTTAATTATTTTAGTATGTTTAATTTTTGTTGCCATATTTTATATCAAATAATTATGATTTAAAAAAATTATGTTTTCAATTTTATGTGGAAAAATAATAAGGGGCGGAGCGGCAAATAAATATTCGCACCAGGGCGGCAATATACCCTGGCACGGCCCTGTACTCTTGTAACGGAAACAGAGTATCACATCCTTTTCCTTGAGAGCGCACTGCACACATCCTTACTTCTTCCATAGCGTGAAGTGTACACTTTCTTAAAATAACCCCCCCCCCCCCTTCGTCGTTGCGCATCCTGCAAAGTCTTGGCCCATCCAGTGGTCCACCCAAAAATATTACAACATTTTTACATTCGTTTACGGAAGAGGTACCTATATTTAAAATATTTAATAGTGCCTTACATAATACTAAGGAAAGAGATATAGATTTATACTTAATTGAGACAAAAGAAATATTTATGAATATGAATAGCGGATAGATATAGATTTATTGCTGGTAAATGTTATATTTTTGAATAGATACTTAGATATAATGTATTAACTTGTCAGTTTGAGTGCTCGTGCAATCTTTATCTATGCATACATATTTTATATCATATTCTTAACTGGGTACTTTCTTCTACTAAATTAATTTCAGGGGAAACTAGGTGAAATACCTTCAACAGTGAAAAAAATTTTACTACAGAAAGTGTAGTCCACTTTAATATTTTACTGGCCCACTCTTGGCCCACCTAAAAAATCCTAGTTACGTCCCTGTGCCATTGCGATAAATTTTGAGTTGCTTATCATATTTTTGATACGTTACGCTTTAAACAAAAAGCAAAAAGTAAGCGAAGAGCACTATTTACGTAATTTTAAAATTAAACTAATTTTTTTATATTTTGAGGTTAGGATAGTGAGATTAGTTCAGTGTGCAATCAGATGGAGGCGGCAAAGATACAACAGACCGAAGCGGCACGGTCAATCATTTTTGTATTTAAGCGGCCCATCTACGTTTTTTCCTAATTCCAAGAATACTGTCGATGTTACTTTTTTTCTATTCCACTCTTTTTCCCACAACCACTACGGCTCCCTGAAAACAGCCGGAAACTCGTACTTTGCCGCATCCTAGCTATGTAATATCCTTTTGAAGTTGAAAAATACTCTAAAAGCGTTTTCGTTGCAGGTAAACTGTCAGTTTATTATTGACTTATAAACATTTAATAGAGGAAGAATAGTTCTGCAGATTTGCCTTTTTAAAATTTTAAAAATTAATTTCTATCAACAGATATAACCGTGTAAAGTGTGCAAAAATTGGAAATTTTTATAATCATGTACAATTTTTAAATAAAAATTTTAAAAAGGCACATCCATAGATCCATTCTTGTTCTATTAAATCCTTGCTGAAATAAAATTTTACCATTCTTGTACTGGCCACAAAACAATCGCTACGTTAGTACATTTTATGCTGGATTTTAGGAGGTAGACGGACCTTTTAATTTAGTTTATCTTTATTTTATTTCAAAAGTAGATTAAATAATTGCGACTACGAGTATAATCGATTGTGATTTAATATTTCTTTGCATTGGATCTTGAACTGGTCCCTACCAATAAAAGACAGCAGAAAGAAAAACGATAGGGGAAGTAAAAATTTCTCGTTGTTCCACATCTGCTCTTGTAACGGAAACAGAATATCACATCCTTTTCCTTGAGAGCGCACTGCACACATCCTCACATCTTCCATAGCGTGAAGTACACGTTCTTAAAACAACCCCTCCTCTACGTCGTTGCAGTGTGTCAACATTGCCGCTGGGTTTTGACATCTGTCTCCCAGTATCAATGAATGTCCTCGTCGCAAGTCGGCAGTAATGGGAAGATAGATAGTTCCAACAGTTTCCGCGACGACGCTGGCGCGAATGCTATCGCGCGATGCTCATTTCCAACGCCGGAACATCGCGATTCGCAATCGATTGATGCGAAGTTCCGAAGTTGACAGCAGCAAGCGCCGTAGCGACGGGTTTCTTCTTTGCGAAGTTGCTGCTGATGTAGAATAACAACCACGTACTGGTTTATGTTGTTTACAATGGCAATGCGCATGATTTATACTTTTGACATAATTATTGCATCGGTTTTGGAAGGAAGTACTTTTGAGATATCTCA
Organism: Agonum fuliginosum; assembly: GCA_947534325.1. NCBI lineage: Eukaryota > Metazoa > Arthropoda > Insecta > Coleoptera > Carabidae > Agonum > Agonum fuliginosum. The sequence goes on from OX384031.1 coordinate 8,110,136, forward strand.
CCTAACCATAATAACCGTAAATAGCTACGATTTAGTACTGCAACGCTGAACAAATACTAAATGTTTAGAAAGAAACTTCGTAAAAGTTTTATGAAGATTTTATCCACTCGGAAGGAAATTGTTATGCAATATTGCACATATATTTTCTTTAAAGCCTTAAATGTGGTTACGGCGGACAACTAAAATGTAATTGAAACTGAAACACTTTTTCCTTTATTCTTTTGAACTTATTTCAACAAACAATTTCAAAATGGTTTTAGTTGCATACGTTCATAGTAATACAAAATGAATAAGACAATTATTTATTATTAAATTACTAACACTTAGTTTCATCCAATATATTATTACGTTTGTTTTAATTGATAAATAATGCTGCTAACTTTAAAAGATGTAGGTATGTTACTTTACACACGGAACAATTTGTGACTACCAGTGTCAATTTTATAGTTTTATTACTTACAAACAGTACGATAAGTAGGTACTTATTTTATATACATATATTTCAAATTTCAATTTACTTACCTACCAGAACTTCTGTTGGAGTGAACCTAAATCGTTTATACACATTACCTGTTTTGCGTTTGGATAACCTATTTTCCGAATATATACCCGTAGTTGCAAAACATATATGTACTTAATTTAAAATTTACTGCAACTAGGAAAGTAAATATTTCTCATTAATAAGTAAATTTCCAATTTTTCACATTTTTTAATAACACTAGGGAAAAATATTTACATATTGAAAAATAGCGTACCTATACCGATAAAAAGAATCTACTTTCATCCCTGCTTACAAACGGATCTTAACATTAGCTTTTTCGTAGAATCTCGAAACGAACTGGAACAGGTATAAAAATCGAAATGAACCGCAGATATTTTTGTGAACTCGAAACCAAACCCGAATCGTTTAAAATATTTTAGGCAAATCAATCGGAACTGAACCAAAGGTTGTGAACTGATTCGAAACTATTTAAAGAATAAACTAAAATTTATTTTTTCGTAACATGCTACTAAATTTTTAGGAAAATAATTTTTTAAGCATATTCTAATTTTGTTTGATTTTAAATTTTGTGTAGGTATACATTGTCCAAACCTGAAACTAATATATATGTCTGAACAATGGCATAATTAAACATTCACTCCACAGTGGTGCGTTCGACCGCCAAGAAAATGACATTTATTAACTTTTACGCAAAGATTCTTCCTGACTAGAACTAGACAATGATGTAATAAACTAACAAACAAAAGTATATAAAGTAAAGAAAATAGACACGACGACATTATAGAAAAAAAATTTGGTACTTTATCTATTTACAATAAAAGTTAGTAAATATGATTACAGATTTTATGAGTTTTATTAGACTCGTTTACTCGTTTGCTAAAAAATCTTCCGTCTACCTCGTTCTGTTTTAAAGAAAAGAGATAATGTATTCAACAATGTGTGAGTCCCTAATATAAGCTAAAATTTCCAACAAGGCAATGATGAGACCCGATCCAGACTGTAATATAACCCTGTTCAGAAACTATCGAGAAACCCAAGCGTTGAGCATCGAATTCAATAAGGTCCGAAGTCGGACACTCGTAAACTTGGCAAGCCCAGCTCTTACGTCGACGCAGCAGAACGTAACGTAACCGTAACTTAACGTGGCACTGGTCATCTAATCAGACTTCATCAATTCAAGCCGGGCCGGGACCGTCTAATCGTCTCGCCCTTATGCTGATTCCACGAGAAATAGATGCTAATCAGATGCTCTTTCAGAATACTGGCTCTTAATTGACTAGAAAATTTAAACGGGTTTATGGGCTATGAACTTTGAATAACTTATTCCTTTAGTGAAATAATTATGTTGTTAGATTTAAATATATCTATATTGCACTAGTTTTATCGAATTTACGTTTTAAGAGGCCCGTCTACCTCGTAAAATCCAGCACAAAACGTACTAACGTAGCGAGTATTTTATGACCAGTACAAGTATGGTAAAATTGTATTTCAACAAGGATTATATACTTAAAGGATCAATTAACAGTTGTGCCTTTTTAATATTTAAAATTTAAAAAATTGTACCTGATGTACAGTTATATCTCCTGATAGAAATTTATTTTTTAAATTTTAAAAAGGCACATAGATCCATTCTTTTTCTATCTTGAAGTCAATAATAAACTGACGTTTACTCGCAACGAAACCACTTTTACAATATTTTCAACTTCAAAATGATATTGCATAGTTAGGATGCGGCAAAGTACTAGTTTCGGGCTGGTTTTGGGCAGCTGAAGTTGTGGGGATGGGAGTGGAATAGAAGAAAAAGTCATATCGAAAGTATTCTAGGAAATGAACTTACGATTTTGGATTGATGGTGTATTAAGATTGGATCCCACGACGAAAATTATCGACAATTTTTTGTCGATATCGGCAACTTTTGTTAGAAATTGCAACACACTTCTATGTTATTAGCACATTGCGGCAATTTTTTACTGGCATTAGTTTAGATATGCTTAAAACATAGTATAGGGTTTTCCATTATTTTAAAGTTCGCGCCATTTTTGTACTTGTAAAGATATTAATGTTATTTTTTAACAGTTGTAAAGTAAAAATCCGAGTTACGAAAATGGTACCATATACGCTCACTTAAATGGCTTCGGTTACAAATTTCCATTCTTAGCAAGAAATGCTGCATCACTCTGCCGCACATTGGTTGCTCTATTTCGCGAATAACAGCTCGAATATTATCCTTGTTGGAGGTTTATTGGCGTAAACTTTATCTTTAACGTAGCCCCACAGGAAAAAATCCAGCGGTGTTAAATCACACGATCTCGGCGGCCAGTTGATGTCTCCCCTTTGCGAAATAACACGTCCGGGAATTTTCACTATTTTTATTCTTTATTGGAGAGTATATGGTACCATTTTCGTAACTAGCATAGTTTTTACTTTACAGCTGTCAAAAAATAACATTCATATCTTTACAAGTACAAAATTGGCGCGAACTTTAAAATGACACCTCTTACTGGACAACCATATAGTTTGTGACAATTGTTGCTAACATCGGCAACAAATTGTCTGTATATCTATTGGTAGGATCCAGGCTTTACAGGTCTTTACTGGTTAAATTCAATCTTCGAGCCATACAGTAGCCGCAATTGTTGTTTCTATTGCTGCAAAATTTTACTTTTTCTGTATCTCTTGTCTATAGAAACTTAACTTAACAATATGTTTACCTGTGCGTTGTTTTACAATAATTAATGTCACCAATGTCGAGGCAGTAGTTGCGCATGCATATGATAATTATGACGTATGAACCCGGAGTTCCGTGGTTCGAGTCGCCCGGCCGGCAGTGTATGATTGTCGTTAAATTGTAATAAACATCTTACAATTAAATCGCAGGACAGTTAAGCTGACCATTTGATCGACTTAAAATGTAATCTTGGTTGTAAAAAGAATCTCTCCGTTGCCGCTTTGAATTTATAAGGTCGTCGCTCGGATTGAGCTTCTGACTGTACCAGGATGAATCGGTGGAAGTAGTTAATTCCATTATATTAACATCTACCATTCAGTAATTGGGAGTAAATCCTGTTGAATGGTTACCAACAAAATTAAATAAAAATCAGTCAACAAAAACAGTTTGACAAATGAATATAGGTAATATAAAATAGATTTAGGTACATGAAACCATCAAAGAAACCTTTAAAGAGCCTAAATTATTCATCGTATAAGTACCCATTTACAAATGATTCAGCTTGGTGCAATCAAAAACTTAATCAGTATGGTGACCTTTGATTACTTACACTAATGTAACCAAAATCAAAATGACAACGCCAATAAACACGATTACATTTATATGGCTAATAAAAGTATATTACCTATTACAATAATCAGAATAAACACATTTCTTTTCAAACGTTATAGGAATATAAAGCGAATAACAATAATTGCAGGCCAACATATTCTTTTCAGACTATTACTAAAAAAATGTTTCAAAGTACTTACTTTGCCAAACAATTTACTATAAATATTTTATGGTAAAGAGCACCAGTAGTCTCAGAAATTAATATGCTCTAATATATACTTTATTTTAAATAATAAAATACTTAATATAAGTCATATTCAGAAACTCATAAACCAATATTTCTTTCCTTATCGTTAATGTATCATCTGTCTCATCCAACACAACAAAGTTCAAAACTGTTGTTTTTTAACTTTTATGTATTGATTTTATAACGTCAAAGTTAATTGTGTTATGGAAGAATAGTTTCAGTTAATCTCCGCCATTACCTTGGACACTTTGGTTGCCTTAAATTGATTGCAGAGTTAAACAGATCTGACATTCCCGGTGAAAAGGTTACCGGTTTCCACGGTTAGTTTATTATCATTACCTTGTTGTAATCAATACTAATTTCGTATAATATTTGCGTTTAGTTAATCGAAACCTTAAAAATACAATGTTTTGTCATCGTTTAAAGCTACCTCGCTTTTAATGGGAATTAAGTTACTTAATAAGGTTTAATTTGAAGGAATTAGAGATAATCTTAGATTTGCATATAAAATGAAAAAATCTATATTGTTGATCTAAATGCAGACGTGATATGCTAATGTGTCTCCATAGAAACTTCGAACTTAGGGTTAGGACCTTTTATAGCTGCATGTTTTCTTTTTTAAATTTTTTATACCTATATACTAAAGGTATTTTATTCAAATAAATAAGGTATTTATTTCTGCATGCAATATAAGAAAAAGTACATAGAACTAGTCCCTAAAAATAATGTATTTGCATTATTTAAAGATATTTAACTTAGAACCATAAACGCATGTAAGATACTACAAAGCACCAGGAGGCTCCTAATGCCCTGTTCATGCAACACTTCTTTGAGGATTCTTTCATGCTTTTATATCCTGAAAATTCTTCTTTTCAAAAACTCATTGCAGATTCGATTTAGCGACATCACAATTTGACAGGCAAAAATTGTCATCAGGATTATTTTTGTCAAAATTCAGAAACATGAAAGAATCGTCAAAGAATTTTAATGTGAACAGGGCAAAATTTATAAATCTCTATATCCGATAGTGTTAGGGATTGAGTTTAAACAACTTTCAAAATTATCTGTTTTATTATGATTATATTTATAATTTAAACAGTATAGCAAATATGTTATGTTCGACTGCATCATATTACCTTGTTTTATGACACTATTATTGTTTACAGTCCATAAACGGGTATTTTTTAGGACTAGTACGATAAAATTCAAAATTGTACTGCTGTTCGACTGCATCATATTACCTTGTTTTATATGGCACTGTTGTTGTTTACAGTCCATTTTCTATTTTCTAGGACTAGTACGATAAAATTCAAAATTGTACTGTTGTCAAAATCATGTCAAAATAATGGTGGAGTTATGCTCAAATATTTAGGAATAAGAATTAAGAATAAGAATAGTTTTAAAGCTAAAACAATTGTCATATATATGAGTCAGTTTATGCTGGAAAAATAATTCTTAATTCTGCAGCATAAACCGACTCATATGTTGTAACTGTTTTAACTTTAAGACTATTCTTATTCTTAGTTCTCATTCATAAGTTTTATGAGCATAAACCCACCTTAAGTGTTATAATTTAATGCATTTTATTAAATTAAATAATATAACTAATTTCTTTTATGGCATATCTTGAAATTGAGCTAATTGCGAAGAACGAAGAACTAGAACTTTTTCACTTTGAAAATTTGAAAATTGTCAAAATATTGTTAAACAAAACAATAACACCGCACACTATGAGATTTTTCAATTATATTAACATAAAAGAAAATCTCATCGTGGCAGTCGAACATAAAAATTTGTATATTCAACTCATGCATAATCGGGCTCGCCTTAACTGTCAGTCTCGCTTGCTGCGCTCGCATAATTATGCACTTGTTACATAAATAGCTATTTTAAAATATCAGCATATAAAACAATAAACAAATAATAAGAAATACTAATAGTGATATCTTAGTGTGTTTTCTTTATTATTTATACATAATGTTAGTAGTTTGTGGCAATAATATTTGGATGAGTGAAGGAAAATTTATCCTTTGCTTAATTATTCTCATCTCAACAGAAGTATTAAATAAATATTTATTACACTTCAGTTCGATTTAAACACTTAATTTTTGTAAACCACGTAAACAACTTACAACAAAGTATTTCAAATACATCACCGTTTTAGTGAAGAATGAAGCATGTAGCTGCGCAGCACAAGTTGTAAATATATAGGACATATATTTAAAGTCAAACAAACATTGCGTACTATTTTTACCAACAAAAGTAAGTTGTCAAAGTAATCCACGTGACTGCATCGAAAATAAATATCCTTGAATGTTGTGTGTTGCCTTGACCGGGATCAGTTGTTTAAATACAAATAGATCTGGAACGGTAGGGCTTAAATAAATCGGTTCGTTACGTCATGCGGGTGATATGGAACAGATGTAGTGCATTCCGAAGTACACCACGGGTTAAGCGCTTCCAATTTGTTTGGAAATCACCACTACGTGCATCGAAGGTTAAGACACGACGAATTTTCAAAACATTAGGTTTCTGTCATTTGCACACTTCATACTGTTATAGTTGTTATGGCTAGTTGAGTCGAGTGCGTTATGTGACTAATTGTGATTCTAAGAACTCAGGTTCGAATCTAGTGTGGTAAACATTGCAACAACTGCGCATACTAAAAATCCTGTTGTGCTTTTTTTCAATAACAAACATCAGTATTCTTGAGTTGAATCACTGCTCTAATTCAATACTGGGATATCTTTAAAAAGTGAGATTAAAGATGTATAGCTAATAATTGAAACTGTTACGATTTTTTTATAATTGAACTGTATTGTGGTTTAGAGCTAAGTATCTTTGTTATTGTTCAAAATTAATTTACATTGCAAAAAACGTTTTGAGCATATTTCTCAGTATTGCACTGATTTTTTTTAAGATATGTGTTTTTAGAGATATTTAAAATTATTTTAAATTGTCCCATCATGGCTTCAAATAAAGACTAAAATTACGTAAATGCAATAATGCAATAATGCTGTTCCTAATACTATGTTTTTCATATATCTCAATATTGCATTTTTTAGATACAGTATTTTTTATACGATTCAGGACGAAATCTCAATATTACAATTTTTAACGATACCTCAATATTGAATTAGACCAGCGAGGAAAATTGCACCTACGCTAAAATATGTATCTATACCGATGCCGCACATTATGTCAACTTGTCACACCCAAGATGAGTAAAAGGCGTGATAGATAAATATGCAATATGGAAAAGATTTTAGTCGCTGTTATCTTTTATATTTCTGAAAGCGTTGAGTGTGCACTTGACAATCTTAAATATTTGTACGGCGATTCACAACTTCGTGCATATATTTTAATAATAATAATAATCTTTATTTATTTAGCACAAAAGCTAATAAGTACAAATAAATCAGATACAAGTAATAGTAATAGTAATAATAATAGTACTCAACTTGCTGATCATGGACCAAAAATAATTTTTTTACAATTCGTCAATTAAAGGACAGTTTTCGAAAGAAGCACATTTTGAAACCACTGGATTGTTGATTGTATAGGTATAATGAATATCTATCTCATCTGATTGATGGAATATAATTATAATTAAATTGAAATTATTGAAAACAGTGATCCAAAACTGTTTGACTAAAAAACCTGGAAACTAAAATTGCGAATTCTGAAAAAATTCTTTAAGTTCCGTGATAAATGAGTTGAACCCTATATGCCTTTAAAATATTTGCACGAAGTTGTGAATCACTCTGTATAAATTATACATCCCTAAAAATGGCAAATTAATTTTAGTCAATTTCTTTTTCTTCTTATTCCTGAAATATATTTTTTAAATTATACACACTGCTCCAAGAAATTAACGCACCACAAAAAAAATTATTTAAACTTTAATATTTAGAAACTGATTGGGAACGAATTCTCTTTACAGATATTCTCAGTGCAAGATTATGAATACCACTTTATTCGGTGGAGGCTCCGTCATGAGCTGGGGTGGAATTTCTTTGACAGCTCGTACGCAGACAGTGGTATTAAATAATGGCAATCTTTATGCTGAACCGCTGAACGGTATATAAGAAACATTCTTGAAGAGCAAGTCATGTCATTTGCTCCCTATACCGGTGCAATTTTTTTGTTAATGCGAGATAAAACCCGGCCTCACATTTTCCGGGTGTCCTTACGGAAGTTGCAATCGACACTGTAGCATGGCCAGCACGGGGTCTGAACCTCAACCCTATAGAGCATGTCTCGGATGTCCTTGGTAGACGCTTAAGGTGTACGTCTACCCTAAAATTTGACAGCGTTACAGAGGTGTACGCCTTCCACGTTTACTTTAATTATAATTGAAATATATATTTCTTTTACTTATGAGTGTATTAACAAAGGATGTCTTGATGCTTCTATATTTTTATTTTTTATCTTTGGCCTAGAAATTTGAAGTAAAAAAAATTAAAATGTCGTTTCTGCGGTTTTTTGTCATTATTGATATAATTTTTTTCGGTTACTATAAATGGCAAGAACAATTTAAAAAGCCAGAAGCTTTCTTTTTCGAATAATATTTGTTTTACTTAATTTCTTTTCAAAAAACAGAAGTTATTATGGAAATACTGGAGCCATGTTTACAGTATTTTTCAACTTCAAAATGACATTGCATAGCTAGGATGCGGGAAAGTACGAGTTTCGGGCTGGTTTCGGGCTACCGTAGTAGTGGGGAAGAGAGTGAAATAGAAAAAAAAGTAATATCGAGAGTATTCTAAGAATTCGAATAAAAGGTAGACGAGCCCCTTAAGAAATCACCAAACCTGCCCAATAACCTCTGGGGGAACTGGGACACCGACTTTAGAATGGACTGGACGAGACTGACATATAGGATCGCCTATTTTGGTATTTTATTAATTTCATTAGTTTTAACGGATATTTTTTGAAAACTTTGTTCTAAAATTATTGTACGAGGGTTGTCCGTAAAGTAAGGTTCCCAGTGACTTTTCACAGTGTAAAACATGTTTAGACAAGTTCAGAATTTTACCTATTTTTCTACATAGTTGCCACTGCGGTCAATGCATTTTTGCATGCGGTGTACGAGCTTTTGAATGCCCGAGTCAAAAAATCTGCCGCCAACTCACGCAGATACGTCCGGAACGCTCTTCATCATGGACGTCAGTACGCCAGTTTTTGAACTCTCTGCACCATTTTCGCACGTGTTATAGGCTCATACACTTGTCTCCATAGATTTCGCATAGCTGGGAATGGGTTTCTACCGGCGCAATGTTTTTTGCATGTGTTAGCTGCGGTAGGTGATCCGTTTCCTGTCTGCATGTACGCATTTTTGGAATTAAACATGTTTTACACTGTGAAAAGTCACTGGGAACCTTACTTTACGGACAACTCTCGTAATATATTGAACATTGTTATAGGATACAATTATAACTTGTTGTATTTGTCATAAAAATTTACATAATTTATTTTTGTGGTGCGTTAATTTCTTGGAACAGTGTGTTAAAAATAATACATATTTCAATTATTTAAAAACTCATTACTCATCAACAGTGTAACTAGTTTAATGATGTTTCCAATTAAAATTGTATGGAAAAAATAAGCAAAGTATAGAATTTTTAATTTACACTATTATTACTCTTATTGGAAAAATGAGCAAAGCGAGTCTATCTAAAAATACACGTACCTTTCCCCCGTTGACATAATATAATAATTTATCGCATCGTATGTTAAACACTAATATGTGTACCTGCTAAGATATACCAAACATTCTTCAATAGTTTCTTGCAGGAACAAAGGAAAAAAATCCTGCTCGGTACGCCAAATCAAATAGAAGTGTTTTTATCACATGTACACGCAAAATGAGCTGAAACGTGCTTGTTTAGAGGGAACAAAACGCATTTTTGCTCCCTTGAGATATTTTGCTCCCTTGAGATATTTTGCTCCCTTGAGATATTTTGCTCCCTAGAAATATTTTGCTCCCTCTCGATTATTTATCAAAATATCTCAAGGGAGCAAAAACGCGTTTTTGCTCCCTCTGAACAAGCACGTTTTAGCTCATTTTGCGTGCACTCGTGACAAAAATTACCGTATGCTCTTCGGGAGGAACGCTTTTGCTCTCTCGGGAGCAAAATCGAGTTTTCCTGCCTTGGTGCATAATGTACTATTTTCATTATATCCTTTTAAAATTTACAGTACATTATCTGCGCCCTTGTGTCCTATACAAGACTTGCAGGAATCAATAATTTTAGCATGTTATGGTACGATCCACTATTGCACTTACAAACGAGTGATGTTGGTTGCTGGCGTATATTTAGCTAACTATGAAATGAACGCGTGATAATATGTAGCTATTAGAATGTGAAAATTACAAATAATGCTTGTATACAACAACAAAATTTACCTATGATTCACGCTGAGATTGGATCAACAAAAGAGAAATATCTAATTGTTATACTTATTTATATGCATATTTATTATTCAACAGGAAGTAGGTATTTAATAAAAGATCAACAGAATAATTTAAATATGCAATTTTTAATTTTAAATACTATAGGGTGACAAAATTTATAAACTTATAAAGTTAACCTACTAAATATAAGAAATATTAATCTACTCTAAATTCCTCACCAAATTAGCAAAATATTTCAATTTTCAAAGTAGATATTATATTCTGATGCGTTTCTTTTGAACATCTATTCAGTAACCAGTAAACAAATGTTCCATAGTTCCACTTGGTATTAAACTTTTTACTTCGATGGGTAGGTGTGCTTTTATTTATTTAAACCGTGTTTAAACTTTAAAAGTTGTTCGTACCTAGTCGTATAGAGGTAGATACAACTTTGGTTAAATGAGGAAAGTTGGAACATTCTTTGGACTAAATTATTAACGGTGAAACAATTGGGTATCAAATATTTAAGGTATTTCCTATAATACCATTTATATTAGAAGCATAAATTTTAATATGAAATATCTCATTTAATTTAGTTAAACCACATATCGACAGAATGATAATGAATTATTTTATGAAAGTAGGTATATACTGCTCAAATAGTCTTCCCGCCACAATAATACTTGTTGGTTACTTGTTATCTACTATGCAATAGGTGTTTTTATTAGCAGTCATTTCTTTCATCAGAATGAGTAGTTTTTAACTACCCATGGAATATTTAAAAAAAAAATCTTGAGACGATTATCTACAAGCTACACTAAGTTTGTAACTAGCATGGCCAGAGCTTATACAGTAGGCGCTCTGTTATATGAACTAATAAACACCAGGGAAATTCATCAAATCGAATTGTTCAATTAATTGAAAATGTATTTTAAATACACCATTTAATATTATTCGAAGCATATTCACGTTTAGGTATGATACATGATAATAATTAATTATTTGTTTTTGCACTGTCTTAGCGCTCAAACATTTTAGTAATGCTATATCAGCCATATCTCAACATTTTCGCAATATAAGTAAATAATCAAAATCAAAAATATTAATTTTGCATAGAAATAGGAAATGGAGCTCTAAAGCTAACAAATGTTTTAAAACTTCGTATTTAGGGGAAGTCCCAGTCTACTAGATCAAATCTGTATTTTGTAACAAGCACTGTTGAGCTGTTCACATAATTGAAATTAACTGTGTTCACTCTTAGAACCTCATGTGTTACATTTTGACTGTTCACTATAGTGAATGATGCATATAATGGAGTATTCATTTGACCGAGCGCCCACTGTAATTCCTACTTATTTACTATAATCTGTTTTCAACTTGGAGGAGTAAAACTAAGGACCGGTTGTTTAATTCGAGTTTAGTGAAAAAATCTGTTGTATGAATGAAGTTTAAAAATTAAAATTAATATAAAAACACTTGGTTTTGTTTCACAAAAACAATAAATAAACCTTTATTGCACAACTTCATCACTATCATCAGAATGTACAAATCTGTACCTTCTGGGGATGGCGCAACTGCTGTTTTTATTTTCATTTTATAATCATGTTTCACCAAGTGCCAACGGCATCCTGAATTGATTTAATTTAAAAATTAAACCAGGCTTAAGTTTACGCTTAGTGAAGCGACTGATAGATGCGGTTTGGCTTGAGTTTAGCAAAATAATTGAGAAATGTGAAATGTCAAATTGTAAAGTGCAGTTGATTTTGATATAAATATAATGTTGTCTTCATTATAACAACATTTTAAAAGATATCCAGAAAAGAATAGTAGGTAATACTTGTATTTTTAACGATAATAAATAATGTGATGGTTCATCGTTACCTACCTTCTGTGAATGTCAAAATAATCAGCTAAATTTTAAAAGATCTTTGGTATACGGTATACCTAATTTCTGCAAGAGATTACTTCTTGTAGTAAATATGAAAATATGCAACCATCACTGTCAACTGTCATACTGTCTGTTTGGTAAGTATTCGGGTTGTAGTAAAATCGTGAAGAATTTCGTAGTTATCTTAAAATTTGAATTCCTAAAGTCACAGTAAAACCTTCATCTATATGTACCGTTTCCGATATCAAGTGAAAAAGTCGAAGTTGCAGAAAAATAAATTGTAAATGAAGGATTTTTCAAGTTTTTTTTGTTGCAATAACAATTATTTTGATATTATAACCCAATTTAAATAAATTGTCAAGATGATAGTCTTTAATAATTAAACAACGCACTTTATTACCGTACGAAATAATGTAAACGATATTTTGTTACCCTTCACTCGAAGCATGCCGGTGCTGTCTTCTATACTCAATTTTTTTCGCCTTTCTCTAAAGTGTTCCGAATTTTAATTTCTAATACATGGTAATCAATTACTATATTGTAATTCACAAGTTATTTAATTATATATTTATCTACGTTAATGTATAACATTAACATTAGTATAAATGTGTGATGTTTGCTACATAATGCCATTATATTAATCCCGCAGGGAATAATACCAGGAAATAATAGTTCCCTCCTCTGCACCAATCAGAAAATTACTTTGCCTGAATCAATTTCTCCGTGCAAATTATTTTTTTTAAACATTGTAAATGTTTATTGATGTAACTATGATGATAGAGAACTGACATTTGGAACTGTCAAAAATTTTGCGTATTGGTATTTATATTATTAAATTCTTGTACGTAATATATTAGTCGAAGATAAAGTACAGTAACATACTACTATTAAAGCATAAAAATCATCCTTGAAATTTCTATACCTACTAATTATAATAGTAGCGTGTAGGGAACACATTTAATTATTATAATACAACTGTGGTACCTACTACTTAGTTTGAAATAAAAAGCAAGTACCTACTGTACTCTGCACTGTAGCTACTGATACTCTGTTCAAGTGCGTAAAAACTTTGCTTCTTACTTAGCTTTTTCTATAAAATCACAACTCGTGTAGCAAATCTAAGAAACAGAATTAATATTTACATTTTGCAATTTGTATTTATACAAAAGAAGATGAATAATTTTGGTAATGACCTTGTTTATGAAAATTGCATGTACCAGATTCAATCTTCAGTTTGTTCCATACAACGCACTGTCAGATTTGTAACAGATCGTAGAAGTCAAGAAACATTGAACCAATTAGCTAATGAATAATGGACAATAGATGAATAATCACCTCGAAATGAAATACCTACACATACCATTCATAAAGATTAGAGGATTAAATTCATTATTGTTCCACTGCCATAAATATTATTATATAAAATTAGCATTTGTTAGTTTACAATATTAACTGTAGATAGGTACATGGACATATACTTTTGAATGATAAATAATTGTGAATTCAAGAAATTTCATACTATTAACATTTTCCATTCAGCAGGATTTATTTCCAATTTCCAATGACAGAATGGATGCCTAATTAACACTAGAGAATAAAAATCTAAAATATTCATACACAGGAAAATGCGAAAATGCAACATCAGAAGATGCAAATCTAGAAAAATGTATGTACCTACTTACTATAAAATACCTGCATCAAAATATTCATTCACGGGAAAATTCAAATTTTAGATTTGGCATAAATTCAAATACAGGAAGATGCAAACAGGAAGATTCAAATCTAGACCTGTAGTATGTCGATTAAACACTTCAACACAAGTGGAATACACAAATTATTCGAATGAATTGAACTAAATGAACAACCCAGTACCAGGGTCGAACTGGCATCATTTGTCCCCGTAGGAAACAATTTTAATTTTGCCCCTTATCTCTCTTCAAGAACTATCAATAATTTTCAGAATATAAAGAAATTAGCAACTGCTTCTGTTTGGAGATACGAGAGATGTACTCGTAATGTGTCGTTTTAGAATATAGATTGAACAAAAATGAATTAAATATGGGCCGCAGGCGAAACTTTTTTTAATTCAAGGTCAAATGGCTTATAAGTAATTGAAAGTTATCCTCTGTACACCTCCTTGTATACGTGTCTGCCTTAAAATGTAAAAAACATAATTTTCTACATTATTGGTAACAACACAAAAAAAGTTTCAGTTTGCAATTATTGGGCTCTCAAATTGTCTTAGCCTCGTCGGCAATTACCGACTTGCCGAACTTGCCAGTTCGACCCTGCCGCAGTACCTACCATTCTTGAGTCCCACATACTCGATTTTGACTATAACTTTTCTAAAATTCCGTCTTCCTGTGTTTACATTTGCATTTGAATTTTGCTGTGAATGAAACTTTTGCAATGCAATTATTTTATTACATATGAATTTTCCAAATTTGCATCGTCTGTTGTTGGTGTTGCATTTTTCTGTTTATGAATATTCTAGATTTGTATTTTCTAGTTTTGATTTTGAACCAGTGGTATTTTTGTAAGTTGCTGGCGTCGAAATTGTAACCGCTAGCATGCAGGCGGACACTATCGTTGCGCTAACCACTGGTATCCAACAGAAATATTATGACAATTGCAACGAATGTTGAATGCTAAATATAATAATTAAAGTGTTGATATACTGTTAAATTTATACAATATGCAAAAATATAAACACATCACTTAATTATTATGGAAATATGACACTATCCTCATTAACAATATTACCACAACGCTCAACGCACAACCGGTTCGTCGCTGGGCTTCCGGTTTGTCATTATTTCAATAAATGGCTGCGTACCCCGTAAGTACCTTGGATTCTGCCAGTGCTACTCTTTGTGAAAGTATATCTCTAGTTAAACAAACAGTTTACTCAGTTTTATTCAACTTGAACTTATATTTAGTTGTGTTTGGCTGCTCCTTCAGTGAGTTTTGTGGAATTTTGCATAATGACAAGCTGTTTCTCTCTCATTTGTCCAGAGGGGCCAAAGAATCGGCGCAATAACATGTAGGAGTCTTCTCTTTCTTCAGTTTCTTCTTCTTGACTATCTCGAGTTGTTGACGTTGTTGTGTTTACTTGAATATAAGACGAGGGATTGTGGTAAACGTATTATAAAAGTGATAATTAATAACAACAGCAGTTTAAATAAACCTACTCAAAAAATTGGATTTAAATTATTTACTCTAAACATAAAACATAATAAACACTAACACTAAAATATTATATATTGTCGATATGATTACGTAAACTTCGTCGTTTAATAAAACAATTAAAACTACTGGATATCTGACGTCACACAATATCTTACACCATATACCTACACTTTTTTGTTATTTGAAGTTTTATTCAATTTTGCAAAAATTACAAATACAGAAAACGGCTTTAACTTTATAAAACACTGGAGTGAAAATATACAACTATACTTCTATTATTTAAAAATTATTTTTTTATCAACAATAGAATAAAACAATAAAAAAAATTCATCGCGCACCGTCATTCATGTCATACCGGTCTGACGTAGGCAATATTCAATCGGATGTAGAATCAATATTTTTATTTAGAATGAAAAATTCCTGTGTATTTGTATATTTTTGAATTCTACGTTTTATTCTGAATAATATGCACTTTCAATTTTGTGACAAAGTATTTGTAAAATTTTTAAACTGATTCCATTTTATGACAACGATATTATATATTCCACAACTTAAGACAAAAATTAAAGGATATATACTGTGCTGATCATGAAACAAAAAGAATTTTTTTTAAATTCGCGAAATAATTGCATCGTATTTCAAGCAAACATTTTTTTGCCACTGGTCGGTACCTAGTTATTTTTAATAATTTTTTTCAAATCTTCTACAATGAAAGTAATTGTTTACATAATATCTAATAATAATAAATGTCAAATTATCAAATATATCGTTAAAACAGTGATACTTAAAATGTACACTCGTCAAGTAAACTACCCTTAACTTTGCGAATTATAAAAAAATTCTTTTTGTTTCATTATCAGCACGTCGTACAGTATATACCGTTTAATTTTTTGTCCTAAATTGTGGAACATTCTGTATAATATAATATATTGAATCCTGCTGTAAATTTAATTAGTTCAAATGAAGCAATTTTTATTTACAAATTAAAAGATGTATATTCCTCCAGTGTTCATACCGCTGCGCTATTTTGTTGCCGTTACACCACACACCGCTGCTGCTGTGCGCGCTGTTTTGGGGTTAGGGTGGGTTGCCTCACAGGACAAGTGTAACTCGGTGTGGTCGCCATGTCTGTTGCAGGTCGCTGCCCAAGCTGAGCAGCCAGGACGAGGATGGGCCGACCCCCCACTCCCAGTTCACCGGAGTAGCACACTTCGAACCAATACCGCATGATCACGACTTTTGCGAGAGGGTCGTCATCAATGTGAGTACTCTTTACTTCTGTTCTTGACTGGTGTTATCAAGAGGTGCACTTATCGTAACACATAACGTGTAGTTGTTGTTATTGCAGTGTGTGCGATAAATGTGCTGGTATCTTGTCTAGGAATTTTGTGCACATCTACAAGTATTATGCTTAAATAATGAATTATTATATAAAATAGGTGATTCGCAATTTCGTGCATATATTTTAATGGCATAGGCATACAATACTCACTGGAACAAAAGTTTTTTTTTAATGGAAAATTGATTTGTCGACTGGATGTTAAATAAAAAGAAGATTTTTTTTCTTAAAACACCTATGCGGATGTTTTATTGGAGTTTATTAAATTGACTGCTTCTCCAAAAATCTTGTTTATTTTTTTTCTTAATTTAACTAAAAGTACATTTTGGTACCATTGGATTGATGATGGCATAATGGATAACTGACTAACTATACAGGGTACAGCGTGATTCATAACTTCGTGCATATTATAATAGCATAGTACTCTACTTACTGATTATGGAACAACAAGAGTTTTTTTTAAATTTGTAAATATAAGGGTAGTTTTCACAAGAAGCTCATTTTTGAAACCACTGGCTTGTGGATTGTATAATGGATATCTAATTAACTATTAATGGAATAAAATTAAAATTTAATTTATTGTGCAATGTCAAGAATAGTAAATTTATGAAATTCTATATTAAAACTGTTACCCAAAACTGTTTGATTAAAAAACCTAGGAACTAAAATTACAAATGTTTAAAAATGTCTTTCAGTTACGTGATAAGTAAATTGAGCACTATATGCCATTGAACTATATGCACGAAGTTGTGAATCACCTGTAAATGAAAAAAAAATTAAGTACGCAAAATGAAATATTACTTTCGTAGAGCTAAAAATTAGGTAAATCTATTAGACCGGGAGCACATGACAGGATGGTCTCCGATTTCATACAGCATGCCTTTTGGAGGATAGAATATTGACCCTATGATAATAAAGAAAAGCGGGTATTAAACACGCTTTCCGGTCATATCGAAAACTGCATTTCCACTTGGAATTTGGTGTGTTTTTTTCTGATTTAATAATGCATGAATTTAAAGTCTTAAAAATTATAGGCATGCGATTCGCAGGATCCCAAAGGGCTCAAATGGTCACGTGATCTTGTAATAAAAAAATATGATTTTCCGCGTTTTATATTTAATATTTGTGTCATAAAACACCTACTTATAACCAAATTGGCATGCAGTCCTCGTTGCCCAAGGGTAGAAAATTTCGGAAAAGTTTTGTGTAAGTGGAAATGCAATTTTCCATATGACCAGAAAGCGTGGAAGGGTTTAATACCCGTTTTTCTATGTTGTCATAGGGTCAATATGCTATCCTCCAAAAGGCATGCTGTATGAAATCGGAGACCATCACCTGTCATAAGCTGCCGGTCTATATGAAATTTCATTTGGAAACAGTAACTCAAAATTATTTGACTAAATAATCTGGAATTAAGAATTGCGAATGTTGAAAAAATTATTCCAGTTCCGTGAGCAATAAATTGAGTACTATACCATCAAAATATATGCATGAAATTGTGAATATTTATCTATATCAAGAGAGAGAGAGAAATGACTACAAAAAAAATAACATAATAAGGTATACACAATGTGTGATTTTGATATAATAGAAATCAACTTCAACTCTCGTTCGCGAAAAAAATATTTTATATTTTAAGATAAACTGTATGTTTTGGAAACCAATAAGAGAAAACAAAATTCGCAGCTCTACCTTGCCAGAAAAGCTATTGTCTGCAATATATCAACAGTACCTATCAGAACTAGAAATTGGTAAAATTTTAGGTTTCTTGTTTTATATGAGACTTTTGCGGTAAGCTACCCTGTTCATGATATGTATCATTTATCATAACGTCATTTAATAGTTCTTAATTCACAGTAAAAGTTTTATAGAAATCTCCATATAGTTACCCACAAAAGTTTTGTAAATTTTTCTATTAAATATTTCTTAATGTGGGACTGATATTAGTTCTATATTTTTCTTTAAAATATGTTCCATATGAATAATAACAAAAACATTCTTTGCGCGTTGCAAGTAAATAAAGAAGTAATACAAATATTAATCTAAGTAGAATCAGTAAATTTTTCATTGATTTAAAGCTTTGTTTTGTTAATTTTTCTATAATATTCAGGTCAGATTAGATAAATGAAATTCCGTGAAATTCGTACCTAGTTGAAACGAACTTAACAAATAGTAACCTCTTTTATTGAGTTTCTGTTTATATTCATGAATGGTTTCAGTGTGAATATTAAATGGTTAATGTCACTAAATTTTTAATTATATAAATTTAAAAATAGCATAACATCTTTTTTGGGAAGTCAGTTATATTCTTTGTACTCGTATATTTTCGAATACGTAATACTTATACAGATGTGCACAGAATTCATTAATTGTAAACATATATTATTAATATTTGAAAGTAGTTGTTAAGAAATTATGAAGTACTTAGTATTTAATCTTATGTAGTTCATTCAGCAAATAACTCATGCAGTCACAGAGATGACGATATGAGTTCATTCGCTGGTTAGATTTTAGCTAGTAATTAGAAATTAAAGTGAAGTACTAATTAATCAAAGAAATTATTTATTATTAGTTACGATACATTAAATTCTTGATTGAATTAATATAGGCTTGTCAATTTATTTTAATAGTTATTCAGTAAAAAGTAAAATTTAGTTCAAATCTAGTATAAGAATGATATTAGTGTGCAAGTTTTTCTTTCCGTTATATTGTTTGATTACGTAATGTAGTACTTATTCGAAACATGAAACATACCAAATTTAACGATATTGCAAGCATGTAAAGCATATATTTTTAGTTACCCTTGACATTTCCACGACCTGTACAAAAGATTAATCGTTGAAGAAAGATATAATAACTTTATTCAATTTATTAAAATCATTACATTTCACCTTGGAGTTCATTCTGAGATTGATTATAATGTGCAAAGTGCTAAGTCATTGACAGTATACAAAGTCGACCTCTGTTGTGTTGCTAAAAATATATCACTTACGGTATTCATTAATTTTTAAAGAGTAAAATACTTGGAAACTAGGTAAAGTGTAGCAATGAAGACAACTTAGCGCAACCAACAAAACACTAGCGCATTGACGGTGGCATGCGTATATTTCTCGGACAAACATTGAAATTACTACTTCTAAATCACATGTCAAACATTAGTTGAAGGGAAAGAAGTCGATATCAACAGGTTGTAAACACACGCGTGTTGACGTTAAAGTAACAGCGTATCAAAGTTAATTTCGTGTCACTAATATGCATGTAAGGAAAGCCCCCCTGGTTAGAAAGTCGATTACTTACAGCGTATCTTGACCGACACGAAACTCATGTTACGATCTCTTTCCTTTGTAATTTTTTATTTTTATACGACGCATACATTTCTTATTCATAGTTACATTGATTGTACTTATAGGTATAATTATGCAAACATTATTAAAAATTATACATTGCAAATTATCCATTTCCTTTAATTTAGTTTTTCTTATTTTAATCTATTTTATTTTTCGGATATCAGTCTTAAATATAATTATATTTAAATTTAAGACTGATAAATCTTTCATTCTATTTTATATTTACACTTTTGTTCTATAATTATTTAGTTAAAAACTAGAGCCAGGCAAATTTAATATTCTATTTCCCAAAGGAATACTATAGAAAAATATTTCGGTTTATTTTTTTTTTTTTGCTGGTAACCATCCTACAAGATTAACTCCCAATTACATGTTAGAAATTACTCAAAAACTGCCAAAATATCCGACATCCTCAATAATATTTGTACCAATAACAATATTTGAGAACAAAATGATACACCAATCTTTATAGTAAAGTAATATTATTTTTTAATCGGGTTGGTACATTTTATAGACATTAATTTTCTGGTTCTATTATATAATTCAATTTTTTACTTTTGTGTAAAATATAGGTCTGTACCTATGGTTTCGAGTACGTGAAGGGCGTCAAATATATTTGTATTTCCACGAGGTTCATTTTATATTCAAATTTGTAATTTAATTAGGTAAGAGATTTAGTAACAATATGATAATACGTTGTCGATTAGGTAATTGAGTACATTTATCTATTTTTTGTAAGTCAGTAAGTACTACGCGAAAAGATAATTCTTATTTCTTTCTATAATTTTCATTTATTCTTCTACACATTATGTTTAATGGATAACATTAATAATTATCATCATAGATTACAGGCATCAATATTATTATTAAAAAAATTCTTCGATCGGTATAAGAAGTAGGCTTTTTAACCGCTGCTAATATACAAATCTGTTGAGTAATAATTAAATAAAATGTATCAATCAAAATTTTTTCTAAACGTCAAGTTTGTTTACATAATGTTTGTTGCATTGTTTTACTACCTTCAAAATTTTAGATTTTTGATTATTGCTATTAAAACAATTAAATCGTAGAAAAAAATGTTATGTATTCGTCTGGCTGAATATCTTTGTAACAGGGATTACTCCAACATAAAATGTACAGTGGAAAAATAAAAGTGCAGTGGGAATTTTAAATTTGTGCAAGATAAATAATATAAGAAATCGTTATTTTTCAATATTTTTTAATCAATTTCATCGTAAAATATACAATTATTTGTGAATAGTGAATCTGAACTGCGTAAATTAGCTTACTTTTTATTTAATTTTGCACATGGAAGAAAAAAACCGTGCTGTTATTCATCTTTAAATATTTAATTTTAAGGTATTTGATCTTCACCAAAACAATTTTCGCCTGCGGCGCTTTTTCTTTTCTTATGTTATTTTTTTATAACTGCTTTTTCTTTTTGCTAATGAACCCCTCATCCAAAAGAAATTTGAAAATATCTGTATGTAATAAAATTTGTTTGCTAAATACAAAATTTTAAATAGACGGAATGTTCATTTTGTAGTAGGTTTGTGCAGTGGGAAAAAAAGCTTAGAATAAACCTTGCTCTGTAGACTTGACTCGCTACGCTTGCGCCACAATCTCTTGCCTCGGTCTGCAAAAGACAACTTTCAGCTCTTGACATATAAGTATCTATTTCAAAATGTAACACAGTTCTTATTAAATTTAAAATTTATCAGGTTATCTGTTTTTAGGTTTTTTGACTCAGTTAGAGAAGTGCGCTTCTTAATCTCAAATGTGCAATAAAACCTGTAATTCACGACAATTATTTATGTTTCCATCAAACATATTCTTCTGTAACAATTCTGGATATGGTAATACTCTTAAGCCAGTGAGTTCATTTTAAGAAGTAATCCCTCTGGGGATGTTCTGACTCGTAAGACCGGAAGTTACGTATCCAGTCTGTTCTTGTTTCGTTTAAGTACTCGGTTCTCGGTGTTAGCTTCTGGAGTGCTGATAAAGCAATACTGATTTATCCTGGTGTTAGGTGAGCGGCCTCCGCTTCGAAACGCAACTTCGGACACTGAACCAGTTCCCTGACACGCTGCTGGGAGACCCGGCGCGTCGGATACGATACTTCGATCCACTAAGGAACGAGTACTTCTTTGACCGGAACCGGCCCAGCTTCGACGCGATCCTCTACTACTACCAGAGTGGCGGCCGCTTGCGGAGGCCTGTCAACGTGCCGCTGGATGTCTTCTCGGAGGAGATCAAGTTCTACGAGCTGGGCGAATTAGCTACCAACAAATTTAGGTAATTTATTCTTTTTATATGGGGCAGATAGCAAAGTGCGTAACATAACAACTATGTTGAAAAGAAGTAACGCCGACTTCGTTGAATGATAACATTGGTTAAAGGATTAAGCGGCAAAATGAAAGGGCATGAGGTAATTAGGAAATACTCATAAAATAGTTGTTATTTGTATTTAATTCCAATATTTCGCTACCAATTTTGGTGCTTCATCAGGGAAAAATAATTATAGCATATTAAAATTTTGACAAAATTTCTGTAATTTTCAATTTTTGCACGTTCCAAAGTTAAAATAGATCAATTTAAAGCATTTTTTACACCATGCTGTTACACGAGGTTCGTTGTGAAACCAAAGACCGTTACAAACCAGCAACTCGAGGTGTCACTTGTTTGGTCACACAACGAACCTCATGTAACATCATGGTGTAAAAAAATGCTTTAAATTAATCTATTTTAACTTTGGAACGTGCAAAAATTGAAAATTACAGAAATTTTGTAAAAAATTTAATATCTTATAATTATTTTTCCCTGATAAAGCACTAAAATTGGTAGCGAAATATTGGAATTAAATACAAATGACAACTATTTTATGAGTATTTCCTAATTATCTCATGCCCTTTCATCTTGCCGCTTAATCCTTTAACCAATTTTATCATAACAACTATGGTTTCGAATTCAGTCAGGTACACATTCTAGTTTAATTGCACAAAAATCTCCTCTGTTGTGTACTCTCTACTAACAACCGAGAGTTGACGACTGGCGTCCGCAGAAACGGTATAATAATTACTCACTGTGAGGCTGCCAACTATGTAGATCTGACAACTCATATTCGAAATTATAGTTAGGTACACATTCTAGTTTAATTGCACAAAAATCTCCTCTGTTGTGTACTCTCCACTAACAACCGTGAGTTGACGACTGGCGTCCGCAGAAACGGTATAATAATTACTCACTGTGAGGGTGTCAACTATGTGGATCTGACAACTCAGATTCGAAATTAGTTATGTACACGTTCTAGTTTAATTGCACAAAATTCTTCTGTTGTGGACTCTCCACTAACAACTATGAATTGACGACTGACAACCGCAAAAATAGTAATAATGAGTTACAAACTGCCAGACTCAAGTTAAGTAAAAGGCCTGTTGGATAATAATATCAGATTTTACTTGGTACTAATAATGAATCCTTAGCCACATAGCTTAAAAATTCTTACACGCAATAATAAATTACTCGTTTTTAAAGAACTCGCCTTGCAAGTTATTTGTCTGAAATAAATATTTGTCTGCTACAAATCACATAACATTAATTGGCCTGAGTTTTTTAACTGGTTCAACTGCGAGTGTACAATATTTATTTCTTCGAAGCCCAGCTCCTGATGGAAAGTATTTCGTCCAGGTCGAGATAATGTGAAAAATATGAATAGATGTTGCAAACATTTAGCATTTCCGTATATCTTGTAAGTATTTTTAGAATGTTTTAGAAGCACTCGAGCTAAATATAGTCCAAAGTCATTGTTAACAAATGAGTGAATAATAAATTAAACAGTTGCAATGTGCATGGGGTTTCTTTTGAATTTTCGCAAAGACGACTCGGAGGAACAATCGTAAGAAGAGTCAACGTAAAAATAGTATTCGAGTTAGTTAAGAAAACAAGCCCGTGTCGAGTGAAGTGAAGTAGACTGTGAGATGCACTCAGCACTCTGCAGTCGACGTCGACGTGAACCGTGTTAACCTGCCCCGGTCGGGCGGCGGCGGCAGTGGCGATGTTCGCAACACGTGACCTGTCCGTGCCGAGCCGAGCGCAACCACGGAACCCGGTATTGATCCCGGACGGAGAGCGAGCGCCGCTCTTCTCGGCATGGCGTACGCACACATACGTACACGCACGCATACTTACATAACCTTACTGCCGTCACCGCCGCCACCACTACCAACGCCCGCAAACACACCCTCAACTGTCCTTATGATCTACAAATCACTCATTTTCAACTGCAACTAAATCACAAGTTTTTGTCCCATTATAGAGCACTAATTACTACCCTGATGACCCCTGAACATAAAGTTGGTAGCGGTAAAAATGAATTGAGAATGTTTAGGACATGAAGAGTATGATGTATGCACATTGCTCTTTCTTATTGTAGAGTAGATTTGACTAGCGTTACGTGAGCTTGATAGGAAGTTATGTAATATGTTTGTTGTTTGTTTGTGACAATACAGAGAAGATGAAGGCTTCATCAAGGAAGAAGAGAAACCGCTGCCGTCGCACGAGTTCCAGCGCAAGGTGTGGCTGCTGTTCGAGTACCCGGAGAGCTCGCAGGCGGCGCGCGTGGTGGCGATCATCTCCGTGTTCGTCATCCTGCTGTCCATCGTGATCTTCTGCCTGGAGACGCTGCCGGAGTTCAAGCACTACAAGGTGTTCAACACCACGACCAACGGCACGAAGATCGAGGAGGATGAAGTGCCAGACATGACGGATCCGTTCTTCCTTATAGAAACTATTTGTATAATCTGGTTCACGTTCGAATTATCAGTGCGCTTCCTGGCGTGTCCAAGTAAAATGAACTTCTTCCGGGACGTGATGAACATAATCGACATCATCGCGATCATTCCGTATTTCATAACGTTGGCCACTGTAGTGGCCGAGGAGGAGGAAACTCACAACCTGCCGCGCGCGCCCGTTTCCCCGCAGGACAAGAGCACGAACCAGGCAATGTCTTTAGCCATACTCAGAGTGATTAGGTTAGTGCGAGTGTTCCGAATATTTAAGTTGTCGCGCCACTCCAAAGGCCTCCAGATCCTCGGACGAACTCTGAAAGCCTCCATGCGAGAACTGGGATTGCTCATATTTTTCTTGTTTATCGGTAAGTACCAGTGGCAACCGTTTCCGTTAACCGTTCACGCCATCGCCAGTGTTAAAATGTGTGCGCAGTGCGCCGTACCGTTCGTGTTGTGTGCAGTGCTATTCCGCGTGTAAACGTGCTCATCTTACGTGCTTTATCAAATCATCACAGCCTTTCTATATTTGTATCTTGTTTCTGTATGTACAAAGTGTTGTTGCTTTCCAGTAAGGCAGACAGGTAACAAACTAGCAACGCAACTCAAGTCAAGGGCCCAGAACGAATGGACGCGTGTATGTGTCACATTGAATCTCTCTCGATTGTTGACAGCTGTGCGCCAAGACCGGGATTCCTTCGGACCTCGGCGACATCGAAATCTCGCTGTGGCCACGGCCGCGTGACGTCACGGGCTCACGGCACAGCGGCGCGGGCCAATCAATGTGGCGACCTCGTAGCCATGGCAACAACGGAAGCTGCGTTGCCAGCCCGCTCTCTTTTTCGGTTTGGCTGTAGCGCGCGAGAGAGAGTTGTGCATGTGTATCGATGTATACGAATGCGATGTGATGTAATGTTAATGTTTACCTAGCTACTACAGGTGCCTCTACATACAAACTGAGATAACCGTGTACTTCACGTTCCACATGTTATATTGTCATGTCATATTATAATGTTACAGGAGTTATTCTATTCTCGAGCGCCGTATACTTCGCAGAGGCCGGTTCCGAGCAGTCGTTCTTCAAGTCCATCCCGGACGCCTTCTGGTGGGCCGTGGTCACGATGACCACAGTTGGCTATGGTGACATGAGGTAGAGTACCGCTACTCACTGTCCCTTCCTTTCAGGTGTGGTTCTCTTCTCGAGCGCGGTTTACTTCGCCGAAGCTGGCTCGGAGAATTCGTTCTTCAAGTCGATTCCGGACGCGTTCTGGTGGGCAGTTGTTACGATGACCACAGTGGGCTATGGTGACATGACGTATGATGTACTCAATTTCTTTAACGATTTAGTTACCAGTTTTTGTTTGTTGAGTTTTCGTTTTATTGTTACGTTCTGTTCTTTTCTATTAGTTACTCCGTTATCAGTCTACTATTCTTTATTCTTTTGTTCGGTTAGTTCACTGGAACTGTAACGTCTCATTATACCTTTGTACCTACCGTAGCTTGCAATGCCAGACATGACATCCTGTATTTCAAATTTCACACACATTAGAAAACTAGAATACTATCTGAGATGCGAAGAAAATTCTTTGTTATGCAATTGAATTCGCGGCCGTGACTTCCGATAACGATGACGTTACGTGTCCGTCGTACCGACTGCATCAGATATGCGCATATAGATTCTGAATGGGTATGGGATGGGTTTAGGCGTTGCACTTTGCACATTACCAGCGACAGCAACTTGC
Source organism: Agonum fuliginosum (assembly GCA_947534325.1). Taxonomy (NCBI): domain Eukaryota; kingdom Metazoa; phylum Arthropoda; class Insecta; order Coleoptera; family Carabidae; genus Agonum; species Agonum fuliginosum. The sequence continues at coordinate 8,136,851 of OX384031.1, forward strand.
AGGTCCACGACTCCGCGTCTCCGAGTCCGAGCAAGCGAGCGAACGACTGCGTGTCCCCTGCCTTTCCCAGACTCCATCTTGATTTTATTTCTACTTCTCTATCTTCTCTATCTGTCTGTTTGTTCTGTCCCCTGCAGTCTGCAAGCGCGGTGCGGTTACGATTCACGAATCATCCATTGTTGTGACGTAACCGCTTTGGCGCGCGCGATTTCCATATCCGCCCTTGCCCTATCCTGCTGCCGTGCTACCCTGACCGCCCCAGAGTGGCGCTAACCAACCGTGTACTGTTATGTGCGCCACTCTTTGATGTCGTGGTTTTCTCTATCGCCCTGTGCTCTGCTACTCAGCTAGCTCAGTGTGGTCACTCCTTGTTCTGTTCACTTCTTATATCGTTGTCGATGTGCGTGCCGTGTCGACCGTTGCCGTTACTGCTTGTACATATTTATATTATTACATATCGATATTACAGACCTTTCAATGGTTTTCTCAATGTCCTGACTGCTGTTGGTCAAGTACAAAGGAACAAAGAATTTTCTAAGTGGAATGTTAAACTACACAGTCTTTTACAACGCTGTTCAATTTACATTTAAATTTTGCATTTTGCTACCCGACATTCACAGTAATTTATATATTTTCACAGATACAAATTGCTCACTTTATTCATTTTATTATATGGACACGTTTTAATTTTATTCATAAGCAGGTACCGATTGTTTGTTTAAGACATGATTTATAATTTGAATTGACGAGTAACGGGTAGCAAAAGTAGAACGTTAACAAAAATGCATGGAGGCTGCAAACTGCCTTGTGTTGATATGTTGTGTTTGATTGAATGCAATTGCACTTGATAGCTTTGGAGCGCAGAACGCAGCATCAGCTATAGCTACAGCTACACACTACACTTCAATTAAAATACATTACGTATTAGTATGACTGCTTTTGGTAACTGTTTGCTTGTGGTGCAAGTATTGTATGCCCTTGCTTGTCCTGCCCCGGTCTGCCATCTATACTCCTATTAGCGGGGTTCACGTTTTCCATCGCTCGCACATTTAGTTAGCGACTGAGTGACAGCAGCAATGCAGCATTCAGCATAGCGTACTCCTGATGGTGCGACAGAAACTAACGCTGGTTTCCTCCCGCCCTGCCTTTCCTGCTGTCCTGCCTGACCCGTGTTACAGGCCCGTCGGCGTATGGGGCAAGATTGTCGGCAGCTTGTGTGCCATCGCAGGTGTGCTTACCATTGCGCTTCCTGTTCCTGTCATCGTGTCCAATTTCAACTACTTCTACCATCGCGAGACCGATCAGGAAGAGATGCAGTCGCAGAACTTCAACCACGTTACCAGCTGCCCATACCTGCCAGGAACGCTAGGTAATACATTCTTACTGATACTCTTGTCATGTTCGTACTTGTATGAACATCTCAACTTCGAAATACTTACTAGTCGGGTGATACATTTGTCTCGATAGATCATAGAACTTCCGTTACTGGGCCAGGGTTTAAATCGAAAAATAAGGTAAACTTTTAACATGGGATGTATCGTGCTAGATATGTAAAGCTAAAAGAATATACTTAAAGTATTGCTAGGTAACGAAGCCCATATACTTGATTTATTTAAGTAGCTATTTGTGTATCACTGCATGGAAAAATGTCTATAAAATCATTTTGTGTTTAGGTCAGCATATAAAGAAGAGCTCGTTGTCAGAGTCGTCATCAGATATCATGGAGCTTGAAGAAGGAATTCTTCTTACGAGAGATCAACTGTCCAAAAAGCAGAACTGTAACCCTCGTCACAATAACAACATTAATGCAATGAGCATTGAGACTGACGTCTGACTACTGGGTAAGATAGGAAAATATTTACTATTATTCTTGACCTTGGCATTGGAAAAAATATCTTAAAAATTGACTGTTACAGTAATTTTGCATTTTAAGTATTAAATCTCTGAATTGTATCAGTGCCACGCCCCTTTTTAATAATAAAAAGTTTAATTCATATTATAAATAAATATTGCACAATTTTAAAGAATAATGAGTAAATAATTGTAAAAATTATATTCGATAGAATTTTCGAAGTATTTTGTTTGTCTTTTGATATAAGTGGCAGCAATTTAGAAAGATTTCCCTATCCGCTTGTGGAAGTGTTGCCCCTGCGGGTCGCAATGCGCGGTGTATTATAAAATACACGATCATCGATTTGTTTGCCAAGCGAGGCCGCGGCTGAGGACGAGTCGAGGAGCCAGTGCCAGTATGCACTTTAACATCCGCCGTATGATTTATCCGGCGACGCAATGTCTGTTGGGCTGGTGCCCGTAGCCCGGCCTAATTCCACCCAACCCCTTGACGCCTTGACCTTGTTTTTGTTTTAGCAACCCTCTCTGATTTCTTGTGCCTTGGTTCACTATTGTTTTAAATGATTTTATAATTTAGCACAATGTGTAATTTTGCGGCAACGTCTGCAGTGTTGGCTGTTTGCCAGTAACATATTATTTATTGAGCACTTTGTCGACTAGTTATGAAGTGGTGTATATTTTGTAGTGAAGGAGGCGGTGAGCCCGTGGCGTCCCCTGGAGGTCCGGAGCCCGAGCAGGGAAAGCAACGGCGAAGCAGAGCGGAAGCGTGAGCGGCATCATCGAGTGCCGCCATCGTCTCCGTCGCTGTCGCCACCGCAGCCGTCATCTGTGTGGGCGCCGTGGGTGGCGCGCTACCTCCGCCATCGCCATCGCTACAGTGCTGTGCTTGCCGTGCCCGTGCCCGTGCCCGTGCCGTGTGCTGACAATGACTCCTCGAACAAACGAACAACTTATCAAATATTGTCAAATAACACATACTTTGCCATCAGATTTTTTATTACGGTTGTTTTTATTACTTAAGCCGTGTTTTCGTCTAGATGCATATCGAATGTTGAGTGAGGTGACAGTGGTGCTCGCTCCGGCCGCAAGGTGCGCGGGCATCTGCGCATGCGCACGCGCCGTGCTTCTCCTTAACTCTCCCGCCGCCTACCGCCCAACCGCCGCCGCCAGACAATTACATTTTACACACGTCACACTTACTACTCGTACATTACGTACGTCTCTCTTCCAACAGCAACAACTTGACACCGACACCGACACCACACATCTCACGTACTCACTCCAGCCAGCCCAACATGACTTACTTATATACCTATTTAATTAATAAATAATAATGCCAACGAGTCCGAGTATCAAGTACTGCGGCATCAGCGTTTGTACTTGTGTTGGTACTGGTAGAGGTGCATTTCATCACAACATAACATGACATCACATAATACGATACACACATAACATAAACATACTTACAAAACATCAACTACCTACTTACTATTATAAAAACGATACGATCTATCTAAAACTAAAACTACTTAGTCCCGTCGGCTCTGTCTGTATCCATCCGCCCCGCTCAGCACCATGCTGTGCTAAGATATATTTATTATTAAATACCGGTAGTAGAGTATTGTTTATTGAATCAATTATTAATTAATGAATTATTGTACAGTTACTGTAAATTATTAATGATGCCAGAAACGAAGTAGGCCTTTATAATACAAGTAATATTCCACTTTCAAGTAAGATACAATAATCTACGATATTTTTAACTCTTAGGGCGTTCCGATCGAGCAAGTCGAAACCATTGTAATATAAAAAAAACGCTTTAATAAATTAAAAAAGACAAAATATTTCTCTCTTGTCTCGCTGCTAGTCTTGTAGGAGAAGGAAATGCAATTTTACCAAGTTATAAATACTACGCTAGACAAAGTACTGTTAATAATTAAATTTGAGAAAACTAAAAGTTAATTACTCATTAGCCGAACGTAGTGTTTCAATGATTAGACACGTTTATATTCTTACATACATGGTACCGTGTTTCCGCCGTGCGAGTTGCGAAGTGCGCCTGCGCCTCCCCCAGGCCCTAGGCCGGCGCGGCGGCGGCCCGGAGTGACGTCACGATCACGACACTCACACACGATCACGATCAGCAGCCCCCGTCCACTAACTAAAACAAACTGTTATTTACTTATTACTACTCTGTCTCTCTCTATCTATCTCTCTCTACTCGTACTCGTACTCGTACTCTCTTTCAACCATCATCTTCTGTACTCGTGCGTGCATATCGTGCATATGCAACATCATACAAACATAATAACGTAACGTGCATATTTATAATTATTATTATGAATATGATTATGATAAATGATCAATCTACTATCTATCTCTCTCTTCTAAGTCTCTGTGTCACGCGGCCCCCGCCGCCGGAGTATGAACTTTACATACCTACGATACAATGAACAAATAGTAGGCTTATGAATCAATAATGATAATAGTAAATGAAGATAAACACTATTGCGAGAGCGTGATTTCTTGTTAATACATAAGTTGATACATCGGAAGATAATAATAAACTAATAATTAGTTCTTGGGGGCACTGTTTTAAGTGCTCATATATATTTTTGGGCTGTGTGAAGCTTAACTATACTTTAAAATATGGTTGGAATAGCTTTTTGCCTAGTTCGAAATCTTATACAAAATTAACAAGTTCATCGCAAAACGTAACTCATACGCATTGAGAGATCGCAGCGCCGCCCCTTGCCAGCCCAGAGAGCCGCCGCCGCCGCCGCCGCCGGCCGAGTGCTCCGCAATGCTGCCAACTTCCCACATCCAACCCTCAACGTTACTGGCCTGTTCACTGTTCTCGTTCACTCACCGTTGTACGTTGTATGTATGTACATTACACGTTCTGTAACTGTAAGCGTAAGCGTAAGCGTTGCATTTCAATCTTCCAGCATTGCAAAATGCAAACCAGTGTTGCCAAATTGTCCCGAACAGTTCTCGTCACTTTCTGTTCATCGGTTTTGCTTTGTTGTGGGTTTGAAATGGACACAACTACAACTACCTAGTTGACTTATACACAACGAATCGACATAGATTAATTTTGTAACAAGCTAGAAAAGGTTTCTCATCATTGTGTACCTACTTATAATATTCGAATTTATTGTGATCAACGAAACCAGTTGATAATTATTGTAATCTAGTGACGTTACGAAATAAATTAACATATTCGTATAGTTGATAATCTAGATTTAAAGTTTTAAAGTCTTGTATTAATAACGCTTGATTATCGTTTGTAAACATGGACAATGATGAAAATCTTATAACGTACGGTAATACGCTCATCTTGCACAAGCCAATTTAGAAGTTCTCAAGCTGAAAGCTGACGCCGAGCGAGCAGGCCTGTGCGATCCTTAATTAATATTGATATAGATAGAATCTCACGCCCCTATTCCGCTTTCTTCTTCATTCTTCTACTTCTACTCTAACTCTAACTCCAAGTCCAACCCAACCAACGTTCCCTGGGGCCTCGCCGGAGCACTCCGCCAAGTACCGTATCGTACCATAGTCGCTGAGTTGTTCGTTCATATAGTCTTGTATCTCTGTAGGTCGCAGTGTAGACGGTGAGTCAAGCTTTAGCCCAGCGCATTTTCGAGTCCCGGCATATACGAGTTTCATACGAGAGGATCACATAAGAGCCCCACTGCACTCTGGCAAACTAAATAAATAACATGACATTCGCGTCGTCGCTTCGATTATCGGTTTATCGGTTGCCCGTTTGCGTTCTGCGTTGCGTTGCGTTATGTTACGCGTTGCAGTTCATCTTTACGTGACTCAGCTATTCATATTCTTATTCGTCCAATGTTGTGAGCAATCGCAACTGTACTATTCTTCTCTTATCCGATTTTATTTGTTCGTTGTTTTCTTACATCCGTTTCGCGTTTATGCATCATGTTCAATTCCAGCCCTTCACACTATTCATAAGTAGTTTGTTCTTTCCTAATGTACAAAAGCCAATTTTCGTAAACCAAGTTTCCTTTAAAATAATCTTATTAAGACAAACTATGCATAAACGCGACACGATTGGTTCACTTCTGTCTTGGTTAGTTCGTTGTTACCCGGAAACTGAGGAATCCCCGTGCCTTGAAACCATTTGTCGTGTAAGTTTATTTGCTCAAGTAACCGCCAGTAATTAATTATTGTCAATTGAAACAAAAAAACTTGACTTGTTCTTTTGGAATTTGCAGTGTCTTGCATGTGATCCTATCAGTGTAATAAATTATACATATCCATTTTGCTTGTGAGACAGGAATCCGAAAATAATAATAAAATATACAAACATTATTATGTAAGATCATTTTTAAAAATACATTGTGAATTATTAATTCAATTTGTGTTACTATCTCGCAGTGGATGTGACTGGCTAAGCGCTTATTTCCGAATAAGTTCCACGGATTTCGACAATCACTCTAAATTACGCAGACTTTCTTTCTACAACTACACTTACTAGTCAAGGAGTCAAAATTCTTATGAACGTTTTAATAAACTCAGTTACAAATTTTAAAAATAATTTTAAGTTGAAAACTCAAGTGAAACGAATATCGTCCAGACACGCCCACTCCTAGATATACAATTAAATTAAAATCAGGTTGTGAGAGTTAGAAACGTTAACTTAAAAATAAAACTATTATTTGTATAGGTCATGGCTAAGACGGTGTCATGGCGGATATATGTCCATATTACGTACTATTAAACTACCGAAATAATAACAAACAACAAACCCATGCAGTTGTGTGCAGCCACTGTGCAGGGCTGTGTCTTGTGCCCAAGTCCAATCTGAGGGAGACAGAGATAACTCATCTGAATTCTAGAACCCGCGAATGTTTAACAACAGAAACAAATAATGCAAAGAGGCAAAGACGTGTGTAACTGCACAGTGCGTTGCACACAGCAGCCGTGTGCGAAACGAAATCGAAGATAAATAACTAATAATCATTATTGTGTAGATAATCAATAATCAAAATACCGAACATGTACTTGATTTACTTGTAATATGGAAAACGGAATACTTGTGTATATGTTAATGTTATTATTGTTGTTTATTACGTTGTAAACTGGTTGATTTTGAATGGGCAACTGTTTGTGAAAGCATGGCTCCAGACAGCTTTGTTATGTTCAGTTTGTGGAAGTCACACACCACATAACACGTCACACGAACACCGGCCACCTACACACACCCGTTTTCCCCATGTTTATAACCAAAACCTGACTTGACTAATATGATGCCCCATAGGTTTACGTATTTCATTCGTTTCTCGTTCTTGTATAATAAACCCTGTTTGTTTGTCTGTCTCGAAGTTCACATGTGGAGATACTGTTAATGTTATATTAGCGCATCAAGGTTTGAACAGAACTAGAGCCATTGATTTCGCGTTCGCGTATAACTGATTCTGATGATTTCTCCCCTCTGTCAACAAACCAAGTAAATGAAATGATACCTCCATGCGTATATAATTATACCGCCACCGCACACACAAGTTGTTACGTTTCCGCGCAGCCGATGTTCTGATCAAACGCGAGAGATTCTATTACAATGACAACATGTACTTGTGTATCGTTTGCGTTTCGTTAGCGCGCGGCGCGGCAGGCGGCGCGGGGGTCGCGGGCGTCGGGGCGGCCGCGCTACACCGTGTACATAGGCATTAATTGCTCAACATTTCATATATCAGAATGCGTTCCGCGGCCGCCGCGCTTCGCCCCCGCTCCGCGCGCCCCTGCCACGCCCGTCGTCCCGGCCCGGCGCGACGCTTCGCCCCTGGATAGCATCCAACACCGAAACACCAATTACCTTTGTAACGTTAACGTATTGCTAGTGTGAGCTCTCATACTGATAATAATGTACAGATACGAGTAGAACGTCAACGTATTCATTCACGCCAACCGCGTCTGTTCGGAAGCGTCGAGCTGGGCCGCTCGGATGAACCCTTGTGATTTATTTGTGAAAGTCAGTATGAATCTAGTCATGTTTGTTACAATTTCAAATATTTTATAAATGTTGATTAATATACGACATTCCTATTTCAGACTCGCTGTTGTTATTTAACGATACCTTGACGATATTTAGCAGTCACTCCGAAACTCGGAGGTGCACCCCAACCAGTTCAATGCTGCAAAGTAACAGTAACAATCATTTACAAATTAATCCGTGCGGAATATTCACTGTCCTCTTTACTTTGTTACTGCTGCTTTGCTCTCGTCCACCTTTAGTTTTGGAGTGACTGATAAACAAATGTTCGTACACTTGCTAAAGGCAAATATAATTATTATTTTTTTTATAACTGTTAATTTAAATATTCTGTTTATATAATTCATAAATAATCATAGCTCGTAAATGATTAAAATATTGAAAAATGTTTAAATAAAAGTGCATTGTTTTTATAAACTTGAAATGTTTTTGTCAGACATGTAAAGTTGTAGTAGTACCTACCTTTCAGACGAATATACTAATCATTTTATGTTTATTTTAAACCCTTAGTAGAGTAGCAGTAAAACATCAGAAAATTTCCAATATTTAAGGTAAGATTAAAAAATAAATGTTGGCGAAAAATATTCCATAAAATAAACTTTATTTTACTATAAATAATATTAAAATAATACTATACAAATAAGTACTACAATAAGTCTTTTTAAACATTAACGTTCCACTACTCATGTTTAAAGATTTATTTTCAACAAAAGTTAATTGTGTATTGCTTTGAGGTGCTTCGTATATTTCACTCGCATTTCGCAAAACCTGTAAAATAAAAAAAAACAAGAACTTAATGATAAAATTAATAACGAAAATGGCGACAATTTGGTTTATTGGACTTTTGTAGTTAAAAACCGAGTAAAAAACTCATGAATTTTTTTTTTAATCTAATATTTCGTATCAATTTTGACGAAAAACAATGTAGCTTACATTTTTGAAGTTACAATTCATTTTACAAAGATAATAACTTATTTAGTAAATTGGCAAAATTTATAGAATTAGTAATGGGACATTTCAAAAATCGGAATCTAACTAAGCCCAATAAACAAAATTGCCGCGATTTCCGTTATTAATTTTATCATTCAACAAGTCAGCGTGACTTCTATTTAGCAAGAACTTAATGTTTGTTTAGTTGTATTTCATGTTTTATTTACCTGTAAAAATTTTGTGACATGTCTTGTTGTATAGTTAGGCGCATCTGTAGTCACTTCGCAAGTAAAGTTGCCTCCCAAGTACTTCGGAATGTCTAATAGAATTAGACGGTAAGAATTTGAAGAATTCAACTATTAAAAAAAAACAAAGATTAAATGTATAATAGTGTAATATTTAGCTTTTTTATTAGTCTATATTTATATAAATGTAAATGATCTATATTTCATAACGTGTTTGTAAATATAGCTGAAGAATGTATGTAAATTTTTGGACGTAGATTTGCCAAAGTTGTAAATTTTTTACGTTTCAGACTATAAACTTTTATTAGCCTGTCCCAAAACATGTGCGTAACGTCTAGAGTAAAAATAAGAGTACTTAAAATAATACTGTAGGTAATTAATTTCAGCTTAAGTCAAAACTATTTATTTTCGTACTTGTTTTCGAATCGAGTTTTCCATTAGGAATAAAAATTATACTTACGTCTATGTATAATCCTTGTAGAGGAAAAATATTAATTCTTGGCTCTTCTTTAGGGTGATATCGAAATATTTCACGGTTTCCTCTATACCATTTGACTGAATAAAGAGGGTCGCCTTCTAAATCGTAGAGGCAGAACAAAGTTGCGACGCCTCCTTCAGGAACGGATTCAGGAAAAATTAGGCGCACATTTTTCAAGCAGAACACGCCTGTAAAATACAACTTTATTATTTTATTACATAAAATTGAGGGCGCGCAATTGCTACTGTAAGTTTTTTTTTTATTTGTTGTTCATATAGGTTGTTTCGGATTGTGAATGATTCCGATAGAAACAATTAGAAATGAATGTTTGTCGTAGATTAATGATTGCTTGTTGAATTTATTGTTTCCTAAATTATCTTTTAAACATAATGCCAGATAAAATTATTACTTAGCTTAGAAATATATTTTCCTACTTTAAGCTCGTAGAAAATTATACCTTTAAAATTTTTTTCGAATCATTATATGTGAACAAAATAAACTGATGTTTGCAGATGTAAAGCAAAATAAGATTTTAATAGTTATTTACTTTACAAGTGGGCAAAGTAAGGAATTAGAGAAATCTTAATTCACTAGCGATAATTTTCTCGTGTGGGTCATTCCTTTTTGCTTTTGACCACGTGTGAGTATAACGTTTTATCCAATATCTCTTAATAAGTGCTTACATATTTAAAAAATATTAAGTTCCAAGTAACAATTTACCCACAGGTGGATATAATTTTGTTCAATGCCTATTGGGCAATCTTTTGCTTTGCTTGTTTAAAATCACCATTTTATTAAGAGGTGTTGGAAAATCGTTCTATAGTTGCACAAATTATAATTATCTCATTATTATTTTATGTTTCTAAAATTATTTTGGAAGCGATAGTGAGCAAAAATCGGATTCTCTGCTTTTTCTCTATACCTAACCAGTTTTTAAAAATTGAACATAAAAATAATTCTGATTTGAAAAATAGTATGATTTGAATTTTGCGTATATATAAAGTAAAGTTCAATTAATTTTTTACATTTATAGATAAATACTGTACTGATGCATTTTACTTTTAGAGTAGACATGTTTCATGTTAAAAATTACTTAAATATTTTCAAGTTGTTTCTGTCATTAGCGGCAACATCAAAAATCAGTAGGTCTTTGTGACTTATTTATTTTGTTCTTTGCCGCTTTTAAATTGATGGCAGTTTTTAAAGTCTTTTGAAATGAGCCGTAAGCATGTTTTTATAGAATTTATATAAATAGAGTTTGTAAAAAAGACCCTTGTTAGAACAGATTAATTTATAAACTAGCTTAAAATAAAATTAGACAAATTTTTAACATATTTCTCTTTATCTCACACCAATTTTCTGCCAATTAATCAGAAAAACCTACTTCTATAATATATTATGATAGAAACAGTACAGGCTGCAATAATTTGCCACTTTTGATGTTTTGATGACTGAAGTAAGTACCTACTTATTGTTTTAAAATTTGTATTTAAAATATGAAAGATTCTTTTTTTAAAATTTCAAATTAGTACAATAATGAAATGCAAAAGTAAACTTGGTTCTGGTTAGTTTGGTGAATAATAAAATAATTTTCAATTAATATTAAACGTTACAACAGAAATTATTACAACTTGCAAATAAAACAAATAAATTGTAAACTCACAATTTAAATTTATACTACATATTGCCTGTTATAAAATTAATACAAAATATTATTTAATGTTTATAATTATACTAGCTTTATAAGATTGTAATGTTATCTCAAAAAAATTATTATACTTTGTAGAAAAAATATACTTACATTGTGCAAACACAAAAAACAATATCACAAAAATCAATTTCATGTTGGCTAGACTCTGGCCACTCATTTTACAATTAGTCAAAATCGCTAACACGACAATTAAAGTAAAATTCAGACGTGTGTCATTGTAACAAGATGGGCTGTTTGTGTAGCGAGTGAATGTGTTCTGTGTTATGAATAGAGACGTGAGAAGTTCTCAGTTTCTTCGTCTTCGTTCTTCGAGACAGTGCGTCTCCAAGCCAAGTTTTCCGTCTGACTGTGCTTCTTAAAATTAGTTGTTCGGTACAGACGACTCAAAGATGACTGACAGAGATGAATTTGAAATTATTAAACGGTATTTAGGCGAACTGTAAACTGATAACCCGGCAGATAACTTATGAAGCAACCATTTAAGTGAATAATTATACACATTGAAATAATAATTAGAATTCGGACCTTATTACTAAGCATTAGTTAAATTTGAACTACTGACTATAAAAAAATTGCTTACAGAAAATGAATGAAAAATTGTTTCTACTCAAAATTGTTTTTTAATAAAGCAGAGAATACGACATTTTTGCACACACAAAATTTTGTTTCAAAGACGAGACTCGTGAACGAAAAGTAATATGTTGCCTCTCGCGCATGTATTTATAAATATTGATTATCGAAATGTGACAAAATTGAGACCAGTGATCATGCAAGAGCGGCAAGAACGATTCCTGATTGAAATACTAATATAGTTATTTATGTAAGTCGTACGGAAAATAGAGTTTAAGAGGACGAGGCGCAAGCCGAATCTTTAAATTAGGTGGGTCCATCCCATAAAATATTATTTTGCGGACTTAAAACAGTTCACACAGTAAAAATTTTGATTTTAGAGAGCATGTACTAAATAATTTTTTTAGTATATTATGCTCTCTAAAATCGTTAGGTACTTTGCGAACTTCGAACAGTTCGCAAAATAATATCGTAGGGAAATGAACTGTTATTTACATTTTATAGGATTATTTTCACTGATTTTCATTGTTTCATCGCTTACGCTTTTCAAAATTTTATTTTAAAGTTATATTTTAAAATAAGTTCATATAGTTACTAAACAAATTTGGAGAGCACATAGGTAGGTACTAAAAAATTTTGTATGTAAGACGTATACAAACTGAGAGGACTTATCTAATTTGAGGACTCGGCTTGCGCCTCGTTCGTAAACAGATTCATCCTCTAAAACTCTATACTTGTTACATAAATAACTATTACGACCACTTCACAAATTATTAAAAGCTATATGAAAATACTCAATTCATTTTCAACTTAGTTTTCTTTTAGTTATGAACTTACTGACAGTTGGAAAATTTTACTTTCAACACAATCGCATAAAATTGCATATGTGTATCAATTGTTGAAAATAGCATATCTTACTTGGGACTGGGAGTGTTTCATTTGGGGCACGACCCGAAAGAAAGTTCCGTGTAAGAGCATTTTCGAACGTGGTGCATGCTATACTTTTTGTACCACTAGGTATATAATATAGTTATTTACATATGACATTAACTACATAGATATTACAGATTTGTGATGAGTAACGAAATATTACTTATATCAAAAGCAAAAGCAGATAAGTAAACATGCACATTCACATTGGTACATTGCCGCACGCTACATTTTTATGTAGTGTTACGAACTGAGCAGTGAATGCGGAAAATGTAGATTTCGGTGGTAGACGCGGAAAAATAATGTTACTAAAGACAATCCTGTGTCCTGTGAATGTAAAGTGCAAGTGTGAGTTGACAAGCGACAATGAAGCACGCGTGCTAGTGTTGGCGCGACACCCGTTCTTCTTGTACACCTGTTCGGCCACAGAACTTGAATTAAAACTATTATTAGCTAGACGTGCTTTTAGCATTAACTCTTCTTGCCATCTGTTCATGCGTTTGTGTGTTTTGGAATTGTATATAGACCGTAATATTTCACAAACTCATAATTGAATTTGTAACGCTGATGGTAATTAATAAGTAAAAATATTATTTGACTAATTAAGTTAAAATTTTATCGCTGTCACAAAACTGGCACAGTGCTTAATTTAATGTTTATACAATTTTGCTCAAAAATAAATAATACTAATAAAATATACAGTCCATTTCTACCTTGGTTCTTTTAAATATTATATTACTTTTATAACGATTTTAAAACATAAAACATCTTCTGGTTTTTTTACAATCGACCCTGCTGCAAGAACAGAAACAAAATTATGTTAATATTTTCACAAGAATCGCAAAAATAACAATTCTTGGTCAATTTGTTCTTCGACTATATAATTTTATATTAATTTTTTAGCAAACATCATGTATAATTTGAATTATACAAATTTGTAACACAAAAAATCAGTTCAACTAATTTGTTTGTATTTTTCAGGAAGATAATGGAATCTCAGCCTTAATGCCGAGTGCACACGGAGAAACATTTCACCAAGTTTCTTTAAAGTTCCATAAAAGTTTACGGCGAGGAGTTTTCAGGAATCTTTATGTGTTTCATGTAGGTACGGTATAAATGCTCATTTTATTTTTATGTATAAGTAAATAATTTACTTATTGCATGTGTATTAGTGCATAATAAAACTAAAAAATCAATAAATCTTTACTTTAAAAATATTCACTAATACATAGACACAGTGTGTCTGTGTTTTCTGGTCTACCTATTCCGGAATTTCGCTCGAACAGGAATAATTAGGTTATGTAGGATTGAGATTGTTGATTGTTGGCTCACACATATAGAAAAGACGCCGTTCAGTAGTAAAACTGTGATTTAATGCTGTTTTTAAATAATATCTACCGAGACCTACTGTTGAATAAATGTTTATTTACATTTATGAAGTATGTTGAGTTGTATAGAAAATTTTAAATGATGTATAATTGTTGTGTAATAGTGTAATAACAAATATATTTATTTGTTTTAGATTTGCAGCCCATTGCCATTTCATCAGCCTGAAACATCACTACATCACATTATTAATAAAAAAATATTTTTTTTTAAATTAATTACATTTTGAAATCTTTCCATTTGACTGGCAACCCGCTGTTCACCCGTCCAATTATCCATTGTAAACTAAATGGTAGACCACGCTGATAATGTTGAGTCAACTAACTTCCTCCCCACCACCTCCCTACGAGCTCTAAGCCCCACATCAAATCTTTCATTTTACAGGCGAACCCTGTATATACTGTAGTAAATGCGGCCGTGAAGTAAATGCGGCCGTAAAGTAGCGGCGGTGAAGTAAATGCGGCCGTTAAGTAATATTTTTGACACATGTCAAAAAAGTGACACTTTACGGTTGTCAAAAAATACGTAAAACAACTATTTATGCAATAGCCACCTAAAAAAATGTGAAAATTGTTTTTTTTTCTGTTTTTGCCCTAAAATGGGCACTTTAAATAAAGTAAATTTTTTTTCCTTGTTCTCATAAAAAAGAACATAAAAAGCTCGTAATTAAAAAAAAATTGCTCTACGATGATTTGGCAAAAAATGGCGGCCATTTCAATTATTTTGGGATAATAGCGATTGTGGCCGTAAAATTGCGAATTTTCTTTTGAAATTTAAACCAGGTGATTATGTTATCAAAATACACTTTTTCACTAATTTTCAGGAAAATCTAATGATTTTAGCGCGATTTATTACAGTTTTAGTAAAAAATTCAAACAATTAAATCATTTTCAGTTTTTGAGGTTAGGAATCATTTTTAAAGCATTTATACCGAATCAGGCTAATACCTTATTCATTCACGAGTAATTTGCATTTTTTAAAATTTTTCTACGACTATTAGAACCGGAGATATTACGAAAATAGTGAAGTGATACCCTCGAAATGCATCAAAATACTAGTTTTTGGCCATTTTTTCGCGAAGCTCCAGCCCGAAATCGCTAAAAAAAAAATTCCACATCTCCTTTATATGTAATCGAAAAAAAACATAAAACCCACCTTAGGAGTTACATCGATCTTCGATGATAATTTCACTCTACTATATAGAGGTCACTGGTGCACAGTAACACCAGGCTCCAGGCAGAAGATGGTGGAACTACGTTAAGTAGTGTATTTTCCACCTAAGAGAGGGCTCCTCATGTCACCACACTTGTCACGTGTTTGTCACAATAACAATAATTTGAATTTTTTGGTCGAGTTGTCTTTGAAAATCGTGTTTTGTTATCTTATTTTACTGTTTGTAATATTGACAGTCCACAGTGACAGTCTATCGTATTATAATTTACGAAATTATGATGCCTTCCAGTGCTTCCAGTAATATCAAGCGTTGCATTAATAATTGAACTGTTACTGGTAAGTACGATTATTTTATTTTTGACTCTCATTTAATTGAAGTGTATTTAACACAAAATATATAATATTAAAATAACACAACCAAAATATAACTAATATAAACTGTAAAAAGGTTACGGTGTGGATATATGAAATTTTCCTTTCTTTAAAGTTCCATGAAATTTAAATTAGTAATTTCAATTTGTTTTTAGGTGTAACAGTTCATCGCTTTCCAAATTCTAGGACTCATATGTATATTTTTATAAGATGTGGCTGGATGTCTTAGGAATGGAAAACTTGAATTATATGGTTCCGATCACTTCTACTGTTTTACTTTTGGTGCTATTATGTATCTTCCTGTAATTTACTGTGCAATGAAATCTTCGGATATTGTAAAATAAATGTATATATTGTGCAATTTTTTAAATTCTTATCTCTTCTACTTTCGGAGCTTTTTGTAACGCTATTAAACTGTACGTGTAAACAAATTCGTTTTATTTTTCAATATATTATGGAAATGATATATTGTTTAATAAAAATATATGCAATTTTGTTATCACTTACTGTTCTATAGCGTTACAGAAAGTTTCATTTTAATAATTAATTTTATTTAAAACTACATCATGGGTTGCCTAGTAAAAATTCATTCTCATTCCACACTTCAGAGGGCACTGAACGCAGTCCGATACCTAACACGGCACTTTACTATCTATATAGTATATTGTCATCTGTGAGTAACACTGAAAGCATGTCAACAAGTTCTTATTTTTTCCGCATAAACGCCACCCGAGTTTGACAGATCCCATATGGTCGGAGTGACGTCATATGACGCCATTTGTCTCTGCCGCCTGAACTCTTGATTTATTTAAATGACTGTAAAAGTAAATGTAATTTGAACAAAATGAGAGAAGAACCAACGCTGAAAAATCTTACAACTCCGAAATTTGGAAAACCACCAGATTCACAAAATGAGGTATTCCACGTGCTTTTGTTTGGTTATGTGTACATTCAATAATAGTATATTTTCAGTTACTGAAACAACTAGGAGCACCACATATAAGCTCATTTAATTATATGTTAGATCAAGGCTTAGATGAAGCCGTAGAAGAATTACTTCCAGTAGAAATAAAACTTCCATCCGATGAAATAATTACAGTAAAAATAACCGATGCTGCTATAGGTGTTCCCGGTGTTCCTTTAGGTACTATTGGTGTGAAAAGTTCAATATTATTCCCAACAGAATGTCGCCAAAGAGCTTATACTTATAAAGCTCGAATGAGTTGCACTATATCTTGGGCTATAAATGGCAGACAGCAACCAAGTTTTGAAAAAGATTTGGGTGAAATTCCAATCATGCTCAAATCTTCCCATTGTCACCTAGCTAACATGACACCTAAACAGTTAGTTGCTCATGGAGAACATGAGGATGAATGGGGTGGTTATTTTGTTGTAAAAGGCCACGAGAGACTTTGTCGTATGTTGCTAATGACTAGGCGAAATTTTCCAATTGCTATTAAACGTCCAAGTTGGAAAAGTAGAGGTTTACTTTTCTCTGAAATGGGGCTATTAATTCGTTGTGTAAAACATGATCAAACTGGGACGGTAAGAAGCCATAGATTGTTTTTACTTGCCAATTATTTATTTAATTTGTTCTTATAGAATAATGTTTTACATTATTTAACTGATGGTTCAGCCAAAATAATGTTTTCTCATCGTAAAGTTCTGTACTACGCACCTTTAATTTTAATTATGAAAAGTTTAATGAATTATAGTGACCAATTCATTTATCAAAAACTTGTCCAGGGGTTTGAAGACGACATGTATTATTGTGGGTAAGTATTTTTCTTATTTTTGTATTGTTTAGTTCTAAAGTTATTTTTAATTAAAAGGCGAATCCAAAATATGATGAGATTAGTGCATGAGGAAAATTTGCACACTCAAGCTGACTGTAAAAAATATATCGGTGCTATGTTCAAAGTAAAAATCTATGAGTTAGGCGAAAGCGCTGACTTCGAAGATGTAGCTGACTTTGTTTTAAAACATTGCATTCTTATTCATCTAAACAGTTACGAGGATAAATTTAATTTATTAGTATTTATGACACAAAAATTATTTCAGTATGTTCAAGACGGTTGCAAAACTGAAGGTGTTGATGCAGTTATGATGCAAGAAATTCTTTTGGGCGGGCATCTTTACTTACAGCTTCTTAAAGATAAATTACAATCGTGGTTATATAATTTTAGAACCGGTGTATTAAAACGTTGTCGTCGTCCGAATTTTTCTTTATCTCAAACCGAAATGCAACAAATTTCTAAAATGACGGGCGGTATGGAAAACATTATGGCTAATTTTCTCTCAACCGGTAGCATCAACACAACTTCTGGAATCGGTTTAATGCAAGATAAAGGTTTAACAATCGTAGCAGAAAACATTAACCGTATGCGGTATATGTCACATTTTCGCGCGGTACACAGAGGAGCTTTTTTCCAAACTATGCGAACTACTGAAGCTCGGCAGCTTTTGCCAGACGCTTGGGGCTTCATTTGCCCTGTTCATACTCCTGATGGTGAACCTTGTGGTCTTTTAAATCATTTAGCGTTAAATTGTGAAGTTACTGATATTCCGGACAAGAAAATATTAGCAAATGTACCTCTTGTGTTGACTGCATTAGGAATGGTTCCATTAAATTCAACCGCGGTTAAGAACACACAAAATTGTTACACTGTAATGATGGACGGAAAAATATTAGGGTATTTGGATAAAGATATTGCTGGAAGATTTGTTGACAAATTGCGAATGAAGAAAATAAAAGGAGAAGAGGTACCAAAAACTTTAGAAATCGTTTTAGTGCCTATGAAACAAACAACAATTCAGTATCCTGGTTTATATTTATTTTCCGGACCAGCAAGAATGATGCGTCCTTTGATTAATTTAGCTGCAAATAAAATAGAACTTGTCGGAACTTTCGAACAAGTTTACATGAATGTCTGCATAACTCTTGAAGAAGCATACAAAGGAATCACGACTCACATGGAGTTATCAAAAACTGCGTTTATGAGTAATTTAGCTCATTTAATTCCAATGCCCGACTGTAATCAATCTCCTAGAAATATGTACCAGTGTCAGATGGGTAAACAAACAATGGGAACTCCGCTTCATACTTGGTCTACGCAAGCGGAGACAAAAATGTATCGACTTCAGACACCGTCGTCGCCGCTTTTTAGGCCTGTGCATCATGATAACATAGGCCTCGACAATTTTGCAATGGGAACCAACGCGATTGTGGCTGTTATCAGTTACACTGTAATTATGACGCATGCATGTGCAATTTGATAAGCTTTTAATTCTTATTTCACACAGGGCTACGATATGGAAGACGCTATGATCATCAACAAAGCATCTTATGAACGTGGTCTTGCACATGGCAGTGTATATAAAACTGAAATTGTTGAATTAGAGTCTAATTCATCTTATTTTTGCCGCAATCCTCAAATAGCATCTTTAGCTGAGAAGTTAGACACAGATGGGTTGCCTCATCCAGGCCAGATTTTAAGAAATGGTGATCCGTTTTATTGTATTTATAAATCTGAGGAATCTAAATATTTTGTTTCGACGTATAAGAGCAAAGAGGAATGCGTTGTTGATAATGTCAGAATATGCGGGGCGTTCAGTAAAGAAAATAAAAAAGCAATGATTGTTTACAGAATCGCGGTAACTAAAATTAGTAATTATATTAACAATAGAAACAAATTATTAATATTTTAGCGTAACCCATCGGTAGGAGATAAGTTTGCCAGTAGGGCTGGACAAAAAGGTATTTGTTCGCAACGTTGGGCATCTGAAGACCTACCATTCACGGAAACTGGTCTAGTACCGGATATTGTTTTCAATCCTCATGGTTTCCCGTCTCGAATGACAATTGCTATGATGATTGAAATTATGGCTGGAAAATCAGCTGCTCTTCATGGACTAGTTCACGATGCTACACCATTTAAATTTAATGAAGAAGATACCGCTATTGACTATTTTGGCAAACTTCTTGAAGCAGGTATATTTTTTAAAAGATTTAATCGTATCATCAAGTGTTATTACCTTTTTCCATGCAACATTTATTGATAATTATAAACAACATAATACGTTAGTTACTTATAATACGTTAGATACTTATAATTCATTAGTTACGGACTTAATACGTTAGATACATCCATAATAACATCAAAACCTTCTATAAATAATTGTTGGTTTGTTTTAACATCGCTGTCTTTGATGATACGATTAAGCTTTGAATATAACGCGAATATATGCGATTTAAGCCCCCTTGGATGTTCAAAGAGACTCGGTTTCACCTCGTCGCTTAGCAACATCCTCGGTATTATAAATCGCATAATATTCTTGTTATATTAATAGCTATAAAACTATAATAATTACTTATGTTATAAGGATCGTAACGTCAATTATTATAGTACTAGTCGTGAAGATTATCAGACGGGGCGAAGCCGAGTTTGTTAACACGATGTATACCATAATGATTGGTTTTGCATACAAAATTTTATCTGCTGGCAAAAATTAGTCAAAAAGTAACATATATTATTTGGTATTTAACAAAAAAAAATTATATCTAATAAAATCAGGTACGCTATTTTTGAAACTTACTTGCTTCCTTAGTAACCAGTTATTTATTATTTCATTACGGTACTGAGAATCATTAGCGTCCTTGGCCTATAATGGACATTATTACGGTCCTCAAATTCAGGCTTATAATGTTGTCATTATAACACGCCATCAGATAAAAATGATTTCATTGAATTTTTTAGGCGGATATAATTATTATGGAACGGAAACAATGTATTCAGGAATAGACGGTAGAGAAATGCAAGTCCAAATATTTTTCGGAGTTGTTCATTATCAAAGACTTCGGCATATGGTGTCCGATAAATGGCAAGTAAGATCTACTGGTGCGATTGATGTTTTGACTCGCCAGCCAATCAAAGGACGTAAAAGAGGTGGTGGCGTTCGTTTCGGAGAAATGGAACGTGATGCTTTAATCGCACATGGTGCTTCATTTTTATTGCAAGATAGATTATTTCATTGTTCTGATAAATCAACGGTAAAAAATTAGATAAGCTTTTGTTTCGCAATTTAACTGTTTTATTTTACAGGCGTTTATCTGCACGGAATGTCAGACGTTGCTAGGACCCGTCACCATGGTTACAAGGATGGCAGAGAAGGCCAACATGACCGAGACGAAGGAGACTTGTCGACTCTGCGGTCACGGTAACAATATTGCTGAGATTCAGTTGCCCTATATTTTCAGATTTCTTGTTGCTCAACTTGCGTCTGTTAATATTAACGTTAAAATTGATTGTAAGAAAGTGTGATGGCGTTGTTTTTATTGTTACAATTTTTAAATATGAATAAGGAAATATATTTTTTATTCGCTGATGATTATGAAATCCCACACTCCACGTGTTTCCTAGAATAATCTAAACTAACCTTTGAATGTAGTAACACATGACTGACGTCATGGCATCGTGACACGTGTGATGTAATGTCAGTCTAATAAGAAATGATAAATTGGGTGATAAAATAAGACCACAAAGATCGGGTTTTCACGTAACGTTTATTTGTTTGTAACGTTGCATTATGATTTTAAATAATACAATATCTTAATGCACTGTACACTCTTATACATGATAATAATAAGTTAAAATTTTGCTAAGTATAATAAAAATAAAATACGTTAACAGTTTGTCGCACTGATCAAATGAACCTATGAATACTTTGTCCGATGGTAACACTACTCAAACTTAATCCATGATCAAGATACTACTATTCGCGTATAGTATAATTTGAAATTGTTCTAATTAACGTTTACTTAGTAGACGCTTCCAAGTAGGCAATTAAGTCCGCGCGCTCCTGGGGCTTCTTGAGACCCGCGAAGATCATTTTTGTGCCGGGGATGTATTTCTTGGGGTTCTCAAGGTACTCGAAGAGGGTATCCTTGCTCCATGTGATACCTGCGTACAGTAAATTTGTTAGCAGCTGCCAGATTGACTCGCTTTTAAGATAAACATACCTTTAGCTTTATTGGCGTCTGTGTAACTGAATCCGGCGGCCTGGCCAGTTTTCCTGCCAATCAAGCCATGGAGGTTGGGGCCCACTTTGTGCTTACCACCGGCTTCTACGGTGTGGCACTGAGCGCATCTTTGAACGAAGAGTTTCTTGCCCTTCTCTACATCACCAGCGGGTACACCCATTTTATTTAAGATTTATTAATTCTGTAACAGAAGAAATTATCATAGTTATCTGCTGGTTGCCATGGTAATTATAATTCAAAAAACAAATTGCAAATGCCGTTATGTAACACTTTCTTACATTCAATTGTTATATAACAAATGAATAAACTGCCTCTGATTCTATCAATGTAATAATAAACTAATAAATAAATTGAGTTGATTTAAAATGACAGATAATTATCTTATCATAAAAACGTGTACTTAAAGTACTTTTACTATGTCTCTGGGTCAATGTTCATAATATTTGTTAAATAGTGCAAGGTCGCTTATTTGTCATTCTATTTCATGCTGTACTTAATTTAGAATCACTAAAATAAAGTAAAGGCGGGAGGAAAATCACTTAAAGTAGGTGACGTATAGTTACATAATTATTGCATTTGAGCGATCAATTTAAACCTAATTTTATATGATATTGTATTCGGTTTAGAAAAAAAACATTTGACGGTGAACTTAACAACTGAATTAGGTTCTTTTCGTAAATTAATTTTGGATAGTTCACAATTAATTCAAATTTTAAAATTGAACTTACCGTACGACCAGCACACGAAAACGACTTTGTCGCGAGAGGAAATCGAACGGACTAGCGATTCTAGTTCGCAGACGCGAAAAGCAAGGTGACTCATAAAGATTTCCGCTGATAAATCGATTTTCGGCCATCAGAGGGCGATTATATAACGCTATATAAATAAAATAATCTATTTCATACAATATTTATCATAAATGAACCAAATAAGCAGTGAAATATTAAAATTAAATGTTTTATTCCTTTGCGCCAAATGAATTATTTTTCTTTTTTGTTATTTTAAATTCGTACACCGGAAGTTGCAGATGTTTCTCTTCTTTTTCCTCGTACACGCGCATTTTATGGTTATGTTTGGTTGACGTTGGTTCAGCAGAACGTTTATAAAACGATTGTTTACGTTTTTTATCAGTGATATACAAGTTATTTTGTACGAGAAAGAGTTGAATAGAAATATATTATAAAATATAGTAATTTTCAACATCAAGAAGTACAAAATTAAAGGTACCGGTTAATATAACCTCAAAAGACGCCAGTATAAACAATCATGGATATACGCCCAAATAATACGATTTATATTAATAACTTAAATGAGAAAATTAAAAAGGAAGAGTTGAAAAAATCTCTGTATGCCATATTTTCTCAATTTGGTCAAATTATGGATATTGTGGCGCTGAAAACATTGAAAATGAGAGGGCAAGCATTTGTCATTTTCAAGGAAATCCAGAGTTCTACAAATGCTTTAAGAGCAATGCAAGGCTTTCCTTTTTATGATAAACCAATGCGTATTCAGTACGCAAAATCAGATTCAGATCTTATTGCGAAAATCAAAGGCACGTTTGCCGAACGACCAAAGAGAGTTAAACCTCCACCAGTCAAGGGGGCTGAGGAAGAAATGCCAAGGAAAAAGAAGAAGAATAAGGACTCCAGTTCTCGAGGACATGCTAACTCTGAACAACCACCTAATCAAATTCTTTTCCTTACAAATCTTCCTGACGAAACTAACGAGATGATGTTATCTATGTTGTTTAATCAATTCCCCGGCTTTAAAGAAGTTCGATTAGTACCAAATAGACATGGTATCGCCTTCGTTGAATTCGAAAATGAACTGCAATCTGGAGCAGCAAAAGATGCGCTCCAAGGGTTCAAAATCACACCCACACATGCCATGAAGATATCTTTCGCCAAGAAATAATTTCTATTGACTATTTTAAGATTAATTATGGAATATTAATAATGTAATTGTAATCTAGTAATAAAGTTGCAGGCATTGCACTGAGCCTGGTGTTTTTATTTTATATAAATAAATGTACAAATATTCAACCTTAAATATTTATTAATTTCATTAGGTACATTATTTAGAACAACGTAAAATGAAAGATGAAATAAGAATTGCGCTTTATAAAATGATATGTCTTGGTTTGAAATGTTTTACATTTCGACTTACCAGGTTTATCGAGATTTATAATATTTACAGAATAGTTAAAATTACCAGATTTGTAAAGTATAAGGAATACGTATTAAATTAATGGTATAATAAAAATCTGGCAAGCATTCCTCCGCCAGCAATGGAATAAAATTATATACACGACGGTTAAATAAAATATCACCTACGTCTAATCATCATCCGAAACAAGTCCTGTTTTCACAGGAGGTTGTTGACTGCGTTGTAAAATACTCATACATTGTAATAAACAATGTAAAGAAGCTGCAGAAGTAGCTTTAAGGAGTAGAAGGTCCCGATCAGTGTAGCACATTCCTCCAGCGTTTTCTAAAGCTCTGCACAGAGTTGTATCTGCTTGTTCTGTTAGCTGCAACTGAGCTCTAACACAACCCATTGCGTCTGACACTGCTAGATGCTCTCGAGGAGGAAGTCGAGGGCAGTTTACTCCTATCGCCTGAAAATAAATACTTTTAGTAAACTTCTGCCGTATATTATGTTGAAAATCCACCTTTGTGTGGCTCTCGGCAACAGCTCTTAAGCTATCAACCCATTCTTGTCTAGCTCGAGCATCCGCAGCTCTAAGTTTAAATATTTCACCATTTACACAATTAACAGTAAAAGTTTTGGAGTCTTCATCGCTAGGGCAAATAACAGCAGCAGCTAAGTGCACCGAACCTCTGGGAGCGTTATTTTCAGGTTTCTCTCCCTCACATAAAAAGTACTGCAAAAGACCACCTTGAGCATCTAAGACAAAGAATCGGTATTGCCATCCTTTCATAACATTTGTATATTTGTACAATTGACCGGCTAATTGTTTTGGTTTAGAGTTGAAATTCATTGTTGAATTTTAGGTTATGACTTTAAAGTTAAAAGATACTGAGAATACTTTTATCTTTGTTGTAAAAACAAAGATAAATATGTAGAGATAAAAATAATTAGAAAACACAATACATTGTAATTTATTTGGTAGGAATCCGAATTTTTTTGGCTGTCACTTTGACATTTTATTTTTATAACACTGCTTAACTGACCTCCATATAGATGTCACTATAGTACAATCGACAAGGAATTGTATTGTGTAGACATCTACAACACTTCATGACTTCTTTTTAGGTCATTTATTATTATTTTCCAAACATTTTAAATATTTTAACTGATGTCTGTATAATGCAAAAATTTATAGAGGTTAGAATGTCATTTGTATAAAAAGGGTCATGAGTTTATCGAAATATAAAACAATATATTGTCCAGTTTACTTGTATGAAAACTAATCAATTTTGTAACATTATTTTTTCAATAATTCTGTTTAAAATAATATATTCATGTATTTCAGTATTTATATAAATATCTTAATTTATAATATTCACTGCTTAGATATTTCTGTTACACTTCTGTTACAAAACAAAATTGAAAACTGAAAAAATCCGATCGGGATATTTAACCCATTTTTTCTCGGTGTTTCCAGTTCCCATAGTGGAACAATGGACAACGACCGCAAACAAATGACAATCATAATCACCTTAAAAAAGACGATCGAGACACAGGTAACTTCGATCGCAACACCCTTCTAATATCCTAGAATTTTCTTTAGATTCTGATTTCTTTGCAATAAATTTAGATTACTGTTTTTAAGTTTGTTGCTTCGCGCTCAATTTTAATTCGATAGGAGGCGGTGGCGGAGTATGGTTTAATTAGTTAGTTGTCAGCTGTTTATAATTTTGTTAGTTCATATTTTTGTAAGTAAAATATTTAATTCAAAAGTGAGGTGAAAACTGTAAACAGTTATAATTTATTCTATATTCTACAGTGTTGCTGAGAAAATGTAAGTAGGTATTTTTTATATTATTTATAATTTGTATGTTGATTGTTTAATGTTTTATTAATTATTATATGATACTGTTTTTAAAAGGTTATGTTCACAACAAATTAACGTTCGTCGTTCGCATATATTTTTATTTTAATTTTTAGTCTCAAATTGAGAAATTCTTAGTTTTCTTAATATTCTTTACATTTTTCGTGATTAAAATTCTTCAGAGGTGTAAACCATACATTACTCGGACAAAGAATTCACGCTCTAGATCTTGGTAACAATACTGAAAGGTTGGGGGGTGAAACCGTGAAACAAATGCACATCAGGAGCAGTTTGCTGCAGCACAGCTGCCTTGGATCTCATATGTGTGCGCAGTTGGAAATCAAGGGTTTAGGGTTCGAATCCTGACTGTGACGGTTTTAAAGGGGTAATGAGCTGTGCTGATACAAAGTTGTAAAGAGAGAGCAGGACTGTATTAGGATAATTGGTGATTAATGAAGTTTTAATTTTTAAACACATGTGTGGATGATGCGATGTATTTATGATTAATGACTGTTTTGCAAATTTTTTATTTGATTTTTGAGAATTCAATATTTATTGCAAGCAGGAATATTTTATAAAATACAGAAATAAATTTTATTGTAAACATCTTCCCTCTTTGGTGGATAAAATTTCAGATAAAGTATCTGCTATGTAAATAAAAAATACAACATTGACTCTATCAGCAATTTTTTATCCTTTACGTATCTCACAGACAAACTAAGTTTATCCCAAGGTAAAAATTAAAGATCAGATCAGATACTATTTTATTAACTGAAAAATTTAGCATCAAAACTGATATAATTAGTCAATATTTTTTTCATTTTTTGATACAAACTGAGACACGTAAAAAAATTAGAAAGTATCTATAAATTATTTTCCGCTATAAGTACCTACATTTCTTAGTTATTTCTCACTTATCTGACAAATAATTATTGTGGATTTTATTCATAAACAAAGACAGACAGAGTGTTGATTTTCTGTCTGTGAACTAATAATAAAATAAAACTCTATCTGCACTCTGCTGTCTAATTTAATTATGAATGAATAATATTTTGCACATTTTAATCTCTCATTCTCAGAATTGCAGTAGTAATTATGACGTGAATTAATAAAAAACTTTAGTATCAAATTACAGTTCAAGCAAATTCTTAATCACCTTGAATGCGAGCAATCTCAATTATTTTACATACTCGTTAAACGTGTAAATTGCTTTTGTAACAGACAACATAATTAATTGCAAAACACTATACCTTCACAACATGTTCTAATTCATCATCTCGATCTCTAGAGATCTATGATCTAGTCAATGACTTGGAATAGTTTACATTCACAATAACGTGTTTATGAATACATCATAAATTCTTAACTGTCAGTTTAATTGCACGCAATCTTGTTAATATCTAAATTAATTAAGAAATATATAGTCACTTAACTCAAAAAATATTATTTATCGTTTACTGAACTGAGAGGTTTTATTTAGCGCATTGTTAATCGTTAATGTCAAAGGCCATAAAAATAATATTCAATTATAAGAATTCAGACCATAAAAACAATAATAATAAAGTATTTTTACTTAGTTGCTTCTTCATATTATATTAACGGTCTTAATTATTTATTTGTTCTCTTAGGTTTACTTGACTTGAATTCTATTGGACAATGAATTACTACTTAAGGATATCCGATTTTAGATCTAATTTGAACTATCTATTTTGGTTCTTTCTTAAGATATGAGCTATTTGTGCTATTTGACATTTTTCATAATTATAGCAGTCTATTATGAAAATAATTGATCTACTTAGTATACAAATTGTATAAAATGTTCCCATGCATCCCTTTATAGATACCTAATTTTGTGCTTTATAAATGTTTCTTAAAAAACTAAAAATAGCGGTAATTTTTTCAAAATTTCAAAGATTTTCGGTGAGGTAATTTCTGGAAACTTTCTGTATTGGATTGGATTCCGTCGAGAAAGCAATTTTTACTTTCCCGATCTATATGTAATAGGGGGAAGTACGAGTATTGTAATCCTGATTTTTTGACATTTCGAGATTTTGATGAATCTTCACGTTTTAGACCCTGAACCCAAAAAGATAATTTTAGAGAAAGTAGATAACTTGAGAACGCGATGGAATTTTGGACTGAAATTTTATATGTAAGCTTTTTACAAAAAAAGTTAGTTTTAAATTCGTTAATGAGCTTTATTCAACCAGTGATACTAATTTTATACACTGAATTTTTTTATTTTTATACTATCGAGTGTGGTATTAAATTAAAGCTCTCGGGAAAATAATTCTAGAAGAAGAATAAAATAAAGTCAGTATGTGGGTCTGTGGATCTGTACATTAAAATATTAGACCTCCTTTTTTTGCCAAAAAGTTGCTAATAAGCCAGAACAAAATTCATAAAGTTTAAAAAAAATAGGTACCGCGAAAAACGATGCCGTGTGTGACGGTGTGACGTCACCGACCCTTAGAACATACGTTTACCGCCTTGACAAAGATCGACTACGATACGTAGATCTTGCCTTATTTCAACACAGGTCCGTCGTCCATTCCGTAGTCAAAATGACAAAAAACGATCTTACTCTTACACGAACAAATCTACTCATGGTTTGGTTTCAACGTTGTCTACGTCGCACATAAATAAATAAATATCAAAATTAACAATTATTAAGTAGATCACTTATATATGCTGAAAATTGATTTCCAATAAGTATTTCTTTAAAAGCCCCGTAGGCTTGGAAATCTCCATTATAGATTCTCTGGACTCTGGACTAAGTATGTATATCTAGCTGTTAAAATCAGGATACATCTATAAAAATTACAAAAAAGCAGACAAAATAGAAAATAAACCGTAATATCTACAAAAATATGAGCAAAAAATCTCCAGCAAAATTCAACAAAACAATATGTCCTTCTCATGCGCCCCCTCGCAATCTCTTCGGTTCAGAATCCCGGTAACAGTTGCACGGTCACGGGCGAAAGTTTACCGGATCATCTACCGGTTCCGGGTTCGGTTCTGGGTTCGGGAGCCGGTTCGATGCGAGTGCGAGCAATGATTAACTGAACAAACATACACGGCATGGAGGAGTGAACTCTAAACCCATTAGCGAACGTGCCAGAGATGCAGAGAGTGCATTATGTTGTAGAGGGAGGGGTGAGATATGTTACATATGGTAAAGACGGTAAATAAAGCAAAATGGATAGTGAAGGGATAAAGACGCGTTTCTAATTTACATAATAGGTGAAGTAGATGTCGATAAAATCAAGTCGGAATTTTTTATTGTTGGACAGTTTATTGGGAGTAATTGTACAATGTACTGTACCCCATTATGTCTTTTGCTCCACACTTTTAATGTATAAAATCTAAAATCAACTGAACTTTTGGCTAACATGCGCAGGGTGTTTTTTTTATATTTGAGGGAAATATGCGAAAAATGTAAGGGTATACTTTATAAATTTTTAAAATTAGCTTTTATGTAAGTAGTTTATTTGAAGTATATTTTTTAATGTCATTAGATACACATTGAATGAAATAAATTTATAATTTCTCAACAGAAGATACGAGTATAGATAATTTATACGTATTGTTTATTATTTAATTTTTTTTATTGAATTTTTACTGTCTCATAAAGAATTCAGTACTAAAAACAAAAATGTACAGTTCAGATAATTGTTTTTCTTCTGGGAAGAAAACGTTACTATACAGTTTGTTTCAAGTCGGGTGCGTAATAAACTTTAACAGATTATTTTTGAGGTTATTTTATTTTAAGTAAAAAATGTCATTGAACATAGATCCAATTCCTTCTGGTTAACAAAATACAAGAGGTTGAAGTTTTGTAAATAACACAATTTTTTAAATTTTTTAATTAAGACAATTTTGAAAAGCAAATTGTTTATAGAAAAATTAATTAGTTTGACAGCTGACATTTAGTGACATAAAAACATCCTGTATAATTTTGTAGGTGAAGTACAATAATATAATGACATTATAAATAAAATTTTATATTTGCGTTCAGTTCTGTATTGAGTATTTTATTTAATATAATATGACATTATTTAGCAATATCTTTTGCAGTTGCTAATGATCTTAGTGTTTGATGTGGTAAGCTGCCAAATTCTCTTTTGGCATAAACATATTCCTCTCTAATATTGTGTTTAATTTGTGCATCATTTCATTAAGATTTGTATGTGAAATAAAAGAACTAAAATTTATTAGCAGCTCAGCATGGAAGTACAAACTGAGCACACTATTATGTAGTGAACAAAAATGGGATGACCATTTAATATGTGCGGATCGAAATACTTGACACACTGTATTTTATACCGGTTATATTTAAAATTTTGTTGACGTGTTGTAAACAAATTAAAATTCATAATTGAAAACCCCAAAAGCTGAAGCAAGTAAATTTTCCAGTACACATCAAAATCGCTGCGTTAGTCTCATCACCCCCTTGATCCCCCGTGCAATATCGCGCCTGGTGGGGGGTAGTGTCGCGCATATTTCCACCCCCTGCCGGCGTTCCTCGTCCCACCCCACCCCCGCTAATTTACATCTATATTATAGGAAAACCATTTATAACGGCGCCGTATTAAAATCAACCCTTGCCATGATGCCACGAATTAATCTCTTTGATTTACTATCGGAGATTATTCATCTTTGCTGAAGAAACGCCAAAATGGTATTCAAATTTGCTACTGAATGGTGAATGTGGAATGCGATCATGAAAGATGGAATTGCAATAGTCTAGCGGTTTTTGGTTTGTTTCTCAGAGAAGAGAAAAGAGAATAATAGGAACTTAATTAGTCCAAATTTAGGGTAATATGAAAAATTAATTTTTTAAAATTTTTAAAATGTTTTTTCGACAACTGTCAAAAAATGTTGAAATTTTTAAATAAATTGTTAACAAAGCGCGATGTGTGAATTTGGTATTTTTTCACAATCTTCTTTTTGTTATGTTCCATATAAGATCCACTTATTTCCCCAAACTGTTTTACCGATGTTTTACAGTCAAATGGTCATTTGACCGAATTTGTATTCTTATAACCTGTCATATCACCAAACGAAGTTTATCTTACACGGGTATTTCGCCGAATTGTTATTCGCCCACTCTGGAAGAAAAAGTTGCCCACTCTAATAAAATCGGAGTTGTGGACCAAAATTAATAAATTTTATATTAATTTTACTTCTGAGATCTAACAATTTATTTATGTACATACAATGAGCTAAAAATAATAATTGTATCTTTATATCCTTTCCATTATGAAGCATATGATCTTGAGTGAAAAAAAATATCGCCTGCGGCGCATTTTCTTTTCCTTTTACACTCTGGTTCAACTTTTATACATATTACATATTATATATTAAATTGGTTTGCCCACTTTAAAATTCGAGTTGCCCACTCTAAACTGGCTACGGGCCTGCTGTACCTACCTAGGTACATAAAAATGAAATGAGTGTATCACATGGTTATATTTTCACTCGTGCGAAATATCTAAATTTCTGAACTGAAACTGAGTATACTGACAAATGAACTGAGTTCATTTTTACTGAGTATGAATTTATTAATTCAATGTTTTAAAGCCTTTGTTTATACTGATATTAAAAGTTAAAAGTTCAATAGAGTGTTAAAATTCCTCTTTGCATATGCCACCCTTCCCTTTAATAAGTAATAACATTTTATACAGCACGATGTTTATTCTCTCTGCTGTGTTTTGTTACGTTTACGTTACGCGATGCGATGCAAATATGACACGTCATCAATCACCGTGAGTGGCACGGGGCCAGGGATGAAGGGGCCCACCGACCACTAATTACAACCTGTCGCATAGGGCACAGGCAGACAACGCCCCCGTCACTGAAATTAGAGCAGTGCATAGAAAACGAGTGGAGGAAGATTCTAAATTGCGATAAGATGCAAATAGGAGCGGATAATATCTGATCGTAGTTGATGATGAGCTTATTTCCTTAATTATGTACAACCTAAATGTTACGATTTTTAAATTTTTCGCTCATTTGGTTATTCCATTTGTTTGGATTCCTACTTTTGGGACACGAATTCAATTCTTCTTAATTTGCATGAGAGTGTTGCAAACAAGATTTTTTCATGCAATTCTGCAATCAAAATAATTCTGGGATTAGGAACTTAATCATTAATAATTAATTTTCAACATAATAGTAATAGTATTATAGACAATCATATTTTATAATTATTATGACTTATACTTACTATACCTCATTTCACGAAAGAGAAAAATTTATTGTTGGGTAAGATTGATGATATACTGATTCTAATTCTGCATCAGAACAACAATAACGCATGACAATGATTAAATTTGATAATTTAAAGAAAAATACGGGGTGTCCAAATCCAAGCAACAGTAGGTATAGTAATTTGGCTAATTCACTCCCTCATTTTGATTATAACTACAGTGCATGTCCCCTGTTTTCTGCATAATTGCAAAAATATTATTATATCCAGCTTCAGTAATTTGAGGTATTATGGTATTGATATGCGATATATCACAATTATTTCAATTTTAATTTTAATATCGAAAATGAAAATAGCGTTGTTTGGGGATGGCTGGAACATAAATGTCCATGAACATGAACTACCCTGCCAAGGGTAGGTAGGGGGTTCTGCTAAGTTAGTGAAATTGTATTCTACTAAGTTTGACACTAGTAAATTGATTGCTCTGAAAATGGGCACGAAAATGTCTACTCTATAAGCCATAAACCTATAGTTCCTAACTTGCTGAACAAACTGAAATTCCTAAATTTGCCTTTTAGTTGACAGCGGGTATTTTGTTTACGCATCAGTTTAGAGTTGAGAAACTCATCAGAACAAGATCGATCCTCAGCTTTCAATAAAGTTTTGGTTATCTATCTGGTAGATTAAGTTCAGTACATTACTTTTGTGCTACAATGTGTTTGGAGATTACGGTCGAAAGGGGAAAGAAATCGTTTTAAATTGTTGTAAATCAGTCTCTGTCTTTTGCATTATTTCTATCAAAAAATTAATGAAATCCGCTTGTATTCCGTAAGTGCATTTCTTTGAAGTATTGAATGTTCTCCACTACTCGGTACGGCAATATAATGTCCCCTCGTTTGTTCGGGTACAAGGCACAAGTCTGGGAACAATTCTCATTTTATAGCAGTAACTGGACGCCGCAACTGCTAGTTAGTCACGTAAAACACACCATAAAACATCTCTCTTTGTTTACCTACTTCCATTCGCTAGCCCAGCAAAAATACAGAGAAATATTACCAGAGAGAAATGAGAAACATTACGCCATCAAATGGACTTATTGGTTAGATTTAGAAGGGAAACTACTAAAATAACAAACTGTATTCGATAAATTTTAAAAGTTATTTAGAAATTTGATATAGGAAAGGCAAAGCTTTAAATGGAGGTCTCTGCGTCCACCTGCCTACAAAATGCCAAATAGCTTAAATATAAATTATCCCGAAAATAACATGACAAATAACAGCCAGCCAATGGAAGAATTGATTACAATAATAACATCGGAAATTCCAACAACATAATCAGCTCTCCTGTACCACTCGAGCTGATTAAAGCTGTTCGCACGGAGATTCATTGAAGATTCTACGGAAATTCAGAATCCTGGAAAAGAAGTTTTCTTGAATTACATGGTTTTGAAGCAATCAATAAATTATAAATTCTTCTTTTCCAAGACTCATTGAAGATTCAATTTAGCGACAGCACAATTTAACAGAAAATCGCATGACACAAATAACAGTCAATGAAAGAATTGGTTACAATTACAATTATAGTAACCATGGTTAAATTTAGCGAAATTTTTTTCTAGTAGCTTGAGGAACTTAACTGAAATTAATAAGCGGAAACTTTACCGTCATCTGTAAGTTTGCCATTAAATTAAAAATTGATTAAATTGTCATTTTTAGTAAAAATAAGCAATTAATATGGTAAATAATACTAATTTATTAATGTTAAACACAAATTTAGTAAAAATATCAAGTTTCTATTGTAAAATGAATTAAAAAATAGAGCGTGCATTAATTTATGTCCAGGAAAATTTTTTATCGTGCATTCCACCAACCAAACCAAACCAAACAAAAGACGTTGTTGGAAAGTACTCAAAAAAATTTCCATAATGAATTAATGCACATGTGATATTATAAGTGATAATTTGCACTAGAGAGAAAAAACTTCTTCTTTTCCAGGATTCTGAATCTCCATAGAATCTTCAAAGAATCTCCGTGCGAACAGGGCTTTAGACACGGTGTTGGAAAGCACTAAAAAAATTTCCGGAAATAATTAACTGCACGTGTGAGATTATTGAAAGTATATAGTTATATTTTTGTGCATTTATTTGATTGTAAAAGAAACGCAATTTCATAGCAAAACGTTTTTTCATAAATTCGCAAGCAAAATATTCATCTCAATCCATCATTCTCTGAAGGCATCCAAACAAAGAACAGAATAATTTTAATATCAATTTCACATAAATTTCATATCGTTCAAAAACACGCATATATCACAAGAAGAGGCAAAGAGCAAAAGAACCAAAGTGAACAAAGCATCCTAGAATTACATTTTCACGTGAATGGAGTTATTATTGCTCTCACAAGCAACGAGAATAAATTTCAATGCGGACAAAACAGATTCGCTAGATATTTTTACGGTTACTGCGGTGAGACACGAATATCGAAATAATATAACGATATTACTTGTTTCTTACGTTGCAGAAACAATACAAATTATTATTCTTAAATTTGTTATATTCCTTTTCAGATACGATAATTTTTAAACTGCAACAAATTTATATTTCTCAGGTTCAGTATTTTAATTTCCTGGTAAGTATATGATAATAAATAATTTAGTGGGCAAGCAAGAAAATGGAATTTTCTAGCTAGTTTTTTATTGAACGAGAGTTGAATAATGACTTTACTCGCCAGAATGAAATTTATTACACGAGCCGCAGACGAGTGCTGTAACAATGGAATAACTAAATAATTCATTTTGTAAGATAAATTGCATATGACAGTTTTCATACTTTTTTGAATATTTCTGATTATGCCGCGCCTATACAACTCCGTGCATATTTTAATGCCATAAAGTACAAAAATAATCTTTTTAAATTCGTTAATTTAAGGGCACTTCTCGCTAGAAGCACATTTTTGAAACCACTGGGTTTTTGATTGTATAATGGATATTTGACTAACTATGAATGGAATAAAATAAAATTTTAATTAATTACCTATACAATAGCAAGAATAGTACATTTATGAAATTCCACATGAATACAGTGACCCAAAACTGTTTGATAAAAAACCTGGAAACTATAAACGAACTTTTAAAAAATTCTTTCAGGTCCATGATAAGTATATAATGCCATATTATGCCATTCAAATATATGCGCGAAGTTGTGAATCACCCAGTATATGTTATGTTAGAAAAAAATCAGTATTTACATCATTGGATTTTTTTTAAACAATGGCAGTGAGTTATTAAAAAACTCGTTATTAATTTGAAGCATTAATAAACAAATACATAATAGTATCTTTCATTATTTCAATAGTCGTAGTATTCAATTATGAAGTTTACTTTATTAATTTTAAAAATAATTATAATACTTACTTTTGTGGTCTGCGTTGTTGATAGTTTTTCCAGCATATCTATCGTTATTTTCTTATCTGCACTATTTTGTTTTAAATTTATTTTGTTGTTGTTTTTAAAAGCATGTGCAGCACTAACAAAAATCGAGATACTGTGAATTTTCAAACGAAACATAAAGAGATATAGTTAGTGGTAACGGAAGTAAAAGATAATTACGCCCGCATAAAAATACGGGCATGTTTCAAATTATTTAAAGAATGAACATTTAAAGTGCGCAAAAAGCTAAGCTCGTGATAACATTAAAAAATAAGTGAAAAATTCTACTTATATGCATTTTATTATTTTTATTTCTCCTAGCGTTTTAGTAGTAACAGCAAAAAAAGTTGCTTTTGAATTATAATAATTTTGTTTGAATTCACATAGATAATAATTTATGTCCTTCGCGGTTATGAAATCATAAAAAATTAATCGTGATTTTTGGTGCAATTGTGCAGGGCTGAATCTAAATTTAATTTGATTAGTAGAATTTGTGAGCTAAGTGAGCAAAACTTATTAAATTTACTAATGAATAATGATTGCACTGCTCTTTTAAAGATTTTTTTTAAACCCGCTTCCGTAAAATTGAGAGTGCGCTCCTAGATTCGGCCCTGCAAAGGTGAATCTGTGATTGGGTGCGTTCTAGAAAGGAAAGGGTGCAGTAGCAGAAGAAAAGAATCGTGTAAATAAGTAAACAATAAAATATAATATTATAGTCGTATACAAGTGGTCTGAAGCATACATACACTTATATAATATACCTAGGCCTACTATTCACACACATTTAATATACATGAACATTACGTTTTTCGGAGAAATAATAAAATATACACAAATTAGCAGATGTGATTCTCGTGTTATATTAACAAATTGGCATTACACAAGTTCTATTTACAAATATCGGGTTATTTTACTGACTTTCGTATGATATGTTTCCTAGATTTAAAGAAGAGATTTTATAGAATTACTAAGCTAGCTCTGATTGGATACAATAATCATCACGTGACAATTTATTTTGTCGCTTTTAGTTTTTCGTAGACTTCGACAAGTACATAACAAAACAATTTAATAAATAAACAACTCTTAGTAACATTCGTTAGATAGAAGCAGTTGATATTGGTACGGTGGATGTTAGAATAAATTAATACAAGTTACACAGTATTCATACAGAGTAGTATTTACAAAATTTGGATATACAAATGCACAAATAATATTCCGGTTTAAATGAATTAAGTATTTCATATAAAAAGTTAGCTTATCATATACCCTATATAGTTTATAATATATTATGTTTCTATCTATACAGTTCTATCTCTTTCAGTCTTTCATTCATCTTTCTCTTTCTCTCGTATTGATGACGCAAATGTTCATTAATCTTCTGTTGTGATCTCGTTTATCAAATTATGGTCCCAGCTTTATTTATTTATTTTATTTAGGACGCACTAGATTAAAATAATTTATGGCACATTTGAGATCAGTGAATTTGATTTTCAATAAATTATACAAAACAAGCAAACTCTGGCACTGTGCATATCTACGTCATCAATTCACCCAGTCACACATGCAATCACGATAATAAAAATCACATCGATTTGCTTTTTGTTCTTAGTTGTAATAATAAGATTTCAGTTACGTATTTAAGTTTTCACAGTTTGATCAACTCTATTTAATGCTGGTAGAGCTGCTTGAACCATTTTTACAATGTTTACAACGAGATATATGATTTGACGTTGGGAAAAGTTTATAAATGAGGAACATGTACGAATATTGCAACTCTGGACGCGCACGATACACTTTGGTATAAAATTCCGGGTATAAAACTGCAGTATAAAAATCACGAGTGAGTTGCTGCTGCTGAGATTACTCGAGTTAGTGTCTATGTCACTTAGACGTGCGTGCGACGCAAGAAGACGATGAAGGGTTGTGGCGGGTGCAAGGGGTTGCCGGGTGTTGTGGACTAGAGAGCAGTGACGGAGTGCCGGCGAGAGGCGGCAGAGGCGCTGCCTCAAATGGGCCCGTAGTTCGACAGCGAGGGCCCAGACGCGGGCAGCGCCACGACCACGCCATCGTCCGCCTGTCATACGTGACTTAGTGGCGGTTGCTTCAACACGTGGTGATGCAGGTGGTGTTGCGAGGCCGACGCTACGCTCCCGCCCACACACCCACCGCCCGCACTCAGCAGCGAGGCGCTGCCGGGTCCAGCAGCCACCAGGTACTGCGGCGGAGACTTTCCCGTCCTTGCCTTGATGAGCACCGCCCCCGCGCCGCTCGGGTCCGGCCGCCCGAACATGCGTCTCCACAGCCGCCTCCACGACTCCAGGGTTTTGCCTGACCAGATCCACACACCCGATGTGATGCCCACCGCCAGGGCCATGAAGTATTTGAGCATAAGCACCGAGTACAGGGGACGCATTCTCGCTGCTCGGAAACCCCCGCTCATTGCCGCACTCGCCGTCGCCCCCGCACCGCCGTTGGCACAAGGACACGCCAAGGAACCCAGCCACTCGTCGTGGAAGGCATTCTCGTACAGATGG
Source organism: Agonum fuliginosum (assembly GCA_947534325.1). Lineage (NCBI taxonomy): Eukaryota > Metazoa > Arthropoda > Insecta > Coleoptera > Carabidae > Agonum > Agonum fuliginosum. The sequence continues at coordinate 8,174,742 of OX384031.1, forward strand.
CATCCGATCACGATCGTAGCTGGCACTGTATACAGTACACTGAATATACCTGCGACAACACAAAACCAACCGTTAATATCATACATGCAGGAATCATATTCAGATTTACTTACCAATTCGAATCATCAGTTTTTCAAGTTTGTCAGCCTTAGAACCAGCTCCTGCACCTCCCTGTTGCTTGATAACAGACCGGATACGGAACAGTGATACGAATCCAGCGAAAAGGAATGTAGTTCCCAGCAACAGGTAGACCAATAATGGAGCCAACACGAAAGTACGTAAATTTTCCATGTTCATGTTGCCTACGTAGCAAATACCAGCAACAGGATCGCCATCCACTGCAGTAGATAAAATAACTGCCACACTTTGAACCGTTGGAATAAGCCAGGCGGCTAAGTGGAAATATTGTGAATATCCTGTGATGGCTTCGTTGCCCCACTTCAGACCGGCGGCCAAGAACCACGTGAATGACAAGACCACCCACCAGATACTTGACGCCATCCCGAAAAAATACACCAACAAGAACACTAGAGTACACCACGACGACCCCGACGCGTGATAGCGTACGTGCGCTCCCTCGCAGGCGATTTCTTCATGCCCGAAACCAACTCGAAGGAGGTAGCCAACAGACACTAGGAAGTAGCACGCCGAGAGGAAGACGATGGGCCTCTCGGGGTACTTGAAGCGCTCTGTGTCAATGAAGAAGGTTGTGAGTGTCATTAGCGTCGAGGCGGCGCACAGTCCCGACCACAGGGTGATCCACACGGCGGCGAACTCCTTCTCGTCGGCGGTGAAGAAGGCGCCGCGGCACGGGTACGCACAGTCCGCGACGCCTGCCACCGACACGCTTCCGCCCTGAGCCACGCTTCTGTTCGCCATCCCCGGGGGCAGAGCCACCAGTGGCGCCCGGCAGCGGCACTGGCACGCCGGGCCGGGCCCTCCGCAGTTTTTTGGATTCTTCGGATCACAATGAACCGGACGCTTCGTACCTGGTGGTCTCTTTGTGCTTGGTGGACGTTTCGTAGACGTGGATGCTGCGTCTTGGTTGTCCATGCATAGATTTGCTTGATCTCCGAATTCGGGGAAGTTTTCACAGGCCATTCTCTCTGGCCAGTTGAATCCGTATTGTTGCATAAGTGGGGCACAACCAGCTCGGGCTCTTTCGCACACGCTCTTACACGCTGGTAAAGGTTTTTGATAATTGGTTAAGCAAATCGGAGTATAGATGGAGCACAGGAAAAATTTGAGGTCTGGTGAGCATTTGATTTCCACTAAGGGCCAGAACTGGTGGACTTCTAATCCAGCTTCTTCTTGCGTCTCGTGGTTCATTTCATTAGGCATTCTAGTGCTATTGTAACCAATTCCCTTGCACATGGGAATGGTGATTTCTTCGCATTTATCGTCTTGGCCGAAGTCCGCGGGTCCTGCGAGACCGCCGCCCGTACTGCCCGACTGGAGACCGGTCTCGGCGCTGACGACCGCCAGGCACATCACCGCCACTAAGAGCTTCATGATGAGGGATGATGAAGCAGTAAAGAGGTAGCTAATTGGAGGGATGAAGAAGCGCTACTGATGGTCCGGTCAGCAGAACTGACCGGGTAGAGAAGCGCGAAGGGCTTTGGGCCCTGGCATTACTTCCGTTAACTGCACCAGTCTGCAACAAAGAGAAAATAAATTAGTAAAGAGACCATTACACCTTGTAGCAGCAAAAAAATTTCATTAGAACTTGTTGTGAACACTAAATGAACAAGGCGTGGGTGAGTCATTCCTCTCGTGAGAGGGGAAACACATGTCCAACTGTCAATCACTGCACGTCACTCGTATTAGGACAATCACTGTGACATCAGCTCCCTGTGACGTCATCAGCAGCTCTACAACAATTTCCTTTTACTGAAGGAGTCTGTAACTGCATTTCGATGGACTCGGATGGCACGTAAAGGGGCTGTGTCTTCTAGAATGAGTAATAAGGGCGCCGGGGTTATCCGCCCCAATAAATTTCAAGCTAATTGACGGCCCGCCCCTTGGGATATGCCGTTATAGATCAAAGTATGACGTCACGGGGAGCAATTACACTGAGGAGAGTGTGGTTTCGCGGCTCTTTTAATCCTCAAACGTGTGAAACTTCGCTTAATTTTACTTCAAACTCAAGAGGCAATAAAATCTCCTTTTAGATAGACTTACTTCGAGTGCAGAACATAATTTTAATTTAAAACTACGACATATATATTGACGAGTTTATTTTCTACTGCAAGTACCTAAAGCATTCAAGGATGTGAATATATGCAAATCACTAGACTATTAGTAGTTTTTGTTAGAAGGATAATAAAACTTTACTACTCATGATGACAAATCATGTAATAATTCTACAACTACAATAAATGTTCGCTAATTTGCTGGTCGTCGTTAAAAGACAATAAAATCTTCAATTGTTAACGACTAGGTAATCGGATAATTCTTCCTCTATGATGACAAATGAAGTTGTAATATAACAAACAGTTCTCGTCCGCGTCTGCTCCTCCCTCCTCAATTGCGGATTACGAAGTGGATAACTCAACTCACGCATTGCACGGATGTTGCAACTACAGTTTAATGACTCGTTACGAACAACAAGGCATTAAATTCAATTAAAATCTTCACAGCCTCTTTCGCACTTCTGATGATTGATTATCACCAACGATAAGAGGATTTAAGGGGGTGAAGAAATAAGATAATCATGGTGCCACGCGGGAGGGGAGACAGAAGTGCATGTGAAGAGCATATGTTGTTGCCCTCAAAACGGAAGAGGGTGGAAAGAGTTGGAAAATAGAAAATTTACTTATAATCCGGAAACTGATTCAATACCATCTTATGTGTGAAGATTCATACAAAATATTGAATAAACATGATTAGATTTAGGTTCGCATCAATTTTACTATGGATAACTTTATTAGATTAATGATTGATGGAAAAATAGTACACTGCTTCTTTTTCGACTACTGACTATTGAAAATTAGAATTTTTAAAAGTTTTCCGGAACAAATATAAATTCAAAAAATCTATACATAGCTTATTCATCAATGATGCATCTCTGTGTTATTACGAGTATATGCACAAAATTATTTTAATAATCAGTTAAAATCCGAAATAATTTAGCTTTTAAAATAGCAGATTTTAGTTGATAAAACAAATAAAATCGAAAGATAATTTGCCTAAACCAAACTTAAACTGTATCCAACGAAATACTACAATAGACTATAATATACCTATACATTAGTATATACCTACTAGTAAAAAATAGTATCACCTACCTACTTTACTATAAGTTAAGTAACTCTTTTTCTATTTCTTAGTAAGTGAGAGTTTTCTGATAGAGAAATCTGGTTGATTTATGAAATGTTTATTTTCCTCTAATTGTCCCAATGGGCGCCTAGAATTCTCATTCTTCCGGTAAGCAGTAAGTCTGTAAGTCTACACCGTCGTTAACTGCGCACTAAGTCAATAAAAACATTTTAATGGCGGACTGTTTGTTTTTACAGTGTTATTTTTAACGGCGTCTTCAACACAGCATGTCTTGTTTAAATTTATTTTTTACGCGGTCTGTAACCCTCGCTCCCGTGCCGTATACTTAATAAAAATCGAATTTAAAGAGTGTGACGTTATATAAAAATATCGCCTGCTAAAATGAATGTGACAGCTCGAACGCAGAGCCGACGCAACGCACGGTTTTATGTTGAATGTTTTACCTCGGGGATCTGTTAAACCGGATCTCTAAAGACTTTTTGCCATTAATGAGAACGGGTAATTGATTTTGACAGCTTAGGTGGAAGATATGTAATTAGAACGCATTAGAGTGGGTATGAGCTGCCCACGGAATACTGTCAAAGATATTAACAAGCTCTTTACACTACCTTTATATGTTTCTGCATTCTAATGCATACAGAAATAACAATTATTATTATTAGATCTATTGTTTAAATTATAATGCTTTATTTAAATTTCAAAGGATGCCATATTTAAAATAGTAACTGGAAGCTTATGCGAAGAATATAAGAGTAAAGCAGTACGTCTAAAATAATACTATAGTAAATTCCACACTTCAGTGTTCAGTATATAGGCTCTTAAGCTAGATTCAGACCTATCCAATTATAAGTATAAGTGCTAAATTAACCAACCAGCGATTCCACAAAATTCCAATTTCAATTTTAAGTGCGAACGTTGAGCGTTGGATTTGTTAAATTATGCACTTATAGCTCTCTGAATCTAACTTTATGCAGTTCAGGGATGCAGTATCTAATATCTCACTACTTTGAATCTGCAAGATAGAAGAAGCGAACTAGATGTCCGATAGATGCCTAAAGAGAGATAATTGGCAACACAGTACACAAAACGAGCATAAGAATCCTATCCTTCCCATATTGAATCTAAAACCTTTTCATCAAATAAGGAATAAGTCAAATGCGTTATAAAATTATAGGAATTTAGAAACTGCCTATTATAAAAATGCATTTATTGATTTTTGTGTTTCTACTTTCTAATGTACGAAACTACGAATATATTTATTTTGTCTGGTGCTTCTTAGACACGTCGTTTTGTCTCATTTTCATGATAGTCATTATCAATTTTTAAATATCCTTTTCTTGCATTCTTGTCGGTCTTGCTGACGGTGCAGCAGGTTTGTGTTTATTTGCGTGGGCGGGTCCGTATCTCATCGCGGGAAACAATTCGGTAACGACGATATCCGGTGGTTGTTGGGCGATGGCGGGCGATATGGGGCCTAATTGCCGCAGATGAACGCTGCGTTACCTCTGTGACAGCTCATTAGTAAGTGTCAGCCGCGAGAACGATGGTGTACATACATACAGACCAGTACGCGTAAATGTAATCCCTACCCGCATACAGAAGACTAGAGATTGGTATCTGTTTGTACACCAAGAAGTGCAGTTTGATTACGGAAAGATACTAGAATTTTGAAATAATATTTAATGAATGTATAAGTAATTAAAATGACGTTACAGGCTCTTGGGGTTGGTTTATACTTGCAGCTAAATGTAGTAAATTAAGAAATACATTAAAATCGTACCGCAAATGGAAAGAATTTTACTGTCCTTTTACTTTTTTTTAATAATTTGACATATCAGATAACTCAAGATCTGATATTTCGATATTTTTATGTATAGGTAAGCGTCAATTAAAATTTTCGGTGCATCTCTTTCTCTAGTTGGAATTTGGTAAAGCCCTGTTTACACAAGGATTCTTTGATGATTCTTTCATGCTTCTGAATTTTATGAGAAAAATAATTCTGGTGAAAATTGCCTGTCAAATAGCGGCGACGCTAAATTCAATTTTCAATGAGTTTTCGAAAAGAAGAATTTCTTATAAAATAATTGATAGCTTCAAAAAATTAAATTCAGAAGTATGAAGAATCCTAAAAAAATCCATGTGTGAATAGGGCTTAAATTGTATTTTATACTTTTGCTGATACGCATTTTTAAAGTAAGGGCACGGCTTTTTGATCAAAGTTTCTTTAAGATCCGCGTTTTGTAATTTTCTGTTTTGTGTGTATTTGGGAAATGAGTGTTGGCGTCCGGTTAAAATGTAAATCCAGACTTCAGTGACATCCAAACGCGTCGGTAAAGCCGGCACGGACGCAGTGTTTTTATTTTTGGTAGTTTATTATTCTAGCGTAATTGATGGCAACTACTTTATGTTGTTCTTTTTATTCTGGTTGTTTTTATTTCCCATCCTGGCTCATTCTAACTTTTTTACTGTCTACTAAAAATAATTAAATTTCGCGTCTTGCACATGTGCGAGTTAATCTCTGCCAAATCAGATGAATTACACAACAATTCATACTCGAGTACTTTTCTCACAGTTCTATTTTGGTATTTGCCTCCTCATAAACCTGTCATCCCTTTCTCAAGATAGGGCGGTTGTAAAATCGAAGTAAATCCGGGTCTGGCGCGACGGAAGCTGCGTGTAAACATCGCAACCGGAAACGAGATGTTAGGCAGGAAAAAACCACCGATAAAACCTCCAGGGACAAAGATTGGCAATCGCGCACGTTGCGAACTGCGAATCGCAATTCGACCCAAGATACCACACACCGGAATTTGAGTCACGCTTTATTTGATAAGTTTGCCACTGTTTTGAACGATTACGAGATTACATGCATTATCATTCAGAGATAATAAATAAAAATAAATATATGGAAATTGTGGTTCATTTATTTTTATTTATATTATTGCCTCTTGACAATTATTGGCGAGATGCAGCCATGGCTGTTCTTCCGATCTAACCCTTTCGCGCAAGCCCTCAAGTTATTTGTATCCTAACTTGGAATGGTGGCGAGAGTTGATACCGATCGAAATCAACTCATGAAAATTTTACATCTGACCTGAATTCAAACCCACAACCTCTGTAACCAGAGTCTAGCACTCTACCACTTTGCTATCTTGCTGTTTAAACTGATTTTGTTTATTTGCCACACCTTCGATTTTCTTCTCCTTCAAATTTGTCTAGACTTCAGCCCCAGAAAATTAAATTCTCTCTCTATTTAAACTTGCGAAAGTTCTGTCTCCGAGTAAAAAAACTTTTGAGTTATGCCGACTGCTTCATTTAAACTGGCCGTATTCATAAACGTGTGAGCGTTTGATTTAGTAGCCGTCAGTATTTCGAGCGTAATAAACCTGTGTTAATTGCTATATCCACCTGGTTACACGCACACGTACACAATGCTATTGTTTTTAAATAATCAGAGAAACTGCACCCTTTAATGAGATTTTCTAATCAGTTTTACTGCATAAGGATATGGTATAGAAAATACGTTTGTACTTTTACGAGAATTCCAAGAATTTCATAATTTGTTAAGGAAACGTGTTAATAAATACAAAAAATTATTAATAATATCGTGGTTTAGAAATAACCACATTTCTATTCAATAAATTATAAAAATATTAATTTTCATGCAATTTTGGCGAAATATATGAAATTTTCAGAAATCCATTAATTTCAATTACCTATTTATTATTCCACTATTCCACATAGTACACGTGAATATAGAAATATAGAAATTTTGAAATCTTTTTACTGTCTAAATAAAATAGGTACCTATACATCATATCCGAAACGTCGTAATATATAAATAATTTACAAATAATATTCCTAAATTAATTTATTTCGATTGATGTTTATTTAGTCTTATCTTATTTATAACTGATATAACTGCCAACGGAAAAATGAGTTTGAATTTGTTTCGAAATTTATGAAACTTTGAAATGTAAAATTTTATGAAATTTTCACAATGATTTTTTGAAACTTTTATCACTACCTACGTATCAGTAATGCCAAATTAATAATTTACCTATAAAATAAAGATTAATTATTCTTGTTTAGTGTTTACAAAATACCTACTATTCATTTGATTCTCTCAAAACTAAACTAATAACCAATATTGTTTGTCGATATCATATTAAATCAAATCAATTAAAAAATTATGATGTAATTTTTCTTTACGTGCAACTATAGTAAATAATATTTATTAATTTCAGTTTTACATGAACTTATGATTATTATTTGTACTTTGACAGACATATTTCTATAACTTATGAAATTATCTTGATTTCAGATACCAATATTATCTTCCTGAATCCGAATGCAATATTTTCTGCTGTTCTACTGGTGAGTTTTTCTCCAACTTTTTATCAACAAAGCTCTAGATCTATCAAATTCGGTGTTATATTTGCATTGTTAGAAATCTTGTGTTCAGTGTGTAAGAACAATGTAAAAACTCCTTTATTGAAATTCACACGCAAGTCAGTTTGTCGCACGTGTGCAGGTCAAAAGGTTAATACATATCGCCGTCTCATTCGTCATGAGAGCTTCTCTCTTGCTCTCACTGCACGTGACATTTGCATCGTGACTACAAATCAAATTAACTACGCCCAGACGATTATATTTTATGATTTTTAATTTGAATTTTCATTCCACCTTTTCGCCAAGAGACGGAGAACAAAAACAAATAAAATGAAGCATTTCATTGACGGATTGAAGTGAAGGCCTCTCTTTTTGATGAAATATCTCATATTTATTCGCCTCTCTTCTTGATGCAAGACATGTCTCATGTGTTTTATTTTTCTATTTGAAATATAATTTTTTGTACTCATCACCTAGGAAGTGAAATATGAAACACGCAATTGACAATCGGAAATGTCAATTTCCCAGTGCAGTCAATCAGGAAAAATGCAAATAACACTGGCCTTTCTAGACATTTCAGAGTAAAATCATCTTAAAAATAATAAAATTTAGTTTATAAAGTGTTACTTCCGGGAATTATAATTAGTGAAGACCACCGAAAACCGCCAATATTTAAAAATAAAACTTGTGTGCAGCGCGCCATCTGTTGGTAGTAGTGAGTACAAAAAGCATCGTAACCTCAAATTTAATGACCAGACTACAACTACAACTTGAATGTATTTGATTATAGTTTTATTCGTTACAAAAAACATTGTACAAACCTCTTGCGGGAAGACACCATCCCAGCATTCGCGTAAATGAAACCCTCGCTCCGCTCGTGTTTCAAAAAATCCGCTCATGTGGGATCCAAATCTTCCCGCATTTGGTTCGTAAATAACTATTGTATTCACTAAATAAACATTCTTAAATATTTTCCACGGTTTTAAATTTCTTCGGTAATTTACAATTATTTCTCGGTAACTTACGGTAGGTAATATTTAAAAATTTTCAGTAATTTATATATTTAAATAGCCCGGTAATTAATATGGTAATAAAAATCGATAAATTACCAAAAAATTAATTACCGTAATTTTACATTCCAGATGATACTCACTGCCAGAGACTATTTAATTTTGGAGTTATTTGCCTTCAAAGGTAGCTCTCTAAAAATTTAAATTCCCTATTACAATGAAACCTTTTGTGAAGTCTTTGAACTGTTCCCAAATTGAGGACAGGAAATAATCAGTCCAATTTCCGATAACAATTGCGCAAGCGACGTTAACAATGAAACGAGAATCCCACTAATGTTGATTTATTTTTAAACGATAGTCATCAGCGCGCAGATAATTGTCATTAAACAAACTGACATTGAAATATAATGGGTATAGGTAAATTTTTGCATGTAATAACCATTAATTCTTCGTTTTATTCATCAATCTTCATCATGGTAATGTTCTTACTTAGAACATTATAAGCTTCAAAAGAGGAAGTAAGATATTCGCAAACAACTGTACTCTCTACGGAAGACGAGAGAAGTCTTGCATAATGTATTCTGTACACGATGTTGCTACATTTGGAACAACAAGAAGAAGTGGTCATTCTGAACAACCGGAAATTGTTTACAAAGATTTTCAAAACTTTAAAAGTTGACACAGTGAAACGTTAGAAACTAATGTAGTGAAGTTGCGCGCAGCAAAAACATGCCTTTGAATAGGGAATGGAATTGAGACTAATTTTGGTCGGATCGATTTAATTATTTTTTTAAAATTTAAAGATAAAGATGAACGCCGCAACCGCTTAGTGTTGAAATTTTAGTTTCAATTTTACAACACCATAAACTTGTCATAATTTGCCTAACTTCACAGAACTGTTACTCAGTATATCAACAAAAAATTGCAAATATCAACACTAGACGGATCTAGAGTGAACTTTTATCTTTCAAATGAACCCTTGTTTATGATGATACGTTCAAATTTAGTACCAATTTTGGTCCCTCTACGAGAGCGCGTTCCCTATTGCTGCCTTTGTTCGACACACTAAATCTGTATAAATCTATCCTTTTCTCGCAGACAGCTACATTCGGGTCTTAAAGAAACAAATGGAGACATAATGTACTGTAATGCACTAAAAAGTTGATATTTTAAATGTTAAAAGATTTTTCTACAGCTATTTTTTTAAAAGCCTAATTTTACAATTAGGGTCATACTTAAGACCACCTAGTCTACAATCCTACCTAGTTTCCTCATCAACCTTTTGCATGCAAAAAGTACCTAATTACTGGACTATATCTACCAATGATAAACTATTAAAAATCTCAATATAAAAAGATCATCTTCCACCTGTAGATAATTCGCCTTCATGCAAATAACCCCTCTTATTCGGTAGCAAAATCAACAATCCTCAGTCCCCGTATGGAAATGAGTAACGTGCGTGTCTGGTGCTCTTCATTCACCACGAGAATCAGCCACCTTGGATCTGCAAACGAACAGTGCAACGCACAGTGCGCTTGCCGTCTACACGTTGTTATTTCTGTCTGCGCTGCATTGCTTGTTGCTCTGGCGATGCTCACTACCAGTTAGTGTGATCGATTTTGCTTTATTTACATTCTGAATTACGAAGAAAAGAAACCAAGCTTTACTTTGCCTGACAACATTCTTATGTGCACGAGAAATCGGCCAGTAATGGTTTAAAATATATTGAATAATCTTATTGTTCTTGTTGCCATGATATGAATCGGTTGTTTAATTCAATTTTAAATACTAATTGGTAAAAATATATTTTTGGCCTCCTGAAGTGTAAACATAACAATCCCACATCGTTGACGTCTATGGTAGTTGCGATTTTACACATGTCATGACCTTACCGCATATATTGTGCGGTAAAGAGCATCGAATTTTATAGCTTTTATAGGCCATTCAAAAAAGTAACTTTAAAATAAAAAAGAAATCCTACAAAAACTAAAATTTATTGTTCAACAGATTAATTTTTAATGTGGCATCTCTGACAGAAAAAAATTTTAGTGCAAATGTCAAATGCATCTCACTTAACCTCATAGAAAATACTATATTTTAAATAAAAATTATGTCGGACAAAATAGTTATTTATGATATAAGTGTTAAAAGTGACATTTTATTTTGTGAGACGGGAAGTTTAGGACACGACGCGAAGCGGAGTGGCGTAACCCTTCGAACAAAATAAAAGCACTTTTAACACGTATATCATACACTATTTTTTCTACAAACATCGTTTTATATTTTAATATAAGATATAATTTATTTAATTATTTTTGACAGTTCAGTAACAAAAGATATTTATATAGTAATATAATGAAACACGTAGTCTATGAATTCAATAAAAATTGAGAGTTGTTTATTAATAGATGAAATTTACTTTTAACGTGCGTTAAAAGTGATTGGCAGTTTACTTTTAACGCACGGTAAAAGTGATTGACAGTTCACTTTTAACACGGCGTCTTATAATATTGCATTTTTAACAGCAGTAGGCCGTGTTAAAAGTTTAATTTTTAATAGTGTTTGTAGAAAAAATATAATACATAATGTGTGCGTTATGCCTGTGGCACACCGGTCGAGGAGCATCGAGGACCATCGACTAACTCCTCGATGAAACGAAAGAACGCACCCCGTCCTCGACGAAAAATAGGGGCGCCGCTATTTTCATCGAGTTGTTCCTCGATGAAACGAATGTATCTCATTTCAGACGTATCTTTGGATTTGATTTCGCGCAAAACTTTGATGTATTTGTCACCGATTAAATAGAAATCCATCGCGGACGGGTGCGTTCTTTCGTTTCATCGAGGAGTTACTCGATGGTCCTCGATGCTCCTCGACCGGTGTGCCACAGGCATTAGGGATTTGTACATCGCTCGGTTTTATTAAAGTTCTCGGCTTCGCGTCGTATTTTAATATATAGAACCCCGCGTTGTAAAATTAAACCTACCACACTTATAATGTAATACCTATTTTGTAATAAGTTCTTTCGAATATTACAAAAAAATTCTTACCAATTTGGTTATATCTTTTAATGAATCAATAGGTTCATTAAATTGAGTTTAGTATTTATTTACCTAGTTGACGCACTACGATGTTATTGACTTAGGTACCTATTGTTCAAAACATTAATTTGTTTTTTTTTTCATTTTTTTCAAAATTATGGTTGTATTTGTATTTCTACATGAATCGGATCAAATTTGCACTTTAAAAAAACTTTATGTATTATACATAAATAAATACAGAATAATCGTACTGTTCTGGTTAATGTTTTCGTTTCATTTTAAGTATGGTTATATTAATTGATAATGGCGTTAGTCTTTCTTTAGTCGTCAATTGAACTGAATTTAATGATCTGATAATATTGCCCAGATTGGCCTACATTTAAATAATTAGCTTTTCCAGTAGCGATTTTTGCATCATGCATATAATTTAAACCATGGTAGAATCTGGTTGGGTTCTTGTCCTTCGGTCGTAAGTGTAGAGGTAGAACTGGGTGGCTGCTATAACTTAACAGTTTTCCTCTTGCCCCTCACGCTGCATCTCAAGATGTTCTTGCTTTTAGCTTCTAAAGATCAGGTTACATGTTAAGGAGCAGACCATTTTGCAGTTCGCATTTAACGATATGCATTGTCCAATTAGCATTCTCAATGCAGAATAGTTTTCTACAGTTACTAATTCAATGTATTGACTGCAACTTCTATCAAGAATTAATTTTTGAACGCAAGTTTACGTCAAAAGCCGAGTGCGTTATGTGAGTGAGTTGACAGAATCAATATCAATGACTTAAAAGTGTATGTGAGACTGCCACACCCAAGCTGGGTAAAAGGCGTGCTAGCTATGTTATGTATGTTTCCATTTTTATGTCTAGTTTTCTAAATGAAATTATAAATAAAGCAGAACAAGAGGAATTATTATGAGAAATATGTGTACCAAGAAAGGCAGTAAAGCAAATTTAACGACTTCTCGTTGGCGTAAATAAAGCGCTGTTAACCACAGCAAGAGTAATCCCCTCAAAATGGCTCCTTGGGCACAATAACAATTTTCATAAATTGTACACCTGTGTAACAATACCCAAAACGTCTTCTCCTTCTCACCCGTCTATCTCCATCTCCAGCAAAGTAAATCAAACTAATGTGAGAACCTCCATTCCCCGATAATAATATCGTCATCGTAGGAGGCTAGGTCGATGTCGTTTTGTTTGAGAATTAATTAGCGAGGCTTCGCGAAACAAAACGATAACGGTGTTTTGTTGTTTCATTTGTTTGTGTGTGTGCGAGAATCTGATAGTACTAATTAACTGTGATTTAAGCAAGGTTAAAATTTAATGATATTCAGAGAGTAGCCACTAGTTGGGAGATCTCAGATTTAATAGGAATAATTAATTTTTATTGCGTTTTGTTCCACGAAAATTAAATTGTCTTTTTAACAGTAACAGTAACTCATCTTGCAATTAGGTCCGTTATTACCGTATTCAACAGGGTTTGATAATATCATGATATTTAATGAAGATATCAAAATTTGGATCAAAGTATAGATATTTATTTTTATGACCAATTCACACGAGGAAAGTTTTTCCTAAAAAATTTTCTCAAAAATAAAATCCAGTGCTAGAAACTAATCTGTCATCAAATCTTTAAATGCCGTTCAAACGGCTATACTAATTATTTATACAAAATATATAAAAGCTAGTGATCTTAAATAATATTTTATAGAAATAATTAGTTTCGTCATATATGAACGATATTGAAGGTTTTTTATGACAGTTTCTATCTAGCATTTGTTTTGTGCTTTTGTGTGTGTGTGTGTGTGTGTAAACTGAGCTTAATTATTACTTTTTAAAGTCAAGTTTACCATAATATTATTGGTTTTGTACTTTTCGAACGGTTTTAAAAGTAAATAAAACAAAATTCTGTTGCTCCGTTGAAAATACTGTTTAATTTATAGTTAAACAAAAATATAAATAATCCGCAGTAATAGATTGGCAAATCTCTCCAATTTGACTAAAAAACACACAGGTTTTATGATAATTTTTCAAGTATTTATCGTTGATATAAAGAAAATATTTCGATTTTAATCATGCTATCTTTGATACATATTTTTTGAATCCGGATTTCAGTTAAAGTTTCTTCTAATGTCTATGTCAGTTGCGCTTCAATAAAACTGCAACGTGCGAAAATATCTACCGCAATTTAATCACCACTAAATGAATTAATTTCCACGCACGTCGATGCGTTCCATTTACGTTAGTCTCAGATGAGCAGAGGTCCAGCGAGTTCTTGAAGAGATCTCATTGTGCCGACCTGAAGAATAGACTGGACCACCTCTCGTTAGAACTTCGCCGACGAAGTCTTGTTAGCGGTAGGCTTCATTCAGACACGGAACCATTATTTAACAAGAGTGGAAATTGTTTAGAGCCACTGAAACTGGAGAGAGAAAAATAAATCCTAAACCATACAAATCTACAGTTGGCCAAAAAGTGATAGAAGCGAATTTAATATTGGCTATTACTTATGAGAATGGAAAGAAATAGAGCCGTGAACATATTTTCTGGTACTGTTCAGTCAATACTCGTTTACAGGACTAAATCGCAATAGAGACTACCAAATGTAAAGACTACTTTTCATCGTTATCTTGGAAAAAAATAACAAAAATGTTCATCTTTTTCAGTTGAACTTATATAGGTATATTTAATTATTAACTATTGAATCGACTGTTGTGTTACAAGTTACAAGGAGAAAAATTACTAGAAATATCAGTCATACAACATAAATTCTTTTATATCTTATACAACTGAAATTTCGGTTAACTCTTACTTTCAATTTCTTATGCCCATGCTCGTGCCCATGTCACACCTGTAATACACTGTAAGTATTTATGTATGATCAAACCTGGTGTTTGACGAAAAATAGAAGCCCTGCTATTATTATTTTACCGGATCAGACGAAACCGTTTGCTACTGCCTCGGCTACTCCAAATAATTTACACAATTTGTCATTTTATTTTTATCATACAAGTGTGACATCCAGTAAGAGAGATTTTCGTCACACACGACAATTTTCACCATACATAATACAAGTATTACAGGTGTGACATGGGCATAAAGAGATGTAAGATTTTACAAACTATCATGTATCAGGTCTCAGTTACATCCGTGAACAAACATTCAGTTTCAAAACTTTGTACATAAAGAAGCATAAAATAAAATACAAATATTACCTAACTCTTAAAATTGACCGGAGAGTTGTAAAAGCGCATTCAGGTCATCAAAACGTATGAAAAGCGCAGAAATATTATCAGTAAATTTATGTACAATAAGCGCAGATCGTAACGTTCAATAAGCGCATTTTTCGAAAATGAGATTTCTGACCATAACAAGTTAGTCCAGATCGTCTTCGAGTATGATGGGGTTAAGTTCAGAAAAATATTAGGTTAGTTTTAAAAAATTCAATAACTATTGCAGAAAATCTGTCGTACAATCCCTAAAACCATTGTGCTTTTCAAATGTTCCCTTCTGCGCTTATATAACGTCAATTTCTGCGCTTATATAACGTCAATTTCTGCGCTTTTCGTACGTCGATAAGCAAAAACTGATAAAGGCCAAATGCGCTTATATAACGCACCCAAATTGACTACGGAAATCGTTATATCTTTTAAGTAAAGGGTTACCGGAAAAGTAGTTTGTTTGAAATAAATAAACAAAAACACTACTAATTCAGCAAAGTAGTATACAGGCATCAATCAAAGCTTGATTGTTTTTATCTTGCGAGGAATGCGTTATCAACACTCTTTTTATCTCCGTGAGTTATGTAGATAGCAGGCTGGTTAAAATAACTTGCATCCATTTAAGGAATACGTGGAAGTGTTTGAGTCACGACTCACAACTCACAGAGTCAGTCAGAGTCAGGTGGACTGGTTCTTGTTGCTGACTCCTACATTCTACGTTCACACCGGCCCGGCTTGTCAAGTGCATTCGTCGCCAGGCCAACCGAAAAACAAAACAAAAACAAACACAGAATAAATAAAACAGAAGAACTGCGGCTGGCGAGGCACGCACGCAGAAAGAGCGAGGAGTGCTGTATTGGATTGGCTCAGCATAGCCAACGCGATCTAAAATAGCCGAGGAAAAAAAACATCACTGGAGATTTTGGTGTCTAATTTGTTTGATTGACAGCCGGATAAATCGCAAGGAATTATAATCCCATAGATCTTTTTATCGTGATTACAAATTTAAGAAAACTGAACACGTACAACGTACCCGACTGTGTTTCTCACAACGCAAGTTCGAATCCTATCTGGTATTCAGTTGCACCTGTTATTTTGTTTATTTTGTCACTTTGACAATCGAGAGCATAACTCACATCGATACTGAAAACAATAGATATAGCTGAGCGCATTATGTTGCCGACTGTGGTTCTCAAAGATCAGGTTCGAATACAATCATTTACATTTCCAGTTTAACTGGACACAAAAATCTCTCCTGTGTGGTACTTTCCAGTAACAACCATAAGTATAGTTTTTGAGATGAAAGAAGTCTGAAAAAGGAAAAAGGTCATCGTGAAACAGTACGAAGTAAGATTTAAGTTCCGCCTATATTGTCATGTTCAATAATAAGAACAAACTGAACTTACGTTACAATAACAGTGTTGAGTGGAACGAGCAATGCTTTTGCTATGCATGTCGTAACTTACTCGAAACAATATGAATTTTTGAAAGACAAACATGTTAAATCATACCATTAGACAATGCAATTACAACAAAGATAAATATATACCCCGTTTGTTTATTAGTTCATGATATAGATGACCTTTTTCAAACTTCTTTCATCTTAATAGACTAGGAAAGTGCTGACGTCACGCCGCCATTATGTTGCCGTTGCCATAGCAATACTTTCCAAACAAACATTTAGAACCATTTGGTTAGCATAGACGATTGGAAGAATATATTGTTATTTTATCTATACAGTTAGCATTTAACTTTAAATCTACGGTAAGTTATACCTTATGTATTAATGAACCTATTATACCAATTTATTTAATTTAAATACAACTAGTATGATTACTATACTGATTTAAAACAGATCATATTTTGAGGTTATAATGTTTTCAACTATTTAAAGTGTATTATTTTATTTTGTGGTATTGTTTGTTATTAATAATTTAATTTTTTGTGATAAAAATTTGTATTTTAGACCATGGTTATGTGTTTCGCACCTGACTGTAATGAATGAATACAGACCAACTACATCTTTAACGCCTGATTTAAAATACGATGAATCTAGCCCTTCTACTTCTTCAATAAATTATATAGAACATGGTGAATGAAGATCTTCTACTGCCACCAGCTTATCAGACACATATTTCTCAATAAATAATTAAATAAATATTACTAAATGATATATAACATGGTGAATCAAGACCTTCTACTTCCACCAGCTTGTCAAACACATCTTTCTCAATAAATAATTAAATAAATATTAGTACAATTTACAAGGGAAAAAGTGTTAAAAAATGTGTTAAATGTTGATCTGATTATACGATATTAATACAAATATGAAACCATAACCTCAATATATGATTTGTTTTAAATCAGTATAGTAATCATACTAGTTGTATTTAAATTAAATAAATTGATGAAATAGGTTCATTAATACATAAGGTATAACTTCCCGAGGATTTAAAGTTAAATGCTAACTAAATAGATAAAATAACAATACATTCTTCCAATCGTCTATGCTAACCAAATGGTTCTAAATGTTTGTTTGGAAAGTGTTGCTATGGCAACACAATGGCGGTGTGACGTCACACTTTCCTAGTCTATTACTATATCTGTGAGTTGTCGTCTAGTATAATCGCACAGCACACGGTATAATATAATTATTATATCTTTATTAATGACTTACAATATGAGCGGCTGCCACATCCAAGTTGGATAAAGCGGTTTTCTCAGGAAAGAAATATGACTTTGCAATCTTACAAACGTTTTATTCTTTGCTTAATTATTTTTGAATCCATCACTCATCACGATTTTTTGCGATAAAGAAGTTTTAAACAAATTACTGTATTAAAAAGCTTTATTAAGATCAGCCTCATCAAGTTAATTTATAAAGAAAAGAGTTTAGTGCATCTAGCGCTAAATAACAACCTGTAATTTATGTCAACGAGTTTTGGTTTGGAGTTGATAGCATCTCGTGCTAACGAATAGAGGTCCTCTTAAAAACGAGAATATAAATCCAACTTCTTTCATCTCGCCGACGTCCAATAGAATTGGGCGAGAGATTACTATCGTGAAAATTTCCCTCCAGGGACTTATTAGCGAAATGTTCTTGTAATAATTGTTATTATTTATAAAACAGATCTGAGATTGTGTAAACGGCGAGAAATTCGGGCATCTGGCGCTGTGTCGATCTAGATTTCGTTCGGAAGAATGCACAGATGCACCAGTTTATGACAGTATTAACTTTATCGCGGTTGTAAATTGGAACATTTGGTTGGTGTCTGTTTTAATCGAAGTTTTAATTAAATAGCACGATTTACAGATACGTGCATTCTGGATTTTTAAAACAGGGCATCCTGTGAAGGAAAATAAAACATAAATTATGCCGTTTTACTTTTTTATCTATTGCTGTTTCTGTAGATGCCATAAGTTGTAACAGCACTTCGATTTGTCTTCCCGTCTGGTCTTTTCGTTGATAAAATAAAGAGATAATGGTCTTTATTAAATGATTTTTAGTTCAAAAGATAATAAAGTGTTTAGAAGAGCATAAAAAGATTTTCTCCATCGAAAAACTTTGTTTGTTTTCTGGTGATTCAGCGGTCACTGGCTCAGCTCCAACTTCCGAAATATTGGACGATATAAAACCATTAACTCCGATGCCAAATTTCAGTCCATTGACCACAGATTGATATTTATTGTCTACTAATTTTCCAACAATTTCCAAGATCAGTGCTTTTCGATGTTCATAACGATTATGTTACGTCAAAGATCAAGAGAATAACTTCATTGCCAACAAAAATAACGACGCGACTTAAAATAAAGTGTAGAAGAGGATGCCATGCCAGAGAAAGAAAATAATATTGCGTATGGGTATTTGCGCGGAGGATATTTCAAAATTAATTAGTACAAGCAGAACACTTGGTAAAAATGTTGTACTGCATATATTGGAATTCCTCTCCTATCTAATTCAATATCTTAATTGAACTGTAAACGTGTTGGACAAACACTGTCCACTACTTCAAGAACTCGTTTCGTTCTTCCCAACGCCTTCTTTGCATCGCACAACAAACCTTATTTATTATTGTAATATCTCACCTTGTGGTCATCTCTCTTTACCGAATGTTCCTCTCGATGGTGTTGTCTTTGTCAGACGTTAACGAAGGAGTCAAGGCCCTCCTCGATCGCAGCGAGAACCGTGACTTTACAGAGTCCCTCATTTAAATATAATGTAAATTTTGATACGGCTTTTGGTTGCTAGTTTTTTTAGCTGTTGTTGGTTTTGGAGGTGTATATCATTTTAGAAAGAGTTCGATTGTCCAAACAAATAGAAAGAGACAACAAACTGTTGGGTGGACGATGGACTACACCAGCAATTGTTGGCCATTACTCATTCTTATTTATTTTAAAGGTGTTCTATCGAATACTGTCATTGTTTTCTATTTTCTATTAATCTTGTTTATATTTTTTAGGAAACTTAAGCTCGTTTTTTTAGTTAGTTCGTTATACCGATAATTCGCTATTACCAGGTTCATAAAAAGTAAACTTGACTCTAATTAGTGATCGCATAATGCAGTCTGTTGATGAATCTGCATAATCTAATTAATTATTTTGTGGTTTATTTACGTATTTATTATTAACACTGTAATTTACAACGTAGTTTAGTTAATTTATGGATTTATTATGAAAATTTTAGTCGCTGTTTGCTAGCTGGTAATTATGTTTTGATTGACGTTCTGTCAAGATGAATTTTATTAATAATTAGCCTAAATACGTAAATTTGATTAGGTATTTGCATAATTATTCCGCAATTTACCCCAAAACTGGGGATATTATAAAACATTCAACAACATTTGATTAAAATTATAACAAATAGTTGTCACACAGTACAAAAATTATTTGAAGTAGAAGTTTTTCCACTAACGCAAGAATTTAGGAAATTCTGGCAGTTGTCCATATAAAAAGGGGCGCTTGCCCCTTTCCGCCCGCCTGTCGCAGTCGCTCCTGGTCTCTCATTAACATTCCGAGGTGTGACTCCATGTTTAACTCGTGACACTTTGTTTTCGAATTATCAGTGATTATTTAATGAACGATTTTACAAGTAGCTGGAATTCTGATAGACGATAAAGGTTAACTTTCTATAGGAGAAAAATGTCATTAGAGGAGAAGAATATATTGATTAAAGTAACTTTAACATAAGAAATAAAATAAGTTCACCCAAAATAAAATAAAATGGTACAGTCTTCAGTCATTTTAGATTTAAAAGTCGTTACCTACCATTTTATCAAGCATATTATTTTTAACTACATTTCTTTCAATTGCTATACCTACCTATATTATTTATCAGATCAATACATAAATAAAAACATACTACTTATAAAGATTTTAAAAATAAAGATTTTGATAAACTAGAAATCGCGAGAAAACGTATCATTTGTTGTTTTGATTTTAAATCTTTACAAATCCTTCATAAATCTACAAGAATCTAGATAAGTAGGTATTTAAAAAAAATAACTAAAGGTCAAAATTCAAATACATCACGTAAGTACGCTTTCAAGAAGCTGTTAAAAATAAGCTTTAGAAATCTAGAAACGTATCCACTGTTATTTCATATTTCATTACGTAAGGAAAATGTGTCTATCTATTATATTTGGTTCTGAAGTATTATTATTATTAGACTTCCGTAGTATTGTCCTCATTCTATTTAAATTTATGACCAAATATATTCAAGAAAATACTTCCTTATTGATTCATTATGTTGTCGAAGAAAATAGTTCAATTATCGTTACAAGAATGAATTGAAATGAATTTGTTTTCCTTCAATCTACCTATTGTGTCCAATGATCTCATTTGATACAATCACAATCATTGGCATGTACTTATAAATGATAATCTTCATATTTTCCTTCATCCAATTAAATCCAGCAATGACTTAAGCAATAAACCAAATCTTTAATTTATTTATTTCCCCTTTGACACCATAAAACAATCTCATCTTTAGTAATTGAAAAATAAAAATACCAGCGCGTCATGTCAACTTCTGATGAGAATAACGAACGATGTTAATGTTAAACAGTTTATCAGCCAGCTTGATCCGATGGAATTTGGTCTGAGATTTTTTGCATGATGGTGCCACACACCGACTTATATTTATGCCATAATGCCAATAAACTCATCAATCTTTAAGAAAGAACAATCACATAAGTTTGAAATTGTTATATAAGTTATCAAAAACAAACTATAAGTGTCAACAAATGGCGACATGTATTATTAATTAATTGATTCTGTATACTAAGCATATTTATTTTTAAGTAAACTTGACCCTTGCTATCTTTTATATATTTGACGAATAATATTTGCTTTACATTAAAAATTCTACGAATTATGAGAAGCTGTTTACACGAAGTCTCATTTCGACAATTCCCACTTCAGACATTAATAAAAGATTTTTTACTTTGGACTGTAAGATAATAAAACACCGACACTATAGTAATTTCATAGGTAGCTCTCTGCATGTGATGATGTATGAACCCGAAGTTCCGTGGTTCAAATCCCTCGGCCGGCTCAGTGTTACAATTAAAATTGTAAAACATCTTGCAATTAAATTGATCGTCGTAATCCTGATTGAAAAAAGAATCTCTCAGTTGTCGTTTTGAATTTCAAAGGACGGCGCATGGATTGAGATTCTGACTGCACCAAGATGAATCGGTCGAAGTGGTTGGATTCCACTATAATATCATCTAGCATTCACCATTCTATAATTGGAAATAAATCCTTTTAAATGGTTACCAGCAAAATAAAATTTAAAAAACAACAAATCTTTCCCCTCAATTTACGCTCAGACTTTAAAAAATTCTTTAATTATCAATAGATATTTCCTCCGACATTTTCAATCCATTTACACACAAACATCTATTAGGTTAGGTACACTTTTTCTTTTAATCAACTAGGATATGGCAATCTTCGTGAGTTCTAGGTATAGTACATTTTATGAGAGATTTTTTGGCAGTTAGTCCGAAAGGTGTACCTGACTGGATTTGAATCTGCGAATAACTGTCAGTAGTACAGTCGGTTACATAACGCACTCGATTATCTATCTCATACTCTCTTTTATAACATTGTTTTTGTATGATCTCAATGGCAAAACACAATCATAATGAGATGTCTTTATTCTGAATAAACCAAAGCTAAACTAAAGTAATTCAATTGTAATTTACTTATTTCGAATTGCAAAGCAGATAAAGCTTTTGAACCTTTTGAAATTGAACGGAAAACAGTTTTAATAACTTCAGGGCAGGTTGGATGTTTGCGTGAAGTATAAACAATGCCGAGAAACGTTCTCTGATTAGATTAAAAGTAATTCTCAAACAAAACTTCGTTGGGAATGAACTGTTGATGTTGTTATCAGAAGTGATTGTGAGTACTGCGAACGAAATTCAATACAATAAGTCTTGGACGAAGGAAGTTGGCATTTTTTTCCTACCGTAGCAAATAGTTTGTTATCGGACATGAGAAGTTGTCCATCATTGATATGATAACGGTTCATTTGTGTTTATAATTTTAAAATTGCGTGTCGCAGAAAAAATTATCAAATGTAAATATTGCTAAAATATTTGATAAAACTATTCCTAAAAAGATCAGTTCAGTTATTCCTAAACGTAGTTTTTGCTGAACGCAATTCGACCTAAACATAATTATTTCAACTCGAAATAGATATTCATAATCGCAATAATTACTAAACGCAATTTTTGTGAGCAAGTTGCTAAGTCACAAAATGATTGTCTTTCGTCTACTACTTAGTTCGAAGTGGTAGATTTATGGTTCAGAAACCCGAAACCAAATTTCTAATATTGCAACCCTCATGGTCTAACACCTCTTCAGCTGTGCGGTATCTGTCATCCGCATCTATACCGTCTCCAGTCTCTTCACTGCTGCCAGTGCCAACCCACACAAAATGCCCAACTCTCCTCTGTCGCTGTCCGAGAGAAAGAAACAGTGTGACGTGATTAATACCGGACATTTCGAGCGACGCCGAGCCTTGTACGATAGCCACATGTGTGATGTGGAGTAATTCCGAGGCTGTTTTTGTTCGGGGGATTATTTTTCATACGGAATGACTTTGGAGTTGTGTACAACCATGTGGAGTTTGTTCGGAATTGTTTTCATTATGGGCTACATTAAGACTACACAAGAACACAAGATTAATACTTGACAAGGGAGAAGAGGATCATGACGGAAATGGTTTTGGATTAAAAAACTAACTGTTGCTTGATAGGACGGTTTTTCTTTGCAGTTCCGGGTTCATACCAAGTTATGAATTTTTTATTCCGGCTAGTACTTTTATGGGGGTAGATAACCGAATGTATTATGTTTGACCGATTGAGGTTCTTACAACATATATGAAGGTTCCTTCAAATCCAGTTAGATATTAATTCCAGTTTAACAACTGCATATAAATCTATGGTGTTTTCTCCCCATTAAATAACTATTAATACTTATGGATTAACGTTTGGTCACTGCACACACAATAAAATATACATGTACAACGATTACTCACAATATAGGAGTTGTGATTGTATCCCAGCCAAGTTGGGTATGGATGTATTTATAATTTTGTTTTGTGAACAATAGCACTTTTAAATTAAAAGTTGTTTAATCTTGGTATTCGCAGTTATTCTGGACATCTGTTTAAAAAAATATATTAGGTATAAATTTTTCAACCTAAATTTTGCTCATTGTCTTTTAACAAACTGTGAAATAGAATTTATTTATTATTTTTCAACAAATTCATGATCATACTTTAGCTGTCTGAACTCTCAATAAAGACAATGTTTTCAAATCAAGGAAATAGTAACTGCGTACAGTAATTATCTCATTCTGCTGCATTTTAATGCCATCTGTCCGTGGAGTATTTCCCACAGTTGCCGGTCAATCACAGATTAATTATTAATCAATTTTTTCCCCATAATCTCAGTCTTGTTTGTTTACGAGATTTGCATGAGATTATGGCCCGTGCAGCGCCGTTGGATTGTTGAACAAGTTCGTAGAACAACTCGCTAATCATAGACAAACATAAATAAAACATGTCATTAACATAGAGAACTCGTTCGAGTAGATGTGACACCTTGGGTGTTGTCGTCGTTGTATAGAGGAACAATATGTGAGCGCGCGCATATGTAGAGTGGGCCGTGGAAACAAATGTGGTGCGCCTTTGTGCCTCGTCTTTTGCGAAGTCTTTTGTTACTGGCCGATGTATGAGAGCGCATATATACCACTCATTTCGCGACCCGTAGAGGATAAAATACACGGCCTTCTTAGAGCAAAGAGATGAAAAAGCGCCGAGGCTCTTCGATAAGATCAGAGGCGAATCGTATTTAGCTGCCTCCTAAAAGACACCATGAATTCAATGTGATTTACACTTGCAGTAGTTCGAGCAGAATCGGAATCAAATTATTGGTAGCGTTTTGTGACTGTTTAGGTTCGAATCCACTCAAATGCTTTTTAAAAACAGCATGATTAAAATCTGATTTACATTAGAAGAAGTTCGCGCAGGATAATTATCAAATTAATTAATAATCTAGTAATCTAGTGCATTGACCACCTACCTACTGTTGTCAGGTATACGATTTCAATGTGATTTATACTTGCAGTAGTTCGTGCAGAATAGAAATCAAATTATTGATAGCCGAGTGCGTTTTGTGACTGTTGTTCCAACAACTCAGGTTCGATTCCACTCAGATGCTTTTTAAACAGCATGATTTCAATGTAATTTACATTAGCAGAAGTTCGAACAGAATCATAATCAAATTAATTGATAACCTAGTGCATTATGATGTGGCCAACTACTGTTAGTTGGTTTGAATCCAGCCAGGTATACGAGTATATTCATATTCCAGTTTAATTGCACAAAAATCTCCTTGTAGTGTATACTGTTTAGTTTCCAGGTTTTCGAATGAACGATTTTGGATACTACGGGTTACTATTTTCAAATTGAACTTCATATTTAATCAAGTATCCATTATACAATCAACTATTCAGTGGTTTCAATAATCTACTTCTTTCGAAAACTGCCCTTAAATTTATGAATTAAAAAAATTATTTTTGTCCCATAACCAGTAAATTGAGAACCTACTATACGCCATTAAAACGACGTTAAAATATATGCACGAAGTTGTGAATGTGAATCGCTTTTACATTATTACAAAAATCTACACTGCGGTTTCTTCCATTATTTCCATGAGTACCTGTTGAGATACTCTTTTAGCTCGATGTACCGGTACCGAGGTAGCTTACAGTATGTGAGGTTCTTCCACCCAAGTTGGAAAACAAAAACATGATAAAATATGTATACCGATGACTTACAGTATCACAAAAATATACTATGTGGTTTTTTCAGTAATAAGCATGAGTACCTGCGTGAGTTGTTTTGTAATGACACGAGTTATTGGTAGCTCACAGTATGTGAGGCTTCCACACTCAAGTTGGATGAAAGGTGTGATAGATATGTAGAAATGTGGACATTTACGTGTTTATAAATTTGTTTTCTTTTGGATTAAACCATTTGGCAACTAAATAAATCTGCACAATTGTCAAATAAAGCTCATTTCGCATCTACTCCTTCATCTCGCTCGTGTCAGGCGACACATCCTGTGTTATCTGTAAATACCTGAGCCCATCTACACTCGGTAAAAGAAAGAGTCGTGGGCCCAAGTCAGAACAACCAACACATACAATCTCAGCACGACACGACTTCGGGACCTGGTTTGTAGCAAGCAAGAGACACAAAGTTGGAGACCTGTCTGGGGACAGTTTATGCCCTTCGATGGTAGACAGATAGCGCCGAGCCTCAGAACACAGGGAGGGACTGGGAAATTTTGCAAAGAAGGGGAAATGAGTCACAAAATTTGCACAATTTGAATTTTTGACCGGATATGAAGGTACAAAAAACATTTCTATATCTTGACAATTTTACTGCCAGGGTCAATTCTATTTTAGCAACGGTATCGACTTGATTCTAAGCTTAAATCAGAACTTTATAGTAGCGCTACTAAGTATACTATATACAATAATTAAAGCAGATTTGAATATGAACAGTCACCCAAATCGTTTTCTAACTAAATAATATTGTTTATCAAACACCTCTTAACAAAAGCATCATAACTATGGTGATTTTAAACAAGCAAAATAAAAGATTGCCCACTAGTTGCTTTGATCAAAATTATGCCCCCTTGTGGGTAAATTGTTACTTATTTGCTTGTTGGAAGTCACCATAGTAACGATATTTTAGATTGGAAGCAGTTTTTAAGAGTTGTTGGTGTTGGATAAAACGTTATACTTCACACGTGGACAAAAATGGCCTACTCAAGAAAATTATCTCGCTCAGCCTTCGGCCTCGTGAGTTAAGATTTCCCTTGCCCTCTTGTAAAGTTAAATAACTATTATTTTTAATTTTCTAACAATCTATAAAGCAGATTTGAATGGGATTATTAGTCGAACATCTTAGACTTGAGCTTCAATCATTCGATCAAAATT
The DNA here is from genome assembly GCA_947534325.1 of Agonum fuliginosum. NCBI lineage: Eukaryota > Metazoa > Arthropoda > Insecta > Coleoptera > Carabidae > Agonum > Agonum fuliginosum. Next base: position 8,201,204 of record OX384031.1, read on the forward strand.
TGTTGGCACCTTACGTGTAACTTGATTACCCGCAGCCTTAATAATTCGAACTTTATGGCAAGTAATAATCCAAGTTATCGAAGTTTGGCTTTATTTGCTTTCCAAATCTTCCTAGTCCCGCCCTGGTTTGTGCTCCTCGTCTCCAGGGCGCAGCTTGACTTCCTGCGCCTCTGCGCGTTACCGGAGATAACATCCCTACCCGCCGCCCCCTCTGCCCCTCGCCAACCCACCGCCCGCCGCGAAACACAGAGCTTTGTTTTCAATTTTCAACTTTCGCTTGTTCAAACAAACGTTGTCATGGTGACATATGTTCTTCGACGGCCATTTGCATCGACGATCACAAAAATTCATCGCTGACTTCACGTGGGTTCACTCTAGACAACGTGATTGTATATTTATGTATTTAAATTCTGGTATCGTTTTGATTTATGGTCAGACACCGTTGCGGTTTGAATTTAATTGTGGATATCGGACGCCCAGGAAATGTTAATACCATAAGAAGGTTTAGTTCAATTCTCTATTGAAAACCTATTGCAAATCATACTTAGATACTTGCTTCTAATCTTTTATAATGATGCCAGAAATGTAAACAAATGCTTGGAAAATGCAATTTGGTGCTCATTTAAAAAGCGTGACCATGTTTCGAATTTTGATGCTTTGGTATTTGTAGTTTTTAGGATAATTTTAATTATGTAACCAACTGTCATTTTGACAACTACTCAGGTTCGAATGCCTTGTGTTGTACTCTTACTAACAAGCATGAGTATCCGTGATCCATGATATTTTAGTTTAGTTTATAGTTTTTTGAATAGATAGCTAAGTGCGTTGATCGACTGTGGTTCTGATCTGACAACTCAGGTTCGAAACGAATCCAGTCAGATACACATTCAGTTTAACTGCACACAAATCTCCCTTGTGGTGTATTCTTTACAAACAACAATTGGCTGGTATAGTAATAGTAATACCTATTAAGTACAGTATGTCACAGTATATGACGCTGCCAAATTTGGACATGGTGCCTTGAGCCGAAATAAATTAGAACGCATTTATTGTATAACGTTTTGAATTGATGATTCCGTTTTGAACTGTCCATTTAAAGACGTATTATCAAAACATTGCGTTTCGTTTTAATCTACGAGTAGATGTGTGAAATCTTTATAAAGTACATTTCAGGATTGTGTACTTAATTTGCAAAACATTGGCATCAGTCACAACAACCAATCTCCCAATCAATCGTCATTGTCTCGTGGAGTTCATGATCCCCACTTTCTCTCTCTTTTTATCAGTCCGCACCTCGCGATGCGATAATGTTTTATTCATCCAACATATGACAATCGATCAATCAATGATCTGTGGCTATTTATCAGTCTGGCTTATGCATCTAAACATCTGAATATCGTTGGTGTTGGTGTGGTGCGAGTGTTGTTAGTCATCTGCACCTGCAGTGGCGTGCGTTACCTTAGGGCACGTACGAAATCTGATTTATGTGCGTCCTGTTGTGAGACACTGTGGTTTTAATCTTTGTTAGACGCACGTGAGTTGCGTTGAAATTGGTCATTTGGGGAGGGCCAAATAGGTACACCGTAATTTTTGAAGTATGAATGGAATTTTAATTATTCATATATACGCGCAACGCAAATAGAAATTTATTCTGCATCCCAATTACAGACACGTTTGAATCTTCAGGGTCAAAAATTCTAATTTTCAAGGGCAAGTTTCTTGCAAACTATTTCAAAGTGTCAAACTGGGTAGTAAACTGCTCAAAATGTAACAATTTGCAAAAATGTTGAAGGTTTTACGATAGAAAATTTGTTATTTACACACTTGGGCAGCAATAAAAACACAACGAACTGGCAATAAAATTACTTAAAAAGATTTACGAGTTTTGACAGAAAGGACGTTACCTAGAAGAAAGCGGGGGTTCTGGCCAGGTAACTTACAAAAAGATACAGTTGAACATCTTCAACTAACATAAAAATATACTTCGTTGAATAAAGAAAACTTCGCTGAGAAGTTGCAGTCAAATGAAAACCCCGTGGAGCAACACAGCATCTTGGAATCTTTTAAATCAGAATTGCTATATTTCCATATTATTTCAACTCTTCCTAAAATAGACTTTAGCCTCAATGTTTAACGTAAATAGGGATCACGTTTGTTTACCGTTAGATACAAACAAAGCATGAATCCCAACAGAAATAGGCATAGGAATGAATCAGGCATTCGTAACTTCAGAGTTCCGTCTTGAATACGTCTAGGGTCTAGGTGATTGACAATTAAATGTTTCTCTGGCTATATATGGAGGTGCAATCGAGGAGTTCGTATATTTTAATCGCGATTTGGATATGGAGATAAAATACAGTTAGCGGTTGAAAGAAAGCTTTAAATATGATGAGAAATTGTTTTGCAGTTGCTCTTTATAGGAACTTAATAGTGTTGTCAGTCGTAAGATATTTGCTTGCCTGTGTTTCTAATAACTCAGGTTCAAATCTAGTCTAGTATATTTTTTAGTTTCACTAACAACCATGAGTAACCGTAAATTGACAACAAATGGTCACTGCCTAACCTACACAGTTTATTCGATGGCCCACAGTACTTAAAGTTGCCACATATAAATTGGATAAAAAGTGTAATATTATGTATGGATGAGCACAGAATAATGCTTTTCTAATTAAAATCAATTTCAGCAAAATTTCAGTTTCCACTTTAGTCAAATTAGTGTAACTACTCGTATCTCATCTATTTCAACCAAGTACTCGTTATGGTCAAATAGAGTTTCTGTTGAATGCCTACCATCGGCCTACCACGAGCAAGACGTCAATTATTTATATTGATTGAATTCAGTTGTAATTAGTACTATTTTGTTTTTACTTCACTTCACTTAATGTCTTTGCTTCAGCTAATAATAGGTTGTACGCCTAGTCATATCTTACAAATATGACTACTCGTAGGTCGATAATATTCACTGCATATGGTTTACGGTACTTAGATCTACTGCATTACTGCACAAAGTTATTTGTATGGTAGACTAGACATATAATATTTTATATGTCTAGTTCATGGTGTATAGGCGAGACAGTTGTAAATACTAGAGTAATTCAAATGTATTTTATGGTGCAAAAATATCACCAGGAGGTGGTGTACAGAAACAGGAAAAAGAAGACAAACCGAAATATTCAAAAATAAAACTATAAAGGCTGGTTTCTGGTGGATTAAATTTACAAATTTAGATTTAGAAATTAAAAATGTACATATCTGCCTTTGCTGGTTCATGATGAATTTAAGAAATTTATGATTTATAATTTACCTACATTTAAAATATGACCATATTTCATATTTCTAATCAATTACAGGTGAATATTATTAAACGTCAGTTGTTTTAAAGTTTGTTTGGAATGAAAATTAACATTCCCGATAAATTTAACATATCATTTTCTTCATTTTCATTTGAAAAATTAATTATTATGAAAAAAATCTTTATAATAGAATTAATGAAACGTCAAAAATCACGTGATTTCCACTGATTGATCAGATTCATAAATTAAAATCCAACCTAAACCAGGCAAAAAATTATAAATTTTAAATCTAAATTTGTAAATCAAATTCTTAAATTAAATCCATCATAAACCAGCCTTTGTTTGTAAATTTTATTTGCTCTATGCTGAATTCCGAACGATTCTGAATTACAGCAAACGAAATAGTAAATAAAGTCTTTGTTTCTACGAGTATAGTCGTACTATTTCCAAGTATCGCTAAGAATACAGAATTATAAAAATATGAGATTATTACTCAGAGCGTTTACTGTTTGCAAATTATATTACAGTATTATTTATAGAACTTTATTTATAGAGCCCTTCTAGATATTAAACGCACTTGACTTGAATTAATTTGCTGGATAAATTAATGAAATTATCTCGGCTGATAATTCTGCCGTAATTCACTAATTTGTTTAAAATTTCCCGCTAATGAATAAAGTCACGAAATAAAAATTATTACATCCGTTTCTAGTAAAAGTGTTGTTTATTAGAATTACAACGTGCTATTTATACAAGCTGTTTAAGTTACCTTTTCTCGTATATAAAACGATGATATACATAGCACTAAACCCGTTTATATGTTTCAGATTACTTTATGGCTACTGGTGGAGATAAAATTACACAGAGTTGGTGAGTAAACGAATTAAGTTTATTGCTTATCTTGTTATACTTTTTTCTAACGATGATAAAACGGTCCGTCAATATTGACATGAAATAGTTCTAGTAGGTAACCAAAAATCGATGTTCGTTTCAAATTATGCTTCATACAATTTTTAGTGACATTGACTTGTCACGCTATTTACCGGAGCAAAAATATTGACCGATTTCTAACTTTCCATAAGTTTCTCATATGTAAGAGATAATATACAGGGTGTTCAAAAAGTCCATATTGCTATATTGACTTTCTTATTATTGATTTTTCTTCCATATTCAATATTATAAACCAGGAACCACTAAAACATGATAGCGATCTTTTTCGATCTGTGGCGATTCGGACTAAGGCTCTAATCGTGTCTTTCCGTCCCATATAACTGCAAAATACATCGCTCGACTTTTATTGAACACCCTGTTGAATGAAAACGTTCCATGCTTTGTAAAATATTCACACGTCGATTATTTATTTACGGTTGGCGTAACCCACTACTAGTCAGTTGGTTCTGTTGACTAAACATTTGAAGATGCTGTCAGCATGTTTTGGCAATCTTGCATAACAACTTGTCATTTTACTTCTTGGATGACGGGTTATTTATTTTGTAATTATTGGAATTTGGGACTTGACAGGTTTTAATTTTCAATGCGGAATGAATAGAGAAATATTTTCGAGGCGGAGTCATACTTTGGCGAGAAAAAAGATAAACATAGTTTTAAGTACAGATTTTGTAGCAAATAGAACTTGGAGTTTAATAAGCCTATTTATTACTCAATTTAACTTCAACAATTATAAGTCATTATACTCGTAGGCTTTAAGTTTCAGAATCTCTGACGTTATCTTGCTGGCCAAAGTGGGAAGATACTCGGTCCATATAATGATGATGAATATGAAAGTATTTCGATGTTTGATGGCGTTTAACTTTTTCAGAAAACATTTAAATTCGATAATTTCACTCCTGTATAAAGTAAGCCAAAACACAATTTTATCGCTTTGACAGCGGATAAAAAGGAAGGTACCTACCTTTTAGCAAGTGATAAAACCTTATTTGCCTTTTTCTTTTAGCAATCAAACAAAAAACTAAAATGTCATTTGCTTCATATTTCCATTATTTGTAAAATTTTAGGAATATTTGTGAAAAAGAACCAAAAAGAGTCGTCAAATTATCTCGTTGAATTACATACACTCGAGCATTTTATTTCCTCAACCTTGTAACCTGACAGCAGTTTCATTCGGAAAATTGTTTTAAAATAAAATCATGATTTCAAATTACAATAATGATTGTTAAAAGTTGCAAACTAATATAAATACAACTTCTATTTCTAGCATATTGCTCACTGCAAAAATAATGAAATTCCGTTGTCGTAACTTGTAATAATTGCCAATTTAACAGTCTCCTCAATATTGCAATCTATCGTCTTCTTTTTGTCGCGTTTTCTCGTTAACGTTTACTGCCATCAAGACTAAAATTTTCTCCATTTTAATTTGTTTAAAAATAGAGTAGCTCACTTTATAACGAGGTAGTTGAACGGGCGCCAGTCCGGTAGTATTCATGAGAGCATCTAATAGTCATAATCACTTAATAACATGTAGTTATGGCAACCTATCTCCGCTCATATGTTCAACAAACAGTCGAGGCATGTTTCAACACTTCCTCCGCTGCCGTCGCGCCCCCTCGTATATGAAACACCCTTGCGTTGTCCAACGATGACGACAATTAAGATTTATTTCACTCATAAATTAATTTCTTCAGCTAGACAATTAAATCGCATGTTAGATGCGTTAAACGAGACCAGCAATCTCGTTACAAATTTAATTTAACATGCACGAGAGAATTTATCGACCAAAATAAGCATAACAAATATTGAGATTAGGCCAGTGGTAGCACAATGATAGTGTCCTTCTAGCTTGCTTGTCCGAATTCAATCCCAGCAAACGTCAAAAATTTACTTTTTAAATTCAATCCAGTTATTAACTTTGATAGTGATCAAAATTTTTTGGTGTACAAGTACCTATTATAAAATCACGTTAATCCTCATTTTTATCATAAGATTTATTGACACAATCTTTGCTTGAAGCATTTCCTTTCAAATTATTCTTTATGCGTCTAAAATAACATTTAAGCAATTATTCAAATATAGTTTTTTAATCTTTATGGCTCTAAAAAGGGTATACTTGAACAGATATAGATTACATATTACATTAGCAAAAAAAAAACAATTCCAAATGTAGTTCTTTTTATCTATAGCGTTTTCATTTTCAACATAATAACTACATCAAAGTAGTTTCAAAAACATTATTCAAATGATTGTCTATTGTTTTTTCCAAAAATTGTTGAAATGATATCGAGAAAGGTATTAAGGAGGTTGGTGACCCATGCAGTGGCGTACCCTGACAGCAGCCTTGGGGGAGGATACGAAAATACAAATATTTTTGATTCGCTCAACGCGCGTTGGCTGATATAGCAATGTAATTCGTTCAGTTGCGGTAATATATTTTTAATCAAAAAATGCTTGGCATGCTTACATTTTTTTAGATAACTTGCAGCAAATGGTTTATAAAACGTACACAAAATCTTCACGAACTTATTTTTAAAGGTTTAGTAAATATTAATACAAGTTCTATGATTTTTTCATCATTGTATCATAATAAATTTAAAGTACGCAAAACAGAGATTTAGTGAATTACCATAAGAGTCCATGTAAAACGAGCGTAATTTCAACATTCAATTACTCAGAAACCGGATAGACGAAGAATTTCAATAGTGTAATAAAGGCACTGGATAAATTTCAGCCTGCCATCATCATTTCAATTATGGTCACCAACCTTCCTAAACTCGGTATTCAATAAATAATATCTTGTTTTGTAAAGTGGGCCACGACAGATTTGTTAAGTCTCCATTACTTAAAATCAATTAAGTCAATTAATGTATCTGCGATTAAGTCTCTGTAGATTTTGATGAATTCTCCTCATTGAACGCGACTCAACCATTTCGCGATCTCCTTGGTTTAATTCCCCGCCGCATGCCCGCAGATTAGCGAGTGTCTTCCTCTTCCTCTGGTCTTACGTGGTGATGGTGATTAAAGTTAAAGTGTAGGAATTATGCGTTGCGAGAATAGGATCACACTTCACGGCCTGAACGCCCGGGAGGTATAAATTAATCTGTTCGTGCGTTAACGGAGGAGTTAAGCATGTGACTGAGCAACCGTGAAATCACTTTAACGCCGGGTTATTTAGTCGTAAGAAGATCATCTTCTCCTTGCCCCGCATGCTGCGCTACTGAACTCGTGATATACCAATTATTTTTTTGGATTTTGGAATGAATCAGGCTTATCTATTTGATAATTCTGAAAAATTCACAGATAAAAATAAATCAGAATTTATGGCTGATATTAAATGTTATTTACAGATATAATTCTGGATTATGCTGCGTTATTTCCTGGGTACCAATTATTTATGAACTAATGTTGTTGATCGACCCACATGCAAATATTTTTATTTGTTTATTGCTCAACTGTTTGCTTAGATTTAATTAAGATATTTGAATTTATTATCAGGCTTAATAAGCGTGAATTAAGTGAAACAGATAGCACAATAAAATGTTATTTGCAATAAATATTTGTATAACATTTTAAATAGTGTGTGATATTTTATAAAAGAGGTAGAAAATTATGCTTTACTTCAAATGTATACAATTACTAGTATTATTTCGTTACTAAGAGATTTAGAGATTTTCTCGTAAACGTTTCGTTTAGGAGATATTGGCTTGTGAAATGACAAATAAGAATTTAAACAATTTTGTGAAAATAAAGGAATAAATATTGCTTATTATCAAATTTATTGCTAAAAACAACAAGAATAATTTTTTGTTTACAATAAATGTAAACATCCAGCCCGAAAACAATTATTGTTATCCTATCTATCGATAACAGAACGAGTAACCTGTTATTCCTTCGCGTTTGGTGTTTCCATTTGTAAAACAATCACCATGTCAGCATTATACTCACTATTTTTGTAAATGTACGTTGCATTAAAGCAGTTTACTTTACAAAGAATTTCAACGAACTAAATTTATTTTGCATGAATAAAGGGAGTTCAGTGCCCAATGTGGACATCTCGGTGGACATGTTAATCCTATTATTCAATTAATGATGCATCTAAAATAATTATAAAATTATTAGGTATGTTAAAACTTGGCTGAAATCTCTAATTGTAACATATTTGCGCTTGGTTGGAACATTGATATCTTACACATAAGCGAATTTCAATAAAATTAAAATATGAAAGCGTAACTTTAAAATCTAATATCTCCTAAACGAAACGTTTGCTAGAAAATCTCCAAATGATTTTTTTTCTTGTTTTGAGGTCCTACATGCATATTTTAAGTTAGGATACTTAACCCTGAAACACCCTGTGTGAGACATTTTTGTGAGACAAAAATTTCAAATAGGTATATTTTATGAAAAATGACTTCGTGTAAAATTTGCGACTCCACCCCTGCGTTCTCGTATCCTTGGCAACAACCTTCCGTCCACAAATAATATAAAACCATCTTCGTTTGTTCGTTTATGTCTTTGATTTATTGCATATGAACAAGTCGCATTTAATATCTATACATCTCGGTCTTTACATCATGCAGCGTTTAAATTTGTCATTGTCATTTTACATGTTTCTTCTCTGTCTCTCTTATCCAGTTACTGACTTATTCCTAATGAAAAATATCAACAGAGGCGCCTGAGAAACGCTGGCGCCGAGCTAGTTGAGCGTGGGTTTGACTGACTATTTATTTCTCACTTCGTGGGCTTCAAATCGAGAAGAATGGTGCCAGAGTATTTACTTACATGTTGGAAATCGGTGTAGGTAAATAAGACTGTTTGAGTTTTGGGAGTACGACAAGTTTGGTTTGTTGGCGACAATATTGTTCAGTGGCAAGTACTAATTTTGGGTGGCGGCCAAAAGTAGTAATAATTAAATGTACAAATATATCGTTACTACCTAGTATAAGGGATTATGTTACTGAAAGAAGAGTAGTTATCAATCAATTCCATTCGATTTTGTGGTACAATAAATAAATACCCATTTTTGTGAGACATCGCTTGGTTATAAGAAACAATACCTCGTAAGTCCAAATCGTCCTTTTGAGTCTCGTTTTGAGTAAATCAATAAAAACTGTTTTAATAAAGTTTAATCCTTAGTGCACGAGAATAATTCTGTTATGAATAAGGTTCTTTGCGTCTCGAACAATTTAAATTTTAGATAGATGATAGATTACAAAAATGGAGATACGAGATATTGTATTTAACAGGAAATTAATTATTTGTTTACTAAGATTTAAAAAAAATGGATGTAATCGGTTACTTCTTCTGCATTATGTAAGATGTGTGATGTGAATGAGAAGTGTGTGTCATAATCATTTCAGTAATCAGCTAACTTGACGACATAGCCTTTCTTATAACTGGCAGAAATGGATCCGTTTGTTGAAAGTTACATAGTTAGATCCGCAATGTTCAGGACAATAAATATTGTAGCCAAATATAAAATACTCATCAAAATGTAAACAATTATAAAAAAAAGAACTTTTGCTTGCTATTATTTGTTGAGAAAAGAGTGAAGTATATAATGAAGTGTTTTTATACTGAGTAGGTATGGCTGACATTATAAAATTGAATTTGAATAGAATATGTTTAGTAATATGGTAGTACATGCCTTGAAAGTTCAGCCTTGAAAGTCATAAGACGGATAGCCAAGTGCGTTGTGTGTCGGTTGTGTGGTTCTGACAACTCAGGTTCGAATCCATCACAGGATCACAGGTTTCCTATAATGTAATGTACTAGCAACCATGAGTAACTAGTAAATATATCGAGGTATACTTCATATTCTTATACCTAAAGTAGGGTAAAAGATGTGATAAGTAGGTATATGCAAAAGCAGCTCGAAATGCATTTTTCTGCACCTACTTCAAAATTATTAACAATTTATCTACTTTTCTTTTTCTTTGTTATTCAATACCTAATCTAGTTTGTCTACTAGTTGAGTACTTTCCAAGCTTTCTGTTCGCTGAACGGTAAAATTTAACTGACAGTTGACAGTCGCAGAAAATGGGTATTTTGATGCTTTCTCATGTTTTTCAAAGATGATTTCAAATCTATTTTTGACAATACTTACTTAGAGCACTGTTTAATGTTGTCAAATACATTGTAGAAAAATCTAAATTGAAAGATTTCCGTATTTCCGAAATACTGCTCCAAACTACAAAGTAACAATCTCGAAACTCTCCCTTCGATACAAATTCTTCGGAGAAATATTTCTGCAACAAAGTTTGTGGCATTGTTAGAAACCCCCAGTGCGGCCCTGGCGGGAGGTAAGGCACGTTCCACTGGGCGCAGGGCACTGACCAGAAAGTTGAAAAAGTTAACGAGGGCCTTTAAAATGGTAGGCGAAGCCTCTGGCCTCAGGCAATCGCTAACAGAAAACGTAAAGCGGTCGAGTACTACCTGCGAAGGGCGACCAGCAGCTGGTTGGCTTTTTGCCCCGATTTTTTTGCTCTGTTTAAACTTAAAATTGTCAGCGCGTGTAATTGATTTACACGGGATTTAAATACGAGGAGATACGATAATTAATTGGAAATTATCGAGGGATATTTCATATTTTACAAGCGCTGGCATTTTTTCTTGCAGATGATTGCCATGCAAAGAGTGTACAACAATTTCCTTCGGGACTTAACACGTGCAATGCAATTTTAAATAATTGTCACTTTTAAAAAAATAAATATTCATGATAGCGCAATTGGACGTGCGAACGGTTCGAGCGATTATTTTAATTATTTTTGTTCACCGCCGGCATAGTAAATCATCATTATATACCTCATAACAGGGATGTAATGAAGTGTTTACCGTTCATGGTGAACATTGTTAGCATAATACAAAACATGCGAATAAATATTTGACAGATATTCTCGTCGGTAGTGTTATATGAATGTTTTCGATGCTAAAACATTACAATAGCATTGTAGCTCTTCGTATTACTATTACTATTTAGGCTCACAAATTGAAATTGCTTCATAGATTACATCAAATCCGGTTGACTCATATTTTTAAATATCCTGATAAAAATACAATCAGATTACAGTTTACAATACGGTTCACTAACTCCATAGTAATTTAAAATCCATTAGAAAATTCAAACAAACTACTGAATATTAATCGAATATATCGTAATGATTAATGACCATACCTCAAGAAAATAATCAAGAAATCCTTCGAACACCAAAACTAAAAAACCACAACAAAAATCCACTAGTTCACCAAAAAACACTTAACGTCTAATCGTCATTGTTGCTAACAATGTAGCACTCCCGACAACAATGTTGACAATTCTGTTGCTAAGCGACCGACACTGCGACAACCTTCCTCTACGAAATTCTCGACTAAACTGAATCCTGGACTTGGCGAGCGCGAGCGTCAACTGTTCTTCTCGCGGTCGATCCGACGGGTTCCGAGAACAGCCGATGATGGCCGAATGGACCATTTTATTTTTTCTATCACAAATATTAATTATCTTGTTGATATGCACAGTGTTAAACACTTGGCATAATATTTGTTTTGGGAATGGTACAAAAAGGGGGCCATTTGAATTTTCAACTGGGACGTAACTTGCAGGATTTATCGAGGGATTTATTTTCTGGGATGCAAATTTAGGAGGAATGGAGATTTAGTACAGAAAAACAAGAACACGGAATAGATTTTGGAGCGATAGATGAAACAGCATCAAATTGAACCAAACAACATTATTCCCAAGTCGAAATAAAAAATAAATTTGTATTTGTAATGGTCTTTACAAAGTACTCCAATAACAATTTCTTTGCATTTTGATGTTTTTTATGGTTTTTCTTATAGTCAGTTTTAACTTATACATCAGAAAATTGGGAACATCACTTCAACACGAAATTTTTTTATTAATCTTTTATGATAGGTACCTCACATATACCTTTAATTTCATCGATTAGGTTTGCTTAGTTTTTAACTAATCCGTCAAAAAATTGGGAATATCAAATTTAATTTTGATAGTTTTATTGGCCAGTTTTACAATTTTTTTTAATAAACCATAAAATTTGTTGTTAGAATAATGAAAAACCTAATTGTAAGATTACAGTTAATTTCATTCTTCTAGTTTGTATGGTTTTAGTTTGATGTTTTCCACATTATGGGCTATGAATTAAATACGATATTTTTGTTGTCAACTAAGTGAGTTATAAAGGACTTTATCCGGTGGTAGTTCTTTCGAGTTGTTAATAATTCAATGTCTAGTTTGGTGGTAGCCCGACGCACGAAAAAATTTAAAAAGGACCAACAAAAAATCGAGTGACACTTAAAATTTATACAGCATCTGATAACGGCGCGGCGTGGTTATGAATTATGATGACCATCCACTTCTTGGAGTGTGTGTGAGTCTAAGACAAGATTGACGTGACGTTCCGTTGCTATCTACATCGTTTTATCTCTACACGACTTGAATACACATACTAAACAATATTTGGACAAGGCGTTCTCACCTTACTCGTACTCCCTTACATTTTTAATTAAATAAATAAATCTTTACCGAAATTTTTTGGAGATATCGCGTTTCCTGTGCTGTATTTTATAATTTTATAGCTGAGAAGAATTTCATTAGTGGACAATTCATTAAAATTATAAAAACACATCTTTATATTTTTAGTTTACAAGCTAGTTTAATTTTAATAATTAATCGCGTTTTTCGGTTAGGAAATTCAAACATCCACGTTTATATAGATATGTGTGGATTTTTCGTAAAAGCAAAAAAGCAGTTATTACGTTACTTTATTAAATATTTCGCTAGATCAAACAAATTTTTTGTGGCTTATACTTACAAAATCTAAATTAAAAATTTCTTTCGATCAATTTTAATAATTTACATATCCAGAATATGACGTTATTGATTTGGTTTTGCAACATGAAAATTTAAAATTTTCTTTTGCCAAAGGACCACACTGATACCTATATAATTCTTTAATTGGTTTATTTATTTATTTACTTTTCTTAGCCAATCAATGAGCGAGACTCAGTCTTGGGCTCTTGGGGTTGTTCCATCTATAATTGGTGCTCAATAGCTTTGTGGTTGTCAAGTTAATTATATCTCAACTTGGAATGGTGACTAAAGAGTATAGATCCAAATTAAGTAGGTAGTGATAATTTCACACCTGATCCGAATAAGAACCCACGATCTCAGTGTTCAGAGGAAAGCACTCTTAATTACCCACTTGACAAAATAAAATCCCCAGAACATTTCAAGAATCCTATTAATCTAGCGATTGTTAATGTCTGCCCTTAGTAATATTATCTAACATCTCAATGTTAATAATTTGGTATAATGATATCAATTATGTATCCTTATAAGATGTGAGAATGTAATTTTTGATCGTACTCAGGATGTGGCTAGGATAAATTCGGGATAAACTTACGTACTTAAAGTATGTTATGTGCCATATGTTCACTAAATTCTAATACAATTTTATTCCATCGTATTATTTCACTGCACAAAAATCTCCCCTGTGTGGTGTACTTTTCATGAAAAACCATGAGTATCCTCGAGTTGACTGCTGGTTACCGCATACAAGATAAAATTTAATGAAAGTAACAAAATATTCTAGTTGTAATTTTTAATTAAAATATCAGGTTGAAATTGAAATAAAGTAATAAACGTTCAGCGAATTTGCTCACACATCATAATAGCATCTTCTTGAACTGAGAACTGTTTCACGATTTACAATTCGTTTGAATTAATTCTGTTCCCGAATTAGTGTGATTTATTCCATCATATTATTTAACTGCCACAAAATCTCTCATGAGACAACCGCATGAGTAGATACCCGTGAGTATAAAATATAGTGACCAAGTAACAAAATATAAAGGTTTTTCAATATGTTGATTGAAGTGTGTAATATAATTTTAAATTAAATGAACGGTCAGTTAATAAAACATCTTATAAACATAATAGCATCTTGTTGCGCAGCACCACGATTCCTTTTAATAAATAACAGTGTTGTGGTCAGTCCCCGAATTAAATTTCAATTAGCGTGTTTAAATGACGATAAATCAGAGTCAAATTTGTCTAATTGTTTAGTAGCGCCTCAGCCTCTGTTTGTGCACCGAGCCTATAATTATGACAATGCCCTCCTCGCCTGAGTTATAGCTCAATCTCCGTCCATAAATAATAACCGCATTGTTCGGATGACAGTGTAGGAGTCGCCCAGCGACCACCAGATCTCGAGATCTCTCGTCCCAGGTAGCTGAAGAACTGTGACGTGGTCCACCCAGCATCCCTACCACTCGCGCGGATAACTTGATCTTGTTTAACATTCTCCTCATGCCTGACTTCGTGTTTAGGTGATTTCATATCGTAATTAATTTTATAGTTTGTTTGGACAACCTGAACAGTGTGAAGTTGCAGTCACATACACGAGACTGGAAGATTATATTGTTGAACGGAATAGGTTTATTGCTGGCTGAATCATAGAATTGAAAATTTGTTTATTTATAAATGGTATCAGCTGGCTAAGTAAAATTTAACGAAGCAGAATCTAGAAATATAAATAGCTCTTCTAGGACTATGCACTAATGAATTTTTAAAACTTGTTATGCACTCAAATGATTTTTTAATAATAACAATTCTTTTGATATGGTTTTTGCTGGTTAAGGTGGTACACTTGTGACAAAAATTAAAAATGTAGTGAAAAAGTGACCTCTCTATATTACAAATTGTCTGCCTGCTATAACACCTAGACTGTTCATATTTTATGTATCGTTAGTTAACAGATGACTCTAGAGTGCTTTGAAGCTATATTTTTGAAGTACTTAATAGTCTTTTGGTAATAAAATAGTAAATATTTTTAGTTTCCAAAAATGAAATGTTGATGAGGTTGATAGGTTGGCGTAAAAATCTTGTTTATTAAAAATTGTTTGTACACATATAAACAATTTTTATTAGGACGTTTTGGACTCCATGTACACCATCATCAGCTATACAATTTACAGGTTACAAGTTAAAAACTCATCAGATACAGATGTATATACAATTGTTCTTTCAGGAATTTTTTTAGAGTGCTTTCCAACAACTTCTTAATTAGCTATAGTGGTACACAAGAGCTAATTACGATATAAAATTTCATAGACGCTGCGACGCTGGACATGAATTAATGCACGAGTGCATATTCGGTAAGAAAATCGCAATGACATCGCCGCTCTATTTTTGAATTATTTTTACAATCGAAACTTGAATTCACTTTTGTATTTTAATATTAATAAATATGTATTAGTATTTACACTCAAAATGACAATTTAACCAATTTTTAATTTAATGTCAAACTGACATATGACAGAAAAGTTTCTACTTATTAATTTCAGTTAAGTTCATCAAGCTACTAGTAAAAAATTGCCGCTAAATGTTTATATAACCATGATTATTTTTATCTCTTTCATTGGCTGTTATTTGTGTATTTCCATAGTTAAACTCTCGTTCAAAAATATCTCATATTTTATGATTTCTTAGCTATAATGTCAGGTTTCTAATATTTTAAAAGAAGATATTCTCTCTGCTTTCGTAACATGTTTATCTATGCTAAATATTCATCTCATAATTGTGCTCCTATAGCTATTATTAGATGCTGTCATATTAATAAACAATAGTTTATTTGTATTTCAACTGTGGAACTGCCCACTTTAGTATAAAGGCGTAAAGTCACTTGACTAAGTACACGAAAGAATTTATGCAAATTCATTTGAAACAAGGCTATAGAAATGCAAATCTCGCCACGGATTATTTAATACAAGTGTTTTGAAACAGATAAACGCCTTCGGAAAAGCATAATACAAATAACAGAAGGTATTATTTTTACATACAGTTAATTTTTATTCAGTTAACATATACAAGCTTCATTATTCTACCTAATTTGTATTTTAAAGTTATTTTTTATGTGCACATTACGGCCGTAAAATTGCTTATCCTATTTAAATTTTCATATTACGGAGTAAATTGAACAATATCGTGTTCCAATTGAAACTTGGCAAAGTAGAAAAAGTTTGCTCTAACTTCTTGGGGGTTTGTTCATAAATAAATTTGTAGCGTTGCTTCTAGCGACGATGTTGGACGGCAGAGGAATGCGGGGTGAAGTGCAAGGCCCTCATAAACAGTATTGCTATTTAGGAGGTCCGGCTATTCACTTAGAACGCCGTAAATTCTCATAAATCTGCCAAGAGTAAGGAAACCTACATCTGCGGCAAGGGAACTTAGATTTTAGTCCCTGAAAACACTGAGACATTTGTGACCAAACATTTACCAAACATCGCACAATATCTAACAGAAAAGAAGAAGTCCGAGGAATATAACTGTACTATAAGTGTTTCAGGCTGATTACGACGGAACAAAAGAAATAGTTTAAATTTCAGTTTATTAATTTTTTTTTCGTTGGCTACTGAAAAAGGTTTCAAAGAGATATCCGAATCGTTAAGGTTGTTGCCTACCGAAACTATAGCGAAATCGGACGGTAGACTTCATGAAGTGTAGCTTATTTCGGAGAGGGTAAAAAAAGTAAACAAATTTGGCATTACCGAACTACAGAGGCACATGTATGTATTATAGTAGTGAGGACATAAATTTTACGTTTGAAATGCCTGGTAAATAGAAATATCGTTGTCATCTTGATAACCTCAATTCTTTGATAAATTGACTTTAAAATTAAATATAATTTTTATAAAACTGACGATTCCCTTGAAAATTTAACACAATCGTCTTCTATATTCAATTAATATTGTGTTAGTTTTTCGTTAAAATCTGTCGTCTGGTTTAATTAATAATTTAATAACGCACGATTTCAAGTCATCTTCTTTATGCTTGCAATGGAAAAGAGGTCAATTTTACAGCTCCATAGTTACCAAACGAAACTGACAATGTAGTAAATATATACATTCCTAATTGCCTTATTCTAAAAATTATGCCTGTAATAATATAGTTTATTTTGCATAACATTCATTGCAATTTTATTTACAGGTATTCTTATTTAGCATAAGGCAATTTAGAAACTCTAATGATTCTATTGATATATTATTTATGTTTATTGCTTGTTCCTATTTGCAGAAATTTATGCAGATAAAGTGCATAAAAATGACTGTCTGAAAACGGTTTCAAGCGCGACCTTAATGTATCTTATTATGGGCAATTTTGCTTCTAAAATTTGTCTTCTTCAAAATTTTAACGTTGGTTTGAAAGTTGAATAAATTCGCTGCCAAATTCTAAGCAAGAAAAATACGGGTTAAAATTGTGGTAAGAAATAAAAATGTGGGACTTAGTTTGTCTTGAAAAATTAAACACACTTTTTCTCTTAACCTGACAGTCAACTTTGATATACTCCCGCTCGTATTATTTTAACAGCGTCGTTTTATTCTTGAACGGAAGCGAATCCTGGCGTCTAGGCCCACTGGGATCTTCCTGTTTCGTTAGTATTCGGTTCCCGCGGGAAGGAAAAGGGCCAAGGAGAGGCGGGGGTGGAAGTACAGGTCAGTGAACACGGTCATAGTAAGCCATGGACAAGGGGAAGTGGTCGGAGGGGCAAGGGACTGGGAAGGAGAAGGATAGTGAAGTGACACCCTGGTTGCTACACTGTTACGGAAAATAAAAATTGGAATTTGCACATAATTGAAGAGAAATATGGAACGAGAATAACAATTATCTATAAAGCTCTGTGCACAAATGGATTCTTTACTGCTGAACAAACAAACAAAAAATCGCTGTTTTAAAGCTATCAATAAATTAAAAATTATTCTTTCCCAAAGACTCATTGAAGATTCAATTTACCGCTGCTATTTTTAATTTTTTATTTCCCCGACCTAATAGGAGGAAGTATTGTAATCATGATTTTGACAATTCGATATTTTGATGAATCTTCACGATTTAGACCCTACTGAACCCAAAAATAATGATTTAAAAAAAGTCGGCCTGTGTGTCTGTCGGTCTGTCTGGATGTTGGATAACTTAAAAACACGTTGGAATTTTGGACTGAAATTTTATATTTTTAAGATCTTGAGCCAAAAACTGACTTTTTTAGTTTTTATTAAAATTCTATATCGTGTGTGGTATCAAATTAAAGCTCTCGACAAAAGAAAAATAAAAATAACATTGAAACGATCGTCAATTTTCTTGACATGACATTTATGCGATTTTCAATTGCTTCTCCAAAAATTATTCAAATTTTTTCAAGTGTATTAGGTATCAAATTAAAGCTCTCTGAGAAAAAATCTAGTCGAAGAATCAAAAACAACATAATGATATGGTCAGTTGCTTTTTCACATGTTCTTCAAATTATGCCGAAGTTATATCAAACATAAATAGTTCGGGAAAAAATATAAATTTATTTAAATTTTGCTGAATAAAAAATAAAATTAAACAGTACTGTGGTGGCCACAGCAGATTTTTAATTTATTTTAATTGCCTTTTAACAATGGGTGAGATTCAGCCAAGACTGTTCTAACGTCTAACCTTCTCGCACAAGCCCTTTTGTCACAACCACTAGCCCATAGCTTCTTTTTTCTCAGGATTCAAAAGCATGAAAGAATCGTCAAAGAATCTAGAAGGCCTAATAAACGTTCCTTAGTTGGATCGGTATCATTGAACTATATGTAAAGGAATTTTTGATCAACGTTCATAACATCACAGAATTATGTTATGTTATGTTATCAGGAAATGTTTAGAATTTTCCTCATTGAAAATTGTGTAGATGCATCAAGCAGAAAGAAATCAATGTAAGATCTCCGTATCTCTGCTATAAAGTATGGGAGAATGTTATCAATATTAAAGCAAATAATTTCATCTTTTCAGCATTCGTTCTTCCATTTGCCTCCAGCGGCCCGTAAATACTTGCATTACGTGGAAATCTCTTGTTGTGCTCCAATAAAACGTCCGAGAAAAGAAATTGAATCAAGTTCCATTTTCCTTCGATACCAAGAGCCACTTACATATCTGCCCGAGCACTTAAACGATACTGAAGATTCTCTACGTTTACGATCGAATAAATTTATCAGTTTTATGCGGAGATAGTTTATGTATTCGCTATTCAGTAATAAATAAATTGCAAGTCCAAGTCGCTTTCCAATATAAATCATAAAGCAATGACTTGAAGTTCCCTGCCTACGTTCACCGCGTAAATGTCAATTGTCAATTGCAAATCAAAGTTGGTGGATTATTTTCCGCCAACACGAACTATGAAGTTGAGCTGTTGTGGCCACGAGCATGGAGTATTTAGGGCACGATCTACGGTCGTTACTCTCATAAACAAGACTTAAGTTTTATTAATGGATTGCCACCCTTCTCGTTTCAATGCTGTTTCAAACTTTAATGCCACTTAAAAATTAATTCCTTACACATGGTGGAGCATACTACATTTACTATTTGATTTATTATTTAATTCTGCGACCATTCAGTTATTTGCATCTTTTACTAATTACCAAATTAATTTTTCCTGTTGGTTAATATAATGTAACCAGCATTTTCTTTCTACAGCATATTTTTATTGTTTTTAAATTTGCCAACCGATAAACCCGCATATTCACAATAAATTTTTTTTAAATATCTACCAAGAGTTGAGCGCGGGTCGTGAATTTTGTTGGGTCACGATGGGTCACGGCGTAACCCGCGCGAACGTGATCAATTTTGAAAATTTGAATCGTGATTCGTCGCGAGCGTGAGTGATATGCAATGTATCGTGAGTGATCGGGTGTGAGTGAATTTTTTTCGAGCGTGACGAGTCAAGACATAATACATTTGCAAAATGTCAACACGAAACAAATGGTTAATTTCTCAACACTCGTTGAGTGTACAGTCAGCCAGTCAGCGCTCTAATTGGTCGAAAAAATTGGAGCTTGAGCTGTACTTTTCTGTAGTAATATACTAAGTGCACTATAACAAAGATCGTAAATTCTGTAATGTGTTGCCTTAAAACGGGTTGAGTTTGTTTTGAAAGAAATTTGACAAAAATGATCAAAATGAACGAACGCAGTTTCTTCAAGGTAACACATTTTGAAGGCAAAATTTTCAGATCATTGTTAGTGCACGAAATATATTTGTTAGATTCTTTCAAGAATATGAAAATGCAGAAATATAAAGGTGGGTTCGTGCTCAAAAATTTAAGAATTCTAGGTTATATCACACAAAACTTGTTTTTTGTTTGACTTTGACATGTCTGTCAGAAATAAGAATAAGGCGTAAAGTTAAGAATTACATACGTGGTCAGGTTTTGAAAACTTTTCCCAATCCGGCCCTGGAATTAAATATTCGTCCAGAAAACATAAGTAAATTTTAGTCAATTTAAAAAACATTCATATAACATTCACATAATGACGAGTCAGTTTTTTTCATCAGACTGTTAATGAACGTCTGATATTGGATTAAGATTAATAAAACAAAAATGGTGCCATAGTTAATAAACTTGTTAGCAAGATACTCTTATGTTTCTAATGAACTGTATTTGGCTATAGCGAAATGTGTCTTTTAGGGGTAGTTTTAGCAGTGTACCCCAATGACAATACAACTAAGCCGTGTCCCTGAGCGCATTAGGAAATTTCGCTATTTCGCAAACGTTTAAAACCTTCCAGCAGTTGTGTTTTGACTGCACCTTTTCCAGGCATCAGCCACCATGAAACTCCTGAGTGTAAACACCCCCTCTCACCCTCTGCCACCCGCTGCCACCCACAAACACCCGTGAAAACACCCCGGGAACCAACCAGTGATTTATAACTTCACTCGTGATTTATGACGCTTCGATTGTCAATCGGACAACTCAATGAACGAGGCTGGAAAATATTTATACCCCGCAATTGCTTACGCAGAAAACGCAAAATGCGAGTATTAAGGTGTGTTTGGGGATGATTTGTTACGGTGGGCATAACTGTAAATATGATGAAGAGGATGAAGTTTTAATAGAGACACTCACCTTGCGTGGTGACAATGGAGATGAGGTCGCTCGAAATCTGGAACAAAATTGTAAATTGTAGTAATGAACAAAAATAAAGATAGATACATGCATACAAATCTATCACAATTTTTACCCAATTTGGGTGTGGCAGCCGTACATACTGTAAGTCAGTGACATAGGCATTTTGTACTGTGTGCTATCAACTCACTCATGGTGTCATGGTTATTAGTGGAAACTAACTATACAACAGGGGAATTATTTGCGCATAGTTAAACTGAATAGTGTCAGATTAGATTCGAACCAGAATTGTCAACTGTAGTCTGTTACATAGCGGACTTAGCTATTTAGCTATTAATTATTTTTTTCTTATGAATAAATTATTAATAATTCTTCTAGAATCTAGATTCATGAAACGAATAGGCTACACCAAAATTATATTATTATAACAGCGGAATGGTACAAATTGAATTTGCATCAGGATTCTGTCATTTTAAGTGTGTTAGTATTGACTTGTTTTAGGGGTATGCAATTATGCATTTCAGTCGTGGCAGTAGCTGCGCGAGTTTAAGCACTCAGAGTTCCCTGATTCAAGTCTCTCGACTGGCAGTGTGTGATTGTCGTTAAATTGTGAAAACATCTTGCAATTAAATAGCACTCAGACGGTTCAACCTGACCACTTAATCGTCTTAAATGCATCCCTGGTAACATAAGAATCTCTCCGCTGTTGCTTTAAATTGCACAAGTCGTCGCAAAGATTGAGATTCTGACTACATTATACATTTCACTATAATAACATTTACCATTTTAATTGGATGTGAATACGGTTAATGGTTAACAGCAAAATAAATCCTACTGACTGCGCCACAATAAAGAAGTATACAACTTCTAAAATTGGTTCATCAGTTTTTATAATAACCGTACTTATTTAGTGGCCATCAGTGGTATAACCCACTTGACAAAATAAAATCCCCAGAACATTTCAAGAATGTGAACATTCCGGCTTGTTACTTGCTATATTTGCCCATTAACATCCTAATAATATCTTTGCGATTGCTAATGTCCGCCCTTGGTAACATTATCTATGTTACATCCCAATGTTGTAATTTGGTAATAATATCACAATTATGCATCCCATGTAATTCTCTGAGATGTTTGTATTGAGTATGTAATTTTTGATCGTACTCAGGATGTGGCTAGGATAGACTTACGTAACATCACTTACACTTACAAAAATAAGATATTTTGAAACATCCCATGGACGATTCATGCCAAGTGGGAAGTTACCCCAGTGACAGTTTTTTTTAACCTTATGGGGCCTTTTTCCGCTTATTTCTACTTGCGGAAAAAGTTCCGGATAGAATATCTTAAGCGTCAACTATGTATTTGCTCTGCTTTGATATTATTTTTATTTATTCAGAAGTAGAAAAATGTATTTGTTCGTTCCAGTTTATTCTTGATTACAATTAGTCCTGTGATTAAAATTTCTACCTTCTCAGTAGAATTTGCTTCCAGCGAAACAACAGAAAATTTCACACTGTTAAATCGTAGACGCGTGTAAATTAAGCGTCTCGCTAATTAATGCCATGTAATTAACGCTGGTTTCGCGCAGCAAGAGTAAAATAATTTCGCGACTGGTCCACATCCACCAATTACAGCGCATTTTTTTAATTAGAGTCACGTGTTATAATTACACTTGTTTTAATAGGTACCTGCAGGTCTTACTCCCACATATATAACATAAGTGCGAAAAACAACGAGGGTTGTTTGCAAAAAATGGAGTCTAATTTTTATAACTACGAATATGAGCTGGAAAATTTAATTGTAGGGTGCTAGAATTATTTAAAATTTAATTATAAATTTAAACTACACATTTATTTTACATATACATCGTTCTAGGTGTTTTATTTATGATGATATAAAACAAGTGACAAATTTAAAAAGTACGATGTATAATATAGTATCTGTGTCATTTAAAAGTTGCTATTAATTGCTAAAATTAGTATAAATCATGATATCTATGATAAAAATTAAATTTTACTTATCTCTGATTTACTCCATAATTATAGAGACTGGAGAGACAATAATAAACAATTTCAATATTTTCTCTACATTTCATTTTGCTGCAATTAAAATTTTCATGGAAACAATTTCTAGTGTACATACTAACAAAAAATAACAATACCTGACAACAGGTCAAAAAATTTTAAAATTAACTCCGACATTTACAATAGATTTAGTAGTACCTTTTCACGCGATCTTTAATTCTGGTCGTATTTATTTTATCTTTATTGAAACAGTTCTAAATTACATTTCCTCTTTGATCATTGTTTAGCGCAACAAATTTATAGTTCATTAATAAAACACTATTTATTTAATTCTCCTTTGATCTGAAAAATATTTACGAAACTCGTGTCATAATATTCTCTCGGGCTGAAGCCCGAAGTTAAATTAGCAAACCTTGTGACCTCCGCCACACCTGCGCCACCTACTTCCCCTACGTGGCCAATTAAAGCCTTGATTTATTATTTATGATTTACGACCTCAATGCGTGTTCGAATCGCACTCCAACCCTTTGGTTTCCTGTCACAGGAATCACGCCCTTGCGCTAGGAGACGTAAGAGCTGAAATTCAGCGCCAAGGTGGATGGAAGTCGAAATTCTAATTATTGTTTGCTTGCTTGAAATTCGATACACCATTGTTTTGCTGATCGAATGGAGATTTTATGAGTTGCAGTAGTAAAAATTTGTTAAACCAAACATGAAGGATTGAATGCAGTTGATCCGGTTCAGTCATAATTGACGGGATTTTTAATTTTGATGGATCGAATTGAATTTTGTATGGTGCTTGTTCAGTTTATAATTTGGATTGGAAAGGAATGAAATTCGATCTTACAGGCGACACACCTCCTTTGTTTCGGATACATTTATAATAATTCGAATTCTACATATTCGTAATTTTAGAGCACCATCCTTCAGGCTCAATGGCGTATTTATGATGGACAAATATTTTTTGGGGCTCTATTTCATTAATAAATTTTAAGTCTGACGCTGACACTATGCGCATGCCAAACACGGCCAAAGAGGAAAAAATTCTGTCCAATGACGGATTAGCTCATTAGATCAGCCCAGAAAAATAAATATTAAACTGGATTCACTTAATTAATATTTTAGAAATCGTAGAAAAGTGAAATGCGCCGCAGGCGAAATTATTTTTGTTAAAAATAAAACTTTTCTTAAAATTGTATTTTTAACAGGAAGAAAAACTTCATTTTACTATTTTTTTCGTGCGTCGTATGAAGCAAACAGCAAACCTGACTTAATATTTTAATTTCTTCATTGTTATCGTTAATGTTTTTTTATAAAATGGCCCTTTTCCTCTCTCGCTAATACAGGTGTTCCACAACTTAGGACAAAAAATTAAAGGGTATTATACTGTACGACGTGCTGATCATGAAACAAAAATAATTTATTTAAAATTCGCAAAAAAAATTGCATCGTATTTCAAGCAAACATTGCTGTACCGTTATTTTGTGCGGTTCGAAGTTCTGTTCGAAACATTATACTCAAACGTTAAACTGCACTTACCACCCTCGATGCTTAAAAACTATATATGGATACAATAATACAAATAAAATCGTTATTTTGATTATGAATGTGAATCCGTCTGAATTTTCGTCGTCAAAGTAGTTGAAAATGTCATAAGCATTAACTAAAACTCTAGTGATACCTACCCAATTATAGTAATTCGTACATCGTCTACAATATAAAGTTCTTGAGGTATGCAATAACGAAACGGTAATATTAATTTCGTTTTAGGATCTCCTGGTATTCATCTCAGCCAAAATTAATGACTTTTGAATTTACATTTGCGAGAACTTCTCTCGTCAACTTTGTTTTAATTACTTTTCGAATTAAATTTGTTTAATTTGACGAGCAGACTTTTATTCGCCGATATCCACATCGGCAGTCGAGTGGTCGGTACAACAGTCAATTCTAATTTCTCTGCAATTACAGCTAAACGTTTACATTAACAAGTTTAATTTGCGGTTATTGTTGCGAATGAAGAAAAACATTTGCAATAAATCCAGCTTTGAATTGGTAATTTTAATTATAACCAGAACTCGTTAACGGGGACTTTTTGACAGAAATCTTCACGAATTACTCGCTACTGTTTATTCAAGAGTTTTAAAAAGAGAGGCGAGTTTGAGTTTAATTTTAGCAGGAACGATATTTTAACTTGATTTACAGCGATACGGTCCTGCTAAATTCCTGAAATATTAAGTAACAGTCAACAATGCAAATGCGAACTCAAATTCGTGGAAGGAACATTCGCAGAAGTGACAACTATTAATAGCAAATTATAAACAAACTGGCCAGTATTCAATAGATCAAGTTTTTACTGCTTCTGTTAGTGATTGTCAATAAAATTTACAAATATTTTGTCATTTAAGAGAATCAAAAAAAATAGTTTAAGGCTCTACACTTGCTATGCAATTCAAAGCAAAATAGGATGCTACAAAATTGAAGATTGATACTTTGTTTTTGAAATCTATGAACTCTTATTTGTAATGTAAGTTTTTTTTCGAATTCATAGAATACTTTCGAATTTACTTTTTCTTCTATTCCACTCCCTTCCCCATTACTGCAGCAGTCCAAAACCAGCCTGAAACTCGAACTTTGTCGCATCCTTGCTATGCATTGTCATTTTGAAGTTGAAAAATATTGTAAAAGTGTTTTCGTTGCGAGTAAACTGTCAGTATATTATTGATTTCAAAATGATGCCTTTTTAAATATTTAATAGAGAAAAAATGAATCTACAGATGTGCCTTTTTAAAATTTAAATCATGAGATATACCCATGTAAAGTTAGCATAAATTGGAAATTTTAATGATTTTTTCGAAATTTTTATAATCATGTACAATTTTCTAATTAAAATTTTAAAAAGGCACAACTCTTAATTCATCTTTTAAGTATATAATCCTTGTTGGAATGAAATTTACCATTCTTGTACTGGCCATAAAACACTTGCTACATTAGTACATTTTATGTTGGATTTTAAGAAGTTAGACGGGCCATTTTATTTTTACAGCATTTTGCACTTTAGTTAGTACCTACCTACCTTCTAAGTTTAACCTAACAGATTAAGTACAAAAAAGTACCTATCAGTTAAAAATAATTTGTAAATCATTCTTTTTCCTATAAAAAACTTAACAGTCGCTTATTTATAATTTATTGCTTAATATTTTTTGTAGTTTTAGTGATATTATTAATACTAAATAATATTACACTAATTGTAATTAAAATTGAAGCTATATTATGAACATTTGTTTTTCCATCTGTCGATGCTCTAACTAATGTAATTCTAAAAACATCTAATTAAATCTTTATTTCACTAATTGAATAATAACTACACTATACATGAACTTCAAGTTCGCGTAATGGTTTCTTAGTAACAATTACTACAGCCCACACAATCACTCAGCAATTTCAAAATTGTCAACTGCAATCCATCAACCCAAACAACTGTGTCCAAATTCCCAAATCTTACAGTCAAAGTTGTCTCACATCTCACGAAATTATTTCCACAGGTAGAACTGCACCTGTAGCAGAAACTGCTCACTTGAAGGTTGAAATTTTATTGTGAAAACCTTGCAGGTAGCTCGCTACAGGGGGTGGAAGATTAAAAGGTGGATAAACTTCGCTCTGGTTGGCTATAAATCACCTGACATCGGGATGTTTATCTGGAAGATGGAATCGCAGAATCGAAGAATGTCATAAATTTTTGGATTAACTGTTTGGGGTTATAAAATCATTACTTTGAGGGAAATTGCAAGTTTATGGCTGGATTAGGAATTAGCTAAATTAGGGAGCTACTGCTTTTTAATTTACTGTGGTTTGAGCCATAATTATATCATAAATTATTCCTTAGATGGCTAAATTGTTTCTATGAATTTTGAGATTAACTTACCACAAGTTGAATTGAATTTGATTTGTTTAAAATTCTTTTATCAGGTAATAGCAGTAACATATTGCAAATCGTCCGTAGAGTAGATTAAATAATTATATCGTGTGATCGGTTACCAACTGTCAACTCACATGTACTCATGGTTGATAATGGAGAGTACACCGCAAAACAGATTTTTTGTGCAGTAAAAGTAGAATGTGTTCCTGACTTATTTGATTCTAATTAGTCAGATCAGTTTCAGCAATCAGAACCGTTTACGATAAATCACATAAAACTACTTTAAATTATAACATGATCTATTTAATATTTGCACAAATAAGCAAAGTCTTAGCAATATTCTGCCTATAAAATTTAGATATTTTTAAAATTGCGGTGCGATTCTCAAGTTGACACCATATAAAAAAGGTTTATTTTTACCATTATATGAGTTAGCACAATTTTTATATTAATTGTACAAATTAGCACAATTTGAGCACAAATTATTTAACTGATTATTTGTGCCAAAATATAAACTTGTGGTACCATGCACAAGTTGGTACAAAAATAAAATATTTATTACTGCACTAAAAAGTAGTACCTACAAAATTTTGAATTAGCAGCACAAAACAGCACAAATTAATGAAAGAAAAATATATAAAATATTAATTTTATGGTGCTATCTTGTATGGAACTAAAACTAAGATATTAGTAAATGATTTGCTCCTATGAAAAATCAGAAATTTACCAATTCTATTACTAAAATTAATTTTCTTTCTTGGTTGATTACCCCACAACCTCCACTAGAGAGATTTTTGTGCAGTAAAATTAAACTGTGTACCTCACTGGATTTGAACCTGAGTAAATACAGAACCATAGTCGATCACGTTACGTTCAGAAAATATGCAAAAGATGTGCTCCTATAACAAATTATAAGTTTAACATTTCTATGAATATTAAAATTAATTTTATTTCATGATTGATTTCAGTTTCAATAACAAATCTAATATTTAATTTCCGTTTGGATTAGGCTAACTGTGTTTGTATTTGAAATTTGAATATAAATAGATTTCTTAAAGATAGTCTTTAATAAGAGAAAGTTTATGAATACAAACTATAATCACGCCATATGAGTCCTGCATTATAAGTGGATTATTATTATAGTTCCGCAATTTAATTTCATCCCACAAAATGTCATAAATCCTAAAGATGTTGGTGATGACAAATAGCTGTTGCATCTATTCTTTATGGCTGTCATACGAGTATTAACATTTGCAAAAGCTAAAGCATAAACAGTCTACTTTACATAGTAATAACGTTTAGAAAATATTGTGTCCATAAGTTTAACACACCTATGGTGCTAGCGTGGAATTTGTATGGGAGAGATTATTTAAAGAGCAGTGAAACTACAAGTTTATTTATTTTGTTTTAAGAGAAATAGTAACAGACTAATTATAATAATATAAAGAGAATTATTGTTTGAGTATACCGTGGTTTTTGATAAAATTATAAATACTTTATCTGTCAAAATCGAGAAAGATGCACAAGAATAGACCCGAATAACAAAAATATTCTTCTATTTATAAAAAATGTCATTCTAAATATATAGTATCTGTTTTTCCAAAAACATTTTCAATTATGATTAAGTAAAAGATAAAATTCCTACTGAATTAACGAGTAATACTTCTCCACTCCAGAACTATATTATACATGCTGATATATTTTTAATATGGCATCGCATAGGTAATACTTAACTTATTGATCATGGAACATTTCTTTTAAATCCTTATGGCATGATAATTAAAAGTTAAATAAACTTATGAAATGCCATATGGAAACAGTTGTGAATCACCTTCTATAGGTACATCAGAACAGTCTGAACTTTTTTTATTCAAAACTTTCATTTAATATTCGAAAAAACACATTGTTTCAAAAAGGTCGTATTTTTTAAATAAATAATTGACTAACTTTTTATAAAAATTTATTGCTTATGAGAATACATAGTATAATTACTACCAAACTAACAAGCTTAGGATGGACTAAAAAATCTATAGATTTCTAGATTGATAGAAGTTTTCAGAACATGATAAATAAATTATTTTATTTGGGTACCTATAATAGTTCTGTATGTTTTTATTTTTTTCGTCAGGTAATATGTGATTGTGTTTACAAAAAAAAACAACAAGCAATTATTTTATATACAAGATTTCGTTGGCAGATTTGTATGCAGAATTTTATTTCCTACTGTAACATAATTAAATTAAATTATTGAAGCCTCTTTTTCCAAAGTAAAATTAAATTTAATAAATTAGACAAATTAAATAAATAAATTCAAAGTATATTTTTCCTTGTCAATGTGTGCCGTCACCAATCTCGGTTACAAATACACCCATTCTGTTCTATTCCAGCATGTAACAGTCAAACAATGCATGTATGTAGCCCACGGTGAAATTCCTTTGGTTCGGTAATTGAATTCTGTGCGCCCCACCCAATTCTTGTACGGACGCCGCTGGTTGCCACACTATCTCGTTTGCATACACTTATATACCCGAACATCACATGTCGCATTGTCGGGCCATTGATCGGTTTCGGATTACCCGAAAATTACCAAGGGGAGCGGAGAGAATAGACTTCGAATTGGTTCATTTGTTTAGCTTTAACAGCAGTTTCGATGGAAATAAATGTTCAGTTTTTATTCTTTGTCAAATATGTCGAAATTTATAAAAATATTGTAACTGGAAAGTATTTAGAACTATACTCTGTTCCAGGAGACCTTTCATTAAAGGGACACAAGTTTATGTTGTTTCGAGCGTCGTGATTGGTTTGTCAAGCACGTGCTAAAGTTTTTAACCAATCGTAGCTTATGCATACGTCAGAGAACCAATCAGGATATACGTAACCACGTGGCCATGTGTCCCTTTAATGAAAAGTCTCGTGGAATATAGTATAAGTATATTTATGTCTCTAATTAGGTAGGTACTATTCTAATAATAGTAATTAATAATCGAGTCACAAGCTAAGTTTGATGCACATGTAAAATTTAGTTACGAGACTGTGTATGTGTACTTCGTTTTCTTCGATTATGAATTTAAATTTCTATTCTAATATATTTTCTATTTTATTATACACAGGCAACACGTAAGAGGTTACTTCACGTTCCGATCTGTCACTTACATATACACACATTTGTAAAGAGTTTCACATAATTTTAACTGAAATCTAAACCATTTTCAAAAATGCATGTAAACTTAGTAAATGTGTACCCGACTAAATTCGAACTTGTCTTGTCAGAACCACAATTGGCCAAATAATACATTCGGATATCCATTACACGTAGCGGAAGCAAAATATTAGATCTAATTTTCTTTTAAATCTGGGGTTTAGACGCTTATGTTAGAGATTGTGAAATAAATAAACTGATAAAAATAAGCTTTGCTTAGATAGTTAGATTGTCTTCTAACTCGTGGATTGTCGTGTAAAACCAATTGAGTCTGATAAGTTAAGTTTCTTCTTATTCTTCTGGCTTTTAAACAAACAAATCTACCCGGAGTTTCCCTATTTCCGCGTACTTTAAATTGCAAAAAAGTTGTAAAAAACTTCTCAAATTCAGCGTAAGGGAGTTAGAGTTCTATTTCCAGCTCCGCCGAAAGTTTGTTGTTATTTGTGGAGAAATCAATCTTACTAAATTGAAGTTTAATGCTTTTTGGAAAGTATTAATAATTCTAAAAGTAAACATTTAGTTCTGGGAATTGCAAACAAACAAGTTGTTATTGAAAGTAGTAATTAAAATATGAGCATGTGATGATGTTATTAAGTTTTATTCAACAGATAGCCCATTATAATAATTATTAACTAGTAGCATTTATTATAGTGACAGTTAAAGATTTATCTTTTATTTCATTGATAGTGATTTTATTATTAGCACTTTGAAACAAATAAAATAAATCACAGAAAGAAAATACAATAATGATTTCACGCCTTATTCCAACTTGAGTGTAGCAACTTCACACACTGTAAATCATCGGTATAGATACATATTTTATCATGTGTGCGGTTAATAATTGTCAACACACGGCACCTTATAATTTTTAAAGAGGACAATACATTTTCTATTCACATTTCAAAGGTTATGTTCGTAATATTTTTCCTCAACAATTGTACCAGTTCCCATAACATATTTTTCAAAACAATAAATTTAAATACAATCCTGTACTTATGAATAAACACTTTAAAACATACTAAGTCATGTTCCTAATTCTCAAGTTGTAGTTCTTAACTCATAAGATACAACACTCTATGTTGGGTAGGGCGCGATTTAAAATAATATTTAATATTTATGAGATTGTTAGAGCAACTAAACTTCTTCTTCTTCTTCTTGCTAGCTCGTAATGCATCCTCACTACCACATTCACACGTTCTCGACGAGTTGGCTAATGTGTTTTCAGTATTTCATACATTTATCATTTGTAATTATCGGTTTTTTGCTTAACTCTGAGATGAAGTTGTTGAATATTCATTGCTGATGCGACTTTATATCGTACTTAACATGATGGAGAACTGTTCTAAGTGCGTGGAATTAAGTTTATGGTAGGAGAACATGAACTTGATAAGTTATTTCAGTAGAAATCGGGAAGCTAAGATTGAAATATTATAAAGAAAGTTTGCCAACTTGCACTTATATGGGCATTTAGATCAGAAGTAAACAGTAGACAACTGTAGTTTTAAAGCGGAACTTAAAAATTAGTTAATATACGAGGCATCCGGTTGTATTTTCACTTCCCATTTAAATATAAAGTTCTGCTTTTGCATTTCTTATTTGTTTGACAAGTAAAAAATGTCTCTTGAAAATTATAGAACAAATAAATAGGATATTATTCAACAAGAAGTTTAACAATAGTAATTACCTATAGCATAAATTTGAAACGACAGCTAGAAAATATTTTATTTTTAAGAATAATTGTATTTTATATAGGTAGGTAGGTTAGTTAGGTAGCATTGGACTATTATGCTATTGTGAAGGAAAAGTTTTTTTGGTAAAAAACAATTTTGCAAGTATCAGTATGGCCATAATACTAAGTTAAGTATTTTATTATTACAATCACTATAAAGCAGGGATCCGAATCTCACAAAATATCGGTTCGCGGTTCAATGTGCTTGTGTGCTTAAAAGGGTTCGATTTTTTCCGGTTTACATATTTTTTTCTTCAAATAAACCGGTAACCTGTTTTCAAGAAAGCGGTTCAAGTTCCGGTTTTGGGTCAATAATTCATTAATTAACAATCAATTTAAAAAAAAATTCATTCCTGTTTTGGAATTAAATGTAAAAAATTATATTCGAACAAAATTAGACTTACTTAACTAATGAACAATTTCCCGAAAAATTTAACAATATTTTAACGAAAAACCATCGTTCGGCTCCGGTTGGGTTTACCAACTTATTTTTTTACGGTTCAGCTTTCGTTTCTGGTTCACTAAAATAGCTGTGGTTGTGGTTCGTTTCAGCTTTCGGTTCGGTTCGAGTTCCTGCTATTAAGTATTACTGAACTGACAATCATCAAGAAAAAATGTATTAGTTACTATTAGATATATAAAATAATGACTACATTTTTACTGAAAAAGTAAAAAGATTTAACAATTAATCGCAATGGGTCGAATTCAGCACTCTTCTCTAAGCTAATGAAGCTTCACTAAAAATAACAAACAAAGACAAACGCATGTTTCTATCTGTAAATAAAATAGAGATAAAAGATGTTTCCAAGGTAATTAGAGAGCTTCATTAGCTTAAAGAAGAGTGCTGAATTCGACCCAAAGTCTGTAAACTGTTGGTAGAATTTTACAGTGCTCAAAGTGGGAAAAATGCGATTACTTTTCATCAGCTATAATTACAGCATCCGCGCCATTGTGTTTGACATATAAGTAGCTCAACTCTGCAGAAAAAGACAGATTCTGATTAAAAGATGTCGGTCTTCAGAACATATTTCCTTCTCTAAGCGGATTACCGCTAGAAAGATCTCTTTATGTCCACTGCGTTATGATGAAGTAAGTTAGGTGAGTGGGTAGGGTTCTCGGTCCCCCTATGAAATTATTGTTTCTTGATTGTGATTGGACCAAATAGAAATCCGTTTTTAATTTGGACACGTACAACGCACTGAAGAAATTGCGGATTTAACGGATGAATCAGAAGGATTTAAACCACAAACGAGATTTTGGTTATGTTTTGACAGTTTGGAAATACCAATGATAAAATAATAACAAATGGGTTGGCATTAATCTTCGGAACCCTACTGGGGAACAAGAATTTCACTCTAAACAACAGATGTTGTCATTAGGTTTAATTTTTCCAAATTTACGTGGATTCAATAAGTCTGCTAAGTGCAAAAAATTTGAAAATATCTGGAAAAGCTTTCTTTAATTTTAAACAACTTTAATGTACCCACAGATTACTGATAGTGTTAATCTATGTCACCTATTATTGTACCATAACTTCATATCTAAAAGGGTTTGTGACAATCAAAATTATAGTAAATAATATTTTGATTTATTTTTTTAATAGATTTTTCTATAAAATTTAATGCTAAAACCTTCGCCGTCCTAAAATAATTTACAATCTTTGATTCCTAATATTGGGTCACCGGTGACCCAAATTAAATTATTTATTTTACATTATTTCGTCAAAATAATAACAAATGTAAAGTAAATTAATTTTATTTCATGTTTTTTTAACATGACTTTATACAAAATTAAGAGTACAATAAACAAATAAACGAGAATTTATTTATTTTATAATAATTGAAAAAAATAAGCAAAAGTACTTATAACATATTATTATATAATATATTATTATAACACTACACATGCAGTTCTAAAATTATAAAAAAATAGTTAGAATAAGGTTTTTTTTCTTAAATTGTTACTTATTTATAACTTTAACTTTTTTCCCCACCCTTCATCTCATGAACAATACCATTGGTCTGTACGTAAGAATAGTTCATAACTTTTAAAAATAAGTTGATATTTGTAATTTTTTTAATGTAAAATGTCCATTAACATGTTTTAGGAGAATTCACGAGAGGAAATTAAATTTAAAAAATTATTATCAGAGTTATTTAGTAAAAACATGATCTTGGGTCACCGGTGACCCTATTTTAGGACGGCAAAGGTTTGATCAATTTTGAAAGATGCATCATGCTGAGAATGTGTAAGTTATTGTTTTGCTGGGTCGTGCTGATCATTTTTTATGGAAATAGTGTGATATAATAATAGAAAATGTACAATAATTTTTCTTTCCGGTTTTTTTTAAATAAAATAGTATGACCAATACAAAAAATGGGTGTGAACAGTGCACTCCGTTACTTGAAAAATAATATAATTCTACACTTCTTCTAAACTGTACAAATAATTTTTTGCACAGTGTTTGTAAACTGTAAAAAGATTACAAAAAACAATAGCTTTACGTGCTATTGACAGTTTTAAAATGTCAACTTTTTATATGATTTGTTGCAAAATAGTAGTTTATGATACATGATACAATATTGGAATATCAGCGTAGCGAGTGTTCTAAAAGTAACAAGTGTAAAAAAGATACTTTACGAACAAGTTTCGTACACTATTTTTTGCAATATTTCAAGTTATTTCCTTATTAAAAATTATTCTGACGAGATTTGTGTTTTAATTAAAATAATCGCAATACATACGGTCACTTTTTCTATGACAAAACAAAAATATCGAAAAATTTCTTATCTCTGTATGTCAAACTGACTGTCAATTTAAGATTTAATAAATTATTTAAGAAAATAATATAAAGCAATACAAATGATTGTGAAGGCGATGTATGTACAGTGTACTCCGGTAGGTACTTGAAAAATAATATAATACTACACTTCTTCTGACAATTTTTTACACAGTTCTTGGAAAATATTTCATTTTTGAACATTTTACAAAAAATAATATCTTTACGTGCTCTTGACAGTTTTAAAGTGTCAACTTTTTATGAAATATTGAAAAAAAATGTTTTTATAATCAGTTCATATATAATAAACGATTCAGTAGTGCCTTTTGAATTTTTTGTACCATGAGATATAGTTTAGTAAAAATTTTATATTATAGGTAGACGAATCCCTTAGCTTTTACTCCTGCCATAGAGGTTGATAGTTTACTTCGATTCTAGAATTTATTAAAGTTTCCTTCACAACTCACATTTTTTAAATTTGAGAAGCAATGCACAGAAGTCAAGTAAAAACCGATATTGATTTGCAGCACGAAATCGCTGCGGTTTGGCGCACATCATAAGATACGGCGTTCCGCGCCATTACAAATGGAATTACGTTTTTTTCATACCACAAGTGCTACTATAAACGACCGAAACAACCATTCCCCACCGATACCAACCCAGCGGTGAGAATTGATTTTGTTTTTTAACAATTGAACATCGCCGTGTAATTGTCTCAGACGAAACAAGCGACGGTTATTGTTTTTCTGGTTGTTGTACTTGTACAAAACGCATTCATTGATTTGTTTTTGAGCTCATTAAAATCTAGTTAATCAGACTGGCTTTGATCTTGTGTCATTTTCAAAGTGTTGGATGGCAAATGTTTATTTTGCATGTTTGGTAAATAATTCAGGTTACTAGCCTATGTCAAGTTATTTTTAGATTTGTATTATTTCTAATTTCTTGAAATATTTCGTGTAATATTTTCCACTAAACAGGCCAATCCATCACTGCTAAGACCACGCGACTTGCGCCATTTCTCTGCACTGCTACTTTCTGTGGATACGTGCTAAGAATTTCAAATTGATGTCGAAATATCAATACGCATAAATCGCTTAATATTCTGCACGGAGAGCAAACCTTTTGGCACGATGTATACATGGAAATTTTATGTAGAACCATGTTAAACATTTCCAAAAACGTGATGGTGGTTTTTATGGAATCACACCTTTTATTAGGAGGAAGAGAATATTTCACACCTTTGACTTACTTTTCTAATAGCTTGTCATTTTGATTTTTCAATAACTCGACATACACATTTCTTTATTTTCGATAGAAATATGTTCTCGTTATTAGTATTTTATTTTTGTATACTTGAACAGAGTTTAAAATTTCAGGGTTAGTTTTTTAAAATATAAATTTTGTTCGTGCAACCAAGCATAAATGCAATTAGCAATAAAGTATAATGCAAGAAAATATTAAAACGACTTCAAATAAACACAATCATTCGAGTGAGTAATTGAATTTCCATGTTAATCTTGACTGGAATATTTAGGCATTATATAGGTCGGGACTTTATCTACGACTATAGTAAATAATTAATTCATTTTCTTTGGTAAATTTGAAAACACAATAATTGTCAGAACCATTGTATTTTTATAATTTATTTGTTGTCTAGCTAAATCTATTATTATTTGATTTGATGGTAGGTAGGTATAGAGTACAAGAAATTTCTATAATGGCGAGATAATTAGCGCAGTGATAAAGTTCTTGCCTTGGATTTGATTATAGAGGTTGTGGGTTCGAATCCAGGTGAGGTGTGAAATTTTCATGGTTTGATTTTATCGGTTTCTACTCTCGTCTCTATTCCCATTTTGGATACAATTAACTCGGGAACCACGAAGTTATTGGGTATCAGCTATTGGATTAACTAGTAATGGGCCATCGACAATTTTTCCAAATGGCAATATTACCACATTGGGAATATTCCCGGAAAGTTGCTTGGAGCTTTATAAGTTGACAAGTTTTGGGTACATTAAAAATGAATATTGCCCAAAATTTAGAAATTTTGCCGGCAATATTTCCAGCAATGTTACCATTGTGCATAATCAATTTGTTAGACCTTGAGTCATTCACACAGGATAAGTAGCAATGTGCCATCGGCAATATTTAGAATGGGCAATATTGCCACTTTGGGAATATTACCGTTTACCGGAAAGTTGTAAAGATTGTAACAGAATTAAAAATGGAAATATTGCCCGAAATTTAGAAATATTGCCGACAATATTACCAGCAATGTTGCCAAAGGTTAAAATATTGTGGCATTTTTAGTTAATCAGTGGGTTTTCTTAACTTTATAAAACTAATCGGTGATCTATAAATTTAAGATTTAATTAAAAATCAAGAAACTAATGTTATTTAATAATAAGCATAAATTGCCCTATATCTCCATTTTTTGGCAATGTTGCCATCAATGTTGCCAGCAATATTGCCTTGATTTTAAATTGCCGTTTAGTTTAATCTCGCCCATTGTCAGTAAACAATTCGAGTAGGTAAAATTTAAAAAAAGTTCTATTGTCAAAAAAAATTAAGAGTAGGTACCTACTCTAATAGTTCCATTAGCCAAAAAGCCACACCAATTAAAAAAATGTTGGTAAAGTACCGAGTGAGTAATATTATATGCCTACAATAATTTAATTGTCATTATGTAAAACAAATTTACAGTACCTAGTAAACAATGATACCACCTACTGAATATTTAATAGTTATATAATTAATTTTCTCATTATAATAGAGTAAGGTGGCTTCAAACACTTGATTATTTTTACAAATTTAATTCCCAATTAAATGTAAAATGGCGGTTTCCCAGCGTAATCGACTCGTAATATTTATGAAGTGGTAGCAGCTGACCACGACTTCCCCAGTCGTTTCACCCTACCCTTGAGTCTGTCGTAACCGTAAGTCCTTGGTTGCCGGTTCATTTCGCATTCTGCACAGCATAGCGTGCCGTAACGTAGCGTAACAGCGCGTGGCCCTTAACTAACCCTTTACGAGGGAACCGCCAAGGCCTAAAACCAGAGACAGATGCCCAGGAAGTGCTACACTACAGACAGAGATGTTGCAAATTGGGCAGTGTATGATAAGGAGGTGCATTGCTTTACATATTATTTGGAAGATTAAGATAAAGAGGGTATCAAAATTCGCTGTGTGAACAAAAACGGAATTTTTTGCTTGCACTTGACTTTAATCCTAAACCATACAAAACAAAGTTATTAGAAACTAAAAATTTATTTTTACGGTGATTGTCCAGGTTTGTAAGTTACATTAATTACGTTTGCGGTTTCAGTTCAGTAATGCTTAAAAATGCTCACTATACCTTGTCCATTATAGTTAAGGGTGCCGTATCCGTAACAAAATATTACGTGTTTTTAGAGGTGTAGTAGTTTCTGCCTTATTCATTGCATATTTTTATTTTGGAGGCAAACAGGTACCTACTAAATGTTTGTAAATGAATCTAGGTTTATGCATAGCTAGGATGCTGAAATTTTTTGAAAAAAATTAATGAAAAGGTCTATTTTTAGCTATTTTGCGTTTCTATGATTATATGACAAACGCAAAGTTGAACTACGTGGAGACGATACTCTTAAAAAAATGGCTGATGGCAGTGATGGCACTGCGAATGCAGTCCGTTTTACACTCACACATTCTAGTTCAGAACTTGGGACGAACTTAAAGAAGGTTATCTTGTAAATGTAAGCTGTCATCTATAGAGAAATCCAGAATGACGTCATAGTCAGGGGGCAACCTACTATTCCAACCTTACTTTTGCATATTTTTTATTAAATTTGGGACAATTTCTGTCAGAACGTAATTTATATAATGTTTTCATGATACAAAATACCTATGAAACTGCATATAAAATTATATTATATTTAAAGTTAATATAAAACATCATTTTGACATCTGCCCCCTGATAAAGTCACGTGTTATGGATTCTTCTATAGAATAAAGGAACACACCTGATTTACTATTTTCAGGTTATGAACACTTGAAAGAACAAACGGAAATAAAAACGCTGATATAAATCCACCCCCGTCTCGACCAATCAGATTCAAGGATATCATAACCCTATATCTTATCCTACGCTATTATCTAAACTGAAATGAACTATAGTGAACATTTTTAAAGTTACTAAACTTTGAACAATTTGACCATTAAAATGTTCTGTATTACAATTATTGACCAATCGGACTTTCTGTAGCTCAAAGGTAGAGTGCTAGCGGTTTCCAGTTCCATCCCAGCAACCGACAATTAATACCACTGGGTCCGAGTCCGATTGGTTGGTTTCCACTATAATTCTGTAATTGGAAGTTAACCCTGTTGAATTGTTATCATCTCGAAAAAATATATTTTTGACAGCAATTACTTTAAATTTACCCTATAAAATGATTTAAGTTTTAAATTAAACTTAAGCCTGTTTTATATTATACTTTTTTCGTCTAGACCTATAGACTCTAGTTCAAGATTCATCCGAGAAGTTCAGAAGTTCCTAGCCATTTCTAGTATAATGTAAATCAGAAATTCCTATCCGAGTACGGTTCGATTTCCATACTTTTTTCTAGTATAGTAATATACGCTCGGCTTTATTTTTCTATTCGAGATTCATACTAGATTTGTCTATACGCATGCGAGGTTCAATCTGGAGTCATTTTGACCAACCTTTAAAAGTTTTGATATTTTATTTTGATTTGTTCACGTTGACGTTTATGAGTTTTGCACTTGTACGTGTTCAAGTTGTGTTAATATTTTTTCCATTATAAATTCTAATCTCAAATCTTAAGTTGTCACTTGTCAGAATAAGTAATAATATTATTTATTATTTTGAAGTTGCCTAACTTGGACGTTGAACCATTTCGGAAAAAATCGAAGAATTCCGATTGTATATACGAATAGTTTGGAAATAAAGTATGAAACTCGAAGGAATTTCGGATGGAAATCAAACAAGAAAACTAGCATGAATCAAAAAAAGTATATTGTAAAACAGGCTTCATGTATAGGTTCTCGTAATAAAGTATAGTATATTCTGCTCGGCTGCCAATAGCAATAACTCACTCAAATGATAATGACATCGCCAGGTCAAGTAGTATGTAGTGATTAACTAGCATGCTTGTTAAGTTCTCACTTACTTATTTAAAAAAACTAGAACTCTCTCCTACGGCTCGTGTAATAATTTCACATTCTCGTGTATAAGTCCCAACATTATTATTCAGGGCAGTTTTGGTATAAATTCAACTTAAATTTAGTATGAACAGATAATTAAACTTTCCGTACTTCATCCCCGCATTGAATCTCTCGTCCACCATTTTGTTTGGAAATGTAATTTCCTATACTCTTGAGATAAAACGTCAAAATGCACCTGTCAATGTATCCGGCACATTTCCAATTAAATTCCTAACTATTCCCAGAGAACAATACCCCGATAAGGCACTGACACTCACCGCAACAGCTACAGTGGCGCCGCCACCGACGTCGAGCGGTGACAGCCGGCACCAGCAGCGGAAATTACGCACGATTTACCCCCCGCCACGCAGATAGCCAAGGAGATCTAATTAATTTGTGACGATGTGACGGTTTCGCGAACGGGAAAACAGATGACATGGAGATGTCATGTCATATGCAGTGTGACACAACTCGAGCGTGACAATATGCGTGACATGATGCAGATGCTGAATTGTTAAATGTTGCTAAATAAGGGAATTTTACACCCTATAGTATTTCTACTGACTTTCATACGTACATAACCTAAACTGAAAATAAAAAACTGATATCTATTAGCATATTATAAAATTAGTTCACCAATATGTTCATTGTCTATCAAATAAACCACCTATTTAAAAAAATATATTTTTTAAATAAGTAGGTTTTTCTTTTAGTTGGTGATAATTTTTCGATTTCGATCTATTAAGCCCTATTCACATATGGATTCTTTGATGATTCTTTCATGCATCTGAATCCTGAAAAAAAGAATCGCCTGTCAAAAATCTTCAACTTGAAAAAGAAGAATTTGTAATTCATTCACAGCTTCAAACCAGTGATGTTTTTTCCAAGATTCAGAAGCATGAAAGAATCCTCATAGAATCCATGTGTGAATAGAGCTTTATACAGAATGATTCACAACTTCGTGCATATATTTTAATTTTTTCAAAATTCGCGATTTTAGTTTCCAGGTTTGTTAATCAAACAGTTTCGGGTGTCCGTTTTCCAATGGAATATTATTTTACTATTCTTGCCATTACATAATTAAAATAAATTCAATTTTATTCCGTTCATATACATTTTATACAATCAACAATCTAGTGGTTTCAAAAATGTGCTTCTTGAGAAAACTGCCCTTAAATTTACGAATTAAAAAAATTCTTTTTGTTCCATGATCAGTAAGTTGGTTACTATATTTATTTATTTATTTATATAATACTCATACCATTGAAATATATACACTAAATTGTGAATCAGCCTGTATATAGGTACTGTAGTTAAACGGTTAAAATCAAAATCAAACTTCATCAAGGTAGCAAAACTATGATAGCAAAACAAAAAAAAATTAGGCCTATATTTTATTACTATTTTATTGCTATTTAATT
The DNA here is from genome assembly GCA_947534325.1 of Agonum fuliginosum. NCBI lineage: Eukaryota > Metazoa > Arthropoda > Insecta > Coleoptera > Carabidae > Agonum > Agonum fuliginosum. The sequence goes on from OX384031.1 coordinate 8,242,652, forward strand.
ACCACATTTAAAAATTTATTACCACAGTAGTTATAAGAATATAAGGGTTTTGCCAGCTTGATATCAAGTTGGCAAAACCATATCGTACAAACACATAAATAATATTGAAAATTACTTTAATATTACAGAAAAATTTATTACTAATTATTTACCACAATAAAAAAAATTATTAACAATATAAAATTGATTTATATTTTTAAAAAGCAAAAGGACTAAATATCCGAGTTTTGGCCAGCTTAAAATCTGCTTTGCTGGAGTTGCATAAAAGTAGTTAAATGTTAAGCAAATCTAAATTATTTTGCTTTTTTATTGCTAATTAATTACCGGATTAAAGATTGAGAGTGTCTAACGCCACACAGCGTGAACCTAGCGAGAACGATTTCTGCTGGACTCAAGAAGGGTTTTGTTAGCATAGATTAGTTTGTCAAAAAACGGATTTCTGTTGGACTCAAGTAGGGTTTTGTTAGCATAGATTAGTTTATGTCAAAAAAACGGATTTCTGTTGGACTCAAGTAGGGTTTTGTTAGCATAGATTAGTTTATGTCAAGAAAATGGAGTTCTGTTGGACTCAAGAAGGGTTTTGTTAGCATAGATTAGTTTATGTCAAAAAACGGATTTCTGTTGGACTCAAGTAGAGTTTTGTTAGCATAGATTAGTTTATGTCAAAAAAAACGGATTTCTGTTGGACTCAAGTAGGGTTTTGTTAGCATAGATTAGTTTATGTCAAGAAAACGGAGTTCTGTTGGACTCAAGAAGGGTTTTGTTAGCATAGATTAGTTTATGTCAAAAAAACGGATTTCTGTTGGACTCAAGTAGGGTTTTGTTAGCATAGATTAGTTTATGTCAAGAAAACGAAGTTCTGTTGGACTCAAGAAGGGTTTTGTTAGCATAGATTAGTTTATGTCAAAAAACGGATTTCTGTTGGACTCAAGTAGGGTTTTGTTAGCATAGATTAGTTTATGTCAAAAAAACGGATTTCTGTTGGACTCAAGTAGGGTTTTGTTAGTATAGATTAGTTTATGTCAAGAAAACGGAATTCTGTTGGACTCAAGAAGGGTTTTGTTAGCATAGATTAGCAATCAAAAAGCAATAAAAAGCAAAATAATTTAGATTTGCTTAACATTCAACTAATTTTATGCAACTCCAGCAAAGCAGATTTTAAGCTGGCCAAAACTCGGATATTTAGTCCTTTTGGTTTTTTTAATATAAATCCATTTTATATTGTTAATAATTTTTTTTTATTTTGGTAATTAATTAGTAATAAATTTTTCTGTAATATTAAAGTAATTTTCAATATTATTTATGTGTTTTTACGATATGGTTTTGCCAGCTTGATATCAAGCTGGCAAAACCCTTATATTCTTATAACTACTGTGGTAATAAATTTTTAAATGTGGTAATTAAATAGCAATAAAATAGTAATAAAATATAGGCCTAATTTTTTTTTGTTTTGCTATCATAGTTTTGCTACCTTGATGGAGCTTCAAAATCATCATGGCGTATCATTTTCATTTGTATTCTTATAACGACTGCATAAAAATTTAATAACAGAACTTAATAATTACAATAATTCTTATTACTTTCAGATTTTATTCTTATTTTATTATTAAATAACAGATTCTTACGTTACGTATACATTGAAATTATTATATATTATGTAGGTATTATTTTTTGCTAGTAATATTTTACATTTAAAGTTTGCAAGCATGTTCTAATTTAGTGTATTTGTTGCAGATTGCAGATTCTTGTCTTGCCGTCTCGTGCAGTTTTATACAGGTTAACCAAACGCGTGTAATATTTCGGGAGTGATTTTAAATTCTCTTAAAATGTGCATATTGAATATCTTGAGTAGTTTTCATTGTAAAGTGAAGTAAAAAGTAAGCAGTGCAGTGTTTATCTTTATTATCTCTAGATATATTCGTTTCATTACGTTAATCGAGTGAAAGTGTTGTTAAAATCATGGACTACTCAGTACTCAATGTTCGAGAAAGATGCAGCATTGGATGGATAGCTTGGAAAATATTCATGAAGTCCAGAATTACAAATAATAAAGGTTATAAATATTTATTTTACATTACTTATGTATATGAGACGTCTTTAAAAATATATTATGATGCAATTATTAACAAATTATTGGTAAGGTTTAAGGTTAGTTCTGTTCTTATTAGCAAATTGTTATTATTATATTTGAACGAATTTAAACAAGCCAGATATATAAGTAAGATCAAGAAAGAAACTTTTAGCTATAGAGTTTGATAATTAAAATGAAGATCAATGATTAGTGCATGACTGGAATAATTTTTACCACTCTAAAGTCGGGTTTATACAGCTCACATCAACAACTAAACTAATACTAAATTAACATTAGCATAAGCGCTAACACTAACAAAAAATAAAGGCGTTTATACAGAAAAAAGCGAAAGGTTTAATATTAATCATAAAAAAACTAATACAGTGTTATAAGTTTACACATCTATTTTTATTTATTACAAATTAATTATACCTAGGTACCCAAAAATGCTAAATTAACCTGCAAAATAAACGTCAAAAACAGTCACCAACTGTGTGCTTGCGTAGAATAATTAAACTAGAAAGATAAAAGTTGGTTATCTTCTTAGTTTAGTTGTTAATTTACTTTCTAATTGTGTGTATACAGTATAAACGGGTACATATAATTGTGTACATTTATCTTTTTAATGTTAGTTTCTAATTTAATTCTTAGTGTAATATGTGCTATATAAACCTGGCATTAATTTAAAGATAAGTAAATCATAGTTCTAATAATTGTTGATGAATCATTTAATTAAAAGTAACCTGTACACCACTGGCAATCAAATTAAAAAATAAGGGTTTGGCAGAAATATATGCGAATGTTATAAAATATAAAAACTCTTCCGTCCTCTGCGAAATTTGAATAAATATGTAAATTTCACATTTTAATTTCAAATACTACTGCAAGGCAATTTATAATAAACCCGTCCTCATGTTACTTACACCAGTGGCGTAGTGCTCGGCGGGGGAAAGGGGCAAAACAACTGCACGAGCACGGGTCGTAAATTAACGAGAGAAACTACGCTAATAGAAATAATGATCATGTGCTGCTTGCTTTGCTACTCTTTCTGCCCGGAGATGTGCAACGTTTTTATTAAATATTTGAACATGTAATTGATACCCAGTCAAGAATAAATCACCGAACAACGTGAAAATTGCTCTATATATTTTCAGAACATATTACAGGGCGATCAAAAAAGATATAGGGAGATAAACTCACCAGAACTTTTATATTATGGTGCAGAATTTTTAGAATACACCAGGTGTAATTGAAATATGTAATGGATTAGGGAATACAAAGTTATTTTTTAAATTTTACGGCTGTTGATTCCTAATTAATTAGACAAAAAGTACAAAAAATAATCAATAGTTTTGCTGCAGACAACTAAATTAAAAAAATACATTATGAAATTAAATTGAGAAAGTAGACGAAATTGTTTCCTATACAATCGTTTTATGCAACCAAATTAACAAACTGAACTATCATCAATAGTTGTTGTTCTATCAACTTCTTAGTTTAATTTCTTAATTTTATAATTTAGCTGCTGCATAAACCCACCATTATATTCCAAGTTCTATTAATTTAATCAAACAAATTTGACAAAAGTAACAAATATTTTCTTAAAAAAGTATTTGAGCTCATAATATTTTGGTCGGGATTATTATTCTGTTAATTAAAAACGTCAATATATTCTAAAACATATATTTACTTAAGAAATAACGCTTGTATACGCATAAATAAAATGTTGATAAACGTTATAAAACAAGTACCTACCTACGTAATTTGGTAAAATTATTCTGTCCATTAAACGTCAATTTTTAATTACATTTGCTTGAAAAAATAATTTGTCATGTTTACAAAAATTAAATTGATAAAAAATTATGTAGGAATAAGTAGGTATTTTGCTTCTGACTAAATTATTTGTTTTTCAAGAAGCTCTAAATGACTCAAAATAGTTATATTATATATTTTAATAATAATATTTTAATAATTACTTGAGATTGTATGTTTGGCTTAATTTGAGCGATGATTACAATCAGAATTAAAAACTACATTTCACAATAAAATAGTTTGTTCTTTATTTTATTTGTGCACGATAAGTTATAAATGAAAACTAGGTAATTAGTTTGTGAAGAAATTTCAGATTAAGATTTTATTCTGAATAATTTGTTAATAATTCTGAATAATTGTTATTTTATCTACGAACATTGAATAATACATTCAATATGCAAGTAAATTTGGTAAGACAAACCTCCCCATACGACACAATTGTATTATGAATTCAACATTCAACACTATTGTATTATGAGTCCATTATTCAACACAACTTGCATCTGTCATCACACCAAAATGTGAGGTTAGGTTAATGTTTTAATGCATACAAATTTGTAAAGAAATTTTTTATTTAGTTGATAAAACATCGTATTTGCTCGTGCATAAACTTGCATCCTCTTGAATTATAGCGTACATTATGTGCTCGTTAAAGAATACCTACCTAGTATAAAATTGTCAAAGTTATATAGGCAAATTAATTATCAGCCTCAAACACTTTATAAGAAGATAGATATCTTTAATTTAAATATAAAATAAAAACAACAATGATCTGTTTTCGATTTAGTTTCTCTCTTGTTCGTTGTACAATTTATTTGTCTTATTTCTCATTTAACTACCTCTAAAATATTTCAAAAAACAAACGTGCGAGATAACGTAACCTAATTGACATTTACAACAGAAATAAAAATTGTAAGTCAGTGATGTGGGTGTATTGAACGGGATTCTTAAAGGCGACATCGTTATTTATCCAGTGTAATGTTATCTACGCGTCCTACGAGCAACTTATACAGTTCTACATCGCGAACAGAATATCAGAAGTTATCTGGATGGCAGTTCTGCCACCTTGGAACAGCTACAAGTCCCGAGGAACGAGATATTGGCATGCGAGGAGAACGTGGGTGGATAACAAAACTAGAATGAGAGATCTAGAATGTGACACTAAGGAAACGTACACTGCAATATAATTGAGAGAGATATTGAATCTATAAGAAAATACAATTCTATTGTCAGTTAGCTAATTCATTTTTCTATAACCTTATTAGAAATCTAGGTGTATAGGTACAAAATCATGATTTACAATAATTAAATTAATTGATTTTTCAATTTAATTCAAATTAATAATGTTTATTAGGTTGTATGTAACTAAAATGTACAAGGTGTTACAAAAAATAAAAATTTTGAATTAGCACTATTAAAATAAAAATGATTTAGATATTTTTAAATAGGTAATGATTAAATAATATTTATAAAAGACTTCTTGTCGTTCCAAGTGGGAAGAGGTTCAACACCAGAAAATACAATTCTACAATTTTCACACACAGGACAATGCAAGCACAAGAAGATTCAAATCTAGAAAATATATTATGCGTATAATAAAATATGTACATCAAAATATTCATTTACAGGAAAATTCAAATCTAGAATTTTAGATGTGGCATAAATGCAAACATAGGAAAATACAAATCTAGAATTTTAGATGTGGCATAAATGCAAACATAGGAAAATACAAATCTAGAATACTAGTTTGCGGGTAGCCATTCAACATCAGAAAATAAAATTCTAGAATTTTCATACTCAGGAAAATGAATGCACATGAAGATACAAATCTAGAAAATTATACGTACCTACTTAATAATATACATACATCAAAAGATTCATTCACAGGAAAATTCAAATCTGGAATTTTAGATGCGGCATAAATGCAAACACAGGAAGATGCACACATAGGAAGATGCAAATCTAAACAAGTTATAATCAAAACCGAGTATGTGGGACTCGAAAATAGTATTGGTTTGTTCAGTTCAACCTAATTTATTCCATTGTGTTATTGTGAAGAGACAAACTAGTTTTTTGAATTTGCGTCTTCTGGTATTTTCATTTTCCTATGTTTGTATTTACGTCGAATCTAAAATTCTACATTTGAATTTTCCTGTAAATGAATCCTCTTGTGCTTGCATTTTCCTGTGTATGAAAATTCTAGAATTTTATTTTCTGGTGTTGAATGTGTACCTGTCCTAAGTGATATAAACATGTTCATTTAAACCTATACCATAATCTTAAAAATTCCCTTTTGATTGAGAATCAGGATATCGAATAATGTATACCCTCTACCCTCCCTCAAAGTTTGTATCTCTTTTTGAACATTCTGTATTACATATTTTTATATTATTCTTGATTTAAATCAATATTAATTTAGCAATATGGTTTAAAAGTTCTGATCACTAAAATCTCGAGAAAATATACAGAGACAGGGAAGTAGAAATAATAGTAGTACAAACTTTTATGAAAGTATATTCATATTTCTAGTAAGCAAATCCGTTGACATCTGACCCTACGCATTTTTCACAACTCCTAATATTCCCTGGATGTGCAGTTACTAATTTCATCTTCCATATTAGCGGAGAATGCACTCCGGTGCATGACAATTATTACAAGTGAAACTACAAATTTCATATTCTCTATTTGACGCGTTGGCTGTGTGTGGTATGTTGTATGTTCCACGTTCACATTGCGTACCTTTCGCGTCTCGTTACGGTTGTCATTAATCATTATGTGATTAAAGTCGCGGTCTCGATACTGAACAGACTGTCAAAACGCCATGAATGTGACACTCATGCCACGTATAATGTGCCAATCGATAAAAATATCCCAACCCCGCAAAGTGAATACAGCACTGCCAAAGAATTTGCAACGCAGTGGAGTTTATTCCTACTACTTTGTTTTTGTTACATTTTATATTATTTTTAGTTTTAACTTTGAATATAATAATATAGTCAAATGAACAGTTGACTATTGCTATTGCTATGTTATTCAACAGGCATTTAACAATGGCTATAAATTACTTATCGTCGTTGATACTGCAATAAGTCGTATGTCAAAAAATTACAATTTAGGCTTATGGCAACGTAATAATCAGAATAACTATATCTGGCTTACTGCTCGTTACTGTAAAAGGTTGTATGTGTTAGACCAATAAGAAAGGCAGAAAGTCAATAATACCAATATCGAAGACATATATGAATATGTATACAACAATTTGTCGTACCTATGTCTTGAAAACATATATTTGACATACGACATATTGCAGTATCAACGACGTTATGAGAATAAATAGTAAATTATTCAATGAGAGTTTAATGAGTTAGTCAAGATCAAGAAAATGAAATTTTATTACACGAGCCGAAGGCGAGTCCAGTAATCGTCCAAGTATGGTAAAGATACTTAAGTAGAAAACTATACTTATCTACGACTATATTGAATAATTAATTTAATTTAAAATGACAGTTCTCAGAATTCTATACTTTTCAAAAATCATATCATGTATGATCAAACCTGTATGACAACTAATAGAAGGGCTGCTATTTCCGTCACGTCATACCGAATCAGACGAAACCGTTTGGTACTCCAAATAATTTATATAATTTTTCATATTATTGTATAATTATGCCATCCAGTACGAGAGATTTTCGTCACATACGACAATTTTCACCATACATAATACAAATATTACAGGTGTGACATGGCTATTATGTTACCTAGAAAAATAATATATTGTTCGGAAATGTTATAGGTAGTGTAGGAGCCAGTTATATGTTATATGAACCAATGGAGCTAATATAAGAAGTTTATTTGGTCTAAAAGGGCATGAGGACTCATGAGGGTGGTATTAGATTCTTTATTTAGTTCAGTTCAATCAGAGTTTGTACTAAAACCAAGTATGGGGGACTCAAGAAGGGTATAGGCTATAAGATTCTTTCTTAGTTCAGTTCAATCAAAGTTTCTACCAAAACCGAGTAGTATAGTTCAGTTTTATTAGTTTTTTCCAAACCGCGTTGAATTTTCTTGCTTTTAATTTTCTGCGATGAATTTTCCTGCAAGGAATTTTCTTTACGATGAATTTTCCGCGACCCCTTATTTAAATTGTTACACAATTTTTCTAAAATTAGCAATACGTACAAATTTTTATTGAATCGCAAAGAAAAAACTATTCTTGAAATAGATAAGTTAAACCATGCATGCAACTATTTTTATATTTTTGAAAGAATGCGGTTCCTTTCCGATGCACCAATGTTTATTTTAACCTCTTGGATTTATTTTTAACCATCTACAAATTATTCTATCTGAAAACCAGTTTTTTGTGTCTCAAAAATATTCAAATCTGCTATTGAATTATGAGTCTTATCACAGGTCAAAGTGTGAAATCACAACCCAACTTGACCTTTAACAGGGTCACGACCCGTCCCTAAAGCCCTCTGTTGCATTATACGAAATGTAAATTTACACAAGTACCTTAAGAAAATCTCAAACAATGAAAATTTATCGCTTAAACGATCTCGACAGATCCAATGAAACAATGTATTGGTTAATTAAACCTGTATTATGGAAAATTTTATAATATATTCAACATCCTAAATCATTAAAAGCGTTGGGGAAAAATAAATTCCGGAATCTAAAATTAAAATTTCGGTTATTTAGTTAAAAAATGCATCAAATATCTAAATTTCAAATGAATTAAACCCATGGAAATATCGTTTAAGGAGTGAATAAATTCTCGAATAAAATTAATGAATTATAAAAACAGATGTGGGATTGAAACTTTAGACCTCTAGAAAACCACCGCCGATGTTACGACTGGTTAAAAAAGATGACACGTCGTTTTTCAAATAATTTTAAAACTGTCGTTTGGAATAAAAACTTGTAGCGTTGTGACAGTCTCAAGTGAGAAAACAAAACACTAAATAAACATTTGTTTTGCCCCCTACAAACAACAAAAAGATAAAAGATTCAATCTTTTATAGGAAAAAAACTGAAGCACTTGAAGTTCTTAACAGAACGGGAAGTTAAAGACTATTTTTACCTAAACGAAATTTTGACATCTCATGAAATGATACCTAATTTTTAACCTAAAATTTTGTACTCAAGACAAAAATATATTTAAAGAAAATAGAAAATTATTATAGTTGAAGAGAATGTTGGCCACTTGATCGACATTAGATTTGCTAATAGATTATTTATAAATTATTATATATTATACTCATCTTAACCTTAGTTATCAAGTTTTTTTACCCATTAAGTGTTCTGTACTATATTTAATTTAAATAAATCAAGTATTTCGTTGTGCAATAGAACAATGCTGCTCTATTTACTTTCGTATTTTTAGTAAGCTCTATTTACCTAATTTTAAAATAGCTTTGCTTATTTTACCAATGCGTATTAGAAGAACAGTTTTAAACACCTTGTGCGTGTAGTTTCCTGCTAGAAATTAATTTGTAGTTTTATCTGATTTTTATTTTTTTATTTTTAAATAAATTAATATTTAAATCATTATCATTATAGTTTATTAAAACAAAAATACTACTTTTAACGGCATATAAGTAGGTATTATACAACTTACTGATCAAGGAACAGAAAATATTTGTTTAAATTCGTAAATTTTAGGACAGTTTTCGGAAGGAGCACATTTTTGGAACCATACATTGCATAATGGATATCTTACTGTATAAAATGATTAAAAACTTGAAAATTGTGAATCACATTAAAATAATATAATTATGATGCACAAAGTTGTAAATCACCTTGTAGGCACCTATTTTTAAAAATCTAATAATTTTCACTTTTCATCGTGTCTGATGTATGCCTGAAAAATGCTTATTTATACCCGGTAGTAACATACATATTAGTCTCTCATACTGTGAGTCATCGTTGTTACAGGGTACTCATCGTTCTCAGTGGAGAGTACACCACAGGGCATATTAGCTCTTTAAGAGACCCGTCTACCTCCTAAAATCCGACATAAAATGTATTAACGTTGCGAGTGTTTTGTGGCCAGTAAAAGAATAGTAAAATTTTTTTTCAACAAGGATTTCATACTTCAAGGATCAATTAACAGTTGTGCTTTTTAAAATTTTAATAAAAAAATGTACTTACATAATTATAAATATTCCGAAAAATTCATAAAAATTTGAAATTTATGCAAACTTTACACGGTTATATCTCATGACAGAAATTTATTTATAAAATTTTAAAAAGGTACAGCTGTAGATACATTCTTTTTCTATTAAATATTCATAAAAAATTTATCTTGAAGTCAATAATAAACTAACAACGAAAACACTTTGTCAGTATTTTTCAATTTATCACTGCATAGCTAAGATGCGGCAAAGTAAGAGTTTCGGGCTGGTTTCGGGCAGCTGTAGTAGTGGGTAATAGAAGTAAAATCGGAAGTATTCTAGAGATTCGAAGTTGGCGTAGACGCCGCTTAAGTCTTTACCGAGTACTCTTTATTATAATTGTTTCTGCTTCTATCTGATTACAGCAAGAAACAAACTTTACGAGCAAAAATTACCATTAATGTCCACCATAAAATCGTTTTTACATGTTCCTGTTCATATTAAATTACGACAACTTGCAATATTAATTGCAACACGATCCGCGCAATGTAAGAAACCCACGTCAGTTATTAATAATTATATCTGATTTATAACACCTCTTGTTCGGGTAACACTCACCTCTTCTTTTTTCCACCTCCGAAATATTATAAATTTGGCGCCGTGGGAGGCAACAAGTCTCAAAACTCGAAAAATAAACAGACATATTTATACTGAGACCGGTTAGGTTCTGTAATAAAATTTCACACAATGCAGAAGTGTCTCTTTGTTGAATTTATTCGCAATGATGGGGTATGAAAATACTTGTTTGCGTTTTATTTTAAAATAAAATGATGAAATATACTGTGTCGCGTTTCGGGAAGAGATATCATTTTTATACGCCTACGAAAATATGTCATAAGTTTTCGGTTTATTTCGTAAGTAATTCATTTCTTGGTGAATATGTCACATGCTGCTAACTTTTTTTTCGTATTATGTATATATTGTAAAGTAAAATATTATGACGTGGATGTTGTATTGCAGTTTAACCAAAATCGCCCTATAGTGTTTTACTAACAACAACAACCATGTTTACCCATGAGTTGACGGCTGGTAAACGCACACACGGCACGCGCGGTAACATCTATATTCATAATTCATAATAAGTTTAGTTAAAGGATTGATAATTCTATATTATTTATACATAACAAAATGATAAGATTCATTCATAGACAAAATTCAAATCTGGAATTTTTGATTTGGCATAAATGCAAACACAGGAAGATGTGAATCTAGAAAAGTTATACCTAGTTAAAACCGAGTTTGTGGGTTGTTCATTTAGGTCAGTTCAACCTAATTTATGTATCCTCCTTGTTTTGAAGACCAAACTAATTTTCTAAAATTTTGAACTTACATTTTCCTGTGAATCTTTTAATGCAGGTATTTTACTACATATATTTTTTTTAGATTTGAATCTTCTTGTGTATGCATATTTACCTGTGAGTGTATGAATATTCTAAAATTTTATTTTCTGGTATTGAATGGTATCCGTTGGATTCCAGTATAATAACATGTATCTACCATTTTGTAATTAGGAATTAATCCTGCTAATGGCGATAATGGTTACCATAAAAATAGACAGGATTTAAGTTGTTTTAGACTGATAAGTATAATCCACAAGATATAATATAAACACAGGAATGGACACTCCGTATCTTAGCAATACTGTAGATTTGTGGCATTTTTGTTTACCTGTGTGAGAAAGAAAGATCACTACTGGGCTCGTGCGTTACCATCGTTACCGTTGTTTATCATCATAGATTGCATTAAATGCATGCTCCAAACTGGCCCGTATTTTCTGTCTCTCTAAAAGGTATACAGAAAGGCCACACTTCATCCGCCCTAGTGTCCACTCTTGTCATCGTGGTATAATCATTTGTATTTTCCATTATAAATTTCTAAGATATATTTTATCTATCTATTATCTGTAATCTTTTAAAATAATTTCCCGTTAACTATTTATCATTCATTATCCTGTTTACCCTCTTTTTCTCACACGAATTCCTCGTACAACTTTAAACAAACATGGTCGATTCCTTTTATTTTTCAGTCTCTAATTATTTCTGCACACAGACTGTAGTGCGTTGTGATTCACATGAAAACATTTCGTTCCGATTAACACGAAGTTTATTTTACACCTCGTTGATCAGGGGCAAAGAGACGTAAAGAACCGGGAGATTACTATTGCTATCGTCCGGTCGCAGAGACGAAAATATGCAAAGCGATGGAGGAGAAAACCGCACGTGTGAGTGACAATCAAATTCTGAGAAGTTGGATTAAAATGGCGAAGAATTCAAATACCTTGTAGATCTTAGAACAAGACTATGGAAAAAAATTTGATGGTGTTCTGGGCCACCTTGAAAAATTTCTAATTAAAAATTGCTTATTTAATTTTATGGAATTGGCGATAACATAAAATAAAGATATAGCATTGAATTCCTTCTTAGTAAATTTACTCCTAAATGACTTAGTTTATATGGTTCTGTAATACAAGTTAAATTGTACAAAAATCTCTCTTCTTATGTACCTACTGTTTACTAACAACAATAATAATAATAACTAATTTCTATTGGAATATACCTAACATTGTTTTAAATTTTTAATTTTTTGCTGGTGGCCATTCTACAGGATTTACTACTCCCAATTACAGAATGGCAGATGTTATTATAGTGGAATCCAACAACTTCGACCGATTCATCTTGGTGCAGTCAGAATCTCAATCCGTGCGACGACTTTTCAAATTAAAAGTGGCAACGGAGAGATTCTTTTTGCAACTAGGTCTATATTTAAAGCGATCAAGTTGTCAGCTTGACTGTCCGAGTGCGATTTAATTGTAAGATGTTTTTATAATTTAACGACAATCATACACTGCCGGCTGGGAGATTCGAACCACGGAACTTCGGGTTCACACGTCATCACATGTAGAGAGTTGAGTATTATTCCTAAATACGCGCAGCTACTGCCTCGGCGTCCTTGCTAACTAAACCAACGTTGGCATTTAGTGCTAAAATATCTGTCTACACCAAGCTAGTACCTACTAAAAACTTATTGAAATCGTTGTGTTTATTTCAAAAAGAGCGTATTAAATTTTTGTTACTAAAAACAAACGATGGAAACACTACTAAAATTGCTTTCTTTCACTTGACTGGAATCATAATCATAACTAAAACCAATCATGGAGTTTAGTGCTAAAATATCTGTCTACACCAAGACCAAGCAAGTTCTGAAATTCAGAGCAGAGCTTTAGTGACTTGAAGAAGTTACTGGCACTGTGTAACATCGCCTTAAGTAAAAGTAACCAGTAAAGTAATATGTTTCTTTCTGAGTTTTATTTAACTTCAAGTTGGCGATCGTAGGTGTAATCCTGCGAAGAAATTCGAGTAATAAAATTGCTTAAACAAATTTTATTTATCGCTTCTCGTTTTTATGTCCACGTACGGATGAAACAGTATCTTTATGTGAAAACAAAATATAAAAACGTGTATTTTATATCATGAAATTTAATACTTTGACACTCTTCTCAAAGTAATAGATACAGTGACAGTGTATTTTCATGGCCAACTACTATGAGAAATAAAACGAGATTTGTTCCTTTTATTACTTTGATACAAATATAAATAAGAGCTATTTAAAACAGCAGTGCAGTAAGTTTGTAATGCAGATCATTACGGCAGGTGATATACTTTAATGATGTCATTCATATCTTTCGATATCTCGGATAGATTTTTTGATCTAGTAAGATACCCATGAAATATTCATAAGATAAAACAGCTTTCGCCAGGATAGGATAATAAATTACAGAATTAAACAAAATGGCTGCATGAATTACAAAATAGAAATACTAGTGTATTTTTGTTACTTGATACTTGAGAAGAGAAAATATCTTAAATTCTTGCAATAAAGATTTGTTTACTTATTTCCATAGGTACATGATATCTTAATATTAGTATGTAGGTAGGTAGTTTAACATTTGATACAAAAAGAACAATTACTTTTACTTAACTTTGGTGTGACAGCCTCACCTAGTGCGAGTCATCGATATAAATAATATATTTTATCTATAAGACTATGAAAAGTTTATATTTATGCTTTCAATTGTGAACGTAAAGTTGATTGTTACTGAGGACCAAGCAAAAAATACTTTATTGCGCGTCTCCTATGACAACGCGCGAAAATAAAATAAAATGACAGAATGTACCAATTTTTTTGTTTATTTATTTCGATATTATTGGTATCGTCATGGTTATAAATAAAACATAAATTGGATAAATGTAGATTGAACAAATTGAATACCATTATTTATATAACAAATAACTTCAGTTGTAGATAAAATTATGTGTGTATTACGAGCGTAAAGTGTATTTGTTCCTCTTGCACTATTGCAGGTCGAGCCATGCGCGAGTAACAAAGAGTCACTTTACGCTCTTAATACACAAATAACTATTATCGTGTGTGCGGTTATTAGCCGTCAAATTGCATCAGGTAGGTACTCATGGTTGTTACATGATACTTGTTAGTGGAGAGTACACCGCAGAGGACATTACGCACTAAACTATAAATAAAAATAATGCATATGCTCAGAAGATAGAGAATGCATGGATCTTTAGTTTATTATCAGTTTATCTTGCCAACTTGCTGTCATTCTGGTAATTTAAAAAAATACAAAATCATAAAAAATACAAGATTGTACTTTTAAATGACTACAAGACACAGACTATTTAAAAAATTTATTTACAAATCTAACGTTCAAATATACATAAGTTCAACTTCAACTTACTAAAAATCTAATTTGTTGGATAAAAGAAAAATGTGACATCATGGCACAAATGGGAAAAATTAACTGATGTTCCTTGTTGCGATGCGGTATTTTTTACTTAACTGAGTGATATGATAACTAATAAGTTATCCAGGACTGCTTTAACTCTAATTGTTTTAGTATCAACAGCGTGTCGGATAAACGAACACGAATAGTTCTAGTTTCCAGCTGAACGGAATGAAAGGTATGCGATATGCAGACGACAACTTGTCACCTAATAAAATTGATAGCCTGTAACAAATACAGCGTCAAGATTCTAGAATTGTCTTATAAATAGAACATCCAACCCAAACATCTTACATTCTTAACCTTTCAAATTTGCTTCGTACAACATTCTTATAATTTTTAAACTTTTAATTAATACATCTTCCTTAAGTTTAAGGATTAGAATTCAAGATATACTCTCTCTAAACTATGTAATGAAATAAATTCAAGCTGCTTCTCTTGCAACGTAAATGTAAATGACGAAAGTGTTTAACTTAAAGTGAAGAGTTAAATTCCTCTTGAAGTGTCGGCCCGTGAGTTATGGCTCTGTACGCCACTGGTAGCGAATTAGGACGAGAGAGGAGACATTGTTTAGAAACGACGCTTAGTAGTTGGCAGAAAGCAGTGCCGTAGAGAAAATAAACTTTATAAGGAAAAGCAAAAATTGTTTTTTTAATAATATATTTATGTAGGTATTTTGTAATCTATCAATGTAGGTACAACCTATTAATAGAACATTAAATTAAATACAGTATACAATGCATTCTTAAAACAATCTTTATGAGACATAAAGTTAAACAATACCTACATACCTATACAAATTTTAAAACAGTGTTTTAAATACCTATAGCTACAAAATATAAAGAACTTAATCTTAAAATTCGGTCCGGTTCGCGGTTCACTGTTCTATACCTGGTTCGGTTTTTTTCCGGTTTTCATTTTTCTCCTTAATCAGTAACCGGTTTTTATAAAAGCGGTCCAAGTTCCGGTTTCAGTTCAATGATTTATTAAAGTAACAATCATTTAATTAAAATTTTCATTCCAGTTTTGGAGTCAATAAAAAAAAATCTAAAATAAAATAAAATTAGACTAAACACTAAACTGAAGAAAATACGGTAATTTTTTAAATTTAGTTTAACATTTTACAATAAAAAAATTGGTTAATGATCTACACTACTTGTTGAACGCAATATTGCTGCAATAGAATCAGAATTCACGATTCTGGCTATATTGCTCAAAATAAAAATCAGAAATTTACCATGAGTAAAGACAAGACATTATTTGATCGAAAAATTTATACCATACATTGCTGCTATAACAATTAGAGAAAATATGAATTAATTTATGCATTTTAATATTACAAATTATGACCTTATTAATGCATATTTATTAATTTTGTTTTAAGTAGTCGATTCCTTGCATTGTTCGTAAGAGTTCTAAGAAAATATTTTTTGTCAAAAAATTACACATCTGGCCAAAAAAATAGTAAAAAAATTGACCAAATATACTATTTTTACTAATTTATTACTAAAAGACTATTAAGTATTTCAAAAATGTAATTTCATAGCACTCCAGAGTAATCTTTTATCTATCTATACAAATATAAAATATGAACAGTGTAGGTGTAATAACAAGAGCTCAATTTGTAATATAGCGATGTCACTTTCTCACTATATTTTTGGCACAAGTGTGGCTTTAATGCTTCAAGCAGTTCCGAACTGATCCACAACTATCGGTTCGGCTCCGGTTATGAGTTTATCAAAATAGTTTTGTTTCTACCACACTCAAATGGGTAAAAGATTTGTATTTATATTTCTAAGAACTTTTGTATAGGTACTGCATGCTTATATAAAATTTATGCTACATCCCAAAAAAGGTTAGCACGAACCCCATTAACGTATTATTAATTCTAACACTAGAAAAAGAAAATAGATGCTATGTTTTTAGTTAAAATAAATGATGAATGTATAATCTTCAAAATATAGATTTTGAGATTGTATTGTTATAAATTGGATTAGATGGATAGAACCTCATCCCATACCCTCTCGCTTTGCAGTAAATTTCCTCTGACCTCACTGTGCCTCTGGAGAAGTTTGAGAGTAATTATGTTGCACTTACGATCCTCCATGCGTGTACTGAACACGACGTAAGGGCCTAAGGGCATGGGAGGTCATCGCTAGAGGAATTAAAGCCCTAATGGCACTTGCCACTGAATTACTAACTGCTAATATCCAATTACTCCAAATGTATCAACCCCGTTGCTCTCAAAACACTTACATCCATCTTACACGATGAAAGATTCTTCATTTGTTAAGAAGAAAAATAATAATAATTAAGACTTCCTAATTCACTTCATGCATATTTAACTTACCGAATACTGATCATGGAACAAAAATAATTTTTTGTATTTCGTGTATTTGCAAGGAATACATTTTTTGAATATTCAATGGCATGACAATTAAAAGTATTGTAGTATATTATGCAATGAGTTTAGAATAATAGCTGAAATGAAATTTACGATACGAACCATGGCGAGTGTTGTAATGCATACAAGTGTATTAATAGTCATTATACACTACACATACACTATTTTTTCTATTTCAATGCTTTAATTAAAAAAACTATTCATGAAATTTACTTGGGTGTTTCATAATTAAAAGCTGTACACGAATGAATATCATTTATAAGACAATGCATATTAAATAAGTAAATTAAAGCATGGACGTAAAAAAATTAATCTATATATTCCATTGAGAAACAGTGGTCCAAATTGCGAACTTTGAAAGAATTCTTTCAGTTCCATAGTTGAGTTAGGTATTATGCATACGAAGTTGTGAATCATCCTATATAATAGGTATATTTCCATTAGTTGACTGGTTGTTTCCGCATTCACGGAAAAATATACAGGTTGTTTCATAAGTTCAGAAAAAAATTAAATGGTAGATACTATTTGTCATACTGATTTATGAATCGAAAATACTTTTTCTAAATTCGCAAAATATATTGCACTCTAAATGACGTACACATTTTAGTGCCACTGTTTCAGTTAATATTTTAATATGATTACATTAAATGAACCTAAAGGTATTTCAAATAATCATTTACCTAATGTTGAATAAATAACAAAGTAATTTAATTTCGATGTGGCAATTCAATGTCATTGAGAGTAGGTACAATTATTTAAATTGCGAATTTTGAAAAAATTCTTTGTGATTCATTATCAATATTTCATGTTGTATTTGCCATTTAATTTTTTCCTAAAGTTGCGAAACACCCAGTATATCTATACTGATAAATTAGCGAAACTGTCAAATTCAATTGGGAGAAAAAGCTTGTGATAGATGTATGTATTTGGTATCAAATATACACGGCACGGTAATCGCAGCTAAACATTTTGTGTTTGCCAACAATCAATTAAAATCTAAAATCTCGTTATTGGATTAAACTCTTATGTCACTCAGGCTTACAAAAGTCACCAAATCTTTTGTCTCCACCAAAAACATTTCCTAAGAAATTCTAAAACTCCCAAAATATTATCTCCAATCTCCAGAAGCTCATCTTTCTCGCGTTTCACTGCAAACTGGAACTTATTTCGTCTGTCATAAGAATGCAAATAGTCTGCAAGGCGAATGTTAATCTTCTTATTGTCAGGGGGTGGCACTTTGCGGAGGTGGAGGAGGCGGGCAGGTTAAACCGTTTACCTGAAACGCCTCACGTTCTTAGGAAGTGAAATCCGATTAACTGTGAGTGTTGGTTGTCTCCATTAGTTGCTCGTGTCTTGTCACTCGCTTGACATCTGATGAATACGAGACGACAGCACAAAAACCAGTTAAATGCGAGGTTAAATGCCCTATTATCCGTCTATTACTGAGTTAGCAAATTGGTGCAAAAATACTACAACACTTTTAAGATATTTGTATTTTCTGTAACAGTAAAATTATTCATAATTGGTAAGGAACGAATTTAAAAATGATATTTTAATGAATTATTAAGTCAATATTAATAGTTACTTATGTAACAAAACAGAGTTTTAGAGGACGAGTCTATTTAGGACGAGGAGCAAGTCGAGTCTTAGGAGAGTGTGTATACGTGCATGTTACATACAAAAAAATTAGTTCTTATATGCTCTCCAAATTTGTTTATTATCTATTCGAAATTATTCTATAATATTACTGTAAAATATAATTTTGAAAAACGTGGGTGATGAAACAATGAAAATCAGTGCTTAGGTTACGTTACTTGAAAGGACAGGATCGTCTAAAATATTATTTTACGAACTCAAAACAGTTCGCAAAGTAACGACTTTAGAGAGAATATGTACTAAAAATAAAATTAAGGTACCCGTCCTTGTTTCTTTAAATCTAGGGACTCTAAAAAAGGTATATTTTGAACATATAATTTTAATACAATTTGTCAAAAGTTACCTACAATCCTACAATGTAATTTGTAATTGGACAAAATTTACATTTTAAATTTAATGTCTTTAAAATATACCTAGAGAATTTGAAAGTTTGTTTTGTTTTTCTACTAGGTACATATTTGTATTTATTTAAGTGTTGCAAATTTTATAAAAAGAGATATTTTTGCCTTTTATAAATATCATTTTCGGGTGTAATTTTATTTTTAAATTGCATTTTATACTTTTAATATTTTATTTAAAAGCACAAACATAGATTTAGGTTTATGTCCCATTGTTAATTATATTAATAAAACAAGTGCAATTTGACTTTAATAAGCCAAAATTATTGTAATTTATATTGCCCATTTAAGGGTATATCGACTCCACGTAGATCAATACCGCGTTTGTCCTATATGGTAACGCATAGAAACATTCGCCTAAAATACGTAAAAGCAGTCTAGCAATTTTTAAAACTGCTTAAAACGCACTTTTTCATTAATTTTTAATACGGATTCCAAATATTTTTTCATAACTGGACATAATCCTAGATTAATTCTTTCGCAAACATCTAGTACCTACCTGTTTTTCCTTTAAATTTTTAATTATCAATGAGTAAAGCAGAAACTGTAACACTTCTAAACACGCAATATTTTGTTACGGAGACGGGACCCTTTATGGGAACTTTAGAACTACAACATTTTATATTAAAATATGTCCTTCAACTTGTTGATTGACATAAACATATTCCATTGTTAAAATTCAAACTTTCATTCTTCCAATTAAAACTGATTGGTTTTGGAAATCATGTATGACATATTATGAAAGAGGTGTCACTGTATACAAAAAAAGTGTTAACTGATAAAATCAGAAGCTAAAAATTAGCTTAACATTGTCAAAATATCAACGTAGAAAAATCACTCCAAAATTAAGCAATCAATTATTTTAAATTAATAGTATAAAGTATAATGATAACCCGCACAAAAAATATCTGTTCCATATTCTCTGACAATTAATCACACAGGGTGTGACAGAACTCTGCGCTTGTTTCATTAATCTCGGCAGCCATGATGAATCGGTTACAAACAGATGTGTCTTCACCGAATTAACATCAAAAATCTATTAACGCACGCCCTGAACGAACAAACGAACAATGCCTGAAAAATATGAATCGGGAAACAAAAACGTGTCGCGCGACGCTGACAACTGAAGCACGATAAACAAAAGAAGAGCGTGTGTGGAGCGATGTTTTGTTTCTGCCCACCATAGGCGACTGAAATTGTTCGTTTATCGGGAGATAATTCTGTTGCAGTATTTCACAGAGATTGCTTTACAACTCTAGAATTCTGGATATAGAATGTTGTTTTGTTTTATGGTTATCTGTAAATATAAATGGATTATCTTGTGCTCGTGATACCTGTCAGGATATATTGGTTTTTCTTTTTCGGAGAAAGTTGTAACAGATAATTTTTGACATTTTTAAAGCATTAAGATAAATATTGCTTTAAAGGTTTTTAAATGACAGTTTTACTGTAAATGTCAATATGTATTTATCGACAAAAATTTAGGTAGGAAGTACTTCGAAATACGTTAAATATAAATCAATGTGGCATTAAAGTCCCGTTATGGGGATGTAAGAGTTATTTTAATTTTACATACAGAGTGTTTCACAACTTCAGTTAAAAAGGAGATTATAGTACACGCATGACATGAATCAAAAATAATCTTTTCACAATATAAGATAAGTGATAACTTGTATTACTTTCAGGATATTTCATTTAATAATATTCAAAATACTAGGTAACTGAAACAGTGGTTTTAAAAATATGTACGTAATTTATTTTGCAAATTTTAATCAAAGTATTTTTAATTTTTGATCAGTACTATGTCATTTAGTATCTGCCAATAATTTTGTTTCTGAATTTGTGAAACATCTGTATATACCTAGATAATATGAAATTAAATATATTATTTTGTACATCAAAATTATTATTTGTATGGAAATATTTACACGAGATTATATAATATATAATAATATATGCCGGTCTCTCCACCGCTGACCACAATAAATTCGCCTGAATGTCAGCTATTGTTGTTGCAACCCGTACTCACAATTGTATGTGTTGACATTTTGCTTTAATGTTACAAAAATATAATTTTGCGATTTCATAAAAAAAATAATCTCGGCTGTAAAAATAAGTTTTATTACTCATGTGGATATTTTTGTCGTCTGTCAACTCGAAACATAATGTTCCACATTCGTAATAAAAAATCCTTCTTTACAGCCTAGATATATAAATAACTTATTTTATCTACAACAATAGAATAATGTATTCATTATATACGTGAAAGTAGTATAATAAACCCCTCCATAAGGACACATTATGAAATAATGAATTCATTATTTCACACTGTTAAATAATGAGTACTTTATTCTTCCGAACTGTCAAAATTACTTGGATGAATTGTAAATGTTTTGAGGTTAGGTTAATATGAATATAAAATAATAAATAAGAAATGTTGCTTTTTTAAAAAGTCGTAGATAAAACGTCGTATTTGACTCGCAAATAATGGCTATAATTCACTCGGATGATTTATTAACTCGCCTTCGGCTCGTGAATAAACTTTCATCCTCTTGAATTTTAGCCTACATTATTTGCTCGTTAAATAATATACTATTATACACAATTAGTATTATAATTAAGTATGTCATGTTTTTAATCTGAATATATTATAAAGATGCATTGTTATTGCGGTTTTTTTATACCGAATTTGCTTCCAAGCATTAATTCAAGACAACGTAATCAAGCTCTCATGTTCAACTCATGCCGATTAATACGTTGTTGAAATGCACGCGCAAAAAGTTCTGGAAAGAAATAATGCTTTTGTGATTCCCTGAATCTACTTTTTTCTTGTTATATTGCAAAAAGGATGATTACATTAGTGATAATATAATTTTTTTGGCGTAGCAATTTTATTTCCAATTCAAATTGACACTCATCCCAGAATCACTTCTTTTCCGCGTGATCTGGTCTTCGTCTTTTCGTCTCACATTTCGAAATCAGTTTTTCTTCATCACAATGAGACATTTCTTTCCTGGGTCTTAATGAGCAAAAACGGGAATTAAAATATTCCGCGATGAAAAATGACGTGGTCCAGAGTTGGTAATAATTTTCCCTGCTCATTTGCAGTTTTCTCGCGTTTTCTAATTCATCTTAATTTCCAGCATTTTGCCTGACTTTGTCACTGTCACAGGCTAGCGAGAAATTATCAAACTGCGATTGTAAATTCACATCTTAGAGATAATTGCACGTTTGCTCCGTGTACATCACATGTTACACGATGTAATATTGCAATAATTAGTCCGCAGTCACGTCGGGTAGCAATTAATAACAATTAATAACAATTTACGTGGCGTCCCGACGTAATGTTAGCGTAGCGTCACAGCGTAAGCGTAACCGTAAGCTCCTCATCCTTCTTGTAATATTGCCTTAGTGGGATTAGTTAGTTGGACGTATATTCCAGGCATGCACTTAAGGACTTTTTATTTTATGTTGCTAAGTGTTAATAACTTTGAAACAAAAGCAACGCACTGCAATGCAGCCGCTTGTGTTGCATACTAAGAAGGAGAGTTTTAAACAGTGGTACTTAAACTTTCATGTGCTTTTTGCTTAAATGGACACTGAAATTCCTGCCACGTATTTTAAAAGTTCTAACAAACATTTTTTGTTGCAAAATCATTTTATTTGTGTAGACAGACACAGAGACACAATAATAAATGTGTAGTTTATAACAGTGTTTCACAAAGTTTTCGTCCTTGCTTCGTTTTTTCTAGCAGCAAGAAGTTAGAATGTAAGAGAAGACAAGACTATTCGAAGCAAGAAGATTTATTTTAGGAAGAATAATGATTTCTTGTTTTACACTTTACACCTATACTATATTCTACGAGACCTTTCATTAAAGGGACACACGGCCACGTGGTTTCGTGAATCCTGATTGGCTCTCAAACGTATGCATAACGCTATGATTGGTTTACAATTTTAGCACGTGCTCAAGAAACCAATCACGACGCTCGAAGCAACATAAACTTGTGTTCCTTTAATGAAAGGTCTCGTGGAACAGAGTATAGTTTATTGCTTGCAAAACAGCGATGTATAAAAAAATACCAATGGTAATGCAGATCAAATAAAACCAATTTTCTAGCGAAATTACAATACAATTTCTGTATAATAATTCCATAGAAAAATTAAGAACAGTATATTATACAACGACGCTATAATGGATGCTATTATTCCTGAAGATGAAGTTTATAACACGAACGAACAAAGCGAACGACGGTTATTATCATCTGAAGGAATAATAGCCATTATAGCGAGTTGTATACTGTACTTTACGACTAAATTATAACTTACAAGATTTTAATACCAATATGCAAATTTTTTTACATTTCCAAATGTCAATTCTCTTTATCACCATAGTTACATTTACATCATTAAACATTGTAATGTTTGATAAAAATTATTTGCACGGAGAAGGGAGAAATTAATTTATGCAAAGTAATTTTCTGATTGGTGCAGAGGAGGGAATACTGACTATTATTACCTGGTATTATTCTCGGGATTTATATATGGCATTATGTAGCAAACATCACACATTTAATGTTAATGTTATACATTAGTCGTTGATAATAGTATATTATTCGATGAAAGTGCAAGCAATTATTGTATAAAGGCAAAAGGCAAGCTATGAATAAAAAATAATATCTACACGTGACGCAGTAAAAAATCTAATGTTTAAGTTTCCATTTTCTGGATAAAAAATCTCGATAATACACGCCCATTAAATTTTCAATTCTCCCATAACTAAAATTAATTACTCCACAAAAACAATTATGACATATTTATTGGCTCATTCCCAAACACTCACTCAGAAAGTGGTAATAAAAATGATAAGCTGCAATCTGCGGCGTCTAGCATTCGAAAGATAAAACACTTGGAGTAAAATGGGCGAACTGGCTGGCGGCTAGCGGCGCTATCACTCAAAGAAAGCCGAGTTTGTAGCGCATTTTGACGAAAGCATGATAGCAGCTTTGTTCTTAGACGCGGAGATTTTCTCACGTTGCCCCAGGGATCCTGATGACAAAATGCATCACATTTGTCCCGCAAACCAGAACAAGTCAACGAGATGTAAAACTTTCAAAGAAAGAGTTTTAAGCTGATCACAAAGTTTACCTATAACGTTATTTGATTTGTGTTAGTTACTCTCATAAATCAGGGATGTTATAAAAACAACTTTTTATTTTGAACAAGGCAGTGCTTTTAACTGGTTTAAATAATCAAAAGTGGTTTAACCCCTAAGTACTACGGACGGGTCAGAGTGACCCACCTGATATTTGTTTGATTGCTTATTCTATTGTTCTTTGAGGGTGGGGTTTGTACTTCTAGCTATTCCAGTATTTTCTAGTGCACTATTTAGTAGGAGCCACGGTACAAGACACTGAAGGTAACCCAACTTGGCTTGCAAAAATGACTGCTGAACTGGTCCAGTTTCGTGGTACTGAGGGGTAAAGGGAGTACTCTATATGGCAGTCAACATAGGCCATCAAAAACCCGCGAGAATCGCTGATTAACGTGTAAAGTATAATTTTTATATATATTCTGTAATTTATTATAATATATACAATATTCTATAAGTTCTTGAAGATTTTAAGTAAAATTGCTAATAAAATGTGGCCTATGCGATATGACACCGCCTAGCGGCAACAGGGCGAACTGTAACCTCTTGAGCAGTCATAAAACTAGTGGAAGGGGTATGCAAGTTACCGGGGCCTGGTAGGAGCAAAGCAGTGGTGTGACGTACATTATTGTAGAGTGTATTTCGGGTCAAAATGATCCGTCTATAGATTCTAAAGATTCCCCGAAACGTTAGAATTCTGATTGCAAATATCATGCAGGTTAAACTGCCTATTGAAATACAACCTAATGATCGGATTTCTACATCAAAAAGGAAGCGGTGTTTTTATTTATCACCAAGAGCGACAAGAAAACAGCAACGTTTTGTGGGATATGCAAAATACTAATTTGTTCTACTTGCTCAAAAAAAATTTGCAAAGAGTGTTTTGAGCAATGAAAATCGTTTAAAAACTATGTTAAATCCATTAAATGATAAGAATTAATCTGTGTTGATCATTTTGACCCATAGGGAGTATTTGTGTTTTATTTATTTGTCCGTAGTAGTTTAATTTTTGAAGAGCAAAATTGGAAATAATTTGCAGGTTTTAACACAAAAAAATTTCTTTAAAAATTTTAGAATTCGAGGGCTATTTGTAAAGATTATTCAACAAGATTTAGTAAATCAAATATTAAATATTCAGTTTGAATTGCATTGCATGTCGATCTCGCCCTGATCGGTCTAAAGCGAGCACCATTACTTGGCGTTGAATAATCAATTAAATAAACTGATTTATACCTACTAAATTATTCAACATCCTTTGAATAATTAATTTGCATCTATTATGAATATGATTATTATGTTACCTATTTATTATAAATAATAATTTGACGCAAAATTTAGAAAGAGCATCAAAATTTGAGCCCACAGAGAGACAATCTGGACAGGATAAGTCTTAGTGATATACTAATCTTGAAAATAAAATTAGAATCCTGGAGCTGAAATATGCTTATAACATTATAAACTTGATCCTAAGATCTTATACACTCGAGGAAAATAAAAACGCACGATTTTTTTGGCACTGCGCATGAGTTGCCAAAGTTGGACCTTTTTGGACATCAGGTACAGTTGTTTTTCTTAGAGGGGTGGGAGGTGGTGGAGTGGATTTTTTGTCACATTGTCTATAATCACATTAAAGATAAGACGTTTTCAGAACTCGAAGATTCATCCAATTTCGTCGAAATGCAGCCGAGATATCGCACTTTGATATTGTGTCATTTTTGGTGCATTTTCAAGTGGTGCGTTTTTATTTTCCTCGAGTGTAGATCCCAGTAGTCACAAAAATATCACTAGTCCTGAAAGTGTTGGATTCCACTAAATACATAATGATAACATTGCTTTGTGATACAAAACCCTATTAATTAGTTTCGCTAAACTATGGTTTCATTTTCATTATAAAATGGTGATTAAATTTCATTTCATAATTAATCAGATTTTGAAACAACACTACTAATAAAACCTATTTGCCTGTTTGTTGGTTTTTATATTCTTTTCGGATTCCGCAATTTGACATTTGTTCCACATTTATGATTCCAACAAAAAAAGTAATTCCGATTGGCGAGTTTGTAATCACACAAAAATATCACAATTTTAATTGGCACAAATTCCTCTCCAAAATCTATTGGCTCCAATAGAGTCATCATTGTCAACAGTCATTGATGAGTTGCGCTATGCGTGGCATCTACTCACTGATTGGTTGTGGAGCTCTCTGCTGGACCAAACAATCCAAATCTAGCAGGCAGGTTGGACGGGCCGCACTCTGGTTCACTGCAAACAAAATTAACGCTCATTAGCTGCCGTTGTTTTTATATCTCATTTTGCTAGTTGGCTGGAACAGATGTTCATGCGAGGATAGTCGTTTATCATCGTTCATATGTTTCATGCCTGATCGTCAATTGGTTGTGATTATGAATTCATTGACGTTGGATATTGTTTTAATCGTGTTTTAATTCGGACGTGGATTCTGTTTAATTGCGATGTGTTTTAGTTGGAATATAAATAAACATAGTCATGTTTGATATTATAGTTCAGTTCGATGCTCGATGTTTTCAACAAATCTATTCACAAATTTTATCCTACGCTACACTGCGAATCGAAATCCTGGAATATCACATTGCTTATGATTAAGTGATTAAGATTCCTTAATATTATAGTATTTTCTCATTTATTTTTCCAAAAAACAAAGATTTGTCGTACAAAGTCTTAATATTAGTTTCGATCTGAAAATTATAGAATTAGTAAAGATCTATCTAGAAGAGGACTAATTTACCTACCTATATTACTTTGTGTTCAAAATGGTTTTTTCGAAAGTCCTTTTTTTACTTTTATATGATACCAAATACGACATGATACGGACAACTTTGTATTCAAAATTGTAGCCATTGATAGGCTGCCTAATTTTGATAGAATGCGTTGTCATCGGTGACGAGTCTATAAGGCATGTGCACTACGTCACAACATCAGCTGTTTGATAGGCGAGCATGATAGAAAAATGCAAAATACAAAAAACTGACCTACGATTTATGCTGTTAATTGTGTTATAATACCGTTTTATTTAATATTGTCATAGAATTAAGTCCAAAAATTTGAAAATAAACTCAAAAATTAAATTGCACCTTCCTGTCATACTTGCCTATCAAACTATTGTTCTATTGTTGTTTGATGTTGTGACGTAAGCTGCACATGCCTTATATGCCTAGTTTCAGCTCGATTGTTTGGCGTTAAATAGCTCTCCAAAAGATGCCACAACACAATCGAAGTTAATATAAAGGACTTAAAAAGATCCTTTACTCCTGATTTGGTCAATGAGAGCTTTTTCGATTCTTATGACCATAAAAATGGGAATAGGTTAGATATATCAAACATTAACTTAATATAGTTAACGGCCAGTGGTTAGCTCAGCGGTAGAGGGTCCGCCTAGCATGCTAGCGGTCCCCATTTCGATTCCCAGCCTAACCGACAATAATACCACTGGGTCCGAGTGGTTGGATTCCACTATAATAACATCTACCATCCTGTAATTGGAAGTTAATTCTGTAGGTTGGTACCCATCAAAAATAAAAAATAAAATAAAATAAAATAAAACTGATGACTGATAATGAAACAATTTTGACACAACACTGATTTAAAAGTCAAGTGACTATAATAGGACTATACAATAATATAGTTTAAATATTATTTCATGTACTGGGGGTTCAGTTTTTAATACCTGTTATGCTGGATAGAAAAAACGTTAAAAAATTGTGTCCATATACTAAATTAAAAATACTTGTTCCGGTAAAACGCATTTCATTATTTTGTCATATCGAAAGCCATATTTTGCGGGTCGCCGCATCAGCAAAAATATTTATTGGAATATTTGCCACAATCAATATTCAATTAAGAAAATTAAATTTCATGTATATGGGTTTGAATAAAAAATATAATCAATACATTGGCTGGCACCACAATGAATTTAAATGAAATTAGTGTCCCTAGTAACGAAGTCGTTGTGAACAAGCCACAATGGATCAACAAAAGACTGAATGAAGGCGGGCGTTAGTCAGTCATCATACCAGAACAATTGAATCACGCGGTATTTCAATCAATAAACTGAAAACATTCATCATTGCGTTATTTAACGTTTTTTCGCGCCGCGTGCGTTCATATACACACATATGAGCGCGATTCATTTGTTTGTACGTTTTTCAATTGTTTTTTTTTTCGTTCAGAGGTTATTGTTTTATTGTCCACAGCTTACTGAAAAATGATTTGCAACTGGCGGCGCTACTGTTTGTCAATTATAGAGCAAATAAAAAAAAACGCATAATGAAATAATCCGAAAATAAATAAAAATAAATCGTCGCATCAGAGCATGTGTGATGTAGTTATCGAGCGAGTAATAGTCACTACACGTGTACAAATATTACCTATGCTTATTCTATAATATAGAAATGTATATTCTGCATCTGCAGCCTTTTTTCTATCAATACGAAGCAGAGTTTCTATAGGTAATTCCACGTTTTAGGTTCAATGTAGAAAAAATAGGCAATTCTATTCTTATTGACTATGTGTGTATCATTGTTGCCAATTTTCTCTCTTTGGACTTTATAGGCATGTTACTAAATTACACGAGAGTTTTCATTAAAGGGACACAAGTGTATGTTGTTTCAAGCGTCGTGACTGGTTTCTAGAGCACGTGCTCTAGTCGTAAACCAATCGTAGCGTTATGCATACGTTTCAGAGCCAATCAAGATGCATGAAACCACGTGGCTATGTGTCCCTTTAATGAAAGCTCTCGTGGAATTTAGTATAGCTCGCACTTTCCATCTTATGCAGATTCAAAGTGGTGAGAGTGAGATATTTCATCCAAGACCCCCTACTGATCCCATAGTTTGGAATTTACTATAGCATAAATATTTCATGTTAGTGGTTTGTTTATCTCTGATATGACAAATACAAAGGTTAGATTCGTTATGTTAATTCTATATCGTAAGATATACATCATCTTACGTATTTGTCTCGTATTAGATATTACGAGATGCGAGATACCTACCTACCTTACTTACATTATTAAAAATTTTGATGGTTGCTAAAAATAATGAAATTAATTTAGCAAGTAATCAAGTAGGTAATGCAATTAAATTTTTTGGGAATATTTAAATAACGGATAAAATTCCCTGGAGCTTATTTTTAAAAATCGATTAGCAAGTTCATTAAACATAATAAAATTTACATATATTTTCCATTACATTTTATAATGAAATTCCAAAGTTTTATTTTATTATTTTAAACGTATAAATAATAACATTGATTAATTATATAATTTATTAGTAAATTAGGTTGAAAATGTCCTGCATATGAAGTGGCAATTAAACATTGTTTTACATATGAAACAAATGCACGTATTTCCCGTGGTTGCTATGCACTATCATCCCGACAAAAGATCTAGCAACCGTGGACAGACAAACAACAGAGCGTATGAACTGACGAGCGATTTATAATGTTTGGGAAACGCACTCCGACAACTAGTGAGCTGTGTAAACAAATATTGTTATTCCTAACGGCGCGTCCGCCTTTTTTTAGAAAGATGCCTCCTCTTTGCTCAACAGACTACAGACTCCTAGTTGGCGTAGAACTCAGACGAGATGTTTTACAATAAAATCACTGACGACTGGGGGCGTTGATACGAAACTACAATTTCTTGCAAACTTCGATGCTCGTTATTTATCTGTTTACAATTTCGTCGAGGTGTACGATTCATAAATTTTTCAACGCCTTTACAAATGTTGTCATTTGTTCATGCATGTATTATATAATAGAGATAAGTTAGTATGCGAACCAGACCGAACAGAATTTATTAGAAAAAGGGTTGTAGTGGAACAATAGTATTTTAACTCTCTAGTTTTTTACTGATATCATTTTTGGAATCATGAAATTTAAGAGCATAAAGTTTAAGTATAGTAGGTACTGCCCTTCGACCATATATAGGTATAGACAGATAACACTCAATGCTGTAGTATACAATGTTGTGAAGGCAAGAAGTACGGTAGCGGGGAGCAGCAGCTATAGGCGGGGAAAGGTGGCGAGGACACGTTAGAGTGTTGCACATTGCGAACTTCTGGTTTGTTATAGGTGTCTGCAGGTCATACTCCTCTTCACACCGCTACGCTAGTTCTTTGCTTCACAACAAAGGCTTGCGTTGTTTGTCTATTCCTATATATGGTCGAAGGTACTGCCCAAAAGCGTATAACATCGATGGATTAAAAAAATCAAGAAAAAATTTTTGAAAATTTTCAAGGTAAAATGTGTTTAAATGCAAAGTTAAATAATGCAGTGTTCTTAATAATGAAGCAAATTTAACAAATTGGTAAAAAATTTAAAGTAATATTATATAGTAAAACGCACGTTGTTATTGTACACTTGGACGAGGCAAAGCTAAGTATTTCATTATGTTCGTTGGCCTATAATGAGCGCCATTATGGACCTTAAATTGAGGCTTTTAATATTTTCATTACGACACGGCAGCAGATTTGATTGATTTACTTTAAGCTTCATTCACATAAGCATTTAGTTTTAAGGTTTAAATTTATGTTTACGTTTAAGGAAGTTTGAAACATCTAACTAAATATGAGTATTCACAGTGCATGCAAGTGGGAAGAGTGAATTCTCGTATTTAGTTATATGAATTTAAACTTTCTTAAACATAAACATCTAAATGTTTATGTGAATGAGCCTTTACATCTTTAGCTTACTCTAGTTATCAGTATACCAGTAATCGTAACCGTAAATAACACTATTGCCTGTTTATAATATTCGTAACAAAATTAACCAGTATATAAAATCAGATTTCCACTTCTTCCACGTGTGAAACCGCCTCGCCCCTCATTTACCCCGAGATTTAATTACAACTTTACCTCACGGAGTGCATTTCCCTATTTCCCTATTCCGCCCCTGTCAATTGGGTGACAGACTGGGACATGTCACGCGAATTCAGTCATGTGTCTGGTTAGTCGACCCCGCACCCCACCCGCCCCTCGGCCCTTCATATGCACGTGTGCGTGCTCAGAGGGTGCTCGCCTGGAGAATGGAGATTGTTCCACCGTTTCGTTGTGCTCTGTTGTGCGATATTGCGAATATTGAGAACATGGTGATATTGAATTGTGGCGGATGAAAATTGAAGGTAACCTAGGGATGTAAATAATTTATAGTGTAGGATATAAAAATTGTTGTCAAATGTTTTCAATTTCAAATATTACTTTTTTGCACGATCGGTTATAACTTGCTTTAATACAATATTGGTCAAAAGCCCTAATACAAGAAATTTTGTTCAAACTTCAAACAATTGTATAATAGTATAATGAATGTTTTATTCAATAATCGTGTATTATGCTACCTATATGATGTATTTAACAAGCACAAAATGTAGGCTATAATTCAAGAGGATGAAAGTTTATGCGCGAATTGAAGGCGACGAGTGTATAATTATTATTCGAGTAAATAATTATAGCCATTATATGTACGAATCAAATACGATGTTTTATCTACGACTAAAATAATAATTCTTTACAACTTTTATTCAATAAAATACTAACCTAACCTCACATTTTAGTGTGATGACAGTTTCTCATTAGGTGTACAAAATAATGAATAATGGACTCATAGTACAATAGTGTTGAATTATGAATTCATAACACAATAGTGTAAGGAGAATCCGAGGAAGTATGAAATAAAATTCGAATATGTGTCTCAATTATATTAATTTCAGATCTTGTCTGTTCCACGTCTCATATTCAACTAACTTCGATAACTTCTACAACTTTGTTTTTCTATTTAAATCCACACATTATTCATTACTTAATAGATTCATACATAATTACCCAAATAAATTCCTATAAAATAAACTAATAATTATTATAATAATTAACGTTCATAACCCAATCATGTTCATTGTCTTTGCCTGTGTCGTAATCCTAGTTCTCAATAGTGTGTCTTATGGCGAAGATTATCTTAACTGGTACGGTACTTTTTTGACAAACGTAACTTGTAAGTGGGGTCACTCAAGACTCCAACCGAAATGTGCTCTCATTTTTGTGATAATTTAAAATTTGACAGTTTTATATAATTTCTTACATTTACAATTATATTTTAATAAGACCAAAATATAATATTCTAAAAATTATTTGTTTATAATGTTTATTTCAACAATACGTAAATATCAACGAATAACACCGTTTTTAAAGTTTCTAAATTGTTTAAAAAATATGTTAAATAAGAACTTGAATAGCAAACAACTTGTTTTATTCGTTAACCATTCATTACTTTATTCTCTGAAATGAGTAGGTAATTACAGTATTTAATTGTATTATAAGAAAAATTTCAACAAAAATGTTAAGTCGGTTCGTCGGTCGCTACTCAAATTGTTTATAAGTATTAGCTAAACAAGACACCTAAACACCACGAACTATTAACACTGGCAAACTGAATATATTAGGGTAAGTTACTGAAAAATATACTCGTATTACATTATTTCCAATATTACGCCTTAGCCTTATAAGTTAATTTTTGTATGTTTGACGTCAGCAATGACCCCACTGTACCAGTAAAGGGTTAATAGAGTTACCTACATAATGAATGTATTATTCAATAGTCGTGGTTACAATTTATTACTACAGTTTATAAATACGATCAAGCTTTACTGAAATATTTGAACAATATTTTTATTTTGTTGACAATAAAAATTAATATTTTTATTTTTTAATAGAACAGAGGACAGCTGAATGCGTTATGTGAACCGACTCTGTGTTCCATAATCTCATGTTTAAGTGCAATCTGGTACAAATTTAATTTATTTCCATAAAAATGTTCCCTGTGGTGTACTTGTCTGTCACTAACAGTAATGAGAATCCGAAATCCGAAAGTTGGCGGTTGTTAACCACAATTATAAAATATCATCTATCATCACAGTATGTGAGGCTTGCAAAGTAAGAAATATGTGTTCGATGGTCGCTCTCATCCTCAGTTCTATTTTTATAAAAAGATTTTTATTTTGAGGTTGGTTTTCAAAATAAAAATTTTAACCTAACAATTCAACCTTCCTAGACGAATAGCCAGGAACCGGAACTAAAATGGAGAAAACATTTCCACCAGAAAATAACTCAGTGTTGCAACCCAACTAAAAACGCTCCTCTCATGTGTAAATTCCGCTTTACATTATATTTTATGTAAACTTTATTGGGCTTCATCCAAAGCTCGGGTTTTGTGGTACCCCAGTGGCGTCTCCGTGTCGCCGCCCATGTCTCGCGGGTGCAACGTTGCCAAGTTTAAACACCCCCTGATGTGTGCACATACCCCCAGGGGTAGAGGGTACTAGAGCCAGGGGAAGGCGAGGAAGAAACGACAGTTGACGATTTGCATACGTGAAAATCGTGATACCGTTGGAAATGGAAATGTGAATTTGTGTCGTAGTCATACATTTGATGTCTGAATTAAAATGATATGGGTAATAGGGGGCTGGATGGGGTTGTTAAGTGTAGTTTTAGTTGCGAAGTTGCGTAGAAATTATTTTTGGCAAAGCAGAAAATTGGAATACGAGTAGGTACATATTATTGAAGTATAAAATGTTAATTCCAAAGGAATCAAATCGCATCTCTATATTTAGTTTTATGGTTTTCTTTTTGAGTTACAGCGATTTTTATAATTTTATCTTTCAAAGCTCATTATAATAAAAACTAAGCCAAATATCATCTGTTAAGTTAAGAAAATTTTGTATACTTCGTTTAAAACTTTAAATGGCCAATAATTTTATCAGACTTTTCCAGTTTTTAAAAATATAGAGAGAGATGTTACATTTTAAAGTAAACCATCTGGAAAACTTTATCTCAAATACGGTATGACATATTGACATACAGACCGGATTTTCTCATCGGTAAATTTTCTGCGTCGATTTACACAGGTACCTATGTAGCTACAGTCATGTAAATTTTCAGTTTAATATTCAAAATGGTAATTTTTTTTAGAAACAAAACTAAAATAAAGATTTTTTGGTTTTCAACATTTCTTTATGTAGGTATAGAAAATTTAACGGCCGGAATCTTTGTATTACAATTTATAATTGATAAATAAAAAACGCTGTAAATATATAAACGGAATAATTTTTTTCCTAAATATATATATTCTGTCACTCAAAATGAGTGCGGAATATAGCCAATTCTAGCACTAGTGCGGGAAATTAAAATTATTGTGTTGTGATGATGCTTAAAAAGTCGTACAAACTTGAATTTATATTATTTAATGTTGTGTTTTTGAGGACGATTGCAGAAAAGATTTAGTTTGTAACACAACATGCAGAAAACGTGATTCTGAAACTTTATGCAAATTCCAAAACTACCTGCACTTGTATTGGAGAGCTTACATTCGTTTCAGAATCACTCAATTTTCACCCTCGTTACAAAAATAACTATTTTAAAACTAGTTTGCGGTATTGGATTTATAGAAAATTCACACTGCTTTGAATGTAGAACTTGAAAAGGACTCTGTTGATTGTTAATGAAGTGTTTAGAATTGGGGTAACTTTTATAGCTACAATAAAAGTGCTTAAACCGCCATCCATAAACGCGTATCTTACTCAAAACAATTAAATTTCATATCATTTTATTGTGACAATATGTCATCTGAATCTCTGTTAAATTTATGCTTCATCTGTTGAATCCTCCTCGTTTGTACTAGTGATTTACCAAACGTCAATTTTACATCTTTTTTATTGCTTATAAACACATAAACCTTATTTTATCTTCCTTCAAACCAAAAATAAAAATAAGATTTATGCATTATTAAACATTGCCGTAAAACTTCCAGGTATGGGTTTGTTGTTTTTGCTGAGTTTCCGTAGAAACGTGACTTTCCGTTGTTTCGCGACAAATATCTATTTGTCGGGATTGTTTATAAAGCCGCGACGTTGGTGTTCGCGAGGGCGAAGGGGGCGGCGACGGCGGGGGCGGTTGGTATTCCGCACAGACGCTACTTTGCATTCTGACGCCGCCACGCACGCGTTTAGTCTGTGGACGTGCGACGCGAACCGTCGCGACGCCGTCATGAAAATTTAATTCACGGGAAGAGACGGCTATGGTTTGGTTACGCACCCACAACTGATTCATAATTGATTGTTTTTCGCTACGCATGTTTATCCAAAGAAAAATTGCTTTTTTACCGTCTGAAAGGTGGAAAATACAGGATCGTAAGCGCAAAAAGAACATAGAACATATACGAGTAAGTAAACGCAATTTTAACTTAAATTGGGAAAATTATTACTGTGTAAAGCTTCGTTCAGACTTACTGACTTATAAGTGAAATATTTACAATTATAAGTAAATCAGATGGACCATATAAACCTACCAAATTGAACACCTATTTAGATCTTATGAAAATATTTAAATTTAAAAATAAATAATTTAAATACATAATTGTTTGTTAAGTATGATTTTTTATAATTTGCATAGGTATTAAAATATTTTTTATCTTATAATATTATTATTTAATTATTATAATATTCAAATACTCGCTATGCTCGTTAAATTAGGTTAGAAACGGCCAACGGTTGTCAAACACTGACGTTTTTTAATGCATCAATTGTAAATAAAAAGTAGAATTTATATGCTTTAAATATTTTTGCATATTCTGTAATAATATTATACAACACAAACACACGATATTTTCATTTATTACTATTTATAATAATTAAATTAAATTAATATCTAAGTATTTTGTATGTCATAAATAAACTGCAGCTTGCAAGTTACAGTTCGAACGCACGATTCACTTAGTGGACTAATTTAAATGATAGAAGTTTGGAAGGTTTTCTGATTACATTTATAAATGAAATTGGAATTTTGTCGAAGCGAAACGCTGAGCGCTGGTTGGTCAATTTAACAGTTATACTTATAATTGAGTCGGTCTGAATGAAGCTTTAAACACCGATTAATATAATATTTAACGGAAACGTGTAAAAATTTGAGCAAATAATTTTATACCTTCTCGAACACTATCGCAATTTAAGCTCGTGATTGTATGAATTTTATACATTAAATAAACAATGACAACAGAACTACAAAGGCGGATTTATTTCTATTTCCTGTATTGTGCTCAAAATAATATCCACGTTCCTCGTATGTACGCCAAAATTATTAACCATTTGCCGTCTCTTTTATATAGTGAACAATCGATGTATCTGCCATCATCAACTACGTGATGGTATACACATATGAATACAATGAATTTATTTTAACGTGAAACATAGGATTTTTCATATCCATGGTTACAAATTTGACAGCCAGCAATGTATTAGATCGTTCTTTTTTAAAAGAAACAGAGGGAATCAATTTAATTGAATTATTATTGAACAATATAAGATATTTGGCTTGGGCATCTGCAATTGTTCCAAGTAGAGCTGGGCGCGTGAGTAACTTTTTGTGCACGATCACGAAATTGAAAGCAAAATTACGCCCAATCAGGAATCACGAATTTGTTTTATAGTCACATTCGATCTCGCACGACGAGTCACGTTAAAATATTTTTATGAAATTGTAAAATTTTTGCTTTAACTGACGCTAAAGAGTATATGTAGCAATAACCCGTAATTATCATTTGTTTTGTGTTGTTCATTTTCCAATTGTGTACTATGTCGTGACTTGTGACTTGTAATTTTTACTAACGGCCGAAAAAAATTTGCTCACGCCCGGTCACGCACGATACATTACATGTTATTTTCAAAATCTCTCACGCTCACGCGGGTCACGCTGTATCACGACGTGATCCGAAAATTTCACGATGCGTGTCCACCTGTAGTTCCAAGGGACGTTTTCATCTTATACTTATAATTATTCTAAGTGTATACATTGTATTTACAGGTAGCAGCAGTGTGGCACCAATTAACAAATTCAAATTTATTCTCTATGTTTCATTTTAAAAAACGCTCTAATACATTGCTGTCAAATTCGTAACCATATGGATATGATAAATCCCATGTTTGACGTTTAAATAAATTCACGGTACTATATTTTTATCATGCGTGCAATTAACAGCTGTCAATTCACGGGTATTTATGGTTTTTAGTGAAGAGTACATCACAAGAGAGATTTTTGTGGAGTAAAACTAGAAAATATTACTAAATAATTTAACAGACTGTACTTTGTTAAGTTAGTTTAAATCTATAAACGATGTGTGATTAATATTTATTTTATTTGCATGAATAATTAAAAATTTGGCAGAATAAAGCTGTAGGGAAATTTAATATAATCGGTGCGACGGCGCCGAGCTTCGCTAATTGACATGTCGATGACAATAGTCCTCCAGATCTGAAAATGAAGCTCTCTCTGCTCTCGGAAACAATCCATGATTAACCATCTCCGTTTCCGGTTTTCATGCTTCCGCTTTGACAATACGCTCAATGCCTCGTAGCTCGATGCTGTAACTAACAACTAATTTCAAAACAAAAAACGTAAAAAAAAAGAAACTCATAAAGAAGCGGCGCATTATCCTAAAAAAAGAGCACAACTCATGAGGGACCTCATTGTGACACAAATGAAAGAAGTTCATAAAAATTTTATAATAGGAAACCGCGTGAAATTAAAGAAAGAAGAAAAACCGCGCGCAGGGCCGGCCTAGGGGGATTACATTACATTGAAACCAGCATTGAAATCTCGGGGATAAATTCGCCATCGGGTTCATTGTTAGCAAGGGAACATTGAGATGCAAAGCGCGCTTTGATCCCTGGGAGGTGTGACGGCCCTGACAGCCCAACAAAGCGGAGGGTGCAGGGCCGCACGGGCCCTAATACCCTTTGTGCGCTGCGCCTCTGCTGTGGTCAACTTCATTATCCCTGGACGCCCCAGATTACATTATAAATTACTTTGACCTCACTGCATTTTTTAATTTCAATCCTGAAGCAATAAAAAGTGCTCTTTTATCTGTTTGCCACTAAAATTTAATTTGAAAAAGATTCATTCAGCTGCACACGACAGATCTGAAATCCTTCAAAATTAAATAAATTGCATTAACTCGAAACAAAATTAGAGGAAAATATACTAAAAAGAAATGTAACAAAATTAAACACGCAGTTTTGACCATCTAGATAGAAATTGTAAGGACAAGTGTTTCTTCAAATATTATGATATGGCCCACTATTCCTAATCAACATAAGACTGATAATATACTGCATTATTTCTTTATAAGTAGGTACAAGTATTATGAAAAAATAATTAATAATTTATTTTGTCAATAAAGGTGGAACAACAGTCCATAAAATCTATAAAAACTTTCGTAAGAAGACGTAGAAAAAGTGTTCTTTGCGACATGCGGAGAAAACCCAATTTTATTCTCGCGAGATAGTGAGGAAGTTTTTCGTCTCTAGAGAGGAAAGTAAGCAATGTACCACTAGTGTTATTTTACAATGAAATATTTTTATTGAAAATTCTTATTTAAGTGATGTTTCACAATAATGTCTTATACTTTCTTTTACTACAATATTTAACAATTTGACAACTTTAATTGAAATTGACTGTTGGCTACACTGAAATACTTCATTGTTTCTAAATACGTTATCTTGACAGTTTAACCAAACTTCTAGTTATGTTATGTAGGTGGAAACAAATACTATGTTTTAAATTATAGGTATGTCGTGAAAAAAGTGCTGTCTAACACGAGTGGAAAGCTCTTTTACCATTTGAGATTAAACTTAAAAGACAATCGAGCGCTTTCCTCTCTTATTGGACAAATAACTATTTTCTTGTACACGTGTTTTTTATTCTCAATTCTCAATGCCTCGATCCTCGATTAGAAAGACTTCTTGCGTAGAAACAGACAGAATCACTATTTCTTTGTAATACGGATCTGGATTAAGGGTGTCAATGGTAAAATTCCAAATTTAGTTTCACAAAAAAGGAGCACCCTCCACATATACTCAAAGTAATCTATAAAATTTCTTTCTTTCGAAATTTGCATCCAAAACAACAATAGACCTCCATCCTGCAATCTAATAAATCCACTCAAAATATCTCTCGGCGCAAAACACTACACTGAAATTTTTCTTCATTCTTATTTAAATTCAGGGAAGTCCACTTACTAAGCCCCGACAGCGGGTTACTCATCCTATATAAACTCCCTGTTTTCTTCACGTTTTTATTACTCGTCGTAAAAAAACTTTCAACGAGTTAGTAAAGTTCAAAACCAGTGTGGATTCGCGCAAATCCTGGCGCTAATTTTCGCCAAAAACGAAAACTGAAAATTATGAAAAGATGATGGGATGATATGAATAATTTATCGGTGGAACATGTAACAGTTTTTTAGAGCGATAATCGCTATTCTCTTGCGGTAAGAACGAGCGATCCATCATCAGATGTTGTAGAAATTCCGCGTAGCTTAGAGACTTTTGTGAGTTCCATGGTGACTTCCACATGATGGATTGACATGACGTAGTAGCAGATTATCTGTTCGCAATTGCTTTAATGCCCAGTTCACAACGACATTAGCACAGAATATACGCACCATTTAACCTATTTGAGCTATAAACATCATGATAGCACAAAAGCGGTAAAACATTGAATATTGTAAAGTGATAATGAATTAATTTCCATCTGTCGCTTTTCAGAAACTAAATGAATTAGTATTCATGGAATATCGATAACTGAGGAGATGCAGCTTTGTCTAAGTGAGTAAATTTGTACTTATAATTTTAGAAACAATTACGAGTATACTATTTTTATCCAGAAATAAGTTTTTCTATAGAACTATAGAACTTAGTGAGTCCAAAAAGCCTACTTTTTATAGTATATAGATCGGTAATAAAAAGTAGGCTTTTTGGACCTCACTAAGTTATTTTCTTTGAAAATAAACATTAATAATTGCAATGCAAATCAATGCTTCATTGCAGACCATTTCTAATAGTGACGATCTGAGTAATTATTTGTTTCATTAATTCAAAAAATTCATGATTTTTGTAAGACGGTTGCCGGACGACGCGCAGCGGAGTTTGGTGATCTTACGAGTCTCAAACAAGCATTTTTTTTAATGAATGATGATGCTTAAATAGATGTAATTTCATTTAAATTGCCATATCCTAATATTACGCAACAATTAAACT
Source organism: Agonum fuliginosum (assembly GCA_947534325.1). Classification (NCBI taxonomy): domain Eukaryota; kingdom Metazoa; phylum Arthropoda; class Insecta; order Coleoptera; family Carabidae; genus Agonum; species Agonum fuliginosum. The sequence continues at coordinate 8,283,224 of OX384031.1, forward strand.
ATAAACATAGGTAGGTACCTACCAATTTTTTACCATGACAACAATAATTTTTTGTATTAGTCCGAAAAGTGATTTTACTTTTTTTGCAATTGCAAATAGTTTCCTTTTTTACAAAAAACAATGACATAGTAGGCATTAAATACGGACGATTGGCGAAAAATCTATATTTGTTGTATTGTTTTTCAACGTTCAAAATATTAGCTTTCGTAAATAATATTATGATAGAGATGAAAAATTACAAAATATCTGTGGATTGCTAATAACTATCAGTTAATTGTAAAAACAATATTGTGTATTTATACTCCTGGCTGAAAGCATTTTTCGGCTTGCTGCAACCCTCATTGCGCTCGTACTACAATTTTAACCCCAATTTGCAAAAGGCTACTTTCAGACTTTGGCATACAAATAACTATTTTTGAAAAAAAAACTCTTTAAATCTATTTTGGAGCATAGTATAAAAATTTCTCCAGGTAGGTATAACAAAAGCAATACTTTTATTTATTGTATTAATCAACGCCAATTATTATAGCAAAATAAAAAAATAAAACTCTTTTCTCTACTACTCGTAGTAGCTACTCCATGATATAAAGTTGACAGCTCCAAAGAAATTCTACCAAAAACTCCTTATTTATGTGGAATTGTTTGCTGTATCCTTTCATTTCTTCCATTTTGTTCGATTTTGAAAATGCACATTCACCCTTGCTTTCTGGTAAAATTCCTGGCAAAGAATCTTCTTAGTGGTCAGTACAAAGTGCGCATACATCATCCGCGCTCGCTTTGCGCTTTGCCATGTCACCTATTGATGTCGGTTCACTTTTCGCGATGTAAGCAATCCATTACTTGGGGCACGGACCCCTGTTCGTCGGCAGGCGCGACGCCGTAATGGTTTCCGCTTCCTTTCCCCCCTTCCCGACAAACAAACACGTGAAGAACACCCCCATGGTCGTCCGCAGGGGGGGATCGAAAGTTTCATGTAACAGATGCAGGCGAAATACTTATAAATGTATAATTAAAAGTTAAATTTTTAACAGGCAAAGAATAGTATATTGTGTAACTAGGGACGAAAGTGGCGTTTTTTCCCGAGATGCACACGAATTTTTTTTCAATACCTGCACCGAATAGCAATTAGAAGTTGAAGAAAGGGATGAACCGGATGATGATAATGATAATATTGGAAAAACGTATAATAATTCCATAAAATAAATTAAAATAATCTTAATAATCAATTTTGGAATCCCGCATAAAGCGAGAGAAAAAATCAAATGGATTTCCGTATAAAGCGGAAGGAAAGTACCTTTCCGCCCTAGGGTTAGAAATACCTCTTTCATCCTTAATAATAGAGGCGAAAGGAGCGAAAGCAACCGGAAACGACAATTTTTACTTAACCGACCTATATATAATAATTTTATTTCATTTCATAGCATAGTGGTAGAGTGGCAAGCTCTGGTTCAAGAGGTCAGAGGTCGTGGGTTCGAATCCGGGTCATGTTGCAAATTTTCACAGCCCGAATTGGATCGGTCGGGACCTACTCTTGTCACCATGCCAAGTTGGGATACAATTAACTTGGCAACCACAATGCTATCGGGCACCGGCTTGTGGTTGTAACAATGGGCTTGTACCAGCTTGGCAACAAAACAACAAAACTTGTGTGTGGGTGTGTGTGTGGCAAGTCATCCTAGGGTACCCTAGGGAAATATCCGAGTTGGTTCAAATCCCGAAATCAATATACCTACATCTAATAATACTTATTTCGAAAGAATTTGTAATAAGTGACGCGTTAAGGAAATTAGTCAAATAAAATTTGGAATAATATTTTTTAAATGTTGCTCAATCATATTGAATGTGGTATTATAATATATTTAATTTAAAGTTTCCAAAAAGTGGTTCAAAAAAGTTGAAGCGATTGTCAATTGTTTTTTTTCAAAAGTCCTTTAAGTCAAATGATACTTAAATCATTTCTATCGAGTGTAGTATCAAAATTGTAAAAATTTCCTAAGAGTGATTTATAAGGAGTATAAAATTACATGGCTTGTGAATAGTTTTCTTATAAGTTGTTAAATCGAGTTAAGTATCAATCAAATCAAAGGTTTATGTGTTAGATCTGAGCAGAAGTATCAAAAATGACATGTACCTACTTACGGAAATGTCAATGTTTTTTTTTGTTATCAAGTACAAGTTAGAAGTTAGGGCAGTTTTATGTGTTCCTATATCTAACGCATTTTTGTGTAAAATTTTATTTTCTGTTACTGATGAATTTTCTACTGCTATGTAAGTATCAACAAATTTCTAAGAGAGGCAGATGCCCCCTGCGTACGCCTATGCTTTCCCCTCGTCACCCTCGCCCGCAACGACACATGGTTTGAAGTATGAATCGCACAATCAGAAAGTTCTAGAAAATTAGGTTATTCCTAGTCGCGACTTCATTAAGGCGAAATGAAAGGGTTAGGAAATTCTCCTTTATAATTAAATCATGTATGAAAGAAGAAATGTACCACGCAGTTATTTCACGAAGAAACTATTTTATCTCTTGCGTCATAATCTTTTCAGGAATATTTTCGCATTCACAGAAGCGTGAAAAAGTGAATTCAAAACTTCAAACGTGTTGGACGTGAAAGACTCCCGACTCACCGTTGCCTGGATGACGAGTCCTTTGCATTCGAGTGGTTTTATTCCGATGATTATGTAAAACGACATTTCTATATATATTTTTTATTGTATATTTCAAATAGTTGCAAGCGGAAAACGAGAGAACCTGCACAATTTCTTTCAAAACGTCTTTGAAAACAACCGTTATGATTTTATCAAAATAAATTGAATGCAAATCAATATTCAGCAGATGACATGGTACCGAATTTTTGGCTGGCTAAGTGCAGAACAAACTAATTTATTCAACAAGCTGATAAAGAATTATTCAATATTTGCAGATGATAAATCTAATAACCCAACCTTGATAATAAGATTTACTTACATTTCATTTCAATTAATCAAACCCTATACCACTATTCCTAATGTTGATAAAACATTTTTTATGCTCAAATATAACAAATATACACTCCATAAGAAGTAAGAATCAAGTACAAAATTTTCTCAATTGCCCAAAAAAATTTAACTTAATAAGTAAATTATACACATCAGCCTAAATTGTATCAAATTTTGTAAACAGTGGAACTCGTCTTTAAATTTCGATCATATTTTTTATAATCAAATTTTTAAGTCCGAGACAAATGCGTCGATATACTTTATCTGCATAAATTTCTGCAAATAGGAACTATTAATAGGCATACAAAATATATCAATAGAATTATTAAAGTTTCTAGATTGCCTTGCATACATATAAGAATACCTGAAAATAAATATAATTTGCAGTAGAAATGAAAGAAGAGGGCAAAATTCATCAAATTATTATTACAGACATAATTTTTAGAATAAGGCAATTAGGAATAAATATATTTTCATTTTGAAACATAAATTTCATTGTCGGTTACATCGTTTATCCGAATTTTATGCAGAAAACATGTGCAAAATGAGGCATGTAAAAGCTTTAAAATGTCACTGACGTGGCACTAGTAGTTTGTTACAGAAAAAAAAACTTTAAAGAAAATCAAATTATGACGTATAATAAGATTTTGACTATTATGGGGTTAAAAACATTACCACTACAGACTTCGTATTATGGTTTTTTCACTTTTAAGCGCGCTCTTAACAACAATATTTCAGATTCTTGGTGAATTCGGAATTTAAATCAACATATACATTAAAATATATCAGATAATGATCAAAATATCTAACGATGTACTATTTTATTTTATTCCAAATAAGACGGATGTATACTAACTAAACTAAATAGAAAATATATTCAACGACATAAAGAAGTATAGGTTCAGTTTTTGTCGTGCTTGGAGATCTTTTAAGTGTGTAACATTTGATTGAAGTTTCTTTCTTGTATAGGATATAGGAATGAAGTAAAAAGTAGCTAAATGAGATGAATGTCAAAACGTCCCGATCCTTTAGTTTCCATTAGCGTCGTCGTCGGCGGCATCGCGCGTTTTACTTTCATCATTAGAAGAAGAGTAATTAAAAATCTCAGTGCAAAATAGATGTTCGCATGTGACAAATGACACAAAGAGCTCCGTATAAAAAGTAATGATTAGCCAGTGACAAAGAAACAAGGCAAAAAGAACCGGAGAAGAATTAAAAAGCGATACTAGAGCGGATGACAAAGTGCGTCAGTGCATTAGCGTCTTTGGAGCAATGCTACCAGCTACCTCTACCTACAAGTGCCAATTTTACGTGAAATGAAAGGAACGCAACACGGAAAAAGTAAGTGGCCCTCGAGAACGGCCCTGCGGAACCTTCCCGACTTCAAAGGTGTTTGATTTCGCAAAGGGTGAGAGTGAGAAACAATTTTCCTCGCTGGAAATATCGATTTCCTCGCCACTTGTGCTATTACAATAATTGGTATTGAAGGAAACGGCACAAGCTTCGCTTTCTGAACTGATCGACGCTTTCTACTTTAATCAACACTGCAAATTAGAATTTCATTCAATTTGTTCCAGAAAGAATACCGAGAGGACGAACATTTGCACCTTACATCATTCGATCAACAAATATAGAACGGAAAAATCATCAATCTTACAAAAAATACCGTGATATACATTTATTTAACCAGAAGATGGATAACCGACTTCGTTTGGGATAAACTAATGATGCTTGGATGCCCAGATTTAATCCCATTCTAACTTTTAAATTTATGTTTCTACGAAAGTGCGAATTCACCTGTTTTCTCATATTAAAATTGATGGTGAAAGTACGCTTTTGAAACATTGAGTGCAGAAACAAATTTTCAAACACATTTTGTGCACTGAGTTCATATTTTTCAAAAAGTAAATTTTTCATAACTAAAACACTTTATTTGTGGTAACAAGTATTCAAATGGACGATTTTCACTTAATTTTGCTCAATTAGAAATTGTGCAGTTACTGGAAGATCAAAGCTGTCATAATATTTTTTACTTCAGACCTTCAGAGGCAAAAGTTCAGATTCACAATTGCCGTAAAACGTCCGACGAGGTACAAATAAACTACTTTCACTGTCACTAGGTACTTTCTACATGAAATTTCATTATTTTTATCATAAATTACACTATAAATGAAAATTTTTAAAACTTAACCTGTCAGTTTTTAGATATTGTTATTGTTTTCAGCTTTAGCAGAAAGCCTAAACTTACCTCATTTGTTTTTCTTAAATTTGTTAATATTATATTTTCAAATCTTTTAATTAATTTTGAATATTTTACACTTTCGTAGAAAAATTGTAGCTACGCATGTTTGAAACAAACTTGTGGAAAGGGATATTGAAAAACTCCTTCGATAGGAGAACTCGCTGACGCTCGTGCTCCAACTGTCATACTAGATTTTCAATGAAGCTCTTTTCACATTTGTATTTGAATATACTATTCTATGCCTTCTACTAAAAATATCAATTTCAGCACTAACTGTTCTTTGCTAAATTGAAAATTACAAATATCACTAGCTCAAATTTCTTTGCAATTCTAAAAAGGAGCAACTAGAAACGAATATAACGGCTTAAGTGTGACGGTTGTGAATTCAATTGTTTGTTTGTTAGAGTGGAAGCGTAGCAAATGTATGAATATAATATTGTAAAATGTTTTCGAACACAAAGTTCCCGACAGAGTTGTATTTATAATGCAGTAGGATCCTTACTCTCTGCTGCATTATATAAAACGCAAAAAGTGTAAAACTCTCAACTCCTGCACATATGGGCCAGCACTCACGGTTCGTTCTCGCCGTTTCTTGCACGTAAGATCCGTTTTTGCTAATTTGTAGTTGGTCCAGCGAAACAACTGCACATTGTGCCCGGCTACCCGATGATTAACGAGCTGACAAAAACAATCAACAACTGAAGCGTGAACGTCGCGCTTGTTTTGTTTCACTCATGTTAGGAAACAAAACAGCGCAGATTTCAACCCTTCGTCAACTGTCCCAGGCCTTTCTTCGCGGTATTGCGCTAAATTACGCTGAATTTGTCAAGAGAGAAAAAAGGAGGTTGACTGACTCACTGACCACGTAAATGCTTAAAATAAATTTTAAACCTTGGACATGACAAAGAATTGAAACGAGCACCAATTTTTCGCTAAATATTTACAGCTAACCACAGAGTGCTATGCTTTATGAGCGACTGTGGTTCTAGCAACAGAGAACACAGGTTCCAATCCAGTCATGCAGCTGCACATTTTATTTAAACTGTACAAACATCTACTCTATAGTGTACCCTCCACGAACAACCATTACCCAAAAGTTTAAGGCTGTAAATTGCATACAGCAATTATTAAAATATACCAAATAAAATAAATTAATAAATTGGTGAAACCCTTTTGCTTGAATTAGACTAGTTACTCATCGGAAATTCACACAATAATTATCTTTCTTTATCGTCGACTAACGAGTATACCTTTATCGTTTGAGGAAAGTCACATTTGTTATTCTTTCTGATTTATTATTTTTCGACGTCTTTACAATTATTTTGTATGTATCATGTTAAAAGTGTCTAGTTTATTTGATCTACTAACTTAATTAGAGTTATGTCAACCGTGTATAGAATAATGACGTCATGACTTGGGTATACAGGATAATATGATAAACGAACCTACCTAATTATTGATAACGTATAGGTTCGTGATTGTTTATTAATTTTGAATTGTTACAAAATATCGACTAGAGAGCAAATTTAATAAATTTGGTATTATGAGACAACGAAATAATTAATTGTTTTAATATTTAAACAAAGACATAACCCATTCCTGTACGAACAAAACGTATTTAACTAGCAGTTAGTGAAGAAGTCAGTTGCCGCGTTAGTGATCGATTTCGTGAATGTGTATAATGTCGAAAACGTAAGATTCCTGAGATATATGGTATTTGATGTTAATCATGCAGTATAATATTAATTATGTCTGTGTATCATTGCCTATGTTACCGCTATGATGTTACGATCTTTTTCTTATCGCCCATTAGCGCTTAACGTTCTTGTCTTCCGGTTCCAGCACTTGTTGTCATCACATTTTTAAAATCTAAACTAATATCCTATTCCTAGATTAACTGAGCTTTTTTGTTTATAATAAGTATTGTTCTGTTTTCAGATGCGAATTATAATTGTTTCATCAAGCTCAGGATACATCAACGTTGCTGCAAAATGCGGTTCCACCCTCGTTTGGAAAAGTTGTAAGTCATATTAAACAGTTTTATTTCTTATTTGTTGTATTTTTGTTATTTATTTATTTAGTTTTGTGACTCTGACGAACATCTACATAATCAAAATTATTAATTATTTTATGTGTTCCTAGTATGTTATTATTTATTTATGTCATGGATACTAGATACGTTATATACTACATTATGCCCTAGGGCATTAAGAAATTACCACGGTAATATTGACACGTCACAAATGTTTTCCTTCTGATATTAATATATTTCCTGTTCGTTGCTAGGATACCAAAAATATTAACAATATTTGAAACGTCAGAGCGAAATGTGACGCGCCGAATATGTTAAATTAAATAATAAGACATAAAATATTGTATGCACCACGGGCATCATTGATGTTTATAGCTCTCGAGCGATTTTCGGACGCTCGGGCCAGAGACCCTTGGGCTTGTAAACATGTCGCCCTCATGAGCGTAAACATCATCATGATGTCCTAGATACATAAATATCTATTATTACTTTTATAACTGTGATTATTGCTACGAAATTTTAACCAAATATTATAAAACAGGCAATTTTAAATTTTACCATCTAAATCTATTCTGCACTGCTCTATGTTTAACGATGTAAATTGCCCCGTATTGGATGTCTTCTTATTTATTATCTTCGTCTCCTTGATGAAGTTGAGAGTTACAAGTATTAATGTTAAAAGTTCTGAAGCCCAGAAGGATAACAATAGATGATGTCTGCGAATAATTATAGAGAAAAGTCCTCGCTTTGATGTACGATGTACTTCTCAAAACTTGCGCCATTTATTATACCATTTACATTAGTAAATAGGTCAAAATGAGCTAGACTACGAAACAGAGAATAGTAATTAATGATATGCAAATTTCAGGAAAGCCAGTTTAACTAAGCCGAACTTTCATAGCTGTTTCCTTAAATTAATTTTAGTTTAAGATTAGACTTAGGGCTCGCTGCGGGTCTTTGTTAATATATCCTGAAATTTGCTATTGTAGTAATTTCTATATTTCCATTATAGTGAACACGTTCCGGAAAATGTTATTTGAACCTTCATAAATTTAATTATTTCGTTTAATCTACTATCTTATGAAGCAATATTAATGCCTGCACCCTGATCCTTTCCATAACCTTTACGGATATAAAAAGTTATTCAGTTTTACCGAAATAAAATTTGAAGACCAAATTTCAAATATTCTTCACCTTATCCAATGAATTTATAAATGACATTTGACAGTAGAGAGAGTAAAAACAAAATTCTAGGTTGATTTCTATGTTTGTGATTGGCCACCGGTTTTACATATCCAACACGTCCGAACACGTCCAAGTGTCAGATTGAAGTGTCAAGTTTATGTCCTGCAAAATATGTCATTTGGAAATTCATTCTACACTACGAGGTAAATATTGCATATCTAAAATTCGTTCTTCAATAATATGGTTTCAATATGCTAATATTTAGTAGATTGGTACAGGACTGTAGCAGGAATACATATCATCAAGTATTTTCTGAAGTTTTAATTTGTTCTTTTGAGATTAGTTCGGTATAATCGGAGTTCTTAATATAACTTGAGTTTACTAATAGATCTTCCAATTAATTGTACGGGAGACCGGTGTTGGGTGTGACATTATTTAGAAAATTTAACCTATAACGTTTTATTGAGTAAAACAATTAAAATGAAATTGTTAGGATTTAAAAAGTAGCTTGTTGGCTATACAATATGATATTTATTTGGAGGCTAATGTAATGGTAAGTAGATGAAATTGTTGTTTTTCAAAATTTGGCAGATGTCACAACCAACCCTAGCTTTGGGGTAAGTTGATACAGCATACGGGGCAAAATGTTACAGCAAGTGTTTTGATCATTTTGATCACGTATTTTTAATATAATCAATGGAACCACTTTAGCCGGTCTTCAATGTCAATTTCTTTTTTTATTAACAATGAACATTTTTTCTGGTGTGTCTGATTTTCTTGTCTTTTTAAATAAAGAATGTGATTTCATAAACAAGAAACTTAAAGTAACGAAAATAATATAAATCCAATAAATTATCTTAATTATCTACGACTATAGACCAAAATTACGAAAAAGAATAAAAGTTACAAACATGCTGTTTTTGGTCACCACGTACGCGGAAGTACTCAGTGACTACGTAGACGCCACTGCAGACGTTGTCATGATCGTTTGTGTCTAGCACATCTCTAAGTCTTTTGCATTTTGTAATGTGCCCTGTAACAACTTGCCCCCGTAACAACCAGCCCCGGTCTCCCCTACTTTATGTTCTAAAAATCATCTGATTGTCATCACTAATTCGATGCTTCTCAAAATTTCTGCCTGAGTTTTGACCCGCTGATAAAACCTCATAAATTCATCTTGAACCTTAAGCAATGGAAATTAATCATTGTGCGGAAAGGTGCAACAAAGTATAATAAATGATCAGCGGGTGACCGGGTTCGAACACAGCTTCCCACTAAAGTCAGTCGGCCGTGCGCGGAAGAAGCATCTCCATACAGAGATTTATCTGCTGAGGGAAACATTATTTTCAATTTTCCAGGCAGTGATCATATTTCATCATAAAAACCCCAGCTCCGGTTTTTCTAGTTTTGTTCTAGAGCTCGCGATTCGTGAAGAATATGAGAAGAAAGGATTTTGCATGATCCGGTGCACATTGCTAGAAGAACAAGAATTAATTGCAGACTTGAAAACTTTATTTGAGATTTATTGGGCTTTTGTCAGCGTTTTTCGAAGCGAAATTAATAACAGGACAACTCTGTTATTCCTTTTTTAGACATTTAAATTAACTTGTTGAGTTTACAGTACGCTATCAAATGAAACAAATACTGATATTAAAAATATAGAACGTTCTTCAAGTTTTCTGTTTGCGATTATTATTATAAACTACGAGTACATACCTTATTAAGCTAAAATTAGCCAAAAAGTCATTTCCAATCAAAAGTGCGTATCACAGATAATTTTAAATTGAGTAATTTTATTTTTTTATAAGGTGAATTGGAGAAAAGAAAGCAATCTGATTATTTGAAATATTACGTTAGGTACTTAACAACAGATTTTATCATGTTTAAAGGTATGCTACAGAAAGTTTTGTTACCCACAAACCATAATGAAGATTCACGGTAGGAAGTTACTTTTTCCAATATATTTTTTCCCATTTGTTTTTTCCAGTCCGTTTTTTCCAATGATCATTTATCCAATAAAGCATTTTCCAATGATGCATTTTTCCAATAGGACATTTTTCCAATAAAATTATTATTTACTTTAGCTTAGGTTAAATTGGAGTTAATAGATATTGGAAAAATGAACTCCCGGAAAATATGCCATTGGAGAAAAAAGTATTGGAAAATCACTAAAAACTACGGAAAATATTCATACAACAATATATTATATTTTCCGTAATTATATTATAATAAGGTACAGCAGTTTTTACTGCTGAATGGAGAAAATCACCTCCTTGAAGCAGTAAAATAGTTTCCCTGTTCTGTCAAAAATTGTCTTATTATAATTTCTAATGTAGGTATTACTGTGGCAACGTGAACCGTTTATTATGAACATTTGACTAGCTACTAACTTGTTAAATTTTTACAAGTCAGCTGTCATTTTACTAGTTAGTAACTTGTAAAGATTCATTTTCAAAGGCAATGTAGGGATTGATTAAATGACGTTTACAAGTGAGTAACAAGTAAATATAGTATTAAGTCGTAAATACAGAGTTAAAAAGTTTTCTTTTCCAGCGACAATATAGTAGAACAGGAAAAAAAGTAATTTTGTTCTGTCCGTATAATGTTCCATAAAAAATACAATCGTCAGTTAAGTATAGTTTTAATCATGATTATATATGCACGTACTCGTATACGTACTATAGGTACAGTGTTACCATAATTTGCGAATTTCTGAAAACATATTTGTAACCTTACTTTGACCTTTTTTACCACCTTGTACATCTAGATTTCCTCTTTTATTTAATACTTAATTACTCTCCCACGAGCGCAAAAATTACATTTTCCTTTCTTATTCTACTAATAATATTCGTCATTCAGAATTTGAGATAACTGCAACACTAAATCACCATTAATGCTAATGGTCGCACGCTATACTGATTTCTAATCGAAGTCTCTACAAACACCAAAATGTTATATATAGTCTAATCTCCCCGTTAAATCGTGTGTTTATCCAGTACAATGCACCTTAACACACACAATCACACACATGAGCCAAATTGCTTTACAAACACAAACCAAGACCCAAGCAAGAACCAAGTACATAGTACAGGAACCGTTTCTACAAATACCCATACCTGTCAAACAGAACCAGAAGCCGTGGCGGAGTTTCCGTCCTTGTCTTTCTACCGCAGGATGCAGCTCTGTCCTTCTTCTGATAAGACACACTCACACGTATCTCTGGATTGTTAATCCCCTGGCCCGATAGCCGCAGATAAAGCAATCAGAGGAGAGAAATTTTACAATATTTTGACAAGAATTTCATACAGATTTACGAACACCGTCGACGGGAAAATTGTTAAATATGATTTAGTCCAGAGTTTGGCAAAGGATTATGAGTGAGTTTGACACAATATTTTTTAGTTTATTTTGACAAATACTTGACAATATCTGCCGCAAATTACTATTAATCCAGTACTACTACAATAATGATTACAAGCTATTTTTAACAAATATTATTTTGAGTAGATTCACACTATATTTAATTTATTTTGAACAATACTTGATACAGTTTGTCACAATATTGACAATTGTTTAGCCAATACTAACACTAATGGTTATAGGCTGTTTAGTTGAGTCCGGCACCTGTTTAGCCAATACTAGCACAGCAATATTTTTATTTTTCACATTATTTTGCACCAATGTTTCGAATTTCATCACTACAACTACTGTAGCAGTTCTCACACTTTTCGAAACTGTTGTTTCCGTGTTGTTATTAATTATTACTCACTAACTGACGGATTATTTTGCTCGTCGTCGTCTCATGTTGTTATCAAATGGAGACCGCGTGTCGATATCAGATAGCGCGCGATATTCGACTGACTACGATGCGTAGCGCGCGCAGATGACGAGTGAGTACGGTAACGCAGGACCGCGGATTTTATCAGTAGATAAGCGCCTCCCCGGCGTCTCCGGCACCGCGACGCTCGTAGCTGGACCAGTGGTTCACAAAATGGGGATGACATGCTTAGGAGGAGATAAATCCACGATTTTTACGTAAGTTTCGCGCCTTTTACCCAAATTGCGGACCTAGCTGCCTCACATAATGTGAGGCATCGGTAATCGGTATAGATAAATATGTTATATTATACCTACCGTTACCAACCCTACTCATGGTTCTTTGTGGAGAGTACACCGTACATTACAGGCAAGATCTCTATGCTTATTTTTGAACGAAAGGAAACTAAATATTTTTTTCACAATTTATTAGTGAGCAAGAATTTAATATACCTACTGTGATTTATTTTTACGTGCCGTGTCAGCTTTATCAAATATAGACAATCAATAGAAATATTTATAATTTGATTTTTTAAATTGAAAATCAACGAATATTGATTTTTTAAATCATTTACAGTCTTCTTTTTTACTGGTATAAAATTTGATGACTATTAAAAAATTAAAATATATCCTTTATGTATTTGTTCCTTGTTTATAACACGCATTTATAAATATCACACAATTTTCCCAAAAAAGGTTGAAAGGAACCTCGCTAAACAAAAGTTTACACTTTCTCAAAATGCATATATTCAAACATTTAAGATTTAAGCTCAACCAGCATCCAGCAATCAATCTCTGCCAATTATTCCTATTCTATAACATCCATTAATTAGTTTTTAAAATTTATTCACTAGATATGGCCAATAAAAAAATTTACAACACAAAATAAGGAGTTTTTGATCAGTTAAATAATTTGTTCCTATAAGTACTACGTTACGCATTTACGTTATTTTCAAAAATTTAATAAGTACCTATTTCTGCTCTAACCATATAAATAATTAGTCAATATAGTCGTTAGTCGTATTCCACTTGCAAATAACAACCACAATTAATTCTCGTTGAATAATTATTATTTAGTGAAGGATCTTCGTAATTAGAGTTTGGCATCCACTGGTGATAATTCTGCCTGCTACCGTTTCTCCGCGTTTCTCACTTCTCAATACGTCCCCATCTTTCGTAGTTTCGGTTTTCGTTTTCCGATTTGTTTATTTGTTGTCCTGGAAGTCGTCTAAATTAACATCTTCTTACTCTTATTCTCCGGATATTTGAACTTACTTGACATTTAAACAAATTTTATTAGCGATATTCGAATTTCCGCGGACAAGTTGGAAAAACATGTTTATAAACTAATTTCAGAAGTAAATATTGACTAAGATTTTTATTTGAAAGTCGAGATTTTTTACGATTTATGTCATAAAACTGATAATCACTAACCAATTTTTTTCTGTAATCAAAGTTGAGGTTTTATCAGCGTTATGATATACGGCATATTTGATAAGTCATTAATAAATACTCGTATTAATATACGTTATACTTCCATATATCATAATATCTGATATAAATTTTCATTTAAATTTTTAAAATTGTATGTATGGACCAACGTAATACAGAATAATAGAATGGGAATAATTCCTATCAACATTTGATAAATGTTCCACACCAAACACGGTAGCTGTCAATTCATTGTTATTACACCATCCAGCAAATATTGATTGTACTGATAAGAAATCGATATTTTTAATTACACTTCTTATCAAACTATTCATACACACACCGCAACGGTACATCTGTATGTGTTAATCAAAAAACCGTTGTGTAGTTGTGATTGTCATATGTGATTGCGTTTATCAAAAGCAGAACAAGGAAAATAAATGTATAGATGCAGAAATAAAAACTACATCGACGTGGAAATTGGAAATATAACGTATAGAAGTCAGTTTCAGGGCTCTAAATGGAATTTTTTTGTACAGTAGTTTCACAAATATAATTTGCTCCAGTTCATTTTCGAGCCCTGGTGATCATTTAAAAAAATAGTTTCATAGAATCTACGGCAACTTATTTTTTACACGAAACAAAACATCTAAAAAATTTACGAAACAAAGTGTGGGAATAATAATTACCTGTGATATTTTGTAGAGTGAAATTGTAATATTACAACCTATATTATAAATTGCCGTGGAATAAAGCTTGTTGTCGCTGTAATTTTTAATTCTGTTGGCTAGTAGCGTAGTGATGTGAGTTCATAAAGTTAATTTTTTCATTGAAATTTTCGAAACTTTCACGAGCTACCATATGTTTCTGAATTTTTTAAATCTTTCAATATTTTCATAGATTTCTTGAAAGGTTTGTTGTTTTGACATTTTGTTTTCTATCTTATCATTGTAAAAGTAAAATTGATCATTTGGAAGTATTATTAATAGTAGTATAATAAGAAAAATGTAAGATGTAAATTTTTCTATATAAATTTGTATAGAATAGTACGTGAATAAAAAGTTAATTTAAATCATGCAAAAAGTGGCCAAATATCAAATAAAACTACAACTTATTAATAACAATAACGCTAAAGATAAGGCTATAATAACATACATAACTTTCAAAAGTTTCAAAATTTGAACTAACATTATTAGGCTTCATAAAATTCATTAAATTTCACGAAATTTATGAAACATTTCAATGACATACGACACCATTTAGGTAAATACGTCATAATTATGCAACATGATTGGCTAAAAGCTATAGTATTAGTATAGTATAGTAGATAAAAAAATTAATCAGGAAGGGACAGAAATATGTTTTGTTATTTAATTAAAATCTAACGTTAGCATACTTCGGAAGTTGGGAATATTTACAATACTGATGAAAAACAAAATTGTGTTTTAATCTTCAGAATTAATTCTGAAAGATATTATTAAATAATGTTAAATTATAGGTATTTTTCATTCCTTCAAACACACGTTCTTCCGTTCTTCGCATCGTTCTTTCGTTATCTGAATATACTCTCTAGATTCGATATAGATAATAGATACATCTCAATAAATCAATACTGAATGAACCAGAGCCAGACGGTTTGCGGACTATAAGTCCATAGAATTCAATGCAGCATGTGAACACAGTACAGTAAATATCTTGGGGTCACCCCGATTTGTCGCACAGAAATATATGGGAATATAATTGAGTAAACATCAGTACAAGGGTGGAGAATTGAGATGGGGATGGGGGCTGCAGCCCTAGTAATAAAATACGTAATAGCTTAGTCTAGGCGGGAGACACTTTATAACTATATTACTAAGTGTTTATTACTGTGGTACTGTCTATTATTATCACTTTGGACTTGGAGTAATTTAGGGGTGGTGATTGTTTTGTTTTCATTATAAAACGACATTGCTTTGTATTTGGCACAAGGGGTTGCACAATTTTTTAATGTTTGAAATTTGAGAAAGTAATTGTTACCTACTATATTAATCAGAAATAAAACTATGAGAACAGTGTAAATTATTACATTATTATTATTGCTGTTAAGAGATTAAGTGATTTACAGGTAACAAACATATATCCTTATTTCATTTTATTAATATTTATAGATTACCTACATTATTTTGATTAAATAGATCAAATTAATGATGAATAAATAGTTATTTACATATAAGTGCTGTAGGGTTAATTTTACAACGCGAGGTTCTACAGTAAAGTACGACGCGAAGCGAAGTGCTTTAATAAAACCAAGCTGGCTTATCTATTTATTTAAAATATCGTATTTTCTATGAGTGAGAGTGAGTGAGATGAATTTGACATTTGCACTAAAATTTCCATTTGTCAAGTAGCCTTGAAACAAATGCTCTGAGATATCGCCAGTAAATGTCACATTTAAAATTAATCTGTTTTATTTATTTCAGACTCTATTGTACAATGAAAAAATTGTATAAAGTAGCGTTTTTGTAGGCTCTCTTTTTTATTTTAAAGTTACCTTTATATTTAATGGTCTATTAAAGAAATAAAATTCGGTGCGTATTAACGAACCATATGCGGAAACAGTTATGACATGTGTAAAATCGTAACTACCATAGACGTCAACGATGTGTGATTGTTATGTTTACAGCTCAGGAGGCAAAAAATAATTTCTGGATATAAAGTTTTATTCCCTTGATTTAATCAGATCGTCCATCTAAGAAATGAAGGTTATAATTTGAATATATTTTCGTATTATTTTATTATTGTAACTTTCGCCTCCTGATGAAGACCCAAGCGGGGTGTGAAACCGGTTAGGGTGAAAATAAGAACTTTATATTCTGACTGAAATTGTTTTTATTTATCAAACATTCCAGCCAAGAAGTTAAAATTTAACTTAGACTGACTTAGACCAAATTAAACTTGTATATATGGTCCAAACGAGACATTCAATCTTCCTTTAAATTTTGAAGCCATTTTCTTATTTAGTAATTTTGTCCCCTAATTATCAGAGCACAAAGTTCAGTTATCTATGAAAAATAATTATACACTGCAGAGTGCATTAAGACAACTAACTGAACTGATTTAAATGAACCTTTATTTTGTATTATAGCTATGTGATTATAAATATTTAAATTGGAATGACTTAAATTTTGATTTTATTAATTGTGTTTTCTGATTTCAGGTACCTAAGTCATTTGCTGTTTTCTTTGTGATTGATATGTCCCAGTGTATTGGCGAAATGAATGTAAGTTAAAAATATATTGTAGCATATAATTTTGGAAACCCTGTCCCTGTGTGCAAAGCGTTATCTCTCGCATAATCATAATCTCTGTTTCCGTAACTAATGAGAAAAGTTTCCGTGTTTTATCTGTGACATTTTGTCCATTATCTGTCTAGCCACGAACATAAATCTCTCATCTCTTTACAAATTCCTAAAAACAACAAAATAATCTGACTGTGTTTGCGTTTCAAATTTATTGATTAAATATTTATTTACAAATTCAGTAAACTGTGGCGGAATCCGCTCTAAATTAACTCTGAAGTGGCTATAAAAAATTTACGGTGTGATAAACGCGCAATAAAATATTCTATTTCATTAAAAAGCC
Source organism: Agonum fuliginosum (assembly GCA_947534325.1). Classification (NCBI taxonomy): domain Eukaryota; kingdom Metazoa; phylum Arthropoda; class Insecta; order Coleoptera; family Carabidae; genus Agonum; species Agonum fuliginosum. The sequence continues at coordinate 8,300,532 of OX384031.1, forward strand.
GTTCGCGTGGCTGTGAATGAGCTATCGCTGCCCATAAATCGACAAATTATAATTTAGCGGCTTTCGCTAATCTGACACATGATATACTACATTCATACACACTAACACGGTCACAGTTTTAATCGAAATTCATAGAAAATTGTACTTTCATTAACAAACGTGAACGTGATTATCAACTTTTAATTCGGATTGCCAAGCGAATGTAATTATAATTCAATCTGATTTTTCTGAAATGTAAACATTATTTATAACACGGGCGATGCATGGAAGCTCTGTTTAATATTGATATATTTTATCATTGTTTTGAATTTTCTCTTTTGGGAGAACACACGTAATTTTGCCATTTTTAATCAGGCATTATAATTAGTTATTGTATTTGTTTCATGAACATTTATAAGTTTAAATCCCTTTACAATTTATAGAATTTGTGCTTTCATTAGCGATCATTTTTGTATTTACAATAACAATAATGCAATTCTTATTGGTAGGTAGTTTTCAGTGCGACACCGAAATGCCGCGGTTCAAGTCACTCGGCCGGCAGTTAAGTTGCAATTAAATCGCACTCGGACGTTTTAAGCTGACCACTTAATCGTCTTAAATGTAGTTCTGGTTGCATAAGCATCTCTCCATTGCCGCTTTAAATTTAAAAGTTCATCGCATGAATTGAGATCTTGACCGCACCCAGACGTTTCGGTCGAAGTGGTTTTTTCAACTAACCGCGGTTTTTTATAAACCTTGTTTTTCGGATAACCGCGGTTTTTCGGTTCATTTCGGTTTTACGTTTGATCAAGGTTTCTGGAGGTTATTCGTTTAATCTCGGTTAGCCGGCTATTCTCGGTTTTGTCATCCTTAGTTACTATGCATGTGCAATGTGTTAATAATTTGATGTTACAGTAGATAGTAGATGTCTTTTGTTAGTGACAGGTTATGACATTTATATACAATATTTCTGCTAATAGGAAACAGGTTTTGTTGTAAATGTAATAATTATTAACCGCGAATGAATAATAGCATCTACCAAATTGGGAGTAAATCCTGTAGAATGGCTACCAAGTTTTCTCTTTTTCCCTTCAATTGCCAAACAAAAATATCTCCCATAAATGTGTCCTCAAGTTGAGTGTAAGTTTCCCCCGCTTCCTTATTACGGCCCTGCAGGGGGTGCAGTTAGGGAGCGTGCTGGTGCGAACATCCAGTTAAAGATTAGAAGCTACGGGGTTAGACTCCTCATGTCAGGGTCGTCTGAATTGAGGGTTCGTTGTAATTCACATTTGTTCGGTCGGTCGACGGTTATCAAAAATACGTAAATCCCTTGTTGTTCCCCCCTCCACTATCCCCACCACCAACGCCGCTACTGCCCTCGACAGATTGTGGAATTAATCTGCACCAATACCAATGAGGAGTAGGTTTTTGTGCAGAAATGAAGCACTAATTATAATTTATCTCTTGAAAACTTGGAATTCAATCAGTGCGAAATGAATAACGAAATACAAGCCTTTGAATTACACGGGAATGGAAATGTGAATTATTGTGGTTTTCGAGGGAATTTGCTTGTAAACAACAACAAAATTAGGACAGGATTAAAATTTATTAGTTTTTTATACAAACGTGGAAATATATTATAGTTAATTATTGTAATAGTTTTTTTATTACATAATTTAGAAGTCAGCAAAGTGAATATTGATATTGTATTGTAGCATCGTACGTTTCATTTTAATTTGTAGTTTATATGTAAAAGAAGAATTAAAAATACCGATTACATTTTGAGGTATGGAAAATAACGTTATTATTAGAAGAAGGATAGCCGAGCGCATAATGTGACCGACTGTGGTTTTGTCGTTTCTGACAACTTATATTTCAATCCAGTCTGCTGCACATTTCAGTTTAATTGCACAATGTAGTTATTTTCTTCAGTAACAACCATGAATATCTTTGAGCTGACAGATGGTATTTGAACGCACATTAAAATTATTATTAATTATAAGTGCCGATGATTAGTGTTGCCAATTTTGAATTTTCCCGAAATCGATGGATTCAAAAATTGAGAAAAAAAAATGCGCCACAAGCGACTTTTTCAAAATTTTCAAGTCAAACGTGTTTTAATATTACCTAAGTTTGATAATATAGAGTTCTCTACAATGAAGAAAATTTAACAAATTGTTCAAAAGCTTAAATTAACGCGTTAATAAAATAAGCTCTGTCGCTCATGCTCTGTGAAATATCTACTGCTTAAAAAAACAGTCGCAGTGTCACAGTCTGACAATCTTCGATCATGTCCGAACTATATCCGATGGAGATTGACGTTGACTCACAGTCGCTAATAAGCAAAGTTCGGAACTACTGTTGGAATTGCTCAAATACCAGATTTGCAGAAAAACGTACATTACTAGTACTACAATTTCTGTAAAAGTGTGCGAACAGCGTACAAATTTATTTTTTATTACGGATGTAAGCTCCAAAAGCGTACAGTTGGCAACCCTACCTATGACTCACAATATGTGAGACGGCCACACGCAAGATGTGGTAGATGTATAAATTACAAATTAGGAATACTGATTACCATTAATACATGCACTTTGGGTTATGGGAAACAATATAATTAAAATGTTTATGTCGTTAATTACGTATCTGTGAATGTTTTAAGTGTGCTAACGACAAGAACAAAAACACACTGTCACTTGTCTCAACTCACTTAAGGGTTAAATCAACTTCAGTATTGTTTATAAGTGCAGTAAAAAATCTTACAAAAAAACTCTGTAAGAAATCTGTCTTTGAGTGTTGTAATGAGGTGCTGTCGCCGTCTGCTGCAGGTGACGCTTGTGACGCTGTTAAATAATTTCTCAGTAATTATACAAAGTTCTGCTAATCGGAAAACTTCGAGCTTTTTAATAACACAGCCAGGAACGCAGGAACAGGGACCTCCTCTGGATCATCGTTATTGACCCTCCCTGAAATAATTACTCTCAGAGATGTAATTAAACTTATCGCAGGAAAAATAACCCAACAATTGAACTTTAATTTGTTTTCCATCTTCGCTTTCGTTCGGCTAATTGCTGTCAAACAACGGAATGAATTTGTCGGGAATTTAATTCGGAACGCATCCATCACTTGTGACGCCAAAGACGCTTATTCTTCATGTTTGTACATATAAATTTTATTATAGTCTGGTAGTGAAGCCCGCACATGTGTGGCTGACGTTTTCATTATAAATACCGTGCAAAGAAGAAGAAAATTCGCGCCGATGACAGTTTCCAACTTCTCGAATAGTTTGAGTTTGCGTTTCGTTTTCAGAGAATACGAGAATCGGTTTGAAATTTCGCCCAGAGCTGTAGCTAGGGGTAGGTGCTATACTTCTGCTATATCTTGGAAGTCTGCATCTATTCTGAAACGTTTTATTCCTATCCTTCATTTTTACATGTTTTATCGACAAATATAGTTTCATCTACAGTAGCCAATAGATTTTGTCTATAATCGTTGTATAATATGAACAATGATATTCAATTTTTAGTTACGATATATGTACAAAATTGTCGCACTAGTGCGACAAAGTACTGTTTTGTCGCACTAAGTGCGACCAGAACATAAAACTATTAAATATATTTCGTCAAATTGGCCATAAACTACGATTGTGAATATTTAAATTAATCTTTGTTTTGTTTTTAAACGTTGTCATGATGATTATCGATAACCACGATTTCATTGAATTTTTATAAGCACGGCAAATAATAATAATAATTTTAAAATTAGCTATATTGACGTTATACGATTGTAGACAAAATATTGTGTACACCTCGTTGGATAGATTGAAATGTGTGGTTATATTTTTTCAATAGCTGTCAAAAACGTTTTAAATTTTATTTACCTTTCTCAATTTTGTCTTCACAAACATTTCCCCACCGAATACAATCAGGTTCATTCAATTTAAGTCTTATTTTTGACAAACAGCAATATTTAAATATGTAACTAACTGTAGGAAATTAATTGACAAAAACAGTTAACATGTAACAGCGGTTATAAAAATAACATAGATTTGACAGCACCTTACTACCCTATTTCAGTCAATCAAATTAGTCAAACATTTTCAACGTGATACATGAATTATTATATTCGTAAATTTAGATTTGTGAAAATATATTGATGTTTTAATAACGTCCCTTAGCATCGTATAAATTATTCATTTGATATTAAAGTTTTACTTACATTCTGGATTAGTAATTCGAATAACATCTGTGGGTAAATTTTATCCTGGCCTGAAAGTTATTTTTGTAAAAAGTTTTTGTTCTTGATCTTACCCTAAATGTTAATTCCGGCTACGGGCCTGATTCCTCAACTCAAAGATCTCTAAAATTAAATTCTTCGGTATTAATTCAATTTTGATTGTAATTTAATTGTGTTTGTTCTGTTCAAACAACATTCGAACACCGCCACCGCAGTTCAAACATCTCCGACATGAATTTGATACTAATGAAATTTGTCGCGCTCGAAATCTATTAAAACTGACATTCTGCGATGCTCTGCATTCTTAAAATCCATTATAAAAGTAATTTTGACGGAAAAATTCAATTAAACAGGGAGATGCAGTAGTCTCGAGTTTGAAAAATGACGTTTCTGCCAGCAAGAGGAATTACAAATCCCTGTACGAATATACATAATTGTGTGCAATGTTTATTCGCGTTTCTACCTAAATAAATTTATCTTACCCAGGATTTTTCTCAATTATAGAAGGAGCGAGGAGAATTATGTTGAATTTCAATTTCAAAGTAAGCATTTTAATCACTTCAAGTATTTTATTCATCGTTTTCATGGCAAAATTTAATATTTCTGCGATTATTAAATGTACTCACCTATACTACTCGAGTTTGATATTGTAATTACTCACTTGAATCATTTTGACTTTTACCTTCTGTTCGGTTAATAATAATAATATTTAATAATACAGGCTGATTCACAATTTCGTGCATATTTTCTAATGGCATTATAATACTCAACTTACTGATCATGGAACAAAAAGAATATTTTTAAAATTCGATGAAGGTTGTTTAAAAAATATTTCATTCAATTTTTGGCCAGTTTCGCTATATACTAGTACCTACTAGTACTATTAATAAAACAGTAGTAAAAAATCTGATGTGGCCATCACACAACCTTACGCCATATCTAGACTTATAAACACCTGTCAATATTTTTTACGTAAAATCAAAAATCAACCGATCATGGATTACAAGATTTCATCGTTTTATTTGATAAATTTATTTTTTAAATTTTACTTCAGTTCTTTAACGCTACCAGATATAGACAAATTTTTTATAACGTAGGTTGCAAATAACTTTTTCCCTTATTCTTATTACAAATAAATACTATATTTATCCAAATTTATAGAAATTTTTGACAAATAATTTTTTCAAACACTTCCGATGAAGATATTTGTACCAAAATCTAATGAGCTCTTCCAATTTGTATACAAATGTAAAATACCAAAATCAAAATTTTTGGGTAATTCGTATTTGAGTTATCCGACCCTGCAGAAATCCGGCCGTGACCACACACATACATACCTACAGACATCATTGAGAAACTATCAAAAATGAGTTGTAAGGACCATAATTCGTGCTCATCCACTAAAAACTCACTACCCGATTTTTAGCATGATTCCAATACATTCCTTTACAGGTATGGCGGAAGGTAAAAATCTGCTCATGTGTAATGACTATTATTCTATTCCATCGAAGGAAGTACTATACTCCAGCACTCGCCTGTGTCCTATGTGTCAGTGTCGTATACTTTTTTCCTCCTAAAAATAACTAATTCCATAATTCAAAACATTCGAAAAGCACAAGCACTAGTTTGTGTAAGTTTATTTGTAATATGGATCATTATAATATTTGCTGTTCAAACAGCAAAGTTTTATTGCAGTTAGTAGTGCTGAATTTGGGCCATCGAATTAAAAACTGGCACAAAAATAAAACCCATTAAATAATAATTATGACATCATCCCTAAAAAACGTTTCTAACTCTAACACTGAAGAGGAGGGCAAACAAAACATGTATCTTTTTTCAACATGGCGCCTCGTCTACAATTTTCTCTTTCTCTCTCTTTCTGCCTGTATCAGGTTTCTGTTTTAAAATGCACAGCCACATATATCTGTCTGCGACATTTAACATGTTGTGACAAATTTCAGGGGTTGTTCCTGACCTGGGCGACGTTTCAGGGGCTGAAGGGGGCGCGAGGGGCGAAGACTTCACCCCGGGAGAGCGGAGTTTGTTTTACTTGTGATGAAGTATGTGCCCTGTTCATATGTTTACAAATAATGCCGTATTTTGACATAAGTTGCCATTTCCGTTTGCTTTCTGGAGATTATCAAATACAAATTGATGTTTACGAGAGGAATAGGATAGTTGAGTTCCACTGTCATGTAGGAATTCATGTTTATGCATAAATGCTTTGAGATATTTACTGGAATGTCAAACAAAATTGAAGCAAACATTATTGTAGACGCTTTTTGTATGATTTTGTTTTACTGTTTATCATTACGTAAATAATGTTCCTTAGCTTGTACACATTGATAATCTGTAAGTGTTTGTACTTGCGTTCACGAAATATTGAATAATTGAAACAATAGAAAAGTTGTTATAGTTGTTCGATTAATAAAAGAAAACAATACAAACACTGGAAAAGGTATACATTAGTTACTGCAATAGCATTTGATTTTTAAAGATTCTGATTATGATTATAATATTAAATATCAATATTATAAAAAATAAAACAGAAATATGCAACATCAATAATTATTAGAAAAAATATTTAAAGTATTAATATAAACTAGTATATTCTTTAACGAGCACATAATGTAGCCTATAATTCCAGAGGTTGAAAGTTTATGCACGAGCTGAAGGCGAGTGTATCATTGTCCGAGTTAATTATTGCCATTATGTGCGAGTCAAATACGACGTTTTATCTACGACTTTTTAAATACAACATTTACAAATTTTGATTCATTAAAATATTAATCTAACTTCATATTGTGATAGGATGACAGTGACAGTAGTAGTGAATAATGCTCTCATAATACAATAGTGTGTCTTATAGAGGGGATTATCTTACCAACGTTACCTACATAATGAATGTATTATTCAATGGTCGTAGATAATAGTATATTATTTAACGAGCAAATAATGTAGGCTATAATTCAAGAGGGTGAAAGTTTATTCACGAGCCGAAGGCGAGTTAATAAATCATCCGAGTGAATTATAGCCATTATTTGCGAGTCAAATACAACGTTTTATCTACGACTTTTTAAATAAAGCAACATTTCTTATTTACAAATTTGTATTCATATTAACCTAACCGAAAAAAAATGACAATTCATCAGAATAATTTTGACAGTTCGGAAGAATAAAGTACTCATTATTTAACAGTGTGAAATAATGAATTCATTATTTCATAATGTGTCCTTATGGAGGGGTTTATTATACTACTATCACGTATATAATGAATACATTATTCTATTGTTGTAGATAAATTAAATTATTATTTTTAATAATAGAATCTTTACTCTTTATTGTTCCAAATGTTTTCAAATAAATTTTGTTAGAAAAATTAAAGATTAAATGATTTAATATTTTGTTTTATGACTATACGAGTAGTACTGTAGGCTATGACTAGTAGACTAGTAGTACAACATGTCCCCTATAGACTATTTAAAAGATATTTTTATTTTAAGAAAAAATGCTGTGCAGTTAAATGCCGTGATTTTATGTTTAAATATGCCTGAATGTATACTGTCACTGCACTTTTAAGTATAAAATAAGTTCATAAAACTGAAATTGGAATATCGTATTATTATTTAAATTTCTCTACACAGCAAGTGTACCGTGTTACGTTTCTAACTATTGAGCTGTAGGTACAGGCTTTTCTTAGTAAGGAACAATAATTATTCATAGTAGAATTAATGAATAAAATAGGAAATAGAAACGCGAAACTTGGAATTAAACTGTCACTGTTATTTTATTCTCTTACTATTTCATTTCCATTTAGTTTTGTGTTGCATTATTTCAAGTTAATTGATGAATCTCCAAGTTTATATCATTTGTTTTCCAAACAGAAACTTGATTAATGAAAAAGCTTCTATTTCATGCAAATCGCATGTAAATTACGTTTTGGTAATTATGTATTTCAAAAGTAGGATGGATAATTTTCGTTGATGGTTGTCAGCTAAACAAACTAAAGTGATTCTTAAAACACAAACACTTGGAACATGTAACAGACACATGTTTCCTGTCTTTGTATGTGTGTTTTTGTTTGTGTGTGTAACCTTTGCAAGTACGCGTTGTATGATCTATTGGCGCGACGACAGATTTATTACCCTACGACATATTTTATTTTAGAGGAAGAGCATTCTTTTTAAAATATGTGTACAACATAAATGATCAACAAATTGTCCACTATTATAAGCAAGATTACTTAAATAGTTAAATTATGTGTATTGGTTCAATCGGTCAATATTTATTAATACTCTACTTATATTAGATTCAATTGTGTTCATCCTTGAAATTCTAAGACTGATCCCTCCCGTGATTATCCTCAGGACGTGTAAATTGATTTTAAGTTTTTGATTAATGTTTACACTCAGTCATTTATTTATATAGGTACCTATGTTATAATCAAAATAATTGAAATTTGTTTTCAATTTTAATAGGTACCTTTATATTTGTGAAACAGAAATACTACAATTTCTAGTAAAAAATATAGTCATTAGTAATAATAATGTATGTAAATGACTTTCGAAAGTCGTGCAAATAATAAATACTTATGTTAAAGTTTTCGAAAAGCTTACTGTAAGTTGTCGTGCAATTCGCAATTCACTGTAAATTATTAGTATGATAAGTGTGCGAAATTTAAGACTACAATTTAACTGGGAATTATTTAAATAGATATGTGCATTCAAATTAATACTTAATGCATTAAAATAAAAAATAAAATAAAAAAGTACGAGTGGAATTCAAGAAGGGTAAAAGGTGTATTTATTTTTTAGTTTAGTTTAAGACGAGTTTTTAACAAAATCTGAGAATTTGGGAGTCAAGAAGGGTAAAAGGGGTTTTTCATAATTTAGTTTAAATTAGAGTTTTTACCAAAAATAAAGTAAGTGGGACTCAAGAAGGGTAAAAGGGATTTTCATTCAGTTTAATTATTTAAAGTTGTATTTTTACAAAAAAAATATGTGGGATTTAAGAAGGAGGGTAAAATGTTTCAAGCCATCATATTTATTTCTTATTATGATAATAATTATTCCACTATAGTATTTTTTTAATTTAAAGTAAAAATATTTATTTCATGCTAAATATGTTTTATTTTAATGCACAAAGTATGAATTTTAATGCACTATATCTATTTAAAATATTCCCAGTTAAATAATACCTGAAACTTAATAAGGGTTGTTTTAATACAAATCTATTTTCCGAAAAGTAGATTCTATTATTTGCTACAATTTTACTAAATTAGGTAATCAAGCTCAAACTAGAATTAATTTTCTGCCCATCAAAATGTCAAAACCGCCAACAAATCAAGTAAATCATAACATCTCCACCAACATTTTAAATTATATCTCCCCCTCCCCCTTATTTCTAGTTCGCTCTTCTTTTCTCTCTATTTGACATCATCCCTATGACAACGATATTCAGATTTGAGTGATCCACATAGCCGACTTGATTTGCACCTATATTGGTTCGCTGATGTATGCAGCAACCGGACATTTGTTCGACCATGCAGAAGGGTGTAAGGGTGCAAGGGGTGGGGAAATAGTGCGTCGAATAAGGGGATGAGGGTGACAGTGATTGGCAACCGGCAGCTGTCGAGATGAGACACATGTTTGTCGCGTGAAAGAAATAACCGAAGCCGGGTTTAATAGTAGAAAGAATTATTATTTGTGTGACAAACTGTTTGCTTGCATGGTTGTTAAGGGAGACGATAAATAATAATTCTGTTAAATGAGAAGGAGGACCAGAACAGGAATCAATAGCTGTTTCTATAAAATGGAAGGATATTGTATTATTTCTTGCACGGAGTTTATGGAACAAACAGGGATACGACACATTGAAATTAATAAATACATAAATAACTTCTTCTCTTACATACTCTGCAATACAAATATCTAGGTATTTAACTGTGAGTGCAAAAAGGAACCACAGCCGTAATAGTTATTTATGTTGTAAGGATTGTAACGTCCATCATTATGGTACTAGTCGTGAAAATTATCAGACGAGGGGAAACCGAGTTTGATAACATAACGTGTACCATAATTAAGTTCGAATTTCTTGACTGAAATTTATATTTTCTATACAGTGTATCATAATGATTGGTTACGATCCGTATTGCATACAAAATTTGGTGTAGTGTTGTTTTGTACAGTGCTTATTCGTACGCCTAGCATAATCGTGCTGGTTCGTACGCCCGAACCCTTTTACCTGAATTTTCCCAAGAACTCTTAATCCGTCGCAGCGGGGGGTTTCAAGTTCAGTGCTTATTCGTACAACGTTAATATCGCACACAAATACTTGATGTATGCCATGCTACGGCTACGTTATTATAATAATTCAATAGTTGAATATTTAAATATATTTGTGAAGAACAACTAATAGCCAAATCGAACTACAGTACTTTCCCGACTATAAGTTTTAATATCTTGCTTTCGCAAAGGCTTTTATTTTATGCTTTATTCAGTAAAATTTAAATAAATATGTATCTTTTTCCCCGAACTATTTAAGTTGATACCAACTTCGGCATAATTTGAATTATGTGACAGTTAACTGACCATCGTTATGTTGTTTTTGATTCTTCCGGCTAGATTTTTTTCCAGTTTTAATTTTATAATGCACTGGAATAATTTTTGGAGAAAGAATTGAAAATTGCATAATGTCATTTTTTTAAATTTTTACTAAACTTATCTCCCCGACAGCTTTAAATTGACACCAAACTCGATATAATTTGAATAATTTATTCAAAAAAATGATGATCGTTTAGGTATAATGTTATTTTTATTTTTCGACTAGAATTTTTTCCCGAGAGCTTTAATTTGATACATACGATAGTATAAAAATAAAAAAGTTCAGTATATAAAGTTGGTACCACTGGTTAAATAAAGCTCGTAAAGAGTCAGTCTTTGATTTTAAATATAAAATTTTAAAGTACAATTAATGATTAATTACTTATTATTCTTCAATTCTTCAAAGTTACAGAAGAATTCTCAAACCACGAAAACCCTAATCCTCTCTAATTGGTAAACTGCGGAGAAATTAATAAATAATGAATAGTTTTATGTCAATTCGTATATGTGTTGAAAGAGTTTCTGCTTATTAAAATTAGATTTTATTTGGATTATTTATATTGATATAGACGAAAAATGCACAGTTTTTTTTATAAATATACTAAAAACAGTTCGATTTGGCTATTAGGTGTTCTTCACAAATATATTTAAATATTCAACTATTGAATTATTATAATAACGTAGCCGTAGCATGGCATACATCAAGTATTTGTGTGCGATATTTACGTTGTACGAATAAGCACTGACCTGGAAACCCCCCGCTGCGACGGATTAAGAGTTCTTGGAAAAATTCAGGTAAAAGGGTTCGGGCGTACGAACCAGCACGATTATGCTAGGCGTACGAATAAGCACTGTACAAAACAACACGTAGCCACAAAATTTTATCTGCTGGCGAAGTCAAAAAGTAAATTAAATTATTTGGTATTGAACAAATTTTAATCTAAAAAAAAGCAGGAATGCTATTTTTGAAACTTCCTGAGTAACAAGATGTTTGTTATTTCATTATAGTACTGAGTACCATATTGGCTTCATTATGATCCTATAATGGACGCTATTATACGTTTGATATAATAGAATAACTGACGTAACTGACTAAGCTTGTTTGTTTTCAAGCAACTATTGAAATGTATTTATATATAATTTATTTTTTCTCAAATTTAAAAGCAGACATAGGAAATTAATTTAACGATATTTATTCCTTATATTATTGTTAACACTTTATATTTGAAACATTTTTTGTGTCTACTTCCATATTTGAAATAAATTGAATTTATTGTTATGTTTTAAGAAAACTTTCTCTTCAGGTTTTCGAAATGTGACCAGCTCTGCGCATTTCATAATTTTATCTTTTCTCGTTCATGAATCATGCTATATTGAACATATACGGACGCACATCCACCCATATATCCATCCACACGCACAGACATCATTGAGGTAATGATCAAAACGGATTCAGAGGATCCAAAAATATTTATTTCCGCGAAAATCCCGACATCGATTTTTTCATGATACCTAGACTTAAGCCTCATTTCCACCGACTGTTTTAATGCTTAAGAACTATGTTTAATGCATAAGTACTAAGAGCAACTCATAAGAACAAAACTTTGCAAACTCCAAACATAAGGCGTAATGCACAAGCATAATGATTGACATGTGTCATATTTATTATTTGTTTCAAGTTGTCAATTTCTGCCTATTTCTAAATATAGAACTGAATACCTTAGTTACAAAATTAACAGTTCTTCCATTCCTTAATATCGCAAAAATGTCGGTAATGATTAAATTACGAAATTCGACAACAAATGTCATCTCTATCGAATTAGTCCTTAAACAAAATAGGTGGAAATGGCCATCTAATAAATAATCATTATGCATTACGCCTTACGCATAAATCATTATGCATTAAGCACTAAAACAGTCGGTGGAAATTAGGCTTTACTTATACTGTGTATAAGAAAGTAATAATTGGTCACTCTAAATTCGGAGTGAGATGCCGGATAAAAATACTTACTTCGATATGAATAATTTAGTAAATGTAATCGCGATTTAAAAACATGAAATGTGTGATAATCACAACACGCAAAACGGATTTTAAAGCAACGCAAACAATTAGTTTCCATTGAAAACATCACAACTACGTCTTGAATTTCGAGGCACCTCCATCAAATTTCCCAAGATAATGACCCGCAACTTCCTTTCTCTTGCGTAACGAGCAGGATTCCAGGATTCTGTTTAGCCAACTACTTTGAGCTGGAGTGTACAAACACGGCCCGTCTCGCTGCACAATACACTCCGTAATGACATTTTAATGTCACTTGAAGGGTGCGCGGGGCACGAGGGGGTGTAAGACTGGGGTGAGGCACGCACACATACTTAATGGTGCTGCACATAGACGAGGAGGTGTTAAATGGAAGAATTAGACGAGAAATGGAGAGGTTTATATTCGCCAGGGATGAAGCATTAGGTGAAGTGGTACATGAATTATTGTGGGTGGATTTGTAAATGTCAGACAATTGATATTTTCATGCAGACAATTAAAATGGACATTAAGAGTGTCTGCAAATAAACTGGACATTTGTTCTTATGAGTTTATTCACTTTTTTGATGGTAACTATTCAACAGGATTTTACTCCCAATTGTAAAATGAAATGTTTTTATAGTGGAATACAACCATTTCTAAATCGATTCGTCTTGGTGCAGTGAAAATCTCAATATGTGCGACGACCTTTGAAATTTAAACCACAACGCAGAGATGCTTATGCATCCAGGACTATATTTAAGACGATCAAGTGATCAGCTTGATATTTTTGCACTGGCGGCCGAGAGACTCCGGGTTCATACGTCATCACATGCAGAGAGCTTTGTTCCTAAATTTGCGCAGCTACTGCCTCGATAAATTAATTTGAAACTAATTATGGTTTTAAAAAGTACAGGCAATAATTTATTTTTGAATTTGTCCCTTGATGAACATTCAAATCGGTATACTGCTCATTGGATGAACACAAATTTCTGAAAATGTGATACTGGGATTGTTTTAAAATAGTTTTTTAAGTGCATCCAGGAACATAAATATAAGAAAAGCTGTCAAGTGTCCAGAGAAATTAACGGCACCATTAATTTTACAATTCTCTTTTAAGAAACCTGCCAAAAATTTCGTTGTATATTAAAATTAACTGTCGGTTTATTATCTTTCGAATCTATATTTTAAATGAAATTGATTTGAAATTGTAACTTACTTAATTCATATAAAAGCTCAACTGCTAAGTAACTAGACAAAATATAAGTTAAGCTCTCACCATTTATGCTATAGCATTGTTTTGGTTTTCCACTATTTGCAAATAGATATTTAATATTGTAAAACTTTTAAAAGATTATTATTAAATAGGAAACATTTTTAAGCCAGTATTTTTTTGCAGCTATACTTTTTATTTTGAAATTTTGAAATAGCACAGGTACATTCTTCTTCTTTAAGTCATTTTCTCACGAAGATTCTTTGAAGATTCTACCAAGATTCCGAATCCTAGAAAAGAAGGAGTTTTTTTCTTTCTAGTAAGAATTATCTGTTAAATTGCGGTGTCGCTAAATTGAATCTTCAATCCTTGGAAAAGAAGAATTTATAATTTATTGATTGCTTCAAAACCACGTAATTATCACTAGAAAGAAGAAAACTTCTTTCTCAGGATTCTGAATCTCCGTAAAATCTTCAAAGAATCTCCCTGCGAACAGGGCTTTAAGAAAATAAACAAACATTCCCATTTCCTTTGCAGTCTTTTAATACGTATTTTCGCATTTTCCAAAAGTAAGCCCCCTGTCCTAATAAAATCAAATTTCCCCGTAATACTTTCCGAAGTGTCTGATGGTTCATTCATGTCCGAACACTTTAGGGTCGCGCTTCTCGCGACACTAGGATGTCCAAGCCACTCATTGTATCGTCCCTACTGTCAGAATGTATTACAAAGAGGGGAATAAATTAACTAAATTTTCACCCAAAAATCAGAAACTTACTCACGTAGTGCAGAGGGTGAGGGTGAATGCCATCAGGCTAGACAAGACGCCCTCAAGACGTTGCAGCAGAACCTTACAAACTGCAATTATCCACCGCCATACAAGAACTAAATATCGTTTGAATGGCGAAGTAGAAGTACAGAGTGAGGATGGGTGTGTGAGTGCAGTTGAACAGTCGAACGAAGAGGAAATTGTCTCGTTGAGATGCAAATCTCATTCGATAGACTAACGCAGAGATATTGCGTTGAGAATATTCCAAAGGATTGCATTATGCTTCCAGTGAGGTACTAAGAATTTCTTGCACATTTTTATTTATGAAAATGAAGTATTTGATCGACTGGTTGGGATGTATGGTAGGTAGAAAATACTCAGGACTGCAGTCAAGTTGTTATTTATTTAATCAAAAGCCGACGTTTCTTCAGGGCGACTAATTTTGTGTTGTCCCAGTCATCCCGAAGAACCCAATAGTGTTGACGAAACGTTGGCTTTTGATTAAAAAATATCAACTTGACAGCAATCCTAAGTATTTTATACCCATTATTTTTATTTATTGTGATGCAGTAATTCGAAAAACAAACTTTTATGAGATAACGATTGAGAAAAATCGGCATCAGTAAAATAAACGCAGCATTTTTTTAATTAAAGTTACATATCTATCACGATTTGGCAGTGGCAGTCTCACATGTAAGTCATCGATATAGATAAATATTTTTCAATTTGTTCGATTACCAGACAATTCACGGTTAGGTACTCATGGTTGTTACTTTGTGTGTACACAACAGTTTAACTGAAATGTCTACCTGATTTGAACCTGAAGCCTGAAGCTAATGTTGTCAAAATTGATTCAGATGTATTGATAAATTTTAATTAATCCTAGAACTGATTTAAATTCAAAACAATCCAGAAGGACGTCATAAGATATATGTAGGTACCTACTCGCATTTATTTAAATTTGAACAGTTTTCAAAAGACATATTTTTAAAAATATCTGTATTTTGACTATTTTGTAATAGTATCTATATTACATACCGAGCAGGGAAATGCTGCATGCTGCATTTCAGGCGAGCGCTGTATTAGGCCTTGTTCACACAAGGATTTTTTGAAAATTCTGCCATGCTTCAAAATTTTGAGAAAAATAATTCTAGTGAGAATTATCTGTCAAATTGCGGTGCCGCTAAATTGAATCATCAATGATTCTTGGAAAAGAAGAATTTATAATTTATTATGACATTTATCTAGCCGGAAAAAAATTCCCAGCTAGCTGGGAAGTGAAGTTAACAATAATTCGCTTCCCAACTGTAGAAGGTTGGAAACGCACATATTACTAACCGATTGTGAGTAAAATATCTATAAAACTGAATGGAAATTGTGTGAACAATAACCTTCCAAATAGAAGTAAGTAGGTAGGTACTATAAAAGTATGAAATAGGTACCAGTTATTATAAAGCTGCCCTCTGACAAATTAATTTGTTTCTTTGTTATAGAATTGTCTATTTGTGTGATCGTAGCGTGGTAAATTTATTTGCAGTATTGCAGTCGCATTTTATATCTTGATTTACGAAAAAAAATGTATGCTTACATAATTTTTGAAAAGTATTGTGACAGAACAGACAAAAAAATATATGGAATGTCGGAGCATTCGGGGTTAATGCCATTATCTCTGTAGCAATTAGATATTCGCCGCCAAAAGTAAACAAATTCATGAATCATTAGAAATTATTTGTCTCCGGAAGATTACAAACGCTTTTACAATGAGTGCAATTGCAAACAACAAACATTACACGACTATCTTGCATCTTGTATCTACCGCCTCCGATATTTGTTTCTTCTCGGCAGAAACAAAGCCTCACTCTTTTCATCTCTCCGAAATTTACAACTAAACTTACACAATCTTTCACCGTTCCAACATCGGCTGCTGTGAACGTTCGTTACAATTTACACGCCGTTAATTATATCTAGAGCCGCTAAAACATGAATAATAACAAACATAAACATCTAGAGAAGGCACTCCACGCACACAATCGTTTAGATAAGAAAAATCTTCTTCTCCACGCAAACATAAACCAGAGGTGTAGTAAATGTTGATTGTGTACATTATGTTGTAGGTATTATTATACTAGATGTATTCGGGTTATTATCTTGTAATCGTGTACATCATTTTAATGTGGCATCTACATTACCCAGAAATTAGAGAGATATATCAATAATATTACGTGAAAATTGTTTGCTTTTAACGCCAAAATAAAATTTCATATACATTATCTTCAGTCATGCCTTTTACCAAACTTTATTTATGAATCACTAAGTTGATCTCAAGCGGCGTCCTATAAAAATATGATGTTTATTTTGAATATAGGTACAAATTTTATTTTGTTTTTGGAATGCAAATACAAAATTACCTACCTTAAAAGTTAAAGCTAAAAAGTCTGAAAAAATATTTCCTCGTAAAATTCAGAGTTTGATTGAAAAGAAATGTAACTTCTAAACATGAAAACTCATAAAATTGTAAGATAAATAAATATGAAGTTTGTTCAGAGATCAGAGATTTAATAAATTTAACATACGATGTCTGATTTTATATCGAGCAATCGTGCTACATCTGTGAGGAATGTTGTATTAAAGATCAGGAGGTAAATAAATAAAATAGAAGATGAAATATGAAATAAAAGGATTACTATTGATTCTAATAAATTTATTATTTTTACAAAAATATATCGTAAAAATTTACATAATACAATGCAAATCCTAAATTGGATACCATTACGTATACCTATATCATATTTTTATATTATTTGTATCGTTCACTTAATTTATTATTGTTTTTTTTAAACATCAAATGGTAAATATTGTACAGATTCAATTAAGTACTTAAAATTCTATACATTTTGTAATGTGAAAAATTCCTTTATGAAATTAATTATGTAATTCATTTTCAGGATTGGCAAATCTGATATGATGATATAATGTTGCAGGCAAATTGATATTTCAGGTAAAAAACTTTGCCTATCTTAATATTTTAATCGTATCATCAACTGTTATTACCTTTGAATATGCAACATTTATTAATAATTATAAACAACATAATACATTAGTTACTTATAATATCTTAGATACTTATAATTCATTAGTTACGAACTTAATACGTTAGAAACAACCATAATAACATCAAAACAACCTTCCATACTATGCAAACTGTCAAATAATTGACCGATAAAATTGTTGATTTGTTTTAACATCGCTGTCGTTGATGATACGATTAAGCTTTGAATATAACGCGAATATATGCGATTTAAGCCCCCTTGGATGTTCAAAGAGACCCGATTTCACCTCGTCGCTTAGCAACATCCTCGGTAATAATATTCTTGTTATATTAATAGTTATAATACCCTATTCAGACAAAGATTCTTCCATAATTCTGAATTTTGAATAAAAGAATCATGCTGGAAATTGCCTATCAAATAGTGGCTCCGCGTATCGAATCTTCAATGAGCCTTGAATAAGAAGAATTTCTAATGTATTTTTCCAGGCTTCAGAAGCATGAAAGACTGAAACAAATAACATGACTCGTTTTAAGTGAAGTCCTCTGTTATAAACTTTATGAAATTTTCTATAACGAATAACGAACATATGAAATGCCCATGTTCAGTGATATATTTTCGATAATTTTTTTCTCCGCTCGATACCGATAAATAGCCAGACTATTGATAGAGTATTTACACGTGTAATATTTTATCTGTGGTGTTTGTCTTGTCACTACTGTATGTTTAAATAATCCAGGTGTTGTTGGACTGTATACTGTCTTTTATTTATTCTAATACCGCTGCAATAACCGCCCAGATAGCAACGCGTATTAACATTTACATTTCTGAGAACTGATTTGATACGATTGATAACTGCTTCCGTAAGATAGCCGGTAGTTAAGGGTTAGAAATTAATCAACAACAGTATTGATAAGAGTGATTCCTTTTTTATACCTGTTTATAAATGTGTGTTTAAAACAAATGATGCATGTTTGTAGGATATAGAAAAGATATGAAAATAAACCGAAAAGTTTTATACTTCAACATAAAATCAAACATGAACCGTTTTAGAAATATGGGAGATTTTCATTTAAATTCATGAAAAATTTTGATAACTTATGATATAAAATGCACACATACAATTGAAAATGATACTGCCTAATTTGTCTATTTTATGATGAATTAAATGAACACTGCAAATTTTTAATTATCTTATAAACCATTTTATTTTACATATTAACCAGTTTATTGTAACAAAACAGTGGCCAGTCATTGGTCAATCGCCGTACCTAAGGTAAAAGATGTTTGAAATATCTTGTTTTTATTTCAACGCCACACAGTACTACCTCTGATAAAAAAAAACCACAAACCTGGCACTCTGGCATAATCGTACATGAAAGGCATTTTTGCTATTTTTGCATTTGTAAAAGCAACCATGTTCATGTTAATTTTTACATTAGTGTGCAAATTTACAATAGCAAAAACTTAATGTTTTATGACAGGCCGATAAAAAATTTGTAGTGATTTGTTTTAAAGTAAAACTACGAAATTGTTCATTTTTAACTCATCCTATACTGTATAATTTATTTTGACCACTTCTGTAGTTCCATACAACTTCAGAATAAAATTTAAATAGCAAAAAATACTGCATGATGTACCTACTCATCATGAATCCAAATGAATGTTTTTAAATCCTCAAAATAAATTGCACTTTGGATGACATAAACGAGTACATTTAAAGTGCCACTGGTTTTACACAATTTAGTTGCCTTGCCACAGACATTTTATTAATTTATGCAATATTAGATAGTAAGTGATTAGTTGGCATGGTATAATGATAAATTAATTTATCTACAACAATAGAATAATGTATTCATTATATACGTGAAAGTAGTATAATAAACCCCTCCATAAGGACATATTATGAAATAATGAATTCATTATTTCACACTGTTAAATAATGAGTACTTTATTCTCTTGAACTGTCAAACTGCCATCACATCTGTTTTAATATTAGTGTTACATCAAGTTATCATTTTATGACGTTGTAAGCAAAAACAGTAAAAATAATAAAAATTTGTAAAACGCTGTATATGACTAGCCCATAATAGTTCTAAATTACTCGGATAAATTGTCATCACACCAAAGTTTGAGGTTAGATTAATATCAATACAAATTTGTAGTAAGAAAATGTTGCTTTATTTAAAAAGTTGTAGATAAAACGTCGTATTTGACTCGAAAATAATGGCTATAATTAACTCGGATAATTTATACACTCGCCTTCGGCTCGTGAACAAACTTTCATCCTCATTAATTATAGCCTACATTATTTACTCGTTAAATAATATACTATTAATTTTGTTATATTAAAAATAATAATAGAACTGAAACATTGCTTTAAAAATAGACGAGTAGTACTTTTTGAAAAGTGCAATTAATTTCGCGTATTAAAAAACTGTTACCTCCCGCCTTATATTCTATAAGGAAAGGTATTGTGACGGGTCAAAATTTTCGAGTGTGAGTAGTACTTTTATTAACTATCTCGGTTCATAATAAATTTATGAAAATATTTTTTATTTCTAACGACATATTATATTATAGTATTATCTGCAATTAGTTTATTTCATATATTTTTCTTTGTATGGTACTATTTATGAATTAAAGTACTATTTATAATTTACAGTTTATAACTTCAGTATCTTCTTGCCCATGCTTGTTTTATATTTGTTAATTGTTACTTCGTAAAATTTAATTGCTTATGACAGTGACAGTAACAAAAGTGACACTTGGCTTTTCTTGTGCAATTTACATAAAATTCTTGTGAGTATGTAACAACCTATATTTTAGAAATTAAAAGTGTAGGGTATGGCGAGAGATCTTGTGCTGGCCACATCAGATTTTTTTATTTGTGATCAGTATATCTCCAATTAATTAGTATCCTGGTAATTGTGAAACGCCCTGTATATTTAATATTTGTTTTAATATTTATTAAAAAGTACCTTGTAAAATAGCGATCAGTGAGGCTGGGTGAAAAAGTTATTATTTATATTTATTTTATGATGTGCGTTTGCACAGAATTAAATTACGATTCTTGGTGTCGATTTACAGTCTACACTATCCACCATCACGAGGGCGCCATGATATTAAATTAATGCGTAGACAGTCATTTGTTTGCAGAATACACAACGGCATATTAACACTCCTCGAATGTGTGCAGTCATATGTGTACATACATAATAAATAAATACCTACTACGTGGTATAAAATAATCATCACTCAATTATTTTATTACATGCTCTTCCTTCCGCAATTGGCGACAGCATTTTAATTACCAGGAAAGTTTTCAAATTATTTTTAGGTATTTATAAGTTTGTTCTACAAGAATTTAGTCTGATATAATCTGGACGTTTATTAACTGCTTGCGAGTTTCATATGAAAAAATTAATTAAAAACTCTCATTAACAAGATTTCATCTACACGAGGCTATCGCGGAATTAAATTTATCTAATTTATGGCCTAGTTTATTTTATTTTGTTGATAGGTCATGTTTTATTTTTATGGTAATTATTTCTGATTGTGGAATATAAACACAAATAATAATGATAATTAGTTAATTTTGTATTATGTGTGCGAAGTTGATGGTCTTGTGCACGAGAATGTCTTTTATTTGACGAGGCTTGCCGAGTAAAATACGTTATTCGAACGCACAAAAATATTTCACACTCGAAATACAAAGTATTTGTTCTACAACTGCATTTTAATTCTAAATTATAATTTGTTAATTTTATTAATATTTAAATTATTTTCAATAACCGTGTAAAAACGTTTGTCAAAACCGTGAAAAATAGTTATTTATTCAACTTCTTTGAAATTTGTAGAAAAATTCGATGTTTTCAAATTTTATAATAATTTAAAATACATCTGAAAAAATGAGCCATTAAAAGTGTAGTTTTATATAGTAGGTATATAGTATAGTATTACGCCCATAAAACATAATTAAAAGAAATTTGAACAAGGCACAAACATAAATTTATGTTCATTAATCTCTAAGAATTTTTTTAACTTTGGCAATAGTTTCATAATTCCAAATACTAGAAGAACAGAATAATCTATGTAGCCCTATTATAACCTTTTATAACTGAACATTTTTCGAAGTTTTGTTAAAATTTTTAGTTAAATATAGATTTTTTGGTGAAGTTTATAGACGAGGCTCTTAAGGAATAAATAAATAGTTTTTCAAAAGACTGACAACCACTTGAATATTTTATGTTTCATATTCCATTCAAATCCGCGAAGCATTCCAAACTAAGTTTTCCAGTTTTCGGAGCTGGAAATTATAAATGAATTATTGCTTGTTTTCCTCTGCTACGATTCCGAATCACTTCTTTTTCTGCGTGACACGAATTTGATTCAATTGCACAATCACAAAATTCGCGAGGTTTCAAATTTTCCCGCGGGGTGAAAGAGCGTGACAACATTTTTGTTTTATTTCAGAGGGTAAACAATTATGACAGCTACAGCCCGTATGTTATAATAACGCCATTGTTGGCGGTAATACGAGTGGACATCATGTCAAGTGGTATTAAAATATGAAATTATTGGATTGAGAATGGTTGCCAACAATGACACATTTGAAATGTATTCATTCTTCGTAATGCGAATGTGAATAATTTATCTCCCATTATGGTGGGACGTTTCTTTTGTACGTTAAATCATTTTTCTTCTTTTGAAATAACTCGAGTATAGAATTCAGTAGACCAAGCACAGGTTTTTTTATTTAAAATACACGGTTTATGTAAATATGACAGTAATTTGTACGTTTCCATTAAGTTTCTCGTATTTCTGTATAAATTTAGAAACTGAAATAACATAAAGTGCACAACATTAAAGATAGTGAGTAGGATGCTTTTTAATTCCAACTGGATACAGAATATTAAATTTCATTTAGTAAAAGGGTTATGTTATCCTTTTATTTTCATTTACCACATTTTATTCATATGCACCAAACAAATTCTATCATTTCCTATCTTTTCCTTTCAACTTATCTGATAAGAAAAGCTATCCCGAACTTTATCTGAGAGATGAAAAACGTGAAATTTGAAAACATATAAAAATATAATAATTATCCATTAAATTTGAAGCAAATTTCATCAAACTATGTAAGTGTTTATGTTTACACACCCAAGTTGGGTAAAAGGCGTGACAGATATGCATTTAATTTATAGGTACTTAAAAATGTTAAAACTATGCACGTCAAATCAGTGTATTGGCCATTCCAAAAGATTGACGTCTCAATGAAGAAATTGACAATTTGACAACTGGATCGTCGGAAGATGAACTGGATAAAGGTTGAAATAAAGTCAAATAATCCTTATTATGCAATAATTACGAGTATTTGACTTCTGTTTAGAGTGACCATTTATTTTCTTGTTAAAATCAGTAGAAAACATAGGCGTAGCCAGGATTTTTGTTTACAGAGGGAGGTGAATCAGTGGTGTAGTCTGATTAAAATAGAGCCGGGGTGTTGCGGAGGGAAGGTCAAACGCTGTTTTATTAAAAGTAAAAAAAATTCATACAGGGGAAATATCATAATATTTTACCCTCTTTCATTTACAAAAATTAATAAGTAATAAATATAAAAAAATAATGAAATAAATGTTTTACTTTAGCATTTAGATAACAGTCCCTGGCTACTTCTATGGTACAAAACCTAAGTTTTATAATTATTGCTCATTTGAAGGGATATAATGAAAAAAATATAGCCGTACTTGTATATCTTTTGGGTGCCTATTATTTAAAAACGTAAAATGAGAACAAAAATAATTATAAGAAAATATAAGGAAAATTGTGCAGCAGGCGTAAATTTTTATTTGTTGATTGATACGAGTAGATGACAGATTTTTTAGATAAAACCTGAATTTTATAAAGATATTAAACATTAACATAGTAAATTTATAAAACAAAACGGAAATCAGTACATTCAGTACAGTATGTAAAAAATCAGTATTAGGTACAGAATATCTGTAAATTGTTTATCCGAACTGAGGGTCTGAAAATCAGTACTGTACTTACAAAATCAGTACGAATGGTCACTTATTCAACCCTGATCTATCTTCCGACGATCCAGTTTTCAAATTTAAATTTTTTTGGATACGAATACTGTATGAAATTGACAATATATCAAACATATTTCAACCTGCATCAATTTCTTAAGCTTCCTTTCCATCATAACAATTTGCCTTACAAAATTCACGGGTAGCTCTTGATAAAAATAGAAATTGAAAGTACCCTCGGGTAGGTAGCCCCAGTTGTCGAGGCGTATAATTTTAGCTCAATAACTTCATCATACGTCCGTGCGAATCGTGATCGTGAGCTCATATCCGGTCAGCGATCACGGACCGGAAACTCACTAAACGGGGCGCGGCCCCTTGCCCTCCCAGGCCCCCGGGCACAGAGAAACCCTTGAATATTGATGGGGCGGTTGCCAAAATTTGAAGTGTTTAGCATAATTGCAATGGAAATATTACGGGAAGTAGAAACTTTCAACAGTCAGTTGAGCGAGCCGAAAGTGACTTGATAAAGCAACATTTTCTGCACGGATAAACGTAGACTCGAAAACAATAACAGTATTTAAAATGGATAATTTGAGAAAATTACTAGAAGGATCGAATCAATCATACTCGTAGATTGTGGGGAGCCAGTTTGGAGATGAAAGAGTAATAAAGTGCTTTCAGTTTTTATTACATTAATAATTTTGATGTAATATTATGAGTATTAAATAATTCATATAGTTATGTTATTTAACTTTTTAAAATAAATTAAGTGACTTCAGACCAATAAAACTTCTTTAAAGTAGTCCTGCACCGAAAACGCTACCTTTCGTCCCTGTTATTAGGGACGAAGTCAGGTATTTCTGATCGGTCATTACTTTTTCTCCCGCTTTATGCGGGAATCCACATGATTTTTTCCTTCCTAGGGAGGAAATGTACTTTTCCTCCCACTTTATGCGGGACTCCAAAATTGATTATTTTTTATTATTATTATTTTTATGGAATTTTTATACATTTTCTAATGTTATCAGCATCCAGTTCACCCCTTTCCTCAACTTCTAATTGTTTTCCGGTGCAGATATTTAAAAATATATTGTGTGCATTTCGGGACAAAAAGTGTTATCCCAACTCGCGTGGTGGAAAACGCCACTTTCGTTCCAAGTTGTACAATATACAATTAATAAAGTTTTTGTCCAATAAAATTCACAAGTATTTAATGGCATAATAGTATTCAACTCACTTATCACGGAACTGAAAGAATTTTTGCAAAATCCGCAATTTTTGTTTACAGTAATTTAATTAATCAATTTTGGGTTACTGTTTTCAAATGGAATTTTATAAATTTACTATTCTTGTCATTGCACAATCAATTAAAATTTTATTTTATCCATTCATAGTTAATCAGATATCCATTATCAATCAACAATCCATTGGTTTCAAAAATGTGCTTCTTGCAAAAACTACGTTTAAATTTACGAATTAAAAAAAAAGTTCCCTGATCAGTAAGTTGAGTACCTAAGTATGCCATTATATGCACAAATCGCCCTGTATATCTGAACATAAATATATTGCTAGGTTAGGTACCGTCATAAGTTACAAAAATGAAATAATATACTGAATGCTTTAATTTTAAATTAACTTAGAAATTTAATTAATAAAATTCATATTCGTAGATAATGTATAAACAAAGTATAAAATTTTATTCTAGTTTAACATTGCACCCGCTAAAAAACCTGTACCTTCTTAAAAATTTTCATTGAATTATACCATATTATACTAGTTTTCCAGCCAATTATCTAACTGTAATAAAATATATATGATTTTGATTTACCTACTTAAATAAAGTACATTTTCATATTAAAATATTGTGTTACTTTAGAAGCAATATCCAGTATCCAAAGTTTCTTGGGAAGGTTATTTCAGCAGTAAAAGTTCGGCTCGCTACAGATGTCGATGTTTTTAAATCTTGCAAGCTCTCTCGTGGAGTGATCTAATAATATTGACTCGTTGCAAATGAAATAAACCGCTTGTTACGCGGCGTGGTGTAGCACTCGATGGTGTTGCCATGGAGATGGCTCAATCGTTTCGATGCAGCGAGAGAGGAAACAGCGAAGCTGAAGCTGTTTTTGCTTTGATACGTTTTAACATCGCTTTAAACAAAACAACTCATTTTGCACTTCTAGTACAGCTATTCAAATTTCAAATTATTGCACTTGAAACAGGGATGTTAATTTGGAAACAAATATTTTCTGGACCCTTACTGAAAATAAGCAGGTTTTTCTTCCCTCGTGCAATTTGAAATTAAATTTCAATCTAGCCCTAGTTCGGAAAGTAATTTCTGACGTTATTTTAGTAAGGTGTATACCGTCCGCACAGTTTTATTTATGTCATGTTATTCGAATCACAAAATAATGATCGTACATTGTTATGTATGTATATCTTTGAAGTAAAATGTTATGTCTTTCTTTATGTGATGATACTCTCTGCTATCCCTCGAGAGAAAATTATGTAATTTACTCACATGTTACAGCTACAAATAGATACTAACAAGATTTATTCAGGAAGTAAAGTAAAAATCTCATTTGAATCTAATAAAATGGATTTTAACTTAATTTTGAGTGTATGACTGATTCCAATATATCGAATCAAATTCATATATACAGGTTGTCCCATAACTTTTTACAAATTACTAACATTTGTTTGGGATGTTACATAGATAATGTTACTAAGGGCGGACATTAGCAATCGCCCGGTTGTTCACATTCTTGAAATGTTCTCTTGATTTTATTTTGTCAAGTGGAGACATGTTTGTGCACATGGATTTCGTGAGCCTCTCCACTAGTGTTGCCGTCTAGATCAAGACTTTCTAGACTCTTGTCTTGTCTTGTCTAGATTATCAAGACTAGACTGGTAAAAGTCTTGTCTTGAAATTTCAAGACAAGACAAGACTTTGTTATTCTAGATCAAGACTCTTGCCAAAATTCTAGACAATTTTCAAGACTCTAGATTAACGAGAAAGTTGTAAGGTAATATGAATTTCTTAGTCCCATATAGGTACATTATAAGTACAAATAAGTTTCAACCAAAATTGAAAGTATTGCTGTCAATTTAAATTAAGAAAGTTTACTTTTACTTACCTACTCAATAAATCAATAAATGTAATGATAATAGATATACAGAATATATTCTAGCAATATTTATATAATTCGAGAAACTTGTTATATTAAAAAAATATAGGTATTGCAATTTTGATAAAATATATGAAGTAGGTTCCATTCAAAGAGTAGGAAGTAACAAAATCCTTTCAAAATCTATGTGAACAAAAACTAAGAAACTATAGATATAGTGATAGACCTTAGGTATAAGAAAAACATAATAATGTATAAAATTTGAAAAGAAAAGTCCATTATTGGTATGCGTAAATGCGTTACAGCTCAAACAGTTTTGATATAGGCTCATATCACCAAAATACAGGGGTAAATACCGGTAAAAAATAAACATATCTTTCAACAATATAAAATAAGTATATAATACGAAGCTCATGCCACTCGAGCTTGAATAGCTTGATAAAGGCGGCACGTAATCCGGGAATTTTAACATAATAACGCGCATGCGCAAGTTAAACTAGAGTCTTGAAAACCTATCAAGAGTCTTGTATCAAGACAAGACAAGAACAAGACTTTTTAATCTAGACTTAGACTTACTAAAGTCTTGTCTTGAAATTTCAAGACAAGACAAGATTTGCAAAGTCTTGTCTTGTCTTGTCTAGACGGCAACACTACTCTCCACAGCGTTTATTGTTTTGTTAAATATAATAATCTAAAGATATTGTTGAAGGTAAAGGTACAATCTACAAAATGGTCGATGGCAGAATTTTAAAATTTTGCTTTAAAATCGAAATTCATGTTGATTTGAATTTTTGTAATTTTTGTTATGTTTTGAACACAAATATCTTCTATTTTAAAACGAATTTTAAAATTTTGATTGGTTATTTCGGAGTCAAGCTTTGTTGACAACATATTAAAATTTTAAGTTAATTATCATATAAATAAAACCTATAGAGTGGTGCGCAAAAACTTTTACAAATATTGCAGGTATTTTTTACAAATATGGATGCCAAAATTATTTTTCTTCTCAAACATAAATTATTTGTTATTTTTATGTAAAAAAAACAATAAACGCTATAGAACAGCGTGCGGAATCAATGTTTTTGACTGTTTTCTGCAATGGGTAGAGGATCACTTCAAACTTTAATACCTACCTAAATTCGAACCTGAGTTGACAGAACCAGTCAGTTTTGACACTCAGCTATTCGCTCCAAAAAATGAAAGATAAATATTTCGTCAATTTCCTAATTCTACACTCGAGGAAAATAAAAACGCACAACTTGAAAATGCACCAAAAATTACAAAATTTCAAAGTGCGATATCTCGGCTGCATTTGGACGAAATTGAATGAATCTTCGAGTTCTGAAAACGTTGAAGTCTTATCTTTAATGTGATGATAGCCAATGTTAAAAAAATCCACTCCACCCTCTCCCGCCCCTCTAAGAAAAACGAATGTATCTGATGTCCAAAAAGGTCCAACTTTGGCAACTCATACGGACTGACAAAAAATCGTGGACCTTATTGGCCAACAGGGTAATAAAGATCAGACTTTTTCATTCAAAGTACGCAAAATTTCAAGGACCTACGATGATTTGGCGCGAAGTTATGAATTTTTGAAAAAAAAATGCCTTTTTGAGATTTCTGAATTTCATTAACAATTATCTAAAAATGACTTTAAAATTTTTATTTCTTTAAACACCTTTATTTTTTAGATGTTTTAAGAAATAAACGAATTTGGTGCGAAATCGGACAAATTGTGGGCAAAAAGCACAAAAATACCAATTTTTTTCAACAATTCATAACTTCGCGCCAAATTAACGCACGTACTTGAAATTTTGAGAAAATTAAAGGAAAAGGATTGAACTATATTGTCCTATTGGGCAATAAGGTCTACGATTTTTTTTACTCACGCTACAAGTTGCTACAGTTGAACATTTTTCAGAAAAAACATGTTTTTTATCCGGGGGTGGCAGGGGGTGGGTCGGGTTTGGCGGCAGATTAATTTACAGGGCCGAATAGAGAAACCTTCAACGTTCTCGGAAATCATTCATTGATTTTCTTGCAAAATTTAGTTATGGCCAAAAACATGAAAAAGGCGCTTTTTTTCAAAAATTCATAACATCCCGCCAAATCATCGTAATTACTTGAAATTTTGCGGACCTTGCAGGAAAAGTCTGATCTTTATTACCCTGTTAGCCAATAAGATCCACGATTTTTTTGTCAGTCCGTATGAGTTGCCAAAGTTGGACCTTTTTGGACATCAGATACATTCGTTTTTCTTAGAGGGGCGGGAGAGGGTGGAGTGGATTTTTTTAAATATTGGCTATCATCACGTTAAAGATAAGAAGATTCATTCAATTTCGTCCAAATGCAGCCGAGATATCGCACTTTGAAATTTTGTCATTTTTGGTGCATTTTCAAGTGGTGCGTTTTTATTTTCCTCGAGTATATATTATTGAAATATCTTATTACTATTTTAGCACCATTCAAGAAACTCAGCGCTCTAATAATACGTGTAATGTAATAAAATTAATAGCAGTAGTAATAGGGTGTAATTGCTGGTAGCACAAGCAATAAAATCCCGGAAGATTTATCCTGTGACGGTCCTGGCACCGTCACCGTCGCAACGATGATTTGAATGCGTCGCGAATTTAACAACCCATGGCGCCTGCATATCCTGACACACACATACACACGCGCGGTTCAATTTAGCAGGACAGCATTCGAGTTCTGTTATACTAACGCCAGAACCAAGTATGTCGTAAAGTAACCGATGCCGTAGACGAGAATGACTCACTCTCATAACATTTTTATAAGAATAAAATATTGCTGGGTTTGCCATATGAGATATTTGCGCCGTAAATGTTCATGGCAGGAAAACAGATTAATATTGATGATGATGATGATGGCGCCTTTATTGCATATAATTAAATGCAGTTTAATAAGATTCATCTTCCAAAAGCGAAATGATGGTTTATGACAGCTTTATTATATCGCTCTAGAAATTTGTGTCTTATACATAATTAATTCGTATTGAAGAAGAAATAGATAAATTTTTAATTTCTCAGTATTTATGAAAAAAAAAAAATGTTGTGATCCTTCCTAAAAGTTAACTTTTTTCCTTGTAAGCAGGCGGAAACCAATTTATTTGACACGTGCAAAATAATGTACCTACTTTTCTCTTAGTGTTATATATTATGTACAATCCATTATCACTTTATTTAACTTATCATTAATAGTTATTTATTATATAAGGGATAGAAGTAACTCGGACTCGGAAGTAACAGATTTAATTCAAATGAGCAAAACGTATTTTTCAAATGAATTTAAGAATAGTTGGTCGTTACTTGTTCTCAGTGGCGGTGGGTGAGGGGGGTGGTTAGTGTACGGGGGCTCTTGAAAATATTGCAAGACCAATGAAATTGCTGAAATCCCGCCACTGAATAAATTTATGGCTCTTATTATATTACTTATGACAATATTTATATAATGAAAACTTAATATTTAACATGTGTGACGAAGAATATGAATCCATTTCTGCTATACAAAATAATCAGTCACAGTCACAGAAAATTTTCCTTCTTAATTTACTGGAAAAAAAAACATATATTTTTCTTAAATTTAAATTTTTACTATGTTTTCCACATAGTACTAATTCAAATCTCATTTTCAGTAGGTTACAAAATAACCTATTGCCTATCATTTTGCGGAAAGTACAAAATTCAATATTAAATTGGATTTAATCTTTCATTACATTTTCTAATATTTTCCCTTTTTGCTAAATAGTCACCTATGTAGGTATAGTACGCCTACGCATAACTTGTGTCAAAATTAATAAAGAAAAATATAAATTTCAAGTAGCTTGATTTTACCAAGGTACTTGAGATTAAAAGTCTGGCTTGGCTTGAAACGTCAAGCTTTAAAAAATTTAATACTTGGCTTGGTGTTTTAAAAACTTTAAAAGCTGGCTTGAAAAACAAGCCAAGTCAAGCCAAGCTTTCAAACTTCAAGCCAAGTCTTGTTAATCTCTGCCCAGCACCAGCACAATTTGATTTTTTTAAATATTTGGGTCTCTCCCGTCAAAAAATCCTAGATCCACCTCTGCTTGTTCTAATGGCATTTGGCAAGAGTTGATTGGTGACAAAGGAGACAAACCAATAACTCTAATTTACTCAAGGGATAGAAGAACTTCTATCCCTGGAGATAAAATATGACATTTCAGCAACTGACAGAGCAGGTATGAAATGTCATCACTTTATATAGGTTATAGAAAAAAATTTTACTTGAAGCATGATTTGTGAAGCATGATTTGATTCTTATAAAAATATTTTACATTTAAAGTAAACCAGTAACTTAATTTAAGTAATGTAATACTATTTGAAACGGTACAGCTAGGATTGCTGTTAACGCATATAAAATAATTAAGCGCTTATGAAATATTATACACTAGTTTAAAACTACTTATTTTATGAACGCTTACATTTTTATTTATAAAACAGCTATATCATCGTTGCTTGTATTAAGTACCACTCCATTGTACACGTTCCCTAAGGCAACATTGTAAAAAATTTATAACTTTTTAATAAGTAATAATTGTACTTGCGTTAAACAAAATAGAAAAATAGAAAAATAATCAAGTTAAAAAAGTGATTACAATCTATAGTGTTTCGTATTATTCAATTTGCATCTTCCATAACCTTTTTCTTTGTATCTCGTTTTTTGATAACACCTCTTAGCACGTTCAACATCTTCCTTTCCTCCTCAACATTACTCTACTTCTTCTTGTGCCTCGATCGCTCGCTCGTCTCACTAGAGTGATTGATAACGTTCAGGAATGATAAGAAACCCGGTAATGGTTTCCCGGGATGAACGAGAATTCCTCAACGAGTTCGGAGATCATTTACCATCCCCCCAACACCCTCTATCGCTTCCGCTACCCGGTCTCTTAGTCATTGTCTTCCAAGAAGAAAAACTTGACATGCGCGACACAATTAGGAAGAAGGACGATGAGAAAAATTAGGGTTCACGTTTTGTGACAGAAAAATGGAATTAGGCCAGCTGAATATTTATAGTAGGAGAAATAATATCTATGTGTGATAGTGACGTTTTGGTAATTTATGTTTTTGCTCTGGCGGTTGAATTTTAGTAAAAAATAAAAATATTGTGCAGTTTTCATTATTTTCTAATCATGTTCTTTGACACCCAGTGCGTTATATTTTAATACGAGTATATTATTATATGAGAGTGTTATCATTCGAGTATGAGTAATTACAAAGTCAAACTCGAGTAGAATGCTATACTTTATCCATGACTATACTTATAATAAATAATTCATACATTTTATAAGGCAAATTTGCACTGACAGCCGTCAAAGAATTTTTAATTTTGAAATTTTATTGATTAAATAGCCAGTTTAATAATTATTTTAAAAAACTCACTAGTGAGTAATGGGGCGCATTATTTACTGCAAACAATTGTATAATAAATTTATTATTAAATAGTCGAGGATAATAGCTATTTATTTAACAAAAAAGGAAACGAAGGTATGTAGTTACATCACATATAGTGAAATTTGCAGGATAAGGCTTAGCTGACTGAGTTTGGTGAATCCATCATAATAAGTAAACACTAAACAGTAAAATAATAAGAGTTCGTTATCTAACTCAAATTAGTGGTAGAAAGTGTCTATTACCATACCAAAAACCGAACAAAATCCAAATTATGATAAGTGATAAATTATTGAGCAAGACATAAAATCAATATTTCAATTAAATGGAAAAATAGAATAGTAGTTATTGAGATTTATTTCTTATGCGCAACTACATAAAATATTGGTTGACATTTTGAAACATAAAGGTTTATTGATGATCGTACAATAATTTTAAATTGTACCAGAAGCACCGTATTTTATGACCGATAAAAAATTTATTATCTTGAAACTTATATCAAATGTGTATTTTAAAATAATGTTACAAATTTAAAATATATTATGCTGCCAGCTAAAAGTATATAATATTTATTTTTTGACCGATTATACTATCAAAAACAAGATTTAAAGTAAAGTTGAGATTCAAAATTACAATAATAAATAGATTCTCATGAAGCATTTTTTTAGTTCAAAACCTTTTTACTTCTGAAATTGCCAAATTACTGTAATAAAAACAAAAATATTCGATTTCACGAATGCTTATTTTACCAAAAAAACTGTAATAACAAAGAATCCGTAGCAGTCAAAAATAATTTTTTTCCATCCACAAACAAACTTTTCACCTTTCGCTTCCCTTCAAAGTCAGACAAACATCACCAACGATCCTTTCTTGTTTACCTTTCCACCTTCCAATCTTTGTATCTACCGTCGACTACGCGTATCTGTATATTTACGAATGATTCTGATGCATAATCACTTTGTATTTGTGCCGCGCACGCATAATGTTAATTTAGTAAAACATCGCGTGCGTTTCCTCCGCTGGAATGGGGCTCGGAATTCGATAGAGAACGTTCAATACTCTGTAGATGTAGAGTAGAAATTCATCATAATTGATAACGTCGGTACACGCACTGGAAATAATAATAAAGCAATTACGGGAACAATTTTTATTTATGATAAAAGTACAAATGAATATTGATAAAGTATTGGTTGAATACATTACATAAAACAAACAAAAAATGCAATAATACTTATATACAAAGGCATATTTTTATCAGAACTGGATTTACTTGTCAATCGCTTTTGATACAAAAAAGCATTGGTGATTATTTTATTTGTGGAAACCCTTGCTTTAAGCGTAGTACTTTTGACGGTACTGGTACTAGAAGGATAATACAAATCACACAACAATTCCGAAGTAATGTTATGCAAACACCTTCCATTTTTAATCATCATCAACTCAACTACTTCGATTGGTAAAATACACGGGGCATCAGTGCATATATTTCTGTTTTCCCTCTTGAGGACAATGGCGTGGAAGTCATCCAAACTGGAAAACTCCTTCCCGAAGCCTTCTTTGGATCCTAACCAAGCTAATTCAGCACAAGTACACTTGATGGTGTTGTAGGAAAAGTTAATCACGCTTCCGACGTTTTTATACGCGCGCCAGTCCGAATGCAAACTCCCAACTTCGAGACTTTGGATCAAATTGTTCCGGAACTCGTACATGAACTTCAGCTGCCCGAAACCTCGCAAGGAATTTTCAGGGAGACCGGGACCAATAGCCTGGAATGCTCCAGAAGCTATATAGTCGAAAGTACTATCCATGATTCTAACATTTTGTGATAGAATTGACATAGATGCGCAATGAACATGACCTACAGAATTGTCATAAAACTCGAAATCATAAACAGTTGCATTAATGCTATGAGAATGCATTTCTGTAATAGCAGTAGATGATATGTTAAATTTAGATCCCCGTACAAAAAACGATAAATATTCCATAACTCCTATGTAGCTATTAACAATAGTTAAAACACTGTTCGAACTTAGAAAAATCTGTAAACCAGCTGCTTGAATCCTGTCAACAGAAACATTTTCAAAATTGAAATTTTTCACATCAATCAAATCATGGAACGCTTCTCTTTCGATGGTCCCCAGGCGAACGTTTCTGAAAACCACGGTCTCCAGGTCTCGGAGAGGATTCGCACATCCGTACTTGATGAAAGGGAAGCGTTTGATTTGCAGAAACGCCCTCGAAGGGACGGCGTCCATGTTGGAGATGTCCTCGAGGACTACTTCCGGCGGAAGGTGAGATAACCCGTGCTGGAGAGGCGTGATGGATAGATGAGTGATGTTGGACAGTTTGAGGGATTGGATTGGACGACCTTCGCTCGTACAGACCAGGTTTAGTTTCACTGAAGTGCAGTTGGCAACGTGTAGGGCCGCGATTGTTGTCGGGGCGCGGAATTGCCACAGGAAGAGTTCCACGTCCTAATGGAATAGTGAAAATAAAAAATAAATAAACCAAAGTGTAACGCAACCTTTAATCCAACAGCTGCATTGGGCGGTTTTTCTAGTTTTTAATAAAGTTTCGAAAAAAATTTCCCCTGGATAAAAAAATATTATTCAATATTATTGAAACATAAGATTCCTGAACAATACAGGGTGTTCATTTTAAGTGGCGCACCATTGCTAACTCGAGAACTATAAGAGCTACGAAGTTGATTAAATTAGCAAACAATTTCTATTTTATATGACTACTTTAATGAACGAAAGAAAAAAAAATTAGACCAGTGGTTCTCAAACTACGGGGTGCAACTTTCTTATTTCAAATGGGGACCTATTTTTTTTATTTGCTTATTCGATTAAGTATTTTTTTCTGAATTCAACGAGATATTAGTTTTATACTCTTGCATAACAAAAACATATGAAAAACGCTATTGAAAATTATAATAATTTAATTAAAATCTGATTGTTAGTTAGTGTTATGGAAGAAAACAATTGAATATTTTGTTTCATATTAATTGATAGTAAAAAAGATTCTAGTATACTACACTGATCAGACCAAATAAAGTCGAAACACGTGTCCGTAGTTACCGCCACCTTATACCCTACTGAGTACTTAGTGCCTTGAACTCATACACTCAGTAGCAGTCCTGATCTCTTGATTAAAATCAAAGAATCTTTTTTATTATCAAATAACAATTAATATGAAACAAATATTCAATTGTTTTCTTCCATAGCACTCTTGTAACACTCAGATTTTAATTAAATTATAATAATTTTCAATAGCACTTTTCTCATGTTTTTGTTATGCCAGGGTATGAAACTAATATGTCGTTGAATTCAGAAAAAAATACTGAATCGAATAAGCGAATAAAAAAATAGGTCGGCATTTGAAATAAGAAAGTTGCACCCACTGGTCTAAAAAATTCTTGTTTCGTTCATTAAAATAGGAATCGTTTGCTAATTTCACCGACCTCGTAGGTTTTATAATTCTCAAGATAGCAATAGTGGACAAAATAAAATAAATATCCTGTATATTTCCGTACAAAATATTTTTAAGTAAGTGCAAATGTAATTAAATTATTTGTGTTGACCCCAGAGTAAAGAACTTACGTACTTTAGGGAATAAGTTACTCATTGTATGTACATATATTGCTTGATTTACCAACGGGAATTTTTTTCCTTTTGAGTGGTTGTAAATAAATAAATAATCTTTGCTTTGAATCCTTGTTAGGATTAAGAGACAAGGCTATATATTCTGTCTCAACATTAAGGATAAAAAGGAAATTCGAATTATTTGTACGTAATGATAATAATACCAATACCTACTCAAAATTTAAAAAAAAAACTATACAAAAATAAATAATAACCTCTTTTTACTTTAAAATAAAATATTTCCGGTCAATGGACGCTAAAATTTCCTCTCTGTAGTAAGTTCTTTACTTTGAGGTGTTGATGTTGACATGGTTGCTTTTACGTACATGATCAAAGAAAAAACCTTGGAGAGCTACATTTTAAAATAACACAACAGGCATACATAGGTCGCGTAAACAAATTAAGTAAAATATTTTGAAATATATTATACCTAACTATAGGTAACTTTGATTTAGGTTTACTTGTCATATTACTCTCTGAAGAATTAAATGTTATTTTTAAAATTCCGAAGACTCAATATTGAAACTTCGGTTGTTTCGTTCTTCAAATTATAAGATAAGTAGACATTTTCTTTGCAAGAGGTAAAATAATTACCTATATATGTATGTATCAGAGACATAGAATAGAATTCTCAGGACATAAAATTAAATATTTTGAAAAGATTACATGTGTTAAATGTCAGTAAAGTGATTATTCACGATTATTTAGTGTTGTTACATCATGATAATAGTTCGACAATGCTGTCAAACACTTATTTATCTGCCAAGACAAGTAAGTATATATTTACAACTTCGTTATCATGAAAAACAGCAAAATATAGTTCCTAGTTCCGAAAGTTTAGTTTTTGGAAAAAACCGCCTCTAGTACTATTGGAGTTTTCAAATTGAAATATCTTACCCAAGTACTAATGGAGTTGCAAACGAAGCTAACGTCATACTTCCCAGGAAGTTTGGTCGATTTCTTGCAAGAAAATCCTTTATATTCACATTTTTCGTAATAAATCCGTCCGGCAAAAGTTTGTCCAAAACAAATCACCAAACTGCACCAGAAAAATACGTCCAGAGTTGAAGCTCTCATCTTAACAATTACGGGATAAAAATCTGTGATCCGCCTTTTATATATTAATCATTACCGGATATGGAGATATGTCTCCAAGGATGCAGCAATTATATTTTTAATACGCATGAAACTCACACCCAAAATTACAGGATTATATGAATCCCAAAATGATTGCGATAAAGAAACTGGGACTATCAAAAATTTTGTACTGATCAAAATCCTGACAGGAAATATTATTTATGTTGTAGTTTTACTTTGAAGGGGCGCGAGTTATGTGGGCTTAATTATTTATTTATTGAAATGAATCTAAAAATATATTCAACATGAAACAAGTTAAAAGTTTAGTTTTCATCAGGAGCGCGGGCTTAAGACGATCCTCTACCGTGCCAGAAAACAGCCAAAAATATGGATTTCGCCCACCACTCCACAGCGTTTATTGTTGAAGATTAATGATTAAAGTACCTACAATCTATAAAATGGTCAATGAAGAATTTTAAAATTTTGCTTTAAAATCGAAATATGTTAATTTGAATTTTGACAATTTTTGTAATTTTTTTAACACAAATATCTTCGACTTTAAAACAAATTTAAAAAATTCGATCGGTTATTTCTAAGGTCTAAGTTTTGTTGACAACATATTAAAATTTGAAGTTAATTGCAATAATTATTTTTCCCCCTCAAACATAAATTACCTATTTGTTAGTATTATCTTCAACTAAACAATACACGCTATAGAATAGCGTGCGGAATCAATGTTTTTGACGGTTTTCTGCCATGGGTAGAGAACCACCTTATTTTATAAAAATAAACTTAATAAAATATTACATAATAATGTTATCTTTTAATTAGTCAGAATTTCAGTTTGCCGTGATTTTGTTCCGGGTGTTAGATTATAGGATTTTAACATAATTAATATATTTTTAACGAGAGTTTAACAATTATATATAATTGCTGACAAGTATAATAGTATATTACATAAGCCACGAACTACATAGTATCTAAATCATTAAAATGAGCAATTCCCATACCTATTTCATAGTTCAGATTTGGATTGTTTTGGATTACGCTATAGCATATAATATAACAGGAAACTGTATTGATAAAAAAACACTAAAATTATTGAGTAAATTAAAATATAGTGTATACTGTATAATAAGCATAATTGTCGTAAAAGTAATGGTACAATTCAATCGACAATACCAAAATACAATCTAGAAAATCTCCTCATTGCATTATCAAAATTGAA
The DNA here is from genome assembly GCA_947534325.1 of Agonum fuliginosum. Taxonomy (NCBI): domain Eukaryota; kingdom Metazoa; phylum Arthropoda; class Insecta; order Coleoptera; family Carabidae; genus Agonum; species Agonum fuliginosum. The sequence goes on from OX384031.1 coordinate 8,338,927, forward strand.
AGTGTATTTCAATTCACTGTTATGTCTACGTAAGCACCAAGCTCTAAGCAGAAAGCGGATCCGGTTTTGTTATTGGTATTAGAATAATCCTATGTGATACTTGACAATGCAATTGCATTTTTACTCGTGGAAGGTCAATGATAAGATTTAGTTTATCTCTGTCTGCTGATTGTACCCTATCTTCAAAACATCCTCTAATATTATGGTGTGTTATTCTGCGAAATAATTTTTGCACTGTTGGCGGAGATAGAATATTGACGCTAATTTTAGACTAAAGTCTAAAGCCCTGTTCGCATGAGGATTCTATCCAGATTTTGAATCCTGGTAAAGAAGAAGTTTCAAGATTTTGAATCTTGAAAAAATAAATTCATGGTTTTGAAGCAATCAATAAATTATAAATACTTCTTTTCCAAGATTTAATTTAGCGGTACCGCGATTAAACAGGTAATTCTCACTAGAAAGAAGAAAACTTCTTTCTTTTCCAGGATTCAGAATCTTGATAGAATCTTCAAAGAATTCTCGTGCGAACAGGAATTAAAGTTGCTTAGTTTATAAACTAAATAGGTAATAACATTGTAATAAAAACGAATATTATATGGTTTACTTATATTAACATTTATTTAATTAAAAATGTTAAATTCCAACCTGAAGTCAACTTCCATTTCCAATGTTGAGTATCAGAATCGTACGAATATAGCGTGAGTTCCGGTTTTGTACCATTGGGTTTTCCTTTTATTGCTTAACTTTAACTTTTGCTTTTAATGTAGGGTTAAAAGGTGTGAGTTCAAGTCAGCCGTCATTAGCTTTTTACAACTTTCTATGGCTTCTGAGTAATTTTACCTCCTACGATTAAATACTCTTTAAACCAGTAACCGTAAAAGCGTAAAACCACTCATAATGCTCGTTAATTAAAAATTTCAGTATTATAAATTAATTAGCATTATTACAATCACTACAAAAATTTTCAGATTTCTGTAATCGCAAATACCTACTTTATAATTTGCTTATTACATTTCTAAACAAATTATTAATCTGTTGAATCTTGAATCAACAATATTATTTACAATAAGTAGGTACTCTGTACTACCTGCAAAAGCCGTGAGCTTCAATAAAAATAATAGCTTTAGCAGAATTTTAATAATTTCCTATATGGATTGTTCTAAGTAATTCTACAGTAAATATACCACAAATGTTATTTTCGATTATTCTATAAGTTGTATGCTTTTATTTATAACCGAGCATATCAAGATTCGTTGGTGTTACTACTTGTGTCTACTTATAAACGAAAATAATGTAAAGACTGTACTTTCAAACTTAGACTAGAAAATCGAACACTTCACTTACTAAACGGTAAAACAGTAGAAAATGGAATGTAAATAACAATGTATTATTATATTATTTCATGTCTGTTACTAGTTAAATTAATTTGCTTTTTATTCATTAATCACGGGCGTCATGTACACAAAATAATATTAAAAATTAATCTATCATGAGTTTTACAATAATTTAAAATTAGTATATCATTTCCTAATAGTCGATTGTTAATTCATTTTTACGAGAAATGCAGGATGAATGAACTGTATACGAGCAGTCAAACGTTATGAATGAAGAAGCATTTCACAAAAAATCTATACATGTAAACAAATTTTGAGTACAAATCGTAGAAACTATTTACGTAAACAATAAACATCATAATTCTGTTAAATGTAACCGGCTTTTTGACATACCGGGTGCCGACCATAACCCTAACCCTTTCATGCATTCATCATTGTTGATCATCCTACCTGGAGCCCGCGTCATATCTCCCCGACGTGTAGGTCGACAGCGACGGCGACGGCGTCCATCTGGGCCTGGGGATCCAAGTAGCCACTGCACAAAACACCGCACGTCACCGCTGCACTGCACACAGTAAACAAAGCAAATGGCGGCGCACGACGCGCGGCGCCGGCAACACGAGGGCGATAGACGAGCGTCGGATCGATATGCAGACGCCGCCGTCGCCATGCGTACATTGTGCGCTGCTGGACTCAACCGAGCGAGGAGGGAATTTCTTTGAGTAATAGCGGAGATGCAGGACTGCAGTTTTGAGGATAGAGCAACACCTTCAATAGACGCATCAATAAATTTAAATTAAGTTTAGTAAGATAAACTCATCCATAAGACACACTATTGTATTATGAATTCATAATTTAACACTATTTTACTATGAGTCCATTATTCAACACAATTGTCATCTGTCATCACACCAAAATCTGAGGTTAGGTTAATATTTTAATGAATACAATTTTGTAAAGAAATATTTTATTTAAAATATCGTAGATGAAATATTGTTTGACTCGCACACAATAGCTATAATCACACGGATGATTACACACTCGCCTTCAGCTCTTGAATTATAGCCTACATTATGTGCTCGTTAAATAAAATACTATTATCAAATTCTGGAAAATAAAACAAATTATTGTACTGTCGGTTTTTTGATGAGCACTGCACATGAAACATACACAAGGGGCTACTTGCATGACTTTTTTATTAAATATTTTTAAAGAAAAGATTAAAACTTAGGACACGTATATTTTTTTATTTTGACAAAATGTTTACTAGCAAGCCTAAAAAATTATAATGAAAATTGAATATTAATAGTGACGTAGAGACGGCTGGAACCAATGACTGGCCGTAAGCAATAGTACCGACACAAACTAGTGCTGTAAGCTAAAACGGCCAACCTCAGGTTACATTCTTAATATGCTTCCCTCCTCCTGTTCAAGATAATGATGTCAAAAAATTCTTTGAGTAATAGCACGAGAACTGCAGTTTTGAGGAGCTAGAGCACATCAGGATTATCGCATCCACCAAATTTTTCTTTTTATCAAATTCAGAGAAATAAAACGTTTGGTTTGCTTCAATTTAAAACGGCAAATCTAGAAAAATCACATAATTTTCCTTTTATAAGAAGACACACTTATTTTAATTTTTCACCTAGTTCTTTGAAAATATAGTCGACGTTTTTAAATGATCACTTTGTAGATCTATAGCAAACAACTACCTATTTAATTTCAAACCCTTGGTATACAAATAACTATTTTGCATACCTACATGATTCTTAAGCATTTACAAACCCTAAAATTTTATAATTTAACAAATTTTAATAAAGTTTACTAGTCAAGAGGAAAGAAAAATCGAACCGCAGGCGAGTGACGTCATTCCTCAAACCATTACACGTGACAGAAATCAATTCGTTATTTCTATACGGCCATTAATAAATAACTATCTATTTTTAAGATATATTCTGCCATATTCATATTACGTTACTTTTGGCAATAAACTAATTTTTCTGATTTTATTGGACGGTACATACCTATTCAACTTGCAGGTAAAGTTCTAGATAACTTGTAAGTCAAAAAGAATGATAAATAGAGAACGCAGTTCTCAAAAAAAAATATTTTCGTTTGTTATGCATATTATTTTTGATAATTTTGTATGATAGGTACTTTATCCGGAATCGTAAATTTACCGGCCAATAATGAACAATATTTTTTCCACATCAGCAACAGCATATGGCTCAAGCATATTCAGCGGAATTTTTTCTGATGTAAAAATAACCCGGAAAAAGTTTTCCGTGTTCCTGCAAGGTGCAGTTCTCGGTTTGCTTTCCGCCCTTCTTCCCGGCAGGAGCACGTTCCGTTTCAAGGTCAATAACCGAATTCACAAGGAAGGTTCAGGGCCAGGACGAGCTCTAGAACTCGTAGGGCTGTAGATAGGGAACTGAATAAAACATAGTAGTAAAGAAAACCTACCCCGCTCGCGGAGTCAAAAACCGAGAAACACAACGATTTTATTTGTTTCTCAACCAAATATTAAGATGATGAGAAAATACCCAAGTTTTTTTATCAATTTAAAACTTTTTCAATCTTTGTGACACCTGGATGCGAAATGAAAAAATAATGCGGATTATTACGTTTTGAGTTTCCTGTTTTGGTGTGGAGTTAATTTGATAAAAAATAATAAAATCTGGCTGTAATTCGGATTTGAGTCGTTTGATATTTAGGATTGGTTTATCCCGAGGGCGTCATTACTGACAGAGCAGTCCTACCAACGTATAAATTAGAACCGAGACGCTATGCGTCTGTGTGCTTCTCGCCAAGACTCCAGCTGGCGCAGTTGGGGCTGCCCCCTGCCCCCGCGCCCCTTCCGACGCCTATGCTATCCTTGGAAGGATTGAGCAAAGGATACTGGTGTACAAGCAATCCACTTAATTGTGAATTTAACATTACGAGATAATAAATTATACCACTAAATAAAATGGAATTTATCGCATTTTAAGCAAATAAAACAAAGCGAAAATCTTTTATTTCGATTCCGGTACGAAAAGGAGTTATAATAAAACAACTTTGATGCGGTACTACTCTCAAATATTGAAAGCAGAAATTTAATTCTGCAAATGCAAAATGTATCTCAAATAAATAAAAAATTAAATTGTAAGTAATATTCAAAAAGCGGTAAATGATTGCTGTTGACAATCACGAAGAAAGTATACGACATCAAGTAGCAAACGATTGCCGACATTCATGTGTATAAGTTATAGTCATTAGACGCAAGTAGTACATACACCTTACGGTTAATATTTTTATTTATTTATTAACCCTTTGTTGGTTCCTGCTACCAAATGGGTATGTTGATTTTTATAACAGTTATTGGTCAAGGTTTTTGTTACTATATAGAAAACAAAACCACTAAAAATAAAATTGGGACTAGATTAAAAGTTGTAATGGTATCTCCCTCATTTAATAGAGGTGATACCATACGGTAGCATTGCCTGGGGAAGCTACAAATTTGTAACCATAACCCTGTAACCATAAGGTTACAGGGTCCCATAAAGGATAAAAATTATTTTAAAAGAAGATCAATAAAGAGTTAAATACATTATTAATGTACTCGTATTTTCTTCTGTGAATTATGAATTAAAATTACATTACTTAATAACGAAAATGTTAATATATGTTTACACTACAATTTTGCTAATGCTTTTGCTATTGGCTATAAAACCCATGGACCGTGGATACTAGTATTACTTACTCACAACTATGAATAATAAAGAGTACCTATATAAATTATCTGGAACTGCATGTTTTTTTTTATAAAACTAATTTGAAAAAGAAATTAATTCTTATTTTTTTCTATGCAATCATCATGAAAACGAGACCATTTTTATTATTATTACTTACACAATTGTGATGATATTATCTTTAATCTGAAAATAACGATTAATAACATATTATTTTTCCACGTTTGTTATAATTTGAAATTCTTTATCATAAAATAGAATAACCTATAGGAGGAAAGGATGTTTCAAATTTTTTATGTCTATATAGAGTCCTTTTCGGAGTTCCCTAACGATGACAAAGCGCCAACACTTTCCTCTAATATCTGTTCAATATCTTGTAATAAATTTCGGAAAAATTCGCCGTAAGAAATGAAGCAAACCTGATGCTTGAAGGATTTATGTCCTTGTTAGTGGTGGTCATTTAGCCCTGTAGTGGGCATTATCGTAATTATATGCCCTGTTTATAGCATACATATCAATTAAACCCACGCCAAGCAAATTCATGACGACGTTTAGAGCCGATATTTAAATTTCTAAATTAACGACATCGTAAATAAAAGTAGCTATGTTTTATGATATTTGCACAAGGTCTAATTATTTTTATTTACTTGTTGAGAAGAAAAACTGCTTATAAATCTTTCAAATATTGAATAAGTTTACAAGTTTCAGAGCAGAAAAAGTTTTATCCAAATTGATGTCTATAAATTCGAGAACAAATACTGGAAGATGAATTATTTTTATTTACTTATTGAGTATTAAATTCGCTGGAAAGGCAGGAAACTTTAGACTTTTGTTTTCGTTCTTCCTGCGGAAGTTTAGACTTTATAAAAAATGGTTCAACTGTCTATAAATTTGAAACTTATACTTCATAAATACGGAAAGTTTTATTAATTCTATAGAAAGTTACTTTGAATAACGCTCGCTGCCGCTTTACTTTAACGAAAAACAAATTTATAAAAAATTTATTGCTTTCCAAACTGGAACACAAGTAGGACGTGGACCACCAATAAGAAATTGAAAAAAATATTCTTATAATATGACGTGAATGATTTATTTTAAAACAAATGATACCTACTTTACTTATTTAAATGAAACAATCTCAACATTTTGAAACTCCAACAAGCCACTCTGTGTCCTTTGAGTGTTTGAAAGGGTAGCGAAATAAATTTTTGTATACTCTTCGGATGTATTTTTATGTATATTTATATCTATATGTTTATGCTCATACATTTTTTGACGTCTCCACTCTTTCTAAAAGTCTCAGGAAATAAAGTATTATTATTATTATTATATAAAGTCGTCCAGCTCGGTTTTTCTCTTGACATAATTTGGCCGTTCAGGTGAGTAATAAGTTGGCGAACTGTATGATTTTGGCTTGTTTAAATCATAGGCACACAGTGTTGGCACGGTGAGTATTGTTTAATGTTTACACATGAAAATACAGAACAAAAGAAGAAAACGACGTACATTTCGCGCAGGCAGGGCTAATCACCTCAATGTAGAATTATTTGAAAACATACACTTCTGGACGTTATTTAAAAGCACGTTTAATACAAAAAATTAATTATAATTGATTTAAACTTTTGATTGAACTAAAATGTTTGTAAATAGGTACTTTCTGTTCATTTGAAGATAGAATTACATAAACTAAAGCATAAAATTTAAGTAACTTTAAAAGTAGGTATGAGTATTTACAGGTTATGTTATGTTTTACTCTTTGGTTTTCTTTTTTTCGGACAGTATCTATTACTCCTTTTACCCAACTTTTGGTGTGACAACATCACAGTGTTTATTATGCGGTTATCATAGTATAGTTAGTCAGGGGTACTCAAGGTTGTTAGTTGTTAGTAAAGAATACAGCACAATGCAGATTGTTATGCAGTGAATCAGGAAGGTATACCATACCGGATTCAACACTAAATCATCAGAATCAGATCTAGAAATATCTCAATCTCACTTTGGCAAAATATCGAATTTCTCAATAACATTCCATGTGCGGAAATGAAATTACTCGCTCTTGCTTTACTCTAATGTACAAATAATTCAGTATGAGTGTTGCGGCGACCACATCGTTTGATTAGGAAGTTCGGCGGTCATGCAGAGTGGTTCACAATTGAGTTATGCCGCCCCCGCAGCCCGCTCGTGAATTGCCGTGCAGATTGCCGCGCTAATTGCGTTACGGGTGTGTGTTTCGCTTTGCATATAGCAGGCGCTGCCGTGAGACGAGACGAGAGGAGTAGTGAGTACTGCTACTCACACTAGGTTTTAGCTATGAGAGGTATGTGCGTATGTGATGTGAAACACACGTGGAACTGAATCAGAGGGATGAAAATTCAGGAAGTATATAGTCGGTTTCTGTTAATGTGAACACAAGAAACAAACATACCTACAACTTATCTATCTCGGCTTCTACCCAACTTGCTTATTACAGCCTCACGCATAATTAGTCGTCGATAAAGATATAATATTATACCATGTGTGCGGTGTTCGTGGTTGTTAATGAAGAGTAAACCACAATAGAGATTTTTGTGCAGTTAAAGAGAGTTATACTATATTTGAGAATGACTGGCAGTAATAAATCATTCTGCCAAAGACATTCCAGTGGCGCGCCAATAATTGTTTGCACAGGGATAGTCGAAATGACTAAATTCGGTAGAGAACTATCGTTTTAGGTCTAAGTTGTTTTTCAGGGAAAAGATTTATTTTAATAATAATGAGTGAGAAAGTTATATTTAAATATTAAAAAACTTTTATTTTTAGTAAATGTATAAACAGATCACTCTGAAAAATCCTATCTACGTCTATGACACAGTCCGACGGGGATTATCGCTCGGTTATGAGGGCATTTCTATTGTTCGAGAAGTAAGTTTCGTTCCAGATACAAAGTGTGCGGCTTATTTTGACCATCCTAGTGTAGTTACAACTGATTTTTCTTGAAGTTTTATTTGCCGCATTGCTGGCAAAAATCCAATACTACTCTTGCAAATAATGATTTATTACTGTCAGTCATTCTCAAATGAACTATAAACTGAAATATGTAGGTATCTGACTCTGACTGCATTTGAATCTGAGTTGTCAGAATCACAATCAGTCACGTTTTTACTGAGCTAGCGGTCCTACAATAATATTTGATATCATATAGAACCTTGTTACTAATAGCATGTGCAAATGCTGAAAAATGTCGATCGGAATTTTGTTATTAATAAAAAATGGTTGGATGTTATTTTGATTGATTTTAAAATGTATATGGTTTTCTCTGCATCTCTGCATCGTTTTTGATTTGTTTAAAACTATACCAGATTTCACGTGAGAAAAAAGCGTTTGGTAAGATTATACTGAATCTGATTGGTCGAGATGAGAGGTGGCAAACATTTTCATTTCCATTTACATTAGGTACCTACTTAAGTACCCGATCCGATATACCTTCTTATTTTGAATTTCATAGTTACATGGAAGTACTACATTATTCTATAGATAACAGCTTTATTATTCACAAAAAAAATAATTTTTAAGTTCGTGCCAAATTTTGAACTAATAAAATATATGAGTGTAGAACGGACTGCATTTGCAGTATTAGCTGCTTTTTTCTTACGTGAAATGAGGCATAGTATAGGTACCACCCATAATATGGTGAAAGACGATTGGCATTTTTTCTTCTAGAAAATTATTACCGTTTAATTAATTAAGAATTTAATGCAGAAGTAGTACTCGATGATTTATAGGTAGGTATGGTATGTTTTTGTTCTAATCTATTACATTTATGGCCAGTTGTACCGTTTCCACTTAAATTTTAAGTTTTACTTAAATGAACAATATCGAATCAAAATCAAATTGGCAAACGTAAAATTTACATTGCTGTCATTAATTCGAATTCGATTCGATATTTTTTATTTAAGTAACACTTAAAATTTAAGTAGAGGCGGTGCAAATGGCCATACGTTGTTTACAAATATTTCTATTTATTAAAAAATATCTTCAAACTTAAATTCACAAGATATTTTCAAATTTACCGAGGAATTTTATTCATATTTGGCGATTTAAATATGGCACACTCTGTATACACAACTATAATTTCGTTTTAGATGAAATCTACTATAACAACTGTGTAATATTGTAAGCCCGCGACACCTCAGCTTCCGTTCTGCTTAACTCGACGTGTGTTGGTGTGTACGTGTAGGGCGTGTGTGACGTTGTATTGAAAGTTTCCTCGACTGAGTTCCTAATTCAATTTAAAGGATACACGAGAAGTTAATTTTGCATATTGATGTTCTGTTAATTGCAATTACGTTACACGCTACGTTCTGCACGAAAGCTCAACTGCGACTCGGCTCTAAAATTCGAGAATTCGCTATTTTGCTAACTACATTTACGGCCAGCAAATTCAATAAATCGTAAAAGGGGAATTACGGAAAAATTTAAGGTAGACGCAGAAAGGTAAAAGCACAGGATCCAAAAATAGCGGAAGCTAATTTAATTTTAACCAGAATAAAACGCACAAATTTGGCAATACAACTATATAGTTTCTATTTTTCTTTTTGTGCGTAGCGTACAAAGTGCAACACTATAGTTTTGTCTAACTCACGTACCTACCGCGAGTGGTAAGTCGCCAAATAGATATTTATATTTTTTATGAAATCGTACAATAATGAGTTACTTTAGCGCCGCAAAATTGTAGAGAAAAGTACAACTTTAGCTCCGCATTTTTCGACCAATCAGAGCACTGCTTGTGCACTCGATCGCTGACGAGAAATATTGACCAGAAGTCGGCTATTGTTGTTGCAACTTGCAACCCGCAATCACCATTTCTTTTGTGTTGAAATTTTGCTATACTGTTACAAAAATATATTTTGCAATTTCATAAAAAATATAATATACTGGGTGACCCAATTTAAATAATGCACTGGAATATCTCGACAAAAAATATGCATCGTACAAAAAAAATGTTCAAAACAAAAGTTTAAGACGATCCTCTCCGCGCCAGAAAACAGCCAAAAACATGGATTTCGCGCGCCACTCCACAGCGTTTATTGTTTTGTTAAATATAATAATCTAAAGATATTTTTGAAGATAAATGTACATTCTACAAAATGGTCGACGCAGAATTTAAAAATTATGCTTTAAAATCGAAATATGTTAATTTGTTATTTTTGAACACAAATATCTTCTATATTAAAACTAATTTTAAAAAATCGATCGGTTATTTAGTAGATTTAAGCTTTGTTGATAACATATTAAAATTAGAAGTTAATTCACTTATAAATATAAGCTGTGGAACAATAAGAATTTTTTTTAAATTTATCTAATGGCAATTTTCGCAAGATGCACATTTTTGAAACCAGTGGCTGTAATTGTATAATGAATACATGTTTAACTACAAATGGAATATAATTAAATTTTAATTAATTATGTAATGGCAAGAATAGCAAATTTATGAAATTCCATTTGAAAACAGTGACCCAAAACTGTTTAATTAAAAATTCTGGTACCTGGAAACTGCTAATTTTGAAAAAATTCTTTCAGTTCCTTGAAAAGTGAGTTGCGCACTACAGTAGGCACGACGTTGGGAATCATCCTGTATACAATAAAATTTGAATGTTTTTTATTGTACAGGTATAGCTGCTTTTTGCAGATTTTATAATCAATTTTTATGATTACTAATTTATGTTAGAATGTTATACTAAACAAATATGCCACTAATTTGATTAGGTACGTAATTCTTTATTCTGTAAGAACCCAAAAATTATAAAACATTTTGATTTAAAAGATTAATATGAGCTTTAATTTAAAATGCACACGCACTGTAATCGAAATTAATTTTTTGCGCAAAACAATGAATTAGTGAAACATCCATCAAAATTTTAATTACAGCTAGCAAATATGAATAGATATAAAAAAGAACGAAGCAAAACCGTATGTTAATTAAAAATTAAAAATAAATTCAGGACGATGATGTACTTAGAGCTTATAGTAGCAATTAAATTACAAATGAACTGAACTCAGAATATTTGTATTGAAGAAATTTTTGTGAAAAAATTGCACATTTCATCAATTTCCGCTTGCGCAGGCAATATCGGGGGCGCTTGCTTTGACATGGGGCGGCGAAGGTGATGCCACCCCCGCCAGCCGGCAGCACAGACGTTGATTGCCAATTTATTTACCCTGCAGGCGTTTGATTCCGCTACTACACGCTCCGAGAGGATCTTCTCTCTCTGTTTGGCCCACCCCTTGTGTGTTGCGCGTCTCTGTCTCTCGTGCCTCTTTATCTGAGAGCAATGCCAGGCGGCGGTAAATAAAGCTCGCCTTCGCCTCGTGAAGCGTTTGTGTAAAATGACATTTTTACACCTTCATGTTGGTATAATCGCTCTACGGCTGCGGCTCTACCCGCATTTCTAGAATATTCCAAGCGTATGGAATCGCATATGACGAATGTTCAAATAAAAGAATAAAGAATGTTGCTAGAAAATGGCTGTCACAAGAAGGAACAAAAACGCTCGCCGCAGAACTGAATTAACAAACATGCGAATATAGCAGAGCGCAGTTTACAGTTTACACAATTTTTACTCCATTCATATACATTTTATTTTTACTATTGCCGTAGGTATTGCTGCAAAATAAAACTATTTAAAAATATTTAAATGTAGGTAGGTACACCCGTTAAGTGTGATAATATTAATTTTCAAAATACCGGATTTTTACCTTGAAAATGATCATTTAGGTAAATGATCAAAACCGGTCGATAAGGATATTTTTATTTATTTATCCATTCCCTGGTACTGCTATATTTGAAAATAGTTATTTGTTTAACTAGGCAAGGAAATAACAGATTTACTGCCGCGGCTAGAGTTTACTGGACGAGGTGCAGCCGAGGCTATAAATAAGCAGTAAACGTGTATTTTTGCCATGTTAAACACATTATTTTTTGCTGATTGTTAATTAATTAATATTAGTGATAATTTTAAATATTTTGACAGGTTTATATACCCATTTGTTGAACGGTTGCTATGCGTTTAAGCGATTGCTTAAAAGAATCTTTATTATTCATATATTGAAAAATGTTTATTGATTTTTCATAGCAAAAATTATTTTATTGCCTAGGAATTTAAAATAATTGTATTGCCTAGGCACTAAAACACTAACAGTGACTTTCCACAGTTGTCAAAAAATAGTAATTTGAAAATCAATCGACGGAGAAATGTTAAAGAAAAATTACATCGTATTGTTAATGTTTCTAATCTTTTCTTTGTTTGTTATGTTACAGATTACTCTCAACGGTTGGACGTAAAATCGTACTGTCCATGTCCAACATTAAAGCTCTCTTTTGTTCTTGTGTTACCATCGCTCGCTTCCTGCAAGCAACTATGCTACTAAGCAAACTAAACGCTACCTAAATTCACGACTGATGATATCGTGTGCTGTGTGCTCTCATTGTAAGTAATTTTTAAAGAATGATCAGATAATCTATCCTTAATGGGCTACTTGCATTGATTTTTTTAATTAAATATATTTTTAAATATAATTTGTATTTTTACCAATGTTTTAGATCTAACATTAGGTGCATATAGTGATAAAAACTCATTTTCAGTACCATGCAAGAAGCCCATTGTTAATCATTTGCGTATTTTATCCTACTTGTGTGTGTCAGCCTTACTCACGGGTGAAACTGCATACTAAATTCGAATTCATAATTTGTTTGAACCGCAATCGATCACATATATATATAACGCACTAGGCTATCCATCCCATATAACCATATTCTGAAATTATAAATAATATATACCGCGAAGTATATTATAAATACAGGAGTGGACACTCAGTATCTAATGCCTATGTCAGACCGGCGCGGCGTGGCATGAAGCACGGTGCTCGATGAAAAGCTGTCAAAGGGGTGTCACTCCGGTATAGCAAAATGTCATACGAAAGTTTGTATATTACTATGGTTCACTTCGCACTTTAAAGGTTTTGAAAATTATTTTTACAGCTGAGAATTAAAATTCATCAATTCCTTGTGTTAATTAAATCAATAATTAATTAATTGACAAAAGCATATATTCTTATTATCTAATTACTTAGTTTTATTATTTTAACATTAATTATTCATCAAATGTCAAAAATTATATTGAAAACTCACTGTGAAATCAGCAACAAATTCCCATATGTCAAAATGCTCGATGGAATAGCGGCGATACAATTTTTACTTTATTCATTTATTCCACCGAGCTGCGTGCTTTATGCCATGCCGGTGTGACATAAGCGCATTAGCAATACTGCAGATTTGTGGCATTTTTGTTTACCCTGTGTGAGAGAGAAAGATCACTACTGCGCCATCACTACTCCGAGATGGCCCGTATTTTATGTCTCTCTGTAAAAAGTAACAGAAAGACCACACTTCATCCGCCCTAGTATCCAATCCTATCATATATTATTATACTTTGTGACTTACATACATACATTATTTTTATTTAAAATCGGATGGAGATTTACAATTTTAAAAACTCGATTTTTTGCTAAATAAATTTTACATTGCCAAAGATACAATACTGATGACCAGTTGCTCATTGCTACCTCTTAAAGTGTTGCTTAATTAAAAATATCGAATTAAAATTAAAAGGAATACATAAAATTTAAGTGGAAGCGATGCAATTGGCCATAAAAAATAAGCTATATTTGTAATAACTCTATGATAGGCATAAGACTGTTTGTTGCACCTGAAGTATGAATAATAATATTGTTTTGCATATGTATAGAGCGACTGTCTTGTGTGATAAGTTTGTATAAAATTCCTCCGGAAATGTCACTCTCTCTGCCTCCTCTCTTATTCTCCTCTCCTCCCACGTATGACGTATGATAGAAACCGCATTAAACAAATGTCTCATAACTTCTCGTCTTGTTGAAACATTCATCTAAATATTTTATCTGTTTTCACTTACTGTTGATGAATGTTCGATTTCGGTTCAATATTTAAATATTCTGTCTCGGGTACTTCATGTGCATATCTGCTTTAAATACCGGGTGCGTCTTAAATCTCGCTCAACATAAATAACAAGCGCTAGACGACATTCATCAACAGTGCGAAGAGAACGAAGAGATGTACCGTATCTTCTAACGTCGTTGACAGCGGAGTAAAATTTCGAGGAGATTCGTTTTCGAACTGACAATTTTGATTAGATTATTTATGGCATATGAGATATTGTAGAAGAATAAATTTATATTATTTTAACAAGAATCTATGGCCAATCACACCATGACACATAACATGACAATAAGCACTAAATAATGTATCTTATTATAAAGGTGATTAAATTAATAGTTTATTTACGTAGGTATATAGTAGAATGCATAACGTAATTGAGTATGTATTCTGACAACTCTGAATCAATTCCAGGGACAGGTATATTCAGTCTACTGTCCACTAAAAACCATGAGTACCTAACCTACCCTGGCTGGTAACGGCTGGTAACCGCACACTTGGTATAATACATAATCTATACCGGTTGAAGTTGAATATCGATCATATTTTAATTTTATTTTTCTACATCTGGTATAAGAAAATATAGTTGTTTTTTTTCTTAATAAGCATAGTCACAGTACCTACATGATAAATCCCAAATTGTATATTAAAGAACAAGTTTTATAAGACATGATTTTTCGCACGCGTCCAAATTTAGTGAAACGAGCCCTCGGGCGAGTTTACTAAAGGACAAGTGCGAAAAAAGTCTTATAAAATGAGTCCTTACTATTTTTTCTATTTGGTGTCTTTTTAATATTAAAATTTAAATTAAACTGCCACAATATACACAAGTCGATTTAGGGAAATTTATGTTTGTAATGTTTTTGTTGGTGACATTAATATTGCCATTTATTTAACTATCACTGTCACTGTAAAAGTATATAATTAATTAACAATTCTAGGTGATAAGTGCAGACATTATAGAAGATATTGAACTTTCTATTTCCATTACTAAATTCATTAATTTTATTGAATAGGTATAAAGTAATTAATTAAGCAAAACAGATTTAGTGATTACACTGAAATTTGTACGTTCTGAAGTTTGACGTTTGACAATAAATTGAAGAAAATGTCATCTGATACTGTCAATACCAACCTCCTAAAAAATATGTTGCGTGTCACAATGTGATGTGAACCTTGGCAGCATTCAGTTGCGTTTCACAATGTTAACTTTGTGAACGCCAAATAGATAATAGTTCTTTGGGCATCTCTATGGTGAAAAGTATTTTTGCAGATTTCTATTAGATAGAGTTTGAAATAACGAAAGAATTTTGACAGATATTATTGTGATTCTATTGGTTGTTACGCTACGAGCTGTTGTCGAGAGCGGATTACACAAATACAAATTCAAATGTTATGTTAATAATAATTGTCAATTATTCTAATTCCATTCTTTGTAAGTGTTGTTCGCGGTTCGTTATTCGTTGCTATTTTGTCGTTTTTAAATTTTACCTAGATATTCTTTTACGATTTTGTGGACTAATGGCGCTGCATTTTAAACACCGAAAATGTTTTGATGTAACCCGAATTCCTTAGCCAAGCCCCAATTAACTGACAAATTTTATTCGTTATTTCAAACAGGGCACAGCTTCGACTATTTTGTACAATACATATTATTTTCATTCGCGCGGTAATTTATTATTATTTATAAAATACCGACTACTGAACTATATAATACTGAAATTATTAGCTATTAATGTAATTTATTTATATCTATGTTATGAATAATGAATCGAGTCATTCAATATTGAATCCATTTATTTTCAAGTAATGAAAGTGAACGACCTTTTTATGATCACCCTCGTCCCCCGTGAAAACACCATTAAAACCTCATCAAATACATAATTCATCACGAAACCATACATTTTTAAAAACAAAACCTGCAACATCAAACAACAAAATTCAACATAAGTAAGTTGATTAAGCTCTTAAGCATGGCATAATTAAAGATCTCCGCAGCTGTTGAAGTTGTTGATGCTTAAAATTTTGTTCCGGAGCAGTTGTTTATGTATCGGGTGCTTTATGAGCGCACGGATTGCTTTATCGCGTATACAAGATGGCTGTGGTTATTTCGGAGTGAAGAAACACGGGTTGATAAATAATAAAATAATACTGCCTGGCTCCTCGTGATCATCTTCATGGCTTTATTACGTTTTTTAGAAGGAAAATATTTTCTTGAGTTGTACAAACAGAGTAATTTACTTAATTACTAAACAAAATTAAATTCTTCGGAGTTTCATTTAATTTGTGGAGCTTGATGACATATTTAAAACATGGTTTAATTTCGACGAAATTTTAATTTATAATCTTATAATTAACTTAGAAAATTTTCTTCATTTCTACACGAAGCTTATTACAAATCTAAATATTTCAAGCTGTTAATAATTTATTTTTATGCTATCTGATGTACAGTTATAATTCGTTTCATATATATTTTTTTAATTTCTCTAGAATGTTATTTTATTTGTGGACTTGCAGACAGATATACTTAAATTTTAATTTAATTTACACATTTCAATGGTGAACATAAAATTTAATGAAATTATAGGTTTATTGCACTGTTTCCTTTTTTATAAATGTCGCCTTTTATCCAACTTTGGTGTGACAGTCTTACACAATATGAGTCGCCGGTATTCATATGCAGAGTCGGATTTAGGGGCTGAGCAGGAAATAGGTGCCTCCGCCGCCTGCGGCGCATTTTGTTACCAACACCAAGGCAATTTGAATTTTTGGGCCCCTGCCATCAAAAAATTATAGATCCGCCTCTGGGTATGTGCGACTACCAGCCTTAAAAATACGAGAACTCATATGTTTGCTAAGTGGATAATACACCTCAAGGAGAAATTTTTTATAGTTTGGATCCTTACGAAAGCTTCGGAGGGCTACAGAAAAATTAATTTTTATCTTCAACTTTCAACTTTAATCTTAAGGCCGCACTTGAAACCGTTTCCAGACATTTTTATGCACTTTATCTACATAAATTTCTGCTTGAAAATTAATATAATTTGCAGTAGAAATGAAAGAAGAGAGAGCAAAATTCATCAAATTGCAATGAATTTTTAGAATAAGGCAATAGGAATGTATATATTGCCATTGTGTAACATAATTTTCATTGTAGGTTACATCGTTTATCCGAAATTAATACAGAAAGCATGTGCAAAATGAGCCATGTATAAAAGTTTTAAAGTGTCGCTGACGTGGCACTAGTAGTTACAGAAAAAAACATTTATTATTATTTTTAATTATCGGGTTAAAAACATTACCATTACAGACTTCGTGTTACAGTTTTTTTCACTTTTAAGCGCGCTCTTAAAATTTGAACTGCAAAATGGTGAAAATCCAACTTTAAGTTGAAATTTCGTCTTTCTCAAACGGTGATATTCCAACTTCGATCAAAGTGTAAATTTCACCGTCTTAAAAAGTTGAAATTTTTATGTTGTATATAGAATATAGAATTAGAATACATGTTTCAGAGATGATTTTGTAGATATTACATTTTTAATCTTTATTTCATATTTCATGTTCCAGAGTTGCTGGCGCTGTTCTCTCTCCTTCGACGGTAAATCGGAGTATGTAGCAAAGAGAAGTGGAAACAAGCAAACCAACCCTACATTCGACAAGCGAAGCCTTGGAGTTGAGTTCAGTAATTGAAGTTCAGATGACGGATCTAGAAGAAGCGAGGGATCTCTGGATTACGAAAGCGATTTCAATCCGAACTAATAACAAATAGATAAGATTTCTCCTTCTGCTTGGCTCCTGCTCAAGTGCATTCTTCCGCTTATTGAATTTTCTTTATTTTACGAACCAATAATGCTCGAGATATCCACTCCAAACCTTGTTTACAGCGGGAAGAACTTACATCCAACTTTTTACGCACACAAAACACAAATCTAAACACGAGGAGAAGAGACAACGGAAGTAGAGTAAGTAAAATAAAATTTATGTAAAAATGTGTTAAAAGTAATTATTATTTACTTAAGCGTAACATATTGGATTCACAAACTTGAAAGACAAATTAATTTTAAAAAATACATACCTACACCTACACCCCAATTTGACAGTTTCCTATATTTTGAATCATCGGTATTCGGTATAGATATAACTTAAGGCTGAACCTCAAATTATTCTGCATTAGAAACCTAGGTATAACATACCGACATGCGCAACGAAAGCGACATACATTTTAGTCAACTGTAATTACACAAGAGCTTTTTATTTTGCCGTATAAATTTCTGTTTTATTGAACCCTTGTTGCCTAGCAATTTGAAAAGAAACATTTCTACGTCCAGAGAAAAAAAAGTAATCTGCAATTTCTCCCGTCCGTTAATTTGTGGCATGTTGATTATGTAAACAAACTCCGCTACCAATATCCGGTAAACGGTAATATTTGTCCACGTATTTGTCCCTCGGCAGCCCTATCAAAACCAATATTGCACGCTGTACTAACATTGCTTACATCTCCCTTGACCGACTACTAATATTACTGCGACTTTTTCTTAATAAACATCGGCGTTATAGACTTGTCAAAGTTGTGATTCATCAGGGAAATTTGAAACTTGGTAGCGAATTTCACCCCAGAGAAAATTGAGATAATAATATTAATAGAAAATATCACAGTTAGAAATTTAATACAATTACATAAGACACATAAATAAACATACAGACTGATTAACAACTTCGTCCATAGTACTCAACTATCTGATCGTGAAACAAAAAGAATGTTTTTAAAATTCCTAAATTTAAGGGCAGTTTGCGTAATAAATACATTTTTGAAACCAGTTGATTATTATAATGGATATCTGATTAAATATTAATTGAATAAAGTTAAAATTTATTTAATTGTGCAATGACAAGAATAGTAGTTATGACATTTCATTTGAAATCAAAACCCAAAACTTTTATTGGAAAGAGTTTTTTTTTCTCTTCTCAAAAATGTAATATTGTTTATGTTTATTTTTTGAAATATTTTATTTTTTCCAAAATAAAAAAATTATTTTTTAACGCAAATAACTCATTTATTTGAAAAAATGTGACCAACAAAAGAATTTAAAATATATGGTTCCATTTAAAAAATATATACCTATTTTGTCTCATATTTTTGGAACCGCTGATAATAAAAAATTTCAATGTTATCAATTTTCTTATTTTAAATGGCCCAATTTTGCTCATTTAACCAACCTCATAGCTCTTCAAATAAAGTTACTAATAGTGAGCAAGTTTATAGAACATCCTGTTTATAAATAAAAACATACAGAACTATACCCAAATAAAATACCTAATTCATTTATACAGCTAATACTTTATTTTTATTATCAAAATTAAATTGAAATTGGTCTTAATTTTCTGAGCTAATCCATAAACCAAACCAATAGTTTCTGCAGACATCAGAAAATAAGTATTACTTCTTGATCTCTAAAAGAATCTGAAGAATCTAATTACTGCTTGAAAGAATTCTCAACATCTCAAACATTTTGTAGTTGTAGTAGCTCACTCTTCGCATTTCAAATTAACTTTTAGAACATATTAATGTTCCAGTTGTAAATGTCACTAAAATCAGGATACACGGCATTTAGTCACGGGTCAGAAAACAAATAAAACTATCAGTAAAACACATTACGATCCATAAACACAAGATAAAACATAAAAGAATCGGTTTATTTGAAAAACTATTACAGTTTTATGTACATTAACATGGGTAATTTTCCAGATATATACCATCAAAGGGGAAGAGACGGCTACAAGGGGACAATTTCGATACTATTACGTCTATTAACCTTCGATATCTGTTCCTTGCCTTCATTAACACCAGGAATGAAACCGCACTGTACGGAGACAAACGAACATCAAGCATTGATTTTCCGCACAAATGGGGTGAAGTTCTGAAGTTCTTGTCGCGAATTTACCCCTGAAGCTATTGGAGCGAGGTATGGTATCAACAGACACAGTTCTGACACACATTCAGTTAGTTTTTATTGTTGAAATGGTTCATAACCATAACATTTTGTAGAAAAGACAGAGTATTTTGCATTTCGCTTTCTGAGTTATAATATTATAGTTTTCTTTGAAATTAATTTTACGTAAAGCCCATAAAATACTGGATTTTAGCATATTACATTACTATATGTGTATATAAAATATTTCAGTAATTAATTGTTAATTGACATAATATTCATTTTGCTCTTTCTGTACAACGAAATAAAGTTCGCATTTGCCAGCCTAACATAATTCAACAGATTAATAGGCGCAACTAGAGGGGGGCAGGAGGCGCATTTCATAGCCCCCTCAAAATAAAATTTGGCACCCCAAAATTATTGGACTAAATTCTAAAATACAAAATTTAAAACACATACTGCCAGGTTTCACGTGATTTAAAGTAATTTTTGTTGTTGATAATTTTCAATAAAACAGTTATAAAAATAATAAAAGGATTCAATTTTTAAAAATACTAAAATTATTTTTGAAAACTATTATTAGCTCTCTACAAAATATTAGTGATCTTGAAAAATAAAAAATTGCAGGACATTCAGTCAAAATTATAAAACTTTATTACTTAATCTGACTTAAGTCTTCATCAGGGTAACTACCCATGGCCCATGGCAGAAAACTATAGCGTTTATAAAAAATAAATAATTTTAATTTTTCGGGAAAAATATAATTTTGGCACCCATATTTGTAAAAAAAACTGCAATATTTATAAAAATGAGAGGTTTCGCTTTTATTTATTTTCAAATTTTAATAATGTTGTCAACAAAGTTTGGATCTGTGAAATATCCTATCAAATTTTTAAATTCGTTTTTCAATAGTAGATATTTTTGGTCAAAAATAACAAAAATTGTCAAAATTCAAATTTACATATTTCGATTTTAAAGCAAAATTTTAAAATTCTGCATCGACCATTTTGTAGATTGTACTTTTATATTCAATAATATTTTTAGATTATTATAAAACAATAAACGCTGTGGAGTGGCGCGCGAAACCATGTTTTTTGCTGTTTTCTGGCACGGCAGAGGATCGTCTTAAGTCAGACCGAAACGTCGGATTAAGTAATAAAATTTTATAATTTAGACTAAATTAATATCCATCTATTATTTTTTATTTTTCCATATTTTAATTCCGTCACAATCACGAAATTTCGAAATTATATTCCATTAGAGATCTAGTTGCGCCTATGTGTAAATTTCATAGTACTACTTACATCCTACATCATATATGATATAGGCTAGAGTTGTCAAAACCACTTAAAAAATTTAGTTGTTCTGTTATTGTTTACAGTGTCTCAGTTATTTATTATTATTATTGATTACTCTTGGGTAAAATGTATATTATGGAGACAGTCTCCCCCTACTGTCTAGGAGAAAAGTTTATCTTTTATTGTGACTCTATTTTAATATCGCATAAACCATACACAGTATGCATTTGTGTAAACAATCTCGCATTGAAAACAACTAATAGAAAAGAATATTTTTCCTCCCACGCCCCTATAAAGTCAATATTATGATGTTTCCCTGCATGTCCTTGATTCGCCGGGGGCAGTGGTGATATCCTAAAGTTCAATACCACCGCAGGGGCGGCGGCGGCGGCGGCCGCGACGTTAGCGGTGTCCGGGTAAGAGTTATTCCCTCGCCGTCTCTTTCTGCGCCACTTGGAGGCCGATAGTTTGCTCTCTATCGCACGTCTATCCATCAACCTGTCGACCTACCCCATGTTATGTTTGTGTGAGTTGAGAGCGCATGTGTCTGCCCAGGACCGGGTCCAAAAATCAGAAGAAACATTTTTCAGGAAAATCTGAAATTTATTGTTGTTTACTTGGAGACATTGTAAGAATTTATATGTGCGGTGTGTTCTACATGAACTACAGCGAGTTCATGGTTAAGCGGCCCGTCTACGTTTTTTTCCGAATTCCAAGAATACCCCCGATTTTACTTTTTCTCCTATTCCACTCCCTTTCTCACTTCTGCAGCTGCCAGAAACTAGTACTTTGCCGCCTCCTGGCTATGCAATGTCATTTTGAAGTTGAAAAATATTGTAAAAGTGTTTTCGTTGCGAGTAAACTGTCAGATTATTATTGACTTCAAGATACTACTTTATTAAACATTTAATTGAGAAAGAATGGATCTGCCTTTTAAAATTAAAAAAAAATCTTATCATGAGATATGATAAAACCGTGTAAGTTTATATAAATAAGAAATTTTTATGAATTTTTCGGAATTTTTATTATCATGTAGAATTTTTTTATAAAAATTTTAAAAAGGCACAACTGTTAATTGATCCTATACGTATATAATCCTTGTTGGAATGAAATTTTATCATTCTTTTATTGGCAAAATATTACTTTCCTTAAGACACGTTACATCTTATAGGATTATTTTCATTGTTTCATCACCTACGTTTTTCAAATTTTTATTCTAAAATACATACATAGATACATCTTAAAATGATTTCGTATAGTTAGTACTAAACAAATTGGGAGAGCATTATATTAAAAAATATTGCAAGTAACACGTACGTACATTGAGTTTTTAGTTTTACAGGACTCATCTAATTTAAGAACTCTGTGCCTCATCGGTAAACAGATTCGTCCTCTAAAGCTCCATTTTGCGTACTTGTTGCATAAATAACTATTCTGTCATTTGCTTCGATATTTTTTAATGACACTTTGTATTTGAGATTCAGCAATGCAACCCATTATTGCCGCAAATACGTTTACGCATGATTTCTATTCTCCTAAAAGATCAATATAAGTTTTAGATTTGCGGAAAGAGAAGAATTAGACGCCGTCCCTGCAGAAAGAGTGCTGCCGCGTGCACCGGCAACTAGATGAACGCTCCTGCAATGCCAGCGGCCTGCCCTGCAGTCGTCGCCCCCCAAATGCCCCCCGCGATCGATATAACTCACCACCGCACACACAAATTTATATACGATACACCGACTTTTATGTCAGATACTTAAACTAACACCTCTACTTGTTGATACCGTCATAAACTATACCTACAGTTGTTTACTGATACATCGTTTAATTTTAAAATACCACTTATGGGCTTACCAACCAATTGTTTAATTCTTTTATCAGATTTACAACTAAGCGTATTTCTAAAATGTGGTCTGAAAACTTTGATCAAAAGAGACCTGCATGCAAAATTTGATAAGGATTGGAGAAATATCAAATAATCTAGACTTTGTTTTTAGACTTTTACTATAGAAAATTCAATATTAAAATTTTTATTTCCCCCCCCCAAGTTTTTAGTTATTGATTTAAGAGCAAAAGTGTAAATATAAAAGATGTTCAGAACTGCAAATTTGTTGTTCAAATTGATTTCTTTCACGAAAAAACATAAAATATATTTGTGTTTCAATTACGGATAGAGCATGTTTGCACGCAACGAGAAATTTGTTCAGTCGAGGCGAAGCCGAGATTGACAAACAAGCTCTATCCAACGAGATGTACACAATATTTTGTCTACGATCGTATAACATCAATGTAACTAATTTTTAAATTATTATTATTTGCTGTGCTTATAACATTTCAATTAAATCGTCGTTATCGATCATCATCATGACAACATTTATAAACGAAATAAAAAATATTGAAACAAAATGTTCACAATCGTAGTTTGGGGCCAATTTAACGCAATAAATTGAATAGCTTTATGTCGCACTAGTGCGACAAAACAGTACTTTGATTAATTAAGATAATGCATTAATAGGGGGTCATTAATATTGATTTTTTTACATATTTTAATAAACGATCAACGGAAAAATTAATTATTTAATAAAATCAAAGGTTTAAATAGTCATTATTTAAATATTGTTGTAGTACTTAAATTGACTTGTCGTTATTATAGCTTAGTTTATAATCATTTAAAAAGTATTTTGGGCTGTATTATAGTTATATATCATATGTATTATTATTAAAGAATGTTTCCTGAATATTGTGGATGTTTTTAGAAACAAGTTGGGCTGCCTCTACTGCATCCTTGGAGGACTTCTGCAGATATTCAGAGCTCTTAGTGGACCTGACAGCATCATCAAGAGTTTGGTGGATCTGCCGTCCATAATTTCATCATTCCTGGAATTGTTCTGCAGTAAACCTAGTCATCTTTAGATTAAAAGTAAGTGTTATATAAATATTTACATGTTGTTTTTATAGTAATTTATTTATTTATATTTTGTTTTTGAATTGTTGCAGTTTCATTAAAAGCTGTGGATTATCTACAGCCTTCGTTGAACTTCTTGGACGTCTTCCGAATTATTTTCTCAAAAAACAATGGGACATCATTACCAAGAGATCGCAGCACGTCACGTTTTTACTCTTAAGGCCGGAATGTAGCTGTCCACGATTTCGTCGAGAAGAAGGAGAGATATATAAGATTTAGTGTGTATCGAACAAAGGCAGCAATAGCGAACGCGCTCTAAAAGTGGCATCGTATTTGTATGATATTGTATTTATAAGACAAAAGAAATAATCAAACGCGTTATTTATATACTGTATAACATGTTACCTACAGTGCTACGCATGAATTTTAATAGATTTTGTATTTAAAATGCCCTAAATTAAACATGTAAAAGTAGTATTTTTCTCTTTATTCGGCATTTTTTTAAAACAATACTTTGAAAAAATTTGGTAAAATTGATGCGTCGCACTGTAGAATGAATATTAAATATTGTCGTAAAAAAATTTCAATGATCTTACGTTAGTATTAGATTCAATATTATACAAACCGTAGAGCACTGTTTTACCTCTTTCTCATACAGCTACATTCCCGCCTTAAGAACAGTATTTACACCCGTTCTATGACTTCAAAAAGTGTTACAGAAATAAAATCATATCTCAGAATCTACATAACATATAAACTTCATTCAAAAACTATTACAAATTTAAAGAATGTATCTATGTTCGTCTAGTGATAGTTTTTTGTTTATTTTGTCTTAAATCGAAAAAAAAGTGAGAAATCTTTCAAAAAAAGTCTGTTTTCAACAACAATTTTTAATACAATACAATTAAAATTTCCAAATGTCAACACTAGACGAACCTAGTTTAAACCTTAATCTGACTGTAAACATGTTTTTAAATATAAAAGTATGTAAATTACACGAAAATCTGTACTTAGAACAAAACCTTTGTAACATTGTATTTCAAGCAGAAATGCATGTAAATAGATAGGACTCTACTTCGCGAGCACAAAGTGTAAATACAACTCTTAAGAAGTTATAATGCTATAATTCAAACCGCTGAATCCACATAATGTATAGTGGAGTCACGGAATCAGACGTGGTACGTCATCAAAAGAAATTTCCTATAAATGGCTATGATCTATGTCGTCATCAACTAATATTTTTATATTCATATACAATTTTATTTGATGACGACATAAATCATAATCATAGCGTCATAACCATTTATTTTGATGAAGTACCCACCCTCAATAGCTCGTTTGGAGCTTATAGTTATGTACCAAAGGGTGTTTTTGATACAAATGTTTAATTAAGTTAATAAAATTATATATATTGTATTCAAGAATTTTATTAAATAAAACATAAAATTTATACTTACTGTTTATCATTTTGTATCCTAGTTCATTTTCAGGTTTAGGGTCTTTGCTCTCGATAAAGGGTTAACTACTTAGTACTTTTTTGGGTCAAAATTAAAATTATTCTAAAAAGTTGCGGTTTATATTAAGTACTTTACTACACGAGGAATCCAATGCCGCAAACCGCGCTTTGATAAGTCTTTTTGTTTTCGAGATATGAGCATAAAAGTTTTGGTCTGATTTTGAGAAAAAAGGATTCTGAGCGTAGATTTAGAATCATTGGGTTCTAATTAGGGGTATACAATACAAACAATCCATGAAATCAACGTATTTTTAGTCTATTTTGGTGAAATTTTGCTTACTTTAAATAATTATCTCGTAAACTAAAGGGCTAAGGGCAAAGAGTTAAATACAAACGATGCGTAACTTTTCATTCTCTATCTGCCTGTCTATAGATAAGGCCGTTTTGGCCGATTTTTAATTATTTTTTTGATCTCCCACCATTCATGTTATCCTGATACAAACTTGGTGATTTTTGTTCGATTCAAAACTGAAGTCGAGTGAGGGTGAAAATTTAAAATCGCTTTTACATAAAAACTAAGGGTTGGAGAGTGTTATACAAGTCATATTCGTACTCTACGCGTTGAAATACACCAGTATGAATGGTGCCACCCCTAAAAGTTAATTAGCACCGGAGATATTCAACCCTTATTTGTATCTCCGGTACTAAGGGTCGTATAGAAAAAATCTACATTGCAGCCGATAGGAAATGAAAAACTGAGCGTCTTTTATATTTAACTTCTTCCTCTACGACCCGTAGTTTAAGGGTTATGCGCAATCAAAGTGGTGAAAAAGTCGTCAAAATATAGTCATTAACCCTTAAAATATGGGTCGTAGAGAAAAAAGTGAAATGTAAAAGATGCTCCGTTTTTCATCCCCTATCAACTGCTATGTAAATTTTTTCGATACAACCCTTAGTACCGAAGATACAAATAAGGGTTGAATATCCCCGTGCTAATGAACTTTTAGGGGTGGCAATATGCATACTTGTGTATTTCAACGCGTAAAGTACGAATATGACCCGTAAATCACTCCCCAACCCTTAGTTTTTACGTAATCGCGTTTTTAAATTTTCACCCTCACTCGACTTCAGTTTTGAATCGAACAAAAATCACCAAGTTTGTATCAGGATAACATGAATGGTGGGAGATCAAAAAAATAATTAAAAATCGGCCAAAACGACCTTATCTATAGACAGGCAGATAGAGAATGAAAAGTTACGCATCGTTTGTATTTAACTCTTTGCCCTTAGCCCTTTAGTTTACGAGTGAATAATTCTTTAAAGTCAGCAAAATTTCACCAAAATCGACCAAAAATAGAACCTGCTGAATCCAAATATTCACCCCAAGGCTTTGTAGTGCAAACCTTAGATTTCGAGATAAAAGCATTTTAAAATTTTCCTAGCGTAGTTACAATTTTTTTGGCGATTTTTAAAGCAATATTACAACTACGCTAGGAATATTTAATATGCTTAACTAAGGGTAGCAGAATAAAGAGGTTTAGTCTAACCCCTCAATTAGGACCCGCTGAATCCAAATATGCGCCCCATTTTTTCGTACAACCCTTAGATTTCGAGATATTTGCAGTTTAAAATTTTCCTAGCGTATTGCAACTTGCTTCATTTAACCCTTAGTTTAAGATATATTGTGCTTTTAAATAGCCGCCACCAACAGATGGCAGCTCGTACCTTATTTGGAGTTTATATGAACCTAAATAAGGGTGTTTATGTAAAAAATGTTTAATTAAGATAATTTATTTAAAAGATTGTGTATTGTATATAAGTATTTGATTAAATATACCATAAAATTTATACTTACTGGTTACTGTTTATTATTTGGTATCCTAGTTCATTTTCAGATTTAAGGGCGTGTGCTATGAACGTAGAAGACCTGCAAGTGACTAGGAAGTGTACAAAGGGTTGTTTAAGAAATTAAATTAGAGCAATTATGTAAGTATTATTATTACTTATTTGTTTTTATTAATAATATATACAGCTATTAAAATAAAATGTTATTGTAAACTTATTTTATTATTTTTAAAAAAATTATAAACATAAATTTATATTAAAACTTATTTATTTTTATTATTAGATGTCCTTTAATAGCTAAAGATGTTTTCTAAGTCCATCAATATCAGCAGATGATGTCCAAGTTGATTTGTTCTGGATGTTTCAAGTCCTCTAGCGCTGTTGAAGTTTTTGCGGTCAAAATAATCTGTAACAAATATAAAAAGCATTTAGATTTATGTAAATTGAGCAGAAGAACAAATAAATAATTATAAAACAGCAATACTAATCGAAACATGCAAAAATTTAACACGTACATTTAATATAAAGATGCACTAGGTCTTAAAACGGTTGCAGAATGGGTAATACGACTCTTGAAGATGCTGTCAGGTTCATCAAGGGCTGTGATAAGACTTGAAGTACAAAGATCTGTATAGATAACGTCCAAATCGATTTGTTTTTGATGTTCCAAGTTCTCTGAACGCGTTCATGTCAAAAATAATCTGTAACAATTTAAAAAAGCATTTAGGTTTATGTAAATTGTTCAAAAGAACAATAATTATAACATGCAAATTTTATTTTTAAAGTCCGCAAATTTAATTTAAATATCGGAAACCATGCAACTGTTAATAAAATTGACATTGACGTCCGCAATTCAGGCCGCGTAGTATAGATACCATTTGTGTACAATTACATTTCACGGCCGTTTCTATTAGTAACGGCTGCGAAGTTGAATTTCGCGGACTGAGTCAATGTCAAACAATTTTAACAGTTTCCGAAAAAATAAGGGTGTATTTTTTATGCATTGTAGTTGCACAAAAAATATTGTGTACCTATGTACCTATACAGGCCAAAAGGCCGATCACACACAAAAAGAATTTTTTTAAAGTTTGCAAAAAAATTACATCATATTTCAAGCAAACATTTTTTTGCCACTGGTCGGTAGTTATTTTTGATAATTTTTTTCAAATCTTCTACAATGAAAGTAATTGTATACATAATATCTAATACTAATAACTGTCAAATTATCAAATTAAAAACAGTGATACTTAAAATGTATACCCGTCAAATAAACTACCCTCAACATTGCGAATTTAAAAAAAAATATATTTTTGTGTCATGATCAGCACGTCGTACAGTATATAGTCTTTAATTTTTTGTCCTAAGTTGTGGAACACCTGTATATCTCGTCTGCGAAATGTATTTTAGCGTTCGAGGTAATTTTTATACATATACATAACTATTATATAGTACGTTAGGGTTCCTGAAAAAAAAAATTATTTCACATAAATGCTTCCCTTTTGTCTAACATAACGCCACGCTAGTGCAATAAGTATTATTTCAAGTTGGAATTGTTAATAAACAGGAATGCAGTCAGTATTTCAGTTTAGATATTTATTTGACGAACATCTACGTTTCGTAGCCAATTGCTACTTCATCAGGATGGCTACAAGAGAAATAATACAACATATTTCAATTGCTAATATACATTTTTTTAAACAATACTGACTGCATTCCTGTTTATTAACAATTCCAACATCTTTACCAGTCGCTTAGCAAGTAACTTATATTATTTCAAGTTTCAAGTGTTTTGTACCCAAACTTTCGAGGTCCATACCGCGTAACCTAAACTATTTATTGTTACACTGCAAATTCACTTTATCTCGCACCATCCACATTCATTACTTAAATCGCTCGATCTATCCTCTTTCCAATATCCTTGGACTCCTGTGTCCACCGCACCGTATATCGCTCGTGGTGGAGGTGGCAGGTATGTCCTCGAGTGTTCACCCCCACCCCACAAGGGCCGGTCACTTGCGTGGGGTTTGTGTAAGCGTCCCTGCAACGGCCACCCTGCTGTATATATTGATCTAGCCGCCTGCTGTGGGTTGCCAACCCCTGTGACACCTCGCAGTACAGCCCAGGCCAAAACGGGCCAGTGGCGTGCGGTGGGAGCGGAAAAAGAGGCACGAGATATATAGAAATTTAAAAAAGTATAGTTATGACAATTTGGGAGGATAGTAAGATTACGATACATGCATAATTGTATCGATCTTACAGAATATGTTCTTATTAAATTTACATAGATAAAGAGATAGTACCTACTAATAATAAATTTGGTCCATATTTGTTTATTTACTATTTAATTATTTTAATTAGAAATATTATCTATTCAACAACCTGGCACTGGCATAGTATAAAATTTTAAAAGTCACAGCAAATTAAATATAATTTATAACCTATAATTTATACCAATATTATTTTTTTCCAAAACTAATTGTATTTACGAACAAAAAATAAAACAGGTTACCTAACCTACCCATTAAATTTATCACCATGATAATTTATACTTTCTCAATAAATTATAATATTATTACATCTCACTTCTTATACTATATGCCTAGTCAAAGGTCTAAGCTGTATTGAAGGATTTTTTTATTACGAAAATGGTGCATGTATAATTTTTCAAGGCTCCAATCAAGGAAAGTAACCAAATTTTATATTTTAAATTATTATTTAGATAAGTGCTATTTGCACAAAATGTTTATGATCAAGTTGTTTGGAAGAAGTTAATTGTAGATTAGGTATATTGTTTTATTTTTACTTTTAGTTTTCCTTATTTTTATAGAAGACTTTGAAATTGATCTTCTGTGCTGCTTGCTACACTTCGTATCAGAGCTCTATAAAAGATAGAGATAGCATTCTTCCCTTTCCAAGCTCGTTATACAACGTTCTCTCTCTCTCTCTCCTTCAGTACCTAATAATTTCTTGAACTCTCGCTAGGGGCAGCATAGGACAGTTCAAAAGTTCTGTACGTTTTAAATATGTACGTTGCGTTGCCGTTCTAGTAGTAAATGTAAGTTTCAGTTATGTCACAGAGATCTAATTTCTAGTCATCCCACTTTAAAAGCGATAAATAAAAATACTTAATACTAAAACACTCCGTAATAAATAATATTTTTTTCATTATTCGTATATGAAATCGTTTCAGTAGTAGCATTTGCAGCTTTAAAAAAATAATTCGCAAAGCATTTTTCTATTCTGGATTTCGTCTCGGATTCTCAGACTAATATTTTCAGAAAAATTATACTTATTTAGGTACTTGACTGATAGGTATTAATAGTAGGTACCTAAGTAAAATTAAAAATTAGGTGTAGGGTTGAAATGATCTTGCTTAACTATTTAATAGAAATAAAGATAAGTACCTGAATTATAAATAATATTGTTACTGCTTCGTTAATGTAGAAATTTATTTCAGTATTGCTAAAATAATAAAGAATTTATTTCATAAAACTTTTTCTTTATTTTCTTTTTCCTGTTTCTATTTCTCAAATCGACAAATTTAAAATCACTAACATATATTTTTATAATGAACTACTTTATTTATCTACCACAGATATTTTAATGTCCCCCAGATATGTTCCGCCCCTGGACAAGCGTCGGTGGTTTATGAGCAGCTACAAGTTGGTCAGAATGGTAAAGGTTGTTAGAGTACTTTATGTACTCTAAATATTTGTCAGGAACACTTTATTTTCAATACGATTCTAGAATATTTTTTACTACAAAATTATGAAAATAAAATATAAAAGAAGGGCGGATTCCTACTGTAGACTATTGTTAAATAGATTTATGTTCTTGGTAAATTCAAAGTTTGATTTAAAAAATATGTATACCTACTTATAAACTTTTGTGCTGTACATATCAGCACGAATTTGTTTATCTTTTGCAGAAGTCTAAAATAAAACCGCAGAAAGGAAGTAAAACTTGCGACAGAAGAAGGTGAGCATCAGATGCTCAAGTGTTTGTAAATCGCTTGACGTGTTTTACCTGTCGCCTGGAAACGGCGCATTTGTTTCAATAAGATACACATGGCAGGCCTTTCAATTTTCTTTAAATTTGTGCAAGAAGCCGTATTTTTCCATACGAATGATAGCGAAAATAAGAGTTTTCCTTCAATATTTTCGCACGCATGTTCGTCAAAAATTGATCGTAAATTGTTTCCCCTCTGATGACGTCCCTGGTTTCGTCATTGCCCTACTTATCAGGTGGTGGTTATTAACGAGAGTAATTAAAATATTCTAATTAAGGCCATGAAACTTTATTTATTTGCTGGCAAATTCGATATTCCAAAATTGTGTAATTTGTCGAAAGCATATGCTGGTACTTATGGTTATGTATGTCCCATACCAGCACACCAGCAGTATAATTAAATTCGCGTATATATGAACGTTCACGATCTCAAATAGAAACTGCCATTATGACAAAACATCAAACTAAAATTAATTTTAATGGTAATCATTTGATCATTTAAAGTTTAAATTTTATTTTCCAATTATGCAGTATTTACCAGTAGCAAATTAGTAACATTTAACTACCACAATAATTTCAATTTAATTATTAAACTGAAATTGCCAATTTGATTTTGAAATTAATAAATTTGATTTATATTTAACCATCATAATTACGGTAAGTATTAACAATCTCTTTAGACTAAGAAAGTAATTTCAAAAAGTCATATAGATAAATTATGTGCGTTCGAATGCGATTTACACAAGACAATTATTATAAAAAAATATTAAAACAAAAATAAAATTACACACAAAAATAAAAATCTAGCAAATAGATGGAAATGTAGTAGCTTTAAAAAATAAACATACACAGGGCTATTCAAATGTCGAAATATCATATTTTATACAATATCTGTCAATCAGAGAGATTGGGAAAAAATTGTTATATTTGTCTATTTGTGAAATTATCAGAATATCAAATAAAATGTACTTATATAAATGTGGAATCAATTTCTAAAAATTAATTTTAAGGAGAAGGTTTCTTGCATAATAGCGTACAATACGCGTTTTATTTAGTTGTGAACACGAGTCATAAGACTTGCCTATACCTTTTTTATAATTTTATTTATATTTCTTCTTTTCACAGCTGAGAGTGAATCTTTAGTCATAACATCAGTATAAAAATACTGTCCACCTCCTGGAAACTATTATTATCAACATATTTTGTTATATTTTAGAATGAGTTATAAAATTATAATAATTTCAAAGGACTTTATAATAGTTACTTATGTAATAAGTGCACAAAATAGAGTTTTAGAGGACGAATCTATTTACGGACGAGGCGCAAGCCGAGTCTTTAAATTAGGTGAATCCTCTAAAACGTACTTTGTGTACGTGTTACATACAACATTTTTTAGTATAATGCTCTTCAAATTTGTTTATAACTATTAAAAATTATTGTAAAATATAACTTTAAAATAAAATTTTGAAAAACGTAGGCGATGAAACAATGGAAACCTATGAAAATAATCCTATAAAATGTAAATAACAGCTCATTGCCTAGGTTACGTTATTTTAAAGAACTTGATCTCCTAAAATACTATTTTGCGGACTCAAAATAGTTCGTAAATTAACGATTTTAGAGAGCATATACTAAAAATAACTATTTATTGATGCCCCCTTTACAAAAAATCCTGACGACGTCCATGAATAGCAAAAATAAAATAAAAAGAGTGTAAATATTCATTACGTGAATTCGTGAATCAAGAGTTTGGAAAACAAAATATACCAAGAATTATTAATAATCGTACTTTCGTAGTGCACAATATATGCAGGTATTTTAATATTCCAAATTTCCAAACTAATATAAATAATAATAGCAAACAAAATTAGAAAACGTCAACCTCCCAAACATCAAAGAGATCAAGTTATCTGATTTCCCTCTTCTTCGAATATTTCTAAACTTATTTTAATAACAACACCAGTCGCTCTGAAGAAATTCTAGGGTGCATAATTCCTGCACTTGCAGCAGAAACGGCGCAATTCTAATCTGCATGACATTATAAGCGAATTCTCCTGCCTGGAGACTGCGGGGACTCGAGAGCCAGTTTGTATAAGTTTTAAGCCACGAAAGAGAGATACAAGCACGATTTGTCACACAGAAAACAATTTTAGTTTTTGTTTGGAATGAATATGATAATGCTGGCAAACATTTGAGAAAAGTTTAACGAGAAATAGATAAAACTGTTAATTGCTGCATATGATTTCTTTTATCCATATCAGAGAAACTAAAAATACTAGGTAGGTAGGAAACACTGTCGTACCTTGGAACAGTTTAACAGTTTTGTTATTCAAAAAATATTCATACATAGTATAATGATTTGTTATTAATATAAGAAATTGAAAACAAATTTTTTGTCTATGATATTTAAAAAATCCTAAAGTAAAGGAACAGCAAGTGTCCCATAGTCCCATGATACAAAGAGCGTCTTGTATCTTGGAACTTCTATATTTGTACCATAGGACACTGTTTATTCTACATTGTATCCTGTTTTATCAACTCTTGTGACCTATTTATGGTTGTGAGGCATTTTTTGGGCCCATTTCATTAATAAAGTAAATTTTATATCTGATACTGACATTGGGCTCATTCGATCGGCCCAAGAAAATGAATAATTAACTGACTATACATCTAGTTTATACACATTTATGTACTTTTGTAGAATTATTATTTAGAATTGTAGAAATTGATTGAACCCTAACGTGTTCTCCACTCTCAATTATGATTGGACAGCAAGAAGCTAGAGTCAGACGAAGCTAGACGAAGCCGCGAATGAAAATCCACCTTACGGTACAAAATTTGGAACTAACTCAGAAGCCGGATTTAATTGACCATATTAATTATTCAATGCGCATGCTCAGTAATCACCAATCACAACGCTGTGAGTACTATCGAAATGGAACTAATGTTTACTTATGGGAAAAAGTGAATTTTTAAACTAAAATAGTAATTCATGCAGACATAGAATCACATGGCCGATTTTTAATTTCAGTTATATTGAATAACGAAGTATCGAATTCTGCCCCTGTTTTATATAAATGATCATTAGTTTATTATGTGAAAATAACTATGAAAATTTGAATTTTTTTTAGCGGGATCCCGACATCTCGAGTGATAGATAACTTAAAAGTGCGTTTTTCTGTTGACGTAGTGTCATATAATTTATATCAATATGCTTAGTTACAAATATTGTGTTTCAAATCATGTTTTAAAATTAAAAAATTAAAAAATGTTACTCCGAAACGGCTGATCATTGCCAACTTATTTAGAAAAATAGGAAACTGTTGGCATCCCTGGCATCACTTTTTTACATCGCAAGTCAGTCGGAAGAGGCGCTATAATAATTGATATGGTCTATACAGCTATGGACTTTCAAACTGGTGGTGTCACATCCTATTTCCGCAACAACGTGTTATCAATTAAAAAAAAAAATCTTTACTGAAAATTACATTTCCGTTAAACTTTTCGCGTCTCTCTTTGCACTAGTCTGATGTAAAAGAAAATATTTTATCAATCTCTAAGGAATAATTTGTTAATTATGCAGGAGAATCAGTTTGGTAGTAGTAAGCATTGTTCGCGCCCTTTCCTTTGAAAATTCTGTTCGCGCTCACACCTTGCGTCCCGCCGTTTTCTTTAATTTAATCCGAAGCAATTGAAAAGACCGTAATCTCATTAAATGTTTCTTTGGGAACGAATTCTCTTTGGAGACGGAACGTGTGAAACTGGCGCCGTGGTTCCGCTGCAGGTGACAATTAAGTATAACTTGGAGTTCATTCCGTATTGCGTACTCTTGTTATAAAGTTGGCGTTGGACGTCCATAGAAACTTACATTTACGTTTCAGTTTCGTGAATGGAACCCTAACTTCAAACCATTGTGATTAAAATAAAACTTTATTACACCCAAACCTACTTGCTGTGCTCTCAAGCAAGAAGGGGTTTCTTTGCCAACATTTAATTATATATTATATGTACAGCCGTTTCATTTTGAAATTTCAATCAACAGAATTGTAATTTTCATTGTTTCATTTTCAAATGAAATATTATCTTATATACCTACTAAAATGCTTGAGATTTAATGTTTAATTGAATAAATTTATGTATTATGTTATAATAAAGGATGTTTTTATCTGTAACTATAGCAAATTTCAAATCCAAAATGTTATTTCGTTATTAAAATATACCGGGTGTTTGTTTGAAATCTGTTATATAGGAAAAATAATGCTCTTTTTTAAACGAAAATTGAAAATTCTTAAGTTGTTCAGAATCAAAAACTACACAAAATGAGACCTCATTCGATCATATTGGTTCGTTAGTTCTCGAGAAAAACGTAATAGAAAATAGGCATTTATAGTATTAGGTATTACCGAGTGCCATGTATTTTTTTTTACAAATATTAACGAATGCGGGCCACCCGACGTCGACACATGGGGCCACGGCGTATAAAATCATGGCGTATAATTTATTTCTATCCCCACCATGCCAGTTTAGAGTGTTAATAATTAATAGCTAAATACAAAAAAAAACGCTTCTTCAACACGGTAAAGCTCGATTTAAAAAATCTTATAATATTTCTTTCTGTATTTTTTTAATAACTTAAGGAGGTTCCCTAGACATGCAATGGCGTACTCAGATATCAGCCTTGGGGCGGATATGAAAATAAAAATATTTTTATTAATGTAAAACAAAATTCGGTCAACGGGTGTTAGTTGATATTGCAATTCGTTCAGTTGCGGTGATATATTTTTACAATAATTTCTAATTTACTAATCAAAAAATACTTGAAGAATTTTTTTTCAATCGACAATAGTTTTACAACTATGTGGTCAACCTTCTTCAAATTTTGGGAAATTGATGTCTGTGCTTGCATACGTTTATATAAGTACCAAAAATTAAGTAAATAGAACATTTCTAACATCTTTTTATTTAATTAATTAATTCAAAGCCATTGAGCCCATGTAAAATATTAAAATTTAACAATTAATTTCGTTCAAACTACGTGGTCAAAAATTTCCAAAAAATTCAGGTACCATTTTTATGACACAGATAACATAAATTCAAAGTTTGGTTGCATTAGAACATTTTTTAAAATGTCTAGGGAACCTCCTTAATGCGTCATTTATGCGATGTTCCATTTAATCCTATGCTATAAACTAATTTTTTTAAATTTATTTTCTCTATATCTAAGCGGGGGAAAAATTGTAGTTCATTTTTTTATCATAAAGAACAATATTCTCAAATTTCATTCAATTATTCAATTCTTTGTATTTTTGATATGACGAGAGTGAATATCCTTAAATCGCACTCGTACGCTTTAAACTGATCACTTGATCGTCTTAAATGTAGTCCTTTGCGTTTGCATAAGAATCTCTCTGTTGCCGCTTTGTTTTTCAAGGATCGTAGCACGGTGGGTTGAGATTCTGACTGCATACCAAGATGAATTAGTCGAAGTGGTTGGATTCCATTATAATAACATCTATCATTCTATAATTGGGAGGAAATCCTGTTGAATGTGTACCAGCAAAATAAAAACAAATAAAATAAAAATTATGTAGGCAAGTAACTGGAAAAGGGATGTTATATGCTGGCCACCCCAATTTTTTTATTTTTAGGAAAACAGAACAAGACAAATCGCAGTAATAATATAGTAAATATATGATAGTAGTTTTATAATAACTGTTATATTTTATGGACGTTCATATAAAACTGCAATTATCGTTTCTGCTATCTTTGTGTTCATGAACCCTAAGAGAGGTTTAGTACAATATTTTTGTAACGTTTTATCGTAATGACAATTAACAAAAGAGCATCAAAAGTACACTCTCTTGTCAATCGTCACCCCCTCTATTATCCAGCAATCCACAGATTACAAAACGGCAAAACGCATATCTTGGTGGTTTGTCGATTGTCTTGATATTTGAAAGGGCGTTTGTTGGGGTTAGGAGATGCATTAGAACCCCAGGGAACAGATGTCAGATCCGGTTACCATCACCGCCCCCTCCCAACACGCACGCCTATGCTGATAGGAGATACTATCTATGATATTTGAAACTTGGACTAATATCAGGATATTACATTTGGGTATTAAGATGGACTTTGACATTGGGGAGTTACAAAATATATTAATTATAGTTTTGCTTGCGGTAACTCGGTTAGTAATGTTCAAATATCAAGTTTGTTGTATTTATTATTATACTATAATTAATAACTAATCGGACAAATCTGAAGTTGGAATGCTAAAACTGATCATTTTTGATTGGCTGATGTAACACCAGTTTTATACCACACAAACTTTGTAATGTAGACAAACGAATGTTCTCCCTTGTCGTATCAGCTGTTGTCAGTGACTTTATCGAGTTTTCACGCTGATATGTCAAATTTAATTTTGCCGCCAAAAAATCTAGTGATATAATCAAGTATAAAATATGATCACGTTTAGAAAAATATGTCATTGTCATAATGGCGGAGTACGAGCGGAGCGGACTAGAGACGTTCAGTTACGTGATCAATAAAACTACTAAAAGGCGCAATTTATTGGAATAGTTAACTAATTGAATCACCAAATAAATCACACATTCACCACTCATGTCATGGACCAGTTAAACGTGATACACAAACTGTGACGATAAGGAAAGACGACAATTCTCGGGCACGTGCTACTCGTATCAGAGCATCTTCAAGACTGCCGATATCCGACTCACACCTAGCACGTAATCCCAGACTTCGCCAAAGTGTACTAACATAATCGAACAAACACGATCATAACTTCATTAGCACACTAACATTCCTATATCAGTAATTAATTTTACAATCAACATGATCGCTCACCCCGACATACATAATTATATAATTTTTATTCTTAATTTGGAAATAAAGGCAGATTTCGCAACAAGTCAATGTTTGCACCACTGGAATGAAGATTGCATATTAATTGAATATCTGAACGAAACAAAATTTCAATT
This sequence comes from Agonum fuliginosum, assembly GCA_947534325.1. Taxonomy (NCBI): domain Eukaryota; kingdom Metazoa; phylum Arthropoda; class Insecta; order Coleoptera; family Carabidae; genus Agonum; species Agonum fuliginosum. Next base: position 8,377,439 of record OX384031.1, read on the forward strand.
TTAATTAATTTAAAGAATTTGGTATTTGTAGATAGGTACAGGAAAAAATTAAGTAAATTCCACATGGAAAAAGTGATCTACAACTGTTTTATTGAAAACCAGGGAATTAAAATTGCAATTCCGTGTTCAATAAGTAAAATTTTTTTATGAACACTTCTTAATAAAAGCAACTATGGTGATTTTAAACAAGCAAAGTAAAAGATTTCCTACTAATGGCTTTGATAAAAATTATACCCACTTGTGGGTAAATTTTTACTTTGCTTGTCGGTTTCACCATAGTAACGATGTTTTAGGTTGGAACTTAATTTTTACCTCCCGCCTAAAAGGGAGGTATAGCGATCGTGAAAAAAATCGATGTCGAGATTTTTGTCAATGTCAATAAGAACCTATTTTGACTATTTTCTCGAGGACGTATATGTGTATGTACGTACATACATACACATACACATACAGACATCTTCCTGAAACTATCAAAAATGAGTTGTAAGAATCCTAATTCGTGCTCATCCACTAAAAGGTAAAAATAACTCTGCAATTTAAAAAATTTGATAGTGTAAAATTTCAATAGAAAATTCCGATTGTTAGTAAAATTTCTTCAACAATAACTACCGCAATCTTTTGTAGTATGAATGATTGACAGTTTATAATCGCATGATGTGACAGTTACAATTTGTTCACACGGTCATTTCTTTTCACGTGTGACAAATTTGACACTTTACTTACAATAGATTTCATTTGGTAATTGTAGCCTTGCTGTTCTATTCAAAAAACTATTCCCACTTTTTGTAATTTGAGAAAGAGCAACGAAAAAATCTAACATCTTAATTGAATTATTTCTTAGGGTGAAACGGTTTGGCAAAAACTTTGGAGGAAATCACGAAAAAGAAATCAGACGTATGGGACACTTTTCTTACAAAATTTTTAAGAGATGTGAATGTGATATGTGACAATAATTTAGTCTCCAGTTAACTGAATTTTACGTACCTACTGAATTTTACGTACCTACTAAATTTAACGCACTGAATTTAACGTACTGAATTTGACCTACCTACTGAATTTAACGTACCTCGTACCTACTAAATTTTTCGTACCTACTGAAATTAACGTACTGCATATTACGTACGTACTTAAATTAAAGCAAATTTGTGCTAATTAAAGCAAATTAGTGCTAATTAAACCAAATTAGTGCTAATTTAAACAAATAATTTGCTGTAATTAGCAATAATTTGCTTTAATTTGCAATAATTTACTTTAATTTGCAATAATAGGGTATTTCTATTATTTTTTACTTCCCCGAACCCGACCTATGTAATAGAGAAAAGTATTGTAATCGTAATTTCAAGATTAAAGTTGAAATATCGCCATTTTAAAAAGTTACTAAAATTTCAAGATTAAAGTTGAAATTTTACTAAAATTTCAAGATTAAAGTTGAAATTTGACTTTCTTAAAAACCGAAATTTCAACAATTTCAGCTTATTTAGAGGTTAAAATTAAAATTTCAATACAAAAATTAATTTTTCTGTGGTTCTTCTAACCTTTTGTAGATCTAGCGCCTTAAAAAACCTTCATGAAAACATTTTTCGTCAACAATGGGATTTTTCAACAAAGCCGTGTCCAGAGCACACTCCATCAGTGATTTCCAGCTCGTCTCTGATGATATGTGAAAGTGGTGTGTATTTGCGCGGTGCTTGTCGCGTAAACGCGCGGTTTATTGTGCGAATGTCACTTCAATCTCCTGACAAGGACCCTACACGCGATGTATTGTCCTGTCAACGCACCGGGCACCAGGAAACGTCCGCCAATGGCGATACAATTATCGGAACCGCTACGATCCACAAGAGAAGAGCACCATCGGTTGCAATCAAAGATACCTTTGAAAAGAAACAATATAACGAGGGGGAGCGGTTCACAAAGGGAGAAATTGTAAACTGTTGAAGATTCTTTTCTGTAATCAAGTTATTATTTGCTGTGATTCAGAAGATTTCTATAGCGAAATGTTAACTCTCTTTCATAATTATGTTTGATGCAAAAATATGCTGCCAAATGGGTAAGTAAATTAAACAGAACGGTAAGTAATTTTTGTTTGTTTTTTAGCACTAATTATGAAGAAATTAATATTTGCGTATTTTCAAATAAATTTGGCTTACAAATGATACCTATAAGCATCACGAACGTTAAGGAACTACTGTTCTTGATACTTATAGTAGGATTCTGTGAAAATCTGTAGTTGCTACAGTACAGATCTATAAATCTGTAAATACCTATTAAACAAAATCGCAATGAAATTGATAAGGATATGAACATTTTTATATTTGTCAACAAATATGATTTTGTTCAATATTTAAAGATTTACAAATTTGTAAAACTTACAGATTTGAACAGAATCCTACCATTATAGTTAGTGCAGCAGTTACGTTGATTTTACATAATTTGCGCCGTAAGTTCAGCAACCAGTATAACTGACCAACATACCGAAATGCATATCTTCTTAAGCGCCATAAGCATTTAGCACTATAGCAAGTACAGAATAGGTATGTAGTATGTACATAAAAGAAGAAAATGCCAAATTAGATTTAGTATCGAACTATCGAATAATTCAGTACTTTTTTTGTTAGTTTCAATATTATACCAACATAAAAAAAATAAAGATCTGGCTGTGTTTAGTACCTATGCGTGTAAAAAATGCACTTAATAAATATAATAACAATGAACAAATAATGTATTTTAAAAATTGGGCTCACTTTGTAAGACCACAAAATACAAATTTCTGCTCGAAGCAATGAAGTGATTTTTATGCATGTATGAAATAAAAATTTTAACGTTTTACTTTTTATTACTTTTCTCCGCATGTGTGAAAACCTGCCTCATTTTAATGTGTTGGTTGTTGAAAACTAAATTTCCGCATGTTCTTGCTAAGTGTCGGTAAATTGCGAGCGGCGAGAACAGAAGATAGTAGGAAATATGATATTGACAGCTCTTGTGTTAAAATTGTCGCGAAATGTATCAACAGCGTAAATACATTTTGCTGTGATATAATGTGACTCCGTTGAGGTGAATTAAAAGAAAGAGAAATGGGGCAACAGGGGTGGTTCACATTCTAACTCATCTGGTGAACGGTCTTTCACTGCGCGTGAAGAATAGTCCGGAAATGGAGTGTAATGGCCCAAAGAAAGGAATCTGCTGGTGGCCCCAGACATTTCATTTATTTTTATCGTTTCTGAATACTTTCGATTATAATAGATAAGAATCAAATATTATATTTCTTCACTTCAGTTATTTTCTGACTCTATTTTTAACAGCACTCAAATGATTTCAATTTTTTTAAAAATTAAATAGGGACTCAAACCGCACAAAATAACGGTTCAGGTTCGGAAGAAAATTTAACGATTTTCATAACAAAAGTAATAGAATTTTAACGAATAAACGTTAATTTAAATTTGTACCGTTCCGGACCGGTTCACAACCATCGGTTCGGTACTGCCTATAGGTTTGCCAAAATATTTTATAACGGTACAGATTTGGTTCTCGGTTGACTAAAATAGGTGATGTTCGTTATGGTTTTCGTTCTTGGTCCGGTTCGATTCGAGTGCCTGAAATTAAATTGACAGATACCAGACAGTTAAAATATTTATTCCGATTGTTCTTTATTACTCGTAGATTTAGTTTAGTAATAGAAGTAATATTTAATTATTTAAAAATAAAGTTTCCCGCTTTCTCTTTTGAACTAGATAAGATTAAACCAGAGTTCAACGACTAACGTATTCAGTGCTCTTGATAACGACACCTCAAGAGCCGTGATCGTCTAGTGGTTAGGACCCTACGTTGTGGCCGTAGTAACCCAGGTTCGAATCCTGGTCACGGCAATGTGCGAACATTGTCACGGTGAGGTTCTTTTAATTTTTTTTAAATGTTCCGCATATTTTCTTTGATATAAATTTATTGAATTTACAAAGTGTTTTACCAACGCTTATAAATAATATATTCATGATAACATGATAGGTATGTATTTTCGGTTAAGTTTCTATTAATTCCAAATTGTTAAACTGTCGTTGAGTAATATTCTATTTTATAACGGATTAAGAAGCCATAAAAAATTGATAATACACCAAAACCGACCAAAACAACAATTTCTGACGAGGTTTTTTGTCGGTTTTCAGGCGCTTGTTCGCAACAAAAAGTAATCAATGATTGTTGTTGAAAATTCAAAAAGATTCGCCCCCGGGTGGGCTCGAACCACCAACCTTTCGGTTAACAGCCGAACGCGCTAGCCAATTGCGCCACGGAGGCTTGTGATCGCCCCAAGGCACTCAAGAAGCTGAAGAAGAGGACGGTTTTTATCATTTTAACCAAAAAATTAATCAAATTTTGTATAAATATAAATAAAATCTGCATATAAACTATCTTACTTGCTAACCAAAATCAGAGACATACTACAACAAAGAATCTGTAAGAACAAAACCACCTTTTCAAGAACAATAAATCTTAAAAATCCATTATTAAGCGTATCCAAGGTCAATATTTTCCCGCTAAATATGATGTTGCCAGATTTACATAACACATTTTCAAATACTGATCTAACATCATTTACTAACAAATAATATTCTCACAAAATAATTATAAACGACGCAATATTTCATAAAAGAAGATAAATCAAAACATTGTACTTTAATCTCTTCCTTCAGCAAATTAACATGCAAATCAACAACCTGTTATCTTTTGCTATATTAGCAATCTCTTTTTATTATTTTATTTGTTTAAATGTAATAATAATAATTAGTTTAAGTTTAAATGTTGTACAAGTGGCAACTGAGCACGCGAGAGGCCACTGGCCGGCGTGAGATTCCAGCACCGGTCTTAGGTCTTCTTACCTGGACCAAACATCAAACAAAGTTCAGGTGATTCAGTCTGAACACCGCTGCGCACGAAATCTGTTTGCATGCAATCGAATCTGTTGTTTACATCGAAGATTTGTTTCAAAACAATCATATAATAATTGAATGACAACTTTTCGATTGTTTTTACAAGTGATATGAGCATCGATTGTCAAATTAACAAGTGAAAATGTTTATAAAGTGTTTCAAAAAGTGAAAAATTATTGTTTCTACGATGGGAAGCCGAGTAGGAGGCTTAGGCTCTGGTGGTCTCCCAGCTGATAAGGCCCTAGCTGGAGTGCCCCGCCTCCTGGACGATTTACAACGCCTCTCTGAGGATGTCGACTCGGCTGATATCGTCTTCATATTAGGGCCTCAGGAGGAACGCGTCTTCGCACATAGAGTCATCCTCATGGCACGGTATTTGAACTAATTAAGTTGTTAATAACTGCCCCAACGCATTCCACCAACACCTGAAGGAATGCAATAAAAACCCTTATTCGCTCAAAATGAAATTTAGTCTTGTCAAAGATTCCTGCGCTACTCTGTTATTAGATACTTTGACAAAAGACATTTCAAAACGTTAATCACAGCCACTCTATAATTTTTCTTATTTCGTAAAAGAATATTCCGTTTGTTCGCTGAGTTAATTGCAAGGTTTTTTATTAAAAGGAATTTCAGCCCGTATTCTTTTCATTTCCTGAAGTAGGTTACTGCATTCGCGACGTAATTTTGTTACGTTTTATTTAATTTATGTCTCAAAGGCATCCCGATTTAATATTGAACATCTGATTTCTTTGTGAGCTTATATTCTTGTAAATGGTTTCGGAATAGATGTAAGAGTTTCCAAACAGTGAAGCGGGGTGAGATTTGCCGCATCCCAGGCTGTTCTGTGTCTCCCGCTGCCCCTGGAACGCCCACCCCTGTAAGATTGCCACAAGCGCCTCCAGACACTTTCCGACAATTCATTCTTTATGTCTATACAGGGAAGGTAACAACACAATCCGACAATTGTTGTCAATAATGACTTCTCATTGTTTTCATTTAATAGATTCTTTTGCAAGATAGCGGAGTTTTTGAAATGTTAGCTCTCGCACAAGATTTAGGGGTGGAGGAACTAAGAGCTGCCTGCGAAGACCATGTAACTTCTACTTTATCAGTAGCTTCTGCTTGTACATTTTTAGCTGCTGCCATGGATATTCAGAGCAGATCTGCAGGTATGTTTTGTAGTATAAAATAGTTCTTATTGCACAATTCATACTTCATGACTCATCGGCGATGGTGGTGTAATGGTCAGCATAGTTGCCTTCCAAGCAGTTGATCCGGGTTCGATTCCCGGCCATCGCACTTTTTTAAAAATTTCTCATGTTGTCTCCCAAACTATAATTATTTTAAATACAATGATTTCTATGGTTTATATTTATTGCAATTTATTTAATTTAGCGGTAATGTGTACGGGTAAAACGGATATCGATCTTTTGGCGGTCTTTCCGGTAACTCCGGTTGGATGCGCGCGCAGAAAAACAAGAGAATGACGTGCTGACGCTGGTTGACGCGTGCGCATGTCTTCCATTTTGTGCAGCACGCGCTATTCGCCGGTTTATTGATTCATAAACGTACAATAAAAACCTAAATATTGTGTAAATCTAGAAGTAAATAAACAAAACTTCAAAATGTCGTACAAAGGACCTGCCAAAGTGCAAAAGGTGATGGTGCAACCCATCAATTTGATTTTCCGATACTTACAAAACAGATCAAGAGTACAAGTTTGGTTGTACGAAAATGTTACGTTGAGAATTGAGGGACACATTGTTGGTTTTGACGAATACATGAATCTAGTACTGGATGATGCTGAAGAATATTACACTAAAACAAAGAACCGGAAAACCTTGGGTCGTATAATGTTGAAGGGAGACAACATAACCTTAATTCAAAATGTAAACCCTACATCGTAGTTCTTCAAATTAACAGACTGCCATTTATTACTATCATGGACATTTACAAATCCATTTCATGGTTTACTCTAAATGTTATTTTTATAAATTATAAAAAGTATTATAAGGAAAATCATGTAGCATAAGACTACTTTATGTTAATAAAACTTACTCTGTTTAAGTTAGGATAGAAGCATGTGTTTAATTTAACCCTTTAATAATCCTTTATTTCACTGAATTTTTAACAGGAGGAAAAGCAGCCACAGGATTTGTTGAACGCTGTGTTAGCTTCATAGGAGAAAATGCAGCTGAATGTGTCAAAACAAATTCATTTCTTTCCCTGTCCAAAGATGCAGTCATTAAACTTATATCATCAGATTATGTAAGAAATTAATTCATAAAAATAAATAAACAAAACTAATGAATATTTTTAGTTATGTCTTGAGGAAGAAGATGTTTGGAGAGCTGTATTGAACTGGGCAAAATATCAAGCTGGTGTTACTCAACCGACTGCGCACTGGGCAGAAGAAGAGCGTGCAAGAGTTTGCCAACATTTAGCTCTTGTAATTAATCATGTCCGCTTATTATTAATTGGTCAGTAATTTTATAAAATATTTAAAAACTTTTTAATGTTAATATCTTGATTTAACAGACAGTCAAGTCTTTGCTGAAGAAGTTGAGCCAACAGGAGCAGTTCCAATGGAATTATCTTTGGAACGTTATCGCCATGCAGCCTTGCCCAGTAAATTTCCAGAAGGAACAGAAGATCAACGTCTGCGCCCCCGAGTTTCTCCTCATTTATTTCCAGGTTCTCTAATCCTTGGGCAAGACAAAAGTCATTACCAACGAGTTTTAAATGCGTGGTACGGACAACAAAAACAAACGTGGAGATTAGTCTACAGAGCCAGTAGCCACGGATATTCAGCCACTGCCTTCCATAGGCACTGTGATGGAGTTTCACCAACTTTTGTTATTGTTTTGGGCGTTAGAGGCGAAATTTGTGGCGGTTTTAGCGACGCTGCTTGGGGTAGACCACCAGGAAAAAGCCACTACGTAGCTTCTGAACGCGCTTTTCTTTTTACATTACATAATCATCAAGATTTACCGCCTACTCAATTTCACATTGTTAAGAAACCATTTGCTATTTGTTATCATCCTGAGTAAGTTATACAATTTAATTATATAATACTTCTGTAATTTAAATTATTTGTTTGCAGTTCTGGGCCCATTTTTGGTGCGGGTGCAGATCTTTTAATTTCTAGTAATTGTAACACAAATATGGATAGTTATTCTAATCTACCGCATTCATATGATGGAGATGGGGCTTCTCCAGCAATATTAATGGGAGATTACAATTTTACTGTCGCAGATTATGAGGTGTTTACACCAATGAATGCAAATAAACAATCAAAGGCTGAGAGATACCAGTAATTAGACTAATAAATTTAAAATAATAATTTAAGAAACTATTATTTATACTGTAAAATTTATTGCAATGTATAAATAAAAATCACAATATTATGATAGTAACAACAGTTTATAACATGTGATCCATAGACTCTACTTAAATTCAATACTTACAAAAATTAAAATGCATCAACCACATGAACCATCTAACCACCCGTCTCGCCACCTTTCGTTCACCTTAGAACAATCGAACTCTGGTTTTCCTAATTTAATATTAACATTATTGTGAATTTTACACAGCCATTGGCTAAGAGCTTCCTGAGTATCTACTTTTGGTGGACTTTTCTTTAGGCTGTTTAATATTATATAATATATGAAATATGTGATTTGTTGCAATGCATTCGTACTTACTCGTCTCGTAAATCTGCTGCACATGTATCGCATGGGTAAAATTTTGAAAACAGATTCAAAAACTGTTTCATTTCACCCTTCTGTTCCGATGTTGGTTTTTTGGGATATCTTGCAGCCATAGTATGTAGAAAACCCCACGTATTTGTACCTAATTGATCTCTATCTAATGGACAATCCGTTCTCATAAGAAATTGGTCCCTGATATCATTCTGTAAATAAATATATAATTTATAATATAAACCTTTAAAGCACAGGCAATGTTGTGCAATCATACCTCTTTCGTTTGGCTCATTTCGGCGTTATACTTTTTCTTACTTTGTTTCATATATTCTGCAAAACTTGAACAACTTCTGCAAGGAGCTTCATTTTCCTGGTGTGAATGAGAAGACATTATGTCTCCTCCTTCAGAAAGCTGGTGCTCATTTTTAGGTTAGGTATTCGTTTGGCAGCTGTCAATATGGCGTGTTGACATACGACGACCATACGACGTAAACAAAACGTCCTAAAAATTAGCAAGAATGAATATTTTACCAAAAAAGAGGTATACAAATAATTAATACATGGCCAATATAAATATTAATAATTATATTTTAGGTGGCATGTTCGTACCAAAGATAACATCGCACGAGTCCGGAGGGATGAAGCAAAAGCTGCTGAAGAAGAGAAAATAAATCAAGAACGAATAAAATTAGCTGTAATATCAATTATTCTATGTCTTAATGCCGTTCGTTACATAATTTTAATTAAATTGTATTATAGGAATCTGAAGCCCGATTAAAGGTTCTGAAGAATCTTGCTAAAGAAAGATTTGGAAACCAAACCGACGATGTACAAAAAGAAATTGAAGAATTGGAACAAAATATTGATGTCCAAGAAGAAAATGGACACATTAATTTCTTCTCAAATATTGAGGAAGGTAATAAAGATTACAAGAAAGTTAATGCGGATCATGTAAAAGAAAAGAAGGAAGAACAAGAAAAATATGAGAAACAAATTGGATACTTGACTTATCTTGGACAAGACACAAATGAAGCACTAGGGAAAAAAAGTTGGTATAATGTAGCTCCTGATCGATCTTCAAAAGAAGAAGTAAATTTGAAAACAAAATTATTAAATGACCCACTGAATGTAATGAAAAAATATTTAGAACCTAAAAAAATTGATAGTAAATCTAAGGAGGTGCCAATTAAGGAATTTGTACCAGAAAGAAAAAGCATAACAGATGAAACTAAAATACAAAATAAGGAAGAAATTACAAGTACGAAACGTATAAAAAGTACTGGTAGAGAATCTGTATCAAAAAGAAGGAGTATAAGTAAAGACACAAAAATAATAAATAAGAAGGAAATTTCAAGTAGAAAGCGTAAAAGAAGTGAAAGCAGTTCAGATGATGAAAAAGTTAAAAGAAAATCAAAACGAAAGAAGAAAAAACATAAACATAAAAAACACAAATCAAGTCACAGAAAAAGTAAACATAGTAGCGGTGACGAATCGGCAGAATCGTGGTCCGAGGATGAAGATATAGAAAAAGAATACAAGGAAAGGCAATTAGAATTATTACGAGCAGAAAGAATTAAGAGAGAACGCGAAGAACGGGCTAAAGCAGAGAAATTATTAGCTAAACTTAGAGGAGACCCAGAGCCAGAACCAGAAAAACCACCACCTACTATTAGACAAAAATATAATTCACAATTTAATCCAGAATTAGCTAAACAAAATTATGATTATCCAGAAAAAATATAAAACAAATAAACAAATTATATTACAAACACTTGCTCCACCTTTAAAAAGAAATGCTACGGATTTAATTTTCCCGCTTTGGACGAAGCCATCACGTGAGATAAAAATGGCGTCGAGTCGTTAGTGAATCTGATTAATTTTTATTAAATTCCGCGTTGTTTTGCAATATTTATAGATATATGTTATAATTTATGTATCAAAAGTGATAAAAATAATAGGGGAATTAGTGCAAATGTTATTTTGCAGCTGTAGTATATTTTAGGCTGAGATTAAAACCTCGAAGCAAATGTTTGGTGAAATGTTTGAACACAGAAATTCAAAAATAAATCCCAGGTACAAGAGATACTTTAGCATTATGTTGCAATGAAGTTATAATGCAGCATTATTAAATAAAAAATAAAAGGTTAGTGTGTATTTTGATACATATGTAATAGTTTTTGTATATTTTATAATGTATGTAAAGATTGTGCAACTTTTTTATGGTTTTGTAGTTTCCGTAACAATAAATTAAAAATGAACATACCAACTGAAGAAAGTAACTCATTGGCACCATTATTTAAGTACACTCCTGAAATTACCTCACAATTACTGATACAAACAAATGAATCGCAAGAATTTATTCAGGTTCCAAATATTTGTGATGATTTGTTGTTGACTGAATTAGATGGTACAGTTGCGTGGACATTAGGAGGATTGCCAGTTTTATTAAATAGTCAAAATGGTAAAACTTTTACGAAATAAAATTGTGTTCGATTGTTAACTGTTTTACTTTACACAGATTCACAACTTCTTAACGAAACAAATGAAGAAACAGTTGAAGATCTACAAGCTCCGGAAGAAACACTACAGGATATTTTAGATCAAGGAGCTTCTGAAGATCAATTTATAGAAAATACTGCAGAAACTAGTGATAATACGGAAATAGTGTATCCATTAGAAGTAAATTATAAAATTTCTTAATTTATTCACTATTAACTTGTACTATTTTAATAGATATCTGACAAACATTTCTTAACGGAAAATGGTTTATTTATAACAAACGAAGTAATAAATGATCAAGTGGATTCACCAAACTGTGATTTAGTAAGTAATGATAATGAATCCTTGAGTACACAAACTGTGAGCGAAGAAATATCAGAAGAATGTTCTGAAAGCGAAATTCAGTCATCGGACGTGTCTTCCCAAGAAGCCTTTATAGATATCAACGGAATGCTCATTTCTCAACAATCAGTATTAAATTTGAATTGTCCAGATTTATTATTTAATATCCAAGAACCTCAAAACGGTTCAGATATTATTTTAAGCAATAATTTAAATCAGAAAAACAAAACATTAAAAAGAAAACGTAGAATATGTTCTACAATTTCATCTTCAAAAAATAATACTGTATCAGATGTACAAAATTACAAAATCGAAGAGACTATTGAAAATATTCAAAACGAAGTTCAAAGTAATCAGAATTCTGTTTTTAGTTGTGATGAGTCAGTAAACAGTTTAATTAAAGTTTTGAATGTAGATGGTTCGACCACAGTTTTAAACATTGATGGAACTTTATTTAATAATAAGTCTATTTCAAAAGACACTTCCAATATTGTAGCCTATGATGGCAGCTGTACAGATGAATTTCAAACGACAGAACTGCCCGTTGATGATGAACCAGATTCTACAGTTACAAATGATACAGACGATCAAATAAATATCGATGATTTGGCGACGATAATCACGGCGTATCAGTGTAAAAAATGTGATTTTACGTGCAATGATAGGGATCAATTTTTAACTCATTTTAAGGAGGCTCATATACAAGTTAGTTATTTTATTACATCGTTATTTCAGTTGTACAAAAATATAATTTTTAGAGTCAGCCAGTTGTTGTTGATCAAATTTTTGAAGTTCAACCAGATTTTTTGGTACACGATACCGGAGAGGAAGTACGAAATGTTTTTGAAACTAAACATTTAACTTTAAATGTAAGTTTTATGGTATACAAATACTACAAATTTTCATATATTTGTTATTTTAGCGAAAAACTAAGAAATTAAAATTATCGGATAATAATGTTCAAACTATAAGTATATTATGTACAAATGGTGAAATTCCAGTATTAAATAATGGAATTCTTAACAAAACTGAGCCAAATTTAGAAGAAACAAGTTTAGTGAATACGGAACATTTTAATTTAAAATCAGAAAATCTTCAAAATGAATTTTATTCACAAGAAGAATATAATCAACAATTGAATGTTCAACTTGAACCCAACACTAAGTTTGTTGTAGCCAATGAAGACTTTTCAGGAGTTACATTTATATCTGAAGAAGAGACTGAGAAAAAAATCATGCGTGTAAAGAAGCGAAAAAAATCACCAAGAAAAAGTCTATTGAAGTATCCAATTGCTAAACAACAGACTAATTCATACGTATCAAATTTTATACTTGAAATAAAAACAACAGAAAATGAAGAACATAACATAACTCCACAGATTACCGAAGATCTTCCTACGGAAATTCTAACCGAAGATCTGCCTACTGAAATTCTGACCGAAGATTTGTCTACTGAAATTCTAACAGTAGCAGAACAAGAAAAACAGACAATTTATTTGTGCAGTCAATGCTCAGATGAATTTTTTACAGTTGATGATTGCAAAGAACATATGATTAAAGTTCATAAACTATGCGCAGTTGAAACATCCGAAAATACCAATTCTACAGAAGAAAAAAAACTTGCTTCTAAAACAAAAGATCCTCTACATGTTAGCGTACCAGAAGATAAAAATAAACAAAAGTTGATTGAGAAAATTTTAGTGCAAGATACGCTAAAATCTCGTAAACATAAGTAAGTTCAACATAGTTTTCCAAGAGCAAGAAATTAATTATTTTTTTATAGATGTCCAGTTAAAGGTTGTCCTTACCGGTTTGCCAAATTAGAGTTGCTCGCCAGGCACGAAAGTTGTCATGTAGAACGTAACCGCACGCAGTTCCGTTGCCCAGAATGTGGGGAAATGCAGACTTGCTGGCGGACCTGTAGCATGCATCTTTGGAGATGTCATCAGATGGATGTTGATCTCTACGCCTGTCCCCTCTGCACTTATAAAGGCTCTACACCTAGTGAGTAAAAACAAAATAAAAATTTGAAAGATATTAATTTACAATTTTTAGTACAATTAAAATATCACATAAAAATACACAGCGATGATAGAGACTACGTTTGTCCTGAATGTGGTAGAGGCTTCAAACAGCCGTCACAACTTCGCAACCATCGCGTTATTCATTTAGATAACCAACCGCCGTGGTTCACACAGAAACATTGCGATAAATGTGGCAAAATGTTCGCAGATTCTAAATGTCTTAAAAAACATATTCAGGCGGTTCATAGCAAATTGAAGCCATTTATTTGTAATGTTTGCGGACATACTTGCGCTCGAAAAGCTATGCTACAGGTAAGAATTAAATTTTTGAAAATAATTATTTTATTAAACAATATTTTTATAGATGCACCTGCGACAGCATACTGGAGAAAAACCGTACTCGTGCCCGTTGTGTTATTACAAAACTGGAGATCATAATTCGTTACGCCGGCATAAAATGCGACATTCCGGGGTAATTAATCAAATTATTAAATAGTGTTTATTTAATTTAATTAACTGATTTGTAGGCTCGACCATATAAATGCCCTCATTGCGACTACACTGCCATTCAGAGCAACTCTTACAAAAATCACTTAGCTAGTAAACATCCAGGAATGGCTGGCGCGTTCAATTGCTCAGAATGTAACTTTAAAACTGTAAATGAAGAAGCATTTGAAAGCCACATGAATGATCATAAACATAATTTGATTGAACCAAAATTAGGTTTGTATTAGTATTATGAATTTATGTTAGAAACTTAATACAAAAGTATATTTGTATTGTAGATCTCGAAGGAAAAGTAACTCCCGTAAATTTGTTGAACGTTTTAAACAATTGCAATTCTTTGTCGAGCAGCAATGATACTGAAATGTTTGTTGGCACAGGACAAAATGTAAGATTTCATTAAATATTTTTAGTGAGTATTTATGATTTATATTATGTTTCAGATTACTTCAAAGAAAAACATCGATCTGGAAGATGATGAAACTCAAAATTGTTTCTTGTCTCTAAGTGATCTAACTGATGAGCAAACAGTAGATACCGGAGGAATCACTATTCCTGCTGATCCAGACGATCCAGAGCCCCTTAACATGTAAATTTTTATTATTTGGTGTTTTTCAAGTACAGATGGTTCGGTTTGTATCGTTGGTGACTTGTCAATCGTTCTTGTGATACTTAATATTTTATTTTAAAAAGTAGTTTTCTTTAATAAATTGTGCAAAACGATACAAACCAATATTTAGGTAAGTCATAGACTGCAATTTATTTATTATAAGCATATCGATAGGTCTTTTTTAATAAAGTTGTGTTATTTTTAATTTATTAAACAGTTGTTTTATTTTTATAAAAAGTTATACAATAATAGGTTTTGGACGAGTTTTAAATAACAATTTCTTAGTAATAATTGCTTTAACTTTATACTCTACTCCATTTTCTGTAGTTTGATGCTTTTCCATAACTGCAAGTGGTTTTTCGAATTTTGTTTCTTTTCCGTACAATAAATGATGACCAATAATTAGAACTGGAGTGCCATCTTTTGTAAAATGTAAATCGCCTAATAGTTGTGTTCCTCTAATTTCTCCAGAGTGTGATCGAATATCGCCTTGCAGTTCAACAATTGCCCAGTTTTCTTCTTCACTTTCTTGTCCCCTAAAAATAACTAAATAATAATTTGTGATTAATAATTGGTTAATAAATGGGTGAAATTAGGAAACATTTATATCAAAACGTTTATTAAGACACACATAACATAATATAATGATATTATAATTTAACATCTAAATTTCTTAAATAACGGATGCTTATTAGCGGTGGACGATGAAGACTTCTTATATTCGTAATAAATTCCGTCGTCTGCACCGGACATGGAGCCCATATTTCCAATTCTTCTGGACCCGCCAGCGACATTTCTTGGGCCACCTTCTCCGGGAATTCGTTCATCTTCACAATCTATATCACTAGCCGACAAAACCTGCAACAAATAAATATAAACAAAAATGATTTGATTAATTTTTCGAAATATTACTTGTTGTAAAAGCTGCCCCTGTTCTTCTCGGGTTTTATAAAACATATCTGCTTCATCTTCCATTCCAGCAAGCTTCGTAATAACTTTATAACTGTAACCTTGATTAACTAAAAACCGCTGACGCTTTCTGGAATAGTTCATTTCCATAGTATCTTGAGACACTAAAGTGTAGAAGAATGCATTATATTCTTCGGCGATTGCACCCTTTTTGGCTCTCAAAATACGACCCAAACGTTGAGCTTCTTGTCTTCTTGAGCCACCGTGAGATGAAATTTGAATTAAAACGTTTGCTTCTGGTAAATCAAAAGAAGTATCGGCGACTTTACTCACGAAAATTGTGTTTACTTTCGGGTTAAATTTGAAATTCTGTAAGATTTGGATTCGTTCGCCTTGTGATGTAGGACCGTAAATATACGGTTTGTTCATCGTAATTGCGTAATGTTTTAAAGCAAATACATTATCCGAAAATACTATAGTTTTATCACCACGCCGCTCATGATATCTGATTAAATACTGACAAGCTCTAAATTTACTAGGATTCATTACATATAAAAGTAATCTTTTACTTGTTTTGCACGTTAAATATTCTCGGTAAAATTCTGGTGTCATCGGGCACCAAACTTCAGCACATTGTACTCGAGCGATAAATCCTTTTTTCTGCAATTCTAACCAGTTAGCTTCGTATAACTTTGGACCAATTAAGAAATTTAAATCTGCGATTTTGTCGTCTTCTCTCAACAGCGTAGCAGTTAAACCCAGTTTACAATGCGACTGAACAATTGTTAATACTCTTCGAAACATTTTAGCAGGAATTGTGTGCACCTCGTCCAAAACCATGATGCCCCATTCTTGTTCTTGTAACCATTTCATAGTTTGTTCAGCTTCCCAAGATCTTCTTTGCGTATGAGTGATCATAGAATAAGTCGTAACTAAAATCCCACAGCCCATAGGTTTATCTTTAGCTTCTGATGTAAAACGACAAATCATGCCATCATCTGCAGTGGACCACATTTTAAACTGTTGTTTCCATTGTTCTACTGATACACCAGAATTGCAGAGTATTAGAGCTCGTTTTCGAACTGTACAACATGCTGTTACTCCCACTAAAGATTTGCCAGCACCGCAGGGTAATACAATAACTCCGGAACGAGCACGGCCGTTGCCAAACATTTTTCGTAAACTTTTTTCCTGGTATGGGCGTAAAACAGCAGAAGGTTTCAAATCATAGTTTATGTCAGGGTTGACGGTATCGTTTCGAAAATCGTATTCTGCTAGTAAAGGATGCTCTAGTTCAATACATCGCTTTTGGATCACTTCTATTTTCTCTTGGTTTACTTCGAATGAAACTGTGTTTAGTGCAGATTCGTCCTCCTCTTCTTCATCGTTGTCTATTTTATCGTAAAAATTAGTTATATCATCTGGAACTGTAGTCCCGTCTCCAGAACCATCAGTTGTTGGTGCTTTGTTACCGAAAGACGGAATTATTTTCTTTTCTTGAACTCCTTGTATAAATCCATCTTTATCTGCTTCGTCGACGTTTCTACGTAATCTACACTCTTGTATAACTGGATCTTTAAGAAGTTTTTGTAGTACTTCTGGATGTGGACTTTCCACAAAATATTTATTATGTTTCAAGACTAATTTTACTTTTCCATAAGAGAGAGTACACATGCTAATGAATTGTATTATTCCTTCTGGTATACTTGTTTTGCTTAATCGTTTTAAATATTCTATGATATCATGAGTTTGAAGACCAACACTTACAGCAGCATAAAGAGAATATGCTGTCAATTTGTATTCATGTATAAATTCTGGACGACACACTGGCTCTGATATTGCAATGAGAAAATCGTGGGCATGTTTATATACCGGGGAAAATGATTCTAAGAAAATGTGTCCATTTGGCGCAACCCATAAAGGTCGAGAATCATGATCTTGTTTTAAAATCATTTGTGATCTGTAATCTTTGGCACCGAATTCATCTTCCTGTACACCTTGGTCATTGTTTTCTGCATTTCTACCAGCTGCAACTGGGACTGCTGCACCTTCTGATTCATTTGTATCTTCCTCTTCCATCATCCAAGCTGGTTCCTCATCTTCTTTACGTTTCTTTTTAAATTTTTCATTTTTGCTACTTCCACTGGTTCCTCCTTCACGTTTGTATTTCTTCGGTGGTCCCATTACTAATATTGTGCAATTAGTAATAAATTTATTTATACATGAACTAGGAGCTTATATAAACACTTACTTGACAAATTATTAAAATATCACACTTTATAATAACTAAAATAGTAAAAATATAATGAGACGCAGATTTCACAATCCACGTCGATTTGTTGGTTATGGTAAACTTGACAGATATGTCAAAGTCAAACTAACTTTAAAAATGGCGCGAACGAAATTTCTTTTCCAGTTTGCCGACAAAATATTTAACAATACATTGTTAAAATAGATTTAATTAATCGTTCATAATTGATAGTACATATGCTACTTACAGTTTAACGTAAATTTCCATTATTGCACAGAAAAATAGTAATACAAACACGGAGAAAAGTTGCAGTAATTTCCATCTAGGGGAATTATTTTACTGAATAGGGGATTTATCTCGCAGAACATTGTTCGGCTGCTCAAAAACACGTGTTTTGAATGTCTAATTTGACATGTGTGAAATAAATTTTTGAAATTTATCATTTTATTGTAATTGTACACAATGGCTAACTGTAAAGTGCATAATGTGAAATTCTATAAATTAGATCCAGAAGGAATCAACTGCGTGGCGTTGGAAAAATCTCGTAAGAAGCTAGCAATATCAAGGTAGAGAAATATTTTAGGTTACAATTTGCATAAACAAATCATAAAAACCTATAATAACATTTATTTATGTAGATCTAATGCTACAATTCAAATCTGGGATATCTCTCACAGTCCTTACATCGAGCGAACAATTCCTCACAAATCAAACACTAGTATTGAAGCCTTATGTTGGTTTGAAGATCGTTTATTCAGCGTTGGTTTAAGTGGTCATTTAATAGAATACGATTTAAAATCTTTAACACAAAAATATGCGATTCCAATAACTGGTGGGGCAGGATGGTGTATGGATATCCACGAAAACCTCATAGTTATTGGAACCGAGCAGGGTTATTTAAACATCTACGAAATAACAGAATACGGTGTAGAATATATAAAAATACTTGACAAACAAGAAGGTAGAATTCTGTGCTTAAAATTCGACAAAACTGGGCAGTTTATTGCGTCAGGAAGCGTTAATACAGTCAGAATTTGGAATGTTTCTTCCGGACTCGCTATTCATAAAATGAACGTAGGCCGCGTTTCAAACAGAGTTGAAACACTAGTCTGTTGTATTTTAATTACCGATAATTTCACAATTGTTAGCGGTGATTCTCGCGGTTATATTACATTTTGGGACGGAGAAATGGGGACTCAAATCGAGAGCTATCAATCTCATTCCGCCGCGGTATTAAGCATTTGTCTCTCAGATGACGCGAAAACTATTTACTGTGCAGGAGTTGATCCTTTAATCATGAGCTACGAACGAATTGCCATGAAAGATAAAACCGACAAATGGGTGAAAAGCGTTCATCGAAAAATTCATGAACATGATGTTAGAAATTTAGTTTTCTGCGATGATAGACTTTATTCTTGTGGTGTAGATGGATATTTAGCTTGTAGTTACTACCCACCAAAAACTTTAGTTAAATATCCGCCATTATTGCAAAATCCGTGCATATCAGTTGCTCATGAACGGAAATATATTTTAATGCAATATTCAAAAAAGCTGGAACTTTGGAGCTTGGGTGCAACGGCCGGAGAAGAAGATTCTAGAGGCCCATTAAAATTAAAGGAGCAGCCTAAAAAGCTACTAGAAGTACAAACTAAAGGGGAAGAGGGAGTATTTTGTTCTGCAATTTCAAATAATGGACAAATGCTATTTTATAGCACTGCAACAAGATTTAGACTATTTCATTTTAATTATGTACGTAAGTGTATTTATACAGTAATACATTCGTATTTCATTTTTTGCATTTTTATAGAATGTTGAAGATGATGATGGTCAACCAGAATTAATAAAAATCGATAATCTTCCGCAACAGTGCTCACCCTGTATTCGTGCCCAATTTACATCTGATAATGAACATTTAATTTTCGCTCCTTTAGAAGGTGGACTTGTCATTTTAAAAATATCTGCCGAAATATTTGTTGTTCAAACAATAGATACCGCGAAATGTAAGTTTTATTATTTATTAAGAATTTTTCGCACGTATAATATTTGTACGATTTCAGATTTGAAAGACACAATAACATTTTTAAAAGTTTCTCGATGCGGTAAATTTATCGTAGCCGCAGATCCAGAAAGTAATATTGCCGTTTGGAATTTCCAAGCCGAAAATTGGAATTATTATTCCACTTTACCAAAATATAAGTGTCCACCAACTGCTTTGGCAATTCATCCAAAAACTAATAATTTAGTTGTAGCTTACGTTGACCATAAGGTGAACAATTTATAATTTAATTAAATTAAAATAAAATTTTATTTTTTTTAGATAATAGAATATAATTTAGATGAAATTAAATTCACCGATTTTTCGCGTGGTTTAAATGAGAAAATTCCACGGCAATGGTTCAATCGATCATTTCCGGTCATCAACATTACCTTTGATCCAAGAGCAGAAGACATTATTCTCCTCCATGATGACGCCAATATTTGTGTAATCGACAAGAATAAGGTAAGTTTTATTTTTTTATTCCAATTTACAATTTCTTTGTCCACTAGAAACTTGTTCTTTAACTCTTAGAACGCAATTTATTTTTCCCAAACACCTTAAACGTTCTCAAACTATAAGATAAATAATAAATGACCATCGCATTCAAATATCTCCTATTGTAGTAGTTGTTAAGTTTCCAGTAAAAAGGTTATTACAATACGAAAGAGATTCCAAAAATCGAGGGTGCATACCGACAATACAATTTCGGCTAACAAAAACTAGTGCAACATCTAAATAATGATTTCGGGACAGGTTCTTTTCTTCGCTAAATGTCGGTTTCCCAAACATTCAAAACAGGACTTAATCATCAATGCAAATCAGACGAATTAAGTCAGTCATTGGGCGCTGGGCTCCCTTCTTGCAAACAAAGGTGCGAGCGCTTGTCAATACCGCCTAATAAAAATGTTGCAAGGATTAGACGTGAAATATGAGTAGTGATAATCTAGGATAGGGATAGTTCAAGTTAAACTGGTTTCTAGTTATTAACTACAGTTATTTGTGGTCCACGTTCCCCTAAATCGGAATGCTGCGAGCCAGACCCTTTCTTTGCATCTTAAACGATGGGTAATGGTGTGGAAATGTATGGAAAATATATTTGTTATTTGCGTCAGTGGCACGCAAAGTTTTTAACGAAACTTTGTTTTTGAACCGTTAGAAATATTTACCTAATCAGCGGTGTTTACCGGAGAACTCATTTGTATCTTTTCATTTTCCTCATATAGGAGTTTCAAAGATACTTAGTCCAGTCGTGTTCGTAACAATTGCAGATACTTTTAACAACCTTGGATTCAAATTCAAACCTACTATTTTAATTAAATAATAAATTAAATCAACGAAATTTCATTAAAACAATACACTACAATCGCCATTTGTTTACTGGCAGCAACTAGCAATTGTTTGAATTATTCAGAGGTTCCAAACGATTTTATAAATAGGTTATTATTTATATAAAATATTAATAATTGAAATCAATTGTTGTTTTGTTCTGAATTCTATTACTTTTAAATAATAATAAATTAAGTTATTTATTTGTCGCCATATTGTTCTTGTTGATAGTAAAAATAATTAATGATAAAGTGCTAATATTGTGATTTGTTTGTTGAATCATTTAGTTAACAATTTCAGCGAATGTGTTTTTAGTAGTTTTAATGATCACGTAATTGGTCATTTATCGTCCGCTCTATTCGTACTCCGACATATTCATTATTTCAATTTAACTACAGTTTAACTTTTGAACATTTGAAGTCACCAAAGTTTTAAAACAGTAATAATATTTTGATGATTTTATTTTATTTATTTTACTTTAATTACCTCCTGACAATTTTTTGGCGACATTTAGCCAATATTGTCTTTCTATCTAACACTCTCGCGCAAGTTGTAGATACAACCACTAGCCGGTGCCCGATAGCTTTGTGGTTGCAAAGTTAATTGTATTCCAACTTGGAATAGTGACGCGCCGTTATTACTATTACGAACTTTTGCATCACATTTTATTTACATTATTTTTACTAAATATTAATTCGTCAATATCTTAAATGAAACAACATTATTATAACGGCTTAATTTTACTTTTGTGCGGCTTTTGTGTCAGAAATAAGTCCTCTTTATAAAACTTTTGGCGGTCATTGAGCTAGCTCTCGCGCCTCTTGTAGCAGATAGTTCTTTCTATTCACCACCATCCATCACTAAGACGAAAGATCCAGACTTGGAGAAAGGGCTTAATCTCCCTTTTCTACATGCGCGCACCTTGTGTGAAACCAAGCATCTAGCAGGGGTGAGCAGCATCGCCGTCGCCTACTGATTACTAGATAAATAATAGATGCAAGGCGAGGGGTGCATGTGCTGGACAATGGCCATTCATGTGCTGACAGTTACAAGTATTAACTTAATTAATCATAGTGTATGCACTGGCCACATCTCACTCGGATGTTTTGTGTGTCTCTGGACACTGCCCGGTGATAATGTAACCGAAATGTATTGAATCCTCGACGGAGAAGCTGCAGAACTTTTGTGTGAATGCATGACTGATGATGGCTTGCTTACTTGCAAGGTTTTTTTTAACGAGATTTTTACTGGATTATTCATATTTTAATTCAGTGAGATCGGGATGAATTGAATGAGTTATTATACTCATCTTTCTATATTTTTGCCAGGAACTTTTTCCATTAAAAGTTCTTGCTCTTGGAATTGAAACGACGGCAAAATATTGTGATTATATTTTAACATTATTTTATAAAATTGTTACCTCCGGTCGCTGTTTAGAACATTTTATTTTTTTCTAGTCTAGTTTCATACAGGAAAGGAGCAATTTACTGGTATTTAATAATAAAATTTATGAAACTATTTTGACGAAATTAAAATTTAACAAATCTACATAGGTACCTATAGTGAGTGCGCAATTAATTTATCTCTTGCGAGTAAAATACAGGATATTAATGAAAATAAAAAAATCATACATTATTTTTTTTACGCCACCGAAAATTCCACTAGTGCAAGAAATTAAAAATTTTCGTATTTATTTATCGTCATGTAAGCAACCGTCATGATGTTAAAAAAAAGAAAGATAAACTATGCCTAGCCGCCCAAGTAGCTACATATTATAAACTTTTGAACCATATAAATACGAACTGTCAAAAATTTCAATTTATTTTTAATATTACCTATATTTTTATATTTCCCACACTTATTATTACCAAATAGTTATTTTTGCAACGAATTCGCAATTTTTACTGCAATCGTCCGTAAAAATATAATATTAAATATAAATTAATTTTTTTGACAGTGTAACAACTTGTGCGGGTATACATAGTTGATCTTTACTTTTTAAGCATCTTAACGGTTGCTTACATAACAGTAATTAAATAAAACATTTTTTTAAATTTCTCGCACTAGTGCCAGAATTAAGTTATTTACTGCACTTATTTCGAATGTCAGAATATCAATTTTCCGCACATTACGGAAAAATAACTATTTCGGAACTCACTGACTATTTTGAACTTATAATTTGTATAAATTATTACAAATGTTACATGAGAACATGTATGTAAAGTGCACGAAGCACGAAAGTTACTATATATTGATTTTGCGCTACATTAATCATAAATCAATAATATCAATCTGTCAAGTGAAAGAAAAATTTCTGAATTTAAGTCATGTGACTTTATTTCTCCATTCTACTAATTTCGACGTCAAATGTTTATTATGATTTATAGAATTTTCCATTTTCTTTTCGAATTAGGAACAGGCGGCCTAATTTAGAGGTCTACCATGTTTATCACCCTTTGTTTTGAATATTTTTTACATTGTAACAGCAATTTGCCTCAACTTATTTCGGTAATTAATGACTTACCTTCCTTCTTCGTTCGCCGGCGCGTTTTTAGCGAGACCTGTTGAATTTCGCCGCCACCGCCGCCTCCACTGCGTGGCTGCACGGAATCGCAATGCGTCAGGATTACTCTGCCTCCTCTGCCGCCCCCGACAGCTGTAGACTTAGCTTGATGAATATGCTGCAGGAAAGGAATGAAATATTCAAAATACAAATTGTTTTGAATGCACCACAAATCTTGGGTGTAAGATGGTTTATGGTTTGTTGACCGCTGAAGTTAACATTCATTTCGCGTAGAGCAGTTGAAATGGGGGCTTTATGGTTTGTAAGTTTTGAGATTCAAAATAACAAAGTTTTTAATTGTTAGTCATATCATAACCTTAATGGCAGATATGATTTTAAATGAGAAAACAAATTATTTTGTTATTAATATAACCTCAACTTACTCATCAAATATAGATACTTTTTGAAAGCGTTTGCTTTATTTAAAATACACTATATTAATATATTATTTGTTTTACTATTATTATTAGATCTTATGATACAACTATCACTAAAAAAATTAACTTAAAGCGCCATTTATTTACTGCCGACCGTAGCCGCAGTTACTTGTTACTTTTGTTTATAGTCAGCAAAGCAGCAAACAGTCTCAAACATTTTTTTAGTATAGGCGATCTCGATTAAGATTGCAACGCTATAGCGGTGACTTCAGAAGCTATCAGATAGACATACGTACGAAACTTTGCAATACGTACACTGTGACAGACTGTGGCATTTGACAAATTTTATTATTATTTTTTAAATACTTAGATAATATTGATAAATATAACTACACACGAAGCGTAGTCTATTTGACAGCTTCCAATAACTGTCACTAGATAAAGATCTCTTAAACCCTGTTCGCACGGCGATCTTTGGAGATTCTACGGAGAGTCAAACTCCCGTCAAAGTCACGGCAAAAAAGAAGTTTTTTTTATTTCTAGTGAGAATTATTTGTTAAATTATCAATGAGTATTGGAAAAGAAGAATTTATAATTTATTGATTGCTTCAAAACCACGTAATTATCACTAGAAAGAAAAAAACTTCTTTTTTGCCGTGACTTTGCCGGGAGTTTGACTCTCCATAGAATCTCCAAAGATCGCCGTGCGCACAGGGCTTTAGAAAGAGTTGATTGCATCAATGGTATAAATGTAAGTAAGTAAACATTTAGCATTGCTTATGAAACATCAAATACGAGTATAATATTTTTTGCATAATCGGTAATTTTTTGCCTGTACTAGATCTGTATTCAAGGCAATAATTTTATGTTTACTTCAAAGTTTAAAATTTGGTTGCTAGAAAATTTTTTCGTCCAATGGTAACGCAAACAAAAGATAAAATAGAAACAGCGATATGAACAAAGCTAATAATTTAGTTTTATTACACATGCATCAAAATCGATGTTTAAAACACCCAAACCCAAATGCGTGCAAATTCTAAAACTGAGACTTATGGTGTGATTCTGTTCAAATCTGTAAGTTTTACAAATTTGTAAATCTTTAAATATTGAACAAAATCACATCGATATTTGTTGACAAATATAAAAATGTTCATATGCTTATAAATTTCATTTCGATTTTGTTTTAATATTTACAGTTTTATAGATCTGTAGCAACTACAGATTTGAACGGAATCCCACCATAAGACACTCTGTGTTTTAAAGATTGCTAAGCAACAAAATTGAAAATTGTAACTAATTTCTTAGGTAACGATATTTTGGCACTACAC
Source organism: Agonum fuliginosum (assembly GCA_947534325.1). NCBI lineage: Eukaryota > Metazoa > Arthropoda > Insecta > Coleoptera > Carabidae > Agonum > Agonum fuliginosum. The sequence goes on from OX384031.1 coordinate 8,402,832, forward strand.
AGACTACTTTCTAAAATGAATTGAAATTAAAATTATGTTTAAAATTATTTTCCAAATGTTAAAACCACCCCGCTCCGCGTCGTGCTCTTAAACCTATCGTACGTGCCGGAAAGTTTACTTATACACTTACTTTTTCTACTCCTATACTTTAATTTACTTATTAAATATACATTGTCTTTACTTGAATGACATTCATTTCCATACAGATTTTCATTTCAATATAGATTATCACATTTCGATACAGATTTTCATTTCAATATAGATTATCACATTTCGGTACAGATTTTCATTATGAAATACCCAGGTATTTCATGCAAATGAATAATTTTTTAATGTAAGCATGGGGGTAGAAAAAATAGTGCATACAACTCGTGTATAATGGCTATTCATACACTCGTTGCACAATATACCAAATTTACTGTTTTCTCTTTCTCACCTATATTAGAAACCTTAACTATAACTCAGTTTTATAAAACATTATAATTATTAATCCTCAACCGATAAACTATACATTTATTTATATGATTATACAATTTATAAATCTATTGATTCATATTTTAATAATATAAAATACAAATTCTATCCCTAGCTCACCCGCAGAAACAAATGTCTGCATAAAGTTGTGTCTTTTTGGAAAAATAATATATAATTTTATTCGAAAAATTCAGTTTAAAAGTTACGGTCGAATGGCCTCAAACTCGACAGAAACATGTTTCCCGAATAGAAAAATACTTTGGTTCAGAGCATCAGAGGATGATGTTTAACCGCTACAAGGAGCTTGAGTAAACAATATCGTAGAATAATATATTACCATGAGAATAGGCGGCCGCGAACGTAAAACAAACACGACACAAGGGGACGCATTGAGAGCCCAGCTTCTGCTCTTTCCGAGACAGGACAGACTTAATAGTGTCATCCGGGAACGTTCATAAAATAATTGAATATTTATTTAACGCAGCATTGGGAATTTTACTCACCCTATCCGTTTGCACGTTATCTAATGCTGTTTATGTACGATATAAATTTGAAATAAATAGGGAGGAGAATACAATGAGCTGATTTTTCATAGGCGAAGTAAGCTTGTCTAATAAATAGCCATTGAAAAATCTGAGAAACATATTTACTTTATTTTTATTTATTTATTGAAAATTTTTTTTTAACCTGTAACCATTTATCTTTTCTCATTATGCAGATTGAAAGGAAATTTTTCAGCGGGAGGATCTTGTTTTATTTGATCCTTAAGGAAGAAAAGAAATATTTCCTCCATCATTTTTGGTATATCAGCAATTAAGTTTTAATTTACTCATGTATTATTTTTACTGTATACCACGAAGTATACTATATGAAAGTTGAAAGGATTGGACACTAGGGCGAATGAAGTGTGGCTTTTCTTTTTACCTTTTAGAGAGAGACAGAATATACGGGCCAGCTCGAAGCATGCATTCTATGGTGATTTTATGCATTCTATGACGATAAACAACGATAACGATAGTAACGCACGTGCCCAGTATTATGATCTTTCCCTTTCACAGGGTAAACAAAAATGCCACTAATCTACAGTATCTAAGATACGGAGTGTTCACTCCTGTTTTTATATTTTACTTCGTGCTGTATACATTCAGGACTTGTCAAAAGTCGAAAAATTTAGTTATTGGCTGCATCCCAGAAATTTTTTTCCTCTTTCAAAATTTTTAAAATTCATAAAACCTGCAGTATATGCCATTTAATTTTTTTTCTGAAGTTATGATTGTGAAACCCTGTATTTCTACTTACACCTTACAGGCAAAAAAACATTTCTCCCAAAAATGATGTTTTATCCTATGAACCAAAGATGGATGTACTTACATCGAACAAAATGTTGTCTAGCGTGCAGTGTTTCGAATTATCGCGAAAAATTTGAGTCAATCTGGCTCTGATTGATGACTTGTAACTACAAGTAGCTTACGATTCATATCTATATACTTCTCATTTAATAATAATCATCTGATTATACCTATCGATATTATTAATTCTATAATTATTATTTCCAATTTGTTTGATCTCTTGTAAAATGATATCGCTCATGTCATCGCCAACGGTCAAGTCTGGTTTCACACGCATCATACAAAGAAAATCCTATCTCCTATGTCGACCACTATCTGTCAACGTGCGCACTTCAAATATGCAAATCAATTTCGAGTTCGTGACACGTTTGACATTCATAACCGGGTTGATGGTATCAATCACCAGCATTCAGAACTAGTACGAGTCTCTCAGCTGCTGACCACGGCTTTCGTCATGGAAACGAGACTAGCCACCCTGATTTTTTGGTGATAAATTTGTCTCTTTCATCTGTAGATGACGAGTGGGGATGACAGGAATTTTTGATGGATTTTTTTGTCTGTTAAAGATGAATTTTTAGCGGACGCCACATTTGATTAAAATATAGATTTAGTTTTTAAAGTATGTTTTTATTACAGGAATTACCATCGGGCAAAGCAAAAATTCCGAAATTAGATTCTTCATCTAATTTAAGAGATAGCATTTCTTTGTCTGATCACGCTTTTCATATCGTCAAGAAAAGCAAAGTAAGTATTCAAGAAAAAATGCACAGAAGCATACATAATCTATTACGCCTTCTACCCAACTTGGGTGTAGCAGCCTCACACTAAGGCGGATGAAGTCTGGCCTTTCTGTTTACCTTTTAGAGAGAGACAGAAAATTCGGGCCATGCTACGAAGTATAATATAAATGACAGGAGTGGACACTAGGGCGGATGAAGTATGGCTTTTCTGCTTATCTTTTAGAGAGAGACAGATAATACGGGCTCACTCGGAGCATGCATTCTATGACGATAAGTAATGGTAACGATGGTAACGGGCCCTGTAGTGATCTTTCTCTCTCACACAGGGTAAACAGAAAAGCCACGAATCTACAGTGTGTGCGGCTGCCAGCAATTAACTGACCACATTCGGTCACATAACGCACTTAGCTGTCGGCCTCAATAAAATACACATTGTAGAAATTATGGATTTAATTTTTAGATTACTTATTTGTTATTTCTATTTGCATACACTTTGAATAAACAATTATTAAGTTTACCGAAACAATGCCCTACAAATTCAAAAAATTATTCCGAATAATTTTCTTTTGTAAACAAAATTTTAGCACATGAAATGATTCGGTATTTGAGTTTAAAATGTATAAAGTTTTACTATCTCTGGTTACTTTTATTCCTTCTAAAACGATTTCAAACTTGCAACTTACTACAAGATTTGGTTTAGTCTGGCTTTATCGCCAATCAAAGCAGCTACCTTTGCAGTGTTGTGTGTATTTTTCTTTGAATTTCAGTGAATTTACTTAAGTGTTTTGTGTTTCTGTGTGTTTTGTGTAGCATCTAGTGTACTTTGGGTGGATCGCAGAAGGTGAAATGGTGTCTGTGGAACTCAATCCCTTAGGACTGTTGGAGAAGCTTCCGTCTGCCTTCCAGAAGAAGAAATTCGGGATGAAATAAGCAGAAGTAAGATATATTTATTTAGTTTTATTGTAGGTAGAATATTACTAATATTTAATATAAGGATTGCGAATAATATGCTATACTGGAATTTCTAATATACTACGTACAAATACTTATATTATTAGCGAAGTATATGCACTGGATCAGTCGCGATTGCATCAGTTTGATCAACTCATGTTCATTTGAAAGTTTAAATTATAAAGCGAATACCTATTAAATAAATTAAGATATGGTTAATTTCTAAATACTAGGTACTTTTATTAGTAAAATGATTATCTACTCTTTCTATCATTCTTTTAGCTTTATTTGAAAATCACGAAATTGCCCATTTCTAAATAGGTATTGAATTAATTAAAATAATATTTACTCTAACCTTCATATCCCATAAAGGTACCTATCTGATAAAACAAACTATTGCAATTTTAATATCGCAATAAGTGTTTTTGTTCTTTTCAAACATATTTTTGAAATATTTGTAATAATTAGCTTCAACATTGGCAAAATGCATTTTGAGAATTAAAAACAAATGAATTTCCGCATAACCTACGTTTATTGCACCGCCAATTAAAAAATATTGTCTAATATTTAATATTTCTATTTAATTAAATCTAAAATGATATATTCATATCATTAATTGTAGCCATTTTATTAATGAAAAACAATTTATTACCTACCTGTTTTCTGAAGATCTACTATTCAGCTAAAACACACGATTATTTTATTAATCGCATTATAATTTTTGTCCGATACGTATACGAAAAAGTCTTCTTTTTAAGTATATGACAACTTAAAACAAATTAATTACAACGTAGGCTAGATGTATCATTTTTGTCCTAAACTGTATAGTTTAACATCATGTCCAGAATAATCATAGAAAAAATAAAAAATATTACAAAATAATCTATAATTAATAAAATTTCAATAATTTATGGGTACGATATTCTGAATACATTTAAAATGTAGTTAATAATTAATTTCGCTACGCTGCCATAATCATATACGTAACACCAGAAGTTTTTATTTTCATAAATAAGTAAGTCGGCGTTGTATAATCGCAGGTGTTGGTACTAGAGATTCATTTCCTTGGTAAACGTATATTTAACGGAACACTAAAAGGCTTTTTAAGCGTGTCCGCTCTGCGTATAATTCAAAATAACGTGGCGTCAGCTCACGCCAGATTTATTACCCCAGATCAAAAAGAAACCGAGTTTTTGCTTTCTTCGCGGCATATCATTTTGCACAACTCACAGATGGCGGAGGTTATAAAAGTTTTGTCGCTTTTTGAACGGGAACTAAATTGTAATTTAGGTGTTAATAAATCAATCGTGGGGCCGCAATTCCCAAAATGCTAAATCCCTGCTTTGAACTATTAGAATTTGAGTCAAATTCGCATAGTATTTTTTTAATGCTTTATTTACTGACTATATAGTATGTACTATTAGAAACAGTTATTTCATTTTAAATAAGTTTCTTAAAATTCTGACAACGTTTCTTCCATTTTTGACAACGTGTCCGAAATTGACCAATGAGACCAACATTTAACTGACAGCAACCCATGGGACATTATCACATATGTCAAAATTCAAAATGACAGAATGACATATGACAGAATTATTGACGATTATGTAAAGAATAGTATTTTTTGAAATTATTTTCGTGTTTTCAATAATTTTTTTGGCCTTGGGTTATTACAGTTCAAAACTTTTATATTTAAAGACATTACTGAACATCGCACTACCAGTTCTATTTGTTTACTGGTGGCGGCAATAATTTATTGTTTTAGTGTAGTCTGCGGATCTAAACATTTTTATCAGCCATACTAAATTTTAACATTGATTTAGTTATAAATCATAACAAATTATATTATTGATTCCTCTAATTTAAATTTCGCATAATGCTTATTAATACAATAAATACAAAATATAGTTTTGTTAATTTTACAGGACAAATCCTACCAGGATCCTACCGAAAGCAGTTTTTATTTATTTTAAAAATTGTGTTATTATATATAATATTTTATATAAAATTAAATACAAGAATTTACGAAATTTTTTATTTTTATTATTTCCTTGTTACATTTCATTCGTAATCGTAAAAGATAAAAGAATTGTGTAGAATATAATAATAACTGGAAAAGGTAGGTATAAAATTACCCAAGAATGATATTCTGTTGCGGAGGAGTGGGCGGCCTATCTGGAGGACTAATTGTGAACCTGGGGCTCGTGTACAACGAGCCAAATCTTTCTAAAGAACATTCCTGTCTGGAACTTCTCCAGCCAACCATTCCTAAAAAATACAATAAACGATTTATTAAAATAAATATCTTTACCGAAGATTTCCAGAGATAATTCCTAATTCTACATATTTTTATTTTATTTTAATACTAAAAATACTGATTACAAATTTTGACTATCAGTTAATTACATACCTATACTTGTATACCATTTTATTTTATTTTTTAATGAAATATTGCATAGAAATTTTTTTAAAAATAAGTATTATGAATGTAGATAGGTATTATGTCGTAATTTTTGGTGGCAGCGCAAATATTCGTACATTTCATTACTGCAGTAAGACTTTTTACTTCCTTGTACAGAGTAAAAATGAAGTATTGTAATCGCAAAAAATTTCGGTTTTCAGATTTTGATGGAAATATCCGTTTTGACCTTTTCTGAATCCATTATGACTAGTTTTAGAAGGCTATTATAATTTTATAATGGTCTATTAATTTTATTATGTTAGATTAAATTTATATCAACTTGCTAGGATTTTTTTCAATACAAATAGCTATGAGTGCTACAAAATAAATAAAATGTCACTTCATATAATTTTGTTAAAAAGTAATAACCGTAGTAACTATGAGTTACGGTATAGGAGTAAATATCCTGGGCAGGTGAATTTACATTTTTAAAATTTTTGTTGCATTGCAAACTGTTAGTTAATTAAAAATGTACGTTTGTATAAATTGTTAATTAAACATTAAAATGGCAAGTGAGTATAATTTTAGCTTGTTTATAAGTCTCAGTTATTTTGATAAAGTTAGTAATAATTATTTGGCGCCGTATAAAAGTAAATGAGAATTAAATGCTGTTGCGACGAAGCGAATAAAATCGCAAGTTCTCCTCAATCAATCAATCGCGGCAGCCAAACGCCGAAACTTAAACAGCAATTAAGCATCGAGAACACGTTCATTACAACTCCGTACCATAGCCGCCTCCACTGCCGCCGCCGCCCCCTGCTATCAGATCTCAACTCTGCTCTCGAGACGCGAAACGAACACAGCAAGTGAAAAACAAAACCCAAACGAACAACAAAACAACAGACGAATGAAACCGAACAAAACAGAAGAAAAACGACGTTACGAACAGTTGAAAGGTAATAAAACACGTGAGAGAAATACAGTGGAAACGTCTCGGAAAAGAATATTTATAGCGACAGCCGTACGCCGAGCTCGCCGCCGCAATTTATGTAATCATATACAGTTCCCGTTCAACCGCAAAACTGCCTCACTTATTTTAATTAGCGCCGCCACCTCCACCGACGTCGGCGTCGCCAGAGCGCCGGAGTAAATGAGATAACCGCCCCCCTACCCCCTTGTCCACGGCCCTTAATTAACCTGTGCTGGACGAATGGACACTTTTATGTTCTTGCTTGATTAAATACATGAATTTTTATTACTTCAGATTATTTCAGACCATTCAAATTTTATGATGATTAAGAAATTCGGGATGTAAGATTTGACGAGAACAACCTTCATTTTCATTTGATAATCACCTGTTTGGTCATTTTTTTTACAAATTAATGTAATCCACATTCTGATGAAAATTATATACTGGTTGATTGACAACTTTTTGACAATTTTTCAAAATTCGCAATTTTAGTTTCCAGGTTTTTTAATCAAATAGTTTTGGGTCACTGTTTTTAAACGGAATTACATAAATTTATTATTCTTGCCATTGCACAATAAATAAAATTTTTATTTTATTCCATTCATAGTTAATCAGATATTCATTATACAATCAACAAATCAGTGGTTTCAAAAATATGCTACTTGCGAAAATTGCCCTTAAATTTATGAATTTAATTTTTTGCACGGTCGGTTATATTTTAGCGTTTACTGGTTCTGTTTCCAAGGTAGTAGGTTTTGTTTACAAATTAGAAGGCGGTAAGTAATCTTAGAAGGCGGTAAGCACGAAACGACAACAGAAACCAACGCAACAGCATCAAAATGCAACTAAACCTACATAATCAAAAAATAAACATGATCCGATTGAGCAAAAAATATTATAAGCACCACGGACGTTATGTGCATGTTGTACTAGTTTTGGATAATATTATATAATATGTACTTAATATACTATTGTTCCATGATAAGTAAGTTGAAGACTCTATGCGATTAAAATATATGCCTGAAGTTGTAAATCACCCTGTATTTACGTGTTGCTTTATTGTTGTCTAAGAACGACTATTCTATATCGGTATAGTGATTTTTTACGACAGTGCTAGGCCTTTTTAACGAGTGGGCGAAGGTGTTGTCTGTACCGAAAGTAAGTTTTTCTACACGGGCATTCGAAAACAGCCTAATAAAGGTTAATTAAACGATATATTAAAAACAAGTTATTGAGGCTTCTTTAATTTTGGAAATGGTCGTAAAAAATACAACGCGTGTATTCAAAAAAGAATGTGGTGTTGCTGTTTTTGCATGATTTCTGATCTTCTTTTTGCTAATAAATATTAATGCGCGAGCGGTAATAGCCAAAATATGTCATCAGTATTTTGAACACAATACCAGTATGAACACTTAACTAAATTGTGATGTCAAAGTTGTTCTGATTAATAATATAATAATATTTATTTGCAAGTATCAGTCACATTGATCAATTATTAATGTTGTAGTTTACGCACGTGCAAAATGCAATTCTCTTGGTATAGCTACTGATATTGTCGTAAATGTTAAGGTTCTTACAATGTTCTTGGCAATTTACAGTTAAACAAAGTGACAGAATTGAGCATATTTTTCCCAGGAACAAAATGTACGATTTTGATTTCATCATCAAATTATACTCGTACATCTTCATTATACGGTTACCGCATTTTGCATTTAACGAATGAGGGAAAAATTGAATAATTGATGTGGTAATTAAATTAGCGTTTGTTGTCTCGATTTGAACGCTGCATCGTGCATGAAACATGAAATGTTGCAGCGCGGCTCAGCTACTGTAATTGACTTAATTACCTAGGTGCGAGTCCCAGGACATTCAGGATAAAACCACGTTTCTCTCTCATATTATTCCTTATTGGTTTACACGGAAATATAAAACAGAAAATAGACTTCCAAGAATTATCGATAAGACGAAGACATGAATGCTATAATTATTTGGTTGTTGTTTTACCTGCACTAGTTGTCGGATATTTTTCTGAAGGTGTGTAGGACCAACCATCAACTTCTAATGGCTTTTTTCCAGCTTTGGTAATTCTAAAATTTAAAAACTCTTCTTCGGATAATCCCTCGTTTATTGCTTCTTCTATTTGAATCTAAAAGTTAAAAACTTACTACACTACAATAATTATTATTTTAAATGAGTGTGGAAATGGGAAAAATATAAAAATTACTTTTACATATTATACATAATTTGTAATCGTAATCTTCCCAACTTGTATGTCTTAAATACAGTTGGGAAGATTACGATTTGAGTAAAATGCGTTTGGCAAGATTGCGGTTATGCATAACTGCGATTTGACAAAAATGCGTTTTTGATAAATTCCGTGTCGAATTATTCCAGTTAGGTATTGTTGCGTTTTGGCTAAATTACGGTTTACCTGAAAATGATTTGACAATATAGTATCAGTCGAAGTTGCGGTTTGATCAAATTTCGGAATGTGAAATTACAGTTTGTCTAGAATACAGTTTGGATAAATTACGGGTTGGCATATTTACGGTTTGACAAAATTCCAGTTTGCCTAAAATACAGTTTGACTTAATTATTTTTGGTCAAAATACGCTTTGACAAAACAACATTTGACTAAATAAGCGGACGCCCACATAAATGTACCTAACTAACTATCAAATGCCGTTCTATTTTAAGTCGCGAAATATCTGAAATATTTCTTTTCCGTAAATATAAAATTCCGTGTTCAGCGAAGCATAATATGATATTCCTTCTTTCTTCTGAAACAATCCAAAATATCGGAACAATATAATGAGGCTGAAAACCTGCAACCGTTTTGAACTGCACAAATTGGATCGGCTACCGGCTGCACAAAGGGTGCCGTTGCATACCCATAATGCATTTCTACCCCCTAACTACCGCTAGCTCTAGTCATCGATCTGCACAAAGCACAAGCAAATCTATTTTAGAATTTAATGAGCGTTGTAGAATGTAGACGATACCAAATGATGCTATTTCAATGGATTTGCCTGAGAGGAATGTTCATTTATTACACAGATATTAATTAGATATTTACCTATAAAAATATTTAAGAATATTTTTTTTCTTTCTGATGTACATATTTTTCAACAGAATTTTCATCTTAATTACAGAATGGTTTATTTACCAGTGGTATGCAAATTACTCGAACTTAGTCGTATTTTTTTATCAGGACCCTTATCCTTACCATGTTAACTGGACACTTAATCTTTGAGAGAACCATAGATTTAAATGTAATAAAAAATAATAAAATACGAGAACACTTTACCTTTTTGAATTCATTTATGAAATGCGAATGCCATTTTTTGTTCCAAAGAGCCTTTGCTTCTTGTTCCGTTCGCACTTGTTCTTTCCTACAATAAGATACAAAAATAATAAAATAAACATATATCGTACTTTTATCTCATTTGAGTGGGACAGCTTGACAGCTAACAGAGCACTGTGGACTGTGAATCATCGATTTACGACGTGTTCACTGGTACAAAATAATCAGCTTATTTTATTCGATGTTTATCGATCATTTTCCGGTTTAAAATTTTTGTGGTCCTTTTAATAAGTAAGAAAGTGGTTTGTAAGTCATAAGTAAAGATCGGACTAAAAGGCACAAAAAAACAGAAAAAGGAACTTAAAAAAGCATACAATTGTGATAAAAAAGACATTAAAAAGGAAACAATTTATGAAGAATAGGCATAAAACTTCAATAAAAGGTACAAAACAACAGATAATATGGCGCTTAAAAAGGTATAAAATCTTGACAAAAACGTAGTTAAATGAAACAAATGGCATAAAAATTTGATAAACACAAACGTTAGTAACATAATATTTTGTTTTGATAAAAAATTCATACGAGTACGAGTACTACCTAAATGAATCAAAGTTTTAAAACAATATAAATGAAAAACGACTAATCTCGAAAACAACTAATTATAAGATGCTGTTCCAAATAATGTACCACAGAAATATTATGTTTTCCCTAAATTAATGTATTACTATGGCGCTAGTGCTGCAATAGGAATTATTCAAGAAAAATTGGAAAAATCGCATCAATAGGTAAAAAAAGCTCTAAATAAGCATAAAAATGAAAATAGGCATGAAAATTTAAAATAAACAAATAAAAAACTTGATTTTATTTGATTTCTTTTTATCTGATTCGTCCAGATTGTTAAAAATATTTTTATGCCATCAATTTTAAGCAGCAATGGCATATTTTCTATAAATTCGGTCTCTAGTCATAATCATAAATTATTAAAAAAGCTTGAAACATAAAGTTTACTTTGAATTTTAATAAACTTGAGTTATATTGCGGTTATAATTTATTTTACATATACCTATATCTACCAAAAATAGCTCTGCCATTTTAATTATTCATTTATTTATAAATTAATAAAGTTAAAATAACATTCCTAGTCATTATTAGATAGTTTGTTCTCATTTTGATTCAAAATGGCTGACTAATATTTATATTTTGTATGAATATGTTGGGATCTGAATATAAAGAAGAGTATGTATATTCAGGCTTCAAACCATTATACTATACTTCCCAGGAGCACAGATTTAAAATACTGATTAAAACATTAAAAGGTAATCCTACTCTTTTATTTTCTCTCTATTACTTTTCCCTCCTACTTACAGTACACCGTCCTTTTTCACATCATCGAGCTTTTTCACAACAACAGTTGCAGTTTTAGTTGGCTCTGGCTGGGTGGTGGTCATCTGTCCTTTCGTCCTTTGTGTTCTCTCTGTGTACAACTATAATAGTGGCTAGTGGCTAAGATTATGTAGAATTCTGTAGTCCTGTTTCTATCCTGTGAAACGCACGGAACTTGAACTGCAGACTGCAGGCCGATGCTATGTTGTTTATTTACTTCACGAACGTTGCCAAGCAACCGGAACTAGTAGGAGGAAGAGGTTGTTTAGAAAGGGGTAGATCAATAGATATTACGAATATATGAGTAATTAGAAAATAAGTAGGTAAATTAGATGATTAAAAATTATGTTTCTTAAACCTTCCTCAGGGTATATGCAAGATCGTAGATCGTACTACAAAAATATGGTTAATTATTGTCTGAATGATACTTATGTACTTACTCCTATTCAAACACAGCACTGGGCATTTTTCTTTTTACCTTCCGCTTACCTGTAAAGGAAGGTATCGGAATCATGCAAAAAATCGGGTAGTGAATTTTTAGTGGATGAGCACAAATTAGGGTCCTTACAACTCATTTTTGATAGTTTCACGATGATGTTTGTATGTATGTGTGTATGAGTGTGTATGTGGTCAACGCCGGGGTGTAAGTCGGATAACTCAAATACGAATTACCCAAAATTTTAATATTTGGTATTTAACATTTGTACCTATATAAATTGGAAGAGGTCATTAGATTTTGGTACAAATATCTTCATCGGAAATGATATTTTTTGAAGATTGAAAACGTTAATTGTCAAAATTGTATATAAATTTGGATAAATATAGTATTCATTTGTAATTAGAATAAGAGGAAAAGTTATTTGCAACTTATGTTATAAAAAATTGTCTTTATCTGGTAGTATTAAAGAACTGCAGTAAAATTAAAAAAATTAATTTATCAAATAAAACGTTGAAAAATTGTAATCCATGTTCGGTTTATTTTTGTTTCTGCGCAAAAAATATTGACAGGTGAGACGCGTGACAAGTTGGCATACTAGCGCTATATAAGTCATAAGTAAGATATTAAATGTAGTAATTGAACGGAGGATGGCTTCAATACATCAGATGAGTTTTCCTGTGAATAAATCTTTTTATTCAGGTGATGCAAATTTCTGTGTTTGAATATTTTAGATTTTTGTTTGTATATTTTAAATGGGCACCGGATTGTTGTACGTATACATTTATGTTTATAAGTCTAGATATGGCGGAAGGTTGTTTGCTGGCCACATCAGATTTTTTCTTTTAATTTCTACGTGTGAAGTAGGTATTAAATAATGTAATCAACAAACGCATAAATAAGAAAATTGCATTACCAAGTTCATGTTGCTCTATTTTCCATAAATAGAATCAACGCGAAGCAAAGCAGCGTGTGCCGTGCAGAACGCTTCAATAATTTTGCGCTGCTACTTCCACGTTCTACATTATAATATAATAGAAAATCCGATATTATGAGATACGCACTCGAGCACTCAGTAAAATACACGATTAATAATGATGCACTGCTAATAAAATTCTTAAGCTTCCAGTTTCCAGTTTAATAAAAACTCAAAATAAAATTTCAACATTGTATTGATAAAAATTAAATCTCGTTCGCATTTCTTAAGAAACATAATTTAAGCATAATGGGCGTCGGTAAGATTTTTTTTAGGAGGGAGGGGCGCAAAAAAAAATTAAGACCTTTGAAATTATTATAATTTTATAACTTATTCTAAAATATAACACATTTTTTGATCTTAACTGATACCAGGGGGGAGGGGGCGGGCACCCCTTAACTTAAGTATGCAAAATACTTTACCTATTCATCGTTCAATATAATAACTTATTGCTTGCTTGGAAAATTGATTATTTCGAACGGTACAAGCGAGTGCATAAAAATGTTCAATATGCATCACTTATGCAAAAATATGTACTACAAAAAATGAGCGCTTATTTATCTGTTACTTTTATTTTATTTTTTTATTTTGATGCTAATCATTCAACAGGATTTTAGTACTACCAATTACAGATTGGTAGATGTTATTATAGTGGAATCCAACCACTTCTAGATCGATTCGTCTTGATAAAGACAGAATCTCAATCCATACAATGATCTTTAAAAGCCAAAGTATAGTATCGCAGAAATTCTTATGCAACAAGAACAAGGACTACATTTAAGACTACATAAGCGCCCGAATGCGATTTAATTGCAAGATGTTTTGCATTAAACGACAATATGGGGGTTTCCAATCCTACGGCTTTTAAAGAAATACTTATTGGATGTCAATTTTGGACATGTATAAGTTATAGGAAAGTGATAATAATTGTTAATTTTGATAGATTTATTACCTTTTTATCGAAATGAAAATTTAACTCTTTTGAAAGTTGAAACGTGGATTAAAATGCACCATGTGTGACGTAGACAACATTTAAACCAAACCGTGAATAGATTTGTTCGTATAAGATCGTTTTTTGTCGTTTTGATTATGGAATGGACGACGGACTTGTGTTGAAATAAGGTAAGATCTACGTATCGTATTCGGGCCTTGTCAGCGCGGTGAACGTATGTTCTCATAGCCGGTGACGTCACACCGTCATACACGGCATCATTTTTCGCGGCATCTATTTTAGTAATAATAACAATGTCTCAAAGTAATGCATGTTAATTACGATGTTAATTCATGAAAAGATAAGGAAATATTCAGTTATTGAAAAATGCGAAATTGCTCTTGACTTTTTGGTGAACTCTTCTCCAGCTGTAACACAAATGAAACATTGCAAGTAAGAAGTGTTGCTTTCTAGTTTCTATACAAGATACCTACAATATTTTTTTTTGGCATTTCACTTATATTTCTTTCTTAATTCATTCGCGAAGAAATAAAAATTTTCATTTCTCATTTTAAAGCAGAAAGTGTACCAACTTCCTATAGAAAATAAATTTAATCCTACTTCAATAACAATTCTTACGTAATTCCACCTTCCTTTACTTCCAATCACCCACCCCGTTGAATGGGCGAAGTGATTAACGTCTAATTAGCGCGCAACATTACCCCGCTCGGGGGCGGCAGCCTGCCGGGGGCAGTGGAGGCGGCGATGTGAGAGATTGATCGTACGTCCGTGCACATTGTGTGTCTCATTGTTACCGGAGCTCTGGAGCATTATCTGCCGCCGCCACGACTGCTACCGCCGTCCCGACGACGCAGTAATGGTCTTCAGAAATTACGTGCGATTAATAAGAGGCTGGACACAGAGTTTTCTTTTTATTTCGACTTTTTTGAGTTGAAATGTTTGTATGTTTTTTACTTAGTATTGATTGGATTATAGTCTGTTACTGTTATTAAGAGTGTCGTTTACCTAAATGACCAAAACATGCATTCCACAAGACCAATGGTCATTCATTAGTTTTGAATGATCTTGTTTAAATAAACGAATTTTGTTTCAGATAGCATAGTCTTCGATAAATCAGACATGAAAGAATGGAATGTACATCGCGAATTTTGTATTATTACATTTGTTTGTTGTTAAATAAACTTGTGGGAAGCATGTTTTGGTCATTTAGGTAAACGACACTCTTAAGAACGCGCTCGAAACCGTTTGGATGGTCATTTTTATGCACTTTATCTGCATAAATTTCTGCAAATAGGAACAAGTAATAGGCATAAATAATATATCAATAGAATCATTAGTTTCTAGATTGCCTTATCCTACATAAGAATACCTACCTGAATATACATAATAATTTGCAATAGAAATGAAAGAAGAGAGGGCAAAATGCATTAAATTGTAATTAATTTTGTGCAAAATGAATTAAGGCTGCTGCAAAATAGCCCGAGAACGAGAACGTGAACGAGAACGAGAACGATAAAAAACTTGAATTCCATACTTTTAAATGTAGACATGCACAACAAGTCTCCGAGAACTGTAACTGTAGTAATGACGTAGTGATGTTCAATGAATAAAATAAATACTACTTTTTTGCATACTATACGAATAGTGCATTTTTAAAGCCGAACATAATGTTTTTAATGCATTTTTAATTTATTTCAAATAATTGTAGTTTGTTTTTTCACCACACATTGGCATTACTGAATTTTTTCCGTTCTCGTTGCAATTTTCTAACCATTAGGAAAAAAGCATGACGTCATTCTTCAGTTTATCTTCTGCCATTTGTCATATTTTTGTGTGGTTAGGTGGTTTGTTCAAGTTGAGTTTTTATTTTCATTGGGTTATGGAAATGGAAATAACAGAACGAAATGTTACCGGACAATTGTAGGTACCTACATCTGAAAGCATTTTTTGTTTCCGTTCCCGTTCTCGTTTACTTCCCGTTATCTTTCTCGTTCTCGTTCCAGGGCAATTGTGCAGTAGCCTTTATTATTACAGACATAATTTTTAGAACAAGGAAATTAGGAATAAATATATTTTTATTGTGTAACATAATTTTTATTGTAGGTTACAGGCAAAATGAGCCATGTAAAAGTTTTACAGTGTCACTGACGTGGCACTAGTAGTTACAGAATTTTTTAAAATTCTAATTAAATTATAACGTGTAATAATATTTTGACTATTATCGGGTTAAAAACATTTCCATTATTCAGACTTCGTTTTACGGTTGTTTCACTTTTAAGCGCGCTCTCAACCTAAAATTTTATGCTTATTTTTACTGCGTCAAAGGCATTTCTGTAGCCAAGGCTCATAGGAAAGGTGGGAAATAATTACCCCTTTTACACTTTATAGTATACTTACTATATAGTACGAGTATATGAGCATAATTTGAGACTCTGAGAGGTAGTTACATAATGTAACATCAAAATATGGTACCTACTTACCAAAAACAATAATTCAGTTGAATTAAAAGAATTGTCGGAAAATATTTGAGATAGTATAATTTTTAATTATTTTATAGGGATCCAAATCTACATTAAACGTAAATATTATTAATAACATAAGCATAAGAATCAAGTTTTTTTTATAAATAAGTATTGTGTTTGTATTTTTAATAGGTACTTTTGTTTCTTACAGGTCGCAGTGCCAAATGTCGTTCTTGTCTGCTTCCGGTAAGTCAAATTTTCAAAATATGTAAAAAATTTAGTTCATGTATTTAACCAAAGAAATGTAATACCTAAGTTGAAAGTTCTACTTTTTGTGTATAATATATTTAGCAACAATTAACAGTTTTTTCGCGTAAAAACCTTCCGATTAAATGTACGGGCAATGAGTTCAAAGTCTCTAAAAGAAAATGACGGCAAGTGCGCTAATAAGTAAAAACTTTGAAGATTTCCTGTTCAAAAACATCTGTGAAGTAGCCGAAGTCGTCGGTACTCGCTGCAGACTTCCAACTTTAACTCCATTTCTTCTTATCAAGCGCTCCAAGCGTCCAACAAAAGCACCACGTCCCAACTTAAG
Source organism: Agonum fuliginosum (assembly GCA_947534325.1). Taxonomy (NCBI): domain Eukaryota; kingdom Metazoa; phylum Arthropoda; class Insecta; order Coleoptera; family Carabidae; genus Agonum; species Agonum fuliginosum. Next base: position 8,419,825 of record OX384031.1, read on the forward strand.
GAATTATCTTTAAATTCGGCTCTGTAGAACCTAATTACCGACGAGCGATGGCAAATACAGAACAATTACACAACTAAGAAAACTTTAACCGCGAGAAAAACAGTTAAAAGAAGGAGATTTTTGGAGAGAGGGAATGTTTTAGGGATGCGGAATGGCGCAGTCGATCGTACATTGTTATACAAATTGCAGCTGTCGGCTATTGGGATGCGCAATGGAGGTTTTCTTTTATTTATGAAGGCATTTTATTTCGCAATGCTTTAATGGTCAATTAACTTCATTTTTAATGTTTAAAAGGCGCGTTATTACAATATCATCACTATGTTCGTTCTTAGGGAGCAATAGAATAAAGTTATATTAAATTTTTTAGGATAAACCTATTGTATAGTGTATAAATTAGACCAGTAAAAGCTGTGAATATGATCGTTTTTGGCAATTCAGATTTACTTCTTATTTCTCATGACGTCATAACTATACTAACTACTTAAACTGGTAAAGTGGTATAATCAAAGATTCATAAACTTGTAAATTTGTAACATATGAAATATGAAACTTTGTTTTAAAATAAAAATAATACAGTAATAAAAACAAAAAACTACCTAATTATGTAGGTATTTAATAATTAAGAAATTATGGAATAGGAAATAAGGTATAGATTACCAACAAATTATTTTCAGAGGTAATAATATGTCAAGTGTTATTTTCGAACATTGTCAGATTCATTTATAATGTTATGATTATTATCGGCGAAACGGTTAGTCGATGAAAATTGACCGAGTGCGCAGCACGAGTTCAATTTTCTGAAGACATAACGAATGCTATCACTAAGGATTAATCATAGCCCGAGTTATATTTGGGGAGAATATATAATGAATGAGTACAAAATGTTTGGTTACATTTTTTCAATAGCTGTTAAAAACGTTTTAAATTCTGTCTCAATTTCGTCTCCTGGCATTGCATTTCCCCACCGAATACAGCCAGGTTCATTCATTTTAAGTCTTATTTTTGACAAACAGCAATATTTGATTAAGAATCTGACAGTAGGAAATTAATAAACAAAAACAGTTGACATGTAACAGCGGTTATAATAGATATTTATACACCAAGTGAGATACATGAATGTTTATTCAAGAGAAGAAAGTTTAGATAATTTCTTCGAGTGAATAAACATTCGTATCTCACGTGGTTTATACAATGTTTTATTCAATTTTGACGAAATTATTCCAAATATATGAATTATAAATTTATTTTGACATAACAAAAAAAACTAATCAAAGTAGTCGTTAGTGGCAAGTTGTCATTGTTTTTATGAATTTTTGACGTAATAATAACAGTTTAAAACGTCAGAGTGATTTAAAAAAAAATTAATTCACTTGTGAATAAACATTTATTTAAAGTTGTTGCTATGGAGTTAATAATAGCAGTTTAAAACGTCAAAATTGAATAAAAAATATCGATTTGATAATAGCATACCTTACTACTCTATTTCAGCCAATCAAATTAGTCAAACATGTACCACGTAATACAGGAATTATATATTCAGGCTAATTGTGAAGTCATGTTTTTAATTTACAGTTTAACCATCATATCTAAAGCTTTATTGAATCGCGAATATTTGCAATGCATTGTACTCTTCAAAAGCATTCTTGCTTTGACTAAATATTAATATTTCATTCTCTATGCTGAATAATTATTCTCTATCATCACTAATACCGTGTATTCGTCTAGTGAGAAAAAATCGAGGTATTCATGGCTCTTTGAATAACCTTTGACTTCGAATTCCTGATTCTACATTTCCACGATCCGGTAACAAATTCAATTTATTGGTAGGACTTACAAAGGGCAATTCTAGGAACTGCGCTTTTTGTCTGCACTCATTTTTATCCTGTCTGGGACCGCAGAACAATTTCATCTATTGAAGTTGAATTATTGTCAGATTTATCTGCAAGAATTTAAAGATTTAAACGAACAAGTCATTAATTAATTAACTAATAGAATGAAGGAAGTTTAACATTTATCATTATTTACCATTTAAAAAAAAACTGATATAAATAAATGAACTGAAATAAGAAAATTAAAATAGTACCTACATAATCTTTAGATTTAAGTAAAATCTATAGTCTCACAAAAACAATATTTAATAGTACGTACTTAGATTTCTAAATGAATGAAAATTCAACACAATGGATTTATTATAGCTTTATACATTTTTAACATCAGGAATCTAATGTAGGTATTGTTTATTACATTATTTATAGTATATATTATATTGGTAGGTACCAAATATCCACAGAAGTAGGACCACCTCCACTCTATAACTTTTTTATTTATGAATTGAAATTCATATAATATGTAATTCACTTTTAATAACCAATTTTTTATTAATCAAAAATAAAAATATCACTTTCGGTTCAATCGGTAATAGTATCAACATTATTATTTTAAATAAATGCAACACCCTGTTTATTTTCACATTATTGAATTATTGTTCGTTTAAGTAATTAATCTTTTTTACCAACTTACCATGCCGGTTTTTAAGACGGTATGTTGTTTCTACCGGTTGCTAGGCTAAACCAGAACGGTAAGTAAATTACTAACATTTAATATATTTTTTTTAAATTCCTTTTTAATGATTTTGATTACTCCAATCGTGCAAAAAATGATATAAGCATCACGAACGTTAAGGAATTACCGATGTTTGACAAAATTGTCTTCCATCGGTAAACTGTCCTTACCGTTCTTCGTATGTATGTATTATGATTTCGGGATTTGAACCTCATTTGGGGTTATATATCCCTAAGGTGACTTGATGCCACAGTATTAATTTTACTTACACTTTTTGCCACGGTGTTTACTTTACTACCATGTGTGTTGCTAGTCAACCCGGCGCAAGCCCTTGTTACAGCATCTAGACGGTGCCCGATAGCTAGAAGTTGCCAAGTTAATTAGATCCCAACTTGGATTGGTAACGGGAGTAAGTACCGATCCAAATCAGGCCGTGAAAATTTCCTGACCTGACCGGGATTCGAACCCACGACCTCTGTAACCAGAGCCTAGCATTCTACCACTATGCTAACCCGCCGTGTATTTTGTACTTAATATAATATAAATCGTTTCGTATAATTTTTTTAATAATCTATTTCACGTAATCTAGGTATCTATTAACTACTATTACACCCTTTACTCAATTTGAGTGTGGCAGTCTCATAATGAGTAACTGATGACATGAGTCATCGGTATAGATATTTTACCGTGTGTGTGGTTACCACCCGTCAACTCACGTGTACTCAAAGTTATTAGTGGAAAGCGCACCACAGAAGAGATTGAACTGGAATGTGTACTGGATTCGAACCTGAGTTGCCAGCACCACAGTCGGCCACAGAACGCACTGAGCTACCTTAAACATTTGTTTTTTAACACTCTGTATTTTCGATTTTTTTCTGGGTAATATTTTTGAAATAATTCCTGGCAGTCGTCTGGCAAGTAAATAAAAGTTATGTGTCTGTGGAATACCTGCGTCTTTGGCTAGCAACGGTCTGGCTATGAATAATACCGACGTAGTTATTCACAGGAATTGTGCGCCAAGCTCCAGGAAAATTCCAGATGCCGAGAGAATTAAGTTATGGTACGGAACACACCTATTCCTTATCGCCGTGGAGCCATTACACCCCGTGAGTCGAGCACGGGTGAACTAATGTTCTACACGGAGACGCGTTAACTGTTAATTTTAAACCTCACCATACTAACATTGTTCAGGAGAGAAGAGAAACACTTTACTTTAATTTAAACATGAGAAAAGAGAATTTTAAATAAGCAAAACGCCAGTAAAATATTCTTTCAACTGATTTCAGTCAGATTGTTTTAAATTTTTAATATTTTAAATAAATGTTTTGTGTTTATTATCATATATTTAATGGAATTATCTCATCTCTCTAAAAATGCTTAAAAATATATTCAGCAACAGCAACTCTCCTTTGTTGATGAGTGTCAAGTGTTCAGAAGATCTTATAGATACAGAATCCAGTACCACGTTATTTATGTAGGTTGAAGGGTTGAACTACGTTGTATCTTGTATAAAAGGGTAGAATAAATTCCAGTTTTGGCTGGTAGTTTTATAATAAACTAAATAATCATGTTGTGTTTGCTATTGAATACCACTACCAGTACCTACCAGCATGTGTAATGATTTAAAATTGAAATTAATACCAAATCTTCAACGGTTCAGAGGATTTTATTAATCTTAAATAAAACTTTATTATTGCATTAAGTCTAAGTAGGAATTGTACTATTTTTTAGCATTTTTAGATTACGAACAAATTTTGGTGATATTTTTAACCCAAAACAGTAAAAAAATGGTATAAGTTAGGTATAGTAGAGGCACGGAATCAGACGAGGTACGTCATCAAAATAAATGGCCTATAAAAAAATGGCTATGACAGTATGACTATGATCTATGTCGTCATAAACAAAGATTTCACATGTAAAAATATTTGGTCATGACGACATAGAATAGATCATAGTCATAGCGGTCATAGCCATTTATAGGCCATTTCTTTTGATGACGTACCTCGTCAGATTCCGTGCCTCTACTATATAATTAGACAATCCTTCATCAGTTCGTATAATAATAATTTCATACTCGGAAGTCTGTCGAGGTGGAAAACTTGGATTCGTCATTACACGACATTCCAAAAAATAATGACTACCCCATTTGATGCAAGGTAACCCACATTTTAGGTGACAAAATTACTAGACTACAATAGAGTTGCTAATTAACTTTTGCTACGTTATTATTGAATAATAAACTTTTAAATTACTAATGACTTATGAACCACAAACCACAATAAGTTTTTACTTTGTGTCGTAAATTAAACTTTCAGTTCGTACCTTCTTCCTTACATTGTCCTTTAATAATAACTTCTAAATTAAGGCTCCTTTCGGATGAGCGTGTAGTAGTAAGTAGTGTAGTTACTTATTAAATTCATAACTCGCCCATTTCGAATGCTTTATGTACAGGGCCGTGGCGTATAATTTTGCCGCCTGAGGCGAAAATATTGTGTCGCCGCGCTAAATTTGCAAATGTTTTAGAGGTATGCGACGCTGGCGAATTTTTTTTTGCTTCAAGGTCAAATGTTTTAAAATTGAAACTTGTATTTTCAATAAGTATATATATATATATATATATATATATATATATATATATATATATATATATATACAAAATAAATTAAAACCAAATATTGGATAAGAAACCATGCATGAATAGGCGAGGCGCCCACAACTAAAATCCTTAACATTAGAAAAGACAAAAGGACAAAAGCGAGTAGGTATTTCCTGCGTAGGTATCTAAGAATCAATGATCGGATTCGTGCTTTGACAATCAAACCTAAACAGCAAAATGTTCCCTATTCAAAATATAATATCATTAGTTACATGTTACATTGTTGTTCCCTGTGCTGTTTGTAAGCAATAAAATAATATAAGAATAATTTTTTTATGCCGCCTTAAGGAAAGTGCCGCCTGAGGCGGTCGCCTCACTAACTCACTCCTGGCCACGGCCCTGTTTATATACCAAATTTTGGTAATAGTACACTAGCTGTATGTATACGAGTATTGTCTTTTTCGATTTTCCGGATTTGTTTTGAATAATATTGAAAGTCTAGAAAACCATCCAAATTTGTAGATTTTACCAATAACAGTTTTGTCGATTGGAATATTGTTTCAAAAAAATTACACATTATCTGCTATAGTATCTCAGCAGCGGTACATTGCTATTTTTTAAAGAAATGTCCCTCATTTTAAATAAAAAATAATCAAATCTTGGATTTTAATTTTTTTCAAAAATTTTGAAAATTTAAAAACGTACCGCTGTTAAGCACAAAATTTTAGAGTATTTTTGTAAATAAAGTTCTCTAAAATATACGTACCTAACTCAATTAAGTTATTAGTAAACTACGAACGCCTCTCTTCAGCTGTTAATTGTATTCTCATCATTTTGACGTGTTTACTGTGTCTGAATTAAAATAAAAATCTGATGCCGCCATATCTAGACTTATAAACATAAATGTATAGGTACATAAAATCCGGTACCCATTTAAAATTATACAAATATAAATCTAAAATAATCAAACACAGAAATTAGTATCACCTGAACTGAATCAAAATTCACAATCCGATTTTTTGCATGATACCAATACCTCCCTTACATGTAAGCGGGAGTTAAAAATGTGTGCCACTTTGTTATTAAGAAGAAAAACATTGGAAACTCCTATTGTATTGACCTGAAACAATTATAAGACCAAAATCCATTTCTCATTTCTTTTCGTAATGCGGAATTTGCGACTTTGGCAGCAATTTGCCATTATAAATCAATGATAAAGCATTCCTACATTCAGTGCATCTAATAACCCTCTCTTTTGGTCTAGCCGTTGTAATCTATAGCAGCAATTGCATGAATTTGTGTCCGTATACGGTACACAAGTTGAAAGTGCATACTGCACTATGCAGTTATAGTGCATGGCTGCATCTTATGACAGCTGTAATTTTTACATTTCGTTGTGAATGCAATCTGCTGCAGAACCAGAATTATTACCCTGGAATGGAAGTCAAAAATATGAGCGGGTTTTATTAAAATTGTTTGTATCGTAGATTACAAAATTTATCCAAATTATTTTATAAAATAAATTAGAAAGCATAGGCCCCTGCACACTTTTTTCCATAGATTTTAATCTGAAAAATACGAGAAATTGAAACAATTATTGTAAATCAACAAGCACGTTAACAAATAAAAATATAAGATTGGTTATTGCTTTAACTACAAAAAAAAGGAAATGTTCAAAATGACCCCTGCAGGTCGAGTTTTTAGTTATTTTAATAAGGGTTTCAGATTTCACCAGCACTATTTGTATTTGTTGTGCTATACTTATCGACTTTAAGGACGTTGGTGACCATAATTAAAACTATTAAATTGTACAGTGCTTTTATGACACTTTTGAGATTCTAAAAAAATCATCTATCCAGTTTTTGAGTAATTGAATGTTGAAATTACGCTCTTTTTACATGGATTCTTATGGCAATTCACTAAATCTTTGTTTTGCATGCTTCAAACTATATGATAAAATATTGTTTAAATATAAACCTTTAAAAATAAGTTCGTGAAGATTGTGTGTACCTACTCTTTCTAAACCATTTGCAAGTTGTTTAAAAAAAATGTACGCATCCCAAGCATTTTCTGATTAGTGAATTAGTAATTATTTTAAAAATATATCAACGCAATTGAACGAATTGCAATATCAGCCAACGCGCGTTGAGCGAATTTTGTTTTACATTATCAAAATTATGTTTATATCTGTCCCCAATGCTGATATCTGGGTACACCAATTTATGGGTCACCAACTTAACCAAAACCTTAATACAAATACTACGACAATAATGACGAACAAAAATAAACGTTAAATGATGCTGCTTTTGCTAATTTAATATACAGAATGTATCATGTTGATAACAGATCAAAGATAAATTTTCAGATATTGGTAAAATTAAGGGCAAGTTTACGTAGAAGGTCCATTATTAATATTAGTGGATTTAAAACCTAAATAAAATTAGATTCATAAACCCATTATACAATATTAAATAAATTATTATCAATCCAGTGGTAGGTACGAGAGATATTCTTGTAAAAAGTTTTTTTTAATGTTTGAAAAATTATTTATAATCCGTAATCAGTATAGATAAGATATATAGGTACTGTATGTATAGGTCCTTAACGTAGATATGATATAGCCTGTATGAGCATATTGTACCTTACCTACTTACCTATATCAGGATGTCAGAGTATTATTTTGAGAAGTTGGAAAAATGTTTCATTTTATGTGTAAATAAATAGAAATTCTAAAATAACACACAAACATTAACCCTTGTGTCATAAGCAGAACGATATTTTCTAATTAAGGCACGTGGTCGTGGAATAGATATTTTTGTTATCGGATATAAATTTTTGCAAAATCAGTAAGTTTTAAAAGCATATAAATCCAAAAACCATCAACTGCTTGAATCCTCTAGCATGTTCCCATGCATCTTCGTAATCTAAAACATATTGTCTCCGATAGTGTAGATCCTGCTTTACAAGACAAACAGCTCTCCAGTTCGGTTTGCGAGGGGAATCCGGAGCTTCTCTGATGGTCCAGTGTAATTGATACATGTTGCCGCGAGCTAAAATCCCAAATTGTTATTTGTAGTGCAAATACAGCGTCGCGACGGTGGTGCGGCAGGACGCCTGATGCCGTCTAATGTATCGTGGAGTAGCGAGATACACTAGCTGCAGTAGCTGCAGCTGCACTGCAACTAAATGAGAACCGCTGAGTTATTGTATTGCTGGAGATGCTTACGGGGAAATTGAACGGTGAATTTAGTCGGTTAATTTGTTTATTTAACCAAACAAGAGTAACCGCATACAGTTGAAGTATTCATTTATTTAAGCAATTAAAAATATGATTGAAAGTTATTTAATTACAATCCTATGTAAAATAAGCCATAGAAACATCAGAATTGCAGTGAATATATATCGTTTTACAAGTTTACCTTTGTCATGACAACACCTTAAAATATATGAAAACTGCCATTTTTCAATTCGAGGTAGTATTTGTTTTATTTGGATAAACATGAATTTTATAAACTCAAAACTTGGTTTTCCAATAAAACGGTAATTTAGAGTGATCATTAATTTTTTTCAATACCTTCACCAAAAACACCACATTTCGCCCCTTTTATTAGGGACAAAAGTGAGTTATTTCTGACCGGTCAGAACTTTTCCCTCTTCCTCTCCTAGGGAGGCAACGTACTTTTTCTACCGCTTTATGCGGGAATCCACTTGATTTTTTTCTCCCGCTTTATGCGGGATTCCAAAATTGATTATTTAGATTATTTTTATTTATTTAATGGAATTATTATACATTTTTCCAATGTTATCATCATCCGATTCATCCCTTTCTTCAACTTCTAATTGCTTTTCGGTGCAGGAGGTATTGAAAAAATATCGTGTGCATCTCGGGACAAAAGTGTTCTCCCGATTCGTGAGGTGGCAGTCCTCGCTTCGCTCGTGTTGCCAACTCCGCACTCGTCGAAAAAACGCCACTTTCGTCCCTAGTTGCACAATGTACTATTTTAAATGAAATTAGTACAAAACTGAGCAATACCTATGTTTGTCTATAATATTTTTTGTGAATCTGTTACAACCTGCTATTATTGAAAAGATAAATATAAATTAAATTAAAGAAATGTAAGAAGAAACATTTCACCTCTTGTACATTTTAAGGTGATTTTAATAACAATAATTGAAAAACAAGTTTTACAGAAAAGAAAATCAGTACATTCAGTACAGTATGTCAAAAATTAGTACAAAATATCTTTTAAATTGTTTTTAGTACAAGGGTCTGAAACTTAGTACTGTTCTGACAAAATCAGTACGAATTGTCACTCTGTAGTAATTTGACTTAAGTGCCTAGGTAACAAAAAGGTACCTAACCAAATTTTTGTTAAAAATGAATATTTATTTTGTGTAATTACAGTTGAGAATAAAACATGAGGAATATTAACAAATATCGATTACGCCTTTTTTCCAATTTGTGGTTAGGTAGTCTCACATATTGAGATTTATTGCTGTGTGCGGTTACCAGTCGGCCATTCACGGATACTTATGTTGTTATCGTTATCGTTTATGCAACTAAATTAACAAATTAAGATATCGTCAACTTCTTAGTTTAATTTCTCAATTTTATAATTTCGTTGCTGCATAAATCCCCACCATTACAAATAGTAAATTGATGTTATATTTTTGTGTAACACATTGCAATTCGAATTTATGAAAATATTTAGTGTTATGATTGTGTAAAGATGTACTTCCGGTTTCTCGGATATATGGGTAAACCATAAAAGCTTGCGGCGGTATTTGATTTATTTTGTTAAAAGTTTCTTCGTTATATATTGTAGTAAAGTGTATAACTCGCTCTTTTATTTTTAGTTTGTAATATAAATTTAATGTTGAAATACTTTCGGAAACTCTCCGTTGTTGGAAAGTATTTCCGAAGAACGAGTATAAAATAAATAAAAAGCTTAAGACCTAAGGTAGCTAAATTCCCAGTTTTTTCTAATTAAACCTTTCTCGCTACTGGTATTAGCCGCCTTGAGTTCGATTCCCGACAGATTTTTATTATTTTTAACACACTCGGACCAGCACCACTGAAAACTAATCCCAACAATATGGCTCCCAAGTGAAAACTACAAGAACAAACGTACGAACGGATTTCTCAAAGTCCTCATCGGTTTTTCCGCACGAAACAAGCAAAAAATATCTCGATTTTATATTTTTAAGTTTACAATTTTAAATTTGCCGCGTACAATTACTCCTCTTTTATTTATTTTATTTCCTCGTTGCCAGATTTACGATTTAACGTTGAACAGAAGTCCAGGTTGAAATACAGCTTAATGGGCACATGCAACAATGTTTGTTTTGCTTTAATGTCGTCTATAAATTTCGTAAAAGTGAACTTTGCATTTTTATAGCGGCTTATAAATGTGTCATGTCCGCGGCATTATGCGATGCTAGCGCCATTGCTGAACGGAGAACTAACATTGTAACACGAATGACGAATGCTAGTAAAAATAAATTTTTATTTTATTAACTATTAGGCTACGGTAATTTGCTGTCTAGTTTATTGTTGATATCTTAAACTTTAAAAATGTAAACTGTCACCATAAATTTTAAGTAATTATCCTTAATAACTAATAAGTTAAAGATGGTTAATTGAATTTCTAATACAACTACCTACATAAGTACCACAAAAATTATACAGATTATGCAATTTTTTCGGAAAATTTATAATCAGAACTTGAATGCGATATAAAAAATTATATTTCTGTTTGAGACATCATGACATCAATTTGTAGACAAACGTATATATGTAATCTAAAACACTAAAAATTTGTGGACCTGTATGTTAATATGTAGCCGGTTACTTAGCTGCAGCCGTTAGGTGTTGTTTTTTCACAAAGTTTTAGTAAAATTTTGTAAATTTTAGACTAATGTGTGTTTGTACATACATTTATTTTTACAATTGTTGACTTGATCCATGTAATATTTTTAAATGTGTTTTACAATTAATTCTATGTATACAATTTTTGTTATGACTTTCACTCCCTGAAGATGACCCATGTGGGGTAGAAACCGGTTGGAGATGAAATAAAGCCTTCAAATCTTGTGACTGACTTCCAGTAATTGATTTTTCCTTCCTTAATATGTAGCATTTTAGTGTAAGTGAGAATAATAAGTTTTATATTACACTATATTTCGTGTTAACTAAGTTTAAATTAATTATTTGGGTAGTTCTGTATGTTTTTATTTATAAATACAACTTTTCTACGGAATCAATAAGTTTAAATTTTTCACTTACCTATTTGAGAATTTGAAACCCCAGTTGAGAAACAGGATTTCGAACTAAAAAAAATAATTATTAACAATTTGATATTTGTGGTATTCCTAATGAAAAGTTAAACAGAGGCTTGTTTTTGAGAGGCTTTTGAGCTATGTGGCTGTAAGCAAACTTTAGAAGGATGAAATTAATTTTATTTGAAATTGTAACTTTTATTAAAAAATAGAACACAATAAGTATATTGTTATTCTGAACTTTGTAATTGTTTCGTATTGAAGGTGTAATTTTTTGAAGAAGATTTTGATACCGAAGAGATTTACAATTAATAAAGAAAACTAGTAAAGTTTGAAGTGTCTCGCTCCGCTTGTAAAGTTTATATAAATAAAACGTGAGTCTGCGTTCTCAACGAACTTATACTTCATTTAAATTTCCATCGTTCGTTGTTAGCGGACAAACGAGAACGCTGCCACGTTCCTCGTCTCTGAAGAGAAAAGAAAGAAGTACGATGGCGACTCACAGAAGCGAGAGATGTTTAGATTTGTTTTAACTTAATATTAATAAAGAAAACAAGATCGAAATTGGATGCAAAAACTATTACATAGTACAGAATGAAATTCCGTGAAACTTCGTGCTTCGACGGCACCGTTTGCTTCAGACGGCAAAAAATGCAATTTAAAGTTTGATTAATGAATAGTGGAGCGGCGAGGCGCTCAGGCTCAATGCGAGCGACTAGCGGCCGACTACAACTGATTTACATGCTGCAGAAGAGATTACTACGCTTTTGACAATTATTACATTTCTTATTTCTTCTTTCTCAGCGCAACAAACACGATATTATGATGGACAAATTGCTTTTCTTGTTCTTTAAGTATTTGTGTTTTGATTACATTTCAAGCAATTACTGTTTGCTATTTCCTTAATTTGCAAAATTTAAATACCTGTTTTTCGCGTACCAAAAACAATTGTTTTATTTTTTCTATGATTGTGCTAAAAGTAAGCTTTTTATCTTAGAAAGTTCGGTTAGTTATTAAATCTGGAGCTACAAATTCCCATACCTATGTTATTCGATGTGACGGTTAGGTTATAATAGTAAGATGAAAATCTCTTACCGTAAATAATTTTTATAACTCAATGAATTCTAAAAATAATTTGAAATTCTGAAAATATGTTTGTATACGAGTATCAGTCCATAAAGGACGATAAATGTATTGAAAACCGTGCGAATTGAAATTAAATCTTGTTTAGTTTTTAAGATGCCAGGAGGTTTAAGGGTATTTATTACATGAAGTGCTGAACGTGGAAAGAATTTTTGAAAAATTCGCAAACTTAGGGGATAGGTACCTAAAAATAGCGTATATTTTATTGAAGCGACTTGAGGGCCCGTCTACTTCTTAAAATGCAGCACAAAACGTACTAACGTAACGAGAGTTTTGTGGCCTGTACAAGAATGGTAAAATTTTATTTCAACAAGGATTATATACTTAAAACATTAATTAACAGTTGTGCCTTTTTAAAATTTAAAAAAAATTGTACATGATTATAAAAATGCCGAAAATTTCATAAAAATGCCCAATTTATGCAAACAGGGTTATATCTCTTGATTTAAAAATGGCACATCTGTAGATCCATTCCCTATTAAATTTAAAACATTACCTTGAAGTCAATAATAAAGTAACAGTTTACTCGCAACGAAATAACTTTTACAGTATTTTTCAACTTCAAAATGGCATTACATATTGCATTGCTACGATGCGGTTGTAGGCAGTCCTAGTAGTGGGAAAAAGAGTAAAATCGAGAGTATTATACATTATTATAGACGTTGTGTAAAGAATTACCTGTGATATTGTAGTAGATATAAATAAAATATTTAAAAAAAACTATGTAGGTACCTTTGGTACTTTACTTTAAATAAGAATAAGTTGCTCTATTTGCGATTTTTTCAAAGATTCTTTCTGTTAAATTTTTTCTCAAAGTACAGACACATCCTGTATAAGCCATCAAATTAAAAAAAAAACAAATTGAACTGTTCTTTGTGGAATTAGATTAGATAGGTAGGTACCTACTTTAATTCGTGAATAATCATATTAAACTACAAATTTTTCATAATTGATTAACAAATAATGAAGACAACTAGGTATAATTAATCTAATTTTTAAGTGCATATTCTAAAAAGCAACGCATAGATGTGAATTATGTATTTCTTTTATAAAGATAACTTGAATTAAGTATTAAAAAGCAAACTACCTCTCACTATATTTTTCTTCGTACTTATTTTGTGCACGTATTGTGCTAAGTGGTTATTAAATAAACTTATTAAAAATGTAAATGTAGGTAGCTTGCAAGTAATTTGCGATTTGTGTCCGATAACACTAGAAGCAAGCGAGCAAATCAGCTGATGACTGTAATCAGAAAATGATGCTTCATTTCCTTCCATCGTAAAACATCATCAAATGCCATTTTACCTACTTGAAATACCTAAAAAATGTCTAATTTTATATTATTATGAACTATCATCTACAAGTACTAATCTAACAGTATTTCAAATTAATTATTTAAAAAACCGTGCAAGATTACAGAAATAAAACGAAAGAGTAGGAGGTAAAAATATCAGATTACACAGTTTTACATATTTCATTCTGCCAATTATGTACTACGCGAACTGGAACGGGTATTGTTATTTTTTGGGCAAAAATAAATTTTATTTCTTGTTGACTCATAAAAATATAAGGCCGTGACTTGCTGTGGCTGCATCAAAAATTTAAATTTGGAAATAAAACGATAAGCGCACCCACTCAGAACCTTTTACATTTCACCAAAATAAAAACATAATAAGTATAAATTCCCCGAAATTTGACCCCATAAATTTAACAGTAGCAGTTGCTTTCAAAATAAACATAAAACATAATTATTCAGCAGTAAGAATATATTTTTTTAAGGACAGTTTAAATAAGCACTAATCAGCATAAATGGAAATTCATTTTTACTCATTATACAACTTTAATTTAAATATCAGAAGTTTTGTAATAAATATATTAAAAATTATAATAAGTACAGTGATTATTTACATAATCTGTCAAAAAAGACCAATAAAAATGCAGAATATTGAATTTTACAGCCAATTAAAATGAGTAGACTTGATTATTATGTACTAGTAAGGCTGTGTGTCGACTATTATCAGTACTAGTATTTTTAGGTGACTATTTAACAAATGAACATTTTTATTATAATCTATAATTTATCCACTTTATAAAGTTGGTGTACAACAGAATCAGCATCAAACACAGCAGCACCAAACTTTTGAAAGCAATTAGCTACAAAGCTTAATCTATATTTTTCATTTTTATTGCACCATTTCTATCTCTGGGATTTTTTCAAAGGTCTAGAACATTTTTCACTTGAAATTCACTATTTTATTTGTAAAGAAACACCAACAAACACATAAAACACATTTAACGTTACTTCTAAATTTTATAAAAATATTTGTTTTCCGAAATCATGGATAACTGCATTTTTTGCCATTTTAATTTAAAACTGGATCTGATTCATTGAATAACCTCTTGAATACCATTCGTAGTCATAGTTAAGTACCTACATTATTTGTCTGATAGTTAAGTATATTATACACTCATGTACCTTGTGCTTGGATATGAATATTACGAGTGCGCAGCACATTCGTAATACTACCAGAAAAATAATCGACATAACTACGATACTACGACTATTTGTGGTATTATAAATGATAAATATTTTTGGAATTAAAAAAAAAGTCTTTTTGAATCGTAATCACAATCAGTGTATAAAATTACATTTCTCCTTAACGTATGCACCTACTCGAAGTTATGAAACACCCTGTATAATGACTTGAATTTGTTGGGCGTAACGAATTTTACTTCCTGCTTACCTTCCTACACTATTAAATCGAATTGAATGCTTTTCTAAAATTTAAAGCACTTACTCTGGTAGTAAATAATTTTTATATATCTTTGCCACTATTGTTAAAATTTTTAAAGAGAAACGGTGTCAAACGGTACAAAAGATACCGTTACAGCCATTGTGACAATGTGGATCCTCTTAAATCAAGTGTAATGTCAACCGAGAGAAATGTATAGGCATAAATTATTAACCACAACGGTGTATCTATAATCAATTTTGAACGGATATACATTAAAACGCGGTTTATGAATAGCGTACTAATCAACTGGGTTAGAGAGGGACTTTCTCCGTAATTTATATTATATTAGTCATTTGGCTTCTATTTAACTTTACCACCTAGTAATTTTTTATTCTATAGAGTAAACTTATAATTTTATAAAAAAATTTATTATATTTGGGTTCAGTTCTGTATTATTTTACTCGTATTTAATACAGGGTGTTATGTAAGTATACCACCAACGCTGAACTGCTAAGTCAGACGAGCCAAAGAAGCAGAGTAATTCACTGTTATTTAATTTCTGCTGTCTTTTGTTTAGGTGCAAGAGATCTTTTAATTTGTCCAATGAAATCGCTACATTTATTTAAATAAAAAATCAGTAATCAAGTAACATGTTTATTGTCAATTGTAATTATTGTATTACTTGTCAAATTTGATGTTTAGATCAGTGTTGCATCATAGTAGTGCAGTAGTAAAAAGTTAAAGAAAAACAGATTTATTAAAAAATTAACACGAAATTGTAACATGATTAAATCGATCACCGTTTTGATTCAGACAAGCTCTTTCACGACGCTCTAATGATCTACTAATTTGTTTGAAAATGTTAAAATTTTAACAAATTTACAGATTCTTGAGACGCCACTGCTCAAAAAAGTTAATTGACAATTGCACTGAATATTTTTTGACAGATGGTTTAACCAATCATATTGTGTAATGATGACATCAAATGGCGTAATGCAACCAATAGAATTGAAAATGTAAAATGATGTATCTGACAACATAATTATGTAGATTAGGTTTTATTTTGTTACGTTAGTTACAAAAAATAAATAAATTTGTCACATGAAACGTCAAAAATGTTTAGCAATATGAGTCGTTTTGGTAGAATTTTTAACAAAAAAAATATTCTTCCTAAATACCATTCGAGATAATAATTTTTTGAGAGAATTGTTGTCTATTCCACGCCAACTTATTGCAATTTCACTTCACAAAACATCACGGAAAATTCCCCTCAATTGAAATTGTCAGATGATGTTTTGTGTCGTGAAATTGTTAGAAATAAGTAGCCGTGGAAACGACGAAACTATATTCTCAAAAAATTATCATCTCTTATGGTATTACCCCTGAAAATAAACGTACCTATTCAAGGAACAACTTTACTTATTTCTCTTTTTTTAAATTAAAAATTCTTGTATTAACAATTATTTTTCTCAAGATATCAAGTGGAATCTCTCGGACTCACTTTTACACTTATTTCTAGTTCATTTTTTCCAAAATAAATAAAAGGCTGAGTAATATGTTGTGTTTTTATGTTTTTCGTTTTAGTACATCTCAAAATGTTTACTTTAAATGTTGCACGTGGGTTTGGAGATCTTCCTCGTGATAGTTTAACAAAGATTTGGAGCAGGTCAATTTATAACTTTGTGCGATAAGATTCATCAAATAAAACGCAAAAATTCGTCTTCGAACAAAGCAACCAAACACAATGTGAGCACCATACGTGTGACGTGTAACTGTATGTGTTCAAATCGGACGAATAAAATGAACATTTGGATGTTCATTGTTGGGTCAGACTTCAAATTAGCACATACATCATGAACTTCGACATTGACCATTAGTCAATAGCAAATAGCAAAAGGAAGAAGATTAATTTGTACAGTAAATTCTACAGTAGGTACCTTACCTATAACTATTTGCATTTGTTACATACAAATTAAACCTATAGAATCGATGCCTATTCAAGTCCTATTTCTTTGAATTGCTTTTAAATTATTTTGTAATTACAACTACTTTACAAAAGTACCTATTTCAATTTAAATACTCCAAATTCTAAAAAAGTTAAACACCAGCAATAGATTTCCATTTCAGTACTAGAAATTAGTATATATTAGTAATACCAGTACAATAAAAAATGTTGTAAGAAAAATATTGGTAAAAAAATTATTATCATATTATGTTTAATTAGATTCTGTCTGATAGAATTAATAAATGCCTATTAAAACAACTCAAATATGTTTATTTTGATATATAAAAAAAATATTTCTTTAATGGTGTGTTACTGAGGAAGATGAATAATTGATACATTTTAACGCGTTCATTGTCGTTTATTAATACCTTTCTAATTTGGAAAAAATCTAATTTTATTTCATGTTAAAGGTTAGTAACGTTTAACATTACGTGCTACGTAATAGTTATTTACATTATAAGTGCGGTAGGGTTAATTTTACAACGCGAGATTTTATATTAAAGTACGACGCGAAGCGGAGTGTTTTAATCGAACGTTGTACAAATAGGTACCTAACGCACACATTATATATTATGTTTTTGGCCGACATACCTATTTGTTTAAAACATCGTATTTTCGATGAGATTAAGTGAGATGCATTTGACATTTGCACTAAAATTTTCTTTTGTTAAGTTGCCTTGAAACAACTGCTCTGAGATGTCGTCAGTAAATGTCACATTTAAAATGAGTCTGTTTTATTTATTTCAGAATATATTGAACAATAAATTGTGTAAAGTAGCGTTTTTGTAGGCTCTCTTTTTTATTTTAAAGTTACCTTTTTATTTAATGTCATATTCTCATATTGAAGAAATAAGATTCGGTGCGTATTAACGAACAGTTATGACATGTGTAAAATTGCAACTACATAGATGTCAACGTTGTGTGATTGTTATGTTTAGTATAGTTCAGAAGGCTAAAAATATTATTTAGTTACAACTGTTAAAATCATTTGGTTTTATTAAATTTACCATTTTTTCAACTTAGCGTCAGCTAATATATTCTATATTACGTATGCTGAACGCATTCAAAAAAATCGTTGATTAATAAAATCATTCATTAATGGGGGTCATTAATGTATGATTTTTTATATTAATAATACCTACTCATTATAATGGAAAAATAATTTATGATAAATGAAAATTTCTTTATTATAAGTATTATGCTAACCTATTTATAAAAATAAAAATGATTGATTGATAATTATGTGTAAATTTTGAGGCGAATGTAAACATAAAATTTTACAAGCGAATATTATTCTCTCATCTCTCATCAAATTATTTAAATCAGACTAAAATTACAGCCTGGAAATTAGCTCTGTTTTTAACTTGTCAAAGTTTTTACTTTCTCAGGAGTCTATCCTCTTTCCCTTGATTTTCCTCTCGTGTTACAATATCCCGTGTACAACCTCCGCCGCCACCGCCGCCGCCCCCGGTACCATCGCCTCGTCGCCGGTGTTGCATTGTTACATGCACATAAATTGTCACAAATAAATGACAAGAGGCTGAGCGCCTTTGCATGGATCAGACATGGAACATACATCAGCATATATTATGCAAATGTCCCCAGAACAGCTGAATCTCGACGAGATGCAAGGCAGAGAGGAAAATTCTCTCTGGGAAACATTTTCACTAGGGCTAGACAGAAGAATCTTATATGAACGTATGAACCGGAAAATTATATATTCACGTTTTCGGCGAACTTAGAATTATTGTTTTTCTCACCTGCAAAAATTAAGCTCCAAATGCACAATATTTAAATCATTTTTATAGTATGTATTTTGTATTAATGACTTTATTTAATGAACCATTATTATTATTATCAAGTTTATTTTTAATTTATTGTTGTGTGTAATCCAAATACATTTTGTCAATTTTGTTCCATTTTTTAACAATTTTTTGAATAATGAATTAAACCTAAACTTACGATCTGTTTATTGATCAATAAATAAAATCGTGTAAATATGCATAAGGGAAATAAAAACCAAATTTTAAAATGGCTGAAGTATCACCGGTCTCGAAATGGAAATTTTTACTGAACGGAACGCTAGGTTTCTTGAAAATGTCTATTTTTTCTACTTTTAATAAATAGTTGACTTATACAGTATTTTAACAAATAATTAATAAGTAAAATAGTATATTCTTAAAAAAATTTAACCAGAAATGGTATTATTTTTCATTTAATGAGACGAAACGGCCAAACTGGTCGGTATGTTGGTAAATTTTACGAACAGAAACAGCGTTCTGGTCCATTACGATTTACGAGCCCTATCCTATTTGCTAGATTTTTTTATAAATTTAAAATTATTTATCTTTTTATCTTTATGCTCCTTTATTTTATTGTAATACTATAAATGAAAATTAAATACTGTAATATTTTTGTATGACATAAAAAGAAATAGTATATAATTTCTTTTTTGTTTGCAAAAAAGTTAGTTACGTGCATAAAATGATATTTGTGTGCATAGGACGAGATTTTTAATTTAACTACATTTTATGTGCATATTTTGCCATTTTTAAGTATATAAAAGTGTAATTATAATTTATTTTTACTGTCAAAATACGGTAATTTTACGAGGTAATTTTACGAGGTTATTGTTTTGGAAATTAGTAGTTTTTCGTTTTCCTACATGGTTTGATTTCAGATAACTAAATAACTCGAGAGTTACACTTCTCTGAGATAATTGGAGACATTAAAATAGGTAGATATTTATTGGAAAAGAAATTCTAATGATTTTTCGGATTTTTAAAGATTGTAAATATGGCATGTATTTCTCCACCTAGTTTATAACATAGGTATTCGTATCTATATCTTTTATTATGCCTTTTTCTCAATTTTTAAGTGGCAGCCTGACATACTGTGAGTCATCGACAAATATTTACGAGTACATTTTATATTGTAAGCGGGTACAGCCTTCAATTTACGAGTAGATACTCATGATAGTTAGAGGAAAGTACACTACCATGATTTTTTTGTCTAGTTAAATTACATCAGTTGTAAAAATACAACCTGTTACCTAAGAGAGTGTACAAATTGTATTGTGTACAAAAGATAAAATCCTGAATTTTTAAATATCGTCGTGTAGGATCGTCATCATCACCTGCCTTGTAGGTTGTTACGATAGATAAAACAAGTCCGTGCATTGCGCTTATAAACGGTTGAACAACCCGAGCCGTCAGACAGCCGCCCCCAGCCGCCTCCAATTCCTTTACGTCGTCGTCTGCTGTCCACCTCACTAGCTGCTCATCTCGTCTGCTTTGAGCGCATCAAACCCGTCAAGTATGAGGACGCGGCTTCGATACCCGATGCATTTTCACTAACAAAATCTTTGATCATTTTTCACGCCGAAATTGCAACGCAAATAAAATCCTGCACAGCAAGAAGGACATCCGTGTCATGTGCTAATCCTTTTGATTCCTCAGGCGCGAACGACCGGACAAATAAAACAAGAATGCAATCTTCAGCATGACTGAGTTGACTGGAGATTATTAAAATCTGCTAATATGATCACATATACCAAGCAACTGGAAATATCAAAGTCAACAGATTTATGCAATAAATTATACAAGACAAACTATGTAAATTATCTTGTCACATGCATTCACTTTGCATTTGTCAATCAATTCATTTGCACTTTGAAGGCATCTCAAAGGATTGAGTCGGATCGGAGCGGACTGGAACGCTGTTCTGTCTCGTAACATGAAGAGTATAATACCATTTCTAGTTCCAATTTGTTAATCTACTTCTACCATATGAGTAAAATTATTCATATAAAATTTTTTGTGATGATATGTCGCATGTCTAAAAAAATATACATTTTTAAGGAACCTAGCGTTCCGTTTTGTCAAAAAATCCATTAAATTTGAATAAAAATAAACGATTTTTTTCATTTTCTTTCTACTTGAAAGGGTAAAAATATAATAATTTCATAAATACTTCAATCTTTGATTTAGGTGTCTTACGTCCTATAAGAAATTCAATGTAGTAACTGCATTTTGATATATCTTTTACTATTCAAGTTTTTTCTACAATTTCTGGATCTAAACTTCCAGGTCACATATCTCGGGCACTGATTTAAAGTAAAAATAATTATCAGGTTCTCAAAAAATTAAATGTTTTCCATAATTATACTGATTTGGTTATGTTACCATTCTCGTTTAAATATTACCAGAATATTACAATGTATGAATATACAAATTTTTAGTCAAAAATTACAAATGATGCATTTCTTTTACAATGAAGGTTTTCTAAAACTCAATTTAAAAAAAAACTGTTACCTTTCATAAAAAATTACCTGCAGTCGGAATTTTTGTTGATATTCCACTCCTGTATAAAGTAAGCCATAAACAAAACACAATTTTATCGCATTGACAGCGGATAAAAATCCGATGTGGCCAACACATGACCTCTCGCCATATACTCTACTATTTTACTAAGTGTGTATGAAGGTACTTACTCACAAATATACCATTGTACAAGAAGGGAATTCGGGAATTGTAGTTTTTATAATATTATTAAAGTTTATTATGACCGAATTATGACTTTATAAATACTAAATGACATTTCATATTTTCCATTTCAATTTGCCAAAAAGTCAAAAATTCATATGACATTAACACTCAAATATTTTATTTTTTGTTTCCATAGGTAGGCAGATAAATCAAAATTGTAACAAATTTGTAGAATTTTTAACTTCTTGTAATTGGAAAATGATGCTAGATAGAAACAACGTTTTGAATACATATTGTAGACAGTAACATTTAGTATACAATGTTATTAAAAAAATTCCTATTAATTCATAAATTTTGAGGATATTCCAGAAAAACTCTTCAGATCTTCAAGAAACTACCACTTCCGGTTGCACGATCAACACCAAAATCTAATCAGATCTAATCTAGGGTGTCAGAATTTTATATACAAAATTTCAAATTTTTGTATTCAGTGGTATTTGAGTTATCGTACCTCCAACATCCACACAGACACACACACACACAGACACACACACACACAGACATCATCGCGAAATTATCAAAATCGTGTTCTAGGGACCTCAAAACATGCTTATCCATTGAAAACTCATTATCGAAATTTTAGCATGATTACAATACCTCTTTTACAGATATGAGTGGCGAGAGGTAAAAAGGAAGGTAACTTTTTGCAAGTGATAAAACATTATTTACCTTTTTCTTAGCAACCAAACAATAAACAAAACACTAAAATGTCATTTGCTTCATATTTCTAATATTTGTCAGTGAAATGATTAGATTTTGGGATTATTTGTATGAAGAAGAACCAAAGGAGTCGTTAAATTATCTCGTTTTACATTTTATTTCCTCTGAATAAATTTCTGTTTGACATCTCAACCTTGTTACCTGACAGCAATTTGACTCGAAAAATTGTTTTAAAATTAAATCACTCCACCTACGGTGACGTGATTTT
This sequence comes from Agonum fuliginosum, assembly GCA_947534325.1. NCBI lineage: Eukaryota > Metazoa > Arthropoda > Insecta > Coleoptera > Carabidae > Agonum > Agonum fuliginosum. Next base: position 8,442,620 of record OX384031.1, read on the forward strand.
ATTAAACAATTTTTCTTTTCAAATTGCTAGGCAACAAGGTTTTACTACAAACCGTAATTTATCAGGCGAAATAAAAAGCTCTTCTGTAATTACAGTTGATAAAAATCATGGCCGAACGATAAACTTTCATTAAATTAAGCTTCCTACATTTAAAAAATGTAAACTCGTTTCTCGAATCCGAGGATTCAAATAAAAAATATCCTGTCTGTAGGTTGGGAAGCTCTGGTTATTGTATGGGGAACAATATCAACTCTACTCTCCCTGTTTGCCTGTCCTGAATTTTACGATCACAGAGCCAAGCTGCTTCGTTGTCATATGTGAAACGTATTTAAACTATTTGATGCGATCGTTCGTTTAAACTTTACGATTTGTGTGCACAGGCCACTATATCAGAACCTCCCTGGCGTCGCACCCTTGTCTAGATCTAGAGTTATAACGTCACCCAAACTACTCGCTGGCTCGCCGTGTCGCCGGCTAAATTATCTTCCACAGCCACACTTGCCCGTAATGACTATTGACGTAAATATATTTAACAGTTATGGCGAATCTGGTATGGTACCAGACACTGCCGAGACTACAGATACTATAGAACACTGTGGAACTGGTTCCTTTATGCGCTTTTTATTTGCCGGTATTATTGTATGACTTGTGGTTTATAAATAAAATAAATTTATGCTAATTTTGTTTTTGTTTACAGAAGCACTGTTCTCGAATTTGTAAACATATTCTTGTCTGCAGTTGGTTTTGTTTATAAGTGAACATTGGCACATGACTGTAGAATATAGAATGCAGTTTAATCTTGAGAACTTTCTAAAAAGGTAAATTTCAATTACAGTAGGCGCTCGGTTATATGAACTAATAAAAACCAGGGCAATTCATAAAATCGAATTGTTCATTTAATCAAAAATGTATTTTAAATACACCATTTCATATTATTCGGATCATATTCATGTTTATAAATACATTAAAATAATTAGGTATTTGTTTTTGCACTATCTTAGCACTCAAGCATTTTAGTAATGCCATATCGGCCATATCTCTTCATTTTCGCAATACAAGTAAATACTCAAAATCAAAAATATTACTTTTGCATAGCCTTAAAAATAGAAAAAGGGGCTGTGAAGCTAATAAATGATTTAAAACATCGTATTTAGGGCAAGTTCCAGTTTATCTACCAAGGTACCAAGTAGATCTGTCTTTGTACCTAGCACTAGCACAATATCGAAATTTACCGCGTTCATCTGTGTTAAATTTTGACTGTTCACAATAGTGAATGGTTTATAATTATAATGTACTAGTATTTACATAACCAAGCGGCCAATGTATTTAAAAAGGTGAAATTTCAACTTTACTCTTGAAATTTCAACTTTTATCATAAAAATTTTAAAGGAAAAAATATTACCTTTGAAGTTGAAATTTCTACTTTTAAGAAAATAAAATAAATTTCTACTTTACTCTTGAATTTTAAAAAAAAGTGAAATATCAAACTTTACCTCGAAATTTGACTTTTAATAAGTTGAAATTTAAAAGTTAAAATTTCACCATTTGAAAAGTTAAAATTTCAAGATTTAAATAATTTTTAAGAACCCTAGAACAGCTCCAGTATCAGTTTCTAGTTAACGCTCGGGATTAGGGATTATTTAAAAAATTAACTTTAAATTATTCTTCATGATTTCATGAAATTCCAAAGTCACTTACTTGTCTTATGAATTTCACTTCAAATATTATGTAATACCACTGGATCCTGGTGGTTGGATTGCACTTTAATAAAATCCATTCTAATTGGGAATTAATCTTGTTGAGTGGTTGAGTTGTTACCATCAAAATATGCTTTGATAACATGGTACATATATAAATTTTTCACTGTTTTGTCTGTTAATTAAATAATAACTGTTTTAAAATGTCTCGGTTGTATTTTCAATAAATAATTTTGTTATATTATTTCAAGTTAATTGCTTGCCCTCAATCGGGTTAAGTAAGCAATGTGCTTTTGAATTAAAATTTCAATCATCAATGTTTTCGATTCGATATAGTCCGGGAGCTGGCGTCAAATTTGACCGGACCATTTCAACAAAGCTGATTTTTGTAATATAATTAGTTCTATAATAATTAATGAAGAATTGCAGTGTTAGCTGGTCCGAAAGCGGGGCTTAAGATTTTAAGAAGTTGCGGAACTTGCAAAAAATAAAACATTTTCAAGTGATACCAACAAAGCTAAAATTTTGTATAATGATAATTTATCAATTATATTTAACAAAAAAATATGTTAGCTGGACCGAGCGGGTGGCTAAACTTGTTAGCTGTCCAGGTGAACATGTCTGACGTTTGCAATTTGAAAACTGTCAGTAAAATTATTAGTAGGCGATGCCACGGTGATGCATTTATTTAGAATATCTAAATGACATATATGCAATATATTTACCAACGAATATAGCGGGTTGCATATAAATGCATCACCGTGTCATCGCCTACTAATAATTTTTACTGACAGTTTTCAAATTGCAAACGTCAGACATGTTTACCTGGACAGCTAACAAATTTAGCCACCCGCTCGGTTCAGCTAACATATTTTTTTGTTAAATATAATACTCCCGGACTAATATTTATACTTAGCTAATATAGTACAGAAAATTGTTTATAAATTTTTCACTGTCTATACAGGTTTGGCTATTGTATTTCCCCGTAATATTATCGCTAGAATTGTCTCCGTGTCTAGGTTTCGTTTCTTTTATCAATAAAAGCAAAAGAAAAATCGCGCTTGAGGCAAGTTGGGATCAAGTGAGCTTAGCTCCCGATCGCGGAATACCGTTAGCTCTCTATATTTTAGTCCTATCACAGTACAGAGCAGAAATCCAGCAAAAAGAGTCGGGATTTCACCAAATAAAATAAGAATTCTCTTCTATCTATTTCACGCAACAGAAAATTGCTCGGAAGAGACTGAGTAATTAAGTTTCTATGGTGAATGATGGTGTGTGATGTTTGTATGGTGAAGTGCACATCTATATCTGATAGGGTCGTTATTTCGATCGCCGGCTATCAGGCACGGCGTCCAACATGAAATGGCCGCCATCAGGACATGCTAAACAGGGCTGGTCTATCAAATTGCCAACATTACCATTTTCGACTTCGTGCAAACAAATTCGATTGATATATTCCAGGGGTTCTCAGTCACAGGGAAAGGACATGTTTTTGAAACAATTTGTTGCAGCGTTATCAAAAAAGTTAAAATGAATCCAAAAGTTTGATAGTTTTTTTTTAAACATAACCTAATCAAATATTCCATTACTTACTTACTTGTTTTGATAATCTAGAAAGATAAATTTTTAATTTGAGTTAGAAAATAGTTAACTAAATTCAATATTTTAAATTTAATTATATTAAGGATCCCGTCTCCGTAACAAAATATTCCGTGTATAAAGGTGTAGCAGTTTCTGCTTTATTCATTGCATATAAAAAATTAGTTAGAATTCTGACAAAATCTTTGGAAATAATATAAAAAATTAATGAAAAAGTGTGTTTTAAGCAATTTTTCACCTGCTTTATCTTATGATAAAGAAGTTTATTAGAAAATTTAACTCGGCATAACCTAGTTCCATTCTTCGTCTCTAAATAAATTTATGAAATTTTACTTTATCAGTAAAACTTCGTGAGCATTTAAAAAATTGATAGATTGTTTTTACGTATTTTACGTTACCGCATAGAAGCTACCATAAATTTACAAAAAAAATAAATAAATGAATAATAATCTGAACACTAGTACCTACCTATGTTATATTGTAGGTATATATTTGTAATAAATTTATTACTGCGTATGATCTGCTGTCATAAAGAATCAAAACTTTTTTGAAATATCTGTTCAAAAATAAACACGACTTGAGACAAAATCACAAGTCACAGACATGAGACAAGAGACATGCAATCCTCTGACACCCGAGACCATTTGCATTCTCTCATATCCTGTGCCCTGTGTCTCTGACGTGAACTGCAGCTGGACAGGGACGTAATACACCAAATTTCACATACATCAAATATTATTTACATTCATAAATTATTCACAGCAATAGCAAGCATTAAATACAAAGTTATTCTAACAGAAATATAAATTATAGTATATTAAGTATCAAGAACAGTAAGGACAGTTTACCGATAGAAGACAATGTCGCTTTGCTCAGTCTCCAATTTTGTCTGACATCGGTAATTCCTTAACATTCGTGATGCTTATATCATTTTTTGCACTATTGGTCTTTTTTATTCACACGCAAATATTAATTTCTTCGTAATTAATATTAAATTTACGTTCTAGAACGGTAAGTGAATTACTTACCGTTCTGTTAATTTACATCACTGACCGATAAGTAAATTACTTACCGTTTTGTTTAAGCTAACCGGTAAGATCAATAATACTGTATTGGAAACAGGCATGGTAAGTTGATAAAAATTACCAATTGTGCAAAAAAGTGTTTAGCTATATTGAACATCCTATTCATAGGAACAGTAAAAAATCGATTAGTTTGTTCTAATTTATTAATACAAGTACATATATTACTGAAACTATAGAAATAATGAAGAATTATTGTAGCCATACACGTTTTTTCTTTTAAAGAATTTATTTCTTTGTATTGCTTACAAGGCTTGCAACAAACTAATTGATAGAAAAATGAAATAATGTATGACGTCACGCATTTTTTATTATATAAGTATATATCTTATCAAACTCGTAAAATCAAAGAAACTTAAATATATTTTTGCCTCAAATCTAAATTCCTGAGTAACCTTTTTTCCTCTTTTCTCTCATCCTTTGGTCAGATAAAACTAAAACTGGAAAGTATTAGTTTTAATTTCCCCGGAGTCGGTTCTGTGACATCGTGACGTTCTGTGACGCTTGGACGCCAGGATACTTGGTCTTCCATCCTGAGTACGGCGTCCATTGGCGTCGACATAAGCAAATTTTATATGGGGAAGAATTTTAAAATCGATTTTATGTGGAATAGTTCATAAATAAATCAAAAATATAAAAATGTAACTAAGTGTAGTAATCCGTAATCCATCCATTTACGAACGGAAATATTTAAATACCTAGTATATTAAGTATCAAGAACGGTAAGGACGGTTTACCCATGGAAGCCAATGTTTGGAGAGGATACTAAGCGAAGCGAAGGCTTCAATTTTGCCTGACATCTGTAATTCAATTCAACGTTCATTTTTTGCACGATTGGTCTTTTTTATCCATACGCAAATATTAACTTCTTCATAATTAATATTAAATTTATTTACCGTTCTGTTTAATTTACTTACCGTTTTGTTTAGCCTAGCAACCGTCTTTGAAACAGGCATGGTAAGTTGATAAAAAAGACCAATCGTGCAAAAAATAATTTAATAACACTATAACGTACAAATTAGGGTATAAATTAATATATTGTATTAACTTTTGAATTATTCTTAAGTGTAGCATTGAAATTGTTTCTCGATGTTTGTTTTTCATTGAATACATTTTTCTAAAAAATGTATTAAATTTTTTGTCTTCAAATTGGTTGTAAAATTTAACTGAATAATAAATAAAATAGTAGAACTGTGAATATTCGTAAAATTTCGAACACCTAGTTTATCCGGATTAAATGGTACCTATCTATATGGTATACATAATTTTGGCTAAAGCTAGCGTATGCGGTTAAATCTTAATAATAACTGACGCAAATTAAAATTTTAGCAAATTATTTACTGCACAATCACAAATAAAATAATATCTCAGGAGGAAAAGAGATTGAAAGAGAAAATAGGTATTTATTAATAATAATTGCCACAATTGACGGTTATTCGAATAAAACATTTATATGATTTTCAGTTTATCAGATCAGAAAATTTAAAAACTGAACAATCCATTTTCGCGGTCTTTCGATAATTCTGTGTTCTCAGATATTCGGATTTCTTGAATTCCGCTTTTGTCGGATAAAAAGTCAGGATATCCAGAAATTTGGTTTATCCGGAATAAAAACGCGGATATTTTCAAAATAAAAATCCGAACATTCGGATAAAATATCTGGCTTTATGAAAATGAGAACAAAAACGAGAAACAAAAATCCCTTTCATTGCCTTTCTCGTTGTTAGCTTTTCGTTCTCGTCACCGTTTTCAGCCTCGACGCCCATGACACAACCCAGCGTCTAGTGCAATAGTAGCGTCGGTAGCGTCGCCGGCGTCGCTTTCGCCGTGACGTGTGAAAGTTTTTCCAGCTTCACACTTTACTGGTGGGTGGTAGGCGGCTGTGTTCAGGGGTAGAACTGCAGCTTAATTCCGAGCGCTTTGCTGTAATTTCCTGTGTCTGCACCGGGTAGCAGGAAAGCATATAGAGTAGGTGACGTCATCAGACGTGGTCGTCAAACTTATAGTGGTATCATGAATCAGAGATAAGTTGCTCTTAGGGACTAGGCAATTATTTATTACTATTTTACTATTTACACATATATGATTTGAAATTAGAAATTTCTTTAGTATTTAATTTGGTTTAATGTATGAAAAGTAAAAATAACTGTTGTGGTCAAAACCTCCCAGCAATCTTAAATAGTAATTTTTTATTTATAATTATGGTCAATTGGGTTTAAAGGGATTAAGAGTCTATAGTTTCTAGCCAACATCAAAACCCAATAAAGTTTAGTTTAAATTTTTTTATTATATTTTAACAAGTTATTCAACTTTAAACCCAACTGACTATAATTATGAATCCGAAAGTAGGGCGAATAGCCAAGCGTAGGTACGTGACGGATTGTGTTGTGTATTTGTCACTACTTAAGATGTTCGTCTACCCTAAAATTTGACAGCGTTACAGAGAGGTGTACGCCTCCCACGTTTACTTTAATTATAATTGAAATATATGATGCTTTTACATATGAGTGTAATAACAAAGGATGTCTTTGCTTCTATATTTTTTATTCTTTAGCCTAGGAATTTAAAGTAAAAAAATTAAACTGACGTTTTTTGTCATTATTTGATAATATTTTCCTCGGTCACTATAAATGGCAAGAAAAATTTAAAAAACAAGAAGCATGCAGCTAAGCTTCCTTTTTCGAATAATTTTTGTTTTACTTAATTTCTTTAAAAAATACAAAAGTTATTATGGGAATCTGGAGCCATGTTTATAGTAATTTTCAACTTCAAAATGACATTGCATAGCTAGGATGCGGGAAAGTACGAGTTTCGGACTGGTTTCAGGTAGCCGTAGTAGTGGGTAAGAGAGTGAAATAGAAAAAAAGTACCTAATATAGAGAGTATTCTAGGAATTCGAAAAAATGGTAGACGAGCCTCTTAAGTTTTAATCCTATCAGGTATCAAGTATAGGTGTACATATTTCAGTTTATCTATACAAAAATATCCCAACTGTAACCATGAGAACCAGTAAATTGACAGTTGGTGACACAATAAAATATATATACTCATATCGATGACTCACAGTATGGGAAGCTTCCACTTCCCACACACCCCAAGTTGGGTAAAAGAAATTTCTAAAATGCAAAAGTATCATTATTTCGCAATCTAGAATCAAAAATAACTAGTTAGGTCGGTACAATGCATCTTTTTTCATAGTCATTCGTCCAAAATTAAAAAAACATATTTTCAAAATTGTGTCAAAATGTGTCCAAGTAGCGGCATTTTACGGTACTTTTCTGCCTACTTTTAAATAAAATTATTAATATTTCGAAATGACATTGCTGTTTTCCACGAAAACATAAACTAGCTGCTCTCGCCTTTAGTAAATCCCATTTACGTGAAACAATTTCGCGGAATAACACAATTAAACAAGGATCCGACGATGCGACTCAGAGTGCACGGACTACATGAAATATTCATTACAAGTTTTCGGTTTTAATTTTCTACAGACAATGCTTCACATCCACGGAATATTGAATTATATGTCAATGGCTAATGCATGCGTGATGAATCTGACTTTAATTAAATTACAAGCGCGGAACGCTTGTCCGTCCGCGAAATTCTAAAAAATTCAAATCACATCTCCCTGGCGACCGCTTTACCAGCGGCCAGGGACGGAGAATAAGCAGGGAAAATGGGGCGAAGAGGTTTATTATTTATAATACAGGGGGATGCAATTAGAAGTTGAGCAGTAGAGACCAAGAGACATGGGTTTTAATCAATTTTAAAACATCTGTTTACGGAGGAATAAAAATGTATTACTCACAGAAATGTTTATGAAGACAACGGAACACAACAAAAATATTTGCATTTTAGATATGTGTTCGCGTGATTATAAAGTTGCAAAATGCTAAAATGCTTTCTAAAAGTTTCTAAATTAATAATGTCTTTTTAATTTGATGTGATAAGATAATACCATGCTTAAAATATAATTTCTCACTTTATTTTCGTATGGATTGTATTTTTTTGTAATATAGACCTAGATTCACTCTAAGAAACTATCTAGCACATTTTCACATTGTCTTGTCACACTTCTTCATAGCAAAATTCTGTTGCAAAATCAGGACTTTTATTATTTAGAAACGAATTATTCAGCAATATTTTAGAGGGTGAGCCTCTCTGAATTATCATGCACTCACAAATAAATTTCTTCCACTAGCAGGGTTGCTGGTGTGTCAGCAAGTTTACATAATGTTTGTGTTTAGTGTTTAAATTTACTGCTTTTTAGTGTTTTTAACATTTATTGTTAATTTTATTTATAGGCAGGTTGAACAGTATAAATACTTGAACTATTGAAAAAACTTAAGTACTTTTACATTATTTCAGTAGTACCTATTATTGAAAAACTTAAGCATTTAAATTCAATATTATTTACGATTATGAAATAAAAATAAGTCTTAAGTACCTACAAGTATTAAGAACCTATTACTAGTTGTTATTAATAATTGATATTTAAGTACCTAAATACTTCAGTAATGTCCAGCTCTGCGAAGAAATATATTATTACAATAAAATTTTCCGAAAAAAACATATCACTGTAAATATTTAGTGTCTTCTTCTTTCCCAATTTCAGTTTAATATTTTGATCTCGTTTCGATAAAAAATTAATAACAAAACTTCGTGTGAACTTTTTCAATTGATAAAGCAAAGTTTAGGTTATAATAAACATGAGAAAGTTTGCGAAGAATACAAAAAGGGTCTCTAATCTTTGATCCGCCTTCAGATCTCGTACGTTCGAAGCTAATCAAAGTGACGGCGAGCTATCATCAGCATAGATTAATTAAAGGTCTTCGTAAAAGTGCCAAGAAAAAAGTTCGCACGTCAGCGACTAAAGATGGAAAAGAAAAAGAATCAACGACAGGGAAAATTTAATAGTTGATTATTCAACGCGCGTTAATGATAGATAGTACACGTAAGGTTTAAAGCAGGGAGTCGAACCTTATTGTTTTAAGGTTCGGGTTCAGTTTCAGCTTCACCAAAAATAAAGGTTAATGGATACCGCTCCGAATTTCAGAACAATTCAGGTGCCACATTCACATTACATTTGTTTGATTCCCTGTCAAAACATTTCAGTTTCTCAGTGTTAACAATATAACTACATGAAAATTGGAATTGAAAGTAAAATAAAATTCTGGTAGCACCATATTTTAATTTTTAAGTTTCTGAATGTGAATCATAATGGAAAACATATATATAAAAAATGAAAACCCATATGTATTTCGGGTAACCGGTTAAAAAATTATGGTTCGAAATCGGGTTCAACTCTTTGAAAATTTAAAATAAAGGTTCGGGTTCGGTTTCAGGTTTTTCAATTTTTTCGGTTAATTTAGGTTTTCGGGTTCGGGTTCAGCTCCGGTTCGATCCCTGGTATAAAGTTTACTAATCCAAGTAAGCATAATTTATCCGTATTTTTATATCATACTATAGAATATTATAAATGCAAATACTACACCGTCATATCATAATATAAAGAATCAAAGTAACATTTTGAAAAGGTAGTTTATTTGTTCCATAACGATTTTTTTTGTGGAACAATAATAATTACAATCGTTAAAAATTTGATTATATTGTACGAGAAATTTCTATTCCCTCCAGAATTTTACGATTTTTCGATTACAAATTTTTTTAATGTGTACCCCGGCACTAAAGGTCCTGTTTTCATCATACTTTCGTGCGGTTGTTTTGTTATTTACCTCAGCTTTGCTTCGTTAACTAAACGCTATTAGAAAATTCAACTTCATTTCAATATCTTTTATTTAATGACTTACAAATGAATTACAGTTTATATGAAATACTCCGTATGTTAATTAGTTAATAACTAAATATTTGTACCAGTAGCGAAACTAGGGGTGGGGGGGGGTTAGCAGGGTACGCTCACCACCCTGTCAAGATTTTTAAGATTTAGGCGCCTTTTTAAAAAATGTTAATAACTCAATAAAAAAAATTGTTTTTCATGATATGAATTTAAAAAAAATTATAATGTACAATACTTGTTCTCGCCGTATACTAACATCTACATAAACACTATATGAAGTTTAGTAATAACAATAACAAGTTTATTTATATTATTATTCTTAATCAAGATTTTTATACACTGCGCAAAACAATTAATGGGACACCTAAAATTTTCTAAAAAAGTATCTTTTTCAAATGCCTACATCTTGGGCGAAATTTGGCCGTTTTGAACCCCCGTTACGTCAAAATGTTTGTACAACTGTCTATTTTATGATGCCATATATCACATACCATTTCGTACTTTATACGATAGATGGTGCGCCATTGAACACAATAAAATAATTACCAAAAAAATGTTTTCTTTATCATTTTGCACGGAGTGCAGAGAATTTTTGCCAGAAAATTGAAATGAAAAAAAAGTTAGGAAATTTTGTCGGCTTCAATTGCTTTTTTTAGATTTTCCAACGATTTTTTTGATTCAAGTTACGCTCAGTTGAATGGAAACAGAGCACAAAAAAAATTCGCTGTCACGAGCTTGCTGTGAAAATCAAACCACTCATGCCCGGTTTTTCGCTAAAATCGGAGGTGACCCTGGACAGAGAATTTCAAGCCTCTGCCAAAGGAGTTGTGCCACAAATGAGGGTCCAGATCAATCCATCTCCATCTCCAGCGATAAAATCGGCAGAGTAACCTGCATGGACGATTTCGAACCTCTATCCCGTGTCAATAGGACACACAGCAAGCTCGTGACAGCGAATCGAAATTTTTGTGCTCTGTTTCCATTCAAGTGAGCGTAACTCGAATCCAAAAAATCGTTGGAAAAATCATCAAAATTCATTTCAATTTTCTGGCAAAAATTCTCTGCACTCCGTGCAAAATGATAAAGAAAACATTTTTTTGGTAATTTTTTTATTGTGTTCAATGGCGCACCATCTATCGTATAAAGTACGAAATGGTATGTGATATATGGCATCATAAAATAGACAGTTGTACAAACATTTTGACTTCACGGGGGTTCAAAACGGCCAAATTTCGCCCAAGATATAGGCATTTGAAAAAGAGACTTTTTTAGAAAATTTTAGGTATCCCTTTAATTGTTTTGCGGAATGTAGATTGCAATGAATAAATTTTTAATTTATGATGGCGCCTTTTTACTCGCATATACCCGCCTGTGGAATTTCCTAGTTACGCCACTGATTTGTACGAATTTTAATGAACTTTGCTATTAGCCAGAACAATTTTGATACTTGGTCGTCAAATTTATTAACTTCAGTAACATTAAAGTTTATCAACATGACATTTGCACTTATTATTTACCAGTTAGATAACAACCATCAATTTCCTTTATTTTGTAAACATAACGTTCTTTGCGGTATAGATAAAATCTCGCGGATTGTTGTATGAATATGACAAATCGGGCGGGGATTTCCACTCTCAAGGTTAGCTAACTTGATTCGCAAGAATTGTGACATTAATTCAGTCTTTGTGTATCATCTAAAGAGTACAGTTATGTCTTTGTCGCATTTGTTAGTGTGTGCGTTCTTAATAAAGTTGTGTGCAAGTGTGTACGTCTACACTGAAAATGGAAAAACAAACACGTATAAAAGATACCCACTTCCGGTTATTAATGGTTTCACTATGAACACGGAAAGGGACATCGATGTTTTGGAAATAAGAAATTTTGAAGAAAATGAAGAACATAAAATCGAACTAATAACCAATTTTCCGAATTTAAAGTATATCAATATTAGTTACGTAAATATTACAAAAATACCGAAATTTTTAAACCTACCAAATGCTGAATGGTTTGTTTTTAATGCGAATAAACTAACAAAACTTCCATCAAATGCTATTTCTACTTTACCTTTAATCGAAGTAGGTTTTTCTGGAAACCTTATATCAGAAATTGAAGACAACTCTATTGGAAATAAAGTTAGAGACATCAATTTTGATTGCAACCAATTAACAGAGCTATCTCCAAAATGGTTCAAAAATCCTGGACTTCTAAAATACTTAGGATTGCGACATAACCAAATATTGTCCATCGACGAAAACTTGACACATCCTTTTACTAGCCTAAAGTTTCTTGATCTAAGTTACAACAAAATAGTTTCGATAGGAAATGGAGCATTTTCCAGCCTATCAACAATGACCATACTTAATCTCCAAGCCAATCATCTGTCAGTTCTTCAACCAGAGATTTTCGGGTCTTCAATTAACATCACTGAGGCCTTCAACATTGGCAGAAACCATTTAAGTTACCTGTCGAAGAATTTGCTAAAAAAATTAACTCTGAAGAAGTTGGTGATTCTCGGCAACCCATGGCAGTGCCCATGTTTGAGGGAAATTGAAATGTGGATGGATTCGAATGTGAACGATAAGACTTATGGTACTCATTTGTTGCACTGGAAAGAGACGAATCCTGTTTGTGTTGTTGCGTCATCGTTTTCCAATCAATGTGTAGAACTGGTTGATGATGAACTGAGCAAGATGTATGTGGATAATTTACATATTGTTGAGGAAGATGTTTGCAAAATTATTTAAAACTATTATAACTTAAGATAATGTATAAGTTCTGTATGAATACATGTTTTTTAAATGCAATACTGTTTTTGTTTATTTTATATATTACTCTTATTTTGGAAGTTAGATTCAGTAAACAACCTTATCAGAACACATGCTATTTATAAATTACATTTTACCATTTTTAATTTTCTTGCTTGTATGTACCTATCGTATTTTGAGAATGAAGAGAAAAACTAATTAGTATGTAAATTTATGGGTATATTTGACATTATTTTTATTTTGATGCAAATTAGATATAAATACATTTTTTATATAAAATGATTTACTCCAAAACGTGTTTATTTTGTTTTTGTTACATTTATATTGGGTATGATACAAGTAGGACAAAGTATTACGATTTGTCTATTAAATATGACCTTAACGACTTTTATTAAATAAGAGTAGGTATGGCATTTAGAAACAAAAAATCTGATGTGGCCACCACAAGACCGCCCGCCATACCCTACACTTTTAACTACTAATATAAATATAGTTGTACTCACTAGAATATTTTAGTCATTTTATGTAAACTGCACAAAAAGATATAAATGATGTCACTTTTGTTACCGTCACTGTCGTCGCTGTCGTGTCATAATTAATTAAATTCTACCTGGAGTAACAAATGGACAAGAAGATATTGAAATTTCAAACTGTAAATTATAAATAATACTTTAATTCCTAAAATACCATATACAGAAAAATATATGAAATTTACTAATTGCAGATAATATAATAATTTTACATTAGAAATAAAAAATATTTTCATAAACTTATTATGATTCGAAATAATTAATAATTAATTGCATCCAAAATCTACTGGATTCTTAAGATTCATATTAAAACCTTAAATATAAAATTTGGTTGTTCAATGTTTGATATTTTTTCAGTTATCGTCAAAAATTGTAACATACGGACACACACACGCACGCGCGCACAGACATTATTTAGAAAAATTTATATTCGTATTCTAGGGACCCTAAAACGTGCTTATTCACTAAAAACTCACACTCGAAAATTTTGACCCGTCACAATAACTCCCCTTATAAAATAAGGCGGGAGGTAAAAAATATGAAGTAACAGCGAGTCACATACAAGTTTTATAAAATAAAATACTTATGTAACATTTCAGAAATAACTGAAATATAATAATAACTTTCCTTTCGCATAAATGTAAATATTCTTATATTCCTGACATTAGCGGTGTAGTGGAATTTCGTAGTAGTGTTGTGGATTCACATGGTTCGTACGACACACCGATATCGTAAATATTTACTTTAAATTCTGTAAATCCCCTTTAGCGGCCGCGGCAGCAGCTACAACACCGCTGAAACGATGTAACGTGTGAGGGAACAGATCCGGACTCGGATATATTTTCACGAAAACATTTTATTTACCTATAACATTTTTTTTTGTAAAGTACAGTTTTGCTCACATATTTTTATTGACATATACCGACATACTATTATTTAAAAAATTTAATGTTTTTGATCTTTAAATTTTAAATTTAAAAAATTGATAATCGGCATAATCGTTTCGCCGCAATATGTGAATTATTCGCGAATTTGCACCGAATTATATTTTTTATAGTTTCACACGTCATCGAACTTCTGAATTTTGGATTTAGATTTAGATATGAATATTTTTATCAATGAACACAATAAAAGTAGGTAAGGTAGGTACATAACGTACTTAATCTCGATTCGTCGCAAATTAATTTTATGGTGAAAAGAAGAAAAAAATCTATTGCAGGGACGGCGCCAGAATTGTATTGATGGGTGGGCACTTAGATGCAGGGGTTGAATTTCAGATTTCAGCAATTTTGTTGGGGTGGCAATTTCGGAGTCTTTATATCAACTGTAGGAGTCAGAGGCATACTTTAAAATAAAAAATTGCGCCGCTGGCAATTTTTTTTCATTCAAGGTCAAATGCCTTATAATTAAAAGTTTCCCTCTTACATGCGAAAAAGTTCTGTTTAATGAAAAGTTTCTTAAAATGTAAATTTTGAAAAGAAAACTGGCATGTCTCTTTTAGTTAGAAAATGTAATGAAAAATGTGCCACAGGCGAAATTTTATTTTAGTTTCAGGTCAAATATACATATAAATTTACATATTTTTTATTGTAAAATATACTTAATTATTCTAGTAGAGCAGGCGAAGACCCACCAAGGGTTGTAAGCCGAAAGAAGAAGAAGAAGAAGATACTTAATTGAGTTGAGTCATGCAAAAACAAAAAAATTGTCCAAACTAGCTACATCCGAATCCCGCCATTGCCTAGAATTTTAGCGAGCAGGCACCCGAGTGGGCACAACCTATTTTTGGGTGGGTAAGTGCCCACTCGAGCCCATCCCTGGCGCTGTTCCTGATCTATTGGTATCGTGATAGTCGGATAATATTTCACATTTCTTATTGCAAATTATATTGGGTTACTGTGAAATGCAACATAATAGAAAATAATCTTAAATTTTTGGAGATCTTTCGTGTCTGACAAATAGCGGCGCTGCTAAATTGAATCTTCAAAGAGTCATGGAAAAGAAGAATTTGTAATAGGTACATTGTTAGCTTCAAAGCAGTATTTTTTCCCTAAAATTTAGAAGCATGAAAGAATCCTTAAAGAATACATGATTGAACAAAAACAGGGCTTAATACTTGATTGATAATATTCTATGTCTCCGGTATAAATTTGGTGGTGACGGGTCTGCAGCCTCTTGCACTGGTGCACATTGTAGTGTCTGTTGTCGGTGAAGCCGCGGCTCGCCGACCTCCGACCACCGTCTGGCATCGATCGCGGCCCCGTAATGTGTCATTTATTATGGTTGGATACCTCCGCCATAGCTCGTCGCTCCTCTGGCTCGCGGTTCACCAAATCAACAAACCTTCGCCACGTCCAAATCACAAGAGAGACGAGATTCGTTATCTTAACTTTATCATTGTGTGGCATGTTTATTAAGTGGCCCGTCTACCTCCTAAAATCCAGCATAAAATGTACTAACGTAGCGAGTGTTTTGTGGACAGTACAAGAGTGGTAATATTTTATTTCAACAAGGATTTAATAAAGAAATAATTAATATACAGATGTGCCTTTTTAAATTGTTGATTAAAAAATTGTACATGATTATAAAAACTCCGAAAAATTTTAAAAAAAATCCTATTTATGCAAACTTTACACGGTTATATCTTATGATAGAAAATATAAAAAGGTACATCTGTAGATCCATTCTTTTCCTATTAAATGTTTATAAAAACATAATCCTGAAGTCAATAATAATCTGACAGTTTGCTCGCAACGAAAACACTTTTACAGTATTTTTCAACTTCATAAAGACATTGCATAGCTAGGATGCGGCAAAGTACTAGTTTCGGGCTGGTTTCAGGCAGCCGTAGTAGTGGGAAAAAGAGTGGAATAGAAAAAACGTAGACGGGCCGCTTAAGTTGATACGGTTTGATTTAAAATTCATTAAATTATGACTGTAGAAAAATCGGTGGATATCCGGAATGGATCTGACTAAAGGCTCGAATCCAGTATAACAGCACGAAAATGTCCCTCGTGGTGAACTTGCCAGTTTCCTCTTACAACCATAAAGCACCTACCCTTGAGCATGGGCGGTTACTTTTCAAAATTGCTTTGGGGACAAACGTTTTTCTTCATTATCAAAAAAATGAATAAAAACTTACAAATGGAGAAAAATGAAATTGATAATAAAACATTGACAGAAAATTATTTTAAATACCTACCTACTTCATCGTGCGCGTTGAAAGTGCCAGAATATTTGAATTTTCAATTATTAATTTAAACATTTTAACAGTAAAAAATGTATTTTTCTTGAAAAATAATGTTGTTTTAATTATTTTAGGTAAAATTTCAAATATCTATGAAAAATGATAAATTAAAAATTAGTGTATTGTGCAGGTATCTAGTGCACAAAGGCGAGTTTCAACGTAGCCGAGCGCTAGTTGCCTTTGCGCACAAGTTGCAAACGATATTTTTTGTCATGCCTGCACAAAAAGTAACCTTTTGTGTGAGCAAAGTGTCGCAATCTTTTAATTATACGGAAACGCGCGTGCAAAGTGACTCATTTCTTGCGGATATGCGTGCGCAAAGTACAATTCACTTTGCACACGCAAAATAGGCACGAAAAAGGTTACTTTTCGTGCAGGTATGACAAAAAATAACAAATCGAAATAACTCGAAAACTAATCCTTTTATTATTTTTTACTTTTTGAAGTTCAATAATAAAATTTAGGTGCGCCAGGGGAACACAAGGAAGATTTTCCTTGGGGGCACAAACCCCGATGTCCTCTTGTAGTCGGCGCCCATGCCTCTGAGTTGATGACTATAGTAACAAACTGCACACACGATAAAATGTAGTATATTTGTACACGCAGTATTGGGGCTTCCACATGCAAATTGTTAGATAGGTATGTAATGCAATGCAGCAACATAATGACATTTAAATTCTATATTTAGCAAATTGCACATTATTAAAATGTGACAAAATAATTTATTCTAAAAAATTAATATTATTAACAATGTCACGCATCAAATAGTACAATGGTAGATCGTTGTCTTATTGCATGCATGTCTACTCTTGTTCAAGGTCCATATTTTTAGTAAAAATGACTTTTTCTATAAGAGAATTCATTTAATATATTCTTCAAATATACCTACCTGTCGATGAGATTTTAATTGTATCAGTAATTTTTCTTTATACAAATTATAAAATTTGGAATAGTCAGATTTTCATGAAAACTGATTACTTTGAATAAAGTTAAGGAAACAAATAAATATATATTTTTTTAATGGTAACCAACCTACAGAATTAACTTCCAATTACAGGATGGTAATGTTTAATGATCTACCACATACCACAGGGTATAAAATTAGAAGAAGTTTAAATAAATTTAGAAAAGATTGTAATATTTACATTAAAATACAGGTGTACCATAACTTGAGTTACATATTGTAATGACATATAGTATTTAATTAACGTAGGTACTGATACCGAAACAAAAATATTTTTTCTAAATTCCTATAAATAAGGGTAGTTTACTTATGGAGAACATTTTTAGTGCCACTGGATAGTATTTATTTTGAATAAAGAGAGTTATGTGGTCGGACAGTTCTATTATTGTATTATACAAACAAGTGTTATTAATTAGTAATATTTAATATTAAAACTACCTATCAACCAGTAGTCCATAACTGTTTCCTTCACAAACCTCAAAAACTAATTTTTGAATTTTGAAAAAGTTCTTTTTGCTCCGTGATCGTGAAGTACTTATACCATTCTACCTTATGGTATGGTTATGGTATGGTTATGGTACACCCGATATAAAGAATTGTTTTCTTGTCACTCTTCTCTGCAGGCATTAGTATTTTATTAGTGTATATTAGGCACATTATATTATTATGTTTTTCAGTTCAGTAGATTCATCATTCATCAACATTGATTTATTTATTGTATTATAATAGTATATTCTACACAAAATAAAAAATCTAAACGTATTTTAAAGCTACCCACTAACCAAAAACATTGAATAAAGTTAAATTATTAGAACTCGCTACATTTCATTCCATCAATAGTGACAGATTGAATCCATTCCGTAACAAGTAATATAATGTAACCATTCCACAATTGAATATGATGTAAGAATGATAACATTCTATAAAAGTCGTATAGAACCTCATTATTACTATAAGATTTGTCTCGAGTCTGATATGACTGCATACTGCATGAAGCATGATCCCTCTCCAATTCGATTTACAATCTGAACTCCGGCGTGATTAGCAATTCCTCGCCACAGGACGTGCAGGACGCCATTGTGAAGTTGCCTCTGACCGCGATCTTGAAATTCAAAGCGTGGGGCGACGTCGCCGGCGTCAAACAGCGCCAGGCGCAGCAATCGGCTAATAGACGACGCCCAGCGCCAAGCCGCGCCGCCGACAGAATGTTGATGAAGTTCTGAGAAGTTAGACCCGAGCGCACAGACGATACATAAGAGAGATAGACAGAGGGTAGTCATTAGAAACTGCCCTGATTTATTATTAATACTCTTATAAAATTAATATTGTTATAAAACATGGATTTCAAAATACGTATAAGTATCTCTCTATTACATCTTTTATCAAACTTTTATATTTTTATAAAATCGAATAATAATAAGTTAAAATTTGAAGGTAAAAATTTAGAAATCAATTAATGACATTTGAAAATCTTAGGAAAATCTATCTCTTACGAAATAATTTGTATAGGTAATACCAAAGCCTCATTTCCACCGACTGTTTAATGCTTAAGACCTATGTTTATTAATGCATAAGTACTAAGGGCAACGCATAAGAACAAAACTTTGCAAACTCCAAACATAAGGCGTAAAGCCTGATTTATAAACTTGACGTTGACGTTGCAGTTCGCCGTTGACGTTCAAAGTTAAATGTAGGAGAAACATATGTTTCATTTATAAAATCCGCTGGCGTTCCTGTTCGCAGTTGGCGTTCCGTACGCATGACGTTCGAGATAACCAACTTTTAACTTTTGGAGTTATTATTATTATTACATTGAACGTCTAACCAATGAAAATGAGCGATCGGGTCACGTGATTTTGAATTTGCATGTCAATTTTATAATTTGGTGATCTGACAACTGACATGGATGATTCACAGAGTTTAACACAATCAGGTAATTATTTAATGTATAAATAATATCATATGAAATGATTAATGTCATAACTTAATTTATTTTTCTATAGTTCTTTTAATAGAAGTTATACAAAACTATGACTTTTTATATGATATGACAACAGTTGAACTTTGAGTTTATAAATCGCCACATTCTAACTGCAACCGCAACGTTACCAGCAACAGCAACGGCAACGTAACAGCAACGTCAACGTCAAGTTTGTAAATCGGGCTTAATGCACAAGCATAATGATTGATATGTGTCATATTTATTATTTGTTTGGAGTTGTCAATTTCTGTCAGTTTCTAAATATGGAAATGAATAACTTACTTACGAAATTAGCAATTCTTCCATTCCTTAATATCGAAAAATGCCGGTAATGATTATATTATAAAATTCGACAACAAATTTCATCTCTGTCGAATTAATCCTTAAACAAAATAGGTGGAAATGGCCATCTAATAAATAATCATTATGCATTACGCCTTACGCACAAATCATTATGCATTAAGCACTAAAACAGTCGGTGGAAATGAGGCTTTAAGTAAAAAGAATAAAGTAGATATGGCGGGAGGTCTTGTGATGGCCACGTCAGATTTTTTTCTTGGTTGTGACAGTCATTGGTGAAGATACAAGGTGTGCGGTTAGCAGCAGATATAATAATAATTTTTATAATAGTGTAAGACTAAAATATAGTTAAAATTAAATATAAAATATTTATACTTTATACCGGACATTAAACAAATGTCATAATTTTGACTTTTAATAAATTTGGACTTTTAATAAAAAAATTTAAAAAATAAAAAAAAGTGCACATGAAACTGGAGCTAGTTCCTAGACTATATACATGACCGACCCCCGGATCACCGAACCATTTGTCAACCTGGTGAGGAACAATTGTTGATAAAAACTTTGCCAACCACCTTGGCGAAAACCAGTCTTATGATTTTATTACTATCTCAATGTATGATTTCTCACAAACTGATGGTGGGTGAAGTATTCCTCCCTAAACGTCCTTAAAATAAATCGGTATGATTAAAACACGATCCCGAAGCCTTTTTATTTTATATTTTAAAATTAATTGTGCTTGTTATCAATATAAAACTTTCTAAAAGTTTAACATTTATTTTGAACCACTTAGAATAAAGATATCTATAATCGGAAAACAATTGCATGTAGAACGAACGTTGCAGAATTTTTCCATGCCAAAGAAGATCATAAACAGCTCCTAATTTCGAGAAAATTTAGTTTATATGCGCTGCCAAAGTACCCCCAAAATTCTGCCTACTTTGGCACCCAAGTAACCTTATTTTTTCTCGGATGTCCTTCAAGATTTTATGCGTAATAAGAGTAACTTAATCCTACAGGGTCATCGGTACGATGCCTTTATAAAAAATTGAATATAACAACACTTTATTAAGTTAAGCAAAAAAAAATCCGTGAAAACCCTCAACACCTGCCAAAGTAACCCCATTTTACGGTATTGTTGCTTTTCTTGGTCTGATTAAAAGTGCTTAATAGACCCCATTCTTGTAGAATTAAGAAACGAAGACACCCTTTTGGCATCTTTTAAGGTAATCTCTCTTTTGTTTTGTGTAATTTTTCGTTGTTGAGGGACACAAATGACGCAAAAACAAGTGAGTATTTAAGCCAGAGGCTATACATCACAGACGTTCCGACGCCGCCCGCTATAGACCGACGCTACAGCGGCGTCTGGACGCCCCAGGTGCGCTACAAGTGCAGCAATGTGCAGCTAAGCATTCGCCGTTGCTACATCTTATTAGATTATCCGATTATCGCGTGGTTTATTGCTTGCATTAATAATAACATCGTGTCGAACTATTTTCACAAAATAAACTAGAGATTTTTAACAGGTGAAATATTTTACAAGGAAAATAGATTTCAGCAGAATTAACTTTTTGCACGTTTGTTTTATATTTTTAGATATACAGTACAACGAGAGTAAACATGAATCCGTAAAGCAACCGTTCTGGAGATTCTTTCATGCTTCTGAATTTTGAGAAAAATTATCCAAGTGTGAATTTCCTATCAAATATGGGCGCCGCTAAATTGAATCGTCAATGACTCTTGTAAAAGAAGAATTTCTAACTCATTGATAGCTTCAAAACAGTGAATTCCTTTTTTCCAGGATTCAAAATCTTCAACGTATCAGGAAAGAAAATAACGGTAATTTCTGGTGGATCAATATCTTCGTCAATATTATTACATTGCATTTTAACATAGTTTTTTAAATATAAATTACAAATGATATTAATTGCCAGTTTGACATATGAATTAAAACAAAATAACTCAATGAGATTAATAACCATAAGGTAACTACTGTAATTCATAACAATATATTTTTTACCATCGTAAAAAATAGTATATATAGGTACATCGCGTGAAAAAAAATCAGACACTTCTCTCCATTGATATATAAAGTACATATTTAAGTAACGTTTAATAGGTACTTGTATTTATAATTGGCAACTTTATCATAACAATATAACTACCTACATGACCATCTTGAAGAAGACATAAGTTTTATTTGTTGAAAGATCGCTTTCATATATACATAACAAAACATTCTACCAAGACTACACCATTTCAATAGGTACCTACCAATCCAGGCAAGTAACAAGTTTGCTAATATAATGTAGAAATTATTTGGTATAGCTCATTTCGATATTTACGCTATATGCTATACCTATAAATATGCATCTTTATGATTGTACCTTTTTTATCATTTACCTTTCACGCGATTTTAAAGTTTGAAAGAACCAAACTCTCCATTTCCTACGATATTGTAATCTCTTGCAAATGTTGTAAAGTAAATCACAGTAAAACATATTTATAAAACAATAAATTAACATAATGTGCTGCTGCACGTGTGTCGTACAAAATTTGAATGTTATTCCTCGAAGTCGAATCGCTCTGCAGAAGCTTTATTACATTATAAGTGATATCACAGGCGGCTCCTTTCGCGATGCTCTTTTTGCCATTCCACGGATATATTAAACATGTTATACCTTCTGCTTCTGTACGCGGATATATTTCATGTTTTGATATTTCAAAGTTACCAAGAGTGGCAAAATATGTAGTTAAAATGGCAAGATAGCTGTTAGTATTTTACAAAAGCATAAACATTGAAAGCAAAATAAACTATGTAAACGAAAAAACGTAATGTACAAAAACCGTATAAAAAGATAAAACTATTTATTGTTTATGTAACTTTTTTTGACCGATATTTAACTACTAATAGCCACACACGGTGTAATAGTTATGACTCACACAGTATGTAAGGTTGTCACACCTAATGGATAGAAGCCGGGGAAGGAAGATCCATTTTAAACTGCGTTTTGAAATATCTCGAAAACTACGCATCGGATCAAAAATCTAAAATAGACGTGTCAAATATCCAATGCCACCAAAGTCGATCCTCTAATCCCACCCCCAGGGATGGAGCGGTAGGTATCATTCAATAAAAATTCCAAATCTCCTGGACTTTTAATTTTTTTAAAGTTTTTGCCTTTAAGATTTCAAGGTTATCCCCGCCCTCCGGGGTTGTTTTTTTTTTATTGGAACTTGTATTTTCACCCAGAATCTAAATCTGCAAAAAAGAAAAGGGGTTCTCATTTGAAAGTTTTTACCATGTATAATTCTGTTTGTTTCTCCTCTTTCTCCATAATTCTGTTGTTTGTAATAAGTTACATGTTTTAAATGATAACTATGAGCTTATTTTGAATATTTTTTGACATATCGCCACCCAAGAATTGGTTTGTTCAACATCCATTTTTTCGAAAATTGAGCTAAGTATATAAATATGTTCCTAGAATTATTTTGTTCAATATCCACTAACAAAATTACCGTATTTATGCCTTTAAATAATGTTTTTTAAATAAAATATGTTCAACATCCACAAAACCGAAACAGCAGGAGTATTGGCTAGTTCAATATCCGGATATTGAACAATCTTATCGTTAAACAGTTACTATTGGGTTAAAATTTGTTCAATATCCAGAATTATTTTACTAAAGATTGTCCAATATCCTATTTAGCCAATAGGGATATCACCTTAATTATGTAAAAATATATTTCTATTATGTGTATTTGAGTTAAAAATAACAAAGTTGTCAATTCATTGCAAGATTGCAACAGAATAAAATGTTAAACTTTAACCGTGATTTCCCAATAATGCAAAATACGGATGTTGAACAAACCAATTCTTGGGTGACGATATTTCATATTGCGTTATGATGACGTCGGATGACGTAATGAAACCAAAAGAATCAAATATGTAAAATAATGTACCTAACTGACAACATATATTAGATTTTATTTAGTTTCCTCAGTTTCAGTAAATAAATTGAATTGTCAAATTAATCGTCAAAAATGTTCTGCAAAATGAGTTGTTTTGTTAGTGTATTTAAGCAGAAAATATATTTTTCTTAAATACCATTCGAGGTAATAATTGTTTGAGATAATTTCTGTCTATTCCACAGCAACTTATTGCCATTTCACTCCACAAAATATCAAGGAAAATTTCTCTCATCTAAGTTTCGTGAAATTGTCAGATGATGTTTTGTGTTGTGAAATTGTTAAAAATAAGTTGCCGTGGAACGAAAACAATTCTCAAAAAATTATCATCTCTTATTTTATTACCCTTGAGAAGAAACAATCATTTTATGTAATTAATTATAAAGAAAATCCGCGTGAAACAAATAACAACCAATGGAAGAATTAATTATAGTAACCATTTTTTTTCTAGTAGCTTGAGGAACTTAACTGTAAAGTGGAAATTTTTCTGTCATAAGTTAGTTTTACACTAAATTAAAAATTTGTTAAATTGTAATTTTGAGTGTAAATAAAATAAGTAATTAATAAGGAAATAATACATATTTGTTAATATTAAATATAAATTTAGTGAATATATCAAGTTTCTATTTGTTAAAAGAATTTAAAAATAAAGCGCCGATGTCATTGCGATTTTCTTACCGAATATGCACTGGTGACTGGTGTATTAATTCAGGCACAGGAAATTTTTTTATCGTATGCATTCCAACAACGTAATTAGGTCGAGTGGTACACAAGACATTGTTGAAAAACACTAAATAAAATTTCCGGAAGGAATTAATGTACATTGTGATATTATAAGTGACTAATTGTATTGTGTATTTCAAATATATCATGTTTTTACCTCTAAAGAGTTTTTTTTCAAATACTTATATAATAGTACCTACCTAATGTAAAATTTAATATAGCAACTTGTGACATTCTATTTTGCTTTGAATTAAGTAAAGCAATAAAATAATAAAAAACGTAATTCCTGTTTTCGCCGCTTGATCGAAATATAATTGCATCTTTTTCTTCTCCGTGAAATAAGATAATATTGTTACAAAATTTAAAAGCGAGTGCACTCAGATTTAATTAAAACTAACTCCTAGCAATTAAGCAGCAAAATGCATTTCTATTTCTGCGTCAAAATTAAATTTACGTCTAACTGAATATTTAATATTAAATTAGTAAACTTACACTGTGCAACACGTTACTTAAACTAACTTCACTACAACATTTAATTAGCTTCATGAAATGACTTCCAATTAATATCATATTTAGTAAGAGAAGTACTAGTCACTATTTGGCGGCAGCGCTTGAGAAATGTAAATTCTCTCTTCCGACTGGCGTTCTTATTTTTCGATTTTCAATCACGTACGTTTAATTCGTTCTAATTCAATTGGAACGCGAGTTCCCAAATTGGAAAAGTTCGGTTTCGCTTAAAGTTTGCCCGCCCCGTGTCGATCAAATTTATAGCCCTACTTGAGAGATATAAACTTTATTTGACACTTTAATCAAGTTTGCACACTGTAGATACATTTGCTTTAAACGTTTTGCAACTTAAATTGGAGGAAAAATCCCCTCCACCCTCGCTGGGAAGAAGAAGGGTGTAGTCTAGCGCCCGCCTAGCGCGACCACGTAATAAACTTGCTAGCGCCTCTGACAAATTAAGTTACAAGTTCCGCACAAAGCGATCAAGACTTCGAGCAAGAACCTTTGTACCTTTCATTATTTTTCTTACATTTTTATTGCTCAACTTAAAGAAAAACATTAATTCGCAGTAACTTTTGTCACCGCCATAGACTGAATAGTTATACTTACAATCTTTTGCTGCTGAGCAAAAGGAAAATGAACAAAGGGCAAAATAATTACATTTCGCCTACTGAACTCACGTCCAATAAACCCAAACTGTTATATTTATAACTTGTTTTGAGGAATGCAAGGAGATTTCAGCACTTGTGTAACAAAATTTCAGAAATTAATCCAATTTAACCCATTAATGCCCAAGGGGTCGTTTTCGACCCACAGGTTATTTAATTTTTTTTATGCAGAATGTTTATACTTTTATCAGTTTAAATCGATGAATGTACAAGAGTGAATACCAATATATATATATATATATATATATATATATATATATATATATATATATATATATATATATATATATATATATATATATATATATATATATATATATTAAAATTTGTTTTTGTGTCATAAATTGCATTATAAGTTTAAATTTAATTTATATAAAGTGAATACTGGAAACTTATTTCAATGTAGGAAAATCAAAGACCCGTAAGTAATTAAATTTAATAATAATTAAAACATGAAAATACTTTTTAAGACAGATATTTTATTCTAATATTAAGTAGACTACATTACTGTAAAATTAAAATATTATTACATATATTTTTTAACAATTTGTAAGCATGGGTCGTTAACGACCCCCTTGGGCATTTCTATATAGTTTGTTATTTTTATATATCAGAAAAAACTGCAGAATTATTGCAAATTATTGAAAATTTGAATGTGGATGAATTAGTGTCAGATGAAATAGTTATTTTTATCCTGAAGGTAATGAGAGTGAGATAGATGCTGACTTAGCTGACGAAGATTGTAATGATCTAGACAATTTGAATCCTAATTAGTTACGTGCCGAAGCTGAGCTCATGTATTTATTTTTCTAAGATAATGATAATACTGAACTAGGAAACTTAGTTGGCAAAAATAGAGAAACATTTGAAAGGTGTATTTGGGAAAAAGGAGATATTTTTGAGCAAGAACATGCACGCAGAACATTGGACAAAGTACCTCTCTTACCTATTTTTTTCTGCTCTAAATATGTGATATAATGAATTATAATAATTACAAACTTTTCGTCTTTGCAATGTATTTCATTTTTCAATAATTATAATAAAACACATATTCTATATTGTTATGTAATGTGTTCTGTGTGCCCAAGGGGTCATTAATGACCCATGTCATAATTCAAAATCTATAAGAGATTAAATTTTTTAAACATTTTTCTCGGTCATAAGTAATTATTTGGAGTAAATACTGAATATTTGACATAGATCGGAAAGAAAAATAATACTGGGCATTAATGGGTTAACATTGTGTTTTACATTATACTAAAATTTAACTACAGAAAATACTTTTGTCATCCTGTATGCAAGGTAACCTTTTTAGTGGCTGGGTCGCGTGCGCAAAGTGGCTCATTTCTTAACTATGCGGATATGCGTGCGCAAAGTAGAAGCTTGCGGGTAGGGCGTGCGGAAAAATTAACTATGCGCCATTTTTTCGCACGATTTTCTCGCACGCTTCTACTTTGCGCACGCATTTCCGTATAGTTAAAAAATTGAGCCACTTTGCACACACAAAAGCAGTCACTCAAAAGGTTACTTTGCGTGCAGGTTTGACAAAAAATATTGTGTGCAACTTGTGCGCAAAGGCAACTAGCGCTCGGCTACGTTGCAGCCCTCGCCGTGAGCGACCCTCGGCTACGCCTTGGCCTCGAGTCGCTACTGCTCGGTCTGTAATTGCCTACTTTGCGCACTAGAAACACAATATACTGAATTTCTTCTTACAAAATACTTTTTACTCAATTTGTATTTCTTTATCAACGACAAAACTACTTGATTAAAATAGGCCCATGCATTACTCTCATTATATAAATAGAATATTAAGTAAATACACTAAGCATTACATATTGAGATAATTATTATATATTAAGGTTTAAAGGTTTATTTTCTATTCGATATTACTTCATAAGCGTTGGACTCTATTAACTGTATTAATATTCACCCTCATAATACATAAATGTATCTACATCAATAATTATTATTTCTTTATCTTTTCCTTCTAATTAAAGCAACGTTCTTTTTCTCTATTTTCTCAGTTTTAATTACCCCTAAGTACATGAAAAATGCGGGTAATATAATTCATTACAACTTGCTGTATGATTTACATTGAAAATGACGTTATAATTGTTGTACAAATCCAGGAGAACATGTGGATTTATTATCGCAGCAGCAGGCGGCAGGAAAGCAAGGAGCAGAAGCAGGTGATTTCTCAGGAGGCTATGGGCGTGTACTGACGTCATAATTCTATCGTTATCATCGTCAATGTAAATTAGGTGCAGGTATTATTACAAAGTACCTACAATTTATTTTATTACGTGAGCTGATAAAATTTAAAATGTGCAGAATTTTCTTACGCACATAAAAAGTTAAAACGCACGCAATTGTTCATTGGAACTAGAATAATAAACTTAATTTGGATTTTGGTGTAATGAGTGTTATATTTTAAGGCTAAGCCAAAGGTAGTTTAGTTCATAAAACTGTCCAAGTTCACATTTTTAAAAACTTTCATAGTTTTATGAAAAAACTATGACAGTAGATAGTTTAAATAAAAAGAATAAAAAATAAAAATAAAACAATAAAGATCTTTAATAAATACCTACATACATACCTACATTATAGTATGTTTACCATGTTTTTATTTTATTACGGTAAATTTCCAGAAATTTAATAAGAAAACTAAAATTCCATCCAAAATTTAATTCGATTTATAGGTACTTTTTTGAAAATAGTTATGTAGGTATTTAAAATACAAATATAAAAAATCTGACGTGGCCGTTACAATACCTCTCGCCTTGACATTGAAGTATTATTATTTAACCTCGTATTTAACCAAATATTAAGCTTTAATTTAAATAAAATACAACAACACCGTATAACATTTGATAATAATAATAAAATAATCATACATTATATTATTTTAAAATGCATAATGGACTTATAATAATTATGTAGGTAAATAAATTATATATTTCACAAATTTAATCAGCTCTTAGTTTAATATATTATTTTATTTTATAAATACCATATTTACATAATACTATGTCCATTTAATATCTAAACTATATCCAACATTTAAAAATTCTACACCACACTCTACACATGCCCTACACCAGAAACCTCCTTGCCACAGACATCTGTTTATCTGTCACATTGACAATTTTATTTTTGTTTTAAATTTTATTTCTATTTCGGGATTCACAAATCGTGGTAGGTAAAATTATATATTTAAAAAAATTACATTTCTTTATTTGTTAAAGATATAGAAACAAGTAAGATTAAATATTGTACAATGTAATTTCTTCTTTTATGTGTGGTATGTCAAATTATAACAATCGCATTATTTTATACAATTTTTGCAAAAAATGTTATAGTGCTACAAGAAAAATACCATTTCCGGTTAGTGGATTTTTACCAAAATCTTTTCAGCTCTTCATTAACACATATAAATGTATAATGCAAAATATTAGAATTTTATGTTCAGTAGAATTTGAGATAATGAACCGGGACGAAAGGCTATAGTAGGCGCACATACAGACTTTCATACATACACACAGACACACACACACACAGACATCATCGTGAAAAAAATCAAAATAGGTTCTAAAGGTGCTAAAACGTGCTTATTGACAAAAATCTCGACATCGAATTTTTTCACGATCTCTATACCTCTCTAGGCGAGAGGTAAAAAAATCATTTAATTGCTGTAATTATTATCAAGAGATAAACGCACCAGACAAGAAATAAAAGAGACAAACTTTTATAAATTATAATACTAACTTGTTTATAGGTAGACCCGTTATAAACATATTATAAACAAACCCTAATGTAAAATAATTAGGGTCAAATTTCTTTTAAAAATCTGACGTGGCCATCACACAACCTTCCGCCATATCTAGATTTTAAACAGAAATGTATACGTGCAATCCGGTGCCCATTTAAAATATACAAATAAAAATCTCAAATATTCAAACACAGAAATTTGCATCACCTGAATAAAAAGATTCATTCACAGGAAAACTCTGCTGTATTGAAGCCATCCTCCGTTCAATTACTACATTTAATATCTTACTTAGGACTTATATAGCGCTAGTATGCCAACTTGTCACCCGTCTCACCTGTCAATATTTTTTACGCAGAAACAAAAATCAACCGATCATGGATTACAAGATATCAACGTTTTATTTGATAAATTTATTTTTTAAATTTTACTGCAGTTCTTTAATGCTACCAGATAAAGACAATTTTTTTATAACGTAAGTTGCAAATAACTTTTCCTCTTATTCTTATTACAAATAAATACTATATTTTTCCAAATTTATATACAATTTTGACAATTAACCTTTTCAATCTTCAAAAAATATCACTTCCGATGAAGATATTTGTACCAAAATCTGGGGAGCTCTTCCAATTTATATACAAATGTTAAATACCAAATATCAAAATTTTCGGGTAATTCGTATTTGAGTTATGCGACTAACAACCCTTGACCACACACACACACACACACACACACACATACACACACACATACACACAGACATCATCGTGAAACTATCAAAAATGAGTTGTAAGGACCCTAATTCGTACTCATCCACTAAAAATTCACCACCCGATTTTTTGCATGATTCCAATACCTTCCTTTACAGGTAAACGGAAGGTAAAAAGAATATGCAGAATGTAAAAATATAAGTTTGAAATAAAATACAGATTGAACAAAGTAGGTAAAGCCTCATTCACATACCTAAGCATTTAGTTTTAAGGTTTACATTTATGTTTAAGAATGTTTAAATTGATGTAATTATACAAACATCCGCACTTTTCACTCTCTAGCACACAGTTCGAATCCTCCAAATCCAAACTGTTTATTATGTTTTTGTTTACCAATTACCACTTACTAAAGCTATTTTAAGTTCATTATGTGAATGCTGTGTTTCTTAAACTTATATATAATAATTGTAAACCTTCACACTGTACGCTTATGTGAAAGAGGCTTAATAATAATTATAAACTTATTTAATAAGCAGTTACTCGACGACAGAAATACATTGCTAAATTATTTGAATAAATAAATCTAGAAATGTCTTTCTCCGTCAATTTCCACTAAAGAATTAACACCTACATAAAGGCTATAAAATTAAAAAAGTTAAAAGACCCGTAAAAGAAACAAATAAAAGACCGTGAAGTTTATCACGCTGAGCAAACAAACACATGATTTCCGGCGGACACTCAAAATGAATTCACAGAATGCACAACAATTGCACAAAACCAATATTTACTTCAGCGAGAAAAAATATTTTGCGAGATGTTTGGTGCTAATATTTGGCGAATTTATTTTAAAGTTTCTGC
Organism: Agonum fuliginosum; assembly: GCA_947534325.1. Classification (NCBI taxonomy): domain Eukaryota; kingdom Metazoa; phylum Arthropoda; class Insecta; order Coleoptera; family Carabidae; genus Agonum; species Agonum fuliginosum. The sequence continues at coordinate 8,473,783 of OX384031.1, forward strand.
TAAATTATACATTCGCATGTGTTAAGGAGCAGACGAACTGCAAACAAAGTTTTTGCACAGAAATTTTCGGCCAGCGATAATTTAACAGAGTTTTTTATGGTGCGAATGTTTGCTTAAAGCAATTAAACCCTGTTTGCGAACAGACAAAAAACATAAAGAAATATATTTCAACAAATTTTAAACAGTGTTGGACTTTTAAAAAAATCATGCACTCAGGACTCATCTCTTTTATAGTTTATTTTAACTACAACTAAAAATGTTTTTCGCAGGTTAAAAGTGTTTGTGTTTTGATCTACGCCCAAGGTTACTAAACTAACTGACAGGTTGCCCCATTCTCATAAACATTTTTTGTTTATTTGACATAATTTTCCTTAAGCGAGTGACCGTAGTTCCGTAGTAACTATTGTCATGAATAGTAGGTACTATATGAAAAGAAAAGCAGACCTATCCGCCATCTTGGAGCCCAACGTAGTTTGAATACTGTCAAATACTTAATTTGATGCTAATGATTTATTCTTCAAGACTTTGTTGATAAATTATTAATCCAGAATGTAAATTTACCTATAAAAAACTCACGGTACACAAGCTATCGTTTTGGGTTGAATTCCAGTTCTGTCACCTACAATTTATTAATTATTGTTTTCTTCTTTTTGGATCTGTAGGGAACCTAAATATCATATAAAAATGTTAAACTACATTCAACATTTAGAAAACTATCAAATTAACAAAGATTTGAAGACATTTATAACACTTACAGACAAAATGGAAGGTAATGTTATAGTTTCATTAAATTTTATAGTTAATAATACTTAATTGAAAATGCTAACTTAACAAATATAAATTCATTTCTGGAGTGGTTTAACAATTAGATGCGGAACAATCAGTTATTTAGGTATATTATATACCTTAAAAAGGCGATTGGACAAATCAGTTGTATGATGTGTCAAACAGTTGTGGGCTCCAATAGCGGACGGGTCAGATATCCGTTTATATAGTGCTGTAAGTCACTCGCTTACGTCATATAAACAAATGTTTAGGAGAATGGGGTAACCTGTCATTGGAATTTAGTAACCTTGATAAAAGTAAGGTTATGTTTATGCTGCAATTGGGATGGGTTGATGTTGGCAGCCTGTGGCGGCCATGTTGATTGTATTTTGACGGAGTCTGTCTAGCCTGTTGTTTATTATTCAGTCACTAATGCCAAATCTCCATGACAAGTTACACGAATGAGTAGCACGTCGAAATGATAAAACTTTATTATCAAAATGAGTGTTCGATAGTGCGAAAGTTGCGCGCGTTGTGCCTTCTTTACGGCAGACGCGGTGGCCCTTCAAAGTCGACTATCCAACGTTTGGGGGCCAAATTCGAGACGACCGGTTTGGTAAGCAATCAGCCAACATCCGTACGTCAAACGAACGCCAGTTCAGCCGAGAACATCGCTGCTGTCCGTGAAAGTGTGCAAGAGAACCCGAGGCAGTCAATTCCTCGACGTTCACAAGAACTCGGCTTTTCGCAGACTTCAACTTGGCGAATTTTTCGCCGGGACTTGGGCCTGCACCCGTACAAGATCAAAGTGGCCCAGAGGCTCAAAGTTAATGACCATAGACAACGCCGTTTGTTCGCTGACTAGGTTTCGCAGCGTTTGGAAGAGGACCTCAATTTGAGGGTATTTTTATTTCTCGCAGAATTGGCCACCAAGATCACGCGGTTTGACCCCGCTGGACTTTTTCTTGTGGGGTTTTCTGAAGTTGCAGGTCTATGCCAATAACCGATGCCCTTAAAGTCAACATAACCCAGGTCATAGTTCAAATTCAGCATTAAGCATTAAAACAGGTACATTTTGACAATATAACTACACTTCTCATTCAAGTGAAACAGAATAAAAAATAAAAAGATTTCAAGTAAGATTGCTTTATAATGACAATAAAGCCCTTCAAATTGTAAAGGTGGAATTGCACTAACGGCACATAAAGCGAAGAGCGATAAAGAGTCATAAAGTAATTTTTTGATAAGCACTTTAATTTTTCGTCAGCAGCGAAACGCAAAGTGCAGCGGTGAGGTCGGGGGCGGCAGCGGGGGCGGCGCGAGGGGCGGGGCGGATGCACAGCCGTCTAGACGTCGAGTCAGACGCGAACGCGATATTCTGCAACAAGAGATACTCCGCGATGACGAAATCTGAAATCAGCAGTGAAGGAGGAAAAAATTATCATTCAAATTGGTAGTGAAGTGCCGTAATTACATGAGATAATAAAGCTAATAGAACAGATTGCATAGCATGCACGAAAATCTGATGTAGCCAGCAAAAGACCTTCCGCCATATCCTACTCTTTTTATTACTATTCAAATATATACCTACGTACTTACAAATATATTTTAGTCATTTAGTCAACTATAGAAGAATAAGAATGTCACTATTGGCACTGTCATTCTGTCACTGTCATAATCAATTAAATTTTTCGTAGTAACAAATGTTAATAAACTATCATGAACAACAAGATACTGGAGTATCTTACAATTTATAAAATGCTAATAATTGTAGATAATATTATAATCTTTCATTTGAAATAAAAAATATTGCTGTGAATTAATTATTTATCAAAATATTTAAGAAAAGTACTACCTCTGGTTTGGGGATTGCTTCTAAAAGCTGGGTTCTTAAGATTTGTATTAAAACCTTATACAGGGTGTCCTATGGAACTCGAGAACCATAAGAGATGCGAAGTTGGTTAAATTAGACAAAAGTTGCCTCTTTAGGGAAGCCAATTTAGAAATGTTTTTGTTTTCCCACTTTTTTGTTTGAATTAGTACAAGTAAGTTTCTAATTTGCACGTTCTATAGGCAGTTTAAATTTGCAAAATCTCGGGGCCCCTGAACCTCTAGGGCCTCGGGCAACTGCCCGAACTGCCCTACCATAGCTACGCCACTGCTCCGCCGGTTATGTTCAAATTTTGTACAGTAATAGCTAAGGATCTAACTTAGGACATATTAAAATGCCAGTTACCTCAAAAAGTACTGCAACGATTGCGTTCTAATTTGGTACAGTAATAGTTAAAGACCTGACTTAAATCATAGGTATCTTAAAATGTTGGTCTTGAAACAAAATGGCAGTCAGGTATCTCAAGACCTACTGAACTAATTCACATGATTTAATTAACGATAAATGTATTTAGTTACATAGAAAATTTCACACACACACACACAAGACTAAAAAGCAGAAAATAATTTGAATAAATTTAGTTTTTAATATAGGTAGGTACCACGTTTTTAAAACGGTATAAAAGTAGGTATAAAATAATTAAACTTAAAACAAAAAACCTAGGACGCATGTAATAGATAATTGATTCATGAATATTTCACCTGAGTATATTAAATAAAAAATTGATTCAAATTTCTTTTTGAAATTGTCATGACCGTATATGTCTGAAAGACGAATACTAGCAGCGAGGCAGTGCAGTTGGCGGCGGTGGCCACCTCGGCAAAAAGTACCATATTAACCGAGCTTAAAAGTTTGTTTGCAATAAAACATTTTAGTGCGCAAAGATAAATGCGAAGCAGACAGCCATTGTCACGACCAAATAAACCAAAATGGGGAATTTCACAACAGCGTCGCATTACACAACTTTTACAATGAATTATTCTCCGTAGTCACTTCCTTCGCATTTTTAATATTCCCCACTTCTCTACTTCGATCTCTCCTTCCACCGCCGAAGATGAGAATCAATTTCAAAGGTGAGAAATTGAATGATCCCAGGGAATTTAAAACGCAATAAATACAACAAAAAATTCTATCAAGACCCACTGAGCTATGAAAATGAAAAACGGGAAGAATAAAATTCTCGGGAAATCTCGTCTGGAAGATTATTAATTTTTATTTTATTAGAATATTGTCGGCGTAATTGGGAAAAGTCACTAATTTTAGATTGAAAATTAAACAACATACTTACCGTGGGTTTATTTTTAACGTGAAACATGGGATTGTTCATATCCATAGTTACGACTTTGACAGTCGAGATGGGCATTTTGGATAATGTTAATATCCGATCCGATCCGACTCTACCCGTAATCCGATCCGACTCGATCCGATCTAGGTTAAATCCGATATCCGGCCCGATATCCGATCCGATATCCGATCCAATATCCGATCCGACATACTATCCAATATCCGATCCAACATCTGATCCGATATTCAATCCGACATTCGATCCGATCCGATCCAATATTACTTTGAACTGATTTGAGGTAAAATCTAATTGGAATACGGAACAAAAAGATTGTTTCCGAAATTCTCGTAATGAATACACTGCTGTCTCAACCTCAACTGTTGATGTTTGATACAACTTTATTTTAAGTAGTTTTTAATGCAGCAATAAATACATTAAATGATGTAATGTAAAAATAATCATTTAATTGAAATAGGTATACCTACTCATAACGTCATAACAAAAGCACGCAATAATGCACATAGGTATATTTATACAGACATCTCAAAAATACTAGATTTATATTTTACCCATTACAGTATCTCCCTTTAATGTTGCAAGACGGGAGGTAATTTTAAAATAACTCATAAGTCGTAATTTACATTTATTTATTAAAATTATATTATTTAAATACATCCAAAAATAATTACGTTAAAATTTTGTTTGAGGGTCACTGGTATTTCACAAAATCTAAGTTCGTTGCGAGCCGTTCATTTCTGTTCGTTGCAAAAAGAAACAATTAAATCGACAGTAGTGTGATTTTCGAGAGACTATTATGAATGTCTAGTGAAATGTATGCTTAAAAATACTTAAAATATATCAAAATTTGCGTGAAATACATATGTGAAAATAGTTTTAGTGATATAATATAGTGTGTGACTGAACTTAATGTGTATTTCCAAGTGAAAATATAAGAACTTTCTATGATGGGACACACAAGGAGCCAAGCATAGACCATGGAGAAGATAGATTAGCATTTTATTTAAGTACATATATAGTTATTATACACATAATATGTTAAAGTAGAGAGAAAAACCGCAGGTTTGCTGCCTCAATGGCTTTTAATGGCAAAGAAAAATGATGCTATGAATAAAACAGCTGATAAAAGTGTATAGCAATTTATACAAAAATAAGATCTTTAACTCCCAAGTAGTCTTGTTATATTTCTTTTATTAATTTTGTTTTTCTCTTGTTGCAGATCCTGCGAGTCTTGAGTAAACAGGTAGCCTCGGGTCAAAGGGCAGTGCCTCTTTTGTATTAAATTTACTAATTTTGTGTTTGTTGGAATGTACAGAAAAAAGATAACCTACAGCAAAGAAATTTGTGAGAGAATGAATGCAATGCTCTGATAAATCTAGGAGAATATTTGTCGAATATTTTTCTTCATTTGAAGCATTTTTCTCTATGTAGGTACCAATTTTTAAATCCATGCTACTTATAACTAAACTGCGGCTTATATGCAGCAAAATGTGATGAAATATGCATGTAATATGCATTGAAATAAGTCCAAAATATGCTCAATATATTTCCACAAAATAAGACGAATATGCAATATTTTACAAATATATGCAGTTATGCAACTTAATTTTATTCAATTTTACTAATAATTTATTTATGTAAATCTCAAAATAAACTAGATACATTTTATGAACAATGCACAAGAATATCATATAAAATAAACAAAACATCATATATCTTTTGCAATACGAATTGTGTACATACCTTAATAAGAGCGGCATGCATTACTTGAGTCACTATTTACAATTCCGCAACGTATCTAACAAACACAAATTTCAAGTTTTGTGTTAAAAGGTATAATTTATTATAAATATATGCAAATTTTTTAAATCATAGGTATGTAAAAACATTGATATATGCAAAGTATGAATATATTTTATACCATATTTTGATATATTTTTGTATGAAATGCAAACATTTATTAAAAAATACTAATATGCAAATGCGTATAATCCGCACTCTACTTTAACAATCTGTCTGGAAATTTGCGTTTGGCATAATTTATCGTGTCTAATAATACAAAATTAAATGATTTGAATTAAAAATCTGAACAATTATTTACTACACGTATTGTTTTATTACGTTATCGAGAATAGCGACACTGATAGAGGAATTTTGGGTTGGGCAGTCAGAGTATCATTTCCTTAGTCTTGTTCGTTTTTCAGGTTTAATATCGGACTTATTTTCTTTTGAGCGTAAGGGATTAAAGTTGTGTGTAATCTGCGAGTTAAGTAATTTTGCGGGAAGTTCTAGCGATCCGATCCCAGGAGGCCGTGGCTATGAGAGACTTGAACTTTTACACTGTTTTATTCCCGTACTTTCAAATCCAATCACCACCATTGTGCTAAAATCAACGGAACTCCTCCGAGGATTAAATACCACTGGAGCACGTACTTTTACCCAGAAATGAATAAAAACTTTATAAACTTTAAAACAAATAATTAAAATTACACGGGGATTTAATTTTAACAAACCGTTTTAATTGATTTAATTATTATTTAATTTGACTGATTTGATTAATTATTTAAATAGAGACGAGTTAAAAAACAAAAGAAAACGTTTTAAATACGGGTCTGAAAGCCGCACAGCATGCACTTTTATATGCACTTAAATCCGCCGTAGTTCGAATAATTGAAAATCTAATGGATTTTCAGTGTAGACGACGCGTCATATTCTAGATTTATTGCAAACTGACTAAGGTTTATTTTACTTAAAACTATTAAATATTGGAAAATTGCGAACTTGTTGAACTCTTCAGTATTTTACCTCCTTAGAGGTAATAGTAATTTGATATTATAGTGTTCTAGTTAATATACAGGTGTTTCAAAGTTATTGTAAAAAATTCAAGGATATATATATTAAGGCACGTATTCATCTGAGCACGAACGGGAACGAGGCAAGGCGAGGCCATCCGATGGAAGTCGGTACTTCAAAGAAAAATTTGATCAAATGTGTACGGTATTTGTTCGTTCAGCTTCTGCATGTATGGGATGGATCGGTGCCTCGTTCGTTGCCTCGCCAAACGTCGTACATTCGCATATTCTACAAAACAAATTTACAAACGAGGCATCCGTTCGGCCTCGCCTTGCCTCGTTCCCGTTCGTGCTCAGATGAATACGCGCCTTTAGATGTAAGTACTTTGAATACAATTTAAAATTTTTTTTTTCTACGCCTGCTTTTGAAGATTTATGTTTCTACATTGTTTTTCATGTTGAAAAGAGCTGTCTGTACCTAAATGTGCGACAAAGTACTTTTAGACAGTTTTTTTATGTTCATTGGACAGTAAAAATGTCAAAAAATTTATGGTTATTTTTGTATTTTTTAACTTCCTCGTTTTGCAGGAATAGAAAAAATAGTGTGTATAACACGTTTTGAAAATATTTTGTCGAACTTAAACGATTGCAACCCTCCCTTCGCTCGGGCTGCAATTTTCGCTCGTGTTCTGCATTTTCAAAACTACTAATAACTATTTCATAAATTTGCAAAACTAATTGCACATTACTGGACCAAGGTTGTAATAATGAATAAAAATTAGTGACCATTAAAATTTATTTAGTTTTTTTTTTTAAGGGAACATCAGTTGCACCAAAAATCTTAGGTCCAATGTCCAAGTAATGTGTAATTTCTTTTTCGAATTATTATTATTATTTATAAACCTTCTTACTAAAGTAAATAGTCTAGGAAGGTATTTATTTTCTTCTTTGAAGAATAAATACATACCTTTATCTCCTCCTGGAAAAGAATACCATTTAATACAATATTTCATTACAAATGATGAACTTTAAATAAATAAAACTGTATGGTTCTTTCTTAATTCTGAACCTAGCCACACTATTTCGATTCTCTTCATTCAATATCGATCCTCCACGGATGATGTCCTTTTTCTCATCTCTTATCGTCACCAAAGGCGCCTTTTTCCTCTCCTTTCTTTCCTTTAATGAAATATTCATGGAGGTTTTAATTCGATTTCGAAGGATCTCGTAGTTGTTCGAAGTAAAGTAATTATTTTTATTGAACTAATTTCGGATTCTGTTGTATCTTGTATCCAGCTTAATGGAAGTGTTTGTAAGTTACGTCTGTGGCTTTTTATTTAAATTGATAGCGTTTAAAAGAGACTCGTGCAATGGAAAATTGAAGTAAATCAAGTTTATTGTCTTGGATAATGTTTGCTCGATTTAAATTTACTTTTACACGGGTTTTATCTTTGACTAGAATTGAGAGGTTTATTATCGGTTGCTATTACTCTTTCTATTATTGTAGCTGGATTCTTAGATTTAATGGCAAATTACTGATCTGATGAATCTGAACCCGCGTAACAATACAATATATTTAAATATGTATAAATAATTTGTTGAAAGTTCAATTTATTATAATAAGCCCAAAATATCTGATATAACATGAATATTAGATATAGAAGACTTCATGAAACCTGAAATTAAATTATATTTCCCTTGATTGTTTATCAATGAATATCATTAATGTAAAAAATATTACATTAAGGACCCCTATGAATGCATAATTTCGCATAATTTGTATTAATCAACGATTTTTTTGAATGCGTTCAACACACGCAATATATAGCTAGCTGCTAGCAAGTTGTAGAAAAATGCTAACCAGAATTAAACGAGATGATTTCGACAGTTCTAAGCTAAATAATATTCATGTAACATTAAACGTTACTAACCTAACCTATTTGTCATGGAATAAAATTTCATTTTCTCCAAATTAAAATGGTAATGGTCAACGGAAAAATATTGTAACTAACTCATGGTGTTAATACAATAGACGATTAATAATCTCGACAATGTCTCAATAATTATTAATCGGCCTCAGTAACACACTTTTAATTAAATAACTATTATTTTCATGTATGTAATAAATATTTGTTACATTTGTTTCATTTTTGATTTCATTTAAAAACTTCTAAATCTTATACATATTCCATATTCTTTTTATATACCTAGGTATTCAATGTATTATAGCAACAGTAACTTTTAAATATTAAAATATTTTACACAAGTATGTATTTCATAAAAATATTATCTTTCGTTAAAAAGCTAAAAAGTGGAACATTAGCTTCCTGTCAATTGAAATTTTAAACCCTATTGCATGCATGATGAAATAAAGTATGAAGCTTTACTCGTAAGTTTAAATACAATACAAAATAAAAGCTTATTCATCCACAAGGTACCTAATTCATATATCAATGTGCTGTTTTAAATTAAATTTTTGTTTTTCTCATGTGATAATTAAAAATACTACCTGTGATAATTGGAGTCTCGGCTTGTACTTTTACTTTAAAGCTTCTAAGCTTCATTTTTCGCCCCTAGAAACATAAATTACAATTTTCCGGTATAACGTTCTTCAAAATAAAAGGTCATCTCTGTCTATATCAAAGTGGGTTACAGCTTCTGTTCAAGCTACCACAGTATAATAATTTATCCACATTGCACTATAGTGCATACTATAAGACACATTAATTTTTGTTAAGAGTTCGTAAGTGGCCTGTAAGTTCTCATTGTAGTGCGCACATGAATCCACGCGGCGGCGGAATCAATATTTAACGGGTTTAGAATGAAAGTTGAATTTAAAGCGCATTCTCCAGTGCTGTAATATTTCACCTAAAGACACATTACCTGTACAGCGGCCGCATCTGTCCTTCCCGTGGGGCCAATAATCCTCGTCCGAGAGACACTAGCGCCCCCCCCCATCCTCAGGGGCTGTTTTGTCCGCGGGATCTCGACCTTTGTACAGGCTGGTTTTTTATTGGGCTACTATTGGGATCTCGAGAACTATACGAGGTATAAACTTTGGGTAAATAGATATAAATTTTTGTGGTGTAATAGAAATAACAGTTCCAAAAATGAACTATACCTCATTTCAGCTAAGAAATAAGCAGATGGCACTACGAACGCATGGACTGCGTTTACACTCACACATTTTATTATAGTTCATAATTTGGCGCATACTTAAATAAGGTATGTTGTGTGAATAAAGCTGTCATCTATAGAACAATGTACATAGTGCTTTGATGGAAGATGGAACTAGGAAATTCGAAATAAGAAGGTATAAGTAATGTTAATGAAAATGAAAATGTTTGGTAGTGTAAATTTACTTCTAATCTCGATCAATCAGATTCAAGGATATCATCGCCCTATCTTACCCAAAGCTTTTTTCTTACCTTTAGGTATAGTAGATATTTAAATTTTACTTAATGCCTGGTTCACATGAGGAAAGTTCTATTAAAAAAAAAACAAAGTGCTAGAAACTGTAATAGCTAAATTTTCGGGAACGAATAATAAAAAAATTCCGGGTATATTTTCATCTATTATATATTACTAGACTATAGAAAATTCTCCATTATATGAGACATATTGCCTGGAAACATTACGAGACAGAATGTCGAGTGGTGTTTCCATCTGGCAATACGTCGAAATTTGAGAATTCTCCATTGTCGAGTGGTAGACGGCTGGACTATATCCTGAATGATAGTATTTTATTTATAAACCGAAATATTATATTCAACATAAATTTTGTTACTCAAGTGACGTCAGCGAGAATACAAAGGTTTGTATAATCGATATTGTCATGATTACTGCAAATAATAAATAGATGAGGGATACAGTCCGGGAAATTTTCTAGGAGGAATTTTCCAGTGAAATTATTTAGGAAATATCTCCGGGAATTTTTTGGGAATATTCCCAGCTATCCATCATTACTAGAAACTGTCATCAAAATCATATAATGCTGTTTATTCAGGGAAACTAATTGCTAGTAGCTTATCTTAAACATATTATTCCTTTCATCGTGTGGAAAGTAGGCATTCTTACACTCAAAAGGAGTGCGGGAAATAACCTATTAGTTCCTCTACCTACTAGTAGTAGTAGGTACGGAATTTTTTTTACTTAGTTATTGTCAATATAAGCAGCAGTCATGATGCTAAGAGATAAACTTATGTAGGTATCCGCAATGAACCGCCAATTATATTTTGACACGAACGGTCAAATATTTGAATTAACTTTTAATATTAGGTATGTTCTTAAGATTGCAGAAAAAATCTTATTTTTAACAAGTGTAGTAAATGAGTGATTCTGAAACGTATGCTATTTTCCCGAAACGATATATAGGTATCTAAATTTTGCCTTTACTTTTTTCTATCGAAATTTAACTGAACAACTTGAATAAATTTTATAATAATTATGTAGTTTATAAATTCTTCAGAGGCAAGGCTCGCATGTGAAATACATAATCGCAAAATAGTGAACAAGTCCGCATCTGCAATCATTAATTAAAGGTAGGTACTCACCAGTCGGTACTCGCACACTTATCAACATACACATAATCCTATTAGCGTTGTTTATAAGAGCAATAAATTTGTTGTTTGTCGCTGAATCAACTGCAACTCGCTTGTTCAAAGATAATTTGAATAATGGCGTACGTTGTTAATAACTGCAGATGCTTGGCGGTGGTAGAGGCGAATTCCAACGTTGCTAAACATTTTAGTAAAATTAAAATCCTGCAAAGCGTGTGCGCAACAAAGTTTCTGTTTGAACAACGGAACAACAAAGTTCTGCGATACAAACTCTCATCTGTTCTGCTGCAGCGCTCATTTTTAATGTAAAGCTGCCATATTTGCCTTAGCCATCACAACTGAGTGCTGGAATTTAACGGGTTATACAATCAATAAAACTTAAAAAATATCTGCACGTATATTATTTATTACATTTAACTTAAAATTACACTTTAGTTTTATGTACATACCTGATTCTTTGTATATTATGTTACCGTCAAAACCCGAAGTCAGTTAAAACTAGTTTTAAGTAGTAAAAACTGGAAATTAACCAAACCCTAGTTTTGAAAAGTTAATACGCGAAGTTAGGTAAGGTTAGGTTAGGTTTATTTGTACAAATAGCCTTACATTTTTCGAGTTTTTACTAGTTAAAACTGGGTTCGGGTTATAACGGTAACATATATACACAAGGAAATGCTGTTACTGCAAATCTTATGGAGTTCACACAAGGATGCTTTGAGGTTCTTTCAGACATCTGAATTTTGAGAAAAATAATCCTGATGAGAACTACCTATCAAATAGCTTGCCTCTAAATTGAATGCTCGCTGAGTCTTGGAATAAGAGAAGTTCTAAATTTAAAGATAAGATAGCTTTAAAATTATGAATTTCTTTTTATCCAAAATTCCTTATTTGCGGAATCGTTTCTTATCCGAAATTTGGGTGTATACTGTATAATTACCTACACTTCGAGCAATGAAGTTCTTCTAAAATTATTATTGTAATATGTCAACTACCTTGTTTACAGTCTACAGTATACTACAAAACAAACTAGTATCTGCCAAGCATGAAGGAATTAGGGTTGTTTACCAGGGAACACGCCACTGCGTCAAATTGCCGTAATGTCAAATACCCGCTGTGTCCAATTGCCGCAATGTCAAATTGCCACTGTGCCAAAACGCATCCCCACCACTTACATACTTGTAATAACGTATGTCGAGAGACTACTGCAAATTTATTTCGACACAGAGGCAATTTGACCCAGTGGAAATCAGGCACAACAGTAGATTTGACGTACCAAAACCGAGTTTGTGGGGCTCTATTACGGTTTTGTTAGCTTTGTTAGTGTAGTAAATACCAAAACCGAGTTTGTGGGGCTCTAGTACGGTTTTGTTACCTTTGAAATACCAAAACCTATGCCCGATTGCCAGTACGTCTAAATATTGCTGTTGTGCCTGATTTCCACTGGGTCAAATTGCCACTGTGTCGAAATAAATTTGCAATAGTCTCTCGACATACGTTATTACAAGTATGTAAGTGGTGGGGATGCGTTTTGGCATTGCGGCAATTGGACATAGCGGGTATTTGACATTACGGAAATTTGACGCAGTGACATGCACCTGTTTATCAAATGTTATAATTTTTTTTAAATGAATCTTCAGGTATATCAATGTTGCTAAAAATATACCTTTCACTTGTTAAAAGAACTAAATTGGTGAAGCCTCGCCCGAGGTCCGCCTTTATACCTATTATCTGTCTAACGCTAAATGCAAATAAAACGGCGTAACTTAATCTCTGGGTTGCTTACTTATTGGTTAAATGTTTGACGTCACACCTGCAGCCGCTATGTTTCTGTCTTTAATGCGTTCGAAAAAATGCCTATTTTAAAGCTAATATATTTGCGTATCTTTAAATTTTCAAGAACTTTATATTTTACAATTACTTCGTAAATTTATGTTCTTATTTTCAATATTTAGTAAAATTTATTGAAAATTTTACCTGAGTAAACGACCCTATTCAAAGAAGTTTTTTGCAAAAATAGCAATTCCAGTCTCTACTAGATAAATTTTCAAAATTTCCCCGTTTATATAAAAATTTAAACACAGCTATGTTTAGACTGTTCTTATTCAAATTTATCTAACGCAAAACTCAGTTCGTTCCAAGAAGAATTAAAAATAAAGCAATCCAGTAAAACGCGGGCGGCAAAGTTGCGATTTTAATCTAAATATAATTGCATTACTGCACTGTAAATTAAATTTTAACGTAGCTCCCAATTACATATTCATATTTTAGTTTGCAAACTTTACGTCGACGTTAGTTAATTCATTTTGTTTACAAGTATTCTTTTTGAGTTAAGCTTACATTAGAGAACAAACAGAGGTTTTCTCCGTACCTCGAAATTAAATTGTATCACATTACAGAACGCTAAAAGATGGTACACATTTTTAAATGTATTAAAATAAAGTTTTCTGCATTTTGTGGAGAAATGAACATAAATTAAAGGTACCTACATAGCTTCTACATTTACTCAATTAAAAAGAATTATATCTTATAACAGAAATATTATTTAAAAAATTAATTCGTATAACAAGAATTGATGCAAACTGAATACTACATTTACCTATTTATTATAAATAAAATAAAGTTATATTAAATGTAATATTTTTACAGATACCTAAAGCTACTCGTAAAATACAAATAGCGAATAAAGTGAACAGAATACAAATAAGCTGCACGTTGTACGATATAACTGTTTAAAGTTATGATGGACATAATTTAAACAATGCATAATACAAATCGTTAAATCGAAACATTTTCCTTTGTGATAGCGCTCCACATGCGTCATTTTACCATTTCGTGTTTTATGCCCAAATCAAAATTCATACTCATGCTTACAAAGAATTGCAGCAAAATAAATTGTTAAAGAAACATGACCAGAAGGGTAAATTATTCTCTTAATTTTACCAACAACTGATGTTGTCTACCTACCCCTTAATATTTATATTAAAAAAAAATTGTTAGGTGACGTGATATTGTGATATATTTTTCCGTATAAAAGTAAATTCAATAATGTAACACATATGTCAATCATGGTAATTGACAGCAGACATATATAATAAAATTTATCACGATAGAAACATATATCCTGTCAAAATCTATATTGACATTAAAACAGCAATATTCTGAAATAAATTTAGTTTTCTGGGTATTAAATGTTCGCTTCTTGTGTATAGTAGGTACTCGTAATAATTGTTATTATAATCTTGATAAGTTTTCACTTATGTGTTTATAAATTTTCTAGGTAGGTATGGATTAAAATATTTAAAAAATAATCCATAGTACGAATAACACTCACACCATTGCCATTTACTTTACTGTATGTATATCACGTTTTGATTTATTTTATATAGTTTAATGTGTCACAAAAAATATATAATTCATAAAAATGAAACAGTCGTCGATTCCCTGGTCGTTTGGCATTAACTGAACAAATACTGCAGCGTTTAGATGGTCGCCCCGAGGAGACTGGCTCAACACGGGACAGTAGCAAACGTGGTCGGCTCCGGAGCAGCAGTTTAGTCGAAAATATCGCTGTTGTGATAACACTGGTACATAGATAAAATATAGAACTGGTGTGCGCTACAGAAACATGATCAACGAATTCTTGCTGCCGCAAATTGACGAATTGGGTTTGGAGAAAAAGTGGTTCCAGCAGGACGGTCCGGACATAGCACGAGCAACTGTGGATATTCTCAAGCATTTCCCGGCCGCTTGATCTCCCGTTTTGGCGATTTGCACTGACTCGAGAGATCGCTCAATTTGTCCGTTTTTGACTAAAGGAAACATTCGACAAGAATTAAAGAATTTATCGCCAGAAGTTTTGGCACAAGTCATGAAAAATGCTGTGAAACAAGCCCAAATATGCATCAACTGTGGCGGCGGACACTTGACCGATATGATCTTCGCGACATATTGGGAAAAAATGTACACGTTTAAGTAAACATAATCAACAAACAGAACTAAAAAAGTTTATGGCTTACGAAATCAGGTGATTACTTTTGTGCCACCTTGTATAAAATTATGGATATTAATAAAAATAAATGCAATTGGGTTTAAATAGACTGTAACGATAATAAGCAATTTTTGTCATAAAAATGGAAGGTAGAGTATCTCTTAAAACTCGTTTCACGAACCTAGGAGTAAATTATCCTTTGGTGTATATATCATAAGTTATAGAATGGGTTTCGCTTCGAAACATATAAGTAGTAAATAGTTTATGGAATATTTAGTGGCAAATAAATAGCCATTGAAGCGGTAACGGCTGGCTGCAGGCGTCTGGCAATTTAACGTGCGGCTGTGAAATGCTATTTAAGCTTATCGCAGGTCCCTCGTTTAATTTATATGAAATAAAAAAATCGCAACCCGTCTGATTTATTTATGGTGATTGTAAGCGCATCCAGACTCTCCAGAAGTGAAATTTACTGTACGGTAATTTACATGGCCATTGAAACGCCAGATTCACACCCTTAATTTCCGGTTTGCGGCGGAACCACGTTCCATTTGTAACGAAAAAGGGCCGTATTTAGTGTGGAACTTTGCCGTTAGTTACACGTGTCGCACTAATTAACCCCAGAGAAAAAATACGAGCAAAAAATTGAAGAAGAACAATAGCTATTTGCGTATTAGGGGCAGAAAGCGGTCTATTACCGGTTGCGCAGAGGAAAATTTATATGTTTTATTCGTGATATTTTGATTACATTTATTGTCAAAATCAAATAAGCACCTATTTCAAACAGGGAATAAATGATAAACAACAATCATGCTATAGTAGCAAGGTCGACTTTTGCTCATACATTATTTTTTAGGACCACTTAAAAATATGTAAAAAGTAAAGCTAGATTCAGACCTACCAAATTATAAGTGTAAGTGCTAAATAAACCAACCAGCGCTTCCGCAAAATTCCAATTTCAATTTTAAGTGCGAACGTTGAGCGCTGGTGGTTACATTAGCCACTTACACTTATAATTGAGTAGGTCTAAATCTAGGTTCATTAAAATAGAAAAATTAATATTTTCAGGCTATGTATACAGTACAGGATCTGTTCTAAAACCTAAATTATCCGATTCAGAATTTTCTGCTTTATCGGTTTTGAAACAACCCTCAAATTTAAATTTTCAACCTTTTTTCGTGTTATTTTTTTATCTTCTAATATTTAAAGTACAATCAACATGAAATTTTAAAATAGGTAGACACTATTTTATTAAAAGTACTAAATTAATTACAACACTTAAGAAAATAAATAATTAACATCGTAACGCATATTTTATGTAAGTAAATACAAGTACTGTAAAGTGCCGTTTTCTACACTGTACACTGTATAATAAATTCTACACGGTTTACAATGAAATATACATATAAATCTGCATGATTTTTAATTCCTTAAAAATATTTTTATAGCTACCTAAATTTTATTTTGCTACGAATTTAAATATAGCGGAAATAATTTAATCCGACTTTGTATCGGGTTGTTACGTGCGTGGGTGGATATACGGAAGGGCAGTATTGATCCAGACAGACACGGAGTAGGAATAAGGGGCAAGGGCATACTCTGATTTTAATTCTTTTATCCTTTGATTCACTAACCAAATCCGTTCAGAATGTAATCTGTTCATCCATATTGATTTTAAAGGCATATTTTCAATATTAAAATGTTCTAACAGAACATGAAGCCACAATAATTCAAACATAAACATATACATTATGCATACTACACATATCTATCACGCATTTTACCCCATGTGTGCGATTACCAGCTGTCAATTTACGTGTACTCTTGGTTCTTGGAGGAAAATTTTCTGTAAATAAGACTTCATAGGTACACTTGTTAATCCATAAGTTCACAATATCCACGATTCTGGCTTGGCTTATTATTAAAAATAATTTCAAACTGAAATTAATCATAATGAATAATGAACTTATAAGTCAATCGATAAATGCAAGTTATAAATTGCAGTGATATCAATATACAAAACTGCGCATAACCTGAAAAAATATAAGTTGCACTTTGAAGATGTTTAATAATAGTGAACCAATAAGCAACAACATAATATGTACTAATGTACCTGCTATAGTAAAAATTTTTTTGGAGAGGAGTCACGTCATCAATGTTGGTCACTAGATAATGACGTCACGGAACCAGATAATGACGTCACGGAATACTAGATTTACATAGTATACTAATTTAAATTTAAAAAATTTAATGTGTGTTGCATTATTGAATTTACATGCGACGCTTATTTTTCGATCAATTTAATTGAATTATTAGACGATTAATATTTAAATATCATTGTAAAATTTAATATATTTCCAGTTAGAACTCTATAGCGTTACAGAAAAAATATGAGTGTCATGTAAACGTACAACACAAAACACAATTCTTAATTCAGTAATGCCAATGTGTGGTGAAAAAACAAACTACAATTATTTGAAATAAATTAAAAATACATTAAAAACATTATGTTCGGCTTTAAAATTATTGTAAATTTAATGAAAATGCACTATTCTTATAGTATGCAAAAAAGTAGTATTTATTTTATTCATTTAACATCACTAGGTCATTACTACAGTTATTTTTTATTTTGTAATGTGTTGATGACGTGACTCCTCTGCAAAAAAATTTCAACTATAGCTCTTTTTCTTAACCTATAATATTTTTAATTTTATTACCAACCTCTCCCGAATTACACAAGTAATAACCATGATTACTTAAATTATTTTAATAATTACGGTAAAAAAGCAAACCAGTCAGAAAATATTTTATGAAATACAATTTTTTTAAAACATCGTTTACCTCAAACATCAAGAAAATGTATTTTTTTAAAAGAAAACAATTTTTGAAAATAAATTATTGGAATAACAAAAGTCTGGAGTATTTTGGAAAGAAAAGAATATTTCTTAAATAAATTTTCTTTGTGTAATTGGAGGAAATGTTATTTCGGACATATTATAGAAAAAAAAGGTATACTTAGGATGTGTCAACAAGAATCATCGACGAAAATTGCCGGTAAGAAACAACAGCGAGCAGCGACAAGCAAGTATTTTGTTACTATGAAAAATTTATCAGTTTAGTTACATGAGGGAAATAATCCATAAAATTCATCACAAAACACGACATATATAACACAGCCAAACACATCGTTAAATGTTAATAATTATATGAATTATCCATGTATGTTTACATTAGAGTTGCGGTAGGGTAGTTAGCTAGCGAGAGTGAAAGCCGCCGCCTCATCCACCGCCCCCACTGCTGCGTCGGCAGCAGATTCGGAAATAACGAAGTTCGGGGGTGGCACCCTGCGCCGTCTGGAAACGAGGTCACCAGACGTCGGGCGGAGGCGGCGGCGGCGGTGGCAGCGTTGGGGTGAAGGTCAAGGTCGGCGCAGTAGACGTCGCGTGATCAACCGCACCGCGGCCAGGGTGTGACGTACCTGGCTGACGACTGACGACAACCCGTGGGCGACAGATATCAGATTGGCAGGAGATTATTTAAAATGATAACAGGAAATATGTCACGTTCAGGGGAATCTCCAAGCTTTTGTTGTTTTTTTTTGCATACAACGTGACCGAATGTGGTTCTGACTACTCAGGTTGAGATCCAGTTTAACCCTTCAGTAGGCACGTGTCTTTTCGTTATCAGTTCAGAAGCGTAGGTGACATAGTATGTCAAATTATTTTTCTTGTTTATTAAGTAATGTTATTTTGATGCAAAAACGTAATTTTGAAAATAAATTGAATCTTGACCGTTGAAATTTGGATGTTAAAGGACGAATAATGGGTACACCGCAGTCACAAATGTTGTGAATTTTGTTATTTATTCATACAGTCAACCGTCAACGTTTCAGCTACTTATTTTGCCTTAATCGAGACAACTACAAGGCAGAGAAATAATGTTCAGGCACAGTGGCGTAGGCAATGGGGGAGAGGGTTTCGTGTCCGGACCCCCACCCCCTCTTGATGATTTTAAAATAAAATAAAAATTTTGAAGATCGTTTACTACATTTAATAAATTTTTACTCAATGGATGTTAATGACAAAGGTATTGTCATTGCAAAATATAAACTATGGCAAAGACATAAATTGCAGTTAGATGAAAGACAAAAAATGGATTAGAAGCAATAAATAAGTGTAACAAAATATATTTTATAAATTACTGAAGATATTAGTAACATTCAGTAACAACTACCAAGCACTGCAGAGCGAACATTTTCAACGCTAAAAAGAATTAAAACTTATTTACGAAAATCAATGTCAAAAAATATACTAAATGGTCTGGCAATACATCGAGAAATTTCAATTAAGGCCGATGAAATAGGAAATACTGAGTTGTTTAACAAAAAACACCAGAAAACTTAAATTTAAAATTTAAATTTGTTATATTTGCTATTTATTTAAAACTATGAAAATATTGATCTAAGAATTATTTTTGTTTTTGTATAGATAAGAGGTCTAAATTATTTTTTTGTAAAATTTTTTGCTAAATAAAAATAAATATATTAACCTAAATAATTTTGAACTCCCTCTTTCAAAATTCCTGGCTACGCCACTGTTAATGCATGCATGGTATTTTAAACACTTCGCTTGATTGGCTGAATGGACCTACAAAACTTAAAGGCATTCCAAAATAAAATGTCATTATGACTTCAAAATATAAATCCTTTATATATCTATTGTTAAATAAAAAAATGCATTATTGCATTTCTATGGTAATGTTCATAAAATATTTTAAACGTTGATTGAACACAGAACACAGTACGTGTATCACGATTACACTTTTTAAACTGTTATAAAATATAATTAATATAGAAATAATTCATTATATTTCACTTTGTAAAGTTTTTCAACGAATACACAATGGGGTACGTCTAATAACATACTCTTGAAATAACTAAACAATCATATTTTTTATTAGGTTTTTTAGTTGCGAATCCAGATTATTGTACGCAGCAATTGCTACTCTTTTCGGCCCACTCAGCGAGAATACGAGGTTTGATCCAGACATCGAAATTCACCGCAGTGGTAATAATCCCAAGATATCATTTTTATACGCGACCAAATCGATTTTCGAAGATATCAAAATTTATACCATCTTTTGGCAGGAAACTGGAAAAGTCTTGGGACTTTATTGTCGAAAATTCCACGTGATCAGTGAAGTCAGACCTGGGTACATCGAAATGATAAAGAAATCAGAACAAATCGTCGGCGACCTTTTCAAGTTGGGTCTCAATCCGAAATTTTAGTATAACTTTGTATAATTTCGATGTACCTAGGTCTGACTTCACTGACCACGTGGATTTTTCGACAATAAAGTCCCAAAACTTTTCCAGTTTGCGGCCAAAAGATGGTATAAATTTTGATTTCTTCGAAAATCGATTTGGTCGCGTATAAAAATGATATCTTGGGATTATTACCACTGCGGTGAATTTCGATGTCTGGATGAAGCCTCGTATTCTCGCTGAGTGGGCCGAAAAGAGTAGCAATTGCTGCGTACAATAATCTGGATCCGCAACTAAAAAACCTAATAAAAAAATTATTGTTTAGTTATTTCAAAAGTATGTTATTAGACGTACCCAATTGTGTATTCGTTGAAAAACTTTACAAAGTAAAATATAATTAATTACTTTTTTATTAAATATATTTTAAAACAGTTTAAAAAGTGTAAACGTGATACACGTACTGTGTTCAATTAACGTTTAAAATATTTTATGAACATTACCATAGAAATGCAATAATGCATTTTTTTATTTAACAATAAATATAATATAAGCAGGATTTTGAAGTGATAATTACTTTTAATTTTTGAATGCCTTTAAGAGGAATTCCCACTAGTTTTTTAGGTCCATTCAACCAATCAAGCGATACCATCACAAACCCATTTTTGTGTATCATATAAAAGTCAATCGCTGAACTATGCGCGAAAAACCTCGAAATGCACTTTTTTCAAACACTCATAACTTTGTGTAAAATCAACGTAGGAACTTCGTTCTTTGAGTCCTGCACATGAAATTGAGCAAATTTTGGTGCCTTTTAGGTGAATTGAGCTCCGTACACATCGTCAAAGTTGGACATTTTTTCGATTTACAAGCATTTTTTTGCACAGGGGTGCTGGAGGAAGGGCGGAAGGGGTGACGCTAAAGTTCGCATGCATGACTTTAAAGTACACACTTCAAAGTTTTTCTCCCTCGAAGATTCATAGAAATCGACTGAAAATACGCCGAGTTATGACGATTTGAAAATGGGTGAAATTTCACCTCATTTCAAGTGTTCCCCTAATTGTGTTGACGATTTTATAAAAATTTTTACAAAAAGTTTGTGAATTATGAAATTTATTGCAAAATTATAATTTAAGAAAGCCTAACTAAAACCAAATTCACATATTACAGTGTCAAGACGGGATGTTATGTGCTGGCCACATCAGATTTTTTAACATGCGAATTTCAACAAAATTAGTTTTATTCATGATTAGTGCGTCCAATACTATACAGTATACACTCTTAAATTTTGTTACACAGGTTGGGTTACAGCCTGTATAGTCGGACGTTTTGTCCCTCCTTTCATGTGCAGACATGAAATCTTTTCTTTACTTAAAATATTGAAAAATCTGTAATTATTCGTCACAGGAAGGTTAACTAGTCATGATTTCCATCAGTGGAATCACAAGAAGTGTCCATGTGGCGTTCTAGCGTGGTCTCATGTTTGTTAAAAATATCACTAGGTTTACTTGATTAATAATAATTTTCAATAATTATTATGATACGAAGCAATACATTTTAACATCTAGTTTACATTTAATCAAGTGTATGTTCCGTCTGAAAAGAAACAGTTCGCACCTCCATTATTTTTTCTTTGAAAACGTTCAGGCATTTGTAAAACACTTTTCCGAGTGACCATCTTCTCTCCCATCTCGCGTTGTTTAGTTTATGCGTTTTAAAATTCATGACGTGATTCTCGGCGTTGCGTCGACTCTTGGAAGGAATCACAGCAAACCATTTCCGTGGAAGGAAATACGTTATTCAGCCGACCTGCCGAACCTTTCATACCCCGTTTCTCTCCCTCGCATTGAGTGCGAATGCTGGTGTCTTTGTCGGGCACGTGAGCGGCCGATCGCTGAAGAAGAGACGTGAACTATTTATTCGACGTTTTGATTTGCTGCTGTCAATTCCCTAAGATGATGTGCATGGATTCTTTGCTCAATGGTAGAGGATATGTTCTTGGCAAATACGGGAGGTTTTGACGTGTTTTACCCTTTTCCAAAATTTAACAAAAGTTTATTTGAAAAAGTACGAGTATATTATTTAACAAGAGTTCAGCGATGGGAATTACTATACTTCTAATTTATGAAAATGAAAGAAGTTGCCAGCAAATGTCGTTATTATTCAAAATAATAATATTTTATTTACGACTATACTACAAATATGCTACAGAACAGCAAGATGTATTCGCCAAAACCATGATACAAGAAAAAACCAATGAATATTGGATATCGAGGAAAGCAGTAAGTGACATCAAGATAGTAAAATAAAAACAGAGAAATACAAAATAAATTAATTGGTTGTATAAATAACTAGCGCTCTGTCCCGCGAAGAGGTTTCTGTAATGTAACTTTTTTTATAATGAGGATTTCCACGATTTTTTGTTTTTTTTATTGCCGAATCTATCGAAATTGAGCCCGGTGTAGGGAGGGTCCCCGCGTAGGGAGGGTCCCCGCATGGAAAGGGTCCCGTGAAGAGGATTCTATAATAACTGTTTTTAGTATTGCGTGTGTTGCTGTTACGTTCAACATGCGATAGGTGAAAAATGTCCATGCGGCCGCCCCTACTCAATGATCTAAGTCGGTTTACTGAAAAAAGCTGTTGCTGCAGTGCTTTACAGATGCCTATTAGGTACACTAAATTAATGCTGGAGTTACTACCTAAAACTTGTGAAAATTTCAAGTCAATAGCTTAAGCAGTTTCTGAGTTAAATCATTTCGTACAGACAGACAAAAAAAAATTGGCATAGGCATTTCATTTGCTAATAGGAAAAATATGTTTTATGTAATAATTCGTAAATCACAGACAGATAGTTCAATTTTATATAATTATATGTTATGATGTTAATATTGCATTATTATTATCCTATTCGCAAATCACTCCTTATCCTTTCTTTTCTTCCTAGTTCGTGCAAAGTAAAATAAAAATATGTGATATACTGATGCACGTTAAATAATAGTTATTTATGTAACACGTATGCAAAATAGGGTTTTAGAGAACGAATCAATGAATGAATGATAATCAGGGAAAATAATAGGTAGGTACTTTAAAATATAAATAACAGCTCATTGCGTAGGTTAAGTCTTATTAAAGAATAGAATAACAACAGTTCGAAAACTAACGATTTTATAGAGCATGTACTAAAAAATAAATGATATCAATAAGTTTTGTTGTGTTTAAAAAACAAAATAACTTTAAATCTATGTGGCAAATGAAATGCAGCTTATGGTCTAAGATATTTGAAAAGCTTATGATATTAAAGGGGTGTGAAGTTTTGAAAGAATTGTTCGTTTTTCTTTTCTTTCTCGTGATACAAAAGTGGCAAATTCATTTCTCAGTCGAGCGCCTAACAGGGTTACGTAGCGCTATAAACACACATAAAAGCATCGGCGGCATTATATCAGCTCAGAGTTCACCTTCACCTCCGCTAAACTGCATTTCCACCAGACAAATCGGAAGACGCTTCCTCGCTTCTTTGCTGCTCTGCCGGCAAAACCAAATAAAGCAACGGCACAACGACGGAACGGTATTTTATGTAAACTCAAAATTCATAACTCGCAAAGTGCTAAAGTTAGAATAAAGAAACTTGCGCATAGCACTTTTTCTATTTGTTCTACGAAGCGCAGCCTGGAAGAGAGGACTGTTTTATTTTTCTTTTTCTACCGCCACTTTCTGATATTCCTGTGATGGTGTGCATAATCGCAATAATCGCCAAAATAATCCTCTTCTTCTAAAAAGTTAATTAAAGACTAGTGATGACGAGACAAGACGAGAAATAGTCAACTCTCGTCTCGTCATGGGCATTTCTCGACTGTTCACTTCTCGTCTCAAAGGACTCTATTCTCAATTTCTCGGAAAAATTTGATGCCATTTATTTGAAAAGCTAGAAGTGAATTTAAAAACTGTTTTATATTTCTGTTAAATTTGCACAAAATAAAAATATTTATATCGAAACAAAAAATGCTACGATCAAGGTAAAATAAAAAATTACAAATTGAAGAGAAGAGAATATCAAATTTTTTAAAGATTTTTGGTTTCGAGAATTATCGATTTTTCGAGATTTATTTCTCGTCTCATCTCGAAAATCCGAGACAAGAAATTTATTAGTTCTCGTCTCGTAATTTTGAGACGAGACGAGAATGAGACGAGAAATTTCCTGTCTCGGCGACATCACTATTAAAGACTGTTAAAGTAAATATGAATTGTGAAATAATATCTAGTTGGAGATGAACCACCAACAAAATTCTTGTGGTCAAAGGTCCATGTATTGGGTATTGGGTTACTATAATAATAATCAAATATTTATTGCTTTAGTAGAATGTATGACCTGCGTTACGACTAAAATGTCAACCTATAATTGATTTATTAATTAATTAATTGCATAGTTTACTGACCTAATATTATAGTTATTTTGAAATAAATTTATTTCTGACTCAGAGAATAGATGATCAAGAAATGCAGCTTAAATGATGAGAAATTTCTCTTCTTATTCTCGTCTGGTCTTTCAATTTCGAAAATATATTTATTATCATGCTCGTAAGACAAGAAATTTTGCTCGATAAATTGAAAATTCTCAAAATAATAATTAAAACCTAGTCACTTTTGGTTCAATTTTGTATTATTGTATCCTGTATTGCATCTGTCTGCAAAGAATTATTTAGAACCTCTGGTTTACTCTCCATTCAAGCGCTGTGTTAATTTATAAAAAAATGTGAGTATAGTTTAAAACTGGAATAAACGAAAACATCTTAAAATTCATTACCTAGACAAAGTAAACATTTCACAGTTTTTCTCACACGTCTGTCATCTCTCATCTCAACCTCAAAGTAATGAATCTCCTTCAAAGTGTGAATTGTTTATTGTTGTTTCTCCCCTCTTCGTCGCGTCGGATTAGGGGAGTTTTTGTGAAAGCAGAACAAATTAAACATATGGAGTGCTTGTAAAATACTTGTCTAACGAGAAGCTGTCGTGTCAACTTCCAACTGAGATGATAAAAATAGTAAAGAGGATGCCAGACTGTCTTGTTCCAAACTAGAGGGATTACGTTCGACAGCTCGTGATACTGCAGAGTGAGAAGGAGAGAGAGTGAAGTAGATCATTTTTACATTGAGAGGTGAAAGCAAGTCGCAGAAACAAGCATGCAGAAAGAAACGCCGTTTTTCTTCAAATACTTATTTTATTATTTTATTCTTTTTTAAATTTCGTAGAAATCACAATTTTAATTACATGAGGATTTGGCACATTCCTCAAATAGTCAAATATATTAAATTTACCATTTAGACTTTTGCTGGGTTATGCGGACAACTAAATAAAGAAATTTCATTATGAAATTAAATTAAAACAGTAGACATCATTATTTATTATATAACAGTTTATGCAACTAATTAACAAACTAAATTATCGTTAATTCTCGGGTATTCAACTTCATAGGTTAATTTATAAAAAAAATATAATTTAGTTGCTGCGTAAATCCAACA
Source organism: Agonum fuliginosum (assembly GCA_947534325.1). Classification (NCBI taxonomy): domain Eukaryota; kingdom Metazoa; phylum Arthropoda; class Insecta; order Coleoptera; family Carabidae; genus Agonum; species Agonum fuliginosum. Next base: position 8,499,854 of record OX384031.1, read on the forward strand.
TTTATCACAATGAATTTATAAATTCTTTGAAATTAAGTTTAATTAGAACTTAAAGTTATACCAACTACCTGTAAATTTTAGCTTAAAAATTGAGGAGTGTAAGTTCTAAAGGGTCTAAATGCCAAAACCGGGAATTTTGAGTTGTGTATAAAAGATCTATGTACCAAACCTAATAATATTTGAAAGTTACCAAGTTCCAACGATATATTTAGGTGTTCAACAAGTGAAGAATATAAATTTCTAAAGGGTCTAAGTGCCAAAATCGGAAATTTTTAGATTACATTTATAAATGGTCTATGGTCTATGTAACAAGTCTAATTTGTTTAAATTACCTAATTTAGTTTTGTTATCATTACGTACTAAGTTTGTACTTTAATTTTAATTTAATGTTTATTTTGCAATAAAACCAATAAATTCTTCATATTTAGGTATTTTTATAGGTACTTAGTCCTCTTTTCAGAAATATGTATTAAGGCACTTGGATTTTTAACGATTTTCCAATTTCAATAAATTTTTTAAAAATAATAATAGTTTTCTTTTGAGATCTGACGTGGAGGCAGTTATTAAACATTGCTGTAATAAAATCATACTTACAAATTACACAGACATATTTTTTTAATTATCTCGATTCCAGATTTTTGGCACTTAGATTCTTTAGAATTTACACTCTTCAATTATTTAAAATAAAAAAATAAATGCTGGGTATCCGATAAAAAACAAAAGCTGATTTAAAAACGTCATTTTAAACTATTCCGTATACAAGTCAGGGTGTTCCACAACTTAGGACAAAAAATTAAAGGGTATATACTGTACGACGTGCTAATCATGAAACAAAAATAATTTTTTTTAAATTCGCATAAAAATTTGTAGCAAACATTTTTTCGCCACTGGTCGGTAGTTATTTTTAATATTTTTTTTCAAATCTTCTACAATGAAAGTAATTATACCTCGAATTATACCTACCCTTTAATTTTTTGTCTTAAGTTGTGGAACAACCTGTATATCTATATCTATGATTCACAGTATGTGAGGCTGCCGCATCCAAGTTTTTAAACAACAATAAATAATAAGCATTCTTTATTCCCATTCTTTTCTTTTGTTCGTATAAAACCAAACTACAAATTTAGTCCTCCTGAAAACTCTTTTTTCTCGCACATGTTCTCATCAACTCCCCTAATGTTTAGATGTTTACACTCTCAACATGGGGTGTCAAGTCGAACCACCTGCACTTGTACAAATATCTCGCACTAAGGCATTATTTATAAGACGTTAGACAAACATTAGCGTAGCATGACGCTGACTGATGGATGAACTTAAGTCAATCACTTATGTTGCGGTAACGTTGATGTTGGTGACGATCTTGACTAGTGGAGGTTAATTAATTAGACTTCGACTTCGTCAAGCCTGAAGGGGAGGATTTGGTTTTGGATGATTTATTGGTTAGAAACTTGAAGTGTTGTCAACTGAGATATATATTTATAACTATATCGAAGATTGGGAGGTCAATATGAATTTTGGAACTGGATCAAAATTTTGTTTGCATTTCAGCTTTCAGCTTATTTATTATTTTACTTTATTATGAGAATTTTGAAAGACATATTTATCAGCAATATAAATTAAAAATATTTTTAATCTAATGCTTGGTTTATGCAGCAACTAAATTATAAAATTAACAAATTAATGTAAGAAGTTGATTAGCTAAGTATTGACGATAGTTTAGTTCGTTAATTTAGTTGCATAAACGATTTTTATTTTTAATTTCATAATGTAATTTTTTCATTTAGCTGTCAGCAATGTATACCCAGCATAAAATGTTTTAATTTTATAAAGTAGGTACCTATACCTTCTCTACTAGACGTGGGCAAATTGTCTTTCCCGACGATCAAAAACTGAAAACTATATTATATCTTAAGACCTAAAAATCGAATGTCGCATACGTACTTTGATTTATAGCATTATACTTCAAGCACTCCAATGAACTTATATAATCTTATAATATATATATATATATATATATATATATATATATATATATATATATATATATATATATATATATAATCTTGAATCTACAACCTTTCATGATTATGTATGTATACAGAAGATTAGATCCTTTCAATAAATCGAAAAATGTTAAATCCGTTTTTACCGGTTGCGGTTAACGAAAACGAAATTTTTAGACAAGAAAACATGAAAAAGAAATATTTTGTTCTTGTACCGATAGAAAATGAACGAAATATTCTTCGTTTTTAGTTAGTATATTAAACAATCTGTCGTAAAATTTATGACGTAAGGAATTTAATAGTGACAAAATCTAGTGGGTACTCTCGCCTTTTTCGAGTTAAATTTTGAAAATAAGTTCCGTAATTGAAGTGCCAGAAACTTAATGTTGCAAATCAGAGTGACGTAAAAAATCGGGATTACTCGTGATATTTGAGTGAGATTTAGAGTGGAATAGTAAAGACCTCCTATTTCAAACACTCTATAGGCGATCTCGATTAAGATTGCAGCGTTATAGTGGTGACTTCAGTAGCTGTCAGATAGACATACGTACGAAACTTTGCAATACGTACACTGTGACAGACTGTGGTATTTGACAAATTTTCTGTATTTTTTTAAATATTTAGATAATATTGATAAATACAGCTATACACAAAGCGTAGTTCTTCAAAATTTAACAACTTCCAATATATGTCACCAGATGGAGATCTCTTAGGAAGAGTTACCAATAGCAAAAGATTTGATTCGAATCTAATCACTATATCTTACGAACATCATCAACCAAAATCATCTTCTTCAACCGCGGCTTTCCTCGCCGGTTAAAATACTGATGCCCCCGATGCAGTAATGTGCATTTAATGTCCTCCGGTGCACCGCGGAGAAGGATTTGAGTGGAGTCCACGCGACTTGCGACCTTCCACTGTTGTCTTTTTGCTCAGGCGGACTCTTTTTTCCCCGGTTATTTCCGCTAACGCCGCGCAGAGCCCGCGCGAGCGATCCAATGAAAGTAATGGCGGAACTTTGCCGACGGCTCAAACGTGGAATCAAAGTTGCGAGCTTCGTGACTGGGCTGCCGACGACGCAGGCCCGGACCGAAGAGAATTTATTTGATTTTATGGTATAGTAAACTTTGATTCTTGTTCAGCACGGATTAGTTATCCTATTTCCTGTTGTTTATTTTGTTTCCGTTTTTATTTTTGGGGTTATGTAAACAATAAACGACTATGAATTTACACGGGACAGCTGTTTTCAATATAATTATTGTTTTATATTTAAAATAATTGTTACTATCCAAATAATACAATATAAATACTACTACACTTTCTCAAAAATACTCAAAATTCTTTGAAATATCTGTGTCTAAAAGTGAGGTTGGTTATGTCATCATTCATTCTGCATTTTTCTTGTAGATATTTTGTATTAGCCCATAAGCTTACTGTTCCTGTTCCAAAAATGTATCCTTAAATAAGATTCTTTTTTAGGCAATGCCTACCTACAATATTGCTTGGAAAATTCTATGATCTCAAATTTATTATAATTATTTTTTATTAACTTCTAACATCAAAATATTGAAATTTATAAATTTTTTGATGTTAGCACTTAATAAAAAAAATTCAATAAATTTGAGCACCGTCAGAAATTTCCAGTGAAAATAGACATATTTGAAAATTTACTGACTTTTTCTTTATTACTTAATTGCTAACATCAAAATAAAAATAGAACTGAAAAATTTCGATATTTTGATCTCAGCAATTAATAAAAAAATCTGATGTGACCAGCGCATGATCTCTCGCTAAATTCTGCTTATTCTACTAATCTAATAAAAAGTTTTACTTACATTTTAATAGTTTCATGTTCATGTAATATATATATATATATATATATATATATATATATATATATATATATATATATATATATACATATATATATATATAAACGATAATTTAAACCAAAATGCAAGCAAAAGATATCAACTGTACTGTCACTGTCATAATAATTCAAATTTTGTGTAGAAACAAATTTCATAGTGATCATTGACAACTAGAAATTTCAAAAAAGTAGAATTATATTAGTGTTGTACTTTATTTTATTATTAAATACTTACTACCAGATTCAGCAGATTGTATTTAAATTATCTGCATCCATAGAAAATTATATTTTCTTTTATAATAAATTGCAAAAATTGTTCTAAATAAATAATGTACCAATGTATCTAAGGAAAACTATATCAAGCTTCAAAAGTACAAGGTACTTCCACTTTGCGATTTTCTACCAAATCTTGTCAAATGTTAAGATGCTTATTAAAATCTTAAATATGAAATTTGGTTATTAAAGATTTGATACTTTTTAAGTTATCGTGGACGAAATATCGTCATATAAGTCCATACGTCCATACATCATATGCACATAAATCATCCTGAAAATATTAAATTCGTATTTTAGAGACAAAAAACTCCTACTCGAAAATTTTAACCCATTTTACAATACCTCTCTTATAGAATATGAGGCGAGATGTAAAAAATTATAATAAACTAGAGATTTTTAGTGAAAATCGACATATTTGAAGTTCTGCGGAGCGCTCTTAAGAGCAACTTGTACAAAAAATTATATTGTCAAGCCTTCATTATAACATTTTAAAGTGGAGGAAAGGAATGGTTTTAGTTTGCCTTCGGTGTGTGTTCTATTCTACTATAACAATTTATATTAGTGGATGAACCTGTTATACCATAGTACCATACCTATTCTCTATTCCATAGTACTTTTAGTATCTAGCTTAGTATATAATTCGGACAGAAAATTTAATATACTACGGAAGAAATTTAAGATGAGTTTTCCGAGGGCAAGTGTAGCCCTGTGTGCAGCAACTGCGACCACTTCTCTCTACAAAACGTCTTGGAAATTTGCACTTCTTTCTTTTACAATTCTCTTTTGTTTTGTTGTTAAAGTTAGTCGCTCGCCTGGTGGATATACAGTGACTCGACTACTCACAGTTAGCAGGCCATCTGCTTTCAAATCTTCCACTCCCGTCAGAAACTTAAGAAACTGTGCAGTTAAGTAGTTTGGCTTTTATCTAAAAGTCACTTCCGTCGACTTGTGTCTCCTGAATGGAATAAAAATCACAGCTAACTTCTCATAAGATTCCATATACGAAGCTATTTAGCTGCACTCAGAGATACAAATATTTAAATTTAGCTTACATCGGGGAAACGCAAAGCGCTTTTACGTGATAAATCGATGCATCAAATGCAATGGATAATCTTTCAAAGTGTCTGCTCATGATAAAGTTTCTGCTGAGACGTTGCGCATTACTCCGCCATTATAAGTTAATGGATGTTCTCCAAAACTAACAAAACCACACATACAACGTACATTGCTCTGATTGACAAACTATCTCCTATTTTATTTGGGTATTTCAATCTCTAGGTACGGTGAATAAATTGCCATCTCTGTTCAAGTTTATGTAAGTTCAAGTAATTTTTTAATACAAAACTTTAAACATTTTTTCACAAAGAATTGTTTTCAAAATTAGATCAGTATTTGAATCCTTGTAAAATGTAAAATAAGAATCAACGATAATTATGTGGCTGCATTTTTATATTACGTAGGTATGTATTTGTTTTTACGTTTATATTATATTTCTATTTATCTATGATGCTACTTGTTGCCTATACTCGGATTTTTATATATAAAGATGTTTCCAATTCCAATGTACAAAAATTAAAGGCATCAAGCCAGTGCAGTTATATTTATATTCTTTTTTAACGATACAGATTAATACCAGATACGAGTAGAATATAGAAACGTATGTGAATGATTTAATATTGATTATTAGTTTTTTATAAATTTCATAGCTTTGGAATCCTCTTTGTATAAAAATCCGAGTATATAAAATGAACAAATATTTTTGAGGATTAAAAATTTGAGTAAAGAAGATATACTTCTATGGTTCTATGCAACTTTTCAAGTACCTACATATCAAAGTTACTAGAAAATATTAAATATTACAAACTAAAAGAATATTAGTATTACCTAACTACCTATCATACATTCGATTAAAAAACCTCTATCTCAATTATTTTTCGTTGACAGATAAAAAAATGTATGAATATATTTTTTTATGAAGTAATATTTTCTTCTTCTTAATATGAAAATATTACATTTACTTATTGTTTGTTGTAACATTTTTATTTGATTTTTCGTATGTTTTGTCATAATATTTATGTATATCGTTATTTATTTGTAACACGTTTGCTTATTTTAAACCATAATCCGTAAATGTTTTATGCCTGTGGCACACCGGTCGAGGAGCATCGAGGACCATCGAGTAACTCCTCGATGAAACGAAAGAACGCACCCGTCCGCGATGGATTTCTATTTAATCGGTGACAAATACATCAAAGTTTTGCGCGAAATCAAATCCAAAGATACGTCTGAAATGAGATACATTCGTTTCATCGAGGAACAACTCGATGAAAATAGCGGCGCCCCTATTTTTCGTCGAGGACGGGGTGCGTTCTATCGTTTCATCGAGGAGTTACTCGATGGTCCTCGATGCTCCTCGACCGGTGTGCCACAGGCATTAAACATTATGTACCTATTCAATAAAAAGGATGATTTTTGGAGAAGCTGTCAATTTACTGGTTGGTTGGTTGATGACTGTTCAGTAACATGTATGTGTGTGAGTTTTATCTTTTTTGATGAAAGATTTCTGTAAAATAATTTACATGATATTCTGTATTTTTTAATAATCAATTATCACCCTGATCAAGACTGTACTGCAGTCGAAACGTTGGCGTTTTATTGGATTTTAATAAATTGACAGCTTCTCCAAAAATCCAGTCGAAAAAACAATCTTTCATTATTTATTCAGCTTTTATTATTATCACCAAAACCGGTAGAGTGGATTAATTTTAATGAAATTTATTTTGTACCCTACAACATTTTTTTATATCCGGTCTTTTATTTTTCTCATAAATACAATAATTGATAATAAAAGGTAGACTATTCTCTTTCAACGACAAGAAATAGTTTTAATTGGTCCCTAAGGCGGACAGTATATATTTTTTACCGTATGTTAGATTTTTCTATTTCCTATATCAAACAATAGTACAGTCAAGTCATATATATTTTTTATATTACAAAATAAATATTATATTTTTCTGGCAATATGTCATCTCCTCTTATGTTATATAACTTGCTATTGTATTATGAAAAGATGCGCGCAGACAAATTTCTAAAATGTTGCTTTGTTATTGTCAGGTTTAAATATTCCAATATTGAAATCTATTGATGCACGCCTCGTCACTGTAAATGCAGAGTTATTTTATTTTATTTTGTCGTCTGGTCAATTCCAGAATCTCTCTCTATATTCAATACCGCCGTTACATTGAAACCGAAAGCCTCAGGGAGATGAAGCTCCAACTGAGTTGCAATTCTGCTTGAGACGAACACGAAAACGAAGGCGAAGACGAGACTTCGACACAAACGCATCAGGACCGCACCAGAGGAGAACTACACCTCAGAAATAGCTCCCTCAAACGCAAAAATCATTTTTAAGGTTCCGTCTCAGATTTACAAAATCAGGAACCCTTATGGTGAGACTCCATTGTCCACCCGTCCCGTCTGTCAAAGGCTTATAACTTCGAAACGGTTCACTATAAAAGGTTGAAATTTGGCACATAGATAAGTTCGTATATGCCGCAGAAAATGCAGATGTCAAATTTTTATTTTTTTATTTCACACACGCATGAGGGGTCATGAACAAATACTATATTTTTTTAGAACTTAATTTTATCTAGTAGGTATGCTATATATCGTTGGAAAAAGCACATTTCATAGATGTGTTTAAATTTTGTAGTGATTTTTTGATAGGTTAATTTGTAATTTGTCTGATTTTGCTATGTGTTTGTGATTTTAAACAAAAAATCTGACGTGGACACCACATGACTTCCTTGTACGCCTTGTGTGTTCATACTTTTCTTAATAACTAAAATGTAGAATAATATAAAAAATTCTTTTAACTTATTATACTAGTACTACTACTACTGCTACTATACTCACAAATATATTTTAGTCATTTTATTTAAACTACAGAAGAAGATATAAAGCATATTTTACTATTGTCACTGTCATGTCATAATCATTTAAATTTTACGTAGTAACAAATGTCAATCGATCATGGACTACAAGATACCGAAATACTAAATTATAAATATATACTTTAATTATTCCTAAATGATACCAGATACAAAAATATTTATAAAATACCGATTGTAGGTAATAATCACATAATCTTTCATTTAAAATAAAAAAAATTGTCTTAAATTAAATATTTATCGAAATATTTGAAAAAAGTACTACTTCCGGTTTGTAGATTGAAACCAAAATAGGAGGTGCACAACTAGATGCTATAACAGTCCTAATTACAAAATTTCAACTTTCTACTTCTAACCGTATTTGAGTTATGCGACACACATACGTCCGTACGTACATACATACGTACGTACGTACAGACGTCACGACGAAACTAGTCATAATGGATTCAGAAAAGGTCAAAACGGATATTTCCGTCAAAATCTGAGAACCGAAATTTTTCGCGATTACAATACTTCCTCACTCCGTACAAGGAAGTAAAAAGTTAAAGGAAAAACTGCAGAATATCTCTGTCAATAGTTTTTGCTCGTTACCTAGGTTACTTAAATTATGGAGCAAAAAATAAGTTTCTCTGCATTCAAAGCAGCCTCGTCAATTCTTGTAAGTTTATCATTTAGTACCAAAAAGATGCAGAATATTCGCCGAATATTCGGTTATTCGGCAGACAGTCCTACATAATATACGTTATTCTGCACATTTACAATTCGTTGCATCGCTAATTAATAATTAAAATGGTGTCACTCTAAGTTCGGTCCTGCCACGAATGTAGCAACTCCTCGCGAAACTAAAAAGAGAAATATTATAATAAAAATGGTAGGTGAGTTGTTGTTTGCCGCTGGGAATCCAGAATCGATGAAAGTTCTAGAAAAGCCGTTATTGTTGCAGATAACAAGATTTAGATGTGTGCTCTCCTGTGAAAGGAGAGGGAGCTAGAGCTATCGTGCATGCTGCAGACACTAGACAGATGCAAAGGTGTGATGAATGCTCCACCCTTGTACGTCGAGAGAATCGGATTTAAGTTTTCCACTTTGTTTTCAAACTAAACTACAACGTCAAGCTGCGTCTACTATAAATATTGAACAAATTCCTCGACAACTTTACAGAGAAAAAGGACACGTACATAAAGCATAATGTTTTCTTTCTTTAAAAACTACGTTTTATGTTTTGTTGCCGATGTGTACCATCAATGCAAATTTGTTTTATTTTGACAAAAAAAATAATTTACCTAAACATAAATAGTACCTACTATTTATTTAGTTTCTTACGATCGGTGAAATTTCAACTTTTAAATAAGGTGAAATTTCAAATTGAATAAATTGTTGTCATGCCAAAATGCAAGTAAATCAGGATAACTTATTCTTGGCCGGAAATAGTTATTTGTCCAACTAGAGAAGAAAGTGCATCTTTTTCCCATTCGAGCTCGAAGTTTGTGTCAGCATTTGTCCTCTCGTGTTAGACACAACATTTTTTTCACGACATATTTAAAAACATTGCAAATGTAAAAGAAACATAACTAGAAGTTAGATTATAACTGCCATCTTTCAGAATGACGTTTAAAAACAACGAAATGTTTCACTGCAGCCAATATATATAAAAATCGTGAACTTGTGTAAAAGAAAGTATAAAACATAATAATTATAAAATAATAATGAAACGATGATCGACTGTTGTTTAGAAATGGTTGACAAATTGTCAAATTGTCAATTGACAAATGGTCGACCATTTTTTGTCAACCATAACCATATAAAATAATAGTTTACAGTATATCACTATAAAATCAGAATTTTCAATAAAATATTAAATTTACTTACAATTTACCACTCTGGTGGTAAAACTGTTCATCTTTCTGTCTAGAGAGGAAAACTTACTTTCTTCACTATTTCGCGAGAAGAAAATTATGTTTTCTTCGCATGTCGTGAAAAATTTTTTTTTATGAAGTTTGAATTTATTGACTGGATAGTTAATATGAGGCAGGATAATTACTGGGTTCCAGTCATTAATAAAATATTTATTTATACATTTAAATATCTTTGTCACAAAATAGAACATAATTTAATTTATGATTGTTTAATATTAAATATTCAAGCAGATATTTTAAGACAGCACGCATAGTTAGAACTATATCGATAATAGCTGTTATAAAAAAACGTTATTAATTGATAATTGTTAATATCCATATAGTGCTTAAATATATTTTTTATGCTTTTGGTTTTATCTTATTTTCTTCATTATTAATTTGGGACGTTTGCTATAATTATTGTAGAAGATATGGTGTATAAATGTTTCGGTTGAATAAAAGCCATTATGATGAAATTACAAAAGAGTTGGTAGTCGTATTCCATGAGGTATTGTTACAGCACGAAACTACACGGGGATCTAAAGCAAATTATTCTCCAGGGAAGAATATCTGTATGTGCGTTCTTGTATCAGCTTCATTACTTTTATTGTTTGTTTCGTTGCTCCAAACAAAATAAATCCTCCAACTTTCTACTCTTTACACTTGAATTAAAACTCTTCGAAGAATTCTTCAGTTTTAAATTAATCTCAAATTAAACGCTCTCGTAGTTTTTTTGAGGAGAAAGAAAGAACTAGGAGTACGTGACATTTCCAATGTTTGAATCGGGAATAAAAATTAAACGGGGCATTTTATTTCGTCGTCTAGACAAGGGAGCTAATAAAATCTAAACTTTATATTCCCAAATATTGCCGAACGAGAGCGAAACCGAATCCGTTTTATAGACTCAGAACTGTTTTTATAACACCAAGAGAAAAGTACCCACGTTGACGAGATCAAATAAAGGAGAGAATCGTCATATGTTTTACTAAAATAACAATATTATTTTAACGATTTTAAACGACTAGTTTTATAATTCTCCAATATACTTATAGGGTGTACACCAATTCTGATAAGATAAATTTCGCATCCATATCATACATTGCACTTATAGTATAGGTACTCGTGTAAATTTTAAAAATTTTATATATAAAGTAATCGCATAGTTTTATGAATTTTTTAATTGTTTAGCAGAATGGTATAGGTAATATTATAGTGGAATTAAACCATTCGGACTTAATTTTCTCGATTTCTATGGAATCGAATATTGTACCTCCAGCGTACAAGATCGTACTATAATGAATGGTTATTGTACTTAAACTTTTTGCGTCATATAAGATTAAACTAGTGGCAATCATTCTGGACACTTAGAGTAAAATAAATTTCGGTTTTTCTTGTATTCTTATCAAAAAATGGTATGCTAAATCAAAACTTTTACATTTTTATTTTAAATCTATCTAGGTATGAAGTTTCTACTCGATATTTAACAAATTTGCAAATATAATTGTTGTTAAATTCTTCATTTAAAAGACACGTGCGTGTCTTTTCAGTCATTGGTGCTATACGATTTCAAAATTTGCATTGCACCAATCAATAATACCGTAGGTTTATTACATCTAAAACAAAGGTTATCCTATAAAATTATTAATTTTGTGCATTTTACAATTTGTACTTAATTTCTAATATATTTGTTTTTCTCAAATTTTCTGAAAATTGTATTAAATTAAACAGCCAAGTACCTATTGTTATAGATCATACTTTGATTAAAATACAAAATGTAAATTACTGAAATTATATATAAATTATATTGCATATGTATGAAGAATTTTTAAAGTGTCCAAAATTTTTGCCACTAGTATACAATCACCAAATTTTAACAAGTTGTTGCACACTGGTTCAGAAAGTGAACCACTTACAAAAATGCACATCGTCGTAAATTGTGAACCACGCAATTTTTAATAATGACTATTTTATAGTTTTTATTTCTCCTGCAGTAAGGGTTTGAAAAATTTATGAAATCTCGTGTAGTAAAGAGATAATTAATTATGTAAAATTCTTCTGTATAATTTAATTTTGGAATTTTTAAACATTTTTTAAATCTTTAAACCATCCCACTTTGTGCCTGTGTCTGATATTCTATGATCGTAATATCAAAAGATATCCGATTATCTAAATCTACATTATTTTATTATAATTTTAATCGTGCATTCTTTTAAAAACTAAAAAGTATCTTAGTTCCAACTAATGTGAATTTTGTTTCAAATTGAGAACATTTCCCGCACAGACACCGGTAAGTACTCCCCATTTATTTTTATTTTCAATTTCATCTTCGAAGTTAAAAACTCCCGAAATGATGTTTTTAATTAAAACCCAGCTCACAATCTAATCTATGTTCATCGACCACCGAACGCTGTTTCACGTAATGAACAAAACTGAAAGTGCTGATCCACCCTCTTTTAATCCGTTTATACATAGCGGAAAATTGCCACATTTTGTTCACAATTTATACGTTGCCCCCCTCTCCCTCCAGCTTCGACACTATGGAATTGTTTCTATGGTAAATGATGAGTGCATTAGAAAACGTATAATGGAAATTAGCACTTATGGTGACGAAAAATGGTTTGTTTTGAATTTTTTGTTGGGGAGATGTTTTGGAGAGTGGATAATCTTTACACGTCAAGTTGACATCCATCGATTTAAAAACAGACACTACAATTTTTAACCTGTGATACACAACATGAGTTAACGCTTACAGCATTTTATAAACTCAAAACTGAATTCAGAATTGTTCATTACCTACAGTTAATTAACAAACTATAGCGAATTCGATTCGTACCACTTATCACAAGTATGAGTAATTAATGGTTTACTCACTTCCCAAATTAAAAATTTTGTTCAGCGTGGGTCACGACGTGACCCACCATGACCCATTAAATTTCACGCGCATCGCCTGTCTCTAATTTGGCTCAAATATATTTTTCGGTGACAAACAAATCGAATAATATTGGGAACTACAAAGAAGTTTGCTCTCAATATTTTAGATTAATTTTCGATACACTTTATTGTAAAAGAATAAAATTAACATAATAATAAACCTTACGTTTCTTGACACACGCATCTTGTGTTAATAAATATTTATAAAGAAAACATAGGCGCCGCTAAGTGGGGGGCAAGAAAGGGCATTTGCCCCTCTTGGAAAATGACCGAAAGATAAGATGAATTACTGACAAAATTTTATTTTTTTAGAAATTTTGTAGATACCTATTTGTTATTTTAAAATTACTATTCGTTATAATTTACTGTTTTTTCGTTACTTTTTCGTGTCAAAATGATGCAAAAGGTAGTTAATAAAGTAACAATAGTTATTTATATATTTTGGATGTACAGAAGAATTTTATATAACAAATGTGAAATTTTAATAATCGAGTATAATCATATGAAATTTATTACATAAATTTGCAGCACAAAACAAATGGTTTTCGGCAATACTCGTCAGCGATCGAATAAACAAGCAGCTCTTTTCAGGGAAAAAAATTATTTTGTTTTTTTGTGTATTTTGTTTGCAATTCCGCTTATGTATTATTTTATTATTATTACTGTTCATGTGTTGATGTAAAAGTAAAACAAATATTGTAACTTATTTTGTCTCCACCCCCCTTGGAAAATTTCCTGACGACGCTCATGAAAGAAAAATGAGCTTTTATTATATTCACGAAACTTAAACTCATTCAATAAAATAAAGTTGGTTCACTCTCAGCCTTATTTTATAAATTAATTTTGATGTTTTAACTAAAATTTGACACAAATAAAATGTAGAAACAAATTCGTATTTATCAGTGCTATTTAATTCCATTGCAATTTTTTTAGCTAATAACTAAAACATAAAAATTGGGCCAAATTATATGATAAACATATTTGGGAGGAGTTATAACACAGCAAATTATACTAGGTACTTGTATAAGAATAATTGGAATTAATGTTCCTTTTTTATGAATGTGCACGCAAGATTTATTATGAATGAATGCTTTCTTTTGAGTCTTTCTTGGGTCTTGGCGGAAAAGATGACTTAAATAAAAACCCTCTTTGCGTAACATGAACATGAACATCTAAACATCAACATCTAAATAACAACTATGGTTGTCGCACGGCACGCACTCTTCCATGTAGTCGTAACAAAAGAATGTATCAGATTCGCTAGTCAAATTATGTCTTCTTGGTAACTAACAACAATAGCACGTCTTCGCGCATAGAAGACGAAACCAACACTAAAACTTCTTTCAGTATGAGGGACCCGCATGACTGTGACTTTTAAAGGGTGGCAGAGAAAAGATTTGTGATCGTGACATTTTGTATTTTACTGAATAGTACTCGGTTTCCATGGCAGCAAGTTTTGATTACTGTTCAAGTTTTGGTTGCTAAGATATAACTTACTCCTGCTACTTGCTTTCTGTTTAGGGTTGCAAGACGTCATGGTATGAGCGGGACAATCCCGATCTTCAAGAGTTAGTCCCGAGTCCCGCTTGACTTTAAGCGGGACAGGACAAATCTCGCTTTTTGTTTCTTTAATATTATCAAACTTATTTTTATTTTATTTTTAATACACCGCTTTCCGGCTTTCTTGTTAAAAAAAGATTAGTTAAAAAGTGATAAATACAAAAAATAATATATCAGTGGTATTATTTCTAAATTCTAATTTTTTAATGTTATTTATATAGTATACTTCTTAATTGTTGGAACAAAAAATATATTTTATTAATATATTAACAATTTCTTCCTAAATAAACAAATGGAGAGGTATTTTTGTGTTTTTTAAATAAAATTATTTGTCCCGTTTTGCTATTTTTAAATCTGGCAACCCTATTTATGTTAGCATTATGTTTATTAACTAATATTTTAATGTTTTAATGGAATAAAGCTTAACTTCGACTAAAAGCATAATGGAATATTGCATCGTAAAATATAAACCCAGCTTACAAGAAAAATATTATCAAACATTAATGTCTAACAGAATATTTAATATTGTCAAATTATAATATACATTTTTATTTTGTCTTGTTAAACTCAACTTAGAATTAAATTTGTTTCTGAAACGAGCCGTAAAATTAACGCAGAATAGATTTTACAACCTTAGTAACGGAATCAAGAATAGAAAAATCTAATATAAATTTAATTGACGTATCGAAAAATCATAATTTTGTACCGATTTAATATAATATCTATATTTTTCAAAGAGATTTCTTTAACAATGCAAGTTATGGAAAGACGAAAATTTAAATTTATTTTCAATAAATAATATAAATTTCAATTTGGTGTTTTCAGTTGTTGTAAAAGTATTTTATTTTAGTCCATTTCAAGAATTAATTAAAAATGAAATTTAACAAAAATGAAACCTAGTCTGCCGGGCTTAAAATAATTTTGACAGGCTTTCCTATCATTTGTATGTTTTATGAGGTAAGAATTTGTGACATGGAAGGCTTGAATTATATGAGTATATTTAAATAATCAAATACGTCGAATGTTGAAGTTGAATGATCGCTTCTTCTCTGTATTTCTTTATGATTTTGTGTCTGATTTTTTCGGCGCAATACTCTCGATGTTATCGCTCACCAGCAGACGTTTTTCAGTCGAGTGTAACGTTAATACGATTATATTAAGAGTATTACTTCCAAGAGAAAATGCACTAAGTGCATTCATGCATTTGCATTTTTAAGTTTTCAAACTTGCCGTGAAATCGCCTTAAAATTTATTGTATTTTTTGTTGTATCTGCCAGTCTCTTTCAGAGTCTTACAACTTAATTTTATTACGTCTTACTTCTCAGCGTTGAAACGTTCAAAGTCGATCACTTTGATCTTGATCGTAAATTGCAGTTTGCATTTTAATTCTTCTGCACTTCACTTAAAATGAAAACATAACACGTCTTTATAGCTTATAATTTCATAGACATTTACAATTTTTAAGACAAAGACTTGTTGATTGTTCTATAAAATAAACGCTATCGATCGGCAACGTAGACAATTTTTTTCTGTCGTTCGCAGATACAAACATTCAGGTCAGACAGTCAGTTTTTTTCAGGGTGCGAGACATTTTTTTTCTGTAAAACAACGAAATACTAGAAACACGCACAGTAATTGATGTACTGACCTCTGACAATGTCACAAATCGTGTACCACCGTCTAAATTAAACATTGATTTCGGTGAATTATTACTCGCACGAAATGAGGGGGATTATTTTTCTGGGTCAGGGTTTATATATGCACGCACAAAACACGCCACTTTGTAGGGAGTAGGTCAATAGGGGACCCTATATCACCTGGACCACTTTCCCTAATTTATTGTGTTGATTTTGTTACGAAATTAAAAGCTATATTAGGGGGTTAAAATATTCAGTTTTGGGTATGAACAACCATTCTTTTTTACGTTCTGGACGATTGTCCGTAGGATATTATATTGAAATATGAAATATCCAATAGTATTTTAATAATTATTTCATCAATACTTCAAAATACTTCTTATCGATATTCAGAACAAGGAATATAGTCTGAAATTATTAAAGATAAAATAGGATATTATAAAACAACAACAGCTGATGATGATCGAAAGATCGAAATGCGTCGTGATCAACCTAGTGCCAAGCCTTGTATCCCAGTTAGTATTGTGATAATATTTTTTGCATTGAATCATAAATTATATCGATCTTTGTATCAAACCTCACACCATACACTCTTCTGGATATATTACTCATTAACGAGGTCATAAATGGAACGATTTTGTTTTATAATATTATTGTGACAATGAACTTCGGAAATTCAGATATCATTAATAAAATAGGTTACCTTACAAATGATATATTCTTCATGTTAATTTTAAAGATTTAACTATTCATACCTTAGTTAGAATTATAGAATATTCTTTAACTATTGCAAAAACCAATGTAATGCCCTTAAAAGATTTTTCTGAGTTCTGAAATTCGTCATCTTATTGACTGTCCAAATTCTGCAGAAATATGTTTGCAATGTCAACATCAATTTAGAACAAGGGAGCTTAAACCTATATTCGGAAATGTGATTGGTTGAAGGATAAGCTTTTCTAAGGATGGAAGGAATAGGTATTCGTACAGCTGACGTGTCAACCTTCTTTTTCTTTTTCCATGTAATCTATGACAAATTTTGATCAAGGACTACATTTTGCTTTAAGAAATTGATCCCAATATAGTAAAGTGCCGATATCTACACAACTGTTTGATACCGCATTAAATTACTAGTCTAGGTACCTAATTTATTAGACAGCATAAATTTCATTGATCGAAATATCACACAACTTGGTAATAATTTATTATTGCGACAGTTTTAATACTTGTGAATTTGTACAAGTATAAAATGCATCTAGTGGAGAAAGAGGTGCGTCTTCAATATCGTAAATATTGAGTGGACACTTTTAGTGATGGATATGGAAGCGAACGCGCAAAAGTACGATCATGGAAGAATGGATTAAATGACAATATTAACCATTTATTCTTATTTGAGTAGTATACTAAATTGGAGAATTTATAATTCGGGAATTGGAATTACGGCTTGCAAAATTAATTCACAATAAGCGTAAGCGTAACAATCGCGTAATTGAACATTTTTTAAAAGTTAAATTATAATAAAAGTTTTTAATTAGGTACATATTTACAAAACTTCATAAATCTTACCAACGAATAATACGTACATAAGAAAAACGTTGAAGTTGGAGTCAGTTCAACTTTACGTATCTATTAAACCTCATTCACATAAGCATTTAGTTTAAAGATTTTCATTTATATTTAAGTTTAAGAATCATAGCGTTCACATAATAAGCTTAAAATAGCTTCAACTGAAAGTTTGGAGCTTTCAAACTTGAGTGCTACAAAGTGAAAATTATGGATGCTAGTATAGTTACATGAATTCTTATGCCTATGGCACACCGGTCGAGGAGCATCGAGGACCATCGAGTAACTCCTCGATGAAACGATAGAACGCACCCCGTCCTCGACGAAAAATAGGGGTGCCGCTATTTTCATCGAGTTGTTCCTCGATGAAACGAATGTATCTCATTTCAGACGTATCTTTTGTATTTGATTTCGCGCAAAACTTTGATGTATTTGTCACCGATTAAATAGAAATCCATCGCGGACGGGTGCGTTCTTTTGTTTCATCGAGGAGTTACTCGATGCTCCTCGACCGGTGTGCCATAGGCATTACAAACGTAAACATAAATATTAACCTTGAAACTAAATGCTTATTATGGATGGGGCTTTAGTATGTTTATTTTAGAAAAGTATTTATCTTACGCTTACGTTTATGCTTACGCTCATTGTGAATTCAGACTAAAAAAAAACAAAAATGCGTAAAATTTTACATCTTTTATCTTGGATAGTATAATTATCCTAAAAAATTGTAAGTATGTAAGTTCCTAATGACATTGTATATTAAAATTTCAAGTTTATCACAGGTACTAATAGTTGTTGGCGTCGAAATTTGTCTGCAGTTATACTGAAATGTACCGTGTACCTGACTGAATTCGAACCTGAGTTGTCAGAACCACAATCATCTGACATAACTCACGCGGCTATTCTCTCCATGAATAAGAAGTAATAAATAATCTTAGCATTTAGCATGAACTGTTTTGAGAATTTAAAAAGCATTCTAAATTCATCCGCTTATTATTCTTTGACAAATTCTCTCTGCATTCTTCTTCTTCTTCTTGGTGTGAAGTTGCAAATTCGTCGATCGTTTTGATATTGTGTCAGTAAGTAATGACGGGCATTGAAACGTCGATCGAAGGCTTGGGCCACGAGACTGGGGAATAAATCGTGCATAGTGACGGTGCCGCTAGGATTTCCTGCACTAGACTGATTTATATTTGCGTCTAGTTGACGTCAGAGGCGGCGGCGGCGGTACACCGGCTCCCAACACGGCGTCCTGCTACGATGAATTGCTGGAGAGATATTTTGTAGAGGTTGAATTGTTCGGAATAGGGGTTTCCAAACCTTACGGATTTTAAATAAATACCTACTTATTGGATATCAATTTTCAGTATAAGTTATAGGAAAGTGATAATAATTGTTAATTCTGATAGATGTATTACCTTTTTATCGAAATGAAAATGTAACTCTATTGAAACGTGCTTTAAAATGCGCCATGTGTGACGTAGACAACATTAAAACCAAACTGTGAGTAGATTTGTTCGTGTAAGATCGTTTTTTGTCGTTTTGACTACGGAATGGACGACGGACCTGTGTTGAAATAAGATAAGATCTACGTACCTAGCGTATTAAAAACTTTTTGGCAAAAAGAAAAAATACGGGTCTAATATTTTATGTAGAGATTGCCACATAAAAAACAAACAAAAAAGTTTTTGATGAAGAAAAGTACTGAAAATATGAGAAACAGCCAATGAAACTGTGGTGAATCTACTGCTGCAATCAGATTGTAATTATTATTGGTGTTTAAGTTGCCGATCCTCAAATATTTTAAGTTTTTAACTTTAATTCGTTAATATCTGGCAAAGTAAGCACCATTATGGTAGGTATTATTAATTTTCACATCATTAGCTACTCGAAAAATATAATGAGTACCGCACTTTACTCCTTCATCAATTTTGGGAGGATTTTAGGAATCTTAGATTTTTACGATTTTTTTATTTTCACTGTTCACAATTGAATGCGTGAAAAATAGACTTGCACAGTGTGATTCATATCTTTAACAAACTTTAACGCTATATAGAACTCAACGTATCTACTGATCACGGAACAAATAGAATTTTTTCAAAATTCGAAAAATAATATTGCGGTTTTTGAAACGAACAGTTTTTGAACATTTGGTTGGAGAATTAAATTTAATGTTTTATCTTTAGTAAATTATGTAACACGTAATATTGCATAATACATTAATTTGTTTTTTGAATATTTCTTTATGCAATCGCATAATTAATTACCTTTTCTTATTCATTATATGTGTAAAAAGAACACGTAAATCAAGTGGTACTCAAAATGTACTATTCGAGAAAACTACACTTAATTTTGCGAATTCTGGAAAAATTCTTTTTGTTCTCTGATCAGTTGAGTATTATATAGCGTTAAAATTTCTTCCTGAAGTTATGAATCACCCTGTATATAAATATAATATCCATATTAAAAATGCATAAACCTAATTTTATTATGATTCGGCCGGATCATACGACATATCTGGCCAGAAATTTGATTCCAGCCAAGTCGGCCGGATCGGCCCGGACCACTGCCGAATTTTCGTACCATCACTTGTTCTGATACCTCAGGTTATCAGGTTCGAACAAGTTTAAATTGACATACATTTCCCCTGTATCTTACCCGTGAATTGACGACTGCTGATAACCGAACACCTGGTGAAATTTGCGTCTATAATCAATGACTATGTGAAGCAATTACACCCAAGTAAAAATGAAATATAAATATTTACCTGAGCAATGGTTAAATTTAGAATCTGTGTATTAAAAAGATACCAAATTTTGAGGAAAATTATTTTGGTCTCCATAATCGTGTTGCCTTTGCGAAAATATCTTCCTGAAACATTTTTTTTTTAAAAAGTAAAAAAAATTTGTATTTTTATCAAAAATTTATACGAAATTTAAAGTAGACCTTAAAATTAACTATCAGTGTTAGTTTTTGAATTGTAGGACTCATTCAAATCAGCACGTCCCAAAATCCTTGCCATTCACGTTGGGTTCCGTATCGCCTCTGTTTCCCTGTACGTTTGTAGCTAACAAATGGGTTACTTTACAAAACACTCTATTTATCAATGACAAACAGACAGACACGTACAGCACGCCTGGTTTTTTCTTTGCTTTGACGCGACCTCTTATTTTTATCGACAAATTATTCCCAAATTCCCTGCTCCAAAAAACCCAAACAACACCGTTGTATAATTTCCCCATAAACGGATTTTTTAACGAGAGATCCCGGAGATGAGCCGTGAAATTCTGGGGGTAATTTCTTTGCACGAGGACATTACACAGAGGATAGCCATACAAGAGTACGTATAACAAGAAATTAAGATTTTATTTTTCTCTTAGATATTAAGATAAGATAAGAATACACGAATTAGAATAAAGTCTGCTGTAACTTTAAATAAATATATAAAAGTACGTACACAATGGAGCAAATAAGATAACAGATTTTAGAGAGATCTTAAAATGAAACAGTGATTCCGCGAGACAAAACGAAATAAGATTCCTTTTGTCTCGTCTTGTCTCGACTTTGTCCCGTTTGTAATATAAAATGCTTTTATATGCCTCCGGTCGGCATCGCTAGTTTTCCATATCTCAAAATCCGCCAGAAACTCTTTGTTGCCAGCCTAGGCCGGCAAACAAGCGGAAGTTATAGGTTGGCATCTTGACATTACTACAGTTGTCAAGCAGATGTCAATTTTATGCGTTGAATAGTTTTTATACAAGAATTAACAAGATTTTGACAAATTTTAGACGTAAATCGTTAATAGAAACTGAAATAAATATTATTTTAAGCTCAAATGCAAGTATTCAGTGCACAATTTTTTAGGTTATGTATAATTATTTTATATTTTTGTAATGAAATCGGCACATAAAATATTGTGTATTACACGTCCAGAAACTGTTATGCTAGTGCTCGTAATTTGCAAGCCTCGCCTGTGACTCGGTGTGTCAACAATACTCGCTCTTACAAAAGGTCAGTTTCTGGTTGTGCTACAAATAACTATTTACGAAATCGTACAAAAAAGGATTACTTTAGCTCCGCTAAATCAGAGTGAAAAGTACAACTTTAGGTCCGAATTTTTCGACCAATTAGAACGTTGCCTGTGCACTCGATCGCTGACGAGAATTGGCCACAACGTGTTATTGCAATCCGTAATCACCATTTTTGCACGATCGGTCATTTTTAGCGTTTACAGACTCTGTTTCCAAGGTAGTAGGTTTTGTTTACAAATTAGAAGGCGGTAAGTAATCTTAGAAAGCGGTAAGTAATCTTAGAAGGCGGTAAGAACTCATAAAGAAGACGGTAAGAACTCATAAAGAAAACGGTAAGCACTAAACAACAACAGAAATCAAGGTAACAGCATCAAAATGAAAACTAAACCTACATAACCAAAAATAAACATTATTTTCAAATTAATTTTTATTGTATCGATCGGGCAAAAAATATTATAAGCATCACGGACGTTATGGTGCATTTTGTACCGGTTTCGGATAGTAATATTGGAAACCAGTGTTCTTCCAAAACACTAGAACGCACACCAAATTTTAGCTATATCGGTTTGTTTGTCTATGTATGGTGCTCGTTTCAATGAAAAAAAATCGAGTGATTTTGAATAAAATATTTATGAAAACCAATTTCGTGTGTTAATCAAACTATCAAACATCGCTTTATAAAAGGAAAATCGCCTCAGGAGACTAAAGAGAAGAACATTTTGATGAATCTGTACTTTCAATTATTACAATAATATAAATGGTGTCAAAATTTTTGGAGTGGGCAAATGAGCGAAAACCGTTCATTCTGAAGGGAAGCTTATGGAGTTTTGGAATCCGCAAGGTATTAAGTTATCGATTATTTTGAGACTACGTTGAAAAATGAAAAGCTTTCGAAAAATGTAGTAGTATTTTTTAAATCACCTCGTAATGCAGACGGTTAGTTTTTAAACAATCTTATCAGCTCATCACTGTTTTGAACAAACTCATCCATAGACTTTATTTTGAAGTTTATTTCTCATCCTCTATCTGTATTTATCATGACGGAAGTGATAGTGCTTCGTTCTCCATTGATGGATTCTATATAACAATGGCGTGGACTGAGATTTACGTGATTCTTATTGTATTGTGGCTAATAATGGCTGATACCTGTTGTATTGAAACAAAGGCCGCATCTAGTAATTCGGTATGGTTCGTTAGTTGACTGTGCGCATTTGAGAGCGATTGGTTTGACGGTAATTACGTCCAGAACAATGAGGAACCGACCAACATGGTACGTACATTAGCTACCAACATTCACACATTACTACATTGTTACCACACGCATAGAAAACTAGACAATACATTTCATATAATAATCACACTAGATTCTTGATTCATCATTGCTCTAGACGGCCAAAATACTATTTCAAAGAATGCTCCAAAAACATACAAACATTTTTAATATTGGACTAGATATTATTTATGAAAAAGATGTTTCTCTTAATTTACAAAAATGTACTCAGGTCATATATGTATAAATATAATATAAATACTTTAATGTTTATTAAAAAAGCTTTAATAGTGTTATATTAAAAATTCTAAAGACGCGAATTCTTTTCATTTGACATTTAGAATGTTTCTATACCTCTATCTACACGAAATTTAAATTAGATGTATAATTTGATATTTCTTGATTATAGATATAAAAAGAATTTAATTTAAATTCGCAAAAATGAAAGTATAAGTATAGGTACATGACGTGAACATTTTTAGTATAATTTATTTTGTAGTACCTAACTACCTACATTTTATTATTTTTTTATTAATTTTGAATAAAAATTATTTTTCTGAATTCAGTATACCAAATTAAACCAATTAAAGTTTCATGCAGAAATATAAAAAGACCCTGTAAACATAGCATATTTATATTTAATAGAGGATATTATGTAAGGCGACGCCGGCGTAACTAGCTATATGTGCTATGTCATGCTTTAAAACTAACAAAGAAAAGGTGCATCATTTAAAATATTTTCACCTTATCGGTTGAAACCATGTTATTACATAAAGGCCATTTGCTATAATTTTATTAACGAAATTTAGTACAAAAGGACCCCGCACCAAATACATGGGACCAATAATCTCGGTGAAATTTTCTGTAACTTTGGGAAATGACAGTTCTCGAAGTCTAGAACAAACTTTCAAATGCAACATGGGTCTGAAAATGCCTTAATTTCTCGCTATCCACGTCTCAAAGTCCGAAAATCACGTTTTTCCACTAGAAGATACATGGTAAAATCCACAAAACCCATTTTTTTACTGGCAATATTATTAGTATTATTGTTGAACTTGTTGTTATTAATTTTCCAGTCCCCTCTTTCATCATACCCAGAATGCCAGATTTTTACTTTAATTCAGGTAAAAATAATGTATACATTATTATGTTATTATGTTCAGGTAAAAATAATTTTTACCTGAATTAAAGTAAAATTCTGGCATTCTGGGTAGATTTTAATTTAGAAAAATTAAAAACATATTTTAATTTATTTTGTATGAACAAATTAACAAAATTTTTATGTAAGTAGGTACTTATGCAACGGTTCTATTCGATTTTATATTTTTAAAACTAAATTTTATACTAAATTTTGTATGAAAATTTCTATCCTGTCAAACTGCCTTAATAATCAAAAGATTTACTATCAAAATATGATAATTTTGTATATCTACTAATAGAATTACTATAGGTAGTTTGTTAATGAATAATTGATTTCTATATTGTGTCTCTGTTTATAATTATTTTAAATGATATTCAGCGACAATGTTCTTGTATTCCAGTGATAAAAGCCTCTAGCCTCTAGCAATGAAGGGTGAAATTCTGCGTGATGTATTAGTGTTATAAGTTACGTGCCGATTTATCGTAAGCGATGGTAAATAATCGCGTCAGCGCTCGGAGCAAATAATGGCGATTTTAATGCTGACGTATCTATTATTTTTCACGAAAGTATTAAATACTTTTAAGTCTCGTGTTGCTTGATTTATGAGCTAGAAAAGCGGAGTCATGTTTCCGATGTATTAATCATTTCTATGTCGTTATATTTCATTTTTATTATTTTTATTTTTGTTTGTTTTTATCTTCAAATATTAGACTCGATTTATCGCTACCGCCAGATACTCTCAAAATTGCATTTCATAACATTATTGAAAAATAAATCACCAGCTTCCTAAATTGATTCTCCAAGGAGGAGGAGATTAAATAATTTCAACCAATTTTTAACTTTGTTCGTTATTCTTGACTACGATGTGGGTTTTCGCATTTGCACTAAATCACGGAGTAAAATATTACAGGACAGGAATCGGCGTATGTTTTCATTGTTGTCATGTGTCCGCAAACGTGAAACATTTTAGAAATGAGTGCTCTAGCAAATCTGCTGATTTTTAAGCATTTATTTAATTTCGAGTGATTTTGGTGATTTTCAAATAAATGTTGCGTCGAATGGGTAGAAAGTAACTGAGACAATTTTTTCATCAAAAATCTATCTCCTGTATAAAGTAAGGCATAAACAAAACACAATGTTATCGCTTTGACAGCGTATAAAAAGAAAGGTAACTTTATGCAAGTGATAAAACCTTATTTACCTTTTTCTTAGTAACCAAACAATAAATAAAACACTAAAATCTCATTTCCTTCATATTTCTAATATTTCTCAGTGAGATGATTTGATTTTGGGAATATTTGTGAAGAAGAACCAAAGGAGTCGTTAAATTATCTCGTTGAATTACACTCGAGCATTTTATTTCCTGCGCATAAATTTATGTTTGACATCTCAACTTTGTCACCTAATAGCAATTTGATTCGAAAAATTGTTTTCAAATAATATCACTCCACCTACGGTGTCGTGATTTTATTAAACAATTTTTCTTTTCAAATTGCTAGGCAACAAAGTTTCAATACGAACAGAAATTTATCCGGGAAAATAAAAATCTCTTGTGTAATTACAGTTGATAATAGAATCAAATAAACAGTATTATTAATTTAATCGTATCATCAACTGTTGTTACCTTTTAATATGCAACATTTATTGATAATTATAAACAACATAATACGTTAGTTACTTATAATACGTTAGATACTTATAATTCATCAGTTACGGTCTTAATACGTTAGATACAACCATAATAACATCAAAACCTTCCATAATACGCGAATTGTCAACTGGTAATTGACAGATAAATTTGTTGATTTGTTTTAACATAGCTGTCTTTGATGATACGATTAAGCTTTGAATATAACGCGAATATATGAGATTTAAGCCGCCTTGGATGTTCAAAGAGACTCGGTTTCACGTCGTCGCTTAGCAACATCCTCGCATAATATTCTTGTTATATTAATAGCTATAATATTAGTGTGTTTCTTATGCTGTTATTATTATTAATATATATGATTCTAAATGTTTATAATTTAAAATATAATAAAATTCCTATTTTGCGCTCATATAAATACTAAACCTGACAGTTACACATAGAACCGGACGCTTTGTATAGCCTCGATTCCTGTCCTGTAATATTTTACTCCGTGCACTAAATTAAAAAAATATGACAGAAATCCGTAAGCAGTATACTAAACTATATGTTATGTAACGTATGTATTCAAGTTTATGATACAGCTCGTATAATAATTTCATTTAGGTTTTTACCTTCATATAAAAAATTAAACCCTCTTTAAATTGGATAAAATTAAAACGGTTCGTTAGAACATAAAGAGCTGCAAATTCGTAAAATACTCAAATGTGAGGAGAAATTTCTCTCTTCCGATTGATCGTGATTGATTCTCGCTCTGATTGATCTTAGTAGTTTACGATTTAGTAGATTCGGCGGATATTCAGTCTGTGTGTGGGGAGGCGGACAGTGACAATGGACACAATATTTCAGCGGCGTCGACGCTGATTGGAGCGTCGTGTGTAAAGCGTTGCGCGACGCCCAACTATTACATGTCAGCGAGACTCGTCGCGCGCCAATTTATGACGGGTCAGCCAGGCTTCAGTTCCGCTCGTCTGTCTGTCTGTCAGACTTTGTGCGATGTGGACGCGAATACAGAGCATTTATTTTCCAAATTTATTCTTTTATACAAACGATTTCATAAAAATTTACTAGCTTTATGCTTTGCCGATATTGAAAACAACGTAGGTATTGATACTCAATTTTATAAAATATTTTGAGATACCAACCAATAGAAATAAAAATAGGTAATAAAAAGAACGATTCCGATTTTTTAGAGAAATTAAAGGTAGTTCTATCTAGTACAATTACACTACCGACCAATAAAAGAGCCACCCAGGACAAGACCAAAATTTGACAATTTTCAAACCGCTACAACTTTTGTTCAGATCTGTATGAAAATTTGTCCATCTGAAAGCTCTACTCTTCCACTACATAATGTCTCAGACCTGAAAACCACTCTCCATTCGAAAAATGGAACATATTTCCAAACTTGCAATGGCGTTTTTGTTGAATTTGAGCACATTTGACGTTTTTTTCGCCTGTAACTCAATTCTGCGTAGAACTATAAGGTTCTTGTCACAGAAATCCGTATATAGCCTCAACTTCAACAAATTGGTCCTCACTTAAAAATCAACGTATCAACTTGAAAGTTCATGTTCCTTACGCGAAATTGTGCGATCTATCGAACGCCATTGCAAGATGCGAAATTTTTAATTCAAAATGTTCCCTTTTTCAAATTAGGCTCAGAGGGTAGGGCTGGAGATTTTCTAACAGGTTTGAGACGTTATGTAGAGGATGAGTTAAGCTTTCAGGTGGAGAAATTTTCAAGCAGATCTGTTTAAAATTGTAAAAATTGTAGCGGTTTGGTAAATTTTGGTCACGTCCAGGGCAGCTCTTTTTATTTGGCCAGCAGTGTATTTATTATATACTCTTTAAATCACAGAGAAAACTATATAATTCATAAAAGTATTAAGTGCCCAAAAGATAATATTATTTTCGAGTGTTTCAAACAAAAAATCAGGGACTCGAACCGAATCGGAACAGGAACGAAAATTGGAACGAACCGCAGCTATTTTAGTGATCCCGGAACTAATTCGTTTGAAAAGCTGAACCGATAACCGATGGTTGTGGACCGGTCGGAATCAGAACGGCAAGAAACATTACCTAAGTACCTAATATTTGACATTTTTTGTAAAAATCCTAATGAAATTTTAGGCAAATCATAGAATTCTCTTTTATTTTCTTTAATATTTTGTTTGATCATAGAATTTTCCCATTTTAGTCCAAATATGTAAAAAATATTTTTGATTAATTAATAATTTATTTAATGCATCCTTGATTCAAAACCGGTATTTGATCCGCTTTTCTAAAAAAACCGATTACCGGTTCATTTTAAATAAAATTTACCGGAATAGAATCAAACTATATCTATATAACTATAACTATAAGTATAGACTGCTCACTAATTTTATTTGTATTTTCATCAATTTAATTTTGAAACATTTTTTCATTAACCGACTGTGGTTCTGACAACTCAGGTTCGAATCCACTCAGACGCACATTCCAGTTTAAGTGCTCAAATAATCTTCCCTGTGGTGCACTCTGCACTAACAGTTCTGAATACCCGTAAGTTTACGGTATATTCCATATCTATACCAATGAGTAGGTACCAATAATGTGAGATTATACCATATTCAAGTTGGCTAAACGACTTTTGATAAATATTAAAATATTCATTTATGAAAATTATTATCATAACAAAAGATGAGTAGGTATGCGTGTTAATTTTTTATACATTATTGTCGCACGTTTATTCAGCATTTTCGAATCACATCAGTTAGTAAATACCAATACAAATTTCGGTAGAATTCCAATAATGAAAACACTTATTTATATTATGCACTGCATTTAAAAATGGTTCTTTTTTATGAACTGCTCTCGAATTTATCTTAAATTAAACGAGGCAGAAATATCGTAAGTTTGTGTCAATGCGATAAAAAATATAATAGTGTCGAACCCCGACAGAATATCGAACAGCAGATTACAGATATGCCAAATGCCAAATCCGACATGACATGACGGCAAATGAGGAGTTTCCATGGTGATAAGCCGCTCTGTAAGGCCTCGCTCCGGCTGTGGTGACCACACACACACGCGCACACATCTCCACAACATATACATCAGTATGTAAATCAAGCAGCCTCTTATTTCTGTTTCTTTATTTTGATGTTTGTCCATCTCTTTGAAACTAACCTTCTGTGACTGTTGACTGCAAGTTATGTTTATAAATAGGAAATTTGTTGTACGTGATTTCTTTTTATGAGTTCGTAAAATTGTATTCAGGAATTTTTCAAAAGACCGGTATGAAGAGGGATACTAACTGCAAATATGAAAAGGAATTTTTATGGCAAAAACTGAAACATCAGAAAAATACTATGAATAGAAATATTACGTAGCCATAAAAAGTATTCAATCATAAGATTGATACATCTCTATCATTTCGTAGTTTTTTTTTTATTCTAAATTTGAATAGGTAATTTATTAACAGTTTACATTACATACGTACAGATCACAAATAAAACCAAGGTTCCTAACGTTTCTATTTTACTTTTGCTCAGATATTAATTAACTTCAAAAGTGTTTCAATTTAGAAATTAGTTATTCAAATTATTGATTATCAGGAACCAAAACAATTATAGTTGTCAAAGATGACACTTGTTTTTAGGTTAACTTGTTTTATTCGCACCTTCTATATACCGTAAATTCATCAGTGTCTTTAAGGCGGTACACTTGTGACAAAACTACAGTGAAAAAGTTACCTGGCCATATTACAAATTATGCCCTTGCTATTTCGCCTACACTATTCATATTTTATATATGGATAGTTAAAAGATGACTTACAAATTATTACCTTATGAATGCATAATTATTAATTTTATTTTAAATAGTCGATTCCTTGCATTTTTCGTAAGAGTGCTATAAAAAATTACACATCTGACGAAAAAAAATAGTAAAAATCGGCCAAAATAGCAGACTATTTTTACTAATTTATTACTTAAGGGGGTTTTATCGCTCAGCGCTGCTAGATCACAAATCCTCGTTATTTCAGGTATCCGCGCTGACAGCCTATGTTTTATGAGCACATGTTGTCTCTATTTATCTAATTGTTATGTTTCGCTCCATTCTTGTTTAAAAAATACTCAATTTGATTGGCTAGCGCGCATGCAATTTTTAAATTTATTTAACAAATTACTCGACTACTATTTGAAAATTTTATATAATAATGTGATATAAACATTTAAATTTACAATGCAATCAAACTTACGAAGAGTTTTTCTCAGAATTATTGTTATTT
Source organism: Agonum fuliginosum (assembly GCA_947534325.1). NCBI lineage: Eukaryota > Metazoa > Arthropoda > Insecta > Coleoptera > Carabidae > Agonum > Agonum fuliginosum. Next base: position 8,529,896 of record OX384031.1, read on the forward strand.
AATTGTTTATAAATAATAATAATAACAATTTAAAAAATTCGACAACGTAGCTAGATTTTTACTGCCTTTATCTTTATAAGGTATTTTTGTTAGATTTATAGGATTAATAGGTTGGGAGTAATTTGTTAAATACTTTTTTACTGTGATAAAAGCCCCTTAAAGACTGTTAACAATTTCAAAAATATAATTTCCTAGCACTCTAGAATCATCTTTTAACTATCTAGGTACGTATAAAATATGAACAGTGTAGGTGTAATAACAAGAGCTCAGTTTGTAATATAGCGAGGTCACTTTTTCACTATATTTTTGGCACAAGTGTAGCACCTTAAGTATACCCATTTCTCTAGCGGAAATAAAATTGAAACAAGTTTTATTAATTTTAAGAGAGCCATAAAACCTTTTCATTGTATTTAGGGCAGAAAGTGATGTTTCAAAGTTTAGATTCTATTGCTTGTTTATGTTTACAATAAAAAGGGTTATAAAAATTTCTAAAGTATGTACTGATAATTTAAATTTATATTATCAGTACAATTTGCATTTTTTCTATAAATAATTTTTTACTATAAAATTATTATACATCTCATAACAAAATAAATATTATCAGGATTTTTGACATGTAAATTATTGAAATAATTGAAATTATGGTCATGATTTTTTATCAGGATGTTCTGAAAGATGTAACGATTCGATTTCCATTGCGTAGGTAAAAAGTAGTACAAAAGTAAAAAAATGTTTATGTTGAATGATTGAAGATTAAACGAACTTACCTGTAAGTGAAGTTCAATCGAAATTATATGAGAGCCTCGTTCGAAGTAATTACAACTATGTAGTAACGCTTTGCCGGTACGATTATGTCACAATGTTTAGTAAAAACAAAAAACGTAATGTGTTACGTCCCCCTGGATTCCTCTGTCTCCGATCTCCGTGATAATATTTAATCATTTCGTTTAGAGCTGAAAGAAAATTTCTGCTATTTTCCTATGGGGTTGGGAAATGGGTGGGAGGTTGTAATTACTTCGAACGAGGCTCTCATATAATTTCGATTGAACTTCACTTACAGGTAAGTTCGTTTAATCTTCAATTATATTTCGAGCCTCGTTCTCGTAATTACAACTATGTAGATGTTTAGATTTATGAAAAAGCTGAAATTTTATTGCTATATTTTGCCCTAAAACCAACCACATACTTAATAACAAACCAGCATTGTTATAGTTATCCATTTAGGATTGTAAGCCCAAAATTTTCCTTATTATAATTAGACACATGTCTATTATAACACTTTGCAATATCTGACAATTCAGCGACCAGCCAGCTGTGTTTCTTATTACTTACATCCAAACTAATTCCTCTTACACCCTGCTAATGTTGACGCATGTCTTGAACTATGCGCTGAAAACCGGCTTTATATTAATTCCACATTCATCTGAAACTGTTTTAATTCATCTAGAAAAAGTTTGTGCACCTACAGCTGTATGTGGTTTATTCCAGGAAATAAAACCATTTATTGGTATGTCGCACTAATTTGGTTTTCTCTAAATAAAGGTTTAGTACTAGCCACACGTAAATTAGGTTTTTCTAAGAAAATCTAGAAAAAATTGATTTCGGCTTGGTCCTGAGGTTTCAATGAAAGAATTTATCTCAATTTCAATGCCGGTCTGTGTTTGATGAATATTATTTATCTCAATTTCTGCTAAAATTTTGACTCTATGCACTGAAACTAGTGCAAATAAGGTACTTAATCTTTTTGTTAGATTTTTTAATGATAATTTATCTAAATGACTTTCAGTTGCTAATTTGTCTAATACCTACGATATTAGTATCCCATATTTTACTGAATCTTAGGAAATAATGGTTTCAATCTGAATATTCCCTTAAAAAATCTCTTTATAAAAGTGCTATTTGTTAATAGGCCCCTAGAATATAGGAAATTGCCGACCGTGCTCAATTGGGGTTGCCGTAAATCGCACCTTGTATAAATTGAAATACTAAAATATCTAAAATATCAAAAAATCAAAAGGTGACTCGAGTCACCGGGTATGATAGCTGTAGATTTTCCCTTTCACCGAAACTTTGAATAATAAAAAATATACATTTTTACCCAAGTTATTGGACTTTTGTCCGCCCGCTCCTGTGTAGATGCATGGAGCATGCTCTCCGGCATACAGCGCAGAAGCTCAAAATCCAGGGTGCGCTTGGGCCCGTTTATCTCGGAAAACGGTCAAATTTTAGAGAAAAATCATAAGGACCATTTTTTGATCTTGATTTTTCTCTAAACAAAAAATTCTCTAAATGCTATATTTTAGCAGATATTGGCGGAAAAACGATTTTTGGAACCTTTGGGACTTTTTCTCCCCCGTACAAGAAAATTTTTTACAGAACTTTTTCTTATTTTAAATTATCTGTCAATCCCGACAAATTAATATAAAAATTACATTGGTGAGCGATTTTGTCAAGGTTGGACCCTTCATTTACTGGACTATAAGTTATATTCTGTCGTCATAAACAACTCATATCCGTGACTATCACAGAACAAAATTTTTAGTTTATAAAAACCCCCTGATATTGTTTTAGCGTTGCGCCCGATAAAAAAGATATTAAAATATGAACAGTGGCTGGCGAATAAATTAGAGTTTCGGTTTCGAACGCTTTCTGCTATTAAGGATAGATTGGTTGCAAATGGGTTAACTTATGTTCTGCAAGAGGATAACAATAATGTATTAGCAGAGTGACAAACTAATGGTTTATCTTTTAAACTAACAAAAAAAAAAGGAAACCAGGTTGCTTACCAATATACTAAAATTCCCTCTGCTTAATCTTCTATAATTTTATGTAAGACCTTTAAAATCATAGCAAACGGTGGAAACGCATAATTATATAGGATTTTCCATGATATAGTGAGTGCATCAACAATAATTAAACAATAAGGATCACTATGCCATGAACAGAACTTTTCACATTTAGCATTTATTTTCTTTTGGATGGTATATACTAGGCGTAAAGCCAAATATTTTTCTGTTCGCACAATTTTGCTAAATTATGTAATTTGTTAAGTTGCGCTCCACTCGTTTTATTAACATATGAGATCGCTGTTGTATTGTCTATTCTCAACCAGCTTTCGTAATTTACTTTAACTCTTGCAAATCAGTGAAGGTCTATAAAATTGCCAGTAAATACAAATAGTTCATAATATGTTCTTTTCTTTAAGCACGATTCCAAAGACCCTGTGCAGTTTGACCTGCACAAAATATACCCGAACAATGCTTCGAAGTATCAGGAAAAATTATTAAATTCAAATCGAATTTGAAATGTTTTATGGGATTTTTAGAACTTAAATTATTTATCGACCATTTAATTTTGTGTTTAATTTATAGGGTAAAAACATAATTTTATCCAAATCGCCGTTACTTTTAGACAGAGCTATGTTTTTATCTGTCTCCAACTGCTTTTGTGTAAAGCCAGCTGTACAAAAGAACTGATTGAAATTAATGTCTTTCCCAACAAAAATTTTATTTTGTTAATTAACATAATTTTCTTATGTTCTGGTAATTCCAACAAATAATTACTAGAATTTATAATAACTCTAAATATAATATTTAGTACTAGGTGTTAAACTACTTTTTTCAAATATTTAGTACAACCCATGGTATTGTAAACGATCAATAATCTTTCGCAAATTAGATAAACAATGTTCAAATTAATTGCCGAAATACAAAAAATCATCTAAATAAAAGTTATAGAACTCCTTGCTATCTTAAGCTCTGTACTACTATCCTCATAATTTTTGTAAAATGAAAAGGACTTGTACAAAGTCCAACGGCAAACCAGTGAACTGATACAATTTGTTATTGTAAGAAAAACTCAATATTTGCTGCTACTTTTAGCTACTGGAAATTTTAAAAAATATATACATCCTTTAGATCCCAGTGGGCATCTAAATGAACCGGGACTAAGTAATTTAGTCGCTTTTCTGGTGTTCTCCATTTTCAAACAATTGGTGAAAATAATTTATTGAATTCTGTATAGCAATATGTAACTGTGTTAAGTTATTTTTAGTTACCTTTGGCACAAATTTTTGCTTTAGCTGACTAGCGAAGGGCAACTCGTAACCCTTAATGCAGCTCAACTCTGGAATTAATATTGCTGTGTTGTCGTCGTTGAGACTGCATGTTTACAGCTGACCGGCGTTAAGTTTTCGCTGAAAACCTGAACCTTGTTTGTATCGCTGCAGCTCGGTTGTGAGTCTGCGAAACTACAACTCGGTTTTTGGGCCTATGCTGTCGCACCTCGAGCGCCCATCTGCGCCTGAGGTGGTGAGCGTTTCCAGTTATAAAATATTTAACCCACTCCTCTTCTGACAAAATATTGGATAGATTTTTTCCAATTACAGTTATTGCAGTCCCTAACTGGTTCTGCGAGTCCAGAAAATGATTGTCTCTTTTGAGACTAATCTGGCAAAAGAGCTTTTATTTCGGGTTTCAGTTTTGGTGCGGTAAAGTAGGGAACTTCGCTAGACGCGTATTTTGTGAAGTTATAATTTTTTAGTCGCCTTTCAGACCTCTGTCCTGATCCAGTTATTCTATTGTTTTTCAGCATCTGGATGCAGATGCGTGTTTGTTGCATGAAGAGTGGTTCGATTTCGAATTGGTTAATGGGTAATTATTTCGGAGATACGAAATCTCCGATGCTAATTAGTCTGACAAGGCTAGTAATTTACTTCTCGAATGACTAATTGCATATTTTTCTTCTTTTAAGAAGTTTGAAAATATTTACTTTTAGGATAAGTAATATGCATGTTTTAATTTTTGTAAAATTTAAATCAATAAGATCCATTTTGTAACTGCTTCACTACTTGCGTGAGTTTCAGTTATATAATTGCAGATGTTTCACCACTTGTGTGAACTCCTACTGCTAATTAAGAGGTCAATTAAAACAGACTGTTTAATCTCTCGTGTTAAATTAATCTAGCTGCTAACTGTTTGAAAATATATACCTTTTGGGATGAGTAATATGCATAATGTTTTAATCCTTATAAAACCGAAATCGATAAGATCCATTATGTAACTGCTTCACTACTTGCGTGTTTTTCAGTTATGTAATTGCAGATGTTTCACCTCTTGTGTGAACTCGTACTGCTAACTAAGAAGTCAAATAAAACAGTGCTAAACTAAGACTTCGAAGTATAAGGGTTCTTGCCCCTCTATAAGAGTTCTTGCCTCTCTATAAGGGTACTTGCCCCTTTTTGCTAACTAAGAAGTCAAATAAAACAGTGCTAAACTAAGACTTCGAAGTATAAGGGTACTTGCCCCTCTATAAGGGTACTTGCCCCTTTATAAGAGTACTTGCCTCTTTATAAGGGTACTTGCCCCTTTATAAGGGTACTTGCCCCTTTATGCTAACTAAGAAGTCAAATAAAACAGTGCTAAACTAAGACTTCGAAGTATAAGGGTACTTGCCCCTCTATAAGGGTACTTGCCCCTTTATGCTAACTAAGAAGTCAAATAAAACAGTGCTAAACTAAGACTTCGAAGTATAAGGGTACTTGCCCCTCTATAAGGGTACTTGCCCCTTTATGCTAACTAAGAAGTCAAATAAAACAGTGCTAAACTAAGACTTCGAAGTATAAGGGTTCTTGCCCCTCTAAGAAAAATACCGATTCAATATTATAAAAATAAAAACATATGCAAAACCGCATCACCCTCAATTTAATTGTTATAGTTATAGGTGTATAACCAACTTTCGGACTTGTAATAAATGCAATAATCTACTTATTGAAAACAAAATTCGAAAATCATGACCACCACCGGTAATAATTTACCTTGTTTATATTCTAACATTTCCTCTGATGAAGAAGAATTTGAATTTGCCGAGGACTGCGCTATTTTCCTTTCGAGTTTCCATTTTTCCTCATCCGCGAGTCTCTATCCTCTCTTCTTTTCCCAATCTTCTTAAATAATTGCAGAACACTGTACACTAACTTTATAACATTTAATTAATCGGAGCCGATGTGACCACAACCGCACAAGAAAGCGTAATGATTAAATATTATCACGGAGATCGGAGACAGAGGAATCCAGGGGGACGTAACACATTACGTTTTTTGTTTTTACTAAACATTGTGACATAATCGTACCGGCAAAGCGTTACTACATAGTTGTAATTACGAGAACGAGGCTCGAAATATAATTTACGTAAATCGTCTACAGATTTGGCAAACAAGTACTCCTCTTTAAAAACACTTTTTCTGTTTTCTGTTTGTTATTTTTATTCAATCCGCGAAGTTTTTATAATTTCGCGCACGTTTCCTCTCCCTTGGGGTCACCTCCTTCATTTATTTATCAGGATACATCTCAGACATAAATAAGCAGAGGAACAGAGCGCAGGACAGCCACAAAAACTTAAAAATAAACTCTCGGCGATTTAAAATACCAGCAGAGGATTATCATTTCACGTGCGATGCCACGAGTCGCGCATGTTGCTGTGCCTGTGGTTTTTGTATCGCCAGACGCGCCGGAAAACACACGGACCGGCTGAGATTATGGTGTCTACGGCTCTACGGTGTCTACCAACGTTGATTACACACGACATGACATGCACGAGAAATACAGAAATGGGTGAATTCTCACCATAGAAGTTAGTAGAAGAGGTTGGTTTTATTATGATTAGAGACCGGACTAAAAGGCACAAAAAACAGAAAGTCACTTAGAAAGAAAGCATAAATTTTTGATAAAGAATGCAAGAAAAAAGAATACAAATTAAAGAGAAGGCATAATAATTCAATAAATGGCACAAAAATAACACATAAGGCATTTAAAAAAGTACCAGTAAAATTTTGACAAAAATGCATTTAATTGAAAAAAAATCTGCTGTGGCCAGTACACGACCTCTCGCCTAATTCTGCTTATTCTACTAATCTAATAAATAGTTTTACTTACATTTTAATAGTTTCATGTTCATATGTAAACCAAGATGCAAGCAAAAGATGTCAACTGTACTGTCACTGTCATTATAATTCAAATTTTGAGTAAAAACAAATTTCATATCATGGACAACAAGATATTGGTACTTAGTTGCACTTTATTTTATTGCTAATTACTACCAGATTCAGCAAATTGTATTTAAAATTAACTGTACCCATAGATAATTATATTATCTTTTATTTTTAATTGCAAAAATTGTCATAAATAAATAATATACCAATTTATTTAAGAAATACTATATCAAGTTCCAAAAAGTACTACTTCTGGTTTGCGGATTTCTACCAAAATCTTATCCGGTGTTAAGATCCTTATTAAAACCTTAAATATGAAATTTGGTTATTAAAGGTTTGATACATTTTAAGTTATCGTGGACGAAAAATCGTCACATACGTCCATACGTCCATACGTCCATACATACATACGCACACACACACACACACACACAGACATCATCGTGAAAATATTAAATTCGTATTCTACAGACCCTGAAACGTGCTTATCCACCAAAAACTCATACTCGAAAATTTTGACCCATTACAATACCTCTCTTATAGAATATGAGGCGAGAGGTAAAAAATGTCGTTAAATTAAACAAAAGGTATAAAAATTTAACAAAAAGCATAAGGCTGCTGTAGGAATTATCCAAGAAAAATTATTTTCGTAATTATAATAAAGTTTGGAAAAATGGCCGAAGGTAAAAATACCTCTAAATAAGCATATAAATGAAAAATAGGTATGAAAATTGAAAAAAAGCGTAAAAAACTTATTTGTTTTTTTTTTATCTGATTCGCCAAGATTTTGAATAATATTTGTTATGCTATCAATAATAATTAAGCAGACATATTTTCTATAAATCTGGCCTTTAATTATGATCAATCTAAATGAGAATAACTTTAACGTTCTTGTGCATGTTACATAAAGACCAGATTATAATGCAAGAAAAATTATAAAAAATATGATGTTGTACAATATGCAGAAAATTGCAGTCATAATATATGCAATAATATTTTCCAAATAAATGTAAGCTTGAAACTGTAGTTTTAAGTACCCTTCTATAGGTGCGCTCGGTAAATCATATAGAGTTGGAGTAATGGTGGAGTGGTGTTGGAGTAGAGTTAGAGGGGTGTTGAAGCTGGAGTAAATTCAGTAAGCAAAAGAGCATCTCGAATTTTTGATTGACAAATAACAATCTAAATGTCAATGTTATTAAATTTACAAAATAATTATACTCGTACTTAGACGTTTGTAAAGAAAATGATGAAGAAAAACTAATTTGTATTTAATTTTTATATTACTAAATATGAATTTTGAATGTGACATAAACAAAATTGACATTAAGACCTTGTCACTCCGACTGTACTAGCATTTTGAGATTGGGTTAATGGAGTTAACTCTATGAATTCTATTTCACTCTTCTCTCCTATTACCGAACGCATAACTTCGAAACGCTTTTGACTCTATAAAAATTACCGACCGAACGATATTGGAGTGCACAGATTAAAAAGAGTGAATAGAACTTATTTACCGAACGCACTTTGAAGAGGGTATGTAGTTCAGATGTGCCCCTTAGCTAGAATATAAAGTTTCGTGGTACACTTTACACTCGTATAGCAGTTTTTTGGTCAGTAAATTAGATTCATTCATTTGATATGCTATGGAAAAAGTCAGAGTCAAAATTTGACTATAAATATATTCGAATGTGAATAAATACGTGTGAATGTAACAAGGCTGCATTGGTCGTAGTTATCAGTCATCGCACTCCCGATGTAAACAACAACAAATCCTTATCACCTTTGTAGAGTGCATTCGAACATGAACCTCCCACTCCCGCCATCAGCCGCAGTCATGGTGATTGTTAATACCACGATGCATTTCTGCCTTTATCAACAACCGCCAGGATCCATTGTGATAAAGGCTACATAGTCGTAGTAATTACGCGCTTTTCTAGAATTAATTAATTATGCAGTTCCTTTGATCTTCCTGCGATTAGAGTTCATTGCACACAGGATCTTCAACTTATCTCGAATGGACAAAGAGTTATTATCATATCAGAGAAATGTGCGGAAAATTCTATGCATAATTTTAATGAAGCGGATAGTGGATAGCCGAGTGCGTAGCGGCAGTAACGTGACCGACTGTGGTTCTGACAACTCAGGTTTAAATCCAGTTAGGTTAGTTATTTTTATTTCAAATCCACAAAATTCTCAAATAACAACCATGAGTATACTTGTGAGTTGATGGCTGGTAACCGCGCACACAATACTTACCTTGTTACAACCACTAGCCGGTGTCTGATAGCATTGTGGTTGCCAAATCCAAATCAACCCATCATTTCACACCTGATCCGTATTCGATCCCACGGTTTCTGTAATCCGACCCAAGCACTCTACCACTGTGCTAGCTCGTTGTTAAAAATAATATTTATAAAGATGTCACCCAATATGGGAGGCTGCACGCTATAACCACAAGTTCAGTAAAAAAAAGCGTTATATGTATGACGTAGGTATAACTTAATGGGTCTATACTTTTCCATTTCATAGTTGAAATCAATCACGACCACTTGACTGTCACTATGAAAACAAGTGAAATACGCTAGTCAATCTAATTTCCTGCACCAAATTCATTTACCAAAGTGGAGTGTAAACAATTGAAACAAATGAAAGCTACGCAGGAACGCACAATAAAATAAAACACTCGTCACTTGGAAACATCAATAGTGCATCAATTGTTACTTACGAGTAGAAACAAAAATAAACCTGCACTATTTACCAATGTTACCAAAATTGTGATTTCATTGATTAATTAAGGTTTAATTTAATTTGTATTTTTTTGTTTGATATGCTACACAAAATTATTAGAATTTTATGTATATTAAAATTCAGGCTATAGGTTCTCGTATTATATTACAAAATAACTAAAATAATTGTACAAGAACAGTAATGAATCAAAAGTTATTCGATAAATTCAGATTTATTGAATAAAATATCATTGCTAGGTACATCAGTTCACATCACATTTTAAAATAATTTCAATTAATAGTCATATTTTATTAATTCTGTTACTAGAGTGTGGAAAATATAAATTTATTAATAAAAATAAAATTGAAATTTTATTATAGGTACTAATACGTACAGAATATATTACAATTTTTAACTTCGCCTACCCATAGAGATTAAAAATAAATAATTAACCTTTTTGTCTGGTTAAAGCGTAAAACAGTTTTTACTGCCGAAAGGAGAATATAACTAGTGAGCCGATTAGGCGCTGTCACCTCCTAGAAGCAGAAAAACAGTTAGGTACCTACCTTGCGTGTATTGTACATTTTACTTGTTTCTCATTTGTAAAGCAAAATACAAATAAATAAAATTATAACAAAATTCTGTTATTTAGACACAACTTTTTTGTAAAAATTGTCTTAAATGATTTCTCATAAGCCTTGGAGATATTACTGTAGCAACGTGAATCGTTTATTATGAACATATGACCAGCTACTAACTTGTAATTTGTACAAGCTAGCTGCCAATTTTACAGTTTAATAATAAAGGGATTGAATAAATGGTGTTTACAAGTGAGTAACAAGTAAACAAATTTACAGTATTATGTCAATTCTTTAATGTGTCATTTATTTTTTATATAAAAATGTAATTATATATTTTGTTTTTCTTCAAATACCAAACGTATTAAGAATCTTCAGGAATAGTTCAAATCCTAAATAATGGTGAACGTTCTAGTTCATAGCATCTGAAGTAGAAAATTGTAATTGTTCTTTGTAGCTGAAGAAACCCTCTTTCATTAGACGTGATTCTTCTTCATCTTCTTCTGTGTTCTGTCTCCTGTGTAGGTATTAAGTGACGATAGTTCTAGCGGTATGCATCTGCATTCATTGTGCATCCGTCGTTAGAATACGCTTTTAATTATAATTCGCCAGAAGATTAATTAAACATTAAACAGGCGAGAGCTAACGACTCAATTATTAAAGAGGATCTATTATGAAAATTGCTAAGTGGTCGTGTAAAATGAAATTACTTGAAAACTAGCGACGAAACCGGTGGTGCCAGGAGTAGAGGGTTAATGAAATTTATGTCATCGTGCCCTGCACACGATGTGCCTTCCAACAAAAAGATTTTATAATTAACTCAAGAACTACGAATCAGAATATAATTAGCCACACTTGGAACTATAAATCTCAATAGGTTTTTTAAGTTTTTTTACCGCCCATTCTAGAAACAATCTTTCACAGAATAAGTTAGAAGAATGTACTTTTCTTACAGTTCAATAATTTGTCAAAAACAAGTGCAGTAAAATAACAGTCCTGATCCTGAAATTCTAATACTTGGTATTATATTTACTTGCTGGCCTGGCGCTGTAATATTTAAACACCTCACATGGCAAGTTAGTGTAAATACTAGAAGTAGTTATTTGCGTTTTAAATGTAGAAACTGTTTTGTTCTCTTACCGAATGGGGAAATTTATGCACGAGTTGAAGCAAACAAGTGCTGGAAAGAGGCATTTTAAAATTGTTTGTAAACACTTTTCAAATATGTTAGGTTCAATGATTTTTGATAATTTACTAAAAATGTTCAAACAGTTTTATTGTCATTTCGTAGCCAAGCAAGTTATTTTCACTTATAATATCACATGTGCATTAATTCTTTCCGGAAATTTTTTGAGTGCTTTCCAATAACGTCTTAATTTCTTGGACATGAAATAATGCACGAGTGCATATTCGGTAAGAAAAACGCAATGACATCGCCTCTCTATTTTTGAATTCTTTTCACAATAAAAACTTGTAATATTTACTAAATTTGTATTTGACATTAATAAATATGTATTATTTACCTTATTAATTGCTTATTTACCCTCAAAATGATAATGTAACCAATTTTTAATTTAAACAAATATCAAATATCATTTATGACTTTACAAAATTACTTTTGATTACTTTACGAAAATCGCATGACACAAATAACAGCCAATGGAAGAATTGATTACAATAATAGTAACCATGGTTATATAAAAATTTTGCGGAATTTTTTTACTAGTAGCTTGACAAATTAATAAGCGGAAACTTTACTGTCATTATGTCAGTTTAACATTAATAATCAAACAATATTTATAAAAAATAATAATAATCGTAAAGAGTTAACACAATGTTGTTGGTGCTTGGCTCTTATTATCCGGATCGGGTATGAAAATTGTAATTTATTTTCGTCACCACTCCAAGTTGGGATACAATTAACTTGGCAATCACAAAGCTTCAGGCACCAGCTAGTGGTTGTAACAAGGGCTTGCGCGAGAGGATTAGATTGTCAGGAGACAATGCAAGTAAATAAAATTAAACAAAAAATATTGTATCATAATATGTACGTTTTTTAACTGGCAATGGAAGATTTGCAGTGTCGATTATGCACATGCTGGCTGAATTACAATGAGACATTTACTATGTTCGTCGTGAAGTTGAAGTTGTAAGTAATCCAACAGATCTAAATTCATAGTAGTTAGTATGATAAGCTGTCAGTTATTGTCTTGGATTTTCAGTATGTAAAAAGACGTAGTTTAACTACGTCTTTTTAAAATACCTTCTACTACTTAATCTCACCATGTCAGCTAACAGACTGACAGCTATGAGCTTAGCTGAAAGACGAACATAATTTTTACTTCAGAAAAATTCAATAGATGGCTCATTTTTACTGACAATGGGCCCATTCACGGATACTCATGGTTGTTAGTGCAGAATATCGCAGGAGTCCAGGAGAGATTTCTGTGCATTTAAATATAATTCAAACCTAAGTTGTCTGTACCACAGTGACTCATTCAGTTATTTTTTGACTTTTTTCGCTAGTCTACCAACTTCCTAAGGTAAACATCCCTAATTTATATAACTTTAAAAGTGTTGTTAGCATATCAAACAATGAATTTGCATGTACCCTCCTGCTGTCACTGCCATCATCATGTCATTCTTGGTAAGTGGCGTGTCGTCTGTTCCGCTACACCTGACTGCCTCTTTGTCCCTTGTCCAGGCGATGTTGTCAGTGTCTGGCTAGTCGCGGCTTCCCGGTCATTATCATCGAACGACGCGGTCTGGATCGCTTCCGGCGCGGGCGCACGCACATTGGCCGGTGATCGTTCACTAGTCTTCATTACTGATGCTGATGGTTCCGGTCGTGCGTGAAATGGGTCTAATCACTAAAGGGATCAAATGTGGATGTGTTTCTTTTATTCTTTATTATTCTATTTGCTTTAGTTGATCTATGTCGATGAGCGCGGTTTGAGCCTATAGCCTGATTTGTAGATTGATGCTCCGTTTACGCAATGCAAACGTTCCCGCTAACGCAAAACATGAACTAATTATATCAGATGACATCATTTATAGTATTCCGTTCGCGTTCCACAAACGCAACCGTTAACGCAAAAGATGATCATGATTCATGTTTTGCGTTTGCGGGCCGAATGGTAGCCAATCAAATGCGTAACACAACACAAATATTGTGACAGTCAAGTGGCAGTGTCGTGCAGTAAGTAAAATAATTAATGAATAAATATATTATATTATCGTAGATGGAAATGTAACGAATGTAATACAGAACGAATTGCGCCAAAATTGTCAAACCTGTGCGTCATACAATGTCACATAACCTCTAAATCGCACGTCAACCTGCGTTTCTAACGTAAATTTATAAATTGTTGTTAAAATATCTAATGTGAACAGAACGGGAACGTTTGCGTAATCTATAAATCAGGCTTAAAGGTCTATTTATGATAACACAATACAATGGGTAACGCAAACGCAGTAATGTAACGTAAAAAGATGAATGTGTACATTTGCTAGGAATGATTTTTTTTATAACAACGTAATGTAAACAGCAATGCAAAAAACGCAAGGCAAGAGATGGTCAACTTTCATCTTCTTGCTTCGCTGTTTACCTCTGACCAATCAAAATTTAGAATTTTTTTAATTTGTCAAAAAACTCACAATATCTTAATTTTTTAGGTCATAATTTGTTTTATCTGTCACACGTTGCAATCAACCACTACTAGGTACCTACATATTTGTATTTTATAATTAGAATTCTCAATATAATATTTTACTTACTAATTACACAATTAAAATTGATACAGATTTAATACAAAATACTTTTATATTAATTGACAGATGTCAACTGGTACCTGTCAAGATAAAGTATAATTAGTAGGTATTGATAAAAAAAATTATATGATAATTCTTCCCCCTCAAATTAATTGAACCTGTTTCAGCATTTTTGGCTGGGTTCCACGGTTTCTGAAAAAACACTTCGAAATTCCAATTTTTTCACTTTCCCGCGTTGATAACTCGAAATATTGGGGTGGGGGGAAGAACGTTTCCTACAAAAGTTTCTTCTTTTGTTTGCATAGAACACGTTGCCAAAATAAAAAAGTAGGGTTCCCATTTAAAATTTCGAAGTGACTCCCCCTCCAACCCAGGGGGTGAGGGGAAGGACTCTCATTTGATGCCATTGAATAGAGCGTAAAAAAATATTTTACACGTACTTATTTTTTCTTTTTTCGATCCGTTGCGTAATTCGCGAGATATTGGGGGGGTACGGGTGGTCTGAAACATCCTATATAGTAATTCCTAGTTCGATCGCTCTTGGCATATAGCTTCTACTCCCCGTTGCCGTACTTCTTGCCTTCACAATACTGTGTAGTACAGTATTGAGTGTTATCTGTCTATCCCATTAATGGTCGAAGGTCAAATATTCTCTCATTGAGAGTTAATCCTGTTGAATGGTTACCATGAGAAATAAAAATAAATATAGTACGAACTCCGTATAAGATAAAAATACGTATATCTGTAAAAAATTCGTATTCATATAATACTTTTCAAACAAACTCATATTTTTTTCCTTTTCAGATTTTTTTTTACTTCTACATCAAAAGCATACAACATCAATCGTTTATCAATGCATTTACTTCCAGTAATAGTTATCTCCCATTTCTACGCTTTTATGGCAGAAATTCTTTCTTAAATTGTTTGATAAACGTAGCATGGAAAGCAGATATTTTAAATTATCTCCCGATTAATATTTTATTTGTGATATATCACGCTATTCAAACTAATGCACTTGCTTCACACAGCTTATAACATCGTAGTAGATTATTTTCAAAGTTTACAGATGGAAAATTCTGCTCTCTGATGAAGTTATTAGCTGGAAAATCTTGGAAGATTCCATTCGGAATGCCGGCCTTTGTGCCGGGCAGCGCGACAAGTCGTAGGTGTCGATTTCTCATTCGGTTCGTTTCACCGGACACAGGTTTATCCGTCTGGCTATTGGACAACTCAAGCTTTTCGAGAGACTATGCTAGCGTTTCTTGAATACCGGAGTATGTTCTTCTGGAAGGATTTTACTGAATCTTGGACAGGTGACGTTTCTTACGCACAATTGGGGTGACAACCCTTGTGACGACAGAGTGGACAGTGCACAATAGAA
This sequence comes from Agonum fuliginosum, assembly GCA_947534325.1. Classification (NCBI taxonomy): domain Eukaryota; kingdom Metazoa; phylum Arthropoda; class Insecta; order Coleoptera; family Carabidae; genus Agonum; species Agonum fuliginosum. Next base: position 8,545,341 of record OX384031.1, read on the forward strand.
GAAAGAGGGTCTGAGTAGGAGGGTGACATGAACACTAGCAGAAATTTGGAGGAGGCGAGTAGTTGTATTCAATTTGCCACGCAAAATGAGTTCGCTTAATTCAGTACAGATCAAATATAACAAAAAACTGCAATTCAATAAACTTTTGCCGTTTTGACCACATGTTTACGTTATATAAAGTAATATTTCTTTTTAAATATTTATATGCAGATGATTATAAATGATTGATCGTGCTACGTCGTTCTGATTTTATTTCTGCTACTTCGATGTAATTACTACTAAATTTTGCTCACTATCCTAACTTTGAAATGACAAAAAATTACAGTTTTCTGTCAATATTAATTACTAATAGTGTTCTTCACTTGCTTTCTGCTTTACTGCAAATACCAAAAAACAAAGTAAACTCCCAAATTTATCGTAATGGTACTAAATAACCGATAAATAACGATCGTTTAACAAGAACTGAGTACTAACATTTTTCCGCGGAACAAAGTTTTGATTAAAAAATAAACGGAATTATTCACGTCACGTGATGATCAATCATTTATGATCATTCTGTATAAATAACATAATGTCACATGGCTTGTTAGTCTGATTAAATAATTTCAATTTTACTGCATAAAACAATTAGGAGTATACTTGAATTGACGGCTGGTAACCGCACACATGTTGGACAGAGTGATTTAATAAAGTAATTGGCAGATAATCCAGCGATTTTAATTATTTATCACACGTAATAAATGGCTGGTAACCCACACACGTTGGTCAAAGTTATGTAATAAAGATATTGGCAGATAATCCAGCTATTTTAATTATTTTTTACACGGTAACAAATTTATCTAACGATGACTTACATTATGTAGGGCAGCCATACTCAAGTTGAGTAAAAGAAATGATAGATAATGAATCATGGGTAACTAGAAAATATAATGACAATTAAAACTATTGTGCAATTTACTATTGTAATTTTGCAGATAATTCCACTCCTGTAGCCATAAACAATACACAATTTTATCGCTTTGACAGCGGATAAAAAGGAAGGTAACTTTTTGCAAGTGATAAATCGTATTTACCTTTTTCTTGGCAACCAAACAATAAACAAAACACTAAAATGTCATTTGCTTCATATTTCTAATATTTGTCAGTGAAATTATTCGATTTTGGGAAAATTTGTAAAGAAGAACCAAAGGAGTCGTTAAATTATCTCATTGAATTACACTGGAGCATTTTATTTCGTCCGAATAAATTTCTGTTTGACATCTCAACCTTGTTACCTGACAGCAATTTGACTCGAAAAATTGTTTTAAAATAAAATCACTCCACCTACGGTGTCGTGATTTTATTAAACAATTTTCTTTTCAAATTGCTAGGCAACAAGGTTTCAATACAAACAGAAGTTTATCCGGCTCTTGTGTAATTACAGTTGACAATTACACTCCTATATAAAAGATGTCATGAAAAAGTCTTTTTTTCGGTATTATAGCGGATGAAAAAATCAGATAAATTTTAATTTACCTTTTAATGATTGTCATGCCAACAGCTCAAAATTTTTCAAATTGAAAAGTCAAGAAACTGTCATTGTTATTCGTGAAATTATCATACCGAATTACACTCGAGGTAGGTATTTATTTTATTAGGATAAACATGCATTTTATAAACTAAAACTTGGTTGCCATAAGTAATTTGACGAAACAAACTGTCTCTGATAAAAATTCGAGTTCGCAGGACTTTCTTTTCAAATTGCTAGGCAACCAAGTTTTTGTTAAAAATGAATGTTTATCCGATAAAATAAATACCTCAAGTGTAATTACAATTGACAAAAATGTAGTATATTTTCGTCAAACAAAAAGTATTCTTGCCGCTCATGCATGATTACTGATCTCGACAATGACTCGATAATTAATATTCATGTTCGAGTGGCATTGTAAGCCGTTATACGAGTTATACGTACACACAAATCTATTTCAGAAATCGTTTCCAAAATGCGTTGTTCAACATGTAAGCGTGAGACTGGTCTCTCCTCGATTTGTTTTTATTTTTATTCAAATCGACAAACCGTGAGTAATTATTTGCAGTTCAGAAGGAAATGTAGCTCTGATTTTATTATTTCCTTTTGCCGTAAAAGCCCCCCACTTATCTGCTCGCGATCTCTGATTTAGTTCTTTTGTTTGTGAATTTAGCGAATTTCGTGGTAATCTCCCATCTTCTGTTCTTTGCACGGTGTGTGGGACATCATCAGACATCAGGAAATGTTCACTTGAGTTATGGATCGTTCAGCGCTCAGCCAGGGAAATTTACAACTGCTTAATAGCTTCACTAGACGTGAGTGAATACATAAATGTTGCATAGTATCAATATGCGATTGTTGCACTACACTTTATGTGCACATTACTCACTCAATGTGACAGCAGGGTAAACAAAATGCAAATTGTAAGAGAATTTTATAGAATTTAGGTGACATGAGAGGCAGACGTTTATTGAGGAATAAAACTATACGCAGTTTTTTAAAATGCTGTGAAATGGAAAATAATTAAAAGAAGGTTTTCACAACTTTCACAAGATCAAGAGAGAAGAAAGACATTTTTTCAAAACCCTTATATTCTGGGATTCGTTTTTTTACTTCTTCCAATATAAACTTTTATGATATTTCTCAATATGAATAAACAAATTATTTATATATTGGCTGTAGTCGAGGACTACAAAGACACTTTCGATCAAAGGCATACATACAAGTCTCTTGTGTTTTCTGTTCTGTTATATACTCTTAGGCCCGGTAGTTCAGTACAAGGTTAAACCAAAAAAATTTAGTTAACCATTATTTTTATTAGTTAAGCGTATTTCAGTTTCTTATTAGCTGTTAAACGAGTTTAATTTAAATGAAAAGTTAAACCGACAAGTGAAGCTAGGTTGACCAGAAATTTTAAGTTAACTCATGCGCAGTAATAAATGTTTTGAAAGTACATGCTGTATAGTGTATTATTTTGACGTTTGTTCACAACTGCAACTGTCCAAAACGATTAATAAAATTTATAATCTGTTCATCGTCCGAATCAGACGAAGATTCCCTTGAAGTCGGTATGTGCATTATATAAAACCTTACACAAAAACAAAAAATGTCAGATTGGTCAGATTTCGAAACATGTTTTGGTTAGATTAGAGTCTGATATCTTGTTTTGACAGCTGACTTTTAAAAAAATCACTTTTGCGCATGCTCTACAAGAATGACACTTCCAAATTTACTACCAACACACATTATCGGTTACAAAATGCTGGGTTAGCTAACCAGGATTTAGATACTGAAATATCCATGTCGGGTTAAAATGTTGGTTAAAAGTTAATCGGGATCACGTAACCAAGATTTTAACCCCGTACTGAAATACTGGGCCTTAATGAAAATCCGACTATAATAACCTAAATATGTTACATGTTACCCGGTAGAGGGTCCGCCTAGCATGCTAGCGGTCCCCAGTTCGATTCCCAGCACAACCGAAAATAATACCACTGGGTCCGAGTGGTTGGATTCCACTATAATAACATCTACCATCCTGTAATTGGAAGTTAATTCTGTAGGTTGGTTACCATTAAAATAAAATATAATTTATTGTTTCTTGTTCATTTTGTTAAAAATAAGCTTTGCAATTTTCATTTTGTGGCCGCAAGGAGGGACGCAACTGAGGGTGAGCCTGTGTGGCTCAAGACCCACCCTGAAAAGTCTTGGCCCACCCAAAAAATTTACAATATTTTTACATTAGTTTACGGAAGAGATATCTATATTTAAAATATTTATAATATAATGCCTTCCAGGGATTGTTCAAAAGTGCAGCTGGACACAAAATGTACAGTGAGAAAATTAAAAGTGCAAAATTTGTGCAAGATTTTTAATTGTTATTATTCCAATTCATCTTAAAAAGATACAATAATTTCTGTATGGTGGTTTTTGAGAAAATTCAGAGTTGGCAACCCTATCGTCGCCGGATAACTCTATGCTTTTGTTTTATATATCTTACGTGCAAGTGTATTGTTATTATGATTATTTCTATTTTAGCTGAAGCTAGCGCTATAGGTGCTCGAGAACAACAGCAGAGTGCATAGGCAGCCTCGGTTTGTGTAGGGCTGCACTGCACGTAACAATTTCCGTTTGGCATAGCGAACAATAACGGTTCGGGCGCCGCGTTCGAATTCTCGGAATGTATTCGAAACTGCCGTTGACACTTGTGTATAATTTATTTTACGATTCCGTATATTAAATTCGGTCCGTGTTTGCAGTACGACCGCTTTTATTTAATATCGATCGAGCGAACTAACGTTGCACGTTCACGTCGCGTTCCATAAGTGCATTCCCCCCCTGAAGCCTGCCCCGGCTTGCAGCAATGCAAATACCTATGAATAATTAATGCATTTTCTCGGCAAGTGTGTGAAACAGTGAAATATTCCCTGGGACCGGTCCTGCGAGCGGAAATTGAAAGCGTTACGCGGACATTTATATTCTCTTATCCGACGCCTTTTCGCTCATGAATTTTTGTGGAAGTTCTACCTGTGAATCCGGCCGAAATGAACTGAATTATTTTGGAAACGGATGCGTAATTTGAATAATACGCTGAAATGCATTCTGCAGAGATGAGAGAGAGAGTTAAATTTATGAAACAATAAGTGGAATTGTCGGTAGTAAATCCGCCGTCTGAGTGTTCTCTCCTTGTCTCTTTATGCTCGTCTGTCTGGCGCTCAAATCTGTTCCGTACTTCTGCTCGTTTCCTGCGATTTATACGTTCAATTATTTTACATATTCGTCACTAGCAAATAAAGAAATAAATACATCAACGCTACAAACATACTCAAGTGATTCAAATACCAGACGATTTGAATTGAACACTTGAAATTACTTATTATAATTAATTATTATTTCAACGACATCAACTTTGCTATCAATTAATTTATATCAGCAGTTAGACATTTCTCCACTTGAAACACTAATACCGAGTAATGATCATTGAAAATATTACAGATAATTTATTCGTCATAATTGAGAATAAAGTTAAGAGTGCGTTGCTGTATGGCGGAAAGTATACGCAATAATGACATTTTTTTGTCATCATTTTCTCATTTCTTTGAAACAATATACCCCCATAATATACATATTTATAAAGCATATTTTTTTGTTTAGTCAATGAATATATTTTGATTCATTATATGTTGTTGTTGAAGAAATTATAATTTTTATTTTGCCAACTGGATAAAATAATAAGTTTAATTTTATCTCATTGACTAAAGTATGTACAATATGTCACAAATGTAAAATTTCATCTGGATTGATGCACTAGTTTTTGAGAAAATGATGACAAAAAATAAAGTAAAATATTTGTCTTGAATAGCAAGATTTGGCGACAAATAGTTCTCCCTTTCTTACACAGATGTCCACCACATCGGATCGGTAATGCAGCATGGGCATGGACCGTGACCGTGGCAAATTTGAAATGAATTATCCCACATAGCACAAAGTAAATCATAAAGATATCTTTACAATAAATAAGTTACCATAAATAAATAAAGCTGTTTGTGTTATTCATATTTCTGAAATATTTATTATTTTACAATTTTTACTTTAAAAAAATTGTTTATTTGCATAACAGAATATGTATAATACAAAATTCTGAAACTAATATTAAAATATTTAGCGCTTTCATATGAGCAAATTTTTTAACTTCATCTGTATTAATTTTTGATACCGTATAGTTTTCAATCTGAATGTAAGCTATCCTTTTTGATAGTAGAATGCAAATAAGATTTAATCAATTTAAATTTGCTGAAGTAAGTGTCACTCGATATTTTTATTCAAAACTACTACACATATCGATTAAGCCGGCCCTGAATATAACAATAGAGGAAATAAAATGCACGATAAATTGTAACAAATTTATATATTTAATAGAATTTAAAATACATAACAATTGTAGTGAAGGTATTGACAGTACTTCGCTGATCACATACTGCAAATCTACGATTCTGTTACCTTCAATTTTTATCGGTGCTGTTAATTTAGGAACTCTTTCCACCTGCAAAACATGGTCCATTGTGCTAGAATAAATTATATTTAATTAGTAATTTTATACATATTTGTTATACACAGTATTTTAAATGTCGTACATAAAAATATTATACATACTTATTATATTCATCTTGTGACATGAAGGACACGGATGCAGATTCAATAGAATTATTATTAAAACCAACAGCGGAAGTAGACGGTGTTGCGAAGTTGTGTTCCTCAATGGAATCTTTCATATCCGGTAGTGTTGTAGAGACAGAATTCAATTTCATGGTCGCACTATTAGTTTTATAAAAAGAATGAGTTAATATTTTATATTTAAAATCATACCTTATGAAATATTACTGATAAACATACCTGAATTCAGATAAAGAAAAGCGTTGTTTCTGACGTTTGGAAGCCTTATTGCGTTTACGACTTCGAGACGCGCGAATATCACATTTTCTACCCATAATGTAATTGTTCAAATATTACACAAACACAAGTAAAATAAAATTGAAAATATTCTCCAATAAAAACCACATTCAATATTCACGTCTGCACTGTTAGGAAGCACAAAACAGATAGAAATTTGAATTTCTAATAAAATATAACACTTCTTAAAATTAACGGTACACATTGCTAATTATGGAAGGGTTAATCTCCACGCTCCACCCGCTCTCTATTGGCTAATTATTATCTATGCAGGATGTCATTTGTATTGGTCCATTTTTGTTTCTAAACAATACACCGAATATCGCTTATTTCAATGTTTCTTCCATAAGGGGAGGTTTTAGTACTAGGTCAAAATTTTTGAGTATGAACTTTTTATTGGTAAGCAAGTGGATGTCTTTATAATATTTATTTCATCAGGTGTCAAATTTTCTTCTTAAATACCACTCGAGATGATAATTTTTTTAGAAAATTATTGTCGCCCACGGCATCTTATTACAATTTCACTCCAGAAAACATCACAGTCACAGATATTAGTTAGAGATCCCTTTAGATTTTTAAATCCTTATAATCTCGTAGGAAATTTTCCGCCCTAACTAATGGTGCTAATAATTATTTCAAATTTTTTCGCTCATAGCTGCAATAAATGATTTTCAAAAAAAAAAAGATTTTTTTCCGTGTACCTACTTATAACTTACGTTTTATACAACATAGCACCGAAATTCTTTTTGTGCTATATTCATGGATCTATTCATATCATAATGATCTCATAATAGTAATTTATGATATGTGTTAAAAGTGATATTTATGAGTGAGTGGGAAAGTTTGCGAAACGAGGCGAAGCCGAGTGAAGCAACCCCACGAATGACATAAAATCACTTTTAGCATATTATATTATACAATATTTTATCTACGACCTTCTTAGTGTAAACTAAAAATTGAAGAATGATATTTCGGTAGGTAATATTATATTTGTTGATTTATTGATACAAATCGTTAGCAACGTGTTAAAAGTATAAATAAAATAACACTGTGCCATAAATTGACACTTTTAACTTGCTAAGCAACCGTTAAAAGGTCCACTTTTAACAACAGTCGTAGATAAAAGTATTAATTATATTTATACGTTTAAACAATTGAAAAAAATAGAAACTAAAAATAGAATCTACACATGGGATGAAGTGTGCCTGACAATGCACGATTCGGGCCTTCGGATCTCCAACTATACGTGTCGTGAAACTGTTAGAAATAAGTTGCCGTGTACCGACTAAATAAATTCTTAGAAAATATCACCTCTTGGGGTATTACCCTTGTATATTTTGCATAAATTTATGCACACCAAATTAGTCGGTACTATGATTATAATGGCTCAAATTCAAAACTAAACTAACTGTAATTACTGTAAGCCTCTTATAGTATTAAAAATGCAATTAAACCTAACAGGTACAAAGTATCATGTTGAAGTCACCATTGCATTGCATAAAATTGCATGGCACTCAAGTTTACTCTTTATCATCTTGTTATTAGAAATAATAAGAAATGGTAACCACAAACATTGCAGCGTCTAAAAAGTACTTCAAATCAAAAACGAGTTCAATACTATGCAAAAAATTCTGATCTGCTACTGAAGTAAAATAGCGAAAATTCTGATTGAAAATACATTTCACTATATATTTCTTATTGAAAAGATTGAAAATAAAGTACTTTTTAGCCGCTACAATATTTTTGTATTTATCATTTAAAAAAAATTCTAACAACAAATTATATAATCGATTGAGACAAATTTAGGAAATACCTGTATACGAAGAAAAATTATTTATATACATTTACATTAAAATGTTATTTGTTTATAATCATTATTTTGTTGAAATTCAACTTAAAAATTACGTGAACGGTTAAAGATAAATACAAAGTTCTTATTCTAAATTTTTGAATAAAGCTAAGAACAAATAATACGATGCGGACTAAAAGTGTAAAAGTTAGTAGTCTCTTCATTTCGGCAAAATTTCTTCACACAGTCCAACGAGTTGAGCAGATCGGAGATCAGATAGTGAGATAAGCAAAAGCGGTATGTTTACTATGAATCACCTCCCCTGCTCCCCTTGTCAAGCAGTGCTATGATGCAGTGTTCGAGTGTTAGGCCATCTATTAGGAATATTTGTATCTTTTTGGAAGTAGTTCTACGTAAGACCGGTACAAATAAATTGGCGCTGACCGGCAAACGTACTCTTAAAGCATACATTCTGAAAATAATGTTGCGGTTTAATTTTTTCAATAACTTAATAACAATATATGCAAAATTCAGAAACAAACAAAGTTTATATGATTACTCTGTAGTATTATATAAATAATAAGAAGACTGAATAAAGTCTGGTCTACACGTAATGGTTTGTCGTCAGTCTTGCATGTTCATGCCAGATTTATAAAACAAAACATTATGTGGGGACGTTAAGTTGGACGTCTTGCATGAGGTTTGACAAACTCGGAAAAGACTGATGGGCTAGAGCAGAGCTTTGTGTACAAGCAAGACGTTAGACAAGTCGATGCATGTAGATTGTAGACGCACGTCAATCTAATCGGTAAAACTCCGCTCACTTGCCAATATAAAGTATATTATCGGTGACGCTGGAGGTGTTTTTAATGCTTATAGTAGCGAAAAAAATGCCTTCAGACTTTTTAGAGAATTTATAGAACTGTATCAAAGTTTTCATTGCCTGTGGAAAGTGAATTCAAAGGATTACAGCAACAGTAATAAATTGTTATATTAAGTTAATTTAAGAAGTAATAGTTCAAAGTACATATACATTATACATCCCTCTGTACCCCTGAGCCAGACGTTCTTATGATTTTTGGGCGTCTACGAGCAATTCTTCGACAGCCAGGCTTCAGCTAACTCAAAATGTAGCAGCTCTACGGCATTTACGCATTTATGCGTAAATTTAAGTATTTTTGTTAGTAAAGTTTATTGATATAAGTTTAATTGTAACGTAAAGTCTTTAGTTTAAATGTTAGTGTTAACATTTTTCATGTAGTTGTTGTTTATTTAAATGGAAAATTTGTTTGTTATTAAAGTTCAATATTGAAACAGTGTATTTTAAGTATCACGCTCCAAGTTAACCTCTCCTAAATCGACCACGACTGGTTATTCCCCTTTTCCTCCAAGAAACTCCTTTCATTTTTCATCTATACTAGAGTGACCATTCTTACTGATTTTGTCAGTACAAAACTGATTTTCAGACCCTTGTACTGATAAGCAATTTGAAAGTTTTTTGTACCGATTTCTTTCATACTGTACTGAATGTACTGATTTCCCTTTTGGAAACTTTAAGAAAATCTTGTTTTTTAAATTATTATTAGGTACCTATTTAAATTCATCATAAATGTACAATTATGAAATATGTTTCTCAAATAAATTTCGCCTGCGCGACGTATTTTCTTTTTGTATTTATTATAATTACTATTTGAATTAATATTTTCTCTTTTCAATAATACTAAAAATATTGTTTGTTTTCATTATTTCTCTTCACATTTTATGACATGTCAATAAAACATAAATTTTGTACTGATTTCAACAAAAAAAAATGAATGGTCACTATAATCACTATACCCCTTGTCTCCTCCACTTCGCTACACCACAAATTCATCAGTAACAAAAGAAATCAGATAAAACTTTCTGTAGTGGAATATAATTCTAAGAAAAACGTAAAATTGAAATCAGTTTGGTTTAGAAGTTTACTTACGCTGGCGTCCATAGTGAATTAGGACATGTAGCAAGTTTATATCGTGCTCGTCAATATGTCTGCGCTATTGAAGTAATTCTGTTATTCACAATTCTTCTCCGCGGCATTAGCCGGTGAATGTATTGATTGAGACAAATCATATTACCTTGGTCGGCAAGCAAAGTTCAATGTAGCAGAAAACAAGACGGTAGTTATTGGCAATTTGTGGTGATATCTGATTCGAACAAATTTGTGCGCCGTCTTCCTGTACATATCCAACGTAAAACAACAACGACGAAGAGTCTTTCTCAATGGTTTTTGCCGCCGTTGTTCGTTGCCAATGTCTTGATGAAACCAATTTTTAAAATAAAATACGATACCGGAATGTATTGGTTTTATTTGCTGTAACGTACATTTCATCTCGTGTTTCTGCACAGTTGAACTGAGCTGTCCTCGTACCTGCGATCGCAGATTCTTCTTTCCCTTCTCCTAAACCGAGACAGATAAGTCATCTACATTTTTATACCGCGGACGCAACTTTGCACAATATTTCTCTCTATTTATTATAGACAGTTTTTTGCTCATTTCTTAGATATCTTGAAGCAAAAACAAAACTACGAGTATACCCTCGGACATTTTTTGCTTTTGTTTCTGTAAATAAAAGAAATGGGATTGAATTCGATTTCAATCATTTCAAGAAATAAAACTTAAATCTGAACAAACCTTGAATGGCATTTTTATTTATTAGCTAAAGATGATTACAGCTACTTTAAAATAACCGTAAAAACAATAAATTCAATTTCAAAAGATATATTACATGGCTGTAATAAGTAGAAGCTTCTTTTACATATATATTTTTATTAATTCAGAATATTTTAATGAACAACATTTTTTGATTTGTTTGTTGTAACGTTTTTTATTTATTAATTATTTATTTCATATGTTTTGTCAACTATTTATTTTGTTATTTATTTCAACATGTTTGCTATTTTTAAATTATTATCCGTAAGTTGTTTTTGCATTTTTTATTCATTTGCATTATCACTAGATATATTTTGTACAATTATTGTAGAACTGCTGAAGAGGGCTTAAGTGAAGCCGAACCGGTTTTTTTTTAATAAAGTGACTGAATCTAAAGAAATTCTTTTAACTATTAGTAGTTAATAAAAATATTGATAGTACAAAGCGGTACACGGAAAAAATTTCAAGAATCCTGCACTTTATGATAAAATGAAAATATTTGCATATATGAATTTTAAATATCTTAATAATTAGGATAAAGAAAGATTAAATTCGCCCCAAGATGTTTAAAATTCGGCTAAAGAAATTTAAAATTATTCAACCAAATTTTTTAGTCGAATTTTTACTTCTATATTTTAAATTAGGATTAAGAAACAGTGACAAACTGACTAAATGATGATATTTGTAAGTACCTATATATTTTTTTTCATTATTATATTATATTATAATAGTATTAAAAAGAGTAGGGTATGGCGGGAAGTCTTGTGCTGGTCACATCAGATTTCTTCTCAGTAAATTAAATTCATTCACCACAATATTCCGTGGGTTATGTGTGTTAATATGCCATCCGCATCACAATTTAGGGTAATGAAAAATAATACATTATTTATTTTCCATTATGTTTGCTGCTCAAATATTGTCCACCACAATTTGTAAAGCAAATATGCGATGCGTCAATTTACAAATTGAATTCATTTCAGCATTCACTCAATATCGTAAACTCTTCGTATTGACAGGATTACATCGAAAACCGCGTACTACACCCTCCGACAATAATCCAACAAAAAATTTAATCTTCCCTCAAATATCAGAAATTAAAAAATAACACGATTACCACGCTCCAGTCGATGCATTTGCTCTGCCGTCCACGGGCGGATCAAGAATTCTATGATAAACAAATGAGTTTGCAGCACAGTCATGGCTATCTAGATATCCATCCAGATTAATCGCGGATGGCGAACCGCTGAGTGGAGTCCGCTGGCCAGACATGCACGTATTAAAATGTAAAAGCGAAGACGTGTCACACAAGTTCTGAAGGGTTGGCCAGTGGCGCCGAAAGATTATTTTATTGCTTGTTCCCACAAAATGATTGCAAGATTTTAATCATATTCCTGCTGTCAAAATAGCATTTAATTGGGATATTTCAATAAGAATGCGAACCTAGTGGTGAAATTTTGTACTAAACAACGGTGCACTTGTGAGTGATTTGCACGTTGTTGTATGGACACTAAGTGATTTTGTTTAATATTTGAATATATTTCGAAAAGTATTGAGTTTAAAATTTGTTCATTTTAGTACATTGATTGTGTAAATATAAATTACCTAACTCACTATTTATGGTATACTTACTTTATATGATTATTGATAAGATAGTCATTGTAGGTATTTTGTACACAACTAGACTAGAAGGATAAAAGAATTAATACATTAAATATAAACTTAAATGAATATAAATGTTAGTGGAATTAATATTGACGTTTATGTACAACTATTATTTAATACTACACTAAGCAAGATCTAAACTATGTAGATAACCTACCAACCACTTGCTGAATAATGTACTTAAATGCAAAATAAAAACAAATGTACTACCAAAACTGCTAGGTACAATACAAAACATAACACAATATTCTATCAAAATTAGTAGCATACACTTAATGAAACAAAATAATACACACTGCAATGTTATGCGTATGGAAGCCAAAGTAAAGTGCACCGTTGTTCAGAATTTCACATCTGAACAGCGCTATCTCTTAGTAGTGCAATATTCCAATACCAGTATAATGTATAGTTTTTTCACTTTAGTACGTTTACGTTCTACGATAACACAACCTGTAAGTATTCTGTCTCAGATTAATACACATATTTTTCATGTATTAAAACAATAGCGGACGGGTTGTGGCCTAAGGTCCCTATGGCAGATCAAATTAGCAAGCAAATTGTTTCTCATTATGTCAAACTGGCGTCTACAATTCGAAATTTCAAATACATTTATCCGAAGTAATATAAATAATAGGAACAATTTTAAAATTATTTTAAGTAATAATGGAGAAAGCACAAATGTTTTTAATATTTTCATAAAGTTTAGTACCTTTTCAAAAAAATTATTTAATTTTGCAAGCTATTAATAAACTGGTTGCGCCTAATCGACTAAAATTGTAACTAAAATCTTTGAATCATACGATTATTTGTGACGTAATAAAGTCACGTGAGTGACTATATTTTTATTGTGGCTACGTTTGATCTCGCGAATTTAAAAAGACACAAATTAAACATTACCTTACTAAAAAGACAAAAACAAAAATTTTGATAGCTGTGTTATACGTTTACTGACCACTTACAACTATATGTACCCGTGAATTGATGTTGGTTACTGCACACACTGTATAATATACAGGATGATTTACAACTACGTGCATCTATTTTACTTATCTTACTGATCGCTGAACTAGAAGGATTTTTTCAAAATTAAGAATTTTAATTTTCAAGATTTTTAATCAAACAGTTTTGAGCCACTGTGACCACAAGCCTACTCCTTAAAAAATTTATTTTTGGTCCATGGATCAGTGAGTCGATTATATACCTATCATTAAATTATATGTAGGTACGACACACAGTATGTGACGCTGTCACTTTCAAGTTGGGTTATTTTATTTCTTTTAACGAAAATTGCAAATTTTTATAAATCGTACAAAATATCACTTAGCAAAATGATTGAATATAAAACATTAGTGCTATTTGAAATTAAGATACAGAATTCAGAATAGTCATTTCGTTAGTTGAGTGTCAATGTCGACCCCGAGTTTTGAATAAATTGTAATCAATTTTAACAGCATCTATTTAAATATAATTAAAATCCAAATGTTGGAATGGGCAAGTATCATAGTACCCAATCAACGTTCAGCACCAAGCACCATGATGACTGATGTTAAATTTCCCATTACGAACCTCCATGATGCGATTGCATGGCTTCTCTCTCGTCGTGGGAAGGGTCACGTGATTGCGGTGACGAACGCCGCTGATGTTAGTTCGGGTTTAGTGGCGGATCCACCAGCCTGCAATTCTGATTTCGTCCAATCCGCTCAAATCCGCTTCTCTCGTCGTTCAAATTGAAAATGCAAATGCAACCGAGGCTCAGCGACGGCGGCGGCTGCAGTGCACCTTCAGCCGCCCCCTGCCCCTTGCCCCCTTGACGCTCTTGCCGCCCCACACCACAGAGTTTGTTAGGAGAGATTTTACTTTAAATCTTCACCTAAGAAAGGATAAGCTGGAGAGGTAATCGTCTTACAAACAATAATTTTATTTGGAAACATTTGGTCGTAGTTTTATTCAGTTTAATAAGATTCTCTGAAGAGTTCAATTAGGAGCCAAATAATTGGGTGTATAGCTGAGTGTGTTGTGTCTGAAAATTAATGTCTGAATCCCGTCAGGTTCACTTTTCAGATTAATTTTATAATAATCTCCTTGGTGGTACACGGTATAATATTCAGATGTGGAACGAAAGAACACTTACATGTTTACCCCCCGCTGGGAAAGGATTGTACAGGGTGTAACCCACCTGTCTAACAAAATTTAAGGGTGTATAGTATTGGATACACTGATCATGAATCAAAAGAATTTTGTTGAAATTTGCAAATTAAAAAATAGGTCCAAGCAAATAAATGAGACATTCTGTAAGTACCTACAAATTTCATTTTTTTCCTGTTTGTAAATTTATTATTACATTAATGTAATTACGATAATAAATTCTGCATAACTATTGTTTAACTTTTTTGTATTCAAATGTGACAATCAGTGGTACCCAAAATCAAAATGATATTGTTTGCGAACTACTATTAATTTAACGAATTATTTTTGATTCATGATCAGTTCCTCCAATACTATACACCCTTAAATTTTGTTACACAAGTTGGGTAGCACGGGTAGAAAACCCTGGCCAGAAAAAGTGGCACGAAAAGACACTATTAGGGACTTAAAAGTAGATCTGTGCAGGACTTAGGATAGAATAATACAGTTAGGTATGTTGATTGTGATTACGCATAGTATATTGTGTATGTGTATCTAATGCGCAAAGGAGACAGTTTTTTTTTGTCATATCTGCTCAAAAAGTAAACTTTTGAGTGACTGTTTTATGTGCATTACAATTAAAAATATATATAATGAGCACTTAAATATATAAATACATATAAATTAATTTATAATTATAATGATTAAAAATTATGTTAAAATAATTCAATTCTGTGACATATTTTGAAATTTATTTTTGAAAATTTTTAAAATTTCTTAGTGAACCGAAATTAGTATAATCAAGCTGTATGTAGGTAATCGAAGGTATAATGTACCTATACCTAAACCGCTGAACCGATGACACACCATAATGTTGCTGCCACACTCAATTCGAAAAAAGAAGAGGTTTTAGAATAAAGTAATAAGTACCTAATGAACCACTTTTCCTGTGCAAATAATAATGAATTGAATACAATTTGATTCATATTTTCCAAAAAACAAATTCTAAAAGCGCTTTTAAATAAAAACCTCTTCCTTTTATGTATTCCATCATCAGTTTCAATTTGTGAAATATAAATTGTTATAATTATTTTAGTGATGTAATTTGTAATGTAATACAATCTTAAAGATTGTTAAAATAATTTTAAGCTGTCCTTGTGTGATCCATGCTTTACATAAATCAAATGTATGAATATAAATGTTGTATTTTGTTTTGTGTTTTTGCATCTGAATACTGTTTATTTCCGATTAATTAGCTGTTTTTGCGTAGGTAAGCTCCTTAGTACAGTGCGCGATCTCAGACCGAACGCATGTTACTGTGTGTTACAGTCAATTTAAAAGGGTTGTGTATATATTGTAGTGTAAAAACTAAAGATTAAACTGTAGTGTTTAGTGTATGATTTGTTAGTGTTTTATAAAGGGTCCATAAATCAGACTCATTTACAATGATCCTGCTGACAAGGAAGCCGCCGTCATAAAGTGAGTGTTGTTTTAAGGTTTAACATACTAAAATAATTTAAATATTTAAAATAAAGTAGTAATTTCCAGTAACCGGTGAACAATTATTGTCAGATACTGGAAAGTATTATATCAGACTTCAGCTGTAAACATGATTACATAGGTACCGATAGATTATTTAAAAGTTAATCCATATAATAAATATAGTTCCTAAGCAATGATGCAGATAATATAAATACAGAATAATTTATGTTTTTATTATATAGTTATATAATAAATAAATGATATATAGAAAAATACCTAAAATTACTACATGCAATACAATGTTTATCTAAGACCATTGAGTAATACATTCATAGGCTTCGACTACGTAGGGACTTCGGGGCTTGAGCCCCCAGAGGAAAATATTATATACAAGAACAAATGACACACAATAGTTATTTAACTATGTAGTGTGTTAATGAGGGCGATTAATAATTGATACATTTAAACGCGTTCGCTTCTCTATTAACACATGAGTTAGTTACAATATTTTTCCGTTAATCATTACCGTTTTAATTTGGAGAAAATCTAATTTTTGTCCATAATAAAGATGTTATGTTAGTAACGTTTGAAAATGCAGAGCACAATATGGCCTGAATAATATTTAGCTAGAACTGCCAAAATCATTTCGTTTAATTCTGTTTTCTGTTTATCGTTTTTCTACAACTTAGCACTAGCTATACTATATTACGTGTGCTGAATGCGCATTCAAAAAAATCGTTGATTAATAAAAATCATGCATTAATAGGAGTCATTAATGTGTGATTTTTTTACATTAATGATACTCATTAATAAATAATAAACCATCAACGGAAAATTTTATTTATTTCTGCACATAAGAAAGGTAAAATCTTCATCTGCATTCATCTCTGAAAATTCTATTCTATGGTATTTGAGCTTGAATTAAAAAAAAATTCGTCTGCGGCGCATTTTTTATTACATTTTTCATTATGACATCTCTGAAAACATCCTCTCAGAATCTACACCTTCTACATGACCAACAAAATTCGTTTTTAACTTCTTTATTCTTAGGTAACTGTAGAAAGATAAAACCGTCCAAGACATACTATTGTATTATGATTATAAATCCATTATTCAACACTATTGTATAATGATGAACTGTCATCACACCAAAATATGAGCAGCGGTAAATATTTTTTTAATAAATACAAATTTGTAAAGACATGTTTTATTTAAAAAGTCGTTGATAAATTGTTGTATATTTAATTCGCACAATATGGATACTTAATTCCGACTTAATTCATTCGAATAATAATTATGATTATACATTTGCAGCTCGTGCATAATCTTTCATCTTCTATAACTAGCCTACATTTGTGCTCCTTAAATAATAACATACCTATTATTACTATTAATTAAGCTTACATTAACTATTTATTAAACAAAAACTAACGATTGATAAAAACTGTCATTAGTTTCGTTTAATAAAAAATACAACACTATTGAAGTATATAAATATTTTATATTATAAATAGCATTAACAATGTATAGATTGTTTATAAATAGCATTAACGAAGACAGTTCTCGTATGATAATGTTTCCACGTCCAGTGGAAAGTTTGCAAGCAGTCCACTCGTGCGCTTGGTAGACAATATGTCGATGGTCAGGCGTCCACTATCTTTTCGTTTTGCGCATCCCGATCTGAATTGTAAAATAACGCTCAGCTACATAAATCACGCCAGCATGCGGGGTGTCCGCACACCGTGTTCACCGCCGCCGCCGCCTTCGCCGCCCCCACAACAGCGTGCAGAATTTCAATTTGCTGGCCATGCAGCGTTTTTGTTCAGCGATGTTTTTGTTTATTTACTCATGGTTTTGGGTTTGTGTAAAAATGTTGGAAAATACCTGCTCCATGCCACAAAGGTGTGCAAACAATAACAACCAATTTGAATTCTGTGGGGTGACTAGTGACCTTTAAAGAATTAAAAGCATGTTAAATATTCGATTATTATGCTTTGGAATTACAACATAAATAGTTGGTTTAATTTTTTTTCTCTGAATACAACCAAAAAATTTAGGCATTATGTCCCTAATATCTGGCGTGGGTTTATAGAAAGTAGACTATTCTCTTTTGCGATCTGTGGAGGTTAACATTTTATTTCGACATAACAACTTTTTTACGACATGCGGAGAAAATACAATTTTCTTCTCGCGAAATAGTAAGGAAAGTAAGTTTTTCCTATCTAGAGAGTGAAGTAAGCAGTTTTACCACCAGTGTTATTTTACGATGAAATGTTTGAAATATTTTAAGTAAATTTTATAGAAGATTCTGATTTTATAGTGATATAGGTACCTACTGTAAACTATTCTAGTTTGATGTGTATCTTCTACATTTACAATGTTTTTAAATTTGTCGTGAAAAAATGTGAGAGGAAAGCTCTTTTTCCACTCTCGCTCGATTGCCTCACTTGCTTCGCTCGTGTCACAAACTTCGAGCTCGAGTGGGAAAAAGAAGCGCTTTCCTCTCTAGTTGGACAAATAACTATTTTACTAGAATTTTATCAACAGCTGCATTATGAGTTGAGTGCTTGGCTCTAATTCCAGAGGTCGTGGGTTCAACTTGACTTGGATCGATGTCTACTCTCGTCACTATTCCAAGTTGGGATACAATAATTAACTTGGCAACCACAAAATTATCGGGTAGAGCTCGGGACAGAGGATTAGATATGGAAGAACAGCCTTGATGGCTGAATCTTGCTCAATTTCAGGAGGCAATAAATGAATGACATAACAATGAAAAAATATTATGTAGTGTGTAGAAAAAATCTTATGGAATAGTACCTCAATCTTCTAAAGTAAAGTGCCATTTCCTCTCATAATGTGATTAATAACGGAGAAAATAATAAATTTCCATCTTACACTACTGTACTACTATTTACAATAAATTAATCAGCTTTGGTCTCCTGCAACAATTTGATATCGGTTATCAAATTAATGTTTGTTTTTAAACCTGCCGTTTTCATAATATTATTATACAATATTAGTAAAGTACGTAGTAATTTTATTTTCAAATGTCCACGTAAATTAACTTAGGATTCTGCAAAGAAAAAAATTTTAACACTTGCTAGTGTCAGCACGTTGACTTTATTTTTTGTGTTTTTTATACTTAACAGTACCAAAACTAGTTAACCACCCGTTAACTAAAATCATTTTATAATCATATCAAAAAATCTGACGTGGACACCACATGACTTCCTTGTACGCCTTGTGTGCTCATACTTTTCTTAATAACTAAAATGTAAAATAATATTAAAAATTCTTTTAACTTATTATACTAATACTCACAAATATATTTTAGTCATTTGATTTAAACTGCAGAAGAAGATATAAAGCATATTTTACTATTGTCACTGTCATGTCATAATCATTTAAATTTTACGTAGTAACAAATGTTAATCGATCATGGACTACAAGATACCGAAATACTATAAATTATAAATATATACTTTAATTATTTTTAAATGATAGCAGATACAAAAATATTTTTAAAATACCGATTGTAGGTAATAATCACATAATTTTTCATTTAAAATAAAAAAAATTGTCTAAAATTAAATATTTATCGAAATATTTTTAAAAAGTACTACTTCCGGTTTGTAGACTGAAACCAAAAATAGGAGGTGCACAACTAGATGCTATAACAGTCCTAAATACAAAATTTCAACTTTCTACGTCTAACCGTATTTGAGTTATGCGACACACATACGTCCGTACGTACGTACGTACAGACGTCACGTCGAAACTAGTCATAATGGATTCAGAAAAGGTCAAAACGGATATTTCCGTCAAAATCTGAGAACCGAAATTTTTCGCGATTACAATACTTCCTTACTTCGTACAAGGAAGTAAAAAGGACGACAAAAGTTGTCAAGCCCGTTCATTATTTTTTGTGTGCCTTTAATAACACTAACACTCACTAGTACTTAGTGTTGTTAAGTATTATTTTAGTAGAACAAATCAAAAAATTTACATGTGCTGTGTATAGGTATGTTTTGAAATAAAATATAGGTACGTTTTGAACTATATTTTTTATTTTCAGTGTAACTTTACATTGAAGAAAAATTTGATAATGCCTAATGGGCAAAGAAGTTTATGTCAGAGTATTACGTGGTGCATAAAAGCTATTTGAGTCTGCAGTGAGTGTTCAGTTCTGCAGCCCTTTATAGGTGCACGGGACAGGAATTATGGACAACGTTAGACGGTACATTATCGTTTGTCTTTCTAAGGCAACTCAGACACGCAGTTCAGCCTTTGTCCTTTGTGATCCGCGCTAATTGCAATCAGCATAAAGACAAAGCAACGCTTTATCAAAAAATTACCTACGACTAGTTCAACGTCACAACGATTTTTCTCCTCGTAATTACTTTAATTGTGCTTTTTTATCGCTCACTCGACAGTCGAGACAACAACAATTTAATCAACCGGAGAAAGAGACTATCCTTGCAGAATAAACACTAAACTATGGATGTTGTTTTCATCTTAATTTTCATACAGGCAACATTTAAGGATATTCAGACATCACTCGTAAAATCCTTTTTACTTTACAAGAATCATACATAAAATCCTCGTAATTTACACGAGTTTATTGTGGTTTTATTCAGTAGCTCAGGTTGAGAACGCTGTTTTGCATCGTACAAATTGCTCACGTTTTTTATGGGGCATTCACTACCTTGTGTGTGCATTCTCGCATTACGGTCAGATACTTTATTCGAATCAGGTTCTTAAATTTGCCACTGAACTTCTATATTTTACGCTTTACAAGCCAATGGGTTCCATTAGTTTCGTTGCCACCAAAAATCAACACTTTTATATTACCCAAGGCTATTAAATTGTTCTATTTTGTTACAAATTATTAATTATAAATTCAAATTATCAGTATTTTCCACAGCGTTCACACGTCTTGTTAATTTGTCTCAAGATTATAATTTGATGTTGCCTGAGCGTCAAATGTTATTATATTTATAAAAATGTAACAATGCAATGGATTCCTAAAGTTCTGTGCTCTGCGTGCATAAAAATGACTATATCTGAAAACGGTTTCGAGCGCGACCTTAAACGTAGAAACATTGCTTTCATGAGTTCAATTCGATATTTTTTATTTAAGTAACACTTAAAATCATATTAAAAATAATAATTAAAACAGTCTGATTGGAAATGCAGGATACTATTATTATATAGGCAATCGTAGTTCAATTATTATTAATTAACATTCGGTGTTCGGCCGAATAATGAAAAACCTGTCGAATAGGCAAAATTGTTCTGAATCTAAAAAAATTACAAGATATTTTTTGCTATGTGTAGGTACTGTCCTTTTTGCTTTGGCATTGTCAATCTGTTCGCACAATAGTCATTGTCATTATGTACTCGTATAGGAAAGAAAATTAATCAAAGAAAATGTAATAGCAAAATTTATGTAAATTTAATAACGATCAAATGAAACATTTTATTAAAAAAAATTAATGTGGGTAAGGGGAAAACTATTGAACAAGAACACAAAAATGTACACGACTATTTACTGTGCGAACTGTCCTTTTCGCATTGTCAACACATCACCGGTAGATCACTCATATACCATTCAGGGACGGCGCCAGGGGTGGGCCCGGATGTTCACTTGGCCACCCAAAAATATGTTGTGCCCACTCGCTAAAATTCTAAGCAGTAGTGAGATTCGGGTGTGGCAAGTTTGGACAATTTTTTTTCGTTTGTGTATGGGTTTTTTCATGACTTAAATCAATTTAGTATTTTTTACAACAACAACAAATATTTATATGTGTATTTTACCTTAAACTAACAAATTTCGCCTGCGGCGTATTTTTCTAACTGAAGAAGACATGCCAGTTTTTTTTTCAAAAGTTCCATTTAAAGAAAAAAAAATTAAACTGAAAAAAAAATACTTTTGCGCATGAAAGAGGAAAATATTTTAATAATTGCATTTGACATTGAATAAAATTTTTTTTTGTCTGCGGCGCAATAAAAGTTTCCAAGCCTACAGCATTTAAAGAAATACTTATTGGATAATAATTTTCAGCATTTATATAAGTTATAAGAAAGTGATAATAATTGTTAATTTTGATAGATTTATTACCTTTTTATCGAAATGAAAATGTAACTCTTTTGAAACGTGCATCAAAATACGCCATGTGTGATGCAAACGGCATTGGGAGCATAAATTTTTTTTTCTGGCTTATTAGCAACTTTTTGGCAAAAAGAAAAAATACGGACCTCTTATGTTAATTTATAGATTAACAGTGGTTAGCTCAGCGGTAGAGGGTCCCTCCGGATCCGCCTAGCATACTTGCGGTCCCCAGTTCGATTCTCAGCGCAACCGACAATAATACCACTGGGTCCGAGTGGTTGAATTCCACTATAATAGCATCTACCATTCTGTAATTGGGAATTAATCCTGTATGATGGTTACCAGCAAAAATTTATAAAAATATATAAAAAACGAAAAAATCGTGGAAATCCTCATTTATGCCACCCCAAAAAAAAACTAAAATCCCGCTACTACGTCTATAAGTGCCCATCCAACAACATATACAGCCAACTCGTGCCCACCCATCAATTCAATCCTGGCGCCGTCCCTGAAACCATTTCGGTGACGAAGTGAACTGTGAACCTGCAGTAGTCGGCGTCAGTAATGGCACATAATGAACGTCATGTGTAATTATGTAACGCGCGACCTCGGCCATGAAACGACGCACGGCGGTTATGCAACAGGGGGGCGGAGGAGGCGGCGGCGGCGGCGGAAACCGAACCCGGCCAGACACAACGGAACGCGGATGCCGCAATCATCACACGACACGGCCGATCTACATGACGGTGACGGTGATGCAAGTTACGCGTGATTCGCACTACCATTACATGTGTCTCACATGCAACACTACATCAACATCGTGCTGAAGAGAATGCAGTTCATGAAAGCGTGAAAGGGGATTGTTACTCTTTCTACTGAAAACTGAAATGTTTTAATATTGACTGACAGTACAATCTGGCATGACAGGAGGATCAAAAGAGGGCCCGGTATCGAAACGAAAAGCTTTTTTGTGATATCTTTAATTCTCATTGTAAAAAACCTGAAAATTTGTATATAACATGCAGGACCTGAATTTTCTTTTGACAACTTTGTTGACTGTAAATAAAGTCGGGTTTATACAGCTCACATCAACAACTAAACCAACGCTAAATTAACATTAGTATAAGCGTTAACGCTAAGAAAAAATTAAGACGTTTATACAGAAAATTAACGAAAGGTTTAATTAATCATAATGCTATATTTGCTATTGCTATATTTAACTAACTAAAAACTAATACAGTGTTATAAGTTTACACATCTATTTTTATTTATTACAATTAATTATACCCAAAAATTCTAAACTAACCTATAAAATAAACGTTCAACTATATGCATGCGTAGAGTAAATTTACACTAAGAATTAAACTAGAAAGTTAAAAGTTGGTTATCTTCTTAGTTTAGTTGTTAAATTTCTTAGTTCTGTGTATCTATAAACGGGTACATATATTTGTGTACATTATCTTTTTAATGTTAGTTTCTAATTTAATTCTTAGTATAATTTGTGTCGTATAAACCCGGCATTAAGGTTTGAGTCAAATTAATATGTATCCTTTTTTGCTGAAAATTTTTTATCTGTAGCAAATCAATTCAAAAATATATAACGTTGGAAATAAAAGAAAAAATAAGAAAATGGGTACTTCTCGTGTACCTATATCTTAATAAATAAATAATGTTTAATTATCAAAATATTGTCTGCCTCGAATCTCAGATCAAGCAATTTTACATTGTTTAATTTATAATGGTTTGGCCAGTAAGAGTCTCATGTACTTACCTAAATGAAAAATTATTGCGTTGGAATGATTTTGAATCATGCTTATTGATCGATAACAATTATGTGTGAAAGATATTACTGGCTACACAGCCAATGCAACAATGGCTTTATTGCACGAAAAGTTCCCGGGACGCATTATCTCGCGAAACAGCGAGGTCAATTGGCCGCCGATTTGACACACTTGGAATTCTTTCTTTGGGGTTATTTCAAAAGTAAGGTCTATGCCAATTGGCCAGCAACAATTCAAGAGATAAAGGACGGGATAATAAGGCATATTGGTGGAATAGAGGAGCAATTATGCCAGGATGTCATCCTAAATTTGGACAAACGGATTGCCGAAGCGGTGGTGAACTTGGCTGATATTATCTTTCACACATAATTATTAATAAATTAATCGTATCATCAACTGTTAACCTTTTAATATGCAACATTTATTTATAATTATAAACAACATAATATATAGTTACTTATAATACCTTAGATACTTAGATCGTATTAACGTCTGTAAGACGTATATCTTGCTACTGTAGACGTCACAAGTAGACAAGTATTGGTCGAATTTTAGACGTCTTATGCGGTATTCTTTAAATCGTTATTGTTATCTCCCGCTTACAATATGAGTTATATATTTGTCTCAAAATTCATCTTGGTTTATGACATACAGGAATCCTATATTGTTCAATATTAAGTCGTATATTGGTCATAATTTTATTAAAAAGGACATCATTAGACTGTCGAAAAGCTATTAAATAGACGTCATTTGAATGGAAGAAAATAACATCTTTTAAACAACCAGAATGGAGGACATAAGACACGTATGTGACGTCTTTGTGATTACATTAGGATCAGACGTTTTAAAGACATTTATATTATAAAGACGTCTTAACGACGTATTTGTGTTGTATGGGTAATAACATCGAAATCTTCCATAATATGCAAACTGTCAACTAATTGACAGATAAAATTGTTGATTTGTTTTAACATCGCTGTCGGTTGTTGATGATACGATTAAACTTTGAATATAAAGCGAATGTATGCGATTTAAGCCCCCTTGGTTGTTAGCTATAATCGACTCTGGTAACCACTATATTAGAACTGAAACTCAAAAGTTTTTCGCAGTTTCTAGTATCTTCACAAAGAAAGAACCTAATATAAGGTGATAGTCCATGTGTTTGAAATATGAAATAGTTGGCTACGGTTCTGCTCGGGTATGTCTGAGGCATCCGTCGCGTCGTTCCTTCTGCCGATAGATTGAGAGCTCCGTACATAACATACAATTGTCGCCCCGCGGTCTAGGACGTCTGCTCAGCTAATCTTTAGGACCATCGATCCAACTTATCGCCTCGCCTCGACACTAGCCGTCTCTTTCTCACTTACACATCCGCCCACTCGAGTGCAACAAGGATGCAACGCTGCAGAGGAGTCACGTTTCTCTCGGATTTCACTTGCGGATCGCAATTACCGTGTCTGGTGAGTTAACTATTGCGAGGAGGACCACGACAGACGGAGCTAATTCGTCCAGAGGGATTCCATCCAGAAACACATTTCCAATTCCAAGTTGTTGTAGTTTCTAGGGTTTCACTACTTGACTTGAAATCAAGTCAAGTTCAAATCAATTAATAGAGTCCAAAGGCAAGTCAAGTCAAATAGTTTTATTTCAAGTAACTTGAAAATCTAGTAGTAAAATATCAAATATTTTGATAGGTACTTGAAAATGAAGCAGTTAAACTTCAAAAAGGTGAAATATTAAGTATTTCTTCAATACTGCATTGCATATTATCATTATATTAAAGATCAATATTGAACAATGAGTCTGGCAATATAGACTATCGTTCACGAAAACCAAATTAAAATGTGATAATTAAAAATAAATACCTATACAAGAAAATAATAAAAATACAGGGCGGTGTTATTAAAAAATAGTTCGAATTAGCTCGAGGAATTCTATGCATCTTGTTTTTATTAATTATTCTATACTGCATTGTGCATTTTTTAACTGAATTGTTTGTTATCAAGTAATATCAAGTAGTTTGAAATTACTTGATATGAAGTCAAGTGTAACACTAGTAAAGTGAAGTATAATGAATTATTATAAAGCTTGATTTTCAAGTCAAGTCATGTAATTCACAAAAACGTCAAGCTACTTGACTTGATGAATCTCTAGTAGTTTCTTCCACAAGATGTATCTTGTTCCAAATTGTATCAAAACTAAAAAAAAAAAATAAATCGGGGTCGGATTCTGTTTTCAGTTGCACACAAAATAAGATTGAAGCATACCAGTTCGAATCTGTTATAAAATAATGCATGAGTGTGCAGCCGGCAATTCATGGTTGATAGTGAAAACTGAAATGCACGCGTACTAAAACTAAAATCTGTACCTGACTGGATTCGATTCTGCGTTCTCAAAACCACAGTCGGTCACATAAAATTTAATTTGCACTAGTGCACAATGCAGTTTAAGTGGCAAACGTCTTCAACACTACAAAGAGAAAATTCTTACCTAGAATCATAAAATTAGCGAAACTTTGCTTAAGAAAAAAACATTAAGAAAAAGAATCCAGACAATTCGTTAAAGAAAAATCTAGAAACATCATGGCCGCTAGGAAAAATGCCAAGAAATTTGTACGTGAGATTTACACCGGTAAGAAGGGTATTCGGTTGTTTTTCTGCATTCATCGGATTCTAAATTTGAATTTTCTATTTATTGACTTTCTTCTCACTGAATAATCGTGTATTTTGTTATTCTAAGCAAGAATTTTCTTGTAGTTGAATTTTCTAGCTCTGAGTTTTCAAGATTGATTGGGACCCGTTTAAGTATATTGTTTGTAGTGCAATGCGACTAAATTCTTTATCTAAATACATTTTTATCTATTATGACTTTTTACCCAACTTGGGTGTGGAGCCTCATATATTGTGAAATATCTGCATAGATGTATAATGTAAATTATACCAGTCTTCAATTCACTGTACTCGTGGTGTCATTGTTTTTAAAAAAGTACAGAGGTAAGATTGTTTGTGCAGTTAAACTGAAAAGTGGACCAAACTAGATTCGAATCTGAGTTGTCAGAACCATAATCGGTCACGTTACGCATTCAGCTATCCGCCCATAGAAAATTATTATACAATGAGGTTTCATTACATAATAACATCAAACTAAACATGAACCTGTTAAATAATCACAATTTCAAGGCAAAGTATGACAAATTTATTGTAACGCTTGGACCTTTCTGCATTATCGGTCATGCAACAGCACTACATTTAATTTTCTTTATTTAGTCAACAATTTTACATTTCAAATACAAACTCACTCCAACTTTGTTCGTCCATTTAGCGAATCAAGCGATGCCGTCACAACTATTGTTATTTGTTACCCATTGTGACGACATCGGTTGATTCGCTGAATGAACCGTATTTAGCCACTTTGTACTACAAAAGGACTGTTGTTGACTGGCACTAATTTTAAATATTTTTAAACAATTTTTTTTTTGCAAATGAAAGATTAAAGTCCATTTTATGTTCGCTTATTGCCAGTTTTTAAAGTTCACTTTGTTAATATTTTACCTTTAAAGTTCTTCGAAGTGTACGTTAGTAAGGAAGTTATTTGGAGCTTTAAACAAATATGTATGATTTTTTTTTAAATGCCACTAAACTGACCTAGAGACACCTTTTACCTTTAAATTAAAAAATCTGACGTGGACACCACATGACTTCCTTGTACGCCTTGTGTGTTCATACTTTTCTTAATAACTAAAATGTAAAATAATATTAAAAATTCTTTTAACTTATTATACTAGTATACTCACAAATATATTTTAGTCATTTTATTTAAACTGCAGAAGAAGATATAAAGCATATTTTACTATTGTCACTGTCATGTCATAATCATTTAAATTTTACGTAGTAACAAATGTTAATCGATCATGGACTACAAGATACCGAAATACTATAAATTATAAATATATACTTTAATTATTTTTAAATGATAGCAGATACAAAAATATTTATGAAATACCGATTGTAGGTAATAATCACATAATCTTTCATTTAAAACAAAAAAAATTGTCTAAAATTAAATATTTATCGAAATATTTTTAAAAAGTACTACTTCCGGTTTGTAGACTGAAACCAAAAATAGGAGGTGCACAACTAGATGCTATAACAGTCCTAAATACAAAATTTCAACTTTCTACGTCTAACCGTATTTGAGTTATGCGACACACATACGTCCGTACGTACGTACGTACGTACGTACATACGTACGTACGTACATACGTACGTACGTACAGACGTCACGTCGAAACTAGTCATAATGGATTCAGAAAAGGTTAAAACGGATATTTCCGTCAAAATCTGAGAACCGAAATTTTTCGCGATTACAATACTTCCTTACTTCGTACAAGGAAGTAAAAAGAAGAAAGCAAATCGGACCAAAATTAGAGCCAATTTCTTTCACCCATAGGAACATATTTTTAAATCCTTTATAGGTATTAACTTCCCTGTCCGTCATCTCTGTCTGTCTACGTACGTACGGCAAAAAAAAACAAAAGTAAAAAATTACCCACTTCCCGGGATCCTATCAAGCAGAAATTTTGCAAATAAACTTTTGTCACCTAACAGTTCACTTTGGCAAAATTGAAACTAAATGGTGGCTAGCTATCTCAAAATGTACTGCACCGATTGTGGTCAAATTTGATAGGTACAGTAATAGCCAAGGATCTAACTAATGATATAGATATATTAAAATGTCAGACCGCCATCTTGAAACAAAATGGCGGATAGATATCTCAAAATGTACTGTAACTATTGCGTTCATTGCTACAGTAATAACCAAGAATCTGTCTTGAAACATATAGGTATAGGTATATTAAAATGTTAGTCCGCCATCGATTTATAGTTAAAAACTTTGTTTTTACGGGTTCGTTTTTTTACTTTATTTTGTAGATGTGAGGATTTCCCTTAAGAGGACATAATTCCACTCGAAAAATAGACTATTTTTCTGGAACAAATCCTGACAACATATAGTATTAATTTTTTTACTATTATGTGCATAACAGATGAAAATAGTCCGCTAACTCCAAATTATTCATTTTTCAATGCTGGTAAAATGTTTAATTGCATTAAAAAATACACCCATTTTTGACAATAAATTAAGTGTATAAAAAACCTAAATATTGATATATTACTGAGATAGCGGACTGTACACAAACTTTATTTAGAAGTACACAAAATTTCAAGGTTGTAAGTTTGTTTTTGCAGCTGTATTTTGTTCCAGAAAATGATCACTTTTTGAACAAATCTTGCCTATTTTACGGGGTAACTCATGATAGTGTCACAAAAGGGCGGGATTTCAACTTGTATTTATCTCTGACGTACCTAAGTTTCGGGATTCATGTTAGGAATAATATCCTCTTAACATTATCAACTGTATGTTTTATTCTAATTTGACTCTATTCTTTCTTTGGGCGAGATCTCCCGGACAAATTCTCCTCTTGGTCGGTGTCTCGTCTGCAGAAGAGCATGTGCATTGTGCAACTCGCGAGGTGAATTCACAACGCGTACAACATACACGTCGCCTGCGCTTCGTACGCCGTGCAGTGTCGCTTTGAATGATAGCGGCGTTGAATTCAATGGCGTTCATTTATCTGGATTTAGATTTACTAAAAGCTCTATTTTTAGCAGAGCAGAAGATGAGATTATGTGGGGCTGGGGTTGGGCTTCTTTATGGATTTCATTTTATTATGGTTTCGCTCAGGAGGAACTAATTAATTATGGAGATCATGTGTAATGATCGTGAATTAGGAGTAGAATGCTGAATTGGATTGCTCAGCCGAGGGGTTATTTAATAGTACTCAAATGGATCAGGAAAATTAATGTTTCACCAAAACAAATTTTTTTTATTATTAAACGGATCCTCTATACTAGTCTAGATATTAGGTCCTTATAGCTTTGAATTTTGCAACTATTATATCTATCTAGAGAATTTATGTTCTATATTGAGAAATTTTGTATATTCATTTATAGGTATGTACCTAGGTAGTACTAGAAAACTACTTAAACTTAAATCCTTAACGTTGAAGATAATATGGTGGGTTGATCGACTATTTGGTAATATTTTTCGGCTTGCAATCTATTTTTGTCTATGTTTCAGCTAACACTTTTGCCTCTTCCAGGTCAACAATTTTTATAATTTTTCTGCGAATTACATAAAAAAGGCATCTAGGTACTCTAAATAATAATATTTCAAAACATTAAAACTTTTTCGTCCAAGGGTGTAATCTGTCTTTTGGTCTGAGGTACGTACAACGTTTTACTCACAACTTTATCAAAATACTTGTGAATTTCTCTGATTAGTTTTAAAAAGAAGCAAAATTACTTATTATTAGAAAATTATTAAGGTGGCGTGTGGTAACATACATTTTGATTGGCTAAATTATTTACTTTATCCCTCATGGGCGCGTTTTGCCACAGTAAAGCAAAAGTTTCTGCCATGGTAACCAAGTTGTAAACAAACAAGATACAGTTGTGCGTAAAACAATAAACCCGCGATAAACAGCAACTATTTCTGAAGAAGCTAAATTAATAATTCTTTTTATACTTCATTGGTTGAATGTTTTTCTGCCAAGTACCTATGCTAGCGATCTCCAATTCGATCAAAGTAACCGGAAATACGACAATAATACCACTGGGTCTGAGTGATTGGATTCCACTTTAATGACATCCACCAGTCTGTAATAATTGTTGGATGGTTTAAAAAAAATTGACATGTTTACTGTAAAAACCTAAGCATCAACAAACAATAATTTAAGAAACACTACCTTACCTACAGCTACATATTTGAAAGAAATATTATTTGTATTTGAAATTCGGTAATTGCAACGAGTAACTGATTGAGAACAAACTATGAATTAGTTATCGTAGAGCCAATTCCACATTTTCTTTGAAACGGATCTTTCGAGTTTCGAGTATTAGTTCACATAAGAAACAGTTTAGAATATCTTAATCACTCCACTCAGTGCACTCGCAAATTCTCAAATAGAGGATGAAATCGTTCAACCGCTAAAGTGCTTTGTTAACTCTAGAGAATATTTGTTGTTAACCGAAGCATGTCTGACATTTCTGTCTAAGTACGGCTCTGTTTCTGAAGTGTCCACATACTCATCGTTAAGAGCTCCTGTCCCCAAATAGTCCGAAATCCTCCCCTTTACATGCGAAATTCATTCGAACATTTCGCTAACCAATTATTCTTGCTCGTATTAAAAAATGGTCGAAGCCCACGCCTCGTAATTGCCCGTTGTTCCGCGGATTTTTACCCGCTATTAAATCGAGCAATCACGGAGAGAAAAATTGACGCGCCATAAAAAGACGTAGTTAAGTTTGACAGTGTACAAATTTACCCGAGCTTAACAAACTTGTCGTGTGAGAATTCAATTTTTCTACGCTAGTTGATTTTGCATTTGCATTTCATATAAATTGCCATCAATTTTTTACGGTGATATGGATAGTTTCGTTATTGCTACTTTGGAAATTGGAAGTTTAAATTAAAAACATTTCCACGCCTTGCATTGGCACTTGGCACATGTGACATTGTAAATGGTGCTGTATTTAATTTGGCTATCTTTTAAAAATGAAAAAAATAATCACACCGCAAACTTTTTAAATTAGACATCTCCACCATAATCCATAATCGAAATAAGGAATATTAACAAAAAAACATGTATGCAGTTATGACTAATAGTGAAAAAAAAAGTTTAAAAATAATTACATTTAAAGGATAGAAATTATTTCAGATTTCATGACGTAGATAGTATAGAGCGTGGTTTATTTCATATGGAGCGTTGTTATTGGCCGTAAAAATTTTCGCGCGATGAGAACATGACAAAAAGAGACATGATGCGGCAGATAATGTAACTACCATCTTCTGTCATTATTACATTATTTGTGCTTATTTTATTTGTGTTTGATTTTATTTTATACTTTTAACTGCTACAAAATATGTTCTTTAACATAACAAGACGACTTTGAATATAAAATAAATAAATATTTTGTTTTAAGGAATATGTTAGTGCAACAAACTGATTGAGTGCCACTGAAGGTACCACCAACGTCACCACTAAATACCAGACAAGCGGAATTTTTACTTCGCGTTTGCACTAATCGTCTTCTTATGTAGTTTTGTACAAAAAAATTTAAAAATAAAGTGGAGGAGCCTTTTTAATTAATGAGCTCTAACATGAAATATAGAAATATAACTATAATTTAATTAAACGCAGTTAAAATCAATGCCTCAATATTTAGATTATGTATATAGGCTAGGCATATTAGGATTCTCAGAGGAAATTTTTGATATAGTTTTGATTTTTTCATCCTTTATGTTTTTTGGGTCACTGAACACGAACTTGAAGTTTGCGGGCAAAATTTTTGTATAGAATAGACTTTTCGAAAAAACGCTTCCTTTCTGCGATATAAGCCAAAAACTGAAAAAAGTGCCAAAATTTGATCAACAAGTGCCCAAAAAACAAAGTTCCGGGCAAAATTTTTGCCCGCAAACTTCAAATTCGAATTCAGTGACCCAAAAAACATAAACGGTGAAAAAATCAAAACTATATCAAAACTTTCCTCTGAGACCCAATATTTTTACTAATATGCTTAGCCTAATAGGAGAGTCCACATGAAAGATTTTTGTTCAGTTTAAATGTGTACCTGACTGGATTCGAACCTGAGTGGATCATGTAACGCACTCAGCTTTTCGTCAATATCTCGAAAACTCCAAGCGTTTGCTAAAAACTAATTTTCTCTGAATATATACCGTTTCTACGATTTGTCGAGGCAGTAGCTGCGCGGGTTTATAATCACGAGCCTCTGCATGTGATGACGTATACGAATACGAACCCGTAGTTCTGTGGTTCAAGTTCGGGCGACAATGTGTGATTGTCATTAAATTGTATTCAAGCTGACCACTTGATCATCTTTAAATGTAGTCCAGTTTAGAGGCGGACTGGCCCGGTGGGATAGTGGGATATTTCCCACTGGGCCGCGATGAATTTGGGCCGACTGCCGACACGATAGGGCCGATTATCGAAGGATAATAATTTTTTTTATAAACAACGCAAAAAACCCAAATCTGAGTTTTTCTTTATTAAAATTCACAATTATTTGCAATATTGTATACAAATAAACAAACGAAACTAAGTTTTGTATTCATGATTTGTACTGGTCAGTCATTAATTTAGAATCTGCTGTTCGGCTCGGTTTTGTTCTTTACAAGTTTAAGAAAACGCTAGACTAATTACATTCTAATAAATTTCCCAATTTTCCTTACATTTATTTTTAAATTTGTTATTTATTTTAATTTCTACTCATAAAAGTATTGATGCCGACGAGACGAGAAATCTAGTCTCATTCTCGTCTCGTCTCAAAATTACGGAACGAAAACCAATAATTTTCTCGTTTCGGATGGAGAGATGAGAAAAGAATTCAATATAACGAGACGAGAAATAGTTCTCGAAAAATCGAGAATTCTCGAAATATAAAAACTGAAAAATATCTGATGTTATTTCTCTTCGAAAATGTCAAAATACATTTTATTATACTTTGTTCGTAGCATTTTATTGTTTTGATACAAATATTTTTTATTTTAAAAATAAGAATTGTGTGCAAATTTAACAAAAATGTACAAAAAAGTTCTTAATGTCACATCTAGCTTTACAAATAGATGGCAACAAATTTTATTCGAGAAATTGGGACAAGACGATAATGGAACTGCCGAGAAATGACCAAGACGAGATTACTTAAATTTCTCGTCTCACGGCATCACTACGTAAATGAGGGTAAATTGTGTATAATTTTCCCTCTATGGAAAAACTAAACTTTTGATGAAACAGCCATTGACCTTGAACCCCAAAAAAATTTCGCCTGCGGCGCTTTTTTTTCTTTTTCGTAAAACAACACTTCGGCTGGGCCGGTGAAGTTTATTTCCCACTGGGCCGACACGTTACCAGTCCGCCTCTGGTCCAGTTACATAAGAATATCTCCGTTGCCGTTTCGAATTTCAAAGGTTTGCGAACGAATTGAGATTCTGTCTGCACCAAGACGAATCCACTTTAATAACATCTATTATTTTATAATTATTGGGAGTAAATCCTGTTCATGTTGAATGGTTACCAGCAAAACGCAAAATAAATAAAACAAAAATTTAAATCAAAAATTTTAAAATAATAATGAAAGTCATTTCAGGTTAACTGTAAATATTTTTGTGATGTACAATTTACCTATAAAACTATGTGTAACTTTTTCCGTTAATTAAAATAATTTTGTTTGTTGCAGGGCGAAGTCACAGCGACATACCAAAAAGTAAGTGGTAACTATTTGTTTTTATAACATCTTGACATCCAAAAAGAATCAGGAAATTAATGTATTTAAATTTAATATGCATAGTGAAAAGAAAGCACTCGTTCAAAAGAGGAGATAATTTTATTTTTAGAAGTTTATTTTGAAGTGTCTGTTAGGGAAAAAGAAAATATGTGTGGTAACTCTTTTCCGATCAAATAATGTCTCATTTTCTCGGCACCAGGGAGTCTTGCGGCGCACGTAAGCCATGTAATCCCACATATTCTAAGAAACGTTCATTTATAAAGTCCACATCGTGCGCATAGATAGCGGTGAGCGGCTTCGCACAGGCGAAATGAGGGCAGGTCTATTTCACATTGTCGACAACTAAAAATGTCGACAAACCAAACTTAACAGGATGATTCACAACTTCGTCCATATACTTATTTCAATTGAAGAATTTTTCCAAAATTCGCAATTTTAAATTAACAGTTCTGTTTTGAGCGACTGTTTCCATATGAAACTTTATAAATTAATTTAAT
Source organism: Agonum fuliginosum (assembly GCA_947534325.1). Classification (NCBI taxonomy): domain Eukaryota; kingdom Metazoa; phylum Arthropoda; class Insecta; order Coleoptera; family Carabidae; genus Agonum; species Agonum fuliginosum. The sequence goes on from OX384031.1 coordinate 8,580,298, forward strand.
TTTTAACTTGCCATATTGTTCATTAAATTTTAATTTTATTCCATTCATAGTTAGTCAGATATCCACTGGTATTCAATCTTCAATTCAATAGTTCCAAAAATGTGTTACTTGCAAAAACTGCCCTTAAATTTAAGAATCTTAAAAAAATAATTTTTTCCTCGATTAGTAAGTTTATTTAAAAAATAAAAATTATGAGTCACCGCAAAAATTGTTGAGAAATCACACGTAAAAGGTTCCAGTCTCAAGAGAAATTCTATTTTCGACATGAAACTACTGCATTTCAGTGTAAACTTTAATTTCAATATTATCTTTTTATTTCAATAGATACCTCTGATTCGTAATTTACATCCAAATCTACAATTTTTAACGATTTATTTCTCATTATTTGATTACTCTGGCCTCACCTGACAAAGAAATCACGCACGCCTATGACCGACGAATTTCCTACCTTAAGTTCGTCGACAATATGTCCAGCCCCAGCGTCGACGAAGTCGAAGGAAGACTTGAGCAAAGGCGTACCGACTTCCTCACGAGTAATTTTTCAAATCTTTGCTATTTGTCATTTTTATTGCTATGTAAAAGATAAATTGAGCGCGTACCTTTCAAAGGAGCTCCGTTCGTACCCCGTCCTCATTCCTTTATGCATTCCGCGAATCGACTACGTTGCGATAAAATGAAATAAACTGCAATGGAGAATTTCCAGGAATATATGAAAAATCGCAGAGTATTAAAACCAACGGAATACAGAATTGCAAATCGGAATTGTCATACTAGTTTGACACACGAGATTTTATATAAATATTTGCGTAAGACCAGCTACGTTATTGTTTCTGCAGTTTTACATAACACAGAATGCACCTCAAATAATACCACCTTTGAACAAAAATGTGTAGATAGATCGATTATGAGACGGATATCTAGTTAATATCATAAATGTAAGAGTCAGTATGAGATGTGTGGATTACGAAACAAAAATAATTTTTATTTAAATCGCAAAATTAATTTCCATGTTTCCCAGTCAAAAATTTTTCGTTGTCACGGCCACTGTGTGGAGTAAATAGGTATTGTTTCATTAAAAATAATTAAATTTTGTTTGTTTACTTTACTAGTATTATGTAATTTAAGATGTTGATTATCTACTTCTATTGTTTGTGTTTAACAGGAAAACGAATCCAGTGCAGTGCTACAAAAAATGCTGCAGGCAAACTATCCTTAATTTTTCGAATTTTTTAAAAATTCTTTCTGTTTCGTAATCTACACATGTCATACTACTTACCCTTAAATTTATGACATTAACTTCAAAACTACCTGTTTATTGTTTATTCAAACCTTCATTTTTCCGCAAAATATTTTCTAAAGTGTAATAAAGATTGTTTGAAATATAAAGTGGTAGATATATTGAAAAAATCTGACGTGGCCATCACACAACCTTCCGCCATATCTAGACTTTAAACAGAAATGTATACGTACAATCCGGTGCCCATTTAAAATATACAAATAAAAATCTAAAATATTCACCTGAATCAAAAGATTCATTCACACGAAAACTCTTCTGTGTTGAAGCAATCCTCCGTTCAGTTACTACATTTAATAGCTTACTTATGACTTATATAGCGCTAGTATTCCAAATTGTCACCCATCTCATCTATCAATATTTTTTATGCAGAAACAAAAATCAACCGAACATGGATTACAAGATTTCAACGTTTTATTTGATAAATTTATTTTTTAAATTTTACTGCAGTTCTTTAATGCTACCAGATAAAGACAATTTTTTTATAAAATAAATTGCAAATGACTTTGCCTCTTATTCTTATTACAAATAAATACTATATTTATCCAAATTTATAGCAATTTTTGACACTTAATCTTTTCAATCTTAAAAAAATATTACTTCCGGTGAAGATATTTGTACCAAAATCTAATGAGCTCTTCCTATTCGTATACAATTGTAAAATACCAAATATCAAAATTTTTGGATAATTCGTATTTGAGTTATGCGACAGACGGCATCGGCCCGGACCACACACATACACACACACACACACGCGCGCGCGCGCACACACGCACACACATACATACAGACATCATCGAGAAACTATCAAAAATGAGTTGTAAGGACCCTAATTCGTGCTCATCCACTAAAAACTCACTACCCGATTTTTTGCATGATTACAATACCTTCCTTTACAGGTAAGCGGAAGGTAAAAAAGTACCCTGTCCAATACAAGGTAAATATTTTAATTTTATATTAAATATAGATAATAATTATTGCATTTGACATAATTTTACAATTTTACTCTAAATAAATATACACATTTTTTTTTCAAAAAGATGACATTTGGCTATGTATCCAAAGTATGTTATTTAAAATAATGTAAAAAATCACAAATAATAATTAGAGTTGTCTTTTTTTTTTCGAAAATATCTCGTTTTGTGCACAAAAATATCATTTTATGCACGAAAAAACTAATTACAAAATTATTTACTATTTCTTCTTAGTCATATAAATTATATTGCAAGCTATACTATGCTTGATTCGCGCAGATATCAAACTATTATTGTAAAATCTGCAAGTGTCAGCTTTTATTATAATAATTATCATCTCTGTGGTTGTTACAGAATGTGTAAAATTACTTATATAGTTTTTGCTACTTTACTAATTGCTGTATCATACATTCTAATATAAATTAATTGAAAATTTCTTTAATTATTTTTCATTTGCTAATTAATTAGCCTTCCCTGAAGCGAATTCAAAGTAAATTGTCAGTGGCACTATAATGCAACATGAAGTAACTTCTTAATGATAGAGCAACGAATGAAATGATGATGTTCTCTGTGTATATATGTCGCATGTCGCATGTAAAGTTGAGGATAAACTAGACATAATCACAAAATCAATAGTTTCATCTAGCAGACACTAACGGAAATGAATCAACATTACTCTAAACCCGACAAACGATTTTATTGCGCTTATCAAACTCTGCAAAACATAATATATTTCTCCTACAAATTCATTTTATTATGATATTATTTTTTTATTGACAAGAAGACAAGAACAAATCTTTTTATTGGATAATAAATTCGTGTTTTTCTGGATGGCTTACCCTCTAACGTCTGGAGATGATGGCTTAGGAAGAAACTTAGCTTACAAATCAATTTTTGGTTTGTTTTGTATAGATTTGATCAACATATTGGCCATAAAATATTTATAGACCCCTGACTATGTATATTATTTATGTGATAAGGACAAAAAGAGCGAGGAGGATGCACACTTTTGCTCAAAAAAATCTTTGCGGTATTTTATTTATTAATTTCTAAAACATACTTTTAAAATACTATACCTACTAGTTTTTATAATGTTTTCTTATCAATTGGTTAACTCCGTTCTAACTTATTGATTTCATAAGATTCACTAATGGTTCATACAAACATATAGTCAAAGTGCTCTAAGAATAAGAATGGCATTCCAATCATTCCAATGTATGAAGTAAGTTCCGGAGAGTTATAAAAGCGCATTTCAGGTCATCAAAACGTATGAAAAGCGCAGAAATATAATCAGTAAATTTATGTACAATAAGCGCAGATCGTAACGTTCAATAAGCGCATTTTTCGAAAATGAGATTTCTGACCATAACAAGTTAGTCCACATCGTCTTCGAGTATGATGGGGTTAAGTTCAGAAAAATATTAGGTTAGGTTAGGTTAGTTTTAAAAAATTCAAAAAATATTGTAGAAAAACTGTCGTACAATCCCTAAAACCATTGTGCTTTTCAAATGTCCCCTTCTGCGCTTATATAACGTCAATTTCTGCGCTTATATAACGTCAATTTCTGCGCTTTTCGTACGTCGATAAGCAAAAACTGATAAAGGCAAAATGCGCTTATATAACGCACCCTTAAGTTCAAACATAATGTTTGATGTAGCTGTCATACCTTTTTAAATAAACTTTGTGACACACACAATACGTGACGTTTGTAAATTCTTTATTTAGGCAGTTATTTTGCCAACTATGTTTACATTCGTACGATTTTAAATTGTGCGCTTATTTCGTAAATGTCAAACCGAATTATTTGTTTTTCACGGCATGTAATGTAGTGTAATAAATTTTTAATAAATGTAATAAATTTTTAATAAATAATAAATTAAATGATACGTTGTGCATTATTATTAAATTAGTAATAAAGTAAATGCAATTCTAATTTTGACGTTTAAATTAACTGACTTGATAACATTTTTAAAATACAATGTAAACGTAGAATGTGACGTCATCAGATCGGAATGTGATTCTTAGCTCATTTTGAATGTACATAAAATTAACGCTATACCCAAACATGGTTACCACGAACCCCTAAACACAGCTTTAAATTTTAATAATATTACCATAATCGTAATCGCTGAAATAAATTGTGAAACCACTGAAAAAATAAAGTGTTGCGCCTTGAGATGACTAGGGTTGAAAGAGGTTAGAAATCTGATAGAGGTATACCTACTGCGGTTGCAGGCGGTAAGACCAGGGATCTTCTGGTCTGGCGAACATTACGTAACAAGCGATTTGGCTCGGTATAACCGCTTTGGTAAAAACCAGCAAGTTAACAAATACAAACAAAAATACCGGAGCCACCGGCGGCTTGACGGAGACGCCGGCGACGGCGGGAAACTCCGGTGCTGATCCGGTCAAGGTCAGACGAATAAATTATACACTTGCCAAATTATTCCACTAAGCATAACAAAACGTAGACTATATTACAGAAACCGAAAATGTTAAAGAGGCAACATTATAATTCCATAAATTTTACAAGAGTGTTCCAACGTCTTTCTTAAATTATTAATGTAGATTTATGTTTTATTTATTAGCACACAAAGAAAATTTAGACCGCCGTGTACCAGTTTGGAGTACTCCAATTAATAACAGATTTGAGAGTCTGTATGATATAAGTCACGATTAATTTATCTGTTAATAAAAATCTATGAAAGTCTCGTTACAACATGACATTAAAACATATTATAATTTTGGATGACATTTTCACTTATGTGTATAGGTGGGTTGATGCTCAAAAATTTTACGCTTTATTCTTATGTTTGAATTCTAACAGACATAATGTCGAAACTATTTGTATATGACATACCCTAAAGTAGCCTGAAATCTTATCGATTTTTGCGGGTATGGATACATTTCGTCATATAAAAAACTTAACTGTCAATTATCAAATTATCAGATTGACAAATATAATCACGTTTCGCTTTTCACTTCGATAAAGTTAAAAATTATTCCTATTTTTATTCTTTATTCTTAAATATTTGACATAAACCCACCTTAAGTAAAGTTGTCATCCCGGGACTGTATTTCCAAAAAGTGTAGATAAGAAAATATTTCAAAATAAGTTCGGCACCTCCACCAATTTTTCGCGTATGTTGGTATCTACTATCTAAATAATAACAACAAATTTGTTCAATATTTATTTTATTTTTTACACATTATGAAAACAATATTATTTTAATAACAGCAATATAGCAAAATGAAACATGCCTGTTAATTCTGTTTATTTTTACGATTCAAATTTATAACATCCCAATTGCAGATCATGCATGTTTTTATTGTGGAATCTTATCACTCGAATCTCGGATTTAGTGGCATATTGTTGGTTACTGGGTTTGAACTCAGGACTAAACCATCATTCTTTTACTTGAAAAAACAAATATTTTAAAACGCTATAACACAGTTTGTTAATTAATGATATGACTAAAAAACAAATATTTTTAAAAACTTGTTTATTATAATTTTATAATATATTATTATCTATCATGCCTTTTACTCAACTTGGGTGTGGCATACCTACTCATATATTGTGAGTCATCGTTATAAAGTATTCTAACGTGCGTGCCAACTCAAACTTACAGACTACTTATGATTGTTGGAGAGCAGGTATACACTACAGGAGAGATATTTTGTGCAGTCAAACTGGAAACTGGAATACAAACCTGTGTAATCAGAAATCAGAACCACAATCAATCACGTTATACTCATTCAGCTATCCACTGCATTTCTCATTGCATAGTAAAATAACGACAATATATGTTTAGGCATTTTCAATATTATTTAGTGATGTAAGTATGATATGCTGGCTTTGATTAGAAGGGGTTACGGGATAATGAATAAGTAGATATTCTTGAATTAGTCTCATTAGCAGCAACTCAAACTTACAGACTACTTATGATTGTTGGAGAGCAAGTATACACTACAGGAAAGATATTTTGTGCAGTTAAACTAGAATACAAACCTGTGTAATCAGAAATCAGAACCACAGTCGATCACGTTACGCATTCAGCTATTCACTCCATTTGTCATTGCATAGTAAAATAACGAAAAAATATGATTAAGCATTTTAAATATTATTTAGTGATATAATGAAAACTTCTTGACTGGATGTTGAGATAAGGAAGGAAAAATCAATTACTGGAAGTCAGTCACAAGATTTGAAGGCTTTATTTCATCTCCAACCGGTTTCTACCCCACATGGGTCATCTTCAGGGACTACAGTGAAATTTAATAAAAATTTAGTAAAAGAAATAACAGACATTTACAAAAATTTAAACTTACGTGAAAGTCATAACAAAAATTGTATACATAGAATTAATTGTAAAACACATTTAAAAATATTACATGGATCAAGTCAACAATTGTAAAAATAAATGTATGTAAAAACACACATTAGTCTAAAATTTAAAATTTTTTAACAAATTTTGTGAAAAAACCACACCTAACGGCTGCAGCTAAGTAACAAATTTAATCACGCAAGGTCAAGTTAAGTTACTTAAATATTCCTGGAGTAGGGATAATCTCGCTTAAGTACCATTTTATTAATGTAGGGAAAGAAGTTGTTTTATTTTCAATTATTTAAAAATTTTTATTTATAAACACAATTATTAATACGATGTTATTTTTACCTTCCGCTTACCTGTAAAGGAAGGTATTGGAATCATGCAAAAAATCGGGTAGTGAATTTTTAGTGGATGAGCACGAATTAGGGTCCTTACAACTCATTTTTGATAGTTTCACGATGATGTCTGTGTGTATGTGTGTGTGTATGTGTGTGTGTGTGTGGTCAAGGCCGAGTGTTAGTCGCATAACTCAAATACGAATTACCCGAAAATTTTGATATTTGGTATTTAACATTTGTATATAAATTGGAAGAGCTCCTTAGATTTTGGTACAAATATCTTCATCGGAAGTGACATTTCTTGAAGATTGAAAAGGTTAATTGTCAAAATTGTATATAAATTTGGAAAAATATAGTATTTATTTGTAATAAGAATAAAAGGAAAAGTTATTTGCAACTTACGTTATAAAAAAATTGTGTTTATCTGGTAGCATTAAAGAACTGCAGTAAAATTTAAAAAATAAATTTATCAATTAAAACGTTGATATCTTGTAATCCATGATCGGTCGATTTTTGTTTCTGCGTAAAAAATATTGACAGGTGAGACGGGTGACAAGTTGGCATACTAGCGCTATATAAGTCCTAAGTAAGATATTAAATGTATAGTAATTGAACGGAGGATGGTTTCAACACAGCAGAGTTTTCCTGTGAATGAATCTTTTTATTCAGGTGATGCAAATTTCTGTGTTTGAATATTTTAGATTTTTATTTGTATATTTTAAATGAGCACCGGATTGTACGTATACATTTCTGTTTAAAGTCTAGATATGGCGGAAGGTTGTGTGATGGCCACGTCAGATTTTTTATTTACTAAGATACATTGTATCTGTTCTTAAATTTACGTTATTTTTGTCGCTGTTAATAAATAAAATTTCAAGAGTAAGTCTTTTGTTTAAATTACTTTCCGTTGCTAATATTTTAACTCCATCGAAATTGAAAGCATGCTTGTTGGTTTTACAATGCTCGACTAATGCACAATTACCATTCGCTTTTTTCTCATTGTTGCAGTTTCGATTGTGTTCGTCTAGTCTAATCTTAAGATGACGTTTAGTCTGCCCGGTGTATTGTGCACTGCAATTACTACACGGAATTTTGTAAATAATATTTGACCTGATGTTTTTATTAATGTTCGCTTTTAATTTTATTTAGTGATGTAAGTATGATATGCTGGCTTTGATTAGAAGGGGTTACGGGATAATTAATAAGTAGATATTCTTGAATTAGTCTCATTAGCAGCAACTCAAACTTACAGACTACTTATGATTATTGGAGAGCAGGTATACACTACAGGAGAGATATTTTGTGCAGTCAAACTGGAATACAAACCTGTGTAATCAGAAATCAGAACCACGGCCGATCACATTCAGCTATTCACACCATTTATCATTGCATAGTAAAATATCGAAACAATATGATTAGGCATTTTAAATATTATTTAGGGATGTAATTATGATATGTTCGCTTTTATTAGAAGGGGTTACGGGATAATGAATAAGTAGATATTCTTGAATTAGTCTCATTAGCAGGGCTGGATGCGTGCCTGGCGGCGGTGTCCGGTTCGATCGGCGGCGGCGGGGGCGGCCGCTCGTGACGTAGCGTCTAGACACCGGCTACCCCCACCCCGGCGGCGGCCATGTTGTCCCACGTACCGCCCCATGCCCCATGCCGCTCGCTGGCCGCAGCTCAGTCTGCTTGACATTTCGACTCCTGTGCGGTACGCAACGCACCAACGCACCCCCACCCCCACACGCACCTAACGTATTTATTTGTGTATTCGCGTGTTTCATTTCATTAACTTTGCTTCTATACGTCTCCCCAATTAATTAATGCCATTTCAGGTCTTGACGTCATTCAGCAGATTCGTAAATGCGAATTGTAATTCGCGTAAATTCACCCGGTGATATGACATTTGACAGTGTTTAGTCAGTTCTATTGTTTTCGTTCTGCCACCAGGCACGACACTTTAACTCTTACCTGCCACAAAAAACCATCAGACAACTTGATTCATATTGGCTGGAACTGAAATGAATATTTATTAAACTTTTAGTACTGAACAAAACATATAATATAGGTAGGTATGTGTATTTATTTTTCATGATTAAACTAATTCACCCTTTCACTTGATTTGAAATTGAAATGAGTTTAAACAAATCAGTTTATTATTTTATGAATTCAAAACATTTGCAAAAGTTGACACAAAGATAATTAACTAGATTTAGTTTCTACTAGCCCTAAAGACATCGTATCTTAAATTTAACAAAGTAAAGGAAACAAGTTATTTTGAGTGGCAATAATGGACGAGTTTTCTAGATCTTGGAGTACCTAGGTACAAAAATTATAAAAAAAATTAAATAACATATAAATAGGTTTCTACATATAAGCCATTTTGTGAAAGAGGTTGATATGAAACTAACCCCACTCAAGATGTATATACTTATTCAAATATTGAAATATTCAAGCTCAACTAGCATTTAATCTTCCCCAAACATTTCTATCCTGACACACACACAGACACACACTCGCACACATCTTTGCTTCGTGCACGTTCATAATCCTTTGCGCTTTGCATGAGCTCTTCTATTGAAACCACTTGAATTTTTTAATAATTCTTATTCGGTATTTTTTACTTGTAACATAACAACTTATAAATAGATATCAATGAAGCACTTCGTAAACAGTAAGAACCAAAGACATATTTTCTAACATGCCTTCTTTTAAATAAATAAATAAATACCTACATTAAGAAAAATTTTATCAGTTATTATTATTACCTTCGCAATATTTTTTATTGTTTTACGTAAAAAAAATTTCTTAGTAATCCCCCATTCATACTTGCTGAGATTAAATTACAAATATAAAAATCTGACGTGGACACCACATGACTTCCTTGTACGCCTTGTGTGTTCATACTTTTCTTAATAACTAAAATGTAAAATAATATTAAAAATTCTTTTAACTTATTATACTAGTATACTCACAAATATATTTTAGTCATTTTATTTAAACTGCAGAAGAAGATATAAAGCATATTTTACTATTGTCACTGTCATGTCATAATCATTTAAATTTTACGTAGTAACAAATGTTAATCGATCATGGACTATAAGATACCGAAATACTATAAATTATAAATATATACTTTAATTATTTTTATATGATAGCAGATACAAAAATATTTATAAAATACCGATTGTAGGTAATAATCACATAATCTTTCATTTAAAATTAAAAAAATTGTCTAAAATTAAATATTTATCGAAATATTTTTAAAAAGTACTACTTCCGGTTTGTAGACTGAAACCAAAAATAGGAGGTGCACAACTGGATGCTATAACAGTCCTAAATACAAAATTTCAACTTTCTACGTCTAGCCGTATTTGAGTTATGCGACACACATACGTCCGTCCGTACGTACGTACGTACGTACAGACGTCACGTCGAAACTAGTCATAATGGATTCAGAAAAGGTCAAAACGGATATTTCCGTCAAAATCTGAGAACCGAAATTTTTCGCGATTACAATACTTCCTTACTTCGTACAAGGAAGTAAAAATCCATAGCAATTTAAAATTAATAAATAAGACAATAATAGGTACTACATCATTTCTTTTATCTATAATAAAAATTATTAAAACCTTAGTTTAAAATAAACAATACTGGAATGAACGCAGTACCTAGTCAGCACCTGACTTAAAAAAGAAAAAGTTTTAATAAAATATTTCATGTCAGTTTGTCTGAAATTATTATTGCCGAACAGTTGGCAAAACCATACTTTACCTTTTTCGTAGTAATCTCTGTCTTATATCTTTTGTGATTGAGTCCATTTGCACCTAGCCCCGTAAAACAAGAAGAAGAGAACTAACCACTTCGCTGGGTGCGTAGGCGGATAAAACGCATCATCACTGAACACTGAACGCTCCTTCGCCGTTCGCCGTCGCCTTAGTGAAAATAACCTCTTCGATAAAACATTTTAAAATGAAATCATAAAAGTCCATGTTTATGGTATGAACTATATCAAAACGTCAATTAACTCCGGCGAAGATACCGTCTTGTGCTCTTCGTAATATATTTTATCTACATTCGTGGCCTATTCCATTCCTTGATATCTTTACATTTTGACTGCTCTTATTTTTTTATATTCAAACTTAACGTTTTTATAGTCCATTTTTTACTGCATGTCGCTTTTTCGGGATTTTACTGTTCCTTAAAATAAACACGAACATAAATTGCCAAAAGCTTCAAATCGCGTCGATAAAGAAATTGTTGGTGGGTGTACTCAGGCCTGAATATAATTTAATTAAGATTCGGCCAGTTTTTGCGGGGATTTTTTATGATTACGGGATGAAGAGATAATTAATTAAATTTCTTGGGTGATTTTTAAAAATATCTACAGACTTGACACAACATTTTACGATTAGAGTATAATTTATTCCTTTACCTTATAAGGCGCTACACTTGTAAATCCAGAAGATTAATAATTTGAACGATTCTGGCTGTATTATAAAAAATTTCAAATTATACGCCTATCCCTTTTCTGTTATGTAAATATATGTAGTTTGATAATCGCACTCACCGTATACACAAAATAACTTTTTTAGGTGGAAAATCTATTGTTGGTCACAACCCGAAATGTGATTCAAATTAATATAAAATTAATAAAAGTCGTAAAAATTTCAATTGACACTAAATGTGCTAAAATGCATTCCGTATATGGGGCTAGCAGTGGTTTTACTAAACGATTAGAAAATTATTATATTATAACAACCCAACATATAATGACATAGTACGAGTATATTGTAATACAAGTATGGAAAGGAGTTCATTTACATCCAAATTCTACCAATGGGGTTTTTGCCATGGTACTGAAAATTATATTTTTAACATTATGAATATAATGTTAGGTCTAAAACGTTCTCTTCTTCTTGTTTTACGGGGCTAGGTGCAAATGGACTCAATCACAAAAGATATAAGACAGAGATTTTATTTTTAAAAAATTATATGTTTTTTAGTAAATTGAGAAAGAAATTTTACTGTGACGTCACTATTTTGCATTGAACATTATGGCAACTTTCTATGTCACACCACATTTCCATTAATTATTTTTGAGCTTGTTAATAAAAAATTTGTAAAAATAAAAAATACGGGTCCCAAGTTTTTATATCTTTTTCAAAAGTTGCCCATTGTAATTGAAATGATGAAATGAATAATTATTTCTCTTTATACTGCATTTGCCTCACCTTACTCCGAACTCACGCACGCTATGATCGAATAACTTCACTATTGGATTAATTTATTTTAGGTTTTCACTATTAAAAAAAATTGATAGTATTAATGGAAAATTGTTGGTAGCGTGTGCTTATGTATGTAGGCGTGTATAAATTTCGTTTTTATCGCAATAATTTAATTAAGATTAGCTCGTTTTGCTGGTGATTTTTTGCGTGCTAACTCATGCTTGTCTGGTGTATAATTAATGAATTTCCTTTGGCTATTTTTAAAGGATGCACATAGCAAATTGAAAAACAAGCATTCCCTACAAGAACATCAATCAATAAGATCAGAGGAATTTATTCTTGCTGTGATGTCAGGCACTTTATTGTTCTATCGGCCTCTCTATGACTTCCGAGACGAAGGGACGATTGCCTTTCGACGTCAAAGATTCCCCACCCCCTCTGACGTTCACACCACCACCGCACGTTACATTAAAGATTCGACGTTCAATCGACTTGAAACTTTTCTTTTTTCATCGCTCTGCTTTAATCTTTTTTCTTGTATTAGCTTTAAATTTATTGCTTCATTAGATACTCTTGTAGAATATTTAACAACATTCCTAATTTCAGATATACACAAGGTTAAATAATTAATCCCGGACTAGAGGTCAAAACGGAATTCATTATCTATATTTTGAAAAATTTAAAAATGTATTATACCTATATCTAATAGGTACTCACAATCCTCTCAACCGATTTAATTATGTCAAATTTATTCTAAGCATTTTTACTTCCTTGTACGAAGTAAAGAAGTATTGTAATCGCGAAAAATTTCGGTTCTCAGATTTTGACGGAAATATCCGTTTTGACCTTTTCTGAATCCATTATGACTAGTTTCGACGTGACGTCTGTACGTACGTACGTACGTACGGACGGACGGACGTACGTACGGACGGACGGACGTATGTGTGTCGCATAACTCAAATACGGTTAGACGTAGAAAGTTGAAATTTTGTATTTAGGACTGTTATAGCATCTAGTTGTACACCTCCTATTTTTGGTTTCAGTCTACAAACCGGAAGTAGTACTTTTTAAAAATATTTCGATAAATATTTAATTTTAGACAATTTTTTTTATTTTAAATGAAAGATTATGTGATTATTACCTACAATCGGTATTTTATAAATATTTTTGTATCTGCTATCATTTAAAAATAATTAAAGTATATATTTATAATTTATAGTATTTCGGTATCTTGTAGTCCATGATCGATTAACATTTGTTACTACGTAAAATTTAAATGATTATGACATGACAGTGACAATAGTAAAATATGCTTTATATCTTCTTCTGCAGTTTAAATAAAATGACTAAAATATATTTGTGAGTATACTAGTATAATAAGTTAAAAGAATTTTTAATATTATTTTACATTTTAGTTATTAAGAAAAGTATGAACACACAAGGCGTACAAGGAAGTCATGTGGTGTCCACGTCAGATTTTTTTACTTGCCGCCATACCTGTAAAGGAAGGTATTGGAATCTTGCTAAAAGTCGGGTAGTGAGATTTTAGTAGATGAGCACGAATTGGTTCTTACATCTCATTTTTTACATCTTTGCGATGATGTCTGTATGTATGTGTGTCTGTGTGTATGGATGTGCCAAGCCTGCGGATTTACGTAGCTCGGATAAGTCAAATGCGAATTATTCAAAAAATTTTATATTTGATATTTTACATTTGTATACAAATTGAAAGAGCTGATTAGATTTTGGTACAAATATATTTTTTGAAATTGAATAAATATTGTATTTGTTTGTAATGTGAATAAGAGGACTAATTATTTGCTACATACTTTATAAAAAAGTTTTCTTTATCTGGTAATTGTACATTTTTATTAATAATTCAATTCTCTAAATAAGGCGACAGGTTGTGTACTGGTCACATCAGATTTTTATTTTTAAGTAAAATAAAAGTTACATTATAGTAAGCAATGTGGTAGCATAGTGAGCCATTCAAAAGACGAGTTTTGTTATTTTAAAATTTGGAATTTATGTCAATTTTTAAACTTTATACTAAAATAGTTCTCGAAAACCGAGAATTCTCGAAACTAAAACTTTTTAAAAAAATCATATTTTTCTCTTCGAAAATGTCAATTTTTTATTTTACTTTGTTCGTAGCATTTTTGGTTTTGATATAAATATTTTTATAACTAAAACAAGAATTGTGTGCTTTAAAAGAAACGTACAAAAAAGTTCCTTTTACTTCTAGCTTTTCAAATATATGGCAGCAATTTTTTTCGATAAATTTAGACGAGACGATAATTGAACAGCCGGGTAATGACCGGTACGAGAATACTTAAATTTCTCGTCTCGAAAATTTGAGACGAGACGGCATCATTAGTTGCTCATTGCTCAGTTCTAGAATTGCAAGGAAAAAAGTGTTTAACATTTAACAAATAGACACTTAATAAAAAAAATCTGACGTGGACACCACATGACTTCCTTGTACGCCTTGTGTGTTCATACTTTTCTTAATAACTAAAATGTAGAATAATATAAAAAATTCTTTTAACATATTATACTAGTATACTCACAAATATATTTTAGTCATTTTATTTAAACTGCAGAAGAAGATATAAAGCATATTTTACTATTGTCACTGTCATGTCATAATCATTTAAATTTTACGTAGTAACAAATGTTAATCGATCATGGACTACAAGATAAAGAAATACTAAATAAAAAATATATACTTTAATTATTCCTAAATGATACCAGATACAAAAATATTTATAAAATACCGATTTTAGGTAATAATCACATAATCTTTCATTTAAAATAAAAAAATTTGTGTTAAATTAAATATTTATCGAAATATTTTTAAAAAGTACTACTTCCGGTTTATAGATTGAAACCAAAAATAGGAGGTGCACAACTAGATGCTGTAACAGTCCTAAATACAAAATTTCAACTTTCTACGTCTAACCGTATTTGAGTTATGCGACACACATACGTCCGTCCGTCCGTACGTACGTACGTACAGACGTCACGTCGAAACTAGTCATAATGGATTCAGAAAAGGTCAAAACGGATATTTCCGTCAAAATCTGAGAACCGAAATTTTTCGCGATTACAATACTTCCTTACTTCGTACAAGGAAGTAATTAATGAAATATTTTTTAAAAAATCTGACGTGGCCATCACACAACCTTCCGCCATATCTAGACTTTAAACAGAAATGTATACGTGCAATCCGGTGCCCATTTAAAATATACAAATAAAAATCTCAAATATTCAAACACAGAAATTTGCATCGCCTGAATAAAAAGATTCATTCGCAGGAAAACTCTGCTGTGTTGAAGCCATCCTCCGTTCAATTACTACATTTAATATCTTACTTAGGACATATATAGCGCTAGTATGCCAACTTGTCACCCGTCTCACCTGTCAATATTTTTTACGCAGAAACAAAAATCAACCGATCATGGATTACAAGATATCAACGTTTTATTTGATAAATTTATTTTTTAAATTTTACTGCAGTTCTTTAATGCTACCAGATAAAGACAATTTTTTTATAACGTAAGTTGCAAATAACTTTTCCTCTTATTCTCATTACAAATAAATACTATATTTTTCCAAATTTATATACAATTTTGACAATTAACCTTTTCAATCTTCAAAAAATATCACTTCCGATGAAGATATTTGTACCAAAATCTAGGGAGCTCTTCCAATTTATATACAAATGTTAAATACCAAATATCAAAATTTTCGGGTAATTCGTATTTGAGTTATGCGACTAACAACCCTTGACCACACACACACACACACACACACATACACACACACATACACACAGACATCATCGTGAAACTATCAAAAATGAGTTGTAAGGACCCTAATTCGTGCTCATCCACTAAAAATTCACCACCCGATTTTTTGCATGATTCCAATACCTTCCTTTACAGGTAAGCGGAAGGTAAAAAGTGTAGTACCTATTCATGTAAAAAAACTTAATATTTCTTAAAATTCATTTAAAATTTTTTTTACGGAGAGACAAGATTTAATATTCAATTGAATACGCTATAAAAAGAAACTACACTTATAGCGTCGATATAAACCTACTCATAAATCTAACTTTTAATAAACTAGTACCTACAATTTATTATTTTATATGAATATTGTAATTTACCGGTTGGATTCTTTTGAAGTCTACTTTAGTTTAATTTTATGTTTAATAATATGTCTGGTAAAATAGTGGCTCTAATTAATTTAGTAGAGGGCGTCCAAGTTTCCTCGTCAACACCATGATATAATTAAACGAATTTAATAAGTGTCTAAAAATACACTTTAAGTAATTTTGGGCCTGATGCCCAATTGGCTAAATACACTATACACACTGTTTTAAATATTCCCATCCTACGATATTCACATAACATAAATGCACAGCTAAAGTATTTAACAATACACATTTGTGCTTCTTTTCACAACTGTCGCACCACGTGCTCGCAAGAGGCCACTGTTTACTACCTACCTGCCACGGAGTATGGTTAATTTTAAATCCGCTACTAAATATAGTTGACGTTCGCCGATACGACTAACAACATTAATTTTGGCAGTGCACTGGACTATTTTTACCAGGTTAAATTTATTAACCGAATGAGACAATTTCTTGTGTCTTTTATTAACGGCAACATTGTTGCTTTGAGAGAGTCAGCCGAGTGTTAAGGTGTCAACAATTAGACGGGGAACTGACTTTAACGAGGAGAATTAATATTTTCACTGGAACTCTTATTTATTTTGTTGAAAAGGTTGATCTTGATAATTTCGCAGCCATTTAACTTTTAAAGCATCATTTAAAAGGTAATGTAAATAATTAATAATGCGAATACTCAAAGTAGGTAATTAAATTCGTTTATAATGCAATTGCTTATAGTAAAAACCATATTTTTACAAATGTAAACATATTTGTTTAATTTTTATGTAAACATACATAGAGGGTTAGCACGAACCTCTTTACATACTCATTCATTCCACACGTCAAATATATCACATACACTGAATTTAGATAATTTATCGAAAATTAAACAATGTGGTTAGGGTTTGAATCTTTTAAATTATTGCCTAAAACTAATCATTGGTATGCAACAATAATAAAATAGTACTTCGAAATAACAATTTTTATTTATTATGTGCTTTATTGTTTTGGTGACTAGGATGGTATCTCACGGTATCTCCGTAAAGGCTGGTTTACAATGGATGTAACCAGTTACATATTCCGTATTATGTAGTATGTAGTCGACAAAGGCATTTCTATGTC
Organism: Agonum fuliginosum; assembly: GCA_947534325.1. NCBI lineage: Eukaryota > Metazoa > Arthropoda > Insecta > Coleoptera > Carabidae > Agonum > Agonum fuliginosum. The sequence continues at coordinate 8,597,768 of OX384031.1, forward strand.
ATTATGTAATGCGTATATAGTCCAACTTTACATAATAAAGAATTAATAACAGGTTACATCCATGTTAAACTATCAGCCTTAATAAAGTGTCTAGCTATGAAGCTGATGTTTCCAAAACTGGGCCGCAGTTTGAAATGAACAATTTTGAAGCATTTTTCTTTTTCCCCAAAACCAAAATAATCCGTTTACAAATGACAAAATCAAAGCTAGTTAACAGCTCGTTAGTTATGTTTAGCTAGTTGTTCAAACTATTTGTTTACGTATTTAATGAAAGAGTTTTGTACGTTTTTGCTGCAGTGTGCTTTGTGCTGCATCTCTTCATGTTGGGAGTTGAGTGGATATATTAAAATACTTGTTTGGAACAACAGCAGTTGCGGCTATGTCAAAATATGCTAAACATCCCTCGATGCATAGAACTTCCTCTTTCTGCATCTTGCTAACAGCTCTACTCAACTCCTCGACACTCGAGATTAATTTCGTGTTAGATCGGAGTAGAAGTATCGTTCATTAATTTCCGTAAATATTCCATTATTAAGCAACGTGTACACGGAGCAATTCAGCGAGAAGCGAGACAAAACAATCGCGGGAGTGCAGCAAAGGCTTTGCAGTTCAAACGCCAAACTTTACACGATTCCTTTATTAATAACTAAACTCCCAGTATTTCAATTACGTTAGCAAGTTCAGTGAAAACATCCGATGAACATGCACAAAGGCCGTGTACGTGGAGAGAGTGTATGATGGATGTCACTATAAATTACTGAGCTTTAAATTCTGTTTACCGCAATTAATTACAATAGTTCTGTATTTGTCTCTGCTGAACCTCAACCAAAACAATTATTGTCGTCAAGCTTACGCTGTGCCAATTATTGGCAACAAACTTTTAAACTAAAAACAAATGTTGCTGACGTCTGTTTCTATTATTCAGATTTTACAAGACAGCTGAGTAGTGCTTCCCAGTTTCACACAGTATTTCTATATCCATTATATTATTATTATGATCTTGCAGAAAAATATAGTAGGTATTTTAAATTGAACAGGGTTTGCAAAACAACTGTTCTAAGTGAAATCTAAATCCGTTCATATTTTTTATTCTAAAAGGGCTCTTACTCTTACCGCAATGTTCCATACGTAGATATAGCTCCATTAAGCTTTTTTAATAATTTGCGATTACCAGTGGTCGACTTTGCCAAATAATGGCGCAAAACTTATGAATCCAGAAGCTTCACCATTTCAACGATTCTGACTATTTTATTAAAAATTGCAAACTAAATGCAAAGTAAATGTATCGTAAGTAAATCAAGAAATACAAACTTATAAATTGTTTTAACATCAATTAGCAAAACTTGGAGCTAATTTTTATTATTTAATAATCCATTTTATACTTTTATTTAACACAAAATTTTAATTTCTTTTGAAATCGATGTACAAAGATTTTTTAAAACAGCTAACCCATTGACTGTAAAAACTTATGAAAAGCTCTCCTTTAGACCTTTAGTAATTTTTATAAATTATTTAAGAAAATACAACTAGGTTTTTTGTAAATTTCATTCTATATGAGATCATAGATCACCAAAGTCACAAATGATTTATTGTAACATGCTTTCTTGCTTTGAATTTGATAGCAAGAGCTGCACCTTAATGAAGCTATACCCACGAAATTCTAAATGACGAATATCAGGAATGATGTTAGTGGTCGCAAGGAGCAAAAGATTTTTAAAATTGTCATTTGTTAATCGGGATCTTTGTTTATTTTTATATAATTTCCCATTAATGGCCATTTGCACCACTTCGGTTTAGCGCTAACCTGTAGTTAAAGTGTTGGTTATATAGTAAACTTCGTTGCACAGGTTCTTAACCAGAGGTTAAACAGTCTAATTTTTAGTTAATTTTAACTAGTGGATTCTGTAGGGTTTAAGAGAATAACTAGAAGTTAACCAACAAATTTCGAGGATAATGTCGAGATTTTTGAAATTTTTACTTATATTGCGCAGATTACCAGGACAGGACGAATAGATATAATGAGTTAATCATATTTATGATTTTATTTACTAGATTACGTTTAACAAATTAGTTTTAGACTGAACTGAAAATACTTATACATTGGTACACACAATAATGATAACAAAATAATGTTATACACATTAAATATGTTCAAATTATATGTCCATCGCTATTATTGTTTGTCCTTTTTGCTCGTCGATGAAATAAAATGTCACATTATACGAATTTTATGCCAACTTTTACACTATTTCTTTATAACTTTTTTTTCTCTAAAGTAGCGCCATAATCAATTATAGAATATTTCTATAACATTGAAGATAAATTATTGCAATTATATAAACTCACAAACTCACTTGGTTATTGAAATGTCATTTTCACCTGTCAATAATTATTATGTCAAACCAAACTGATTTATATTTAAAATTGATAACATTTTGTATTTGTATACTTAATTCCGACAGAATAAAACGATTCTAACAGCTACACATAAAAATCATTGCAAAATTCACTAGATTTCTTTAAAACATCACTAGAATATCATTCATTTTTACCTCTCGCCTCATATTCTATAAGAGAGGTATTGTAATGGGTCAAAATTTTCGAGTATGAGTTTTTGGTGGATAAGCACGATTCAGGGTCTCTAGAATACGAATTTAATATTTTCTCGATGATGTCTGTGTGTGTGTATGTGTGTGTGTGTGTGTGTTTGTATGAATGTATGGACTGACGATTTTTCGTCCACGATAACTGAAAAAGTATCAAACCTTTAATAACCAAATTTCATATTTAAGGTTTTAATAGGGATCTTAACACCGGATAAGATTTTGGTAGAAATCCGTAAACCGGAAGTAGTACTTTTTGGAACTTGATATAGTTTTTCTTAAATAAATTGGTACATTATTTATTTATGACAATTTTTGCAAATAAAAATAAAAGATAATATAATTATCTATGGGTACAGTTAATTTTAAATACAATTTGCTGAATCTGGTAGTATTTAGCAATAAAATAAAGTGCAACTAAGTACCAGTATCTTGTTGTCCATGATATGAAATTTGTTTTTACTCAAAATTTGAATTATAATGACAGTGACAGTACAGTTGACATCTTTTGCTTGCATCTTGGTTTACATTATCGTTTACATATTACATGAACATGAAACTATTAAAATGTAAGTAAAACTATTTATTAGATTAGTAGAATAAGCAGAATTAGGCGAGAGGTCGTGTACTGGCCACAGCAGATTTTTTGATCTAAAATTAATAGTTCTAATATTTATGGATTAACTTAACTATGACCTAAAATTATGCTGTGCAAAGTGCAATGCAAATAAAATTTAACCAGTAGTTAAGGTTAACCTATTGTCAGCTAACTATCAGTTTTAACCCGAACTCGTGCAAATGGCCATAAAAGAAAATACTTATGAATATATTATGCTCCCTGATAAACGTAGAAATAATTTAAATTTATAGAGAAAAATTATAATTTTCTGCTCTTGATATAGAAATTTCATTTTAAATTTTAAAACTTAGATAATAAATGGCCACCCAAATTTCGTAAAAGGGCCACAAGTACCCCGAGAGCCCACTTGTCCTACAGTGACGCGTTCGATCATCGTGAACCTGATGTTTGTTTTATAGATATAGCTCCTTTTGAATCCATTATTGATTGGTCACAAAGTGTCTCATATGTAAAAGCAAAATGTCTTTGACTTGGTACTTTCACTCTTAATTGAATTGTTGGTTTCATAACGGTGCGTTAAATTATGAATTTAATAAGATTATTTAAATATAACCAGCAGCTATATTTCTTAACAGATAAACATTTTTAACAGAACTAGAGCAAGAAAATAATTTTATAGAAATCAAATCAAAAAAATTCGCAAAAGCATATGTCTCATATTTCAACTTTGAACTTCTTCCGTCTTCTGCAAAAAGTAAAACCCTGACTTAGTATCTTAGGAAGCTTCCCCCGATGATTTGCAGCAATTTGGTAAATGACTTGTACGTCCGCTGTTCGCATTCAGTGACCTATATTTGGTTTACGAGGGCGCGTATTTGTTGTAGCTCCCACAATCGCCCTATACATCTTCCAGTAAGTGACTGCTCATAAACCGCTGCTGCTGCTACTGACCACTCGCGAAGATTAATCATGTGCTCATTTTCTTTGGCAGTTATTGTGCAACGCTAGAACATAAGAACAAGAACAAGAAATATTGATATGAACGGGTGATGAATGATTCTAAACAGAGTACACTCAATTCCTATTCACAACAATTTAAAAGTAGTTTTCAAAACAGGGTGGACATATTAAGATTTTGAAACATTAAAATAGATAAACCAGTGTGATTCACAACTACTTATATAATATTTTAATGCCATACACAGGATTGTTTTGAAGTTAATGTCATTAATTTAAGGGTAAGTAGTATGACAGTGTAGATTACTTTACAGAAAGATTTTTTTTAAATCGCATAATTAATTCCCATTTTTCCCAGGCAAAATTTTTTCGTTGCCACTGCCACTGGGTGGAGTAATAATTATTGTTTCATGAAAAATAATTTGTTTATTTTATTAGTATTATGTAATTTAAGATGTTAATTACCTACTTCTATTGTTTCTGTTTAATAGGAAAACGAATCCAGTGCAATACTACAAAAATACTGCAGGTAAATCGAGAGGTAAAACTACCCTTAATTTTTCGAATTTTTAAAAAATTCTTTCTGTTTCGTAATCTACACATGTCATACTACTTACCCTTAAATTTATAACTTCAAAACCACCCTGTATTTTAGTTTGCAGATTATTTAATCAAACAGTTTTGGGTCACTGTTTTCAAACGGAATTGCATAAATTTACTATTCTTGTCATTGCACAATTGATTTAAAAAAAATTTATTCCATTCATAGTTATATATAGATATCCTATATACAACCAACAACCCAGTGGTTTCAAAAATTTGTTTCTTGCGAAGACTGAAGACTGTTACTTAAATTTAATAATTCAAAAAAAATTGTTGTTCCATGATCAGTAAGTTGATTTGGTACTACGGTACTACATGCCATTAAAATATATTCCCGAAATTTTGAATCACCCTGTAGGTGATATATTATACTGGATGTGCGGTTACCAGCCGTCAAATCACGGGTATACGGGGATTGTTAGTCGATATTTCACCATTGTATTTATGCAGCTAAATTATATTTTGTACCTGACTGGATTCGAACCTGAGTTGTCAGAACCACAGTCGGTCACATAATGCACTCCAGCTTATATACATGAAAGACCATTTCATCTTTTTATTAGTTAACATGCACTGTCATATTAGATATTATTGATTTTTGATGATCAACGTAATATCATATCACTATCATTATAGCAAAAAGTGTGCACATTTTTACATTGCCACATGCTTACGCATTACAGCGTTTTTGAATAATATTGTCACAGGCATCTTCTGATGTTTGTAATTTATTATACATTTTTGAATGTAGTGAATATCCAAAGTACGAATTTATGAGGTAGATGTAGAAATTTTTGTCTTGCCACAAATACCTTCCAAATGAAACATAAGAACATCCTTGGACATTGGACCATCCTGTTACAAAGACATGTAGAGTCTAATTGTCTAGATCAGTTTTGCAATTACTTACACGTTGTGGACTCTATCAGCTTGTAGCATATTATCAGTCGGTCATACGTAAGAGTTGGCTACTGATCGTTGAAAAGTGTTTTGATGACGCACCGATTAAATTTACACGTCAGGATCGTACGTACTGTTGTACTAACAATATGATTCTTCAAAAATAGATACTTCAGTTACGTATGTTGTTCAAATTTGTAACAAGCGAAAATACTGCAGAATTCGGAGGTTTGGGATCATTTCAAATGAACTTGAACCTTGTATTATTTTGAAGTTGAACAATTACGAGTAGATAGATGGAAATTGGAAATAGGATTGTATTTTTAGCGTTTCCATAGCACCTGTATCATAAATACAAAGCAAATCAAATATTGTCTTAACAAAGTTGTTATTCTATTAAATTCATCTTGCAAAAATATAGGTAATTAAACTCGTTTTATTGATTAGTCCAGCGATTATAGGACGAATTTCATATCAACTATGCATTTTGTGATTAAAGTGTGAAAATTGGCATACATGTCAATTGAACCATTCTCTTTAATATAAAAAGTGGTGCCAAAGTGTGCCCGAGACGGCCGCCATGTTACGTGAAAAATTGATACCTATATATGAAATTGTAGAGCAAAAATTTGCAATAAAACGGTATATTTGTTTATATGAGCAATTTCTAACCATTTTAAATAGAACCGTAATTTTGTCTTTACAAACAAAAACAGCTGTAATTTTACAGAATTTTTTGAAGAATCCAATGCAGAAATGCGCAAGTCAATATTTTAAGTCGAGTCGTTCAGAAATGACAGTTCAATAAACACTAAAAATAGTAAAATTTCACTACGAGATCTAAGAGATTATGTTTAAACAGTGACTAAACTAGTGACCCCGAAATGTTTAAAATCTTGTATACTATAACAAAAAATTATCTAAGAAATCGATCGTTGAAGACCAGAAGTCGATATCTTGATTCATTCAAAAATTACAGCTTTTTTTATGATAAAATTACGGTTTTATTTTAAATGGCTAGAAACTGCTCATATACATTTCCATGATTTGCTCGAGAACTGTATCACTGACATAAAAAATCTGACGTGGCCATCACACAACCTTCCGCCTTATCTAGACTTTAAACATATTTAAAATATACAAATAAAAATCTGACGTGGACACCACATGACTTCCTTGTACGCCTTGTGTGTTCATTCTTTTCTTAATAACTAAAATGTAAAATAATATTAAAAATTCTTTTAACTTATTATACTAGTATACTCACAAATATATTTTAGTCATTTTATTTAAACTGCAGAAGAAGATATAAAGCATATTTTACTATTGTCACTGTCATGTCATAATCATTTAAATTTTACGTAGTAACAAATGTTAATCGATCATGGACTACAAGATACCGAAATACTATAAATTATAAATATATACTTTAATTATTTTTAAATGATAGCAGATACAAAAATATTTATAAAATACCGATTGTAGGTAATAATCACATAATCTTTCATTTAAAATAAAAAAAATTGTCTAAAATTAAATATTTATCGAAATATTTTTAAAAAGTACTACTTCCGGTTTGTAGACTGAAACCAAAAATAGGAGGTGCACAACTAGATGCTATAACAGTCCTAAATACAAAATTTCAACTTTCTACGTCTAACCGTATTTGAGTTATGCGACACACATACGTCCGTACGTACGTACGTACAGACGTCACGTCGAAACTAGTCATAATGGATTCAGAAAAGGTCAAAACGGATATTTCCGTCAAAATCTGAGAACCGAAATTTTTCGCGAATACAATACTTCCTTACTTCGTACAAGGAAGTAAAAATCTAAAATATTCAAACACAGAAATTTGCATCACCTGAATAAAAAGATTCATTCACAGGAAAACTTTGCTGTGTTAAAGCCATCCTCCGTTCAATTACTACATTTAATATCTTACTTAGGACTTATATAGCGCTAGTATGCCAACTTGTCACCCGTCTCACCTGTCAATATTTTTTACGCAGAAACAAAAATCAACCGATCATGGATTACAAGATATCAACATTTTATTTAATAAATTTATATTTTAAATTTTACTGCAGTTCTTTAATGCTACCAGATAAAGACAATTTTTTTATAACGTAAGTTGCAAATAACTTTTCCTCTTATTCTTATTACAAATAAATACTATATTTTTCCAAATTTATATACAATTTTGACAATTAACCTTTTCAATCTTCAAAAAATATCACTTCCGATGAAGATATTTGTACCAAAATCTACGGAGCTCTTCCAATTTATATACAAATGTTAAATACCAAATATCAAAATTTTCGGGTAATTCGTATTTGAGTTATGCGACCAACACCCCTCGACCACACACACACAAAATCGGGTGGTGAATTTTTAGTGGATGAGCACGAATTAGGGCCCTTACAACTCATTTTTGATAGTTTCACGATGATGTCTGTGTGTATGTGTGTGTGTATGTATATACACACACACATACACACAGACATCATCGTGAAACTATCAAAAATGAGTTGTAAGGGCCCTAATTCGTGCTCATCCACTAAAAATTCACCACCCGATTTTTTGCATGATTCCAATACCTTCCTTTACAGGTAAGCGGAAGGTAAAAACAGATATACCGTTTTATAGCAAATTTTGTGCTCTACAATTTCATATACCTACTTATAGCAATTTTCTCGTAATGTTTACCACACGAAAAAAAAGAAGAAAATAAATGAAAAATTATTTCAAAATGGCAGCCGTCTCTGGCACTGAATATTAACATAAATTCCAACAATCCAACAGCTTAGTGTGATTATAATGAAAGTCTAAACATTAACTAATTGGTTAATCTCCGATATCGATTGCGGAACTTGAAACCGCCGCCGTCACTACCTCCTTGGATTCTAGTCTGCGCTTTCCCATAATTCATGCACATAATAATTAACACTGAGATGTGTAGTAATACTGTCAGCAGTTATTAAACTCTATACCGGAATTTGAAATTCGATCACGATGAATTACTATAAGTTTGTAACAACGGAACTTAACCAAAGTGTAGGAGGATGAGGAACTGATTAAGTGATTTACTGCACTTACACTATACTTAGCTTAATAAAAAGACCAGTAGAAAATGCTTTTAATATAACTTAAATAACAATAACCTAAAATAGAAAATATTATAAGCCTACGTATATTAGTAAAATGACTAGATTCGAAAATTATTGTTCTCCAGGTATGTACCTAACGTACAGATTATACACTGCTCAAAAAACAATCGAGCCACTTGGCAGAACCAAGAAAATGCCTGTTTTTAAAATGTGGGGCATTTCTTTCAGGGACGTGTTAAGCAAAATCTGGAAATTCCCTCTGGAGATACATTCCTCCTCTACGTTCTCCAAAAATCCCGAAGAGATTCACTTCCCCCCGGCCGCGGCCCCCTGAAAAATCGCTTTATTTGATGTCATGTCTGAGCAATGAAAAATCTCAAAGTTTGAAGGCTTGTAGCTCCAAAAAATCCTATCGAAAAAATCGACTTGATTGTCACAAAGCCCTATCAATTTTCTTTTCAGAGCTGAAAATTTCGTCCTTATTGGTGAAGAATTGAGTGAGTTATCGCGTTTCAAAGGAAAAATGGGGATCGAACATGGACATTTTTTTTCAAAAAATTATAGTGTCATATCGAATTTGATACCTCAAATTAAATGGTGAGATAAGTGCAAATGCACGCATGCACATGCACACACATGTACACACACATGCACACTCATGCACGCATACACGCATCATATCCGATGATTTTTCGAAAAAAATAGCCCTAAAAACAGGGGTTCCTTTGAAACGCGATAACTCACTCAATTCTTCATAATTTTTAGCTCTGAAAAGGAAATTGATAGAGCTTTGTGACAATCGAGTCGAACAACCCCCTTTTTTGGAGCTACAAGCCTTCAAACTTTGAGATTTTTCATTGCTGAAACATGACATCACATAAAGCGATTTTTCAGGGGGTCGGGGGGAGCGAATCTCTTCGGGATTTTTGGAGAACGTAGAGGAGGAATGTATCTCCAGAGGGAATTTCCAGATTTTGCTTAACACGTCCCTGAAAGAAATGCCCCACATTTTAAAAACAGGCATTATCTTGGTTCGGCCAAATGGCTCGATGTTTTTTTTTGAGCAGTGTATTTCATATTGGCAATGGTGGTATACCTAATAGCTAATAGTACCTACTCTGAAATCAAATAGTTTTTTTTTGTAATAATTACGCAAAATAGAGTTTTAGAGGACGACTCTATTTACGGACGAGGCGCAAGCCGAGTCTATATATTAGGTTAGTCCTCTAAAACTCAGTTTGTGTATGTTTTACATACAATATTTTTTAGTATATGCTCTCCAAATTTGTTTAGTAACTATTTGAAATTATTCTAATGACTTTTAATAAAATTTTGAAAAACGTAAGCGAAATATGTAGGTACACAAATTTTATTTATACTCTAAACTATTTTATCATTTTATCTATTTTATATACAAGTAAAAGTATTTGATTTATATACGTTTACATAAGTTCGTAAAATCCAAACAATTTCAAATGTACGAATTGATAAATTTTCGTTAGCTGCTTACATGTAACAAATTCGTGAATATAAATTAGGTGTATGTAATTTTTTGCTTCTTTGTTGTGGTAATAAATCTGTTATTTTTTCACGTGTCCATTAATTTTCATAGTAGCGTTTATGGCGCCGTGTTAATCTGGAAATTATATATTCGGGCATGTTTTTGCGGCATGTTCCGGCGTCCACAGCGTCGCTGGGTTGTCGCAGAGCGAGGCACGTACGAACGGTCGTATAATATTTGTTGCATTTAAATTGCGCCGCGTTCGTCGCTATTTCCTCGCGTTTTTGTCTCAGCGTGTTGAACATTAACTGCACATTTGCATAAATCATATCACACGGAAGCGGCGCCGGCGGCGGGATGGGAAGCAGTAGCCACTAAACCGACCACGACAACAGAACAAGTTTTTTGTATGGGTTCTTCTTCACTCGTAAATCTTACCAAGAAAGCAATGTGGCACTGTATGGTGAAATGAATAATAAATTATTAATGCGAAACAAAAGTTAGGTACACTAAAGATCGTATTTATGAGCGTTCCTAAGGAGTTCCTGTGTAAGTTTGGCGCAGGAATTTATTTAAAAGCGTGGGTGTGAATGAATTTATTAGAAAATGTAACTAGACATAAACCTAGTTCCATTCTTCGTCTGTAAATAAATTTTTGAAATTTTGCTTAAAAATTGCTAGACTGCTTTTACCGAAGCGATTGTTTCCATGCGTTACTATTTAATTTACCATAGGACAAGCGCGGCGTTTAGCAACTTAGAGTCGATCCCTAAAGGCCTCGTTTTTGTGAAAATGGTCCTTAGGACTTTCTTAGTTGCTTAGAGTTCTTCCTGTAAGGTTGTTCAAGGAAGATCTGTGAAGTGATGAATGAATTTGTACCAAAACAAATTATTAATGCGTTCCGAGTTCTTTAGTTGCCTTTAGAATCGAATGTACTAAAATAAAGAATTTAAGGTGTTGCGTTTTGTTTGCAACCTAAGCTTACGATCTAGAGCTAAGCAATTTCTATCAAAGAACACCAGGGTTATTAAATTAATATAAATCCACATTTCTGCTTTTGATTTATCTTTAACTTGAATCTAGCAGCCGCACATAGCTCACGGAAGACTTCAACTGTTGTCTGCAGATGGTATTTATTATAAACAATTTCAGACTATTTTTGTGACAATTTTTTTAAATTTACTATCCATACCCAGAGATTTCAACTAAGAATGTCATAACTTGATTTTTTCTAATTATTATGTATTAAGAGCAAAAAGCAAGAAATTGACGCTCTCGTATTATAATTTATTGTTTATTAATTAAATCATTATTTTCTGAAATCTTTCATGTGTTGGTGGTACGAGATTGGCTCACCTATATGTTCAAATTATTGAATTCACATAACTTAAGCCGTCAAATTTCTTATAATAAATAAATGTATGGTACAATGTATAACAGTTAAATAAGGATATTTGATAGTAAATTAATAATATATTTTTGATTTACCGTTGCTATTTAAAAACTGTACTATCGTGTATTCTTCTCCATACATGAAAATAAAGGAAACATGTGCGATTTTTCTTCCAGTCAAAACATGATGATAATAGGGTAGTTTACCAATTTTTTTAAAATTTTTTATTGAAACTTCATGTTATTTGAAAGCGATTGAGAGTACTGATAAGCCTTAATTGTTCTTAATAAAGCTGTAATTAATTTTTAAAGTTTGTGTGACGTAGATGTACAACTGAAAATCTTCTCAAACAATGGGGCTGGAATTAAAATGTACTCATGTAAAATCAACTGTTTTTAAATGTTACAAAATATAAAATACAATTTGGTAGTTTCTTTATTACTGTATGTAAGAATACACGTGAAAATATATTATTTAGATATATAATTTATAAATTTGCCTTCAAAAATTTGATCCTGAGTTTTAGTACCACTTATATGATTCGCAGACCTATGTCATTCAACATATCTTGCAATGGGAGTATTCGGTCAAAGCTTATCAATTTTCATTACAGATTTAGCAAAAAAAGTATGATTTTATGCTAGCGCGCTAAACTGCACATATTTTACTACAAAATTCGGGCAAGGTACATTGGAATTATCAAAGAATTTAATTTAATTTTTGTTACTTCAATTAATGACATTGATTGGAATGATAACGGATCCACGATATCTACGAAATATATTAGAAAATGTCAAATTGGTTAAATATTTTGACAATTATATCGTTTGTCTGTCCCTATGGTTTATATTTATATTTTACGGCTAATATCGAAGACTCAACGAAGCTAAGTCCCTAACGTGTAACTTAATTTGGCAGAAATCGTTATAAATAAATTTAATTTATTGTGATTAATTTTTAAAGTACATTACTTTACATGACAGTTCATAGATAAAGAAACACTACGTTGAACAAAGATAGACAGCATACACGTTGCAATAATTCAGAATAGGATAGATGTGTGAGAGAGAGAGAGCTTGAGAGATAACGCATTACTGTGACGTAGATGTACGATACGTAAAATCTTAAATATTTAAAGAACTATTAACTTTTTGAAAACTTTTTTCATGGCAATAACTTATTACTGGGGTCTCCTTTCAATATAATTGACTGGATTGCTAATTTGCTACTATGGTAAACTACCCTATTAGATTCTTAAACAAAAATTATCTTGATTCATTTTATGTGAGACAGGATATCACTGCTGAACAAAAAATCCCAGTACGCTACTGTATTAGTCTGATTGAGAGTTATTTAAACCTATTCTCATTTACTATTTCATTATGCATCCTCTCATCTCCGAATGGTAAGTACCTATGCGACCGCTATAAAACTGAATGGTCCTAATTTCATCCACTGGCATATTTTCCAACAAATGGCCGTTCAATCTATTTAACCTGCGGTAGTTATGGCAAACAATGGCTCATTATTTACCGTCAAACGTCACGTTTAATGTATACACAGGTTTATCGCATTTAAATTCATGTTAATTTTTTTTCCTTGTAATGTCAAGCCACTGATAACATCTACAGACGACAGACGGGTTTATTTTCTGTTGTAATGATATAATTACAGAAAGACAGTAAGACGGAAACAGCGAAAGAAGACAAGATTATTTGATAGCGGAGTGTCATAAGAAAACGGAGCATTATTTACTGTAAATAATTATTAGATATTTATCATCATTTAAACTGTCTTGTGTCAGTTGTGCCATTTTTATTTAATTTAAATAAGGCAACAGTTTTACATTAATTTAAAAAAAATAATAATGATCAATGTAGGAGTTAAATTTCACAATTTTGTTTTGAGTCGATATTCTTATAATTGCAGGCAATCTTAATTGGTATTTAGACATGCATAGAGGTACTAAATTATAAACTTGAATTATCATTTGCAAATATACAACATCACGGAACGTAGTATATTTTTATTGTATTTTTCAACGAAAGGCTGGTTTATAATGGATGTAACCGATTACTTATTCTGTATTCTGTAAAGATGAACAATAGCATTTTTATGTAACGGCTCCGTGTCATTGTGAACCGTAACATATAAATGCATATAATTCAAATTTAAAGAACACAGAAGAAGTATCCACAGCGTTAATTTATTAATAAAATAATTCAGTACTACTGGTGCTACTTATGAAAAATTTTCAAAGATCATTTTGATAGCAAATTTCCTCTGCTTTCATCCTGTCAAAACCGTTTTCCAAAATCTTTGATAGTTTTCGAGGAAAATGCGTTACAAGAAAATTTTGATTTTCAACTGAAAATTTTTGTGGGAAGCGGAGCATACCGAGGTGGAGCGAATTTTTTTTTTGTATGTTTTTAACTACTCGCATGCCAAATTTCACTTGGTTATGTATTAGTCTTCAATCAAAACCTCTCCTGACTGGACTATTTATATATTTATCTAAAAATGCAAATTTTCTTTAATATTTTCGCATAAAATTTTTTAGATTTTATTATGTTTAAACGTAAAAGTAAGTCCGAAGTAAGTCTATATAATTCTAGACAATTTTTATATTAATTTTTAATTAAGGAAATTATTTTTAAATTTTTCTACAATTATTATTGTACCCTGAATAGCAAAATTAACCAATTTTGGTGAAAATATTTACTCAGTTTTCTTGAAACCGATTGAACTGACTGATTACCAGTAATTTTCTGTTTTTGCTCATTATTCAATCAAAAAAAATTTTCTCTGTAGCATATTAGTGCATTCATTCATATTATTCCAAAATCATTGAATCAAAATTTTCGATGTAAACTGTTCGTTTTGTTAGAGAAATCTATCCGTAACTAAGAGGCGTCATCGTCATATTAGTCTCGTATCGAACATAGTTCTCCTGGTTCGTGTTGAGAAGTCCTTTTACCTCGAGTTTCAAACTCCTCCTCATCCGCCGCCACTGATATTAATTTCCCGAGTGCAGCAATACGTGACCTGTCGGGATATTGTTGTTATTAACTTATCCCTGCGCAGACACCAGTGCCGTGCGTCACCTGGGGACAACTAATCGGATTTGCAAACGACGAGAAAAAAACCACGACGAATCTTCATGTGTGTGGATATGTAAATGCGCTGAAGCTGCTGCACATCGTTCATGCAAAATAACAAGCGAGGGTTGCCGCCCCCGCCGCCCCTCGTCAATCTGACATCTATACGTTTGTTGCGAGAACATGCCGCGAGAAGCACCTGATGCGAATATGTAATTTTAACCTCTTCAAGCCGCGAGAACTTCACTTATGCTCCTTTACCTTCCTTCAATAGATTCTTTGAATCATACCTTGATATTGCGATTTACACTTTCAATAAAGTCTTTGTTAACTTATCTGATAAAGAAAAAAAAGGGAGGTGCCTCTACCATAAATCATTTCTCGAAAATGTAGATTTTTGTGATTGACACTTTTAGCATTTTCAACATTTTGATGTCAGATTGTCTGTTTTATTTTAGGTGTACCTTAATTTTCAAACGAATGATTTTAACATACTTCAGTCGAATAAAAATGCATGTGATTATGATTTGAATAACAAGTACTTGAGTCGTTGGTGGTCTCTGCCATATCTATACATCATCAAAAAGTCTTTATTTATTATTTCCAAGAGGCAATACCTATCAAATAAAAATAAATGAACAATATGCATAAAAGATGCAGAATGAAATAAAATTTAGTAGTACATAATATGTAGGAGCAAATCGTTTAGACCAATTTTTAAAATAAAGCTGGCAACAATTTTGTCCATGTCAGTTTATGGCCAAAAATATGATTAACGTGTATAATAATTCTTCTTTCAAAAGCAATGTGTCAGGATCTACCATATCATTTGACAAGAAACATTTTGTCAAAAACATATTTATAAACAAAATTTATTCAAGGTACCTACTACATAATGAAGAAATTGGGCCAAATATTTTTTAGAAAGGGCAATATTGTTATTATTCGGAGAAAGAATTTGCGTCGCAGGCGAAAACTTTTTTCACTCAAGATCAAATGCCTTATAATTGAAAATTACTTACATTTTTATCAAGGGATGTAAAGCTGCATGTTTTTCACATACTTCATGTGCAAAAATAAATAATTTTCGGATAACAGAAGCACAGAAAACAAAATTTATATTTTAAATTTTGGCTTTCTTTTTACTAAATCAAATCGAATACCGACTAGCGAATCCTGCCGCGACGGTAATATGAGAATATGACACGGTGATCCTTAAGGCGGCTGCACAATAGCCCTAGAACGAGAACGATAAAAAACATGAATTCCATTCTTTTAAATGTAAGCATACACAACAAGTCTTCGAGAACGGAGAGCTTTCCGTCGCCCGAGAACCAGAACGGTAAAGTTCGCCAAGATTCATATTTTCCGTTCTCGTTGCGATTTGCTAACCAATAAGAAGAAATCATGACGCCATTCTTCAGTTTATCTTCTGTCACTTGTCATATTTTTGTGTGGTTAGGTGGTTTGTTCAAGTTGAGTTTTTATTTTCATGGATTGGATTATGGAAATGGAAATAACAGAACGAAATGTTACCGGACAATTATTGTACATCTGAAAGCATTTTTTGTTTCCGTTCCCGTTCTCGTTCACAATGCCAGTTGTCGAACCACGGTTTCTGCGTCGTAGATATTATTCGTATTCCAGCGATATTTTTTTGCAAATAAATTATATACTATAAATTTTCTAAGATTTTTATTTGTAGAATGATGAAAGTAGGTACAAATCAATTTTCAGCTCCAGGAAGGGCCGAGTTCTCCCCCTTGCTACGGCCCTGCCACTATGACATAACATCATCTCATCATCATCCAGTGCATCGTTTTTATCTAAACAAAACAGAAACGCAAAACAAGTCTAGTTCGTTATCTGGCCGTTGTGGCGTGAGCTCATTACTCTTCGTTCTCCAGGATTGAATATCCTCATTAGACGAGGATTAATATCGTTATTGTAAGACATAGTAGCTGTACCAGGATAGCCGGATGCAGGATACCGTACCAGGATCATAATTATACACGAAAAATATGAAATGTGATACATGAGAACTATAATCATGGAGACCGGAAGACTGATTAGCTTTCATTCAGAATAAAATAGTTTTTTTATTGCTACTAGAAATAAATGTGCATATTATAGCCTGCACTTGTACTGAGATACTTATATTTCTTTCTTATTTTTACTTAATAATGTTGTTTTTAAGCTTGCATATCAACTTCAAAATAATTGTGGATTTATTCAAATGTAATCTAACCTCTGACCACTTGGATCTTGTGCTATATTGTTGATTGCTGAAATATAAAAACCTAGCTGAAGTATCCGGCCTTGCCCAGGTTGATCTGGGTGAAATTTTGTTTCAAGATGGCGGGCTGACATTGGTATATACCTATATTTTAAGTTAGATCATTATAGTTGTTACTGTACTAATTATGGTTATGGTACACATTAAAATATGACCAGTAACTCAATATTAAATTTTTCTATTAGGTATTGGAAAATGTGAAAATACTGCTGCTATAACGTCAGATGATTATTTTTTTGTTCGGTAGTTGAATAGATTTATATGAATTTTATTAAACATGTAAGTTTTTTTCTTTGAAGAAACAAATAACGGAAAATTATTCCTTATTCTGCAATCTGCACAGTAGGTATTAAAATAATTTAAAGGCTGGTTTATAATGGATGTAACTGGTGACTTCTTCTGTGTTCTGTTAACATAGCTATAGGTATTTCTATATTACGGTTCATAATGACACTGGAATTTACCTACACTGTAACAGTAACTTCCTAGGCTCTATATTGCAAATAAATAGCCATGGTCTCATTCTCTAAAAAAATGTGGAATTAATTAATGTTTAACTGTAACAATATTATATCCAAAAATTTGTTCAGTACCTATCTTACTTTTAAACTCTTCACGTATTACCAAACATATATTTTATTCAAATACAATTTTACTGAAGTCAGCCATACTCAGTATAAAGCATTTACATTACATACTTCACTCTTTCCCAACAAATAGAAAGCAAGTCCTATTTGTTTTTTGTTGATCTTTGTTTACATTTTGATGAGTATTTTATATTTCGCTACAATACTTATTGTTATAAACATTGCAGATCCAACTACGTAACTTTCACCATTTCTGACAGTTAAAAGAAAGATTATGTCGTCAAGTTAGCAGATTACTGAAATGATCATGAACCACACACTTCTCATTCACATCACACATCTTACAGAATACAGAAGAAGTAACCGTTTACATCCATTATAAACCAGCCCTAAATGTGGACTGTTCGTTTAGAGAAAGAGAAAATGTTCCAGAAATGTGTGATTGAAATATTTAAAAAATGAGTGAGGAAATGTATGGCAAAAAGTATTTCGATGATGATATCACCATTTCCATTCGCTCTTATGCAGAGCAAGCAACTGAACATTTCTCTATGATCGTCTCTGAGCGTTAGAGCCTTTAAAAATTCTAGTTACCGCCATTGTGCCGTTCATCGCTCCACAGATACGTTTCTAGGGAAATTATACTTTATAAATAATTTCTTCTTTTCTCCCGTTCTCATCCTAGTCGTCTGTAGACAATGGGATTCGAAGCGATAAAATTTTTACGTTTCTCGGTTTCCGCTCGCGAGCAAACTTTAAACGCAGATTATCACATGAGGATCAGGAGGAACTGAATTCTGAATTCAATTCTACGGTGAGAAGTGGAGCCATATTTGTTAAAATTTAATCCGCGCTTGGTTAACATGGAAATTAAAATCGAAACATGAAAACGAGTATAATGAAAACAGTGTTTCGTTGTATTTAGTTTTGGACAAATATTCGGGAACAATAAACAATGAGCTCATCAAGTATTTCAAAAATTTACTGTTTTTTCAAATTTATTGTTTTTATTAAGTTGTTCATTGAGTTTTGTGCACAATTTTAAAATTAATATGACTTATTATTTATTACCCTGTTATTACTGTCAGTATATTTAAAAAAATTTAAATGTACAACTGTAAATGTTTGCAAAAATAAATATGATATTATAATGACCTTACAATAAAACATATTGATTCCGCAAGCAATTCTATAGCGTTTATTGTTTTGTTAAACATAATAATAACAAATAATGTATGTTTGAGGGGAAAATATATTTTTCGCACCCATATTTGTAAAAAAAAACTGCAATATTTATAAAAAGAGGGTTTTCGCGCGCCACTGTACAGCTTTTATTTATAAGTGAATTAATTTCAAATTTTAATATGTTGTCAACAAAGCTTGGATCTGCGAAATAAACGATCAAATTTTTAAATTCGTTTTTAAATAGAAGATATTTGTGTACAAAAACTTGTCAAAATTCAAATTAACATATATTTCGATTTTGCTGCAAATAATTGAAGATTAAACGAACTTACCTGTAAGTGAAGTTCAATCGAAATTATATGAGAGCCTCGTTCGAAGTAATTACAACTATGTAGTAACGCTTTGCCGGTACGATTATGTCACAATGTTTAGTAAAAACAAAAAACGTAATGTGTTACGTCCCCCTGAATTCCTCTGTCTCCGATCTCCGTGATAATATTTAATCATTTCGTTTAGAGCTGAAAGAAAATTTCTGCTATTTTCCTATGGGGTTGGGAAATGGGTGGGAGGTTGTAATTACTTCGAACGAGGCTCTCATATAATTTCGATTGAACTTCACTTACAGGTAAGTTCGTTTAATCTTCAATTATATTTCGAGCCTCGTTCTCGTAATTACAACTATGTAGATGTTTAGATTTATGAAAAAGCTGAAATTTTATTGCTATATTTTGCCCTAAAACCAACCACATACTTAATAACAAACCAGCATTGTTATAGTTATCCATTTAGGATTGTAACCCCAAAATTTTCCTTATTATAATTAGACACATGTCTATTATAACACTTTGCAATATCTGACAATTCAGCGACCAGCCAGCTGTGTTTCTTATTACTTACATCCAAACTAATTCCTCTTACACCCTGCTAATGTTGACGCATGTCTTGTACTATGCGCTGAAAACCGGCTTTATATTAATTCCGCATTCATCTGAAACTGTTTTAATTCATCTAGAAAAAGTTTGTGCACCTACAGCTGTATGTGGTTTATTCCAAGAAATAAAACCATTTATTGGTATGCCGCACTAATTTGGTTTTCTCTAAATAAAGGTTTAGTACTAGCCACACGTAAATTAGGTTTTTCTAAGAAAATCTAGAAAAAATTGATTTCGGCTTGGTCCTGAGGTTTCAATGAAAGATTTTATCTCAATTTCAATGCCGGTCTGTGTTTGATGAATATTATTTATCTCAATTTCTGCTAAAATTTGGACTCTATGCACTGAAACTAGTGCAAATAAGGTACTTAATCTTTTTGTTAGATTTTTTTTTAATGATAATTTATCTAAATGACTTTCAGTTGCTAATTTGTCTAATACCTACGATATTAGTAGGTATCCCATATTTTACTTAGGAAATAATGGTTTCAATCTGAATATTCCCTTAAAAATCTCTTTATAAAAGTGCTATTTGTTAATAGGCCCCTAGAATATAGGAAATTGCCGACCGTGCTGAATTGGGGTTGCCGTAAACCGCACCTTGTATAAATTGAAATACTAAAATATCTAAAATATCAAAAAATCAAAACGTGACTCGAGTCACCGGGTATGATAGCTGTAGATTTCCCCTTTCACCGAAACTTTGAATAATAAAAAATATACATTTTTACCCAAGTTATTGGACTTTTGTCCGCCCGCTCCTGTGTAGATGCATGGAGCATGCTCTCCGGCATGCAGCGCAGAAGCTCAAAATCCAGGGTGCGCTTGGGCCCGTTTATCTCGGAAAACGGTAAAATTTTAGAGAAAAATCATAAGGACCATTTTCTGATCTTGATTTTGCTCTAAACAAAAAATTCTCTAAATGCTATATTTTAGCAGATATTGGCGGAAAAACGATTTTTGGAACCTTTGAGACTTTTTCTCCCCCGTACAAGAAAATTTTTTACAGAACTTTTTCTTATTTTAAATTATCTGTCAATCCCGACAAATTAATATAAAAATTACATTGGTGAGCGATTTTGTCAAGGTTGGACCCTTCATTTACTGGACTATAAGTTATATTCTGTCGTCATAAACAACTCATATCCGTGACTATCACAGAACAAAATTTTTAGTTTATAAAAACCCCCTGATATTGTTTTAGCGTTGCGCCCGATAAAAAAGATATTAAAATATCAACATTGGCTGGCGAATAATTTAGAGTTTCGGTTTCGAACGCTTCCCACACAATCTTCCTGCTATTAAGGATAGATTGGTTGCAAATGGGTGAACTTATGTTCTGCAAGAGGATAACAATAATGTATTAGCAGAGTGACAAACTAATGGTTTATCTTTTAAACTAACAAAAAAAAAGGAACCCAGGTTGCTTACCAATATACTAAAATTCCCTCTGCTTAATCTTCTATAATTTTATGTAAGACCTTTAAAATCATAGCAAACGGTGGAAACGAATAATTATATAGGTTTTTCCATGATATAGTGAGTGCATCAACAATAATTAAACAATAAGTATCACTATGCCATGAACAGAACTTTTCACATTTAGCATTTATTTTCTTTTGGATGGTATATACTAGGCGTAAAGCCAAATATATTTCTGTTCTCACAATTTTGCTAAATTATGTAATTTGTTAAGTTGCGCTCCACTCATATTATTAACATATGAGATCGCTGTTGCATTGTCTATTCTCAACCAGCTTTCGCAATTTACTTAACTCTTGCAAATCAGTGAAGGTCTATAAAATTGCCAGTAAATACAAATAGTTCATAATATGTTCTTTTCTTTAAGCACGATTCCAAAGACCCTGTGCAGTTTGACCTGCACAAAATATACCCGAACCATGCTTCGAAGTATCAGGAAAAATTATTAAATTCAAATCGAATTTGAAATGTCTTATGGGATTTTTAGAACTTTAATTATTTATCGACCATTTAATTTTGTGTTTAATTTATCGGGTAAAAACATAATTTTATCCAAATCGCCGTTACTTTTAGACAGAGCTATGTTTCTATCTGTCTCCAACTGCTTTTGTGTAAAGCCAGCTGTACAAAAGAACTGATTGAAATTAATTTCTTTCCCAACAAAATTTTATTTTGTTAATTAACATAATTTTCTTATGTTCTGGTAATTCCAACAAGTAATTACTAGAATTTATAATAACTCTAAATATAATATTTAGTACTAGGTGTTAAACTACTTTTTTCAAATATTTAGTACAACCCATGGTATTGTAAACGATCAATAATCTTTCGCAAATTAGATAAACAATGTTCAAATGAATTGACGAAATACAAAAAATCATCTAAATAAAAGTTATAGAACTCCTTGCTATCTTAAGGTCTGTACTACTATCCTCATAATTTTTGTAAAATGAAAAGGACTTGTTACAAAGTCCAACGGCAAACCAGTGAACTTATACAATTTGTTATTGTAAGAAAAACTCAATATTTGCTGCTACTTTTAGCTACTGGAAATTTTAAAAAATATATACATCCTTTAGATCCCAGTGGGCATCTAAATGAACCGGGACTAAGTAATTTAGTCGCTTTTCTGGTGTTCTCCATTTTCAAACAGTTGGTGAAAATAATTTATTGAATTCTGTATAGCAATATGTAACTGTGTTCAGTTATTTTTAGTTATCTTTGGCACAAATTTTTGCTTTAGCTGACTAGCGAAGGGCAACTCGTAACCCTTAATGCAGCTCAACTACAAAGGTATCCTTTGTAAACAATTTCCAAATTTGTTAGAAACTTTAAGACGACCAGCACTTACCTCTGGAATTAATATTGCTGTGTTGTCGTCGTTGAGACTGCATGTTTACAGCTGACCGGCGTTAAGTTTTCGCTGAAAACCTGAACCTTGTTTGTATCGCTGCAGCTCGGTTGTGAGTCTGCGAAACTACAACTCGGTTTTTGGGCCTATGCTGTCGCACCTCGAGCGCCCATCTGCGCCTGTGTAGCCCTGAGGTGGTGAGCGTTTCCAGTTATAAAATATTTAACCCACTCCTCTTCTGACAAAATATTGGATAGAGTTTTTCCAATTACAGTTATTGCAGTCCCTAACTGGTTCTGCCAGTCCAGAAAATGATTGTCTCTTTTGAGAATAATCTGGCAAAAGAGCTTTTATTTCGGGTTTCAGTTTTGGTGCGGTAAAGTAGGGAACTTCGCTAGACGCGTATTTTGTGAAGTTATAATTTTTTAGTCGCCTTTCCGACCTCTGTCCTGATCCAGTTATTCTATTGTTTTTCAGCATCTGGGTGCAGATGCGTGTTTGTTGCATGAAGAGTGGTTCGATTTCGAATTGGTTAATGGGTAATTATTTCGGAGATACGAGAATCTCCGATGCTAATTAGTCTGACAAGGCTAGTAATTTACTTCTCGAATGACTAATTGCATATTTTTCTTCTTTTAAGAAGTTTGAAAATATTTACTTTTAGGATAAGTAATATGCATGTTTTAATTTTTGAAAAATTTAAATCAATAAGATCCATTTTGTAACTGCTTCACTACTTGCGTGAGTTTCAGTTATATAATTGCAGATGTTTCACCACTTGTGTGAACTCGTACTGCTAATTAAGAGGTCATTTAAAACAGACTGTTTAATCTCTTGTGTTAAATTAATCTAGCTGCTAACTGTTTGAAAATATATACCTTTTGGGATGAGTAATATGCATAATGTTTTAATCTTTATAAAACCGAAATCGATAAGATCCATTATGTAACTGCTTCACTACTTGCGTGATTTTCAGTTATGTAAATGCAGATGTACTGCTAACTAAGAAGTCAAATAAAACAGTGCTAAACTAAGACTTCGAAGTATAAAGGTTCTTGCCCCTCTATAAGAGTTCTTGCCTCTCTATAAGGGTACTTGCCCCTTTTTGCTAACTAAGAAGTCAAATAAAACAGTGCTAAACTAAGACTTCGAAGTATAAGGGTACTTGCCCCTCTATAAGGGTACTTGCCCCTTTATAAGAGTACTTGCCTCTTTATAAGGGTACTTGCCCCTTTATAAGGGTACTTGCCCCTTTATAAGGGTACTTGCCCCTTTATAAGAGTACTTGCCCCTTTATAAGGGTACTTGCCCCTTTATGCTAACTAAGAAGTCAAATAAAACCGTGTTAAACTAAGACTTCGAAGTATAAGGGTACTTGCCCCTCTATAAGGGTACTTGCCCCTTTATGCTAACTAAGAAGTCAAATAAAACAGTGCTAAACTAAGACTTCGAAGTATAAGGGTACTTGCCCCTCTATAAGGGTACTTGCCCCTTTATGCTAACTAAGAAGTCAAATAAAACAGTGCTAAACTAAGACTTCGAAGTATAAGGGTTCTTGCCCCTCTAAGAAAAATACCGATTCAATATTATAAAAATAAAAACATATGCAAAACCGCATCACCCTCAATTTAATTGTTATAGTTATAAGTGTATAACCAACTTTCGGACTTGTAATAAATGCAATAATCTACTTATTGAAAACAAAATTCGAAAATCATGACCACCACCGGTAATTATTTACCTTGTTTATATTCTAACATTTCCTCTGAGGAATAAGAATTTGAATTTGCCGACGACTGCGCTATTTTCCTTTCGAGTTTCCATTTTTCCTCATCCGCGAGTCTCTATCCTCTCTTCTTTTCCCAATCTTCTTAAATAATTGCAGAACACTGTACACTAACTTTATAACATTTAATTAATCGGAGCCGATGTGACCACAACCGCACAAGAAAGCGTAATGATTAAATATTATCACGGAGATCGGAGACAGAGGAATTCAGGGGGACGTAACACATTACGTTTTTTGTTTTTACTAAACATTGTGACATAATCGTACCGGCAAAGCGTTACTACATAGTTGTAATTACGAGAACGAGGCTCGAAATATAATGTGGAGTTTTTTTAATAATTATTTTCTTTCTCAATTATGCAGGTTATTATGGTTATTATTATGTTTATCATTATGGTTATTATCATGGTTATTCTTATATCTATGGTTAATTATCATCATTATTATTAAGGCATTTATTGTGTTATCTAACTCTTGAATAAATAGTGTACATTATTCTGTAATTGGGACTTAGTCCTGTTGGATAATAAAGAATATTATTATTATTATTATTAAGGCAAAATTTTAAAATTCTGCATCGACCATTTTGTAGATTGTACTTTTATCTTCAATAATATTTTTAAATTATTATATTTAGCAAAACAATAAACGAAATGCATGTTTTTGACTGTTTTCTGGCACGGTAAAGATCGTCTTAAAAGTGAATCCAATTGCAGGCAAATATTTGTATTTTATATCGTGACAAAATGTTTCAAAGTTATTATTTTTCGTAAATAACGTTTACTTATTTTGAAACATTCATTACCTACACTTTAAAGTCAGTTGTAAATATTATTGATGAGTTTACATTTCTCATAACATTAGACTGTAAAAAAGACATAAATAAAGGTAAAAATAAAAATCTATTCACATGTTGTGTACTGTACACATTTGAAAAAAACCGTTAATTCATTTTACTCACCAGAATAATCTCAATGTCCCACTTGTACACTTGCTTTTTCCTTATAAAAGAAGCTAATTTTGCTTTGTTTCTGGTAGGTATATTGTTCTAAATTGTAGATAATGATTAACTGCATATTACCCATATAACAGAGATTCGAACCGCAAAAAATGGTTCGGTTTTGTTCTGGTTTTTATTTAAACCATTTACCGGTTTTCAGAAATGCGGTTCGTTCCAATTTCGGTTCAATGATGCATTATATAACTATCTATTTTGCACTACAATAGCAAAAAATTCGATGATCAATCAAAATATTCAAAAAAATTAAAATGAAAACTGCAATTTTCCTAAGAAATCAATAGGATTATAAAAATTTTAGTTAATGCTATAAATCGGTCCGAATCGATTTATAACTATCGGTTCGGATACGTTTATGAGTTCAACAATTTTTTTAATCGGTGCAGGTTTTATTCCGATTCACTAAAATAGTTTCGGTTCGTTCGGTCTTCGTTCTTGTTCAGGTTCGGTTCGACTCCCTGTTCTACTATATAAAATAAAATAATCATTATTGTTTTTTGTTTTCAATACCAACAAAAAAATTATCAAAATAAAAATAGAGAAATTTTATGGAATGACTTATTCAAACGTAAAATTACGAGTAGAATACGGCAGTGTAGCGTATTCATTAAGCAAAACCTTCAATTTAGAAAATTAATTTCTCATTTAATCTTTTTTAAACCTCCTTCAATTTATAGAATGAATTTTTCATGTTATCTTCCTAAACCTTTACTTTTATAACTCTCAATGGCTTGATTGCTTTTCTGCTTTCAATGCACCCTTGTGTTCATAGCTCTCTCAGTGTACACAGTGTAGTCTCGGTGCATTCGGAGTGTCGGAGTACTGAGTGTCGAGTGTGAGTACGTCTAGACGCCGGCGCAATTACATATGCGTGTAACACGTTGCACTTTTTCCAACGTAATAACATAACGAGGCGGGGGAGCCCCAGGCGCCCCCGAGCGCCTAGAATGGAGCCCCACTGGGCCCGCAGAGACGCCGCCCTCGACAGATAGAGAGACGAATGGATAGAGAAAGATAAATACTGGATTGAAACGATATTATATTGATGAAAATTGACGGAGAGTCAAAGCATATTTGTTGCCAGTGGCTTGTTGTTTTAACAACAAACTAAATGGTACCTACATAATATAAAATATAGTGTATTGATACAAGTGTATAAGTAAGCTTTTACAGCACGCACGGTAGGTTTTTATTGTTGTTAATCACGGCGTGTTTAAGTCTTGTAATTTTGCACGCATTTGCGTGTTTTAACACAATGCTGGGATGCAGTTAATTTATTAAAATTTAATTAACCTCGACCGGTTTCGGCCCCACGTGGGTCATCTTCAGGAGGTGATGTCATGAAAAATTACAAAAGTATGTCATTATATATAAAAAATAAATAGAGGTGATAAATAAAAAACAATGCTGGGGATGCTGTCAATTTATTAAACTTTAATCAACCTCGACCGGTTTCGGCCCCACGTGGGTCATCTTCAGGAGGTGATATGTCATGAAAAATTACAAAAGTATGTCATTATATATAAAAAATAAATAGATAAATAAATAATTAAAACATTAAATAGTTTAGTCAGAAATTAAAAAATCGTGCACCTCAATGGACAGTAAAAAACTAAGTGATTAAATTTTAATAAATTGACTGCATCCCAGCATTGTTTTTAATTTATAATAATCCTTCAGTCAAGAAGCTTCCATTATTGTATTAATTATGATGTATGTGTTTAATATGTATAATAATAGTTTAATATTGTGTCACATGAGCCACATAGGGAAAAATTCAGCATTCGGCACACAATACAAAAGCTGTCAAATATTTTCAATTTCCCAACCGATTATGTTTAGAACACTCGTGTTTTATTTTGTCCAAAACTTGAATCAAATTTTTTTTTTAATTGGGACAAATTAAGGGTAGCAATATTATTAATCTAGTACTAATATAGATGTAACACACCAACACACGATATTAGAACTACAAAGATAAAGTCCAAAATAACGTTGATGTGCTGAATCACATAAATTAGCTTTATGTCATGTTATGTCATGGAATATAACATATAAATTTTTAAAGTGGAACTCGTCAAGTCAAATAATCTATAGTCTATGTTAAATTATTTTGTTAGTTTTACGTCAATAAATAAAGCACAGATATTGTACCTATGTGACCTGTTTCATTAAAAATTTAATTATTTTTCTGACGTAGTTTGGCATAGTTATGTAGCACGAGCATGAAAAATTTTAATCTAGGTATATTATATTGGTTATATTTAATCACCAGTTATAGCATAGCGGTTTACAATGAAGTCTTAAATGATAGTTGTTTATACAGTGAGTTAATGAATGAGTAAAGAACCAAAAGTTTAGACCTAAAGCTCGAAAAAGGACAAGTGGAATTATTTGTTCGAGTGAACAAACATTCTGAGTTACGAATACAAACTCTTTGCTACACTAGATTACACACATTTCTAGACCCTTGCTTGATAATGCTAATATGCACTTGTGTTGTTGTGTTCATCTAACTGAAATTTGTTGCACTCGAATTTTAATTTGTAGAAAAGTATCCAAACCCAAAATTTATCTAGTAAATTTAGGGTTCTATTATTTGAGAAAAAATATATTTATTTTATCGTACAAACATGGAAATTTGGCAATTATTATCTACAAAATCTTATTCTGTTTTCGTTTTTCTTTATCACTAATCAACAAAAACAAACTGACACTCTGTGCTGACACTGATAAGACAAACAGCCAACACATAAATTTCGAGCTGTGAACAGTGAAACTAATTTCTTCAAATTTCAGTGATACGAATTACACCAATTTTCGAGCTGTGAACGCGGCTTTAAGAGTACCGTCTCTACGAAGCTAAACTTCGCGTTTTTTTGTCTTACATGGCAATGCATGGAAGCATACACTAAAAATACGTAAAAGCAATCTATCAATTTTTCAAATGCTCACGAAATTTTATAGATAAAAAAAATTTCGAAAATTTATTTCCAGACAAAGAATGGCACTAAGTTTATGCCGATATACATTTTCAAATATATCTCTTAATCATAAGACAAAAATCATTTGGAAAATTGCTTAAGATACACTTTTTGATTAATTGTTTATATGGTTTCTCAAGATTTTCTACGAAAGTGTGAATTCGCATGTTTTAAGATATTAAAATTAATGGTGAAAGTAGGCTTTGGAAACATTGAGTGGTGAAAATAATTTCCTCGCTCATTTTGTGCACAGGTTGCGAATTTTTCAAAAGCACATAAACACAAAATTACAAAATTGAACTGTCAGTTTTTAAATATTGTTATTGTTTTCAGCTCTGACAGCAAGTCGACCTGATTTGTTTTTCTTAATTTTGTAAAAAATATTATATACTTATTTTATTTTTTTATTTTGAATATTTCTCACGCTCATAGAAAAAATAGCATGTAACACACTTACGGAAAGAGCCATTCAAAAACTCGTATGATAGTAAAACTTGCTAACGTTCGTGCACCAACTGTCATACTAGTTTTTCAATCAAGCCCTTTCCACACTTGTATTACAATATACTATTTTAGAATTCTAAGTCAGCATAAACACAAACACAAACATTTAGTAGGTACCTGTTTTTCCTCCAAATTTATAATTTGCATGCACCTAGACAAGCAGTATTTTGTTACGGAGACTGAACCCTTTACATATTATTTAAAAACTCTAGTTTGTATTTTTTCATTTTTTATACCCTGAGAGGAACACTCTTTCAATATGTTGATGTCAGTGGCGTGGAATCTCGCTGTCTGGTGCGCCATGTGCCGTCCCCATGTCTATGCAGATGAAAAGTCCCCTGGCCCTGCCTAGACCACCCTCCTCCTCCGCCACTGCCCATCCCTGCAACCCTTTGTGCGGCACCACCCGCTTAATTTGTTCGAATTCAGGAATTTTAATTTTCGACAGTTGTTTTTACACTTCCACTGGGTTCATTACGACCACTTTTAAATGATTATCTCTTCCCAACTCGAGAACTTTGTGATTAAACCACGCGCGGGAAATTTTCTAATACTCTAACCATGACAGTAAATTTTCCTTTGCTGCATATTGACAATCTGGACGTATGTAGTAAATGAAATTACAGCAAACATGATTGAAAAGTAATTATGAAGTAATTTATGTTTATGTAAAGGATAATTAAAATATTAATTGACATAGTTCCGTACTTTCGTTATCGTTATCATAAAAGTTTGTGCAATCACTCGACAATTACCTGTATTAATTTTTAATTAAGATTGAACAACATTTAAAATTTAACTATCTGGAAGTACGTAATAACCATTAAATTATTAATTAAAAATGAGTTCATTAAACGTTATTCTCATTTAGGCAAACCAAAATTTTAATATTTTAAAAACATTCAAACTGTAAACTACTGATTTTTTCCGTGTTGCCAATGCCGACGATCGAATATACATAATTAATATAAAAGTTTGACGCACATAAAAAATACGCAAACCTAGTAGGTAGGTAATTGTCGATAAGTATCAAATTAAAAATTGAAATTTATGTCAAATTTTGTAATTAGTGCGAGTTGCATTTTATGGAAAGGTTGGTTAAAACAATTGAATTGTACTTTCGATAACATTTATAGTGATGTACATATTTTGAAAACTTATTTGTGGTGATATATTTTTTGTATTAGGTAATGTTTTAGTTATCTATCATACTATTCTATTAAATAATATTTAGGTATATGATGTATGTAATATCCTCACTAGATTATACATTACTTGGCACAAAACCAATAAATTTCTCGTCTCAGATTTTCAAGATAATACTTAGTTCTCGAGAAATCGAGAATTCTTTTATCTAAAACATTGAAAAAAATTTGATAATATTTTCTTCTAAAATGTAAAAAACAATTTACATTTACGTAGCATTTTTTTGTTTGATATAAACATTTATATAATAAGAATTGTGTGTAAATTTAACAAAATTGTACAAAACAGTTCCTAAACTCACTTCTAATTTTTTAAATATACTGCATCAAAATGTTTTCGAGAAATTTAAACGAGACGAGAATCGAGTTCTTTGAGATAAGAATTAACTAGCCGAGAAATGGCCGAGACGAGAATACATAAATTTCTCGTCTCGATAATTTGAGACGAGGCGAGAATTGTCTATTTCTCGTCTCGTCTCGCCTCACGGCATCACTACAAAAAATTCCGTTTGGAAATGCTGACCAGTGATTTATTATTTTTACCTTTGCTAAACGTTTATAATAATAGCACCATTCTCCCAAATTACAAAATGAGCTAAATTGCAGTACCAAAGTCGATAATCAGGATAATACGCACAGATTAGATACTTTTAAGCGTAATAAACATTTCATGTTTACTTTTTATTACTAATCAATTTAGATAACAGCATTTTTATTGATGAAATTCATGACGGCGGGCTGCATCATTACATCGCTCATTTCGTCCAGTGGTAACTTTATACGGTGCAGCAATCATGGCTGCTGTCGCCCACAGGGAGTTGAACATCTCTAGTGCGAAAACCAAACGGAGAATTCAGCTGGACGACTGCGGCAAGGCACTGTGCAATGGCTCTTTTTAACAAGCACTTCTGTTAAACCATGTGATACTAATACAGACAGTAAGAATCCGCCAGCGTAATGAATTTAATCATTAACTCTAAACCGAATTAAAATCCGATACTTCATCGAAATATGGTTGAACTGGCAAACTCATTAAATTCAAAATCGCAAATGGACAATATTGAAATCATTTTTAAAGACTGGGTCATTCTTAAATTTTCATTTTCATAATATCTTTTAAAATAGATTTCTTTGTACCAATATTTTAGATGTATTAATATTACAGAATTATTAATTCTGCAATTTTAAATTAGTTTTTATAATAGGCATCTCCACCATAATCGAAATAAAAAATATTAACGATAAAATCATAAATTAAATGTCCAGTTATATGACTAATAGTGGAGAAAATTTGTTTCTAAATAATTTTATTTAAAAGATATAAATTATTTAAGATTCCATGACGCAAATAGTATTGGGCGTGGTATGTTTCATATGGAACGTTGTTATTGACCGTAAAAATTTTCGCGCGATGACAACATGAGTAGAAGTGACATGATGCGGCAGAGAATGTAACTACCATCTGTCATTATTACATTATTCGTGCTTATTTCATTTGTGTTTGATTTTATTTTACTTTTAACTGCTACAAAATATATTTTTAGCATAGCAAGACGACTTTTTTAAATAAAAGTAAATAATTTGTTTTTAGGAAAATGTTAGTGAAACAGACTGATTGGGTGCCACTTGAGGTACCACCGACGTCACCACTAGACTTTTAAAAAATCATATTTTGCTTAATAAGCAGAATTTTTACATATATGTATTGTTTAGTAAACTATTGACGCTTCTTTTTAAATATCGAAAATGTTTTGGTGTAAATTTAAGTCATAAACCACGCCCCAATTAACTGTCAAAATTCTTTCGTTATTTCAAACAGGGTATACTGCATAATGGCTCCACGACAAAATGTACTTATGCAATATAATGTTTAGTAGTAGTAGTAGTACCTAAAGTATCGAATAATTTTTTCGTACTACACTTATTTGTAAATGATTGTGTATGTAAGTAATTATTTTGTTATACGAACTTGTTTATTCCGAATTGGCATTACAAGTTTATATGAAAACATTTAATTACTGTTTTATATAATATAATAAAGACATCTGGAATTGACGCATCCGTTCAAAACTACGGGATCTCATTATCTTATTTCTTATTTTATAAATAATTAATACTCAAAAAACTAAAAGAACTACGGAAAAGTCCAGTGTTGCAACTGCAAAGACAATTTTTCTCTGTCGCTTCAAATGAAGCTAAATTATTTCACAAGATTTGAATTAATTATTTCTCCAAGACAAATTATTTCGAACCTTTGTCTGCCATTCCACAATAAGAAAACTACAAACAATTCTTTAAATTGAGAAAAACTGTTTTCTTTCATTTAGCATCTCAGAGAAGAATTACAAAGCATCAAAGGAGTGCATATTCTTCTAAAACATTTAACTCCAAGTTGTTGAACTGAACATGATTTGAATGCAAGTCCCCGGGCAGACGAACGCCACTGACAATACACATCCCAGTAGGCGTATTAACGGAGCCATGCATGCGTTGCTGCGATCCTGGAGTAGTCCAGCAGCGATGTCCTTTTGAACACAAACATGCAGAATAATTGGAAACTAATTAGAGTTTCTCGCATTGATTTACCGGCGGGAGAACGGGCGCCATGCGGCTTTTGAGAAGGTAAAGGAGATTTGGACCGCTCCTAAATCTGCCCTTACTCATGGAATTACATGTACCTACAATATTACGCAATTTTACAACCACATGATTTAAAATGATAGCAGGATCACAGACAAAATTTAACACTAAAGTGATGTCATTGTCGAAAGTTCATTCAATGTTGAACTATAGTATATTATACAACAAGAGTGGATATGATGCCTATATTGCACGAGAACTAATTTGCAGTCATGACCCCGTAGGTGGAGTGTCTACGATCAAATAAATTGTTTTTTTTCCAATAAAATACACTCAGTATGATGCAAACATTATTTAAAAGTAGGGTTATATCAATTATTTTTGACATAATGACATATAAATTTTATTTGCTCTTTTTGCAATAAAATAATAATTTTAAACATAATTTATGATTAAATAACAGTTAATTTAATGTTTTATGCATTAATAATTTTTTTGCGTACCTATTTGACCTTGAATTTCATATCTACATCTGTTGTAGACATCCATATCCACACATGATAGTATGTAGATTGTAGATATATTACCAATATCCGGTAGGGTGTAGAAAAAAATCAAATCAATTGTATTATAATTTGGTACTAATAGGTTTAAAAAAAATTATTTTGTAATTTGTATAGAATAGAGCATAAAAAAACATGAGCTATAAGACAAATTGATCTTACTTTCTTTATTTGAATCATTATACAAGTAACGTTTGTCTTTTTCGTTACCAAATATTTACAAGTATTATATTGAGTGTGATGTCAACTAAAATAAAAATAAAACTTCTTCTGGTTTGTCAAATTAATCCGAAATTGCTACGAAATTCATAATGATCCGGTGCAATTTAGAAAACCTGAACCAATAATAAATAAAATTTTAGAAACCTGCCATTGGTGCCGAACCGATTGTAATGAACAAGTTATTAATGAACCCGTAACAAATATAAGAGTAAATTTTGTAGGTGTATTGTATTTTAGTTTGAGCTTGAGTTGATTATTATTACTGTATATCTATTTTGTCTTTCCTGGGACGTTTTGGGCATATCTGGAATATTCTCTCTTCTAATCGGATGAGCGTGATGACTGCGTGCTTGTGATCCAGACACAAACAGACAGAACACAGAACAGACAGAAGCGTAATAACTGCACACGCAGCTACGCAGCATGCATGCAATATTCGCCAGTAGTAATATTGCACTAATTATGTTTGTGTTGCATTGAAGCATTGATTTCATCTTGACATGCTCAAATTACATCCCGGACTGAACACGAGATATTAATATTGTCATTCAAAATGCAGGTATGTATAAGTATATTAGTGGAATAGTCGACATTCCACTGAAATTGGTATTTAGGGGAAACAGCCTTTGTTGGCAAAATAATTTTTTGAAGCTTGTTTTTACCTCCCGCATAGAAAGGTATAAGGAATCGTGAAAAAAATCGATGTCGAGATTTTTGTCGATAAGCACGTTTTAGTACCTTTAGAACCTATTTTGACTATTTTCACGAGGATGTCAGTGTGTATGTATGAAAGTCTGTATGTGCCCCTATTATGCGCTTTCGTTCTGATTCATTATCTCAAATTCTGCTGAACATAAAATTCTAATATTTTGCATTTTACATTTGTACATCAATGAACAGTTGAAAAGATTTTGGTAAAAATCTGCCAATCAGAAATGGTATTTTCTTGAAGCTTTCTAACATTTTTTGCAAAAAATATGGGAAATACTCCGATAGTTACAATTTGTCATGCGACATTTGAAAGAACAAATTACCTGTTAAAATATTAACATCTTTTCCATATCTCTTACCAATTATTTTTTGTACTCACAATCTAGGAAATGACATAATGAAGCACGCAATTGACAATCGGAAATGTCAATTTCCCAGTGTAGTCAATCAGGAAAAATGCAAAGAACACTGACTTTCTTGAGCATTCTACTATAAAATCGTCTTCAAAGTAACAAAATTTATTTTAATGAATGTTACTTCCCTCGATTATAAAAATTTTGAAATAAATTTGTGCGACTAGCGCGCCATCTGTCGGTAGTAGTGAGTAGAAAAAACATCATAACCTCAAATTTAATGATCTGACTTCAACAAACTACAACTTGAATGTATTTAATTATAGTTTTATTCGTTACAAAAATCATTGTACAAACCTCTTGCGGAAAGTCATCATCCCAGCATTCGCGAAAATAAAACCCTCGTTTTGCTCGTGTTTCAAAAAACCTCCCCAAGGTCGAAAACTTGTATTATTCATCAGAGTCACTACTCAAACAACATATTAAAAAATCATTACTACCCCACCTTTTGTAAGGCAAAATGCTCCACTGACTGGACTATAACAGGAACGTTTTATATCATTGAGGGCTCGTTGGATACCGTTTTTACTTCCTTGTACGGAGTAATAAGGAAGTATTGTAATCCCGAAAAATTTCGGTTTTCAGATTTTGATGGAAATATCCGTTTTGACCTTTTTTGAATCCATTATGACTAGTTTCGTCGTGACGTCTGTACGTATGTACGTATGTACGTATGTACGGACGTATGTGTGTCGCATAACTCAAATACGGTTAGACGTAGAAAGTTGAAATTTTGTATTTAGGACTGTTATAGCATCTAGTTGTGCACCTCCTATTTTTTGTTTCAGTCTACAAACCGGAAGTAGTACTTTTTAAAAATATTTCGATAAATATTTAATTTTAGACAATTTTTTTTATTTTAAATGAAAGATTATGTGATTATTACCTAAAATCGGTATTTTATAAATATTTTTGTATCTGCTATCATTTAAAAATAATTAAAGTATATATTTATAATTTATAGTATTTCGGTATCTTGTAGTCCATGATCGATTAACATTTGTTACTACGTAAAATTTAAATGATTATGACATGACAGTGACAATAGTAAAATATGCTTTATATCTTCTTCTGCAGTTTAAATGTTTAAATAAAATGACTAAAATATATTTGTGAGTATACTAGTATAATAAGTTAAAAGAATTTTTTATATTATTCTACATTTTAGTTATTAAGAAAAGTATGAACACACAAGGCGTACAAGGAAGTCATGTGGTGTCCACGTCAGATTTTTTATTCTGAAATCTGAACATCTTTTGTGTTTAAAGTTTGGCTCTAAAATCAATAGGTTAAAAAATTTAACATTCTTTTTCCTATAGGCCAGAAAAAAGTCTACACCCGGTATGCTATTACTATTAAATAAATTAATAATTCATCATCATGATCTTTATTGAGAAGTATCAATTCCACGGAGAAGTCTCGTGTAAGTCTTGGCAATGTGAAAAATTCCCGGCGTGCAATAAAGGCGAGAAGACTGGCTTTCTTCCTCATAAACTTTCATGGGAGGAAAAGTGAAAACTTAGCACTTGGGGGCGTCGTGGGGTGTCGGTCGGGCGACGCCGCGCTATCAGGCCATATATTAGACGCCGAGATGGAGGAACAATAAAAACAACAAGCCACATAAATTACTCAAGTCACCGTATAAATCAGAGACGGTGTTGCTGCGATGATGCCGTCGCAGTGGCGGAGTGCCACCCCTTAGGATTTTAATTCTTAAAAGTCATAAATTTATTTAATTTCATTCTGTATTCTACATTAGTCTCGAAACCTAGATACGGTATTTTTACACAACTAATTTGGTCTGCGAGCCTCACATACCTACAGTGTACAGTATATTTTATTTTATTTTGATTTGCTCCCAATTACAAAATGGTAGATATTTTTATAACCACAATTTCCTAACTTAATCTGTGCGACGATTTTTGACTGCGGCAACGGAGAGATTCTTTATGCAACCAGGACTACATTTAAGACGCTCAAGTGGTCAGCTTAAAACTTCCGAGTGATATTTAATTGTAAGATATTTTTACAATTTTAACGACAAACACACTGCCGGGCGCGAGACTTGAACCACGGAATACGTTATCACTGAAGCCCGGATTTTTAGGCACTTAAAATGCCTTAATAAGCATGCATGTAGGTCGTTAATTCCTTTTAAATAGGCAGTATCTTAGGCAGCCAAAATATAAATAGGTGATAAAAAAACTAATATTTTTTCTAAAAATAATACTCGTACCTATTTTCTAGGAAAGTTAAACAAAAAAAATAGATACAAACGAAAAATAAAAAATGTGCGCTTATTATTAACTATTAATAATGAAATCAATTAAATTGTATACTCGTATACTGATTCACAAAATATATTAAACAATTATTAGTCATTAGAATTTTTGGAAAGATAATTTCTTTGGTCAGGTAAAACTTGTTTTTAAGCCGAAAAACTTGTTTTTAGTTGATTGGACATAACTGATTGCGGTTTGGCGAACTAAAGCTAAAATAGGCATCTAAAATAGACTAAAAATATAAAATAGGCACCAAAACTACAAAATTGAAAAAATAGGCACATAGACCACGAAAAAACTTTTCATTTGACATAATAATACACCTATATATAAAAAATAATGTAAATCAGTCTTTATCTTCTTAATAAAATGTTGTCAAATGGTATATCAATAATAGACGATTTAGAAACAAATGAATTTATGTAGTGCAGCTGAAAATTTTTTTATTTCATATTTATTTTAAATGTAACTATATTAATTGATAACACACTCCTTTTTTATGTTTTAAATGAAACGTAATAATAAATTGGTTTTGTTAGTCCCAGAAATCAATTAGTGAATACTTAGTAATAATTAGCTTGCCCTTAAACGAAAATTCTGTACCCGCCCCTGTACCGCCTCCACTGTTCGAATCCGTTATTTGCATTTTGATATTTGTCATTTCCTAGTCTCTAGAAAAACTATTATTATTTTTTGCCGGAATAAATCTCACAGTTATAAAGTAATCTAATTTCATAAATATAGCCACTTGCGCCATCATCAGTGACAATGAGAAATTAATCTTGTGCAAAAAACTGTAATAAATGTTAATTTCACATGAAAAAATTTCGCGTGTGTTGGGAATTACTTTGCGAGATGGATAGGGGACGATGGGTTAAGGGGGGGATGCATACGCTGCGCTTTCAATAAAACTGCATGACCACTAATGTAAGTTTAATTGCACTGCCCGGAGCCCTGGGCCGTGGCTGTACGCGCAGACAAAGGAAAAATGCAAACACACTGGAACTTTGCCGTATAAGTCAAAGTCTACCCTATACTCTGGCCGAGGTACGATGTTGTTTTAGAGATTGAAAATAGGGCATAATGAGTTTTATATATTTCATAAAGTTGACTCGGTTTATGAAATATTTATTATACATACACAAAACAAGGTTGACACGAACAGTAAGCGCACAGGCAAAATTGTGTTAATATAATTTTATTTTAAAAGATAAGTTCATAAAATCCCCATAATTATTGATATCACATCTCCAATTAAATTAAGGATATCACATCTCTATAATTTAATCAAAGACAGCACATCTCCGTAATTGAAATAAAGATATCACATCTCCATAATAAAATTAATGATATCACATCTCCATAATTATTGAACTATGGATATTACATCTCCATAATTGAATTACAGATATCACATCTCCATAATTAATTTATGGATATCACATCTCTATAATTAACTCAAAGATAGCACATCCTCATAATGGAAATAAGATATCACATTTTCATAATAGAATTAAGGATATTACATCTCCATCATTGAATCAAGGATATCACATGTCCATAATTGAATTAAGGATATCACATCTCCATAATTGAATTATGGATATGACATCTCCATAATTGATTTATGGATTTCAAATCTCCTTAATTGTATTAAGGATATCACATATCTATAATTAAATTAAGAATACATCACATCTCCATAATTGAATTAAGAATATAACATCTCCATACTTGAATTATGGATATCACATCTTCATAATTGAACTAAGGATATCACATCACATATTTTTCATTTCGAAAATTACTTACAGTTATTATTTTAACATTAATTATTCACCAAATGTGACAAAGTAATATAAATAAACATTTTAAATATTCAGTTTCACTTTTACTACCAACTAGGTACCTATTAGTCAAAAATTGTATTGAAATGTCAAATTTCTATTATGGCAAAATGCTTGATGGAATAGCGGCGCTACAATTTTCATGTTATAAGACGTTAGTATTTTTTAAACCAAAAAATGTACTATGTTATAAATGTTGACTGTTTTACTAAATAAATAATGGTAATTCTATCTAACTTTTTGAAGATAATATTCTCGTGTTAATTGTTGGTGGTCGCTGGTAGAATGCACCTATCATTCTTTCATTAAGAATGCATTGAGCATGGGATATTATGTAGTCGGTTTGTACTTTTTGTGAAGCTGTAGGAGCTCATGCTGTATAATGTTGAAATCATCATCATTTTGCACTTCCGTCCGGCGGATATGGACGTAAAGTGATAGAGCGAAAGACGCAAACAACTTACTGCATTAGATATTTATGTGATGCTTGATGTCTGATGCATTATATCTTACAACACACAACGAAAACAACACTTTATATTTCTAGTTTTTCACAAGAGAAGAATCCGTTTTAATGTATCGCTCACGTTGTAGTTATTGATGGGATGAAACTGAGATTGTTTCAAATTTAATTCTTTTTGATTGATACGTAAATATAATTAAAAATCGTATTTTTTTTTCATGTAGATACAATAAATTGCATAAGGCGTAGAAAATATGATTCACTTGATACAAATTCTGTCCTAAATTTGATTGAAGTGACAAATCAATTTTAAATTCTTCTCTAAAGCCCTGTTCGCTCGAGGATTCTTTGAAGATTCTACCAAGATTCTGATTTTGAAAAAGAAAAGTTTTCTTCTTTCTGGTGAGAATTACCTGTTAAATTGCGGTGCCGCTAAATTGAATCTTCAATGAGTCTTGAAAAAGAAGAATTTATAATTTATTGATTGCTTCAAAACCATAAATTATTTTTTTCAAGATTCAGAATCTTGAAACTTCTTCTTTTCCAGGATTCAGAATCTTGGTAGAATCCTCGTGCAAACAGGGAACAAGGGAGAATGTAAAATTTTACTTTTTATGACAGGGATATAAAATTATTTAATACTCTTTAAGCCGAGTGTAGTGTAGTATGTGATCAGTTGTAGTTATGACTTATGACAACTCAGATTCGAATCCAGTAAGATACATATTCCATGTTAACTGTACAAGAAATCCTCTTCTGGTATACTCTTTACTATATAAGAGTTATAAGTTGACGACACATCTGCACATTCAATAAAATATACAAAGTGATTCACATATTCACAACTTCGTGCATTTATCTTAGTACCTATATAGTGGCTCAACTCACTTTTCACAGAACTGAAAGAATTTTTCCAAAATTCGAACTTTTAGTATCCAGGTTTTTTGTCAAACAGTTTTGGGGCGCTCTGTTTTCAATGGAATTTCATTAATTTACTATTTTTGTCATTGCATTAATTTTATTCCATTCATAGTTAATCAGACATCCATTATACAATGAAAAAGCGAGTGGTTTCAAAAATGTGATTTTTGCAAAAACTGCCCTAAAATTTTCGAATCATTAAAAATCTTTTTGTTCCATGATCAGTAAGTTGAGTACTAAATACTAAATGCCATTAAAATATATGCACGATGTTGTGAATCAGCCTGTATATTTATACCGAGATCACTGTATATGACGCTACCACACCGAAGTTGAATAAAAGACGTGACAGATATGTAATGTGTAGAGGGATCGAAATGAACCGGTACACTGTTCCGGTTCGTGAAATTGACCAACACACTGTTTCGTCTCGTGAAATTGACCAGTCTGGCCGTTTCGTCTCGTAAACTAAAGAATAATAAAATTTCTGGTTACAAGTTTTTAGAATATAGTAGGTACCTACAGTTAACTAATTATTAACGTTTATAAGTAAAACTATTTTTTAGAAATATATTTATATTTACCTAGCTTTCCGTTTCGTAAAAATTTCAATTTTGAGCCCTGAACTTGTATGTACCTATATGTAAATACAGAGTGTAACCCAACCTATGTAACAAAATTTAATGGTGTACATGTACAGTATTGGACGCACTGATCATGAATCAAAAAGAATTTTGTTGGAATCCGCAAATTAAAAAATCTGACGTGGACACCACATGACTTCCTTGTACGCCTTGTGTGTTCATACTTTTCTTAATAACTAAAATGTAAAATAATATTAAAAATTCTTTTAACTTATTATACTAATACTCACAAATATATTTTAGTCATTTGATTTAAACTGCAGAAGAAGATATAAAGCATATTTTACTATTGTCACTGTCATGTCATAATCATTTAAATTTTACGTAGTAACAAATGTTAATCGATCATGGACTACAAGATACCGAAATACTATAAATTATAAATATATACTTTAATTATTTTTAAATGATAGCAGATACAAAAATATTTATAAAATACCGATTGTAGGTAATAATCACATAATCTTTCATTTAAAATAAAAAAAATTGTCTAGTCTAAAATTAAATATTTATCGAAATATTTTTAAAAAGTACTACTTCCGGTTTGTAGACTGAAACCAAAAATAGGAGGTGCACAACTAGATGCTATAACAGTCCTAAATACAAAATTTCAACTTTCTACGTCTAACCGTATTTGAGTT
This sequence comes from Agonum fuliginosum, assembly GCA_947534325.1. Classification (NCBI taxonomy): domain Eukaryota; kingdom Metazoa; phylum Arthropoda; class Insecta; order Coleoptera; family Carabidae; genus Agonum; species Agonum fuliginosum. The sequence continues at coordinate 8,639,136 of OX384031.1, forward strand.
ATGCGACACACATACGTCCGTCCGTACGTACGTACGTACAGACGTCACGTCGAAACTAGTCATAATGGATTCAGAAAAGGTCAAAACGGATATTTCCGTCAAAATCTGAGAACCGAAATTTTTCGCGATTACAATACTTCCTTACTTCGTACAAGGAAGTAAAAATGGGTTCAAACAAATGAGACATTTTAAGTACCTACAAATTTCATGTTTTCCTGTTTGTAAAATTATTATTACATTAAGGCAATTAGGCTAATAAATACTGCATAACTATTGTTTAACTTTTTTTGTATTATGTGACAACCATTGGTACCCAAAATAATATTGTTTTGCAAACTACTGTTAATTTTACGAATTTCTACAAAATTCTTTTCGATTCATGATCAGCCTTAAATTTGGTACACAGGTTGGGTTACAGCCTGAATACAGCGAGTGCAACAAACGAACGTGTGCACGAATGACATTTTCTAGCAATTTATGCATGTACCTACATTGTACAGCATTTTTACCTGCTATTCTACATTTACTAACCTATACGTTTAAATAATAAATAAACGTTTATAGTCACGCTTGCACATTGATATTATACTATTTTGTGATAAATGTAACGATATCATAGCGTATTTTTATTCCAACTTTGGTGACATAAACTAGAGCTTATTATAAAAACGTGTTACTATTTTAAATTTGACTAATTTCGCCTCCAGCATTTGGCAATTTCGTATAGCAATAAATTATCATCAAGTGTGTAAAAATGAAATAGCGATTAGTCGAGCAAATACCCTCGAATGGGGGCACGGGGGGGGGGGGCGGGGGTTGTAATACAGATATACCGCTACCAGGGGACATGTCACATAAACATGGCTTTTATCTGCACGCCTGGATTCGTTCTCGCCCACGTATTAATTTCAGATCGGTAACAACTGACAACCGCAATTAGTTAGTTTAATTGCCAACCTGACACTCACTGATACTTGCCTGTACCTCTCCCCTTGCCACCGCACATCGTCACATCCATGTAACTAGGTTTATTACGTCGTTGAAATTTCAAATAATATTAATTATCTGAAACAAAGAAACAAAAGACTTTCCATTAAATGAACACAGAACAATTAACTACGTAATTAAAATTAATACTACTATTATTGGATTATTTTCCAGTTATATAAGCCTTTGGTTTAAATTTTGTTTGTAAAAAATTGTAACCAGTGAAAATATGAACACTGAAAAAATCTCTTTTTCGATTAATTTCCATTTAATTATTATTTTTATTTATTTCAACGTTTATAATAAATTAAAATAAATACAATCATGGGTAACCGTTAGTTGACGACTGACTGTACAATGTAGTACATACACTGTTTAAAATAAGAGTATTTGTAGGTACCCTTTTAAAAGAGCGTTCTAATTTTTGCTCTTATAAATGTAAAATAATACACTTTATAAAAGAAACATTAATCAAAAATGTATTCTTATAAAAGGGCAAGAGCAAAATTTTATTGAATTTTATTGAGTACTAACTTTTGAGTATTTATTATACTTTTTACCTTCCGCTTACCTGTAAAGGAAGGTATTGGAATCATGCAAAAAATCGGGTGGTGAATTTTTAGTGGATGAGCACGAATTAGTATGGGGCGCCGTTTGTTCCATTTATAAAACGTAAATAAATAAACTTATTTCTGTGATAATAAAAATATTATTAGCGATAAAATGTTTTCTCACAAAATATTTTCTGAAAAATAAATTTCTGATAAAAGTTTTTCTGATAAAAGTTTTTCTGATAAAAGTTTTTCTGATAAAAGTTTTTCTGATAAAAGTTTTTCTGATAAAAGATTTTCTGATAAAAGTTTTTCTGATAAAAGTTTTTCTGATAAATGTTTTTCTGATAAAAGTTTTTCTGATAAAAGTTTTTCTGATAAATGTTTTTCTGATAAAAGTTTTTCTGATAAAAGTTTTTCTGATAAAAGTTTTTCTGATAAATGTTTTTCTGATAAAAGTTTTTCTGATAAAAGTTTCTCTGATAAAAGTTTCTCTGATAAAAGTTTCTCTGATAAAAGTTTCTCTGATAAAAGTTTCTCTGATAAAAGTTTCTCTGATAAAAGTTTTTCTGATAAAAGTTACACATTACAAATTTAGACGAGAGATGGCGCTGCATGTAACGTTTTACTTACATAACTACATTTGGCAACGTTGCCCCCCGTCGCCTCAACCAAGGTGTTCGCGTTGGCGCGCGAGGCGTCCACGCCCAGTTCATGCCTATGCTGTTTTATGCCTATGCCACACCGGTCGAGGAGCATCGAGTAACTCCTCGATGAAACGATAGAACGCACCCCGTCCTCGACGAAAAATAGGGGCGCCGCTATTTTCATCGAGTTGTTCATCGATGAAACGAATGTATCTCATTTCAGACGTATCTTTTGTACCTATTTGATTTCGCGCAAAACTTTGATGTATTTGTCACCGATGAAATAGAAATCCATCGCGGACGGGTGCGTTCTTTCGTTATGTAGTTATGTAAGTAAAACGTTATGTAGTTATGTAAGTAAAACCTTATGTAGTTATGTAAGTAAAACGTTACATGCAGCGCCATCTCTCGTCTAAATCTGTAATGTGTAACTTTTATCAGAAAAACTTTTATCAGAGAAACTTTTATCAGAGAAACTTTTATCAGAGAAACTTTTATCAGAGAAACTTTTATCAGAAAAACTTTTATCAGAAAAACATTTATCAGAAAAACATTTATCAGAAAAACTTTTATCAGAAAAACTTTTATCAGAAAAACTTTTATCAGAAAAACTTTTATCAGAAAAACTTTTATCAGAAAAACTTTTATCAGAAAAACTTTTATCAGAAAAACTTTTATCAGAAAAACATTTATCAGAAAAACATTTATCAGAAAAACTTTTATCAGAAAAACATTTATCATAAAAACTTTTATCAGAAAAACATTTATCAGAAAAACATTTATCAGAAAAACTTTCATCAGAAAAACATTTATCATAAAAACTTTTATCAGAAAAACATTTATCAGAAAAACTTTTATCAGAAATTTATTTTTCAGAAAATATTTTGTGAGAAAACATTTTATCGCTAAAAATATTTTTATTATCACAGAAATAAGTTTATTTATCTACGTTTTATAAATGGAACAAACGGCGCCCCATAAATTAGGGTCCTTAACTCATTTTTGATAGTTTCACGATGATGTCTGTGTGTATGTGTGTGTGTATGTGTGTGTGTGTGTGTGTGTGTGGTCAAGGGATGTTAGTCGCATAACTCAAATACGAATTACCCGAAAATTTTGATATTTGGTATTTTACATTTGTATATAAATTGGAAGAGCTCCTTAGATTTTGGTACAAGTATCTTCATCGGAAGTGATATTTTTTGAAGATTGAAAAGGTTAATTGTCAAAATTGTATATAAATTTGGAAAAATATAGTATTTATTTGTAATAAGAATAAGAGGAAAAGTTATTTGCAACTTACGTTATAAAAAAATTGTCTTTATCTGGTAGCATTAAAGAACTGCAGTAAAATTTAAAAAATAAATTTATCAAATAAAACGTTGATATCTTGTAATCCATGATCGGTTGATTTTTGTTTTGACAGGTGAGACGGGTGACAAGTTGGCATATTAGCGCTATATAAGTCCTAAGTAAGATATTAAATGTAGTAATTGAACGGAGGATGGCTTCAACACAGCAGAGTTTTCCTGTGAATGAATCTTTTTATTCAGGTAATGCAAATTTCTGTGTTTGAATATTTTAGATTTTTATTTGTATATTTTAAATGGGCACCGGATTGTACGTATACATTTCTTTTTAAAGTCTAGATATGGCGGAAGGTTGAGTGATGGCCACGTCAGATTTTTAATATTTGATTTTGCCCTTGAAATTATAATTGTGGTTATTGTATACTAATATAAGTATTAAATTACCCAAATTAGTGCATATGTTACACTTTTTGTGTAGATTGGTACCCCTTTAAATGTATTTACGTTTAATGAGAAACACTAAAAACAGCACAATGTGCACCATGAAAGGATACTAATTCCTTTAGTAAGCAAAGCAGTTGTTTCCCTAGTCAGATCTAGTCTAGCAAAGGAACTGGAACTAGTCTGACTGACGTACCTAGATACTTAAATACATACAGCGTTTTAACCATACTAATATTGATAGTGAAATAGTTATTGTGTTTCTGGTTGATGAAGAATGTTATTTAGTCTTAAATATAACTAAATTCAATTTTAGTGAAAATTTTCACGCCTTTAAAATAGTTAAAGATAATAATACTTCCACTGAACTTCATATGCTGCAAAAAACGTTATAGAGAACCATTTGAACTACACGGTGCCAAATTATTAAGTAAAAGTTTATATTTAGTACCTAAAGAACATATTAGTACCATTAATTGATTAAAAATAATTACATTAAAAGAATTACATTTTACCCATATTAGTTTAATTTAAAGAACCTCTTTTAGTTTACTACATTTTTATACAAAAAAGTATTATTTTGTATTTTACCCTATTTATATTACTGAATTAAGTGCCCTTTTTATTTTACCCTTATCATAGAGCGTTATATGGCCTTGGTCTTATATAAACATTAATAAGGGTAAAAAAGTGCTCTTTTTTTAAACAGTGTACCTATATATTATAATATCAATTATCAAAGTGCACAATAAGTAAGACTGTCACAACAAAGTTAAGTAAACGGCATGATAGATGTAGCTAAGTATATTTTGCTTAGGAGACTGAAGTTTACTGTTGACATTGCTACATTAAGAACAGTTTATTTCTCACTATTTCATTCACGTATCTCCTATGGTATTTTGTTCTGGAGTACCTCGCCAAACGCAATTATAATCTTCAGACTGCAAAAGACAGCAATTAGAATAATTTCTAGTTTAAAATATAGAGATCATTGCAAACAATCATTTATTGATTTGAGTATCATGTCTTTACCTTCGCTATTTATCTATCATAGACTAATTGAAATACATGGATCAAAAGATTATCCATAGCTATGGTAGTACCTCGTTATAAACTGTAAAAATCTGAAAATAATTCACTGAAGCTGGATCTTTACAATCATTTAGCTCAATATACCAAGAATTTAAATTTGACTAAATTCAAGACAAAAATCAAAAGCCAATTGACAAATAACTATTTTTATTCGATTGAGGAGTTTTTGAGTATATTAAATATAATATAAGACACGCTTATTTTAACTTATTGTGTTAATTTATTTTGTACATGACTCGCTATAAACATACTTTATAATATGTACCTAACATAGTTAAAATAAATAAATAAATATGTGTAGTTTGTAGCTATGTACTGTGGATTCTCTTGAATTGAATTCCAATATAATTTAAAACATTCTAAAACATGCCCACATTTATATCGTCTGAGAAGGCGTTCAACTTTTATAACTCATATCCTCGATCTTCTTGCGATCTCCTCTTCCTTGTAATTGCTCCCGTAATATAAATTACATTTATCAGCATGAGGGTGTAGCTATATCGTGAATAATGTCGTATTTGATTACGGCAAACTAAAGGCGGAGCTAAATTAATATTTCACTTTGCATTAGAATCACATGAATATGAATCTGTTCTTCCTGGAAAGACAATATCATACGGCATTACAAAATCAGAATTGATCAGGATGCAAAAGAATGTAAACACTGCGGAAAGCAGACAAGACAATTTTAAAGTGATGCAATATATTTTGAAGCTCCTCCTTAGAGGAAAATTTCATAGGTTAAACTGTTTTGATAAGGGAGAATGATGTATAGTGACTTAGACACTCCTTTCCGAAAACAACTATGTGAGACAGAAATAAAACAAAATATTTTCGATTAATAAGAGATGCCAGATTCAATATTTAGTATTTGAGATAGTTATACGAAACAGAATTAAGAATTTAAGTACACTTATTTTATTTATGAATTCTGCGACATTCTGATTCTGGAATATGGAAAATAAATTTATATTCATTCTGATTCCGATTTTACTAAGATTTATACAAAAATCACTGTTGTAGATATTTTATTATTAATTAAAAGTACTGTTATTCATATAAGCATAGGCAAAAGAGTTCATTTGGGGTTTCATCTTCACTTGAAGAATAGGTAAACAGAAATATAACCTCAACTACTTTTCAAGTAATAAGAAATTACTTTTTTTTTCTACAACAGAATTATATAAGTTGCTTCTCTCCAAAAACTTTATTTTACAGTTTTTAAAACAAACCATTCCACTCCATGATCATTTGAACAACCCACAATCCTCCATTTGACACAACAACTATGATAGTATATTTTACGGTTGATCTTCCAAGCGCCACGTAAAGTTGTAATTTAATTGATAGAACAAATCTAATAGATTTTTTATTGAATCTTATAAAATAATCGTTATACATAAATATTTATCACGCCTTTTACCTTAAGGGACCCGTCTAGGTTTTTTCCGAGTTCCTAGAATACTATCGATTACTTTTTCTTCTATTCCAAACCAGCCCGTAACTCGTACTTTGGCGCATCCTAGCTATGCAATGTCATTTTGAAGTTGAAAAATACTGTAAGTGTTTTCGTTGCGAGTAAACTATCAGTGTATTATTGAATTCAAGATAATGCTTTTTTAAACATTTAATAGAGAAGGAATGTATCTACAGATACATTTGAAATTTAAATTTGAAAAATAAATTTCTATCAAGAGTTATTGCCGTTATACTCAAGACGGGTATTTAGACTCAAGAAGGGGTTTGGGTTTTTTTATTTAATTCAATTACGTTCGATTTGGTTTAAAAAAAAACCAAACTTTAAAAAAATAAATTTTGTTTTCCAAAAGTTTATGTGCTTCTGTTATCCGATAATGATTTATTTTTACGCATGAAGTGTGAAAAACATGCAACTTCAAATCCCTTGAAAAAATGTAACTTTCAATTATAAAGCATTTAACCTTGAGTGAAAAAAATTCACCTGGGGCAATTTTACAATTTTACCCTTTCTACAAAATGTTTGGCCGTTCCTAGAAACATATCCTGGCTACGGCCCTTCTGACACCTTCAGAAATCAATCATTTCTTGTTTTGGCTTTCATCTTCGTCCTTCAGGAATACATTTTCTTCTACTTTTCTTCATAGATTTTAGAATACAGCAGTACTGAAGATGCTAATACCAAACGCGACGTTGTCGTGCTGGTCCTCCTCTAGGAGTCCACCTTCTACGTCTTCTACATCTCGTCTATCTTGTTCATCTCCGTCATGGAGCTGGTGCGTGTATCTTTGTGAAGGGCTGAAGGGCAGTGGTAGACAGGAGGTCGTGGTGGAGTCATTGACCCGTGGCGTGGCTGGCGCGGTGCAGCGGCGGCGGCGGGCCAGGGGCAGGGGGCGGCGGACTGGTCTCGGTGCACACTGCAGCGGCGCGACCATAGAGCTTAGTGATCAGGATAGCGGAGATGCACTTGCAGGTGCACTGGGAGTATTGCATAGGAGCCTAGTGGGATATGTGGGCGACTGACAACTCAGGTTTGTCCTGCAGTTACATTTTTCAGTTTATCTGAAGAAAATTCCATACCACAGTTTCTGTGATTGACTGTGCTTCTGACAACTTAGGTTTGATGCCTGTTGACCTGCATAGGTACATTTTTCAGATTATCTGAAGAAAAATTTTTACGTGATTTACTGTTCATTTTATAAGATTGCCACACCCACACCACACAGTTCCTGTACCATTAAATAACAATATGTAAGTACAAACGATGCTCGGTTGAGAAATAATAAGGATGTGGTAAAAAAAAAATATAGGTACTGATCTGCTGTCAAATATATAATTTAAAGAGGAAATGATTAGGTACTCGACTGATTCAATGAATAAAAGTAGAGAAGTTATTGGAGAATTCAGTCAATTTATAAAAATACACACCAACTTTTCGACGTCAATTAAGTCCTCTTCATGGTGATAATTGTCAAAAACTAGAATATCGAAATTGTCATTATATAAAATTTGTTACAGAAAATGTTAGTCCAAGGATGATAAAATAAATTAAAACACATACATCATTCAATCAAGTACAAACAACCTTTTCAGCACAAAAAACAACGATCACATTCACTCACTTCCCATATTAAAATTTTTGTTCACGTTCACGCCCAGCGCCCATCTCTAAACCGAATAACTACTTTGTACAATGGTATTTTTGTCAATTTCTGCTCTGGGATCGTACTAGAAACCGCTAGCTGCTAGATAGATACTCTACCATAACCACTACCAATATAGAAACTTAACAGAGAGACTTATTTTGAGCACCGAACCAATCGCATCACAAATGGAAAATAAACACCTTAAAATAATTATGGTATAAATATCATAGAATCACTTGACATTATTATAGGTAATTCCAAATGGTGGTTTGCAGAAAAAAATTTCTATAAGAATAGGTTTTCAGTAGTGTCTGCCAAGCATGGTAGTAGTGTTTAGTACGATTATCGCAATCGATTGACAAAATCACTGGGCTACAAATTCTTCTTCTGCAATGGGTTACATGATGCGTGGTACTGAAAATGAGATTTTAGTAAATTGAAAAAGAAATTTTGCTGTGACGTTATTATTTTGTATAAAAGATATGGCAGCATCACATATTATTCAATTTTCATGAATTATTTTTGAGATTGTTGATAAAAAAATTGTGAAAATAAAAAATATGGGTCTCTTCAAAAATATTTAATAAAAAAAGTCATGCAAGTAGCTCATTATTGGGATGCAAAACGTGGTAGCGGTTTCTAATTCGATTTCCTCCATTCTATTCTATTGACCGGTTCTCAGTAAAATAAAATAAATCTCCGTTGCTGTGTCCACCGCGCTACGATATCAATGCGAGTCTCGGTGTACGGTGCATGTGCAACAACTACTCTTTCCCGTTCCCGTCGTGCAATTGCACTCTCCGCCCCCTGTCGGCCTCCGCGCCGCCGCCGCCGCCCTGTCTCCGTCCCTGCAGCCACTGACGCTGACCTGGTCATGCACTGCAACTACAGCCGCCCCCCACCCCGCCCCGTGCACAGCACACTCTGACACTGCACTTTATTCAAGGTGCAGTGCTCAGTCGCTGACCAAATCAAGCAAAATAACCACCGTGGACAACGACATGCAGATGAACAACAAGTCAAGAAGGCGAGGGCTTGTGGATTAGGAGGAATGCACTTGACGGCGATTGTTCTACTTTGTAATAGTTATTTGTGCAACTAGAAAGGAAAGCGCTTCTTTTCCCACTCGAGCTCGAAGTGGGAAAAGAGCTTTCCTCTCGTATTAGACACAAAAAGTTTCACGACATATTTAAAAACATTATAAATACATAACTAGAAGTTAGCTTCTAACTGTCATCAGTCATCTGTCTGAATGACGTTTAAAAACAACGAAATGTTTCACTGCAGCCAATATGCCAAATTAAATTTAAGTTCTAAAATCTTGAAATTGTAGAAAAAGAAAGTATAAAACATAATAATTGTAAAATAATAGAAAACTATAAAATTAGAATTTTCAATAAAATAATACATTTATACAATTTTTAAAATATTTCATCGTAAAGTAACACTAGTGGTAACACAGCTTACTTTTCTATCATCTATCTAGAGAGGAAAAACTTACTTTCCTTACTATTTTGCGAGAAGAAAAATGTATTTGCTCCGCATGTTGTGAAAAATATAATTATTTGTATGCCTTAAGCTGAATATAGCTTTTTCCCACGACCATATACGAAACTAACAATTTCCATACAGTTAACTAACTACGAAAATAAAAAATCTCACACATCCGTTCAACCCGTTCAATATGTTATCGAACAGATCTTATCACAACAGTTTTAATTTTTGTTTCACCGTTTAGTGGGCGTGTTGTCTTTCTGACATTTGATAATGATTTCCTGTCATTAAATATTTCGCGATAATTGTATTATTTCATTAAAATGAACAAACACGACAATAAAAGTGGTTTATTCACATAAATTAAAGTGGTACTTGTGCTGTATCTGGTATAATTTAAAAATTAAAATAGAATTTATATTCTTGTTATTGAAAATCTCCTATCACGTATTCCATGATCGTAGTAGGTATATTTTTTGTTTTTTCGCAAAATTAAAATGATGGCAATGTGTTGTGAGATTTCCGAACTCGGCAAGCCTCGTGCGTCAACATTCTCACTCACACGATATCAATCACGTTCCTCGCTCATTATGCACGAGCGCAGCGAGAGCTGCAACTGGCCGAAAAATATTTTCAGCCAGAAGTATACACAACATTTTTTCTACAATTTATTGATTGATCCTCTAGAGACCAAACGTTGTCAATTGTTTCTTATAAGGATAATATAATATTTGGTTACTTGAAACTGAGCAATTGCAGACCAATGATTATTTGAAGACCGTTGCCAATTGTGATGGTCTGAAAATATTTTCAAACCGTTGCTTATTATAATAGCCCAGTCAAAATCGACACAAAAAATCGCTAAATTCGCAAAGCATGATGTATCTCTGATTTTTTAGTATGTTGTTTGGACCCATTAGGGATATCTATACCCAAGTTTCCAACTCTCAAAAAGTTGTGGAAAAATTTTTATACACGAAAAACCGCGAAATTTTCTGATTTTTTTTCAGATTCTGCTCTATATCTCCTAATCCATGCATTTTTCGTCGAAAGCTATTCTATACATTTTTAAGACCATTAAATTTGTCCAAGCGGAGCTCTATACGTCTAATAGTTTCCTAGATATGGCACTTTGAAAATAGGCCAGTTTTTTCAAAAATTGAAAGTTGAGAAATTTTTGCTTTTTTCGTAATTTTGAGCTATAACTTCTGAACGGATAAAGATATTGACTTCCAGTTTCTTTTATTAAATTCTAAGAACATTTCTCTATAAAATACGTTATTTTAGAAACTTTTTAGGGCATTCATGAAGCCAAAATATCATATATTTTTTTTAAAGTTGTCAAATATTTTGTATTTATTGTGTTTAATGTACTGTAACTTCTAAACGAATAAAGTTATCGACTTCCAGTTTATCACATTAAATTCTACGAACATTTCTCCATAAAATGCAGTATTTAATTAATTTTTTTTGGGTATTTATTAAGCCAAAATATTAAATGTTTGTGCAAGAGAAAATTGAGAAATTTTTATACTTTTAATATTTATTGTGTTTAATGAGCTGTAACTTCTGAACGGATAAAAATATTGACTTCCGGTTGCTTTTATTAAATTCTCCGAACGTTTCTCCATAAGATAAATTATTTTAAAAACTTTTTAGGTCGTTTATTAAGCCAAAATATCAAATGTTTTTCCGAGAGAAAGTTAAGAAATTTTAAAATTTTTAATAATTATGGTGTTTAATGTGCTGTAACTTCTTAACGGATAAAGTTATCGATTTCCGGTTTATCGCATTAAATTCTACGCACATTTTTCCATAAGATATAGTATTTAAAGAAAAATTTTTTGGTTATTTATTAAGCCAAAATATCAAATATTTTTCAAAAGAAAATTGAGAAATTTTTAAATTTTTAATAATTGTGTTTAATGTGCTGTAACTTCTGAAGGGATAAAATTATCGACTTCCGGTTTCTTTTATTACATTCTACGAACATTTCTCTATAAAATACATTATTTTAAAAACTTTTTAGGGTGTTAATTAAGCCAAAATATTAAATAAGATAAGAAACCGGATAGTGTGACGTGAAAGAGAGGGTGAAGATCCATGAGAGGGTTGGAAGAGGGGTACCTACCTACATTATTCAATTTACATACCTCCTATATGATCATAATACGTTTTGCATGTTTAAATCTCACTTCATGCAACAAAAAAGTGGTTAGGTACAATTCTGGGAAAATGCGATTTTACCTTATATGGGTTTTTTTGAGATTTTGAGAGAACTACGAGGCTTATAGATCCCACTCTGCGCTTAGTTTAAAGCTAATTAAATTGTGTAAAAATTATATTTGCAAGTTTTACTCGTAGGATCAATGGTTTCGACGAAATTTCGGTCCAAAGAAGGTCTAAAACTAAAATTAGCAAATTGGCCTATTTTCAAAGTGCCATATCTCGAAAACTATTAGACGTATAGAGCTCCGGTTGGGCTTATTTTATTACAAATTTAATGGTCTTAAAGAAGGTATACAATAGCTTTCGACGAAAAATGCATGGATTAGGAGATATAGAGCAGAATCTGAAAAAAGTCCGAAAATTTCGCGGTTTTTCGTGTATAAAAATTTTTCCACAACTTTTTGATAGTTGGAAACTTGGGTATACATATCCCTAATGGGTCCAAACAACATACTAAAAATTCAGAGATACATCACGCTTTGCGAATTTATTGTCGATTTTGACTGGGCTATAATCTTTTCCAATAATCATAAATAAATTTACTAAGATTTGATTACAATTTTAAATCAAAAATCTTTCTAACGTGAAGTTTGTTTACATTTTTAGATTTTGGTTGGTTCTACATTCAAAATTTTTGCTTTTGTATATTTAATAATTAAAATATTTACAATATCTAGCGTCTAGCCTCAATCTGCAAAAGACTACTTTTAGCTCTTGCTCTTGGCAAACAAAGAACTATTCCCGTAACCAATGAGAAGTAATAACTTTGCTATAAAATGATAGAAAAGTATTTTTTCCCGCGGGTGTCATTTAATGTCCTCAAACAACGCTCTGGCTTGGGTAGTAATCACGCAATAGGAAATGACGACAGTTTAATTAATATACGACCATCCTCTGTCATTATTTTAAGACATATTAATAAACGATTTATACATGCATACACACATACATAAAATCACGTCATTTAGGTAACTAAATTTCGATTCATGATTATCCGTAATTATAGGTCATATTAAGCTGTTATTAGGATTCTAAATTTTGATATTTTTTCGTAATGGCCTGTTCGGATAAAGTTTGAACCGAAATTTTCAAATTTTGATATGGTTACCGAACCGATCTTGGCTTCTCATACCAAAATATTCATAAAGTCTAGACATTGTTTAATAACGAGTATGAGTTTCAATCGTCTATGCTGACAATAATTAATCAATTAGCGCAAAAATTAATTACTTCACAATCGAACCACGATCAATTTTTCATAAAAAGCGCATCTTATTGACTCTTGTTGTTTTGTCTAAAGTATTATTGAGAATTTTTTAGCCAGTTATTTATGCAGCCGTCTCTTAGATTATGCCATGAACCTCTTAAAACGAAAAATATTTTATTATTAATTTGTTGAAATACTTCTGCTAGGAGAAAAAAGCAATTCGAGGACTAAAAATTACATTCTTTCCCTGTTGCACTAATGTATTTTTTCTTCTAAATTTTCAAAAAATATAATAGATCTAATAATAATTTTTGTTTGTTACAGGATGACTTTCCAAGAAGATTCTGAGCGTGCAATGGTGAGTAAAGTAATTATCAAACATATTTTTTGCAATTACTTGTATTTTGCAGTTACTTGACAAAATAGTTCTAACTTCTAAATCCGAATATTTCAGTTCTGCCATTAAAATTTAAAAAGCTTCTTGTTGTGTAAAACAAATAAAAATAATAATTTATTAATTAGCTTGAAATATTGATGTTGTAACATTTCCAAAAAAGTAATTTTTCATTATAACTAATCGTATTTAAACAAAATAAAGCAACTAAGGGTCAATATATTATGAATAAACAGAGACTCGAACCGAACCGAATAACCGAAATGGAATAGGAACGAAAACAGGAACGAATCGCAGCTATTTTAGTGAACCCGAAACTGAATCTGAACCGGAAATAGTTATTTACATTATAAGTGCGGTATGTTTTATTTTACAACGCTAGGTTCTACATTAAAGTACACGCGAAGTGGAGTACTTTAATTAAACCGAGCGATGTACAAATACCTAACGAACACATTATGTATTATATTTTTGACCGACATACTTACATATTTATTTAAAATATCGTATTTTCTATGAAGTTAAGTGAGATACATTTGACATTTGCACTAAAATTATGTCAAGCTACCTTGAAACAACTGCTAAGTGCTAACAGATGTCGCCAGTAAATGTGACTTTTAAAATTAATATGTTTTATTTATTTCAGACTCTATTGAAAAATAAATTTTATAAAGTGGCGTTTTGTAGGCTTTCTTTTTATTTTAAAGTTACTTTATTCGAATTCGAATGGCCTTTTAAAGCAATAAAATTCGATGCTCTTTACCGAACAATATGTGGTAACGTTAACGTCATTGCTTGTGTAAAACCGCAACTACCAATAGACGTCAACGATATGGTATTGTAATGTCAACAGGTCAAAAATAAATTGTATTAACCGGAGCTGAACCGATGTTTGTAAACCAATTCGAAACGCATTAATGCATAAAGTAAAATTTTTAATTTTGTAATTGACATCCTATTGAATGTTCAGGACTACTGTTGTTTTATCTTTAATTTTCTTCAATATTAGGGTCTTTACAACTCATTTTTGATAGTTTCACGATGATGTCCGTATGAATGTGATCAAGGCCGGGTGGAGGTCGGATAACTCAAATACGAATTAGACAAAAATTTTGATATTTGGTATTTTATATTTGTAGACAAATTGGCACAGGTCATTAGATTTTGATACACATATCTTCACCGGAGGTAATATTTATTGAAGTGTGAAAGGATTAATTGTCAAAAATTTCTATAAATTTGGATAAATATAGTCTTTATTTGTAATGAGAATAAGAGGAAAAGTTATTTGTATTTTACGTTATAAAAAAATTGTCATTATTTGGTAGCATTAAAGAACAGTAGTAAAATTGAAAATAGTACATTATGCACCAAGGGAGGAAAACTCGATTTTGCTCTCTCGGGTGAATTGACAGCACTCGACTGATTCTCGGGCTGCCTTAAGCGTTCCTCTCGAAGTGCATACGATAATTTTCGTAACGAGTGCACAGAAAAATGAGCTGAAACGTGTTTGTTAAAAATAATCTAGAGGGAGCAAAATATTTCTAGGGAGCAAAAACGCGTTTTGCTCACTCTAAACAAGCACGTTTCAGCTCATTTTGCGTGCACATATGTCAAAAATTAAATTTATCACATAAAACGTTGAAATCTTGTAATCCAGGGTCGGTTGATTTTTGTTTCTGCGTAAAAAATATTGACAAGTGAGACGAGACGGGTGACACGTTGACACTAACGCCATATAAGTCATAAGTAAAATATTAAATGTTGTAGTAATTGAACGGAGAAAGGCTTCAACACAGAAGAGTACAAAAATCTAGACTATTCAAACAGGAAAATAAAACAATAGAAAATGCAAATCTAGAAAATTTATAAGTAATGAAAAACCTGCATCAAAAGCATATCAAAAGATTTCTTCACGGGATTGTACTTAAGTATGTTTATAAGTCAGTTTTCTAGATACGGCGAGAGGTAGTGTGCTGGCCACATCAGATTTTTGAAATGGCTCCATGATTTAGAAGTAATATTTACCATTTATCTGCAAAGTTTATCCAAGTATTGTTAGTATCCTTGTGGCTAACACAATTCAATATAAATGTAATAAAACAGTAGGAAACCAAATCATTCCATTACTTTAAACAGAATTTTTCAATTTCCCACATCCGTTTCTGATATAGCGTCCACTATTGTTTCCTGTTCTCGGAAAGCTTTGCTCTATGCAGGAGGCTGTGCTACTCAAGCCTAGAGGAAAGAGGACGTAGACACGACATTCACGCTGGGGTATATCGTTATCCTGAACGATCGTCCGTGTTGCGCGCTCTGTCTGGCGGTCTGTCGCTCGCACTCTGTATCCAGTAAACAAAAACACGACACTTCTGCATGCATATTACATGTGCACGGCTAGAGGTGTTCCTTGGGAGAGGATACTTTGCAAATAGGCAGTGGTTCTCAAACAAAGGAAATTTGTGTCTAAAAGCCGATACACGGCGTCAAGGTAAATATTTGGATCGGTACATTTTGTTTGTAGTTAAGTTGCCACCTAAACACTGCATAACATTTTTTGCCCACTAGAGATTTTCATGAAATTTATAATTTTGAAATTTTCATATATAATATCCCAAGTCCATGTCAAATTGTCTATAATATCCTCAAGTGCGCGCAGCGCACGAGAGGAAATTATCGATAATTTGACATGCACGAGGGATATTCCCGATTAAAATTTAGCCAAACGCTGTTTCTCTCATGAAAAATAAAGCAAAATTTAAAAACTTCTTTTGACACCAAGTCAGAATCACATTGCCACGCCTTTTCCAAATACGATAATTTTGCACTAGCGCAAATTATCGATAATTTGCACTAGTGCAAAATTATCGTGTAATTCTACGTTGATTGGACGACATTCAGAAATGTCAGACTTCTGATTGGCTTAAATTTTATGAGGGAAATAGTCAATGATATTATCATGAATTTTGGCGAAATATATGAAATTTTCAAAAATCAGTTAATTTTAATTATTTCACATAAATAAGAACAATATAGAAATCTTTTATTGTCAAAGTTAATTGATAAAGATCTTTTATAGAAGATGTTTGACGAGAAATGTGACAGTGTAAAACCCTGTTTTATGTGAATAAATCATTTTTATCGTGTTTGCTCATTTTCATGAAATAATATAATTATCGCGAAATATCGTAATATAAATTTAAAATAGAGAATTACATCCTAAATAGGTAAATAAATCATTTACAATATAATATTCCTATATTAATTTATTTAAAAAAATTTATTTTATTTATAACAAATTTTGAATTTGAAACTCGTCTGTTTACACAAGGATTCTTCGAAGATTTTTTCATGCTTCTGAATAAAAGAAATTAACTGTTTTGAAGCTATTAATACATTAGAAATTCTTAAACTAAACTTACATAGGTAAATAAGAAATTCTTCTTTTCCAAAACTCATTGAAAATTCAATTTTGCGGCGCCGCTATTTGACAGACAATTCTCACCAGGATTATTTTTCTTAAAATTGAAAATTTTATATCGCAATCGAATTTTTATAAGAATTAAATTATTTATTTGAATAACAAATTAAACTTTTTTGTGTTTTCTAACCCAGAAAATTAAATTTAAATTGAATCAACATTAGTCGTCAAATTGAATACATGACAATAATAACTTTTTAAACAAATACCTAACACGTTTTCGAACAGCTTGCAGTTCACCTCCTTTTGCTCTAATGCCACTTTTGTAACAATGCCATTGTATTAAAATCACATAATATTATAATAAGAACTGTGTAGGTACAATTATTGGCAACAGCATATTAATATTATGATTATAATAATTTAATTTATGACTTATTAAGATTATGAATTGCAACAGAAACTTGCAACAGAAATTTTACTTTACTATAAAAATTCAGATTAGCTTATGACTTGCAATAGATAATAAATGTAGGTACTATAACGAAAGTGTAAAGTTATTGAATTTGAATCAAATTTGGATACTCCAACTGTAAGTAGTAATTTAAATGATAGGTAGTTCTAATTTGTTTCGTTCCTTTTTGTCAAATTTTTAAAATTATTTAATTGTAAAAATCTTGCGACGATATACTATTATGATCCTTGCAAACAGCAACCTTGTATAAAATAATTAAATTGAATTTTTTTTAATTGTGGTTTCTTTTTTACATAAGACAAAACCCGTCTAAAAGGATTTATCTTTGCGTTTGTTCTTTCCATCTGCGTTATTAATTTAATTTCTACTTCTTCGTGACATTTCCTAAGCCCCATTTTATTATAATATATATTTAGAATGATGTAGGTTGCTGTATTGTCTTTATAGTTAATTAAATTTTATCGCGTTTGTAATATAAGTTTCATATAAATTTAGATAAATTCTGAGAACACGTATTTCTGTGTATTCATGGTTTGTTAGTAAACATACATTTGATTTACTATGCATAACATAAAACAAAGCATAACTATTAAGTAGATTCCCATGGAAAGGTTTAGATTTCCTGGTTGGCCAGGCTGAATGAAATGCACATGTTAGGTTAGGTCAGTGCTTCGCCCTCACAGTCTCAACTCTTTCTTCGTCTGCAGACGCAGTAACCTAGGCTTTGAAGATTTCTTCAGCTTTGAGATAAGTTTCGGTAGATAAGACCCGCGCCGTGTGAATGAATGCTAATTATTTTAATGTTTACAGCTATAAAATCTAGCAATTTAAAAGTATCTCGCGGCTGTTAATGAAATATGTTTTTAATTAAATCAAAAAGCTTTTGATATCAGAGCCATTACTTTAGAGCGGATACATTCGCAGATTTTATTACAAATCGTAAAGATATGAAATACAGCCAATTAAATGAATTTAATAAAGAGTCTTACAGTTGCTACGTTTATAGAATCATTAAAAATTATGTTGTAAAAGTAAAATGTTGACCAGGAAATTGTGAAACACACTTCATCACAGAGTTTAATTTACAGTATTGCGCTCTTTAAGAGACATCAAGACGAAAACGATTCTGTACGAAACAAACAAATTAAAAACGGCAAAGTCTGCAATTTTATAAATATTCATAACCTATAATGTAACAAGGAACTAAAATGTTATTATTATTTTATTCTTGAAAGCATTGTATAGCAACATTATGAGCGTCAATATAGTTCAATTAATTCACAAGAGTTTAATCTGATCTGTAGACTCGAAATATTTTATTTCAATATTTCTTTATTAAGGTTTGGTAGGTATAGGCACCTAGATTGAAAAGTTGTGCTATTTATAAAGAGCCTAAGCATAGTGTAATAAATTGTACCACGAAAAACTATGATATCCAGAAAAAAAATTATAAAAATTTAAATATTCATTTTCAAATAAAAATTATTAACAATTATTTTTGTTTTAAGAAATAAGTGGTAGGAAGGTCTTCAGAATCCAATTAATTTTTTTTTTATTAAAACATATTTATTTATTTATTAGAACGTTTCGAGAACAAACTGTTCTCATCATCAGCTAAAAGACCAATGTTTTTTGAAGGTATGTTGTACGATACATTTTATAGCAATATTTTTGACTTTTTATATGTATCTTTTAGCTGATGATGAGAACAGTTTGTTCTCGAAACGTTCTAATAAATAAATAAATATGTTTTAATAAAACAAATTTAATTGGATTCTGAAGAACTGAAGTTATTCATCTTAAAACCTAACTGACTATAATTATGAATCCGCTAGTATATTTTATAACTAGCCTGCGAAATACACAGGTTACCCGGCCAAAATTTTGAAACTTCAGAAACGTAGAAACTCTCGTATTATATAATGTATATGTCTCATTTAAAATAATTTCCGGCAATCTAAAGTTAATCCAATTTCCTTAAGAAAAGCTCTTTATATTTTGAAGGCTCTCCTGAGATAAATTGCAGGCGACGGCTCTGAAACGCTATTAGTTGGCGTAGGTGGCGTCGCCGGTGGACAAATACGCATCGCGACATCGGGAAACAAAAGCCACACGACGCGACGACGTAGCGTAGCGGCGTTGCACTGTTTGATGTGTCTGATAACAAGTTGAGCCCGTGTGGATGCTTAAACGTCTAGACCGCTTTTTTACACTCCGAAAAACTGAAGATTTGAATACTAATGATCTCAGATTGCTCGGGACGAGGACCAGCACAAAGGTGTTGTGCAAATATGTAAATCACACCAAATACGATTGTTATTGTTATTTGGCACTTCAAATTTCAAATAAGATAAAACGGTGTGGATAATGTTACTTGAAATAAATTTAAAATCAGTCGGTTCTGGTAAAGTTGGATTTTTTATATGAACTTGAAGATGTTCAAGATAATAATTTGTTTATTGATGGTTTAAAGTAAACAAGTCCTTTGCTAATCCAGAGATTACTAGAAGCTGGTGTACAAAACTATATAGTCGAAATCTCGAAATCTGCAAAAATACTACCACAGAGGTACATATACGACATCACGCTTTAGTCAGTCATCTGTATAAATATTATTTGACTGTGGGTGCGATTACCAGCTGCCAAATCACGTGTGTTTATGGTTCTATGGTTGTAAGTAGTAAATACGTCACAAGGAAGATTTTTGTACAAATGTGAATATGCCCCTAGTACCTGACTAGATTCAAAGATTCAAACCTAAATTATTCACAAAATCATAATAAGTTATAACAAGTCATTACTAATGGGTAATAAATTAGTTCTTTAACTCTATTGAGTCTCTCTTAAGAGTAGAATTGAGTAGAAAATTAATCGATTTCACTGACAATTTTACTTGCATTGAATGAAGCGAGTGGTCAACTTATATCCTGCAAATGACCTACAGTCTATAGTGGATTCCGAACCACTTAGTCTATTTATATTTTCGTGTGGCACTCTAACTCGATTTTCCAGCTGAAGTCAAGTGAATTAAATCTCGGTCTAGATAGATCTGTTGTTCCAAATTCCGAAACAGTGCACGTTGTTGATAATAAATAGTATTACGTATTTGAAGCTTTAAAATACTCCAGCCATATAAGTATACATAATTAAGGTATTATTAAATATCGTGGTAGTGTTCGCCTAGAGTACTTTTGAAATGAAGAGTCGGTTGCGCAAAATACTTGGTCTTAGAGAAAGATATGTATAGATGAAATAAAAAGAAAACTTCTCTAATCTCTAGGTATGGAATTAAATATAGCAAGCAATAGGTCAAAAAATTGTGTAATATGAACACAAAAACTAGTTCCACCCGTTCATGCAGCCGAATCAACTCTTCACTTCAAACTTATTCTAGCATACTAACGGTTTCAATTTGATCCCAGCAACCGACAATAATACCACTGGGACCGAGTGGTTGTATTCCACTTCAATAACATCTCCCATTATGAAATTGGGAGATATAATCCTGTTGAATGGTTAATGAAATAAAAATAATTATTATTATTCGTAAAGAGTAAATAATGAAATGACTGGAATTTAGAAAACATTTATCGTTTTTTTCACTGGTCAACATGGAACACCAACGGCAACGGCAACTTTAATCATATCTCTTCTGAAAACGTCAACAACCCTCCTTTATGCATATCATCGTAGCAATTACAGCTTCTGCTATGCCGATATTAATATTATCGTTATTATTGATTGAATTGGTTTGTCGGTTGCCAATGGTTATTAGCTCAATAGCTGGACATGTGTTGACTGCACGCAGTGACAGACAGGTCGGGGGGTTGAGACGACAGGGACGAGGGCATGTTCGAGATAAACACCTTCAGCTGCATACAGCAAACAATGTATGTAATTACGTGATGATACGTTGCAACTTGCACCGTGGAATAGAGAGAGAGGGACGCTGTGGTCTGTAATGTAATATTATTACGCCTTTTTATATTCTGGGGGTGGATATACTGATATACGCCATATGCGATATGTGACACCCAATAACAATAACTGCGAAGATATGCAAAGTGAGGATTACACTTTTATGTTCGAGCGAAACAGCTTGCATTTACAGTTCTATCTAAGTTGCTAAAAGGTGATTTTCAATGATCGGTATTAAAAATAGGTTTGTTGGACTTCACTTGGTCACTTCAAAATGAACAGTAATTGCAGACCATTGCTTCTTTGCAGACTGTTGCTAATACTTAATTACGTAAGCCTGTTTCACATTATACTTTTTTCGGCTAGAAACTGGAACTAGATTTTAGATTTTAGAAACTTTTTCTGACTATTTTTGTGTAAAATCACATCCAAGTTTTGTACTAGTTTCTTGATCAGCCGATAATCAATGTTACCAACACCAAATTTTAAACTGTAATATTAACATTTTGTTATTAATTATATGAATGGCAAATGTAAATTACAAAATTAAAGATTATGAAATATAGTTGCAATACGAAGAAGTCAAGAACCCGAAATCGCTTCTGGTTGTTGTTTGTTGATGTCAATGTATGTACAGAAGGTTGACAATGCAAAATGTGCAAGTTTAGTATGAAACTTGGATGGAAATAGGACCAGAGCTATTTTTTAAGTCGAAAAAAGACGTTTCTAGTATGAAACTTGGATGGAGATTTTCGATTTTTACATTACCATAGGTATTTTGAATTCTATAATCTAATATGAAACTTGTCAAAGTTGCTAGCCGAAAAAAGTATAAAGCTTGAATTACATTATACTTTTTTCGGCTAGAAAAAAGAACTTTTTTAGATACTTAATTCGGCTAGAATCTAGTTTTAAAATTTGTTCTTGCACTGACATATTTTATTTAGCTCATCGGCCAATACTGCCATTGAAAATTTAAAAAGAAATGTAATTTTCAGTTGCGGTTGTCAACGTACTCGGTTAATGTATTAGTGATGAAGTTTTATGTAAATACACTTTAGTTATTCTGCTGTCACTAACTTTATTATTTTTGAGGTTATATAAAAAGACGGTTCTAGTATGAAACTTGGATCGAAATTTTCTTGATTTACATTAGCCAAGGGAGCATTCTAGAATTAAGTATGAAAATTGTCAAAGTTTCTAGCCGAAGAAAGTATAATGTAATTCAAGCTGTAGTAAAGTAATGTAAAACAGGCTAACTTTGCACTGTATCCATATTGTTATAAACTTATTTGCTGTAAACGGAACGACTATTTAAAAGGCATAAAATTTGTATTTTAAATTAATATTAAACCCATAGTATTCTCAAATATTATATATTATATAGTTGAGACTGTAATCAAATTTAAGCGTAGGTATAATTCTCAAAACTGAATTTTTCTTCTCTCGTATGATATTCATGTTGAGTAAGGAGTTTGTTGCTCTTGCATTGTATGCAGACTTGCAGAGTCAGAGCGACGAGTACAGGGCACAACAGACGGTTCTTCTGTGCTTCGACTTCGGCTTCTTTGCGCTCTATTTTTCTGTCTGTGGACCTTGGAGGCCATGGACGAACCCAAGGACAAGGACAAAGACTTACCCTAACGTACCGAAGACTCTATCAACAGATAAAGAGTAAGACATTCTTCGTCGGTAATTGGGATTCTTCAAATTTTTAATATTTTGCTATCGAAATAGAAACTAATTATAACTGGAATAATATACGAGTTCAGAATCACACTAGTTGACACGAATCAATTTTTCGTTTACCGTTTCATAAAAATTTAAATACAATACTCAATAATTGTACAATATTAATTTCTAATATAAATTGAATCTTGACTGTTGAAATTTTGATGATAGAAGGTCGAATATGGGTTTACAAGTCACAAATGTTGTAGATTTTGTTATTTATTCGTACAGTCGACGTTTCGGCTACTTACTTAGCAAAACAAAAAATATACAAAATCGATTTTGTAAATTTTCAGCAACGTAGGTATAACCATAGCTCTTAATATTATTCAATTCTTCCAATACTAAATTATTGCATTCTACTTTGACTGCACCCGTGTGGTCTACTCTCCACCAGTCTTGTAATAAATAACAGTATTTTTATCTAGATAAAGATAACTTACTTTTCATTTATCTAAATAAGATAATAGATAATCATTGAAGAAATTATCTATATAATGGATAAAAGATAAATAATTATTATGTAGATAATTAGTAGATAATTCATAGATAATACAAAAAAATATAAAAGACATGTTCTAAAGTATAAGGGGTACCAGTTAGCGAACCGGCACAATTTGATTACATTTGAATTCGATTAAAATTACCAATGAAAAAATTTGTTCTAAATTTTACAAAAATTATTATCTAGAATCTAGATGATATTTAAAAATAGATAAATATAATTTGTAATTTTAATAATATATAAAAATATATTATCTAGATGATTTATCTAGATAAAATGATCTAGTTAAGTTACTCTCCACTAAGAACCGAGTACTCACGAGTTTAGGCTTGGTAACCGCACACACAGTATACTATGTATTATGTATCTATACCAATGGCAATGATGCACAACATATCAGGCTGTTACACTAAAGTATAAAACAAGTGGTAGTGGTAGGTAGATTATGTATGCAGGTATTAGGTAGATAAGGTATTTATTAAGTACATAAATATTTTATTTTTTATGTTTTCAGTATTTTTTACAAAAACATTTAGCAAACAATATTGATATGCATAGAAAATCATCTTTAAAGATTAGATTATAAAACATTATTTGTTATAAATATTTTATAAAAGTACAATATTTGAAATTCTAGTAGTTAGTAGCATAGTAGTTATATAACGATCACTCTTAAATACTGGTCCGATTTTTCTCTGGGGTAAAATTTACGATAAAAAGCACATGCAATAAAATGAAAAAGACTTGACGTAATGAAAATTTCCGCGGAAACTGATGTGTGTTTGCAGATGACGCCTGAAAACTTCAATGATTTATTGACATGACAAATTGAATTTTGTTACTTGGTAAACAGAGCTGCAAAACTTACTCCACTAATTACTAAAACTTCCATTTGCTTCTGTTTCCTTCTCAAATTTCAATTCTACAAACAATGCTTTTGCATTTTATCCTTTAATGTGAATATGATTATAACTTTATATACTGTGTACTGTATTGTAATAATAAGACGAGTTTATTGAGCACAAAAGATTAATTATTATAAAATTATAATTGTTTTAGATACGTATTATTATAATAGGATTATATGTTTAGAGTATACGGAACATGGCACCAGAAACAATAGCTAGAATAAATCCGCTGAATGTTTGAAATGTTGAAAACTCTTGTTTCGCAAACATGGCTCCTCCATTACTCTACAATTCATCCGGCGTAAAGTCCTGTCATCTTCCTAAAGGACTCAGGTTGTTTTGTCCCGACCTATTTCCTCCCAGACGCAGAATTATAAAGAATATCTCGGCTTTTATTTTAATTGTTTGTGCATAATTTAATGAGCTGATAACAAAAAATACTTTCTATTTTAACCTAGTAAATAAAATTTTCAGAAATAGAAATAATATTATTAGATAATGTTTTTATAAAGCTACGTTGATTAATTTTTAAACTTACACTTTTAATTCAATTCATTTCATGCATTTGATTAATTTCTTTCCAAAACTATAAACTGTACTGTGTTAAGCTAGATTCAGACCTAATACCCAATTATAAGTGTAAGTTGCTAATTTCACCAACCAGCGCTCAACGTTCGCACTTATAAATGAAATTGGAATTTTGTGGAAAGGCTGGTTGGTACTTAGCACTTATAATTATAATTGGATGGGTGTCTTTATAAAAGAAATATTTAGATATTTTTTATATTATATTGTATATTTTGAAATAAATTAATTTCTATGCATATAGTACCTACTAAAAATTTTCATACATATTTCTGTCATATTTGAATGGGCTAATTTTATTTAGTGTACTTTTTTTTTCAAGTAGGTAGGTAGATTACCTACTAAAAAAATTTATAAAGTACCTAGTCGAAATATAATTTAAAAACACAATTATTGTTTGCGAGATATTTACTTTTAAACTTCATTAACAAAAATTCTCAAAATTAAAGGAGGATTACCTACTCAATTAGAATATTTTAGAACCACTGGAGCAGCGTATTAATAATTCAAAACAACATAATTGAAATTAATTGTCAAAATTATGTTACATAATGCTTTTATGTGAGCCAATACACTTAACAATTTTATTTAAATATTGAACCGCAAATTTTTCTTTAAGAAGACAATAATATTTACAACATAATTTAGTTAATGGACTTATGATTGTACCTGTATAGGGGGGACCTTTTAGTAAAAAAGAAAGAATCATTAATATTATTTGAAAATAAAAAATTTATGAATTTAATTAATTTTTTGTCTTGGGTTTAGTTCTGTATATATTTTTATTTATTACGACGTTTCAGGACTCTGGAGCGATGATAATTATAACACATCATTCCGGAATATCGTAAATAAATAAAATATGGGCTGATCCACAACTTTGTACATATATTTTAATGGCATATAGTATCTACTCAACTTACAAATATGCATTGAAAGAATTTTTTCAAAATTTGCAATTTTATAATTTACAGGTTTTTCAATCAAACAGTTTTTGGCCACTGGTTCCATGTGGAATTTTATAGGTTTATTTAATTTTTAACTGTCTTGCCATTGTATACCTACTTGGTTCCAAAAACGTGTTCCTTGCAAAAACAGCCCTTAAGTTTACAGATTTAAAAAAGTCGTTTTTTACACAACTGAAAAAAAAAGTTAACAGTGAGTTCCGCAATTCATGCCGCGAAGTACGATAAATTTCGCGACCGCGTTGTTATTAGTAACGGTTGCGAAGTAAATTTATTGAGTTGAGCATCTGATATTTTTGACAGTTGTTACAGAAAATAGAATGTGTGTTTATAATGATTATATGCATTGCAGTTGCACAATAAGTATTGTGTATAACTTGTCTGCGAACTGTGTTTAGTGTCCTCGAGAATTCTTGGCCTTCGCCTCGGCCAAAAATTCTGTCGAACGCTAAACAGACATTTCGCAGCCTAGGTATACAAATTACTATTCTGCCGTCATTAGGAAGAAGGTCCTATCTGCAAATTTTGAGATTTTTGTAATCTGCATAAATTATTACAAATATACCATAATAGAATGTCCAGCTGCCCTAAAAAAAGGTAGAATTTATTATTATTACATGTTTTTATATTAATCAATTTTAATAGTAAAAAGCCGCATATATGTTTTCACAAAAATTTTATACAAAATAATAGCTAAAACAAAATTTTTGCAGATAGGACCTTTTTCCTAAGGACGGCAGTATTGTTCTATGCAGTTGTGGATTTAGTGGGGAATTGTGAAACAACCCAATTCAGTAATAAGTGTCTTCCTTACAAAATAATTCAAACCAAGAATCGGCAGAGGTCGAAAACGTCCTCCCCAACTTCGCAACGGGCGCAATTCGCGATTCCGCTCTCGTGAGCGGCGGCAAGTAGAACAGTCTGGCTGCAGCGGCTCCGACAGATGTTTAATTCGCAGTTCGGCTGAGAGATGTCTCTCGCGTGTGGGGGCGGCGGCGGCGGCAGCGGCGTGAACCACTCGAGGAGACATCCCTCGATGCGCGTCGTGCGGAGCACGTGTGTCGAAACGGCGCCAGGTCATGCAGGATAATTGGCCGCCCTGCTGCGTAAACGCAAACTGTACCTGGACACAGAGCTGGCGTTTCTCATTATTTTTAGTGTAGTTTTTCAGAATTGGATGAAATCTGCAAACTGAAACACAGAAATATATACGGTGTTCTATACTTGCTGGAGTCTGGAGTGATTACCACTACATGATCGATATTTGAATCGTACTTATGTACTGACTACCCACTTGACATGAATCGTCCATGGGATGTTTAAAAATATCTTATTGTTGTACTTTAAGTGATATTACGTAAGTCTATCCTAGCCACATCCTAAGTATGATCAAAAGTAACATACTCAATACAAACATCTCAAAGAATTACATGGGATGCAAAATTAGTGTGATATTATTACCAAATTACTAACATTGCTGGGATGTAACATAGATTCAACTCCTGTATAAAGTAAGCTATGAACAAAACACAATTTTACCGCTTTGACAGCGAATAAAAAGGAAGGTAACCTTTTGCAATAAAACCTTATTTACCAACATTGCTGGCAATATTGCCAAAAATGGAAATTTATGCTTACTTATGAAATAAAATGAGGTTCTCGATTTTTAATTAATTCTTAAGTTTAAAGATCACCGATTATTTTTTATAAAGGTAAAGAAAACCCACCGGAAAACTTAAAATGCCACAATATTTCAACTTTTCATTGCTGGAAATATTGTCGGCAATATTTCCCAATTTAGGGCAATATTTCCATTTTTAATGTTCCCAAAAATTTGGTAACATATGACTCCTTACAAATTTCCAAGAATATTCCCAAAGTGGCAACATTGCTGGAAATATTTTGGGCAATATTCCCATTTTGAATGTTCCAATAATTTGAAGAGATTCAAAGCGGCAACGGAGATATTCTTTTTGCAACCAGTGCTACATGACGATCAAGTGGTTAGCTTGAATCATCCGAGTGCGATTTAATATGTTTTTGTACTCATCACCTTGGAAATGATATATTAAGCACGCAATTGACAATCGGAAATGTCAATTTCCCAGTGTAGTCAATTGAGAAAAGTGCAAAGAACACTGGCTTTTCTAGACATTTCAGAGTAAAATCATCCTAAAAATATAGTTTATAAAGTGTTACTTTCCGCAATTATAATTAATGAAAATTATCAAGACCACCGAAAACCGCAAATATTTAAAAATAAAACTTTTGTGCAGCGCGCCATCTGTCGGTAGTACGTAGTAGGGAGTAGAAAAAGCATCGTAACCTCAAATTTAATGATCAGGCTACAACTACAACTTGAATGTATTTGATTGTAGTTTTATTCGTTACAAAAAACATTGTACAAACCTCTTGCGGGAAGACACCATCCCAGCATCCGCGTAAATGAAACCCTCGCTTCGCTCGTGTTTCAATAATCCGCTCACGTGGGATAAAAATCTTCCCGCATTTGGTTCGTAAATAACTATTAACAATTTAACGAAAACTACACACTGCCGGTCGAGAGACTTGAATAACGGAACTCCGGGTTTGTTGCAGAGCGCAGCTATTGCCTGACAAAAGACATACATACTGGCAATACATGCCAGCTTGAGCAGTTCCACGAATTTGATTTGTTGCAGCTTCTCAATCTACTTAATTACCAACTGAGATAAACAACATATAAAATTGAGAAACACGTACCAAATCCACCATCGTATCAACGCCTCCTGCGCGCTCCTCGCAGATTGCACTTCTAGTCGCCGGTTCCGATCCAGCACCGCGTTGTTTGAGTTACTCCGTGTCTCATCCTAAGTTCTCGGCAAGTTCTCTTCCTGCCACCCGGCACAATTATAACTTGCACATCGTGCGCACCTCCGAGCTCGGTGCACGCCGCCGCCGCCGCCGTTAACGAGCCGCCGCCGCCATCGGCGACGACACCCAATTACACAAGAGTTAACATATACGTGCAGGTGCGGAGATGATCGAGATGAGGGAATTACGAGGAGTTTGTGGGTTTTAGTTATGTTAAAACAAAAATCTAACATCAAAAATTGTGTGGTTCTACGAAGATACTAACCAAACAAAAATAATTATTTTAGAAATGGTTATTGTTGAGCCGAAACTGGTTAGTAATTCTGCTTCAACCGCAACTTATTCAATCAGTATTGATTCGTAGAAGTGATCAGTTCTACAAATATGTTTTTTAAATATCAACATCTATTCTAGGCACATTTAGTTGACCTGAAGATGGTCATAATCATTACGAAACGTTGTTATAACTTAATATCAATTACTAAAATTAGAGCCATGTTATCAAAAAACGTGAATTAAAAAAGAATTTAATTATTTCCTTAAAAATAATTATTGTAGTTGCCCTCATATGAGGCCACAAATGGTGGCGAAATGTTTGCCATTTGACTAAATAAATACATTTTTCTACAACTGTCAAAAAATGTAGATTTTTTTGAATTGCTAACAAATGAATGTTTTTTTCTATAATAGCCCAGTCATTTTAGGCAAAATTTAGGCTAAACCTTGCACTAAGAATGTAAAACTGCAATTTTGCACACTACTTATTCTATTTCATGTCCTAAACAACATACTAAAAGTCCCAGACGATCCGTCGTCCGCGTCCCTTATTTTTGAGGGTGAGGGTTATGTACATTTTTATTTTTGACATCGTAAATGAGTAACATTAGAAAATCTTTTAATAGTGTCTTAATTGAAGCTCCAAATTTTTAAAAAATAAACGTTTCTAATCAAAACTTGTTCTAGAAATCGAATTCTGCAAACCGGAAGTCGATATCTTTGTTCGTTATAAAATTATGTTCATTTTTTCGTGATGAGGCAATATACTTGATTAAAATAAATAAGTACCTACATATTTTCTAGAAAACTGTAAAATTCACGAAAATTTATAGGAATAATTTTATAAAGAATTTTTTGTCTACAATTTCATAATATATTTTTTTTAATTTTTTGCAATCAACAATCTTCTTTTTGTTATGATACCTACCATTTAAAACAATGACAAAAATAATTATTTCACGGTTTTGAATGTAATCAATTTTAATTACAATTTAGAATTAAATTACAATTGTAGAAAAAAATTTTGTATTTCGAGCATGAAATGTCAAATAAGTGAAATTTTCACGCACAAAATCAACTTCGCGCACTTAATACAAAAATTACTATTTCCCGGTTTTTAGAAACGTTTTTTTACGGTTATTGAAAATGAGTAAAATTTTAATTATCTAATTTAAGAAATTTTTATTGTAATCGTAGTTGTAGAAAAAATGTTGTTTGTAATTCGTGCTGCAAATTTCACATACGTAAGGTAATAGTAAAAGCAAAAAATTTAAAAAGTTCTTGTCATTATTTAAGAGGCAATTTAAACGTCGAATAATTTTTGCATGTGATTATTAGCAGTGACGAATTAGTTTAATGACGTGGAAGGCATTCCCGCCCGCATTTGTAACGTTCCTCCATGTTGAATTTACGGTTATTATTTAATCAAGACAATTATAATACAAACACGAGCTTATTAGCCTAAATTATTGCACATGATTTTTTATTTTTAATGCGAATTGAAGTAGCAAGTGGCAAGTAGCGTAACATCACGTCTAGACATCTTATGTTAAGATTGGTTGAATCCCCGTGTCACTCATTCGACTTATTATGATTTTTATGATGTCATTGTACTCCCCTGCACTTATTTAAATACGACAGAGCTCTGAATACATTCCATGTGTCGTCACTCAGCCATCATGTTTACAACAAGAAGTTATTCAACTGTATAAAATGAGCTACACAGAACATAAAAATGTACATAAGTCAATTAAACTTTTTGTACATGTTGTTCTTTTATTATTTATGGTTTATTTTAATTATCTTTTCTACATTTTATATTTTCAGCCCGCAAACATTTTTTCAAAAACTGAACTCCGGGAACCTCTAAAACTAATGCTGCGGTTCTGTGAAAATCTGTATTTACTACAGATTAATCAAACTTTAAATAATAAACAAAATTCCAATGGAATATATAATCATATGAACATTTTTGTACATGTCAACAAACATTGATGTGATTTTGTTCAATATTTAACTAGTATTTACAAATCTGTAAAACTTATAGATTTGCACAGAATCGCAGCATAATTGACCCATTATCAAGGAGTTCACTATAAAGAGATGCTGTTTGTGTATAATAATAAAAACTTCTATACAGGGTGTTTCATAACTTCAAGTCCATACGTTGATATGCTGATTACGAATTAAAAAGAATTTTTATAAAATTCGAAAAATTAAGGGTAGTTTACCTGCATCATTTTTTGTAGTACTGCACTGGATTCGTTTTCCTATTAAACACAAACAATAGAAGCAGGTAATCAACATATTAAATTACATAATACTTACTAGTAAAATAAACAAATAAAATTTTATTATTTTTAATGAAACAATAATTACTCCACCCAGTGGCAGTGGCAACAAAAAATTTTTGACTGGAAAACAGGGATTAATTTTGCGATTGAAAAAAATTCTTTTTGATTCGTAATCTGCATATCAAACAACATATATCCTTAACGTTTGTACCTGAAGTTATGAAACACCCCGAATACTTATGAAGTTTTTTCCATTACATCGAATGGTTGGTAAACTTGAAATATTAATTTGACTCAATAGAAAAAAAAATCAAAAAATTGTATATAATAAATATGACATTAAACAAAATAAGAGTATTACATAGGGAAATTAAAAATTTGGACATTTCATAACATAGTTTTAAATAGAAATAATAATTCTTATATGTACTTATCAACTTCATATTATTTACATTTTAAATATTTTATAGTAATCTATGTTGTGTTTTATGGATGAATGGTCAATGTAAACCAAACTTGTTTCAATTATATATTAAATATTATCTACTCGTATCAAATTATATGTAAATCTCATTTCAAATATTTTCTGATTAAAGTAACAAACAAACAAATATTTCGTTTTAGATTTAGATAGTTATATAGTTCATTGCAACATTCCTTAATTAAACTTAGTACTTTGGTGAGATACCAAATTGCAGTAGTAAATCATCATTTCCTTATCATTTTGATAAGCAAATGATTAATAGCAACTGTTTGCAAACATAAATCAATTAAAATTATTCCTAATCATGGTTTCAAAGGTACAACTCCAACTTTACTACGGCTGCACGAATTTATTTTCAAATTAAATCTCTTGGAATGTTATAAATATTTTCTTTAGGAGTTTCTTCATATGTAAATGTCTGGTGTTGACGTATTTCAAGTTTGGCTTGTTTAGAAAACGTAAGAGGTAAAATCACCAAGTGAAGAATATATGTGTTGTTTGTCTGTCTCGGCCAGAACGAAGAGTAAATAATTTATTAACTGCGCGCCCGAGATTTGTGTATTTATTTATCTTTTTTGTTTTGTTGTGTCTTTGCTTTCCAGAAAAGGAAGAGAAATAAAACAGAATTTAGTTTATTTATAAGAATATGTTTTATAAAATTAAAATGAAAACTGATTGACGAGTGAAGACACAAAATCAAGTTAATATTATTTTCTATTTTTAATAAGGAAAAATTGTAAGACATTTCGAATAGTTTAAGGATACTACCTCTTTGCTCTGCTCATATGCCAGTGTATTAGTTTTTTCTTCAATATTTTTAAATATTTTATTATTTTAAAATAACACTTCACAAAAGTTAAAATAGTGGCATTATTTTTAATGTATTTATTCAGATATATAATTTTATTCTTTGTTTATTAATGTAATACAGACCGTTTACTGAAACCCATAATTTGACTATGCAACCGTCTCAATGCTGAAAAAATATTGTTTTTGTCTGAAGGTCTATATGCCTTAATTTAAATCTTACTGTTTTATAAGCAAACATTTAAAAATATTATTAAAGTACTAAAAAACCAACAAATTTATATGAAACATCATATAAGTGAAATGCTTATTTCAGCAAATTTATATGAAGCACTTTTAAATTGAAGTCCAAGTCCCTATACCTACGAATTTAATTTTAAATTCAAAAGGAAAAGTGTCTGTAAACTTAAACTTTGCATGTCTGGTAAGTAAGTAAGTAGGTACTTATTATTATTAAGAAGTATATTTCAATTTGTGATTTGTGATTCCTATTCATCAGAAAATGGAAACACATAATCTTAGATCCCTATAAATGCTTTTCACTTTAGTTCTTTTTCCTTTTTTTATTTTTTCTTTGTGATTCCTTTTCGGACAACCTACTGAGTTCGCATTCGCACTAGCATATTTCAACTTTCAACGTTCTTCTTTCTTGTATGGTTCTCGATCTCTAGTATAGAAACGATTAGTCTAGTCAACAAGTTGAAAATGGTGAAAAATAGAGATAAAGCTCCTAAAAATATGTGCGATAGCTCATTGGATCCGGAATGACGTCTAGAAAAATGTATTTTAACCATTTTCCAGCATGCAACAAATTGCAAAAGTTATAAACAAATAAAGATGAAGAAAAAAAGGCATTTAGTTTTTCGCTAATATTTCAAAAACTATTAATAATTAAGAAATTTTTAAAAAAGATTCTTAAAGAGGAGGAAATTTCCAATAAAAAAGTCCTAACTCCCGGAACTCTACCTCCATTATTTATAATAGTAATTTAACGCTGAAAATAGGGCTCCAAGCGGCCGGTGAGGTGTGCGTGTGCCGTCTCTAAAGCGAGTACATCATGTAAAATAAATTTTTTACAGTATCAAATATCAATTTAAAAATTTGAAAAAATTATGGTGTATTGTCAACACTTCAAAGAATTGAGTCTCGTTGGAAAAAAGTTATTAAGTTAATTTTTAGAAAAGTTAGGCAATTGTTAATTAACAAAATTTTGTCGGACCTTCGTTGACATTGAAGACAACAAAAAATGTTTAAATAATCGGCCTAAAAAAATTTCTCTTCTTGGAGCCCTTCTTATATATATACTTAACAAGATCACGTCATGAAAGTTTTTAAAATTTCAATATTTTGTTTATTATAATTTTTGCAAGTTAACAAAAAATTAAATATTGATAAAATCTTATCCAAAAATTTTTCTTAAACAAACGTTAGGTTATTACTGTTTTCACAACTAACAATGGCGTCAAATAACGTAAGAAATTATTTTTTTATCCCATTTGTTTACAAATTGTTTATAAACAAATTGACTAGTTTCATACTAATGAAAAATTTTTTTTACCATTTTGTTGTCTTGATAAAATAATGATTTTTAAGAAAAATAATTTTTCTTAAAAAAGTTTTTTTATTGTTTAAAATCGTTTTTTTAATATTTCCATTGTTTAAATAATTAGTTAAAACTTTAGTTTATCTTTAAAATTCATAATTTGCACTTTTCAATAGAACAACAAAAAAAAAATTTTTGTTGTTGATAATTTCATTGGTTATTAGGTTAACAATTTGTTTTAAACAAATTTCAAATCTCATTATATTTTTTTCCTGAAACTAATAAAAATTACAAAAACAACCATATATTGCAAAGTATCGAAAAAAAATTATTTTTATTTTATATTGTACTTTAAAAATTACGTGCTATAAAAGAAGCACTTGATTTTTCATGAAAACTGCTATAACTTTTAAACTATTCGAGATACGAAAATGAACATTAAGTCGTTTTTATATAGGATTGATTGAACTTTTAAATGAGTTATTAACCAAGTTTGTAGCTATTGTTGATCAGCTATTATATGCATTTGTTTATAAAATTTCAAGGTTTTTTTGACATTTTCAAATCTTTTATGGCTTAATTAGTTAAAATATGCAAATACTGTGTTAGACCTTCAAGACAATTTTGTTTAGTGATAAAATATCTTCCAAAAAAGCGTTTGATGATATTGTTTATTTAAAAGTATACAGATTTTCCGATCAAATTTTTTAGTTTTACTCGAATTTTTTCAAATTTTCTCCGCTATGTCTTTAAAATTTGTATACATTAATTAAGTATATTGTTATTTATTCTATCTATA
Organism: Agonum fuliginosum; assembly: GCA_947534325.1. Lineage (NCBI taxonomy): Eukaryota > Metazoa > Arthropoda > Insecta > Coleoptera > Carabidae > Agonum > Agonum fuliginosum. Next base: position 8,674,174 of record OX384031.1, read on the forward strand.
ATTTATTTAAATTTCTTTGCTTTTATTTACAAAATTTTCAATATCATATAAGGATGAAATGGAATTATTAAGTAAACACAAATTATTTTTTAAGGGCAATATTCAAAAATATATTTTTGTCAAATACAATAATTATTTTGTCATACATTATTCTTCATTTCAATAAATCGTTTTCTCCTTTTTTTCACCGGAGAAGTTCCAGACCAGCTCGGTTCAACAATAGTTCATCCTTATATGATATTGAAAATTTTGTAAATAAAAGCAAAGAAATTTAAATAAATTATAGATAGAATAAATAACAATATCTTAATTAATGTATAAAAATTTTAAAGACATAGCGGAGAAAATTTGAAAAAATTCGAGTAAAACTAAAAAATTTGATCGGAAAATCTGTATACTTTTAAATAAACAATATCATCAGAAGCTTTTTTGGAAGATATTTTATCACTAAACAAAATTGTCTTGAAGGTCTAACATAGTATTTGCATATTTTAACTAATTAAGCCATAAAAGATTTGAAAATGTCAAAAAAACCTTGAAATTTTATAAACAAATGCATATAATAGCTGATCAACAATAGCTACAAACTTGGTTAATAACTCATTTAAAAGTTCAATCAATCCTATATAAAAACGACTTAATGTTCATTTTCGTATCTCGAATAGTTTAAAAGTTATAGCAGTTTTCATGAAAAATCAAGTGCTTCTTTTATAGCACGTAATTTTTAAAGTACAATATAAAATAAAAATAATTTTTTTTCGATACTTTGCAATATATGGTTGTTTTTGTAATTTTTATTAGTTTCAGGAAAAAAATATAATGAGATTTGAAATTTGTTTAAAACAAATTGTTAACCTAATAACCAATGAAATTATCAACAACAAAAATATTTTTTTTGGTTGTTCTATTGAAAAGTGCAAATTATGATTTTTAAAGATAAACTAAAGTTTTAACTAATTATTTAAACAATGGAAATATAAAAAAAACGATTTTAAACAATAAAAAAACTTTTTTAAGAAAAATTATTTTTCTTAAAAATCATTATTTTATCAAGACAACAAAATGGTAAAAAAAAATTTTCATTAGTATGAAACTAGTCAATTTTTTTATAAACAATTTGTAAACAAATGGGATAAAAAAATAATTTCTTACGTTATTTGACGCCATTGTTAGTTGTGAAAACAGTAATAACCTAACGTTTGTTTAAGAAAAATTTTTTGATAAGATTTTATCAATATTTAATTTTTTGTTAACTTGCAAAAATTATAATAAACAAAATATTGAAATTTTAAAAACTTTCATGACGTGATCTTGTTAAGTATATATATAAGAAGGGCTCCAAGAAGCGAAATTTTTTTAGGCCGATTATTTAAACATTTTTTGTTGTCTTCAATGTCAACGAAGGTCCGACAAAATTTTGTTAATTAACAATTGCCTAACTTTTCTAAAAATTAACTTAATAACTTTTTTCCAACGAGACTCAATTCTTTGAAGTGTTGACAATACACCATAATTTTTTCAAATTTTTAAATTGATATTTGATACTGTAAAAAATTTATTTTACATGATGTACTCGCTTTAGAGACGGCACACGCACACCTCACCGGCCGCTTGGAGCCCTATTTTCAGCGTTAAATTACTATTATAAATAATGGAGGTAGAGTTCCGGGAGTTAGGACTTTTTTATTGGAAATTTCCTCCTCTTTAAGAATCTTTTTTAAAAATTTCTTAATTATTAATAGTTTTTGAAATATTAGCGAAAAACTAAATGCCTTTTTTTCTTCATCTTTATTTGTTTATAACTTTTGCAATTTGTTGCATGCTGGAAAATGGTTAAAATACATTTTTCTAGACGTCATTCCGGATCCAATGAGCTATCGCACATATTTTTAGGAGCTTTATCTCTATTTTTCACCATTTTCAACTTGTTGACTAGACTAGATATAAAAATGAGCTGCGGTAGGGTTGTAAAAACACAACATCGTGAGTTAAAGCTGGGAACTCTGCAGTCACAAAAAGGGTTCTTCGTTCTTGGTGTACGTTGTTCGATTCTCGCTGAGCCGTCAGTACTTAAACCGACTTACATGAATTTCTCCTCCAGTAGACGCCAGGACCGCAACAAGGAATATTTCATTTATTAGATCGTGAACAATTACTTACTCTTAATTCTATATTAATAGCGTCTTATTCCTACGAGACTATAACGCCTGTTACCAAATTTGTATGTGGCAGCCGCACATATTGTGAGTATTGGGAATAGATAACACCGTGTGTGCGGTTACCAGCTGTCAATTTACAAAGTACTCATTGTTATTACCAGCAACCAGTACCTGCAGGTTGATTATAAATCAAATTCCAAGTTGTAATCTAAAACAAGTCTTGTAATTGTACACGTAGCCATCTGTTGAGTTCTTATTGAACTTTGACATGACGTCATCAAATTGCAAGATCTTGCTTTTAATTCCAATACCTCCGGAGTTGTTGTTTTTACAATTGTAAGTTGTTTTTTCTGTGCTTTCGATATTTGACATTGTGTGTAAAATAAGGTTAGAAATTGGAGTAAGTACTGAAAAGATTTGTTTATTGTGAGATTTAGTCTGTATATATGAAACATAATACAATATTATTACTAATTAATACGAACAATAATATACGAAACATTAGGAAAACTGTTGTTTCGATATTTGACATTGTGTGTAAAATAAGGTTAGGAATTGGAGTAAGTACTGAAAAGATTTGTTTCTTGTGAGATTTAGTCTGTACCTATATATGAAACATAATACAATATTATTACTAATTAATACGAAAAATAATATATGAAACATTAGGAAAACTTGTGTTGCTAACTTTGTTTCTTTATAATAATTGTACATTATATTCATTAGTTTTATTATTTTTAAAATATGGCTATGCTATTTGGTTCATTTTTGGCTCTTTAGATGTTATATCTATGACTAGTATCAACTCCAAGAACAAAATTTCCTATTAATGATAACATGTAGGAATCTTTAGAATCGCACATTTACTGTTGTTTTTATACGTCATTAAAAAGCAATCAAATCAAAAATCAACCTCCTGATAGCTTTGTGGTTATGAAGTTAAAAATTGTATCCTAACTTAAAATGATTACGAGAGATTTTATAGGCGCAATATGACGGTGCAAGTCATCTACCTATACCATGACACCATGAGCGGTAATTAAACTTTTTAGCGTTTATATTTATTTTATATTTGGTACACATGCATCTGCACAGAGAAATTGTTTAAGGTAAACTAATTTACTGATTTGGTGTAGAAGTTATCATGACTATTATTCCCTGGTATTATTTCCTGTGGGATTAATATAATGACATTAAGTAGCAAACATCACACATTTAATGTTTATGTCATACATTAATCGTAGGTAGGGTTATCAACTTTATGCTTTTAGAGCGTACATACGCGTTTTCGTTATAAAATATTAATGTGTACGCTATACGCACGCTTTTAAAGAAATTGTAGTAATGTACGGTTTTCTTGTAATTCCAATAGTAGAATCCAAGTGTGCCGAACCTTGTTTACGAGCGAATGTGAGTCAACGTCAATCTCTATCTGATTTTGTTCTTATGTAGTATTTCACAGAGCATGGTCGACAGAGCTTTGTAGAGTAAAATTCAAATAGCTAGGACCCTGGACTGCGCGAGAAGGCAGAGCTTGTCATGTACTGTCCGTTTTACAAAAGCGGAGCTAGCGAGTATATGCTGCGCTGCACTTCACTTAATTTTCAAAGAAAACTAATATAACTCAATCACAATCAATTACAAAATTCGCAGGGTTACACGAAGCAAAACACTACGAATGTCAGCATGAGAATAACAGATATTGAAGCTGATGTTCTGTAGAACAGACAGTAGCGTAGTTTCCTCTTGTTTATCATCTATGCTTCTCTCTCTAAGACGAGAATTCGTACTTCGCGCAGGGTTCTAGCTATTTGAATTTTACTCTAACGTAATCATTGTGTCAAGTGATAGGGAGAATCATCTGAGCCGGAGCACGGAACAGTAAGTTTAAGTTTTAATGTTTTCAGTTATCAGTCGTTTTAAACAAACTGGCGTTTCAGGAAATACGGTTAGCTTTGTTGGTTAAATTTGCTTCATTGTTAAGAACTCTACATTGTTTAACATTGCATTGAAACACGTTTTACCTTGAAAATTGTCAAAGAATCGCCTGCGAATCATTTTTTTTCTTCATTTTTTTATCCATCGATATATGTTATCTTTGAGAAAATTCAGAGTTAGCAACCCTAATCGTAGATAAAGCAATTGATTGTAAAAGTGAGCTGTAGTTCTTCGACTGTTCAGTTAGTATAATTCATAAAATTATTAGTCCTTAGTAAAATTGGATTTGTTTTTCTAATTTCAGAGCTACCTCCTCTTCTGTAATACAATTTCTTCTTTTTCTTTTAAGTGTTTAGCAATTCCAGACCGTGGAATAGATTCTTCTCTGGCGTTATTGTGTCAGTTATTTGAATCAGTTTGCACGGCAGTCAGTCGTTATGAAGTTAGACATTTTAGGAATAAGTGCGATATTTGCATGTGGAGCACATTGTATGGGGTAAGTTTAAGTAGACCATTCAGTGAAATTCAGTACAGTCCGACCCTGGCGTTGGTCTAGTCTAGACCCTATAAAACTTTACTGGCAATCGTTAGCGTGCTCGTTGAGATTTCTAATATGCGCCACGGTGTTGTGTATACTACGTTTACATTGCACATTAAATCGGGGAGACGTTAAGGCATTTACTTACAGAGAAAAAAATCAAACTGAGGATCAGAAAAAAACTTTAAAAATTATCAAACATACATTAGAATTATGCTAATCAGAAAGGGACTAAGCGACAATTCTGAATTCTAAAATGTATCAAGCTTCAGCTGTATACTGTATAAGATAAACATATAATAATAATGAACAAAGCCGAACAAAGCATTCAATTACACAGATTCCCAATTTCTATAAACATCCAAAACTTTACAGCGTAAATGTCAGAATTCTTGTGTTAGGGTGTTCGTAAATTTCACTAACTAAGTATATTGATTTTAATTTATAATGTGTTACCAATACAATGTTTTTTCCAAATTCACTGACATTTTTAGAGCTCTGGCAGCCATGAAATTTTAACTAAAAATAACAATCAATTATTTTGTCACGTAACTGATGTTGAATAACAAATAAATTAATTTAATTTTGTTTTGTAGTACCTATTTATTATTTGTTCTTCAAACTGAAAAGTTATCGACATCAGTTGATTAAATAATTCATCATTATTTTTATTAAAAATTGCGTGCCGGCTACTGGCACTAAATATCACGTTTAAAATTTTTAACAAATTAATTTTTACACTGAGAGTCAATAAATTAAAATGTTTTTACCCTTTTTAGAAATTCTGTATACTATGATTTTTTTAACTAGGAAATTAAAATCAAATAGAGTGATTTCTGATGTTATTCAGTATAATCAAATAATTGCGATTATACACTCGAGGAAAATAAAAACGTACCACTTGAAAATGCACCAATAATGACAAAATTTCAAAGTGCGATATCTCGGCTGCATTTCGACGAAATTTAATGAATCTTCGAGTTCTGAAAAAGTTGAAGTCTTATCTTTAATGTGATGATAGCCAATGTTTAAAAAAATCCACTCCACCCTCTCCCGCCCCTCTAAGAAAAACGAATGTAACTTTGGCAACTCATACGGACTGACAAAAAAATCGTGGACCTTATTAGCCAACAGGGTAATAAAGATCAGACTTTTCCTGCAAGGTCCGCAAAATTTCAAGGTATTACGACGATTTGGCGCGAAGTTATGAATTTTTGAAAAAAAAAAGTGCCTTTTTGAGGTTTTTGGCCATAACTTGGCGAATTTTGCACGAAAATCAATAAATTTTGGATTTCCGAGAACGTTGAAGGTTTCTCTATTCGGCCCTGTAAGTTAATCTGCCACCAAACCCGATCCACCCTCTGCCACCCCCGGATAAAAAAAAATGTTTTTGACTGAAAAATGTTCAATTGTAGCAACTTGTAGCGTAAGTAAAAAAAATCGTGGACCTTATTGCCCAACAGGACAATAAACTTCAACCTTTTTCCTTCAATTTTCTCAAAATTTCAAGTACGTACGATAATTTGGCACGAAGTTATGAATTTTTGAAAAAAATTGGTATTTTTGTGCTTTTTGCACATAATTTGTCCGATTTTGCACCAAATTCGTTTATTTCTTAAAGCATCTAAAAAATAAAGGTGTTTAAAGAAATAAAAAAAAAAGTCACTTTTAGATAATTGTTAATGAAATTCAGAAACCTCAAAAAGGCACTTCTTTTCAAAAATTCATAACTTCGCGCCAATCATCGTTGTTGCCAAAGTTGAACCTTTTTGGACATCAGATACATTCGTTTTTCTTAGAGGGTGGGAGAGGGTGGAGTGGATTTTTTGAACATTGGCTATAATCACATTAAAGATAAGACTTCAACGTTTTCAGAACTCGAAGATTCATTCAATTTCGTCGAAATGCAGCCGAGATATCGCACTTTGAAATTTTGTCATTTTTGGTGCATTTTCAAGTGGTGCGTTTTTATTTTCCTCGAGTGTAGTATAGTAAAAATGTATAGATATAGAAATGAAAAGTGGAATTTTCGGTACTTTTAAGGCTTTGTTCACATATGAGGATTCTATGAAGATTCTTTAAAGATTCTGAATCTTGGAAAAAATAAATTCACGGTTTTGAAACAATCAATAAATTATAAATTCTTCTTTTCCAAGACTCATTGAAGATTCAATATAGCGACACTACAATTTAACAGTTAATTATCACTACAATTATATTTTCTAAGATTCAGAATCTTGAAAGAATCTTCATAGAATCCTCGTGTGAATAGAGCTTAAGACGATCATCTACCGTGCCAGAAAACAGCAAAAACATGGATTTCGCCTGCCACTCCACAGCGTTTATTGTTTTGTTTAATAAAATAACCTAAAGAAATTGTTGAAGATAAAAGTAAAATCTCAATCTACAAAATTGTCGATGCAGAATTTTAAAATTTTGCTTTCAAATCGAAATATGTATGTTAATTTGAATTTTGAGAATTTTTGTTATTTTTTTAAACACAAATATGTGTTTTATTTTAAAACGAATTTTAAAAAATGGATGGGCTATTTCGCAGATCCAAGCTTTGTTGACAACATATTAAAATCCAAAGTTAATTCACTTATAAATAAAAGCTGCGGGCGAGACCCCTCTTTTTTTATAAATATTGCAGTTTTTACCTAAATGGCCAAAACATGCTTCACACAAGTTTGTGATTTATTTAACAACAAACAAATGTAATAATCAAAAATTCGCGATGTAGTACTTATTCCATTCTTTCATGTCTGATTTATTGAAGACTATGGCTTTGTGAAACAAAATGTGTTTATTCAAAACTAGTGAATGACCATTGGTCAATGGAATGTAAATGCGAATTTTATTTGATTTTATTTGATTATTACATTTGTTTGTTGTTAAATTAATCACATATTTGTGTGAAGCATGTTTTGGTCATTAAGGTAAATGACACTCTTAATGAGAATACATTATACATTATGATTTTACTTCTGCTAGATTTAAAACAAACCACAGTATACTCAAAAAAACAACAATTGCTAAAACTTGTGATACTCGAAATTGTAATTAATAATATGAGCTATTTCACTTTAATCTGTTTGTTTAATTTGAAATTATTAAATTATTTCAACATTAAATGTCCTTACCCTGAATTTTGTGGTTGCCTTCAATTTCCTTTATTATCTTACAACAGCAGGTTAACTAAAACCTAAAACGGTGAAATTGCAGCAGTAGATAATAACACGCGTTGCAATTGTGCAGTTAGTTCTTGTTACAATTTATTTGTGGTTTTAGTTTTGTCTTTTCCTCCCGCACTTTATATCAAACGGGAGTATTTTGTGCAACTGCACAGTGGTTGAAACTATGTTATTATCTTTTATAGTGGCGCGTTTAAAACGGTCATGGTTATAACTGCGGCAACATTAACTCGGTAAGCTCAGGTTCAACCTCGGCGCGAATGTCACAGGGTTCGCCCCTACCCTCCAACTGTGGGAGGGGGGCGGAAGCTTGAGTACGACGGTTTGTTGTTTATTCTGCTGTTGTTGCATCAAACTTTAAATAAAATTTTTAATTGACTGCTGACTCATAATGAGAACTTTAATAAGAGAAGTTGTGTTAATTTAACTTTTGCTCTAAGTTCTAACCTGTTTTTGTTGGATTTATTTTCGCAATTGCTTAAGGCAATTTTTAATTATACGATACACTGTCGTTAATGGGTTTGGTTTATTATCAAACATCGTTAATTTATTCTACTTATTTGATACACCAAAATAAATATTAAAAGTAGAGAAGTTCTTGGAGAATTCAGTCAATTTATTAATATATAATTACCTACGGTACGGTAATTAAGTCTTCTCCAGAGTGATAAATAATTTTGTTTAAATCTATAGAATGTTGAAATTATCATAAAATAACTATTCCAAGGAATATTATTTAACGAACATAATAATGCTAATAATGAACATAATAATTTAGGCTATAATAATTATTATTTAAGAGGACGATAGTTTGAACGAGTTGAAAGTTAGTAAATTATAGCCATTATGTGCGAGACAAATACGACATTTATCTACTTTAAAAATATTTTTATTTATTAACTTACCCTCACATTTTGGTGTGATATCAATTCATCATTATACAATCGAATAATGGACTCATAATAAATTAATATTGACTTATAAACTCATAATGCAATGATGTGTCTTATAAGAGGTTTATCTAACTAAAATTACCTATATAATAAATAAATTATTCAATGGTCGTCGATAAAATTATATATAATACACACATACGTTCAATCAACTACAGTTGATCTTGATCGAGTCGATTGTAGTTGGTTGAATGATTTTATTTTATAATTTATATTGGTTGATCCAATTTCCTTATACATACATATCTTTCTCGCCTATTGCCCATCTTGGGTGAGACAGACTCACTCAACAAATAAAATTTTAAATGATATAAAAATCCCATTTAGTTTACAATTAAATAAGTTTTAATAGATTTACAATAATGACAACTAAGTATGTAGGCTTAAACTGGCAGTTAAAACTACAGTCATTTTAAAAATGTTTCTGTTTCTACATAGGCAGCAAACGTAAAAATTCAAAAAAATGTGCAATTATGCATTTCAATACGATAGAGATATAAAAATAATGTTATTTCTTAATCAACAAAATAATAATAATGTATTTCGCACAACAGAAATATAGTTTTACTGCTTTTGCTAGTTCAATAGCCTCGTTATTAAAACATTAGCCACGCGACTATACAACTACTATTTTCCTGCCTAACACATGAGGTTCTATAGACTGAACACGGTCAATTTCGATTATGTGAACAGCTCACCAGTGCTTAGTATAAAGTACAGTTCTACTTGGTACCTTGGTAGATAAATTGGAACTTCTCCTAAATTCGAAGTTTTAAAAGATTTATTAACTTCAGAACTCCATTATTTAAGCCCATGCAAAAGTAATATTTTTATCTTGATTATTTACTTGTAGTATTGCGAAAATGGGGGAGATATAGCCGATATGGCATTACTAAAATGCTTGAGTGTTAAGGCAGTGCACAAACCAATTACTAATTATCTTAATGTATTATAAACATGAATATGCTTCGAATAATATAAATAGATATACTCGTAATTAATATACATTTTCAATCAAATGAACAATTCGATGTTATGAGTTGGTCTGGTTTTTATTAGTTCACATAACCGAGCGCCTATAGATGAGACTGGAGGATAATTATTGGACTTGGGGCTAAGTGGACAACGCAGTTTTAAATTTTCCCACTTCAAGAAAGTAGCTCATATTTGGCTTAAGGATGCCTGATAGTGTTCTTCAGTTTCAAAAAGTATTAGACTTTAATTTAGTTTTCATAACTTATCGCATAACATCGTTTGTTGGTGCAGTATATATTCATGTATTATTATTTTATTTATTTATTTGAACCTTTAATTAATATTAGTCAATGTATAATTCGTATTTTAATTTATATTAAAGTAGTTTTGTTGTTATTTGTGAAAAATGTTTGCTACGTAATATGTGGATTAATAGGACTAACAATTTAGGGAGAAAACGAAAATAGTTTTTTATACCGGACCAAATAAATTCAAAATAAATACAAATTAATTTATCCCCAAACCTAGTCCCATATTAGACCCAAGGAATGGAACTATTGAACTATTTTTTAAAAACATAAAAAATGTGTACAATGTTGTTACAACCGTCCAACCACTATAACATAAATCTAAAATATTGTAAATGTCACATTAGATGAAGAAACAGTTAAATTTTATTATATTGTTTTATAAATTGACGAAACTCCAAAGATAGTCCAAATAGCCCCCAGTCTCCTATACTGTAATTAGTAGACTATTTTATATTACTGATATTGGTTCACAATCTGATGAAAGAACCAAATAAATTGTTTGATATGAATCCATTCTTTTAACTAAGTTAAGTATTATGAATAATCCGGGTGAAAATAATTGCGGTTAATTATATAGAACTAGGGGATGAAAATCAAATATTAATCCTACGGCTAAAACGTGGTATGCTAGGTTAAAGCGATAACACGAATTTAGCGATTATTAGGGGAGCAGCAACATCCGGAGTCAAATTCAATTACCTGGAGGCGCTCAGACTTCCGAGTTCCGAACTGCAATTAACGCATGTGCGATTCCGCGATTGTTCTCATTAGATGACACTTAAATGTTTACAGAAGTCCAACCTTGCGCATACACCTCTTAAGGTCACGCGCTGACCACTACATTGACCTTACGGGCGTGTTACATAAGAGTGAGATTCGCTCGCAACGGTTTTTCGTGAACAGACACCGTCTAGACGGCGTAGTGTGATGGATTGCCCGATTCCACTTCCCCTCTATTCTGTAGCACGTCTGCGGGCAATTTCATTCACCCCACTACGCGATGCCAGCGCCGCCAATCGGCACCGCCGGTACCAGAGCGCGCGCGCCGGCATCGTCCACGCACACAAGAAACAAACAAGAGAAGAGAATCAATCCGCAAAAATAATTATATTTTCGTTTCGCCAATTTCTTCGATCAGATCAGTTTCTTTCATATTTTATAATAATTAAGAGCTATTGCTGTGCGTATAACATGAGGGAAAAGTTTGTTATTATTTATTAACAAACAAGAGAAGAGAATCAATCCGCAAAAAAATAATTATATTATCGCCAATTTCTTCGATGGGATCAGTTTCTTTCATATTTTATAATAATTAAGAGCTATTGCTGTGCGTATAACATAAGGGAAAAGTTTATTGTATTTACAAACAATAACTAGGAAATATTTGATCAGGCTTAAGGGAAGAAATAATAATTCTCCAAGTGTGTCTAGGTTTATTTTTTCTATGACCATTTCTCTACGTTTGAATAGAAGTCACTATGATATTATAAGGGTTGCTAATGGGAGCAGACCAGGGTTGACAAAAATCGTAATATTTTTTAAATGATCAAAAATCATTGATTTAAAAAATATATTTTTAAATGTTATGATTATTCTATTTTTTAAATTATTGTGAAAAATTTGATACTTTATAGTTTATCAGAAACAATAGGTTCCTATATTATTAGAGATGAAAGTATTCTGAAAAAGGTTATTTGTACCATAAACCATTTCTAATAAATAAACGGGGTATATATTTATCTTTGTCGTACTTGCATTGTCTAATGGTATGGATTGAAAACGTTTTTCTTTCAAAAATTTATATTGTTTCGACTTCGAGTAAGTTACGACATGCATAGCAAAGCGTTGCTCGTTCCATTCAACACTGTTATTGTATCGTAAGTTCATTATTATTACTGAATATCACAATATGGGCGGAACTTAAATCTTACTTCGTAGTTCGTACTGTTTCACGATTACCTTTTTCAGACTTCTTTCATCTCAAATACTATAGTTACATTTTTGTTGTGCAAAACAGTCATAGAATCATAAAAATGCCTGATAAAACTTATAGTGGCAAAATATTTAAATATCTGTGTATGTATTTTAATTTTAATAATTATTATCTAATAGGTAATACCTATTTTTATAACATATCTACAATCTACTTGGTATTTATTATCGTTGATTATTTTTAAAAAATCACTTGATTTAAATCATAAAATAAATCGTGATTTAAATCAAATGATTTAAATCATGCCACCTCCCCTGGAAAAATTTTTATTTATTAAAAATTGAGTAGGTAGGTATACATAATAAATTATAACAAATTGATAAAAAAAATTATTTATGAAATAATCTAAAAACTATTGATTTGTCGAATTAGCAACCCAGAATTTTTATTTAAAAAATATTTTTGTTTTGTTTACAAAACATTTTAATTAATTAGTTTGCTCTTTCTCCCTCCCAAAAAAAATTTTTAAAAAACTGTGCTGACGGGTTGCTATGGCAACACGTACAGGGGCAAATTTATAATAAAAAAAAATTACCTCTAGCTCCCTTGCGGAAAGAATAACCTACTTTCGACCCATATATCAGGGAAGAAACCCCTACTTTCGGTTAAGATCAAAGAAAAAATAATAAAATCCTGCTGTAGTTGACGGGGTGCCGTGCGGCAGGTACCTGGGGGTGTAGCAGTTTCCTATGTGTGATTTAGTCGCTTCACTGGTCGGTGGGATATTGCGTAACACATAGTTGTCTATCCTGTTGTGCGGTGCCGGCGGTGGCGGCGAGGCGACGCGACACGAGACAGACCGAAGTGCGCTCGGCCCGTCGTCTGGCTGCGAGCTGCGTCTCGTCTGCTCTGTGTGCGGACCAGTGTGTGACGACACTTCGTGCAGGAACGTTGTGCGGTGCGAACCACGTCCACGTACCGACACCGACTCCATCGCTCGTGACATTGTCTGCACTTCGACAATCTACCCCTGCAAACTGCCCTGACAGCCTCAGCGCCCAGTGAACAAACCGTTTCTAGGTTAGAATTCGACTAGTGTGAATATATATTTGACTTGGATATCTCGCTCTGGCCGGGCTCTGATTTGGCTAGCTGCTCAAGCGAAAGACCGCGTTTTTCAAACGCCAAATGTTCGGTTCTAGTGTTTTACTGAGTGCGGTGTTTAGTGCAAATTGTTGACAATTCATCTGAAGAGCGGCTTGTATACGTATGTATCTAGTTGTAGTTGTGTTCTGAGTTATGTTTGGTTGTGCTTGCGATGACAGAGCGGGGAGCATTGTTCCTGGTGATAACGCAATGCGCCCGCGAACGCGAGGCGACTCGTGTTCATTTTATAAACATCAAGTTCATTGCCCTGGACGCGGCGGCAGGCAGCAGTAGTGCTGCACTGCACCGCCACAACCAACACTCCAATATCATTTATTCCATTTCGTATTGAGTTCCGTGTACCGTGTGAACCAGACATGACCGATTCATATTTATCACTAGTCTCAATGCTCTAATTACTGGCCCAAAAATTTCAATATGTGTTACGTTTCGAGTTAAAAATATGTTTTTGTGTGTTTGTTGTTATTATTTAACTTTTCACATGTTAATTTTCTATTCTTAAACTCGCCCAAGGTTCTTTAAGTCAAAGATAACGATTACGTTGGAGTTGCTGCACGCGCTCCCCACGAGATAAAATTATTTTGATAATTCATCTGTGTAAAAAGCAGACGCATGTAATCTGAACAATCCTATGATTTGTGTTGGTTGTGATTAAGCATCCCGGTGCTACAGGTTAATGAGAAATCGGTGAATAACGAAGTCTCAGCGGTGCAATTGCACTCCCGTCTCGGACCATCATAATACATGTAATTACGTTTAGTAATAACCGCTGCACTGCGTAGTTTAGTCACTTTATTGCTTATTACGCTACGCCTCGCTACCATTACGTGTAATTCACTTGCGCCCCTTTTCCTTTGCTTTGTTGATTAATCGAAAACTCAAATTGCAACTTCCATCCTTTCACCTTACTTATCTGTTCGAATAATTGTCCGAAACCTGAATGTACTTTCAACCTTTGTTAGTCAATATTTAACATCAAATATTGGACATAGTTTCTAGTGTACATAAATCTGAATATTTATTTAATACTTGTTGATATAGCTCTAATGATAATTCCACATTAATAAGGTTGATAAAACACAACATATTGACGACGTTTTTAACAAAAGCCTGATTATTTCATTAAGTAAATAACTGTGACATTTATTTAATATTTGTTTGGAAGATTAATGACATCCATAACACCAAACATAACACAGCTTTCTCCAAGAGGAATCTCCAAAATTATACATTTTAAATAGGGACCAAATTGGAACTTTTTTTATACATACATTTGTACAATGAATTCTTTACGTTTTGCTGATCATTGCAGTCATGTTTTAATAAAAATATTTAAAAACCTATATCATTAATTTGTGTTTTGTCTGATTTTTTCGATATAGTATTCGACGGTTATATAGAAACTTTTTGAAAATACAATACCTAGTTGGCTAGAAAACAATTGTGCCATCTTTAAGAGTAAATTTTAATCGTATAATGCTCTATTTATTTAGATTTGCAATCAAAAAGTAAATAAAGTTACTAACAGCGATAATCAGATTTTTGTCAAGATTTCAATGTAAATTACTTTGTGCCACAGCCCTTCACGCTAAGGTTATTTAGATTTTTCAATGATAATTTTTACAAGAAAAGAAATAAAGTTTGAGATAAAAATGCAAAATTCTGTCATCGTAAATTCTTAAATGTAAATTCTTTTGAGAATGATTTTATCTTATTATCAGGTCAGTTACAAGAAGTTTTTGTAATTTAAATTCTCGAACTATAATTTCTATCAAAAACATATTGTTTTCTAAGCAAATAGATTTTCACGGATTTTCATCATCTTTATATGTAAATTCTTCATTGGTTAATATGAGTCCACGTACGTCCTTTCGAAGATAAATTCAAATTTAACCTCTGTGTTAACTTTCTCAAATAGCCCTCGACCTTCAGTTTCATACTGTTCATCGAATTTTTTGAATCAAAAAATTTTGACACAATATTTTCCATCAACACAACACTTTTCACATAGTGTTAGTATATCTTTGAATCTTGCATTGGGTTGACAGTTATATAGATGCACCCTCGGATGCTATCACGTCTTTTACCCAACTTTAGTGTGGCAGCTTCTCATATTGTGAGTTCATTCAAAATTCCAAGTATAACACCAAAATAATTGTAGATATCCTAAGTCACACATATTTTCTTGTAAAATTTTCGCCCATTTTTAATGGAGTAAGTATGAGATAATAAGGTTTTCGTTAATATTGATGCACGGGAGACTGGGGGCTATTTGGGCTAATTTTGGTTTTTCGTAAATTTATGAAATAATATAATAAAATTTAACTGTTTTTTAATTTCATGGATATTTACAATATTTAAATTTATGATATAGTGGTTGGACGGTTGTAACAACATTATACACATATTTTGTTGTTGTTTATTTCAAAATATGTGGCAAATATCCCAATAATAGTTCCATTCCTTGGGTTTCGGGGTTAAATTAATTTGTATTAATTTTGTCCATACCATAATATACTATTTTCGCTTTCTCTCTAAATTCAACAAGGTAATAATAATTTTTCGTTTTTGGTTATTATCTTATTGTCTGTCAATTTTTTTATATTGTATATTTCAGCAGCAACTATGGGAATTTTGTGTTATATTTTTAAAAACTTACTAGTTTTATTCGTAGATGATTCGTAGCTTTCGTTTTTTGGTACATTGTAAGGACAATTTCGAGCTAAAATTCATTATTAAATTATAGGCCCAATAGAACATGTCCCAATAATACCATTTTTGTTAGTTCCATTAGTAGCAAACATTTTTTACAAATAGCTACAAAACTACTTTAATATAAATTAAAATTTAGCTACTATTAATTTAAGGTTCAAATAAAATAATAATATTAATAATATACTACACCAAAAAATGATGTTATGCGATAAGTTTTTTAAAAATATTTACATTCGACAACTCAAAACACACTTGTACTATGATTGCCTATGATAACTAAACTAGAAATCCAATACTTCTTGGAACACTGTTGAACCCTGAAGGCTGGTTTTCTGGTTTTTTCTTCTGTGTTCTGTTAACATGAGCTATGGGTATTTCTATGTTGCGGTTCATAATAATACTGGATTTGACGTTTACCTAATACTATAACAGTAAGGTTCGCCAACTTTTAAGAAAACTTCCTAGAGTATCTATCTTGGTATCTATAAAGAGTGTGGCCATAGGTGCTGGCGCTATATTTCAAGTTTTCATGTTTTCATACTGTACAAATATCTGGAATTAATTAATGATTAACTCTAACAATATGATATCCAAAAATTAGTTCAGTATCTAAATTTTAAACTCTTTATATATTCCCAAGCATATTATTTTATTCAAATACAATTTTACTGAAGTCAGCCATACTCAGAATAAAGCCACTCCATTATATACTTCACTCTTTACTTTATATTTCGCTACAATATTTATTGTCATAAACATTGCGGATCCAACTATGTAACTTTCAACAAACGGATCCATTTCTGACAGTTAAGAAAGGTTATGTACTGAAATGATTGTGAACCAGACACTTCTCATTCACATCACATCTTATAAGAAGAAGTAACCGATTACATCCATTACAAACCAGCCTTAAGAGGCATCTTTAGAGACTAATATGAGCTACTTTCTTCAAGCGAGGAAATTTAAAACTGCGTTGTCCAATTAGTCCAAATCACCCTAAAGAATGAAGATTTCCAGTGGTGCGATTCCTCGTGTCACGCCCCCCGTGGGTAAGGTCACTCCACTCGTACTGAAATTAGCAATGTCATTGGCACTAGGTGAATCGGTGTTGAGCGTAGCGGCGGAGTATTGTTAGCAATTCTTTGCGCTTTACACTGAGTGTATTCTGTGTTGTTTGTGGAGTTTGAGCTTCTAAGCGCTGACGATGCGCTGACGACACGCGGGCGACGTTGGAATGCCTGTTACGATGCCCAGACGTAAATACCACACGTACAACCAGCAGAGCACCAGAACGCAGAATTATTCACGAGAAGATCGATTCTACTCCGTATTTCCGAAATCATTATATCGATGGGGATTCCACCCCTCAAAATAACGGTTTCGGTTCGGATACCGATTCACTGTGATTTATAGCAGTGACTCAAACCGAACCGGAACGAACTGCTATTATTTTAGCGAACCGCGAACCAAACTGAAATAATTTGACTAACCCATAACCTGACCCAAACCGGTTCGGATCGGTTAAAAGCATTAGTGGAAATTTAACGTTTTTTCATCAAAATGCGATTCTATTTTTTAGCCAAGTTTTTAATTTTTTAGAAAAGTATTATATTTGAGACCAAAACTGGAACGATTGTTTAAAAATTAATTGTTTGAAGTATAAATAACGATCAATTAACAGAAAATACAACATTTTCCTAACAATTTAATAGCAGTTTTGCTGAAATTATACCGTTCCGAACCGATTCGAGATTATCAACATATTTTTAACGGTTCCGGTTTGGTTCCGGATTTACTAGAACAGCAGCCGTTCGTGCCTGTTGCGATTCTATTCGAGTCTCTGAGAGTGTTTTTGTTTTACAATCGATACAAAACATAAAAGAGTCAAATTTTACTCCTTATTACCTCATTGTTTTCGAAACTTAAAAACCCTTTTTTCGATATTAAAAGGATAATACGAGTATAATATGATAGAATGATGTAGTCTTGAGTCTTGACTTCACTTCACGAAGTGTTCACAGTACAGTCAAAAATTCATAACTTCGAATTTTGGGTCACATGGATAAAAACTAATTACAAGAATATAGAATGTCAGTGGCTATCAGTTGAATATTATATTTATCAATTTATCCTTATTTAACTTCACTTCGGTTTTCTGCTTAACTTATCAATAATCAAAGTTTCATGTTTTATGGTTCATGAAGATTATTATTGTTACAAAACATAGAAGACTATTATAATATTATGCATATCTCTCGTGCCTTTTACAAAATTTGGGTGCGGCAGCAGTACACACTGTTTGTCATTAAAATTGATATGTTCTTACTCATTGTTGCTGGTGGAGAGTACACCACAGAAAAGATTTTTTTGTGAACAGTTGTTTAATTTGAATATGTATCAGACTGGATGTGAACCTCGAACTGTCAGAACCAGTCGATCAAATAATGCATATGACTGAAAGAGTTTATTAAAATAATTATAAAATTTTATTCCGGATTTTTGAATTATACTTATCTAAACTAAATATCGGTTTAACTTGAATTCTTTTAAAGGCTCTAAACAATTCAGAAATTTGTTTCAGGTTTATTTTGCTGTTATTCAGCATTTTAAATTAGGTAATCCTTACACGGCATTATTATTTAAGTAGAACGTTTTTACACTCGGTTTTTTACCTACTTATCCTTGAAAATTTGCACCGAAAAAAACTTACGCATATTTTGTTATTTGTGGTCACCAGTATCAAATTAAACCATTTTTTGTTTTAACATTTGACCATTGAGTATTACATTTTTCTTCTTTTAGAAAATAGCTCTATAAGTTGCGAGAAATTCCTCCGAGTTTATTCATACAAAACTATGCGCAGTTGATTCCAATGAAACAATCTTCAAACAGTAATGTTGCATGAAAATTTACTGGTACCATAAATCCATCAAAAGTTCATGTCCATGAACATATATCTATTCATATTCTTACTGGAGAATGTGAATTCCTTTTCTGCTATTCTGCTTTAAAATATTTTTATGCTTTATACATTGAATAAAACTGAAGACAGTCAACACATTTCTTAGATAAAACTCGCCATATCAACAGTTAA
The DNA here is from genome assembly GCA_947534325.1 of Agonum fuliginosum. Lineage (NCBI taxonomy): Eukaryota > Metazoa > Arthropoda > Insecta > Coleoptera > Carabidae > Agonum > Agonum fuliginosum. The sequence goes on from OX384031.1 coordinate 8,693,151, forward strand.
GAAACCAATTATTACATTCGTTCTAATTAGTCGAATTTTGCTCATGGCTATTGACTAAATCACTCTAATATCTTCTCATTGATGGGAATTCTCTTACTTCTCGCACCTTTGGCCGATCGTTGCACTTATTTCGTAAAAATTAATTGTGAGTGATCGGTAATTGAATTGATCGTTGTCGCAATCAAAAACCATTAGACATGTCAACGACTTGCTGCTGTCTAGACTAGATTCTAAACTGGGACATGCGGCAAGGTCGGTGGATAGATACACTGACAGTGGACAATATTACAATCGCTGCAATTATGAATTATCTTTGTCATCTTTGGAAGATTGTAAGAGGATAAAATTTTTATACATTTTGATTCAAAACCTTTTAAAATGTTGAGAGTCACTTCAGTCTCATTATTATCGTTAGAATTTTTTGGTAGAATCCAGTAAAACCTGAAAATTTTCTCCTAAAATTTATGTAAAATCCTTAAAACACAATTCACTCCTCAATGGCGTCAAAGAATTGTATTTTGAAAAATTTTAACAAGTAAAATTTGTTAACTAATGTTAGGTACAATTTGCTAGTATACCTACTTTTTTATTTGACAAGATTTGTTATCTATCGCAATACTATAAGTTAGCAGCACGATTTTTGTGCGCTTGATGGCTTGATCTAAATCTAAATTAAGTCTGTAAGTAACATGCGCTGTTTTTAACTTTGTTTTCAATCTTTGTGTATCATCACTGTATTTTAATGTTCATATTTTTGTAGTTACCCTGATGAAACCACAATTGGTTGGCGAAACGTTGGTTTTTGACTGAATTAATAAAACATAATTGACTGCAGTCCTAAATAATAATAATTTATCTAATAATTATACTACATACTACAAATTTTTATAGGTAATAACTTTTATATAATGTTCCCAAATGTGTAGAATAAGATTTCTTAATATGACTATATGAAATTCGGATGTCTTTGTACATTTCCCTAAATCCCTGTTCACACAAGGATTCTTTGACCATTTTTTCATTCTTCTGTATTATGAGAAAAATAATCCTAGTAAAATAACGCCTCCATTAAATTTAATCTTGAATGAGTCTTAGACAAGAGAATTTTTAATTGATTGATAGCTTCAAAACATTATATTTCTTTATTTTTCAGGATTCAGAAACATGAAAGAATTATCAAAGAATCGCTGTGTGAATCGCTGTGAACAGGAAACAGGGAATAATTTTGTTCATTGAAAATGAGATAAGAGCAAATTTTTTCAATGTCTCGAATCTTTTGTGTACTAGGGGCGGGGACCAAATCAAAATATTAGCCGGATATTTATGTCAACTTATCAATCGATAACGATAACGAATTGTATTTGATTGCTAGATGTTTTAGAAACAAATGATTTTGTTTTTGTCAAACGCATTTGTTATATTTACTTTTACTTAATATGTTATCCCGTGTTATTCTTTAGATTAGATAGAGTTGCAAAACTCAGTTGATTTTTTTCAATATTATGTTTTTGTATAAACGAACAATTTATCCGCATCACTTAATAAATTGAACAGAGTGTACCAGAATATACATTTCTAAAAGACATCTATTATACTTTGTATATCTAAAACTATGAAACTAGTTTTGAAGCATCTGTGCCCCAAAAAAAAAAGAGAAAATCTTAATCTAACCGGTTAATAGCCCAGCATCCCCTTATTGTTCGTAGGATAGCTAGTGGGATAGTGTTTCGTCCATATGAAATTTGAATACTTGAAGAATACAATTCCTGTTTTAATAAGTGTTAAACGCTTTAAAATCTTTTGTGTATTGTGCGTTTTTCTAGTATAAAGTAGGTATGTGGCGTGCGTAAATATCCCCTAATTTCTTTTGAGTCTATCTTGTAAATGGTGTTGTATCATAATACTATTGAAAATTCCTGATTTTAATAATAATACATTTTCAACAACGAGTTTTCAAAAGCCTGAATGAAACACGCATGTCTGGTCTTTATTAATAAAATCTAATGTAAGCAAAACGTCATTCCAATGTGACATATAGTCGAATATTGATAACTCAAACAAAACATGTCACTAAATGTGTGACTTATCAAGACTTTTGAGTACTTAATTAAATTTCACATACATGTGTATGTATGTGCTGTGACAACAATTTTTGTTTCTAATCTTTACGAAAAAAATAAACATGCGTTCTACAATCTATAGCTATACCCGATACTATTTGGCATATTTGGTGATGGCTTACGGGGTATGTTTGGTAGCATCAGAGTATATTAGCGCTTATTAAAGGTATTCGTTTTGGGCATAAAGATGTCTCTGAAACATTGTAACCATGCGTTCCAAAATCCATAGCTATCCCGGATTTATATGGAATACTCTAAACTTTTGAAGACTACCTATTTGGTGTATTTGGTAATGGCTGATGGGGTACGTTTGGTAGCATCAGATTATATTAGCATTTATTAACGGTATTCGTTTTAGGCACAAAGATTATTCTGAATCTTTGTATCATGCGTTCCACAATCTAGCTATCCTGGGATTTATATGAAAAACTCGATATCGATAGGTACTATTGATAGGGATAGGAAAAATATCGATAAATATCGATATGAAAAATATCGATAACTTGATATTTGTTAATATGTCGATAATTATCGGAAAATATCGATAATATCGAGTTTCAATAGGTACATCGATATCAAACGAAAAGTAATATTGACTGATTTTCATACAGGGTTGGCAAAAATCATGATTTTTTTAAATAAATCAAAAATCATTGATTTTTTTGAATTAATCATGATTTTTTGATTTTTTAAATTTTCTTTAATTATAGCACTAAATATAGTTAAAGTAATTATTATTTAACCATTTATATGAAAATTTCCTTTAAAAAATATGTAGTTTGGATTATTATAGCATATTTCAAGTTTTTACACGAATTTCCTAAACTATACGCTTGACTTATGATTCCATTGAATGGATTTTGTATTTGTTTAATATTATTTCATTTATTAAATAAATATTGAAATTGAATTAAGACATTTGTTTTGTTCTGTACCAGAAATTAAATTAAATTAATACAAAATTTTTGAAAAAAATCAAAAAATGATTTAAATCAATGATTTTTTTGAAAAAATCACTTTGATTTAAATCATGATTTAAATCAAATGATTTAAATCAGACCAACCCTGTTTTCATATCGATATATCGGTATTTTCCCATCCTTATTGAAGACTATATTTAGCGTATTTGGTGATGTCTGACGGGGTGTGTTTGGAAGCACAAGAGTGTTATTAAAGGTATTCGTTTTATGTTTCTGAAACATTGTAACATGCGTTCCACAATCTACCTATAGCTATCTCGGATTTATATGGAATACCTACTCGATACTTGTGAAGAATATTTGGTGATGGGTGACGGGGTGTGTACAATATACAAGAGTATATTAGCGTTTATTAATGGTATTCGTTTTGGGCACATAGATGTTTTTGAAACATTGTAACTGTGGTTGGTGGCATCGTGGTAGTACGGATATCGTGGCTCACAGTCGGCTGCTTGTGTTCTAAAAGCGGCTTGCCTGGCGGCTCGCCAGCGGCCCGCGTGCGAGCTGTGCTGTGTGTCCTGTGCGTTGTCTCCCCCTCCCCCCGCACCTCTCACACGCACATTGTACTACAAACTTGCGTAAATAAATGAATCACCGGCAGCGACTCTGACACTCAATGCAACAAACGTTGTGGACGCACGCCGCCTCCACCGCCACCGCCGCCGCCGCCACTCACCCGCGCTTCTGATTTACTTCGTGTCATTAATTAGTTCGTTAGGTGCACGGGGTGTGGCACTGGCACATGACAGTCTTGCTTGCGTTCCACTTGACTCCACCGTCAGACTAAGCAAAATAGCATTCCTGTTTTGATGTCTCTATTATTAGCGAGCGTGCTGTTCTGTTCTGTTCTGTTGGTGTATTCGTTCGTTGGTTGCGAATGTTTGTCTCACGTGCGCTGTTTCTTTTTCTAGGTGACTCCTTCGTCTCGTCCGAGATGCGAAAATAGCTTGGCGGCAGTGGCAGTGCACGACACGACGACGACGACGACGGTGTAGTATAGAGAACAGTGAACAGAAGCCGAGTGAACAGCAAGATGGTTCTGGTTTGGTGGGTGTTGCGATGCGATGTGTTTACAACGGTCGCCGTCCGTAGTTCGGTGGCCAAGTGGGATTCAACACGCGCGCTTCCATCCGCCGGCAGCCGGTAATGAACTAGTGAACGTCAGTTGCCAGTGTGACCTACGGAGAAGACGTGACTGTGTGGTTAGTGACACCGTGGAGAATGGCACTGGCTGCGTGGTGATCGTTCCGGCTACCACGGCCCCCCGCGCGCGCGCCCTCGCCGCCGCGTGCCTCGCCCTCGCCCTCCTCTGCATCGCGGCCCGCTGCTATGCTAATACGTCATCACAGAACCACCCAGAGGATTTACCACCAAGAGTTAAACGTTCACCCATCAACATTACCTTCAGCGTCAACGATACTTCGACCACTTCACCACCACAACAACAACAGTACATTGTAAACAGTGCGCGTGTTCGCGAGTACAAAGCGGCGCCCATCAGTCACTCCACGTCCCGGCCCATGCCTAGCTCCAGCATCGCATCGCTTCCATCGCCCAAATCGCCCAATCAACCTGACAAACATCCTACAAACACAGGTGAGTCCAAATATTATCATTCAGCACAGCACCAAGTGTCCACAAGTTACAAATGATAACCATCATACATTCGCACTACAAATGACGTCCAAAAACCTTTGCTCATTTATAAAAGCAATTCCAAAAGCTTTTACAGGATAAATTATACTACTTTTGGCCATTTCATAATTCTGAACATTACAAAAGTGTCATTCATCCGCTACTGAATAATGATGACCATCAAAATAACCAATGTTTAAACAACCGCTTTGGTCCTAAATTAAATTTTGTCAAATATAGTATCAATAATACTTACGAAATTAGAAAATTACCATTTCGGGCATAAGTCAGATATTTTAGAGATCATTTGGTTGCGCTCGAAACCGTTTTCACTCTTTATCTGCATAAATTTCTACGAATCGGAACAAGCAATAGGCATAAAAATATATAAATAGAATCATTGGAGTTTCTAGATTGCCTTATGCTAAATAAGACTACCTGAAAATGAATATAATTTGCAGTAGAAATGAAAGAAAAGAGATCAAAATTCATCAAACTTTAATTAATCTTATGCACAATATACTATTAAGGAATAAATGTATTTTCAAATTTTCATTCTGTAACATAATTTTCATTGTAGGTTAAACCATTTAGCCGAAATTTATGCAGAAAACATGTGCAAGTGCAAAATGGGACATGTAAAAGTGTCGCTGACGTGGCACTAGTAGTTAAAAAAAAAAATTAAATAAAATTATGACGTATAATAAGATTTTGACTATAATAAGATTTTGACTATTATGGGGTTAAAAACATTACCATTACAGACATCATGTTACGGTGTTTTCACTTTTAAGCTCGCCATTAAGGTACAAATAAACTTTTACACATCAAGAGGCTTATTTAATAAAATACACGACTACAAAAATGATGTCCACAACCACAACATTACCAAATTATTTTAGAACAACTCAAACATTTCTTTGCTATTTTTGTCATTTATGATGGTTTTCTTTTCTCGTTGGTCACGTCGCCAAATAAAACTTATAATTCCTTGACTATAAATCTTGGATTAGAACCGCGCGGAATTATACATGCAATAAACGTGCTTGCCCCATGTTTAGCTGTAATATGTATGGTGAATTAAGTATGAGGTATATTTATGAAAAAACTTGCGTATGCTGTACGTCGCGCAGATTTCCATAATTTGCGAATAAGATACTTATTTCGCTGCTAAACTAAATTACACCTGCATTGTGAATACGAAATAGAAGCGAAGGATACTGAAGTGATGCTGAGAGAAATTAAAATTCATCGAGATTACATCATAACCTACTGTTGTGTCACAGAGTACAGTTTCACATTATGTGACATTTTAATTTAATTTTTGTTTAACGATAACACTGGATGATTTGTGCGAAATGTCGCAGAGACATAGAAAGAGAAAGATATCTGACATGTACGTGAAATTACAATTCCCAGCGGAAACAATATGTTATGTCTCGTTGTTTACCATGTCAATGTGATGCCAAGTGGAAAAATCTAAACAAAAAGCGTAACGAACGGGGCGAAAACGCGAATCAGTGGTGGAAACAGAAATGAAATGCAATCGCCAAAAAATGCGTTCAAGGTTATTCCTAAACAGAAATTACAGCACATTGTCTACTCTGTATTCAACCAAATATTAAACTATTTTTGGAAGTAATGAACTTGAATTTTTAATATAATAATTATTTATACAGTAGGTACAGAACTACAAAGCAGAGAAATTGATTAATTTTTACCTCTCGCCTCATATTCTATAAGAGAGGTATTAATTGTAATGGGTCAAAATTTTCGAGTATGAGTTTTTGGTGGATAAGCACGTTTCAGGGTCTGTACAATACGAATTTACTATTTTCACGATGATGTCTGTGTGTGTGTATGTTTGTATGGACTGACGATTTTTCATCCACGATAACTGAAAAAGTATCAAACCCTTAATAACCAAATTTCATATTTATGGTTTTAATAAGGATCTTAACACCGGATAAGATTTTGGTCCGTAAACCGGAAGTAGTACTTTTTGAAGCTTGATAAAGTTTTCCTTAAATATATTGGTACATTATTTATTTATGAAAATTTTTGCAATTAAAAATAAAAGAAAATATAATTATCTATGGGTACAGTTAATTATAAATACAATTTGCTGAATCTGGTAGTATTTAACAATAAAATAAAGTACAATTAATATTCTATCTTGTTGTCCATGGAAATTTGTTTCTACATAAAATTTGAATTATTCTGACAGTGACAGTACAGTCTTTTGCTTGCATCTTGGTTTACATTATCGTTTACATCTTACATGAACATGAAACTATTAAAATGTAAGTAAAACTATTTATTAGATTAGATTCGAGATTAGTATAAGCAGAATTAGGCGAGAGATCGTGTACTGGCCACAGCAGATTTTTCATAATATGACTGTAAAAAAGAAAATTCATAATTTCAGCTAAAAACGGAATATTGTTTCATTGAAGTGGATCTATTTAATGTTGCAGCCGTAGGTCATTTGAATGATTAGTTTTTATTTAACCTTTTTGTTTGAAATTGTTTCTAGTTCCAGTATTCGCACGTGTTTCATAAAATTATATTGGATTACAGCGATAAGCCATTATATCTATACATAATAGTAACTTACATTATAATAATATACCTAACGTTTTGCAAATTATGCTAAAGCGGAACTTATTAGAATTATGCGACCTTATCGCACGTGTTTTTTTCACAGTAAATAAATAAATGAGATAATGTTCGTCATTGTCAATTCGTTCCTGATAGGGACAACCTTGGTCCGATTCCTTTATAATTTGAATCACTAGTGCAACATTATAATACGAAATAGTCCAATGATTAGATTGTAAGTCCTAAGCACAATTTAGTATGTGCGAAGTCAGTCATTAGTTTAATAGGTCAGAGTTTTTAAATAAATATAAATAAACATTTGTGTATTGCTAATACTAGTTTTCTGACTAAGGACTTGTAAATGGGTATAAATAGGATAGAGTTAGGGTATACCCTAACTCTTTCCTATTATAACAGAGAGTTCCAGTTCAGTTGCGTTCCCAAAGACCCAACTCATTATTGTACACCCGATTAGGGTGTTACAAAATGGTAACTTCGCACATACTTAATTGTGCTGACTTGGAATTATTGTTTCTAAATAAGTAAGTATTTTACTTCATGACTTGTAAAATATCCTCAGATAAAATGACTTGACAAATTATAAAAACGAAAATGAAGAGAATGAACTGAATGATTTTTTGGTTTAGGCTACTAACTACTAAGACAATTAAGGATTTGTTGTATGCATCCCATTCTGCATTGCCAGGTGCAAGACAGTGGCGTGCCAATGGATTTTTCTCTCTCAGTCCGGCCTTGCTCTATTTCCGTGTCGCGGGCTATTTCTTTTTTTTAAATTTCGGCAAGTGCAATTTTTGGCAAGTTTGTTGAAAGGTTTCATATGTTCTTGCGTCACCGTTTCAGCAATCGCTCGGGTTTTCAGTGAACAAGATAAATTTGTTTTTGGCTGTTGAAAAGTTCAGTTGTGGTATTGACAGTGCGTGTCACCCCCGCGCGCATGCGCACGGGAAGGGAGAACACAAAGATTGGATGTAACAGACTTATTCTATACAGTTAAACTAGCCATTTCTATGTTACGGTTCATAATGACAGAATACAGAATAAGTAACCGGTAACATCCACTAGAACCAGCCTTTACGAGGCGGCTTGTTAGAGGGATGCCCAGAGAGAGATTACTTGATGATTTCTTTAATCTAATCGCGTCTTTAACTGTCCGTAGACCATTAACCTTCCTTCACGATTCGTCGCCTTCCCCATTCTCTAAGATCCACACTCGAAATTTCTACATTTCGTTTTAAATAATTTATTAATACGCCCTAATGCGCACTTAACAGTTTGCTTTACAAGATCGAATCCTATAGACTCTTTGACTCTAATTTGGAAATCAATTTGGATTCCATCGTTTGAATAGTTTGAATTGGAATATGCTAAGTACCCACCTATAAGCTTGTAAGTAGGCCGTGAGTTGATTGCTCAATAAACTGGTGAAATTCTTAGGAGCAACCCTACAGTGTAACAGGGATCATAGAACTATTTTATAGAGGAATGGAATTAGTTAAAATAATGTACATATACTAATTTAGCCTTCATCGGGACAAATGAAAATTTACAAAATCGTCAAAGTCTCAGTCATGATTATTTTACGCCCTGAACCATTTTTGACTCGATTCTGTAAATTTTCATTTATCCGAATGAAGGCTAAATAAGTAGCCACAACGTCGACTGTATGAATAAATAATAAAATCTACAACTTTTGTGACTGGTACCTATTATTCGACCTTCTAAGTTAAAATAATATCTAATATTTTACTTGTTTTCGGTGAATTTTCTTTTTATTTATTTGAATATACTTTATAAGTATTCGTTTTGGATAAGAGTTTAGAAATAAAACGTATCTTTAACCTGGAATCTAGAAAAAAGCTTCTTAGTGTGTTTTATTCATTATTTCTACAAAAATCACTTATGTATCTAGCTTATATGTTACACCTCCTTCATAGTAAAATGTTCAAGATTCAATCACTTTGATGTAAAACCTATAGAGATTTTGGAATTTTATTTATTATTTTTACAAACAAAACATATAAGGCCATACCTACAGGTTTTATGTGGATTTAAAAGATTTTATAGAATTTCAGGAATTATAGGTATTATGTTTTATGGAAGATTGAATTCTCGACTGGATGTTGAATAAAAAGAGGATTTTTTTTTAAATATATTTTTTAAGGTATTTCGGCTCTTAGACCACTAATACCTCGGTACATTAATTTTTACATGGTTATAGATTTTAATTAAATATGTACATTATATTTTATCGAGTATATTGATTTGTGTTAGGAATTTGATTACATTATTGGTGTTTTCGATGTTGTTTGAAAGGGCTTCTTTTAGTGTATCGGGTATGTTACATAGTTGTCTGTGTGTGTTGTATTTATTGCAGTTTGTAATGATGTGTTCTACTGTTATTATTGTGTTACATGTTTCGCAGATACTAGGTTGTGTTTTTTGGAGTAAATGGTTATGTGTGAGGCGGGTGTGACCTATTCTTAGTCTTGTGATTACGGTTTGCAAAAAGAGGATTTGTTGGAGTCATTTATTTAAAAATCCAATAAAACACCGACGTTTCGACTATAATTCAGTCTTTCTCAGTGTGCTGATACATACAAAAACATGCAATCAAAAAAATTACATACCATACAATCATAAGCAGACTTTTTACGACAGATTTCTGTAATATAATTTACATGATATTTTTAAATTTTAACAACCAATTATGTAAGTCTGCTTACCTATTGTATGATAGTATGTAACTTTTTTTGATTGTATGTTTTTGTTATGTTCAGCACCCTGAGGAAGACTGAATTACAGTCGAAACGTCGGTGTTTTATTGGATTTTTATATTAATTCTCCAACAAATCCTATGTATTATGTTTTATGTTTTAAAATGCTAACACTGATAAAACACATTTAAGAGAAAAAGCAAATAAAGTTTCTAAACGGAAGACACAATGGAACAATTAAGCAAAATGAAGATACCTTGTACACCAGATCGTACAATAATCGTAACTTATCCCACTCCAACCAACTTTCGGTGCGTGTTTGTTTTCGCGTACGAATCAACTTTGTACTCCATATAAATTTGATGGTAAATATGGTGGCCGGCGGCTGTGTGCCTTAGCGTTGTTGTATGAAATGTAGGTAAAGTTCAGCGTCGGTGGAGGCGGCGACGTAGCAGCACGTGTGCGCCGTCAATGATCCTGGAGGTGTGTCGGTTCTTGAACCGTTCGCTTACGCAAAGGACGCGAACACGAAAATCGTTGTAACCTTGCTGACGTCACATGCGTAGTGCGTGCGCAACGCCCCCTTTCTTCCAGTTGTTGATGAGATTTTCATTTCAAGAGGCTTGATGAAATTTGGTTTTATTATCCTCAGGGAAAATTTCATATTTCGAGTGTTAAAAAACGCGTTTGAAATCATAAAGTCCAGAGGGATACTTTGAAGAGGTGCGGTTATTGCTATATAGGGAATTACATGGTGCTAAATTTTTTATTATGGTGTAATATTATTATTAACTGTTTTATTTCGCTGACCAATTGCACGTTTTCACTTTACCTGTTTTTTATGATGACTAAACAGTTTTTTATTATAGTTATGTAAATTTTGCAGTAGATCCACTGGTACTACTACCCATCCAATTCGTACTCGATATTGCTCCATTCTTATGATCAATACAGAGTTTTTGATTATGAATTTTAGGACTATACAACTATGGTTAAATTTCCCTGACCAAGGGCACATAGTCTTACCTGAAGTAACACAAAGGGGTCATCCGTCCAAATGTTACTTGACATATTGCTTGTCTTTTAATTACTACTATGACCTTACTGACCAATTGTGAGTCACCTATCAAAACAGATCTTATTATAGTTTGACTCTAAAGATTGATATAATTATTCTAATAAAACATACCTAAAGATTTTTTTATAGCATACAATTTTTCCTTAGCCATTTAAATAAGTATAACACATTTATCAACTATATGAATATTATTAATTGTAAGTAACTAAGCTCTTACTCCATATTTACACTGTTAATAATACTATACTATATTGTCTACCTAATGTACTGAGTTCGATCCAGCAATCGATCAAAATACTAATTATGAGGGGCACCTACTTGGAATGACGAAATTCGAAAATTTTTGCACTCTATGGTATCCAAAACAACTACCCGGATAGTACCCGTTCCCCTCTTTATACCCGATATCCGTTAATTATCCGGTACCATTCAATTATCTCTTATTTTGTAGTTATTACCCGTTCCCTAAATTAGAACTAACTGATGACGATTATAAAAATACACACTTATACCTATTACTAGATCTATACTTCTAGACCGCCACCGAACCACAACTCTATCTAATTCTATATTCTACTATTATCAATGATAACACAAATCAAGACTAGTAACCTACCGGGTAGATTTAGAGTATTCCGGTAATAAATAGGTAACAGGTATATTTCGGATATCGGGAATATATTACTTGTTTTCGGCTAGTTAACGGGTAATCGGATAATACCTTTTATATCCGGGTATGCCTATGTACAGATTGTGGCGAAGATCAATGATCGAAAAACCCGATATGGTACTTATTCGTTGGTGGCAGAACCCAATAAACCGTACATTCCGTGATTGGCGTTCGGTTTTGATTTATCGGGTTTTGCCTTAGGCCCACAGAAACATTCCTGTAAAATAACATTCTCCATTCCATATTCAAGATGAGAAACTGAATAGGAGAATAGGACTTTGTACTGTAATCTAGAACTTTAGTCTTTGAAATCCGTCTGATGTGGATTGAGACTTCTCCCGCTGTTTCTTCTCACTTCACCATCAGGTGAATGTGGTGAATAGGTCGAGGGTATGGGGGAAAGAATAGGCTTTGTGCCATTGTCAACACCTCGTCTCGAGGCGCACACGACATCAACGCACTAATGTGTGTTACTTGACCCCGATTTAAAAATACAAATACCGTTCTAATGGGGGACTTTTTCTTTTCCGGATTAGAAGGGTGCTTGCTCCCTTCCAAACAACGAGTTCATTAGCGGAGAGATTTCTCAGCAAAAACTTCTGACACACAAATTAAAAACGAATTTATTTCAGAGGACAAATTGTCTCATTACACTACGGAATTTTAACAAAAAACCGTCAACAATAGGAACTGTTATTACTGGGGTAATTTACAATTTTACACTGTCATTAGAGGAAGTACTTCTTAAGATCTTGCTTTTAAATTCAAAGCAAAAAACTATGTTAGGTAATTGAAGTTTTTGAAATATATGAATTCATATTTTTTTTATAAAAGTGCTCAATGATTGTACTTATGTAAATTTAAATATACTATTTTTAATTAAGAGAACCCAAGTAACTACGGGTCATTTGATTTTTGATTAATTAAATTGTATTTTCAGCTTGCTGTTTGCACTTTTTCTCAAAAAGAAAACCGGTTATGAATTTTAATCCAATTTAGAAAAGAGCTTAACAACAAAGGAATTGTAACTTTTATAAAATTTAAAATTCCTTAAGTTATTTTTATACTACGAATACGAACTTGTAGAATAGAAAATGCACTGTTCAGTTAATATAAATAGGATAAATATCGTATTCCTAAAATATCTAATGAAAAACTAATGAAAAACTATGTCATGTTAACATATTAATTTGTTTTCATAGTTACAATAAATTTCTTTTATCTAAGCACAAGATATAGAAGAATACCTAATTAAAATCTTAGAACATTTTTTGGTATTATCAGTATTTTTTTTCTATTTTTAGTTTCTAACATGTTTTCATACAAACCTATTAATATTAAATAGGTATACATGGGATGTTTCTACTTCTTTTTGCAATAAGTTTAACTTTATAACTACATAACCAGGCAAGCTTAAATTTAACTCAAGTTTGACTCTTGTTTGATAATGAAGTTTATTTTGGGTCACAACTGATCGGTTTTTTTGTGGTATGAGTCAGTAGAACTCGTGCACAATACCAGATAATATAAATTCATCTACCGAGCAAAGAACATTGAACCTCTAATTCTGAAATCTCTGTAACGACTCGACGCTAGCATTCCATAGTTGCAGCTCACGTCAAGTCTAGCTCTCATTGAGTAATCCCATCAACTCTTCATGTCTGCAGACTAATCTGAAGTCGAGTTCGCGTTATTTTTTGTCTGTCAAGTGCCCCCCTCCGCTCCACTTGTAAAGTTGATGTCTGTCTCGTCTGCAGTCGAGACTAGAGGTTTCATTATAATAAAGAACGTATGTTGAGACAATGTCGCCACATGATTTTTATGCAAATCTTCATTATGGAGACAAGAAAAATTGTGTTGCGAGCTGACATCGTGGGAGAAAAACGAGAAGAGATAAAGTTGATTAAACTTTTCACTCTAATACCTAGAAAGATTTATCAGTTGGTGCATTTCTTTTACAGGGTAGACGAATTTGCAAATCTTTTAGTTGCTGCTATCTCAAATACACAATCTTGTAAAATATACTTGAAGAAAAAGATACGACCTACTACGACAATACTCTTCTCATATTTTTATATTGGTGTATAAAAACACCACTAATCAGTTTTTATGTTACGAGTTATGACTTATACATATAAACTTTCTTTTAACTCTGTATGTTTACAAATTCACGAGCAAATTCATTTGAGATTGACTGACTGATGTTTTCATACCTAACAGTGATAATATCTTTTACCTTACATATCTAAATTAATGCAACCAAGAAGATCCAAAATCCTAATTTGAAATCCTAGAGGTCTCTGAATTATCCGTTTCTTACTTACCTTAAAACTTAAAGTATGTACAGTACTTAAATACAATAAATAAAAGCTTATGTTAAAATTAGTACTCGTACGTACTGACAAAATTATTGCATTTAAGCTGCCAATTTAAATACAGACACTACATTGCTAGCAAGTTTACTGCGTTTAAAATTGTAACCAGCAAACTAATCTAATTTTTGTCTAATTCAGCTTTACTTTTGGTGCTGGATTAGTTATATTGTTGCTATTTAATTTTTTATTATTCTCAAGAAATATATATCGCTTTAAATATGTATGAGTTCTGAATGTTTTTGAAGTGCAAAATAGTTGTCGTTCTGGTTTGCAAATATGAATAGCAAAGCTGGCAAAACTAGGGTGTAACTTGCGAAAATGTCACCCCTTCTAGATGATAAAAGCGATAATTGATTTATATGGCTTGCTCCTGCGAAAACTGAATAGAAATTTCGGGTGCGAAACCCCCCTTTCCATTTAAATATATTATCTACTTGCGAAACTTGTATTTTTAATCTCGTTGACAACTTCTGAATAATTTTATGCATATCAACCCTCGCCAAATCTATTCATACCACTGTGAATTCTGCTGTTTAACGGTTATCAAAAACTTTTTAAGGGACGGGGGACGAAAATAAAATCGCGATGTCGTTTTTCGCGACGTGGCGGTGTTGGATTTTGGGTTCTATGAGCGACGGTTTAAGAGGCAAGGTCGAGAAGACTTTTGAACTCTGTATAATACTCTTCTGGGTGTACTATAGTGCAGAACGAGTTTTTGATGGGAATGCTTGTATACAAAAAGAACTGCGGTTGAAGTACTCCAGACTATAAGCAATAGTTGAAGAAATTTTTTGTCAAAAGATTTGCAAGAATCATATTTATTTCAGTAGAAATATACACTATAATTAAATGTAAAATCAAATAGGTGCCTACTTAAAGCAATTTAAAAAAAATAAAAGTGTCTCATAGAGGTAACATAGTAGGTATTAAAAAAAACCTGCATCATTTTAAAATTTCAAAATGAGTCATTCAAAATAGACACGGGAATTTTGTGCAATTCTTAAGTTTTTTATCATTTTCCTTTTTTAGTTTAGTATACCTTACCTGACCCTGTAAGACTGACAGAATCTGTTCATGAGATGTCCTAAATTGATTACAGAGCTGGGAAGTAGGTACTTAAGTACAGTTGTACTTAAGTACATTTTAGTAGGTACTTCAGTGGTACTTAAGAAGACTGAAGTATTTTTGAAATTCTTTCTAAAATACTTAAATTTCAAGTACTGTATGTAAAGTACTTGTATTTAAGACTTAAAATGCTACTTACTGAATACCGTTTTCAAATACTTAAGTATGTACTTTTGTAGTACTTAAGTACATTCTAACTACTTAAGTACAATAAAATTTGTATATATTTTTTCATTAAAATTTTAAATGTTATGATTAATATCCTTATTTTGTTTTTCTGAAAATATTTCATTAAACTCTTGTATTTAATTAATAGAATAGGCTATGAGAGTAAACTACCATTTAATGATGATTTTCCATTTCTGTTCTATATCTATATTTTTCAGTTACCTATGTTTCAAATAAGAGATTTTTTATTTTTCAGTACTCCCAGTTATTTGGTAATATATCTTACTCTGAAAAATTCTAGATTTTTATTGTTTTTTAAAAACGATTTTTTATTTGGTTATTGTAAATTACAATTTCTAAGTGATTTTATTATTGTTCTCCTTCAAACACTGCAAAAACTTTGCGGAAGCCCATGAAAGTACTTGAAAAATGCTTAAGTACTTTTAATGAGAATTTGTACTTAACAATGAGTACTTTCAAATAGCTGGTACTTAGTTGTCAGTACTTGTACTTAACACTTAAGTACTTTCAAGCCGGTACTCACCCAGTTCTGAAATCTTTAATTCAATCCCCACTATCCCTGCATATTGTCCAGCTTTCAATCACCGCAGTCTCTCCCGCGCGCGCAGTGCGTACAGTTCGCAACCTTCGCGTGGCGGCCGTTGACCCTACGACTGCTCCAACCACAACTCACAACTCACTACCGTAGCATCAGAACAGAACGGCACCCTGCGAGGGAAGATTCGCTCGGCTTTTTGCATTTCAACTGTGAAGGCCATCGGGATATTGATTGCTGTCAGCATAGGCTGCGGTTGCTTGCTGGCATAAGCTATCACACGTTGACAGTTTATTCGTACGAAATGGGTTAGTGTTAAAATTGTTGTATAAAAATGTCAGTTAAATTACGAAACTTAAAAACAATACCTACCAAAATACATAGGTACATATTCCAATTAGAAAAAAAAACAATTCACTAGTAAATTCTAAAGCCACTCTCACTCCTCGTAATCTTGAATCGTGAGTTAATTTGACTAATTTGTAACTTTGTATTTTCTATTAGCAGTGTATTTTGTATTCAACGTAACGTGATATTGATGTATGTAGTTTGTAGTGCAATGAAACTAAATTTAAATATGTATATTACATAGATAATAAATTTGAAATGCTGTTGAATTTTTTTTATTTATCAACTGCATTCCATAAATTGCTTTTGTATAAAACAAAATTGAAGTCGAATTGAAGCACTTTTAAAGTTTTGAATTCAATTTAGGATCAAAATCCTGTTGAATTATCATCCACAAAATAAAAAGCAGTGGGCGCTCGGTTATCTGGTTATTTGAATACTTCATTGAACAATCCACTACAGTGAACAGTCAAAATTTAACACATGATGTTCTATAGAATGAACACGGGCAATTTCGATTATGGGAACAGCTCAACAGTGCTTAGTACAAAATACTAAAGTACAGAATCTACTTGGTATCTTGGTTGATAAACTAGGACTTTCCCTAAATACGAAATTTTAAAACATTTATTATCTTTAGAGCTCTATTTACCCATGAGAAGGTAATATTTTTATCTTGATTATTTACTTGTATAATGAAGATGTAGATATAGCCGATGTGACATTTCCAAAATGCTTGAGTGCTAAGACAATGCAAAAACAAATATCTAATTATCTTAATGTAATGTAAACATGCTTCGAATAATATTAACCCTTATGTTACCAACTCGTTTACCCGGTACCTTTTTTGACTTTAGCAGAACGTAACTCTTTTTGTGTATTTTGTTTGGACCTGGGCCTCTATGAGAGCTCCTAAAATTTATTTCTTATCATAATTAGGGAACATTTGCTGTAATTGGAATTTTGGAAACATGTTTTTTTTTTAATTATAAAAACAACTCTTCTGTCTCCCAAGTGAGGTACCGGGTACCACATCTATAAAAGTGTATATTATGATTAAAGTAAGCTTATTTTTTAATTTATATATGAAATATTTATTATAAAATTTGTTACAAAATATAAAATATTTATTATTTTTTATAAACAATAATTATTTAAAAAAACAACATATAAATGTAAAAGTTACACACGGCTACCCGAAGAATCTGAATCAATTTTGTTTTCGTCGCAATCTTTACAAATTATTTCAATTTTGATAACGTGCTGATCGCATATTGGTTTATTGAACGTCGCGCAGCATTTTCTTGTTTTCCGTTTTCTATTATCATCAGTGAAACATTTATGACATATGCCCTTATGTTTGGATCTACCTGATGCATCCCTGTTTTGTATTTTTGGTTGTTGTTTTTGTTGTGCTGCTGCCGGTGTTAATTTTTGCTCAAGAACTGACTCCTCACAGGAAACTTCAGTCACTTTTTCAGATTGAAATAATTCATCAATTTCAAAAATACAAATATGTAAAGTAAACAAAAACTCACAAGTTTGATTTAGTTGAATAAACTCCAGAAGCAATTATCAATACGGAGAATTAACTATACGTCATCATGCGAGCAAGCTCAAGCCTGAAATAAACTAATTTGTGCTTGGAAACATACACCAATACATCTGGGTACCGGGTACCCTATTCGGGAGACAGAAGGTTAAAATTTTGCTGGTAACATAAGGGTTAAATAGATATATTTAAAATAAGAGTACCTACATTTTCGATTAAATGAACAATTCTATTTTATGAATTGCCTCGGTTTTTAATAGTTCAATAACCGAGCGCGTAAATAAAAAATCTGCCAAATAATAAAATAATTAAAATATTCAAGTCTAATTTTTCTGATGACTAATTGCTCGTAATCTGTGTTCTGTTTTGTGTAAAATATAAAGTGAGATAAATTTGATTAAAAGTCTTTATCCCAGATTTAGCAACTAATGGACCAGTTAATTTTGGCTCAGTTTGTGTTTCATTATTCGAAATTAGGTTTAAGCAAAATATATAAAATTTATGGTAGAAAAAACAATGACTTTATTGTTGTTTGTCAGCGCAGCAGAAATTTAAATCCAAATAAAATTCAAAAAACAACTGGAGCGAGATGACAAAAAAACAAAAAAGGCTTCGAAACAACAACGTGCCAGTTTTATTTAGTCGACAGATGTCTCACTCGAAGTTCCACTGGCGCCGTAAGTGATTCTCTGTACTTGAAGAGAAAAAATCCATTCTAATTGTGTCCGCATGGGCGAATTCGCTGAGTGGTGACGGAGTGAACAAAGCAGGGTTGTGGGGGCGGCAAGGGGACACGGGGGCGGAGTACTGATAGCGAAAGTCCTCCGAGAGGCCTGCGTTTAATGTTCACTGTTTTATGGGGTCACCGAGAAGTCGAGTACACCCGGGGACTATCATGAACACCCACCCAAGGCTTAAATGGATTTACAGCGGGATCTGCGAAACCCTAACACTAAATCGCTAATTCCAGTTATTCTACTCGCGCTGGTAATTTTGTTATATCCTAAATAATAAATATTGATAATTAAATTCATTACATGGGGAATGCTATAACCGACTGTGGATCTGACAGCTCAGATAAAAATTACAAATACGTTTGATTGCACAAAAATCTTCCCTGTATTGTTCTCTCCCCTAACAAAGAATCGTTAGTTGACTGCTGAAACATACACCGTAAATATGTACCTATAACTTAAAGTATGTTGGGCTGCCATACCCAAGTTGGCCCCCTCCCTCCCCCAAAGCCCAAAAAATAACAAATACCTTAAAAAACTTAAAACTATCATAACACCAAAAAAAACTAAACTTGAAGCATTCAATTCAAAATAATAATAATTATAGTTTGGAAAAAATCGAGGAAAAAATATAACTATCCATTCGTATTTTAAAATTTTAATTCATATTACCATATAAAAGCAATATAGGTACCTACATATTTAATTTTTTATGTATTTTGTTGTTTATTTAATCAGAGATGGTTATATTAGTTTTTTAATGTTCACAGTTTGTGTATTTTACTGTTTATTAATAAATTTTAGTTAATTAAGTTTTAAATAATTTAAAAACTTTAAATTAAAAACCATTTGCACTACAGTTGTCATAAAAAAAGTGCCAGGCGTAAAAACTGTAGATTTTCATGTCTGCAAAATTAAATCTTCAATTTGAACGTATTCGACCTTGAACTAATTTCTTAACGAGTAACAAATCCTGGATGCGCGCCTGTTAACAGCTAACTGGTAGTGGTCACCTCTTATGTATATTTACTTCACATAAATCATTTCAATAATAGTAAGTATGAATGGTAAGTAATTGGGAAGATGCAGTGCGGGTAATTATTCGAATATAACGAAACATGGCTAAAGATTTGGTATGACGTTCTGAAATTACTTTAATTTGTTTCATTGACTTTACAATTCGAAAGAAAGAAAAAAATGCAAGGTTTTTTTTTAGCTTCAGTAAACTTTCGCACTTACAACTCAAATAACTTCTTGGAAAAATTAAATTTTGGTAAACAATGAACAGCAAACTTGATCAAAACTGTCATAACCCTAGCCATTTTATTTATTTTGCTTTAAGTTAATAATATATTCTACTACTCAACTAAAGCCCTAATCACACTGGATTTTTTGAGGATTTACTCTTGTTTCTAAAAAAATTAATTCTCTGTTTTGAAGCTACATATCAATGAATTAGATAAGTATTCATCTTTTCTCACGTTCAATATTCAATTTATTTTGACAGACAATTTTCACCAGGATTATTTTTCTCATGAAAGAATCCTTTGTGAAGGCTTGAATGTGCAATTTTCCTACTATGTTTATTCTCGAATATTATATTTTGCATTCTGCAATGCGTTTAGTATTTCATTTGAGAGCGCAGAGAATCGGAGCAAATTGGCCGATCGCCCAGTATCTGTGACGCGTCCCCACATGATCGTCACACATTGGTAATTGTGTAATGGGGTACGCGTGTATCCTCGTGCCCCCGTTGCCTGGGCAACGGACGCCCGTAGCGGATGTGTGCATAAACATACGCACGGTGCAACCCCAACGCAACGCGAGCTTTGCATGGCAACACGTTGACCCTCATCGTGACCTCGCCCACCCTAAACTTCACACCAAAACGCGAAAATCCATACCGGGGGTGCGGAATAATATTTAGTTTAGTAAATAGGTCAGCCAGCAATTCAAATGCGGAAGTTTAGAATTTGTGCAAATTCAATTAAGTGCGGCATTCGCGGGTTTTAAACCGCATCTCGTTTACGCGCGCGTTTTCATGATAACAGCACGTGGTCGCGGGGCGCAGGGCGGGGGGCTACGCCGCCGGCGGACAACCTGCAAGCGAACGCCTGGGGTCAGTGGCCCTTACCGCGGGGCCCCCTTGCTTCACGCTGCCCTTCTTCCACGAGCTTGACAGCCAGTCGATAGCGAAAGTGTTTACTTCTACCTTCCATATCATCCCCATTCATCACGCCAGTTATGCCACCCCCGAAATTCTACTGACCTTCAGTAGAACAGTACATTCTCTTTAATATCAATAACCATTTTCTTTGATTATTCTGAAAACAAATTAAATAATCGTAGAAATTTATTAAATTGTTAAATTATACGTGACGTCAGTTATGTTTTATCATAGAGAAATAATTACACACTGTAATGTGGAAATAGTAAATAAACATCTACTGTCCACCTTGTATTCTAGTGGTAGTGGTCCTGGGTTCTTTTCTTTCCCAGCAACCGATCAATACTATTGGGTCCAAAAGTGGCCAAATTCCACTGTAGTACTTTTAAACTATGTATTGTATAAAGAGTGTTTCAGTGTTAGGGGCTCGTCTACCTATTTTTCGAATTCCTAAAACAATATTTCACTCTCTTCCCCACTACTACGGTTGCCCGAACCCAGCCCGAAACTCGTACTTTGTCGCATCCTAAGCTATGCAATGTCATTTTGAAGTTGAAAAATACATGGCTCAGTATTCCCATAATAACTTCTGTATTTTTTAAAGAAATTAAGTAAAACAAAATTATTCGAAAAAGAAAAGTTAGCTGCAGGCTTCTTGCTTTTTAAATTTTTCTTTCCATTTATAATGACCGAAAAAAATCATCGTATCAAATAATGACAAGAAACGTCATTTTTAAATATTTTTTACTTCAAATTCCTAGGCCAAAGACAAAAAATAAAAAAAACTTGAGGCACTAAGACATCCTTTGTTAATACACTCATATGTAAAAGTATCATATATTTCAATTATAACTAAAGTAAACGTGGGAGGCGTACACCTCTGTAACGCTGTAAAATTTTAGGGTAGATGAACACCTTAAGTATTTTAAATTAAAATATTAATGTAAGACTTCAAAACAAGGAAACATTTTCATTTGGAGATTTTCTCGCAAACGCTTCATTTAAGAAATATTAGCTTTTAAAATTACGGATGAGATAAAATTTGGTTTACGTTTTCATGCTTTAATTTTATTGAAATTCACTCATGTAATATCAATGTGTAGCTAAGTAGCTATAAAATAAATGCTTCAGTCAAGCGCGAATACAAGGAAGGCAATAGGGGATCTCTTGTGTTTGTCGCTTTTTATACTAAAACTATCTCCTAGATCTGTCACAGGTTCCAGCCAAGTTTTAACATTATGATTTTTATAATTTTTAAAACTACATCATTAATTGAAAATGGGATTAACATGTCCACATAGAGCACTAAACTCCTTTTATTCATACATAATAAATTTAGTTCGTTTAAAGTTTAAATCTCTAGTGAAGTAAACTGCTATCATGCAACGTACATTTACAAAAATACCTACTGAATATGCTGACATGGTAATCGTTTACGAATTTTGCATCAATACGAAGAACTAACACGGAACCAATATCGAGCAGTTACTCGTTCTGTCATGGACAGATTGCCTTCGAGCTGGAGGTTTACATTTTTTTACAAATTTTGTAAATTCTTATTGTTTTTAGCAATAAAGTTAATAATAAGCAACATTTATTTATTACTATTCCCTTATTTTTACAAAATTGTTCAAATTCCTATTTTTTTGTAACTTCAGAAGCCAATATCTCCTAAACGAAGCGTTTGTGGGAAAATCTCCAAATGAAAATTTTTTCTTGTTTTGAAGTCCCACATTCATATCTTAAATTGGGATACCTACTTAACAAACACCCTGTATAATAATCCCTCACGAAAAGAAATGAAAAATTAATTGAAAATAATGTTTCTATTTCCATTTAGAAATCATTATTATTGTCAATTAACAAATGAAAATTGACTAATAGAAATGTCTTATAGGTAGGTAATTAATAAGATACTTAGTGTAATAACATAAGATAAAAGTAATATTAAGCATTGTACCACTTTGTAGAAGATTGGGTGGAAGACCGGATTTATCCGAACTCTGTTTTTTTGATCAATAAAGATTTTTGAATATTTTTTTTTGAAGGAAATTCATACAATCTATAATAATGTTTGGTCATTTTAGAAGAAGTTGTAGAAGGAATTTTAAAATGAATCATGCTGATGTCGAATGTGTCAAAATATCACATTTAGCTGTAATTAAGAAAAGTTTTACATACCTGCTAATATGTTAGCATTTACCCAATTATGGTTACATTCCCGAAGTGAAAAAGTGGGTTAGTCTACTAGAATCTATTCGCTATTACGCCAAGTCTGAAAAAGTAGAAAAACCTCGATTTCCCAGATGAAATTCAGAGCAAAACGAGGACAATTCAGGCGACGAGACGAGACGATAGAAAGTTAAGAGACGAAAGAGGCTGCGGTTGCGAGTCGCGACTTCTGTATCTGCAGACGAAACGTCCGTGTTAAACGTAAGCGCAGATAACGACGGAGCGAGAGAGGAGACAAGAGAGCCTTCGAGCCAGGTCGTCGGTCGATACTCCAAGCGACCAGCCGCAGCCAGTGCCGTATTCGCCAGGGGCTGTGCCCCAAAGATCTCCAAGAAATTGCCGAATGTGCGGCATCACTAAGTTCCTAAAATTACTTCAAATATTCTATCAGCAGTAAAACACTTTATATTGTTTTATTTATAAAAGCATACATATATATTGACTGTCAAAAATACAATACTATACTCTAAGTTCGAGTGGTTTGTGGGTTAATATGGAGTACATGCATGCAATATTTCACTATATTTTACAAAGAGCGAACTGTAGATGCTTAAAAAGAGATAATAGGATTTTGGTAATTCGAATGTAGAATAGAATAGCATAGCATTGCAGATCTTTCCCACACTAGATTATGGAGTGGGCTACTTGCATGATTATTAAATTAAACATTTTTAAAGAAGAGATCAAAATTTGGGACACGTATTTATTATTTTTACAAAACTTTTTATTAACAAGCCCAAAAAAGTATTAAATATATTACTATTGTGATGTAGATTGGAACCAATGACTGGCCGTAAGCTATGTAGCAACGACTCAACTAGTGAACCACAGGTTACATTTTTAATATGTTTCCCTCCTCCTGTTCAAGATAATGACGTCATAGAAACTTTTCCTTTTTAAGGTATTAAATCCATGGGCAGTGACAACCCAAAATATGACTCTAAAATAGATAGGTAAATAACGAAGATAATTGAATTTAAAGTTGACACTAAAACGCGCTAAAATGCATTGCGTATATGCTATATGAAGGTTAGCAGTAGATTTACTAAACGATTAGAAAATATTATATCACAACAACCTAACACATGTTTGAAAAACGAATGTTATTCTTGGATATTTGAGATATTTATTTAAAAAATAAAAATTACGAGTCATCGAAATACTTGTTGAAAAATCGCACGTAAAAGGTTCCAAAGTCTCAAGAAAAATTATATTTTTGACGTCATACTACTGCATTTCAGTGTAAACTTTAATTATTCTTTCTCATTATTTGACTGCTTTGGTCTCACCTCACACCGAAATCATCCACGTTTAGACGGATTTTCTACCTTAATTTACTAAAAAAAAAACTAATTATTTTAAATAAAATTTACCTACATTTTTACATTTTATGTTTTGGACCTAACATTAGATATCTATAATAGTAATAAAAATTTCATTCTCCATATAATGCAAGTACGAGTAGCCCATTAGAAAAGTATTTTAGGCGTTCCTAGTTTGATCCTAGCAACTTGTAACCGTCAAAAATACCACTGGGTCCGAGTGCTTGAATTCCACTATAATATCATCTACCATCGCATTGAGATTGGGAGTTGACTTAGAAGTTAGTCCTGTTGAATAATTGTATAAAAAATATTCGTAATCTTAAAACTTTAATATTGTATAATTCGTTAGATGTTCGCAAAATTAAAGTCTCTTCTTTTTCTCGCTGTTTCGTTTATTTAAAGTGTGCCGCAAAATTAAATCCTAAGTACGCCACTGGCTTGGCAGAGCCGCGGACACATCCGACAGACAGACACAGGCACATCCCCTGAGGAAGATACTTGCACGGATTACAAACGTCTGCCGCTGTCGCTCTCATAAAACACGCGAAAGTATTATTTACCAAAGGAAATTAATCCGATCTACGGTGAATTATTAATGAGCTGGAGCTGGAACCGTTGCGAGGAAATGATTTAGACGAATTGCGTTTCCGCACTTAAAGTGTCTCCTTCATTTTTATTATTTTTCAAACTCCAGATCAGACGGGGTTAATGAATATTTGCACAGACTTGTTGAAGTTAATGAATAGAACACTTCTTCAAATTCAAATTCGAAATTGGTTTTTGGGAAAATAATACTTTCAGACATAGAGACTTTTCTTTATTGCTGCGCCGTAGCCAGGAGGGGACAGGCGTAGAAACTCTTGCCCTTCCTGAAGCTGAATGCTGTAAAATTGATTTGTACCTACTATCATTTTACAGATAAAAATCTTGGAAAATTAATATTATATTCTTTGCACAAAAATATCGATGGAATACGAAACAAATCTTCGAATCGGAAATCGTAGTTCGACAACTGGCATTAAGTATTATCGTCATATTATCATATTACCAGGCTTCGCGCGTTCGCGTTCGATTTGATTTAGTAAAAAGAAAGCCAAAATTTGAAAAAATCTATTTTGATTTTTAAAAGTGTTTGTGTGACAATTATTTATTTTTGTAAATGAAGTTGGTGAAAAACATGCAGCTTCAAATCCCTTGAAAAAATTTGATCTTGAAAAAAAAAATTGCCTGCGGCGCTTTTTCTTTTCTCAAACAAAAGCAATGTTGGCCTTATAAAAAATGTTAGGCCCTTCCTAGAAACATAACCTGGCTACGGTTCTGCTTTATTGGTGACTGAAAGTTAAAATTACTTGGATTATTATTTTGCTCCATAAAATCGGTAATGCTATTGGATTTAGGTTTAAGAGGCAATAATAAATTATGTTTTGATAGTATGATTGATACAACTCTTGTCTATTGAACTGAAATCTGTAACAGATTTTAGTTCTTTTAATTTCTAGTATAATTCTGCAATTTAGAGATTTCGTAACAGGTATAGGGAAAGGTCCTGCTGTTAAATGTTTAACGTTAAATGAGAATGGAATTGTCGACTGGTAGAATAATGAGGGATGGAATATTCGGGAATGCAGTCAGTGAGTTTTATTTAACTAAAAAACCGACGTTTCGCCACACCCTTGTGGCTTCACAACTAATTCACCCTGATGAAGCCACAAGGGTGTGGCGAAACGTCGGTTTTTTAGTTAAATAAAACTCACTGACTGCATTCCCGAATATTCCATCTTTCTTTAAAGTTAAAGTTTTATAAGATCTTACTAACTATACAGATAACATGTGCAGAAATGTTGTATTTTGAATTCCTGAGGAAGTAAAGTTTTATTTTTTAATTACTGAACAGTATTATTTCGAAAACTGCCAATTTATTAAGCCCAGCATGAATAGGCATTTAAAATGTGTCTTTATACTAACTTTTAGCAGAAATATCTTTTCAACTCCAAAAAAATTTTGTGCGAAATTGATAAAGTAAAATTGAGTGAAAAACTTTGGAAACGCTCACCAACTCTTCTGTCTTTATGATACCGTTAAAATATTTATTGCTTCATAAAGCACACAATTGTTTACCATTTTGTTTCATTTTATGTAATATTTGCACAATGAAATTGAAAACATTTTTGTGAATGTGGGGGGATCACATAATCTCGGTTTGGTGGTGGTAGGTTTATTTCATGTCATGAACATGTAATTTATAGCAAATCAATATTTTTGTAATCAGCAGTAGGTAGATACTCATACCCTATCAGTTCAACCCTTGCATGCGAAAGTATTGATAATACTGGGAACTGGTACAAATATAGGATATCAACCCCAATCCTGCCCGCAACCCCACTGCCAGACTATCGCAAAATTCCCGGAAGAAGAGTTCAATTTCAAATGTTTTACAAATTAATAGTTTTCTTTGCCTTTTAATAGCTGCTACTTTAAACTATAATAATTAAACTAACGACAACGAATTTTGCAGGAAAATAGAAGTCATATTTAGACAAATTCGCGTAGCTCTCACTTCCTAAGCCCACTAAACCCAAGTCAAATAACAAACTTTAGTTTAGAACTGCAATATTAACCGGAAAATTTGAGATGAAACTTTTTAAGCAGTAGTTATAACATTGTTATAGTAACAACAGTTGATTTTGTAGTAGGTAATCCCGATCTCACTGTATAAACTAGCAATAAATTCAAAAAATCATGATACAAAAAAATCTGCTGTGGCTACCACAAAATACATTTTTTGTCATACCTGCACAAAAAGTAACCTTTTTCGTGCCTGTTTTACGTGCGCAAAGTGGCTTATTTTTTAACTAGACAAAAAATGCGTGCGCAAAGTACAAGCGTGCGGGAATAGCGTGCGCAAAATTTCACTTTGCGCACGCAAATTGAACACTCACACAGTTTTCTGTAGTTACCGACACGAAATGTGCGCGTAACATTAGCGCCACACACGTGATAATCTAATACTACAAGCACATGAACAGCTTTAGTACCTACTTCTCTATGCGTAGTTTCTACTGTCGACTATTGTGCAGATTGTGCGTTGGATATTGGATCTAATGGACAATAATATTTTATTCTTATATTTTAATGTTCTTTTCTTTACTGTTAATAATTAGTTTCTTATGCTTTTACATGTAGGTAAATAATAGTTACTTTTTCATTTTATACATATTAATTTTAAAAGTAGGTATTCATTTTATCTTTTAATAAGTAAGGTCACTCAAAAGGTTACTTTTTGTGCAGTAATGACAAAAAATATCGTGTGCATCTCGTGAGCAAAGGCGCAATTGCGCTTGGCTTCGTTGCAGCCCGAGCTGTAGCGGCTCGAGGCCTACCGAGGCGAGCCGAGGAGGCCGAGGGTCGCTACGAGACTTTGCGCACTAGAAACACAATATACTATTTTTTCTGTTTGGACAAAGGCAATCAAAGTAACAAAAGTAGGTATACTATATTACAGTGCTGTTTATTTATTTCTATTTATTTATGACGTTAACAAATGAAAATTTCTATCAATCTAGAACAAAAATACGTTCAAAAATTAATTTTTTATATTTGTCGTTCACGAAGCTAACTTTGTGAAACGCAACTGAATGTCGTCAGGGTTCACTTTGTGACACGTAACATTTTTTTAGAAATATCAAATCTGAGAATCGTTTAAATTTTAGTAGGTATAACCTCTAAATATGTTTTGCTTAATAAATAAATTTTATTCAATAAAATTAATAGTGATTGTAGTAAAGCTCAATATTTTCTACAATATTTGTTATCAACTGAATAGTTCAGTAATTATATACTTTTACAGTGACATTTAAATAAATGGCAATATCAATATCACCAACCAACACACATAAATTTTCCTAAATTAACTTGATGTGTATTATGATTATGACAGTTAAATTAAAAATTTTAATATTAAAAAGTCGCCAAATAAACAAAATAGTATAAATAACTCATTTCATAAAACTTTTTTCGCACTTATCCTTTACTAAACTCGCTCTCAGGCTCGTTTTACTAAATTTGGACGCATACGAAAAAATAATGTCTTATAAAACTTGTTCTTTAAATTGTATTTGCACGCGGTTAGTTTCGACAATAAGACGGTAGTAAAGTGCCACTTTCCTTCCTAGTTTACCGTTCTGAAGTGATGAAATCACTAAACGAAGCCTGCCCTAATTGGGATTGTGTACTAACATAGGAAGCTACTTTGTTGAGGATTCCAGGCCCTCACCTTTATCCAATTTAGTTTCCGGTCCGTCATGCGTTTCAGCGGCTGAATAATTCACCCTAACTTTATTTCAGCCGTCGAGGGCTCGGCGCCAGCCTTGCGCCAACGGTAATCCTTTTTGGGAATTTGGAATTTTGTCTTGACAGCCTAATCCACTCTGAACAATGTTACTGAGGTCGCGAGCCACGCACTTTGCCAAATAAGTGTAATTGGAGTATTTAATTGCGGTATTTTGGATGTCGTATATTTGCCTGTTTGTAGGCTCTTAAACCGGGAGTATTTATGTCGGAAAACAAATTTCAGGAGGAGCTGTTGTCCTGCAGAAAAAGATTGGCATAAAATTGTTGTCTTGTTTGGATACCAGTGCTGGAACTTCATAAAATAAAATAGACTTGACTACTATTTCAGGCATTTGTTTTTGTTTTTTTTGTGTAGAAAACTATTAAACTAATCTTGTGCAAATCTTTATAAGTTTTACAGATCATAAATCTATAAATACCTATACAGTTTAAAACGAAATCGTAAATAAAATATGTTACCAATATAAAATATTTTGTGAAATATGTATTTATAGAATACACCAACAATCTAAAATAGTAGTTTCCAATTATCCGAAACAGGTACAAAATACACTAAACGCCCGTGATGGTTATAATATTTTTTGCACGATCGATACATTTAAAAAAAAGTTAAATGTTATGTTGGTTTTGATGCTGTTGTCTTCAGTTTCTGTTGTTGTTTATTTCTTACCTCCTTCTAAATTACTTACCGGCTTACCGTCTTTTAATTTGTAAATAAAGACAGTAAACGCTAAAAAATGACCGTTCGTGTAAAAATAAATTATCAATGTTCATTTCACATGCTATCATAATAATTGTATTCAAAATATAAATAATATATTATACTTGCCTAGTTTTCACTTTACTATAGAATATTGTGATACTTACCGGCCTAAACAAAAACTGAATCTGGTTGAACCCAAATTAATGATCAAGAACCTAGGTCAATTACGACTTGCCACTATTTTGTTATTAAATTTTTGTTTAAAACTAAATCAAATTTACCTGGTATCCAAAAAGAAGCACATTTTCTATGGAAGCACCAAGTAGATAGATACTCGTATATAAAACCATTTCAGAAATCTAAATGCACAAAATGCATGGATCAGTTAAATTAGTTCAGAAATTTAATAATTTGAAGTCTTTTCTGAACTATTTATTACACTGTTATCTTTTTGGACTGCGAAAGATGCAGATTAGTTTGAAGGAACAAAGATATCACTTCTCAACGATGTGCTGA
This sequence comes from Agonum fuliginosum, assembly GCA_947534325.1. NCBI lineage: Eukaryota > Metazoa > Arthropoda > Insecta > Coleoptera > Carabidae > Agonum > Agonum fuliginosum. Next base: position 8,723,121 of record OX384031.1, read on the forward strand.
TTTAAATAGTTTTGTTCTCCTTTTTACAAGATTGTTTACAACACAATTTGCTGGTAAATGTGTGCAACCTTCGCTGACAAAATTTATCTTGACAGATTTGTGGGTTAATTTAACTCGCATTTGGTTTCAATGTGAACAATTTCTCGTGGTTTAGGATTTGAAAAACATTTTATTGTTGCTCCGCATCTGTGTTCGAATTCCAGCCCATTTCAAAATAAGTGGCGGACTGGGAACTGCAATATGCGACCGAAATTTATGACGGACATAAATTATTTTGTCCTGGATCTGTTCTTGATTTGTTCTAATTTTACTATTTTGTTTCCAATTTTTATTTCTACCAGAAGAGTTGTGTCATTAACTTGTTATAGTTGTTTTTATAGCGAATTTTTCGCATTTTTGCTAACGATGTTTTTTATTTTCAGGTGAGTCCACTAATAAAATCTTTCTGTTTGGATTCTCAACCATTTCTTGGTAAGCGTTGTTTTTTTAGTAACTCAATATTGCGCACTTAGATAAAATGACCTACGATGTAAATTGTATTTACTGTATTCGCGTAGGTAGGTATATCTTGCCGTGTTTTATTTGATCTTTATCTAGAAAATTGTAATTATGCTTCAACTTTCATGTTCTATGGAAAATTATTTCACCGTAACTATCAGAAGGTGTAGATTTTTTAAAAAGGTTTAATTAAGTATTTCAAACTCCGATTTACATTCGTTACTTATTATTTATACGCAGTATTTATTTATACAATATATTCACACAAGAATAAATACAAATCGAATATTTTTGGTTATCAACGTTCAAACACTCACCTCTGGATGAGATTCCTTGGACTACATTGTAAAAAAAACAACTTTGTGCTATGTAATAAAATGTTATTTTAATCATAACTTAAAATTATGCTGAAGAAAGGGTCTATAGGTTCCTAAACGTCCTAGATAAAATGAAATTATTTATTATTACAGACGTTATTTATCAGAGTTGGGCAAGTACCAGCTTTTTGAAAGTACTCATGTTTAAGTACAAGTACTCATTAAAATATTTAAGTACTTTTCAAGTACTTGCATGGGCGTTTTTTGCAGTGCTTGGAGGAGAACAATAATAAAATAAATAAGCTATTAATCATAACAATTTAAATTTTATTACAAAAATAACCACAAATTTGTTGTACTTAAGTACTACAAAGATACTTAAGTATTTTAAAGCGGTATTCAGTACCATTTTAAGTCTTCAGTACAAGTATACTTTACAGTACTTGAAATTCATATATTTTGGTCTGAATTTCAAAAATACTTAAGTTTCAAGTCTTAAGTACCACTAAAGTATTTATAAATGTTCTTAAGTACTGCCCAGCTCTGTTATTTCGAGTACAATTTACTTTTTAAAAATATAAATAATATAATAATAATAAAATACATAATCGGTAAGTAAGTACATCTTGTACTACAATTTTGAAGTTGGGAAACATTCTGTATGTAGGTATACTTAATTTTATTTCTGCATCTTCACTTCACCACAGATGTATTATTATCGGTAGGAATGTCGGGATGTCACCAACTTTTTTAAACTTAACTTTTAATATTTTTATTTCTCAGTTTTTATTTTTAGTTATAAATTATGGATATTTATAGCGGTTTTCACCAATTGATATTTTATTCATTAATGTAATACTTAATACTTAGCTACCTTTTATCTATTTGGTATATCTAATCTACTTTAACTGTCTTGATAAATATTTTCTACCTGGTAAAAGTATCTTGATATTATGTTGATCGCTTCACTGCAGACTTTTTTTGTTATATTACTATTCAAACTCTCTACTCAGTAAATTTGACGAATGAGTATTGCACATTTGGACTTAAAATGGCGCAAATAAATCGATACGAAATGTAACTAAAGTAAAGTATTGTGTAGGAAGTAGGTAGTTACAAAGTATAGAGTAACTATCGTATCATGAAGATTTTAAACACGTTTTCATGGTCCAATCTAACAGACGCTTTACGATTAACGAGCCACGATCGCGTTGTGTTGCTAGTGCTACACTGTTGCCCTTCGGTTTCATTACAAAATTCTAGAGAAGTAAATGTTTAGTGTAAAACGTCATTCCGCCGAGCTGTGGTGATAAAATTATACGAGCTCTAATGTTCCGGAGTTATGTAGGAGCACCGAGCCGAGCTTGACAAAGGTATTGCTTATCTTTGATGACGCGGCCGCGCCGGAACTTTTCCAGCAGAATTATCTCCAGTGGAAAGTGCCAGACAGGCCTGGAGTTGCTAAAATCCCTGCTAGCATAATTAAACGTTAGTAAGCGTTTGTTTTACATTCATTTCACTACACTTTCAGCTAGCTTCTATTTACTGAGTTACTAACAAGAACAATGTTATGATTATGAACCTTCAGGTGCTTTTAGGTTCATTTTATTTTATTAGCTAATTGGAGAAAATTTTAAACATTCGTTTCAATTCACAAAAGCATTTAGATTTAAGCCTTGTTCACACATGAACAGAAGCACAATGAAGAACGTGTGGAGCGTTTGTGGCCTCAAAATTAATTTTTTCTTTACTTACATAGAAGTCACAAAATAGCGTCGCCTCTATTTCACAAGCAAATACATACGAGTACAGTATTTCTTACTGTTGCTTGTGTGTGTCTTCTATGTGTCAGCTGTGTGTCCATGTGTGAACAGGGCTTTAAAGGTTTACATTTATTACGTTTAAAGAATCATTCACAAAATCGTTTAGTGCGAAGGTTTACATTTATATTTAAGAAACACAGCATTCACATAATTAACTTAAAATAGTTTTAGTAAGTGGTAAACATAAACTTAATGTTTGGAGGATTCAAACTTTAGTGCTAGAAAGTAAAAGTTCGGATGTTCATATACTTTCATTACTTTAAACATTCTTAAGCTAGATCCAATTATAAGTGTAAGTGGCTAAAATTTAACCAACCAGCGCTCAATGTTTGCATTTATAATTGAAATTTTGTAAAAGCGCTGGTTGGTTAATTTAGCATTTATACTTATAATTGAGTAATCCTGATTCTAGCTTTTATGCTTATGGTGAATGAGGCTTAAGTAGTTTGAATACATCTAACTAGTGCTTAAAATTAGGACGTGTGAATGCTCGTATTTAGTTACATGTATTTAAACTTTCTTTAACGTAAACATAAATGTAAACCTTAAAACTAAATGCTTATGTGAATAGACTTAAGACTGCGTGTAAGAGTAAAATGCAAATATAGTACATACAATATTTACCTAGTTACCTACGCCTTTTGTCCAACTTGAGTGTATAGTTGCCTTATATTGTCATCGGTGTGTATAGACATACACAGAAAAAAATACGGAGTTAGATCTAACTCTTTTTTAACTACTTAGGTAGTTCCCTCGCGACCATCCGTTTTCGGAGTTAAAATAAGTAGTTACTTTCACGGAGTTAGATTTTGACGAATATAGGAGAGAAATATGTAGTCAAGAACATACATACGGAGTTAAATAAATGATGCTATTAACTACAAGACATTATGCAATTTACTCATATAAAATTGATATTATCTCATTTTATGTATTAGATTAACTACTTAAAAAGATATAGTTAACTAAGATTTTTTTGCAAAATGCATACCTTTTATAGTTAAAGACATACAAAAAAAGAGATATTTAACCATGTTTTGGCAGTTAAATACCTCTGGGTATGGATGGTAAACCCTCCTTTCAAATTTTTACACAGGGCCGTAATAAAAATATCTAGTCATAAAATTCAGGACCGTAATAAAAAAGGTGAATAAGAAAATATTTCATGTATCATTATATTAATTTAAAAAAATATATTAACAATCTTTTAGAATACAAAAGTATTTTTAAAGCCAGGCTACATCTATTAGGAATTAACATTATAACATTACCATATAATTATACAATACCGCACAAAACAATGCTAACTTATTGGCAATTACAATATACCTAGTAATCCGATATGGCTTCCTTATTTGGACCCACGGCAATAAGAAATGGTTGGGTAGTTTTCCTGCTGTTGAAAGCTTCTTCAAGACGACTAGCTATCTATTTAAATGAAATATATTTAATTCAAAATACATCAGATGATATGATAACAAATGTACTTACTGAATGATGAACAAATAGCTTATCGACAGCAGAAGACTTTGACCTTTTTTTGGCTCCACCACGGTCCCTGGCTGCTGCCTGCTGGGGGAAGCAAATGAAGCAAAGCTATCAACAATTATTTGTATGTATGTCCCAATCTTCAATAATAATTAAAACAATATAATTAGAACAAACATTAGACAAATTTCTGGTAAATTACCTGAAATAAAAATTAAATTAACATTAAAAAAAAGGACCTAAACATCCGATAAAATATAATATATAAATTTACTTACAAGGCCTGGAGTATATCTTTGAAATGTGGATATAATTCAATAATGCTGGTTAAACTTTTTCTGTGGTTCACGGTAGATTGTATGTGAACAAATATATCTTTTAGTTGAATTTTTACACATGCATTTTTTAAAAAGTTAATAGATTCTTGAAAATATGCTTCGCTTGATTCTTCATCCAGTTCGTCAATAGATTCATTAGTTGGCGTTTTTTTGGTTCTTGATCCTATTGTAGATGAAGATGTTCTATTAATTGTTCTTGATCGGGTTTCTAGAAAACCAGTGCTGCTTACGGGATCGTAAAATAACTCCTACAATAAGTTTAATAAATTAAAATATTTATATTTTTTCGTTTAAACTAGTTAAACTAGTCAAAACATGAAAAAAATTAATACTTACGTATTCTTTTCCTCCCGACTCTTAACAATCAAATAAGTTTACTGTAGCTTTTGCATAATTTAGTTTAACATCTTTCTTAGGATATTTTCCATATTTTTCCGTCATTTACAACACAAAATTAAACACGTGGAACCACCACTAGAGTCTAGACGCAAAAGACCAAGAGTTTAGCGGGGAGCAAACTTCAGAGCCGCCAAACGCTAAAAAACTAGTTAAAACTGGATAATTTTAACTACTAATATATGAATTATAATAAGTTAACAAATATAAAGTGGAATTTTTCACTTGTGTATTTCTCCGTTAAGAGTAAATATCGTCTGTAAGTTGAAGTTAACTACTGTTATAAAAGAACTTTGAAATTTAACTACATAAAGTGTATTTTACATTCCTCATATGTTATTACTCATTTATTGTAGATGTAAATTACACAAAAACGTATGTTTTTAACAAATTAAGATTTAATTTCCACATTTTACTTAGCTAACAAAATTTGTTCTACATGCGGAGGTAAAAAAGTGCAAAACTTATCCTTATCGTTGTTAGAATTGCGTAACTACATGAAAAAATGATGATTTCTTCCTAAAAATAATACAGTTAAATACAAATGTAGTCAAAATTAACTACTCTTATGTGAAAACTTTCTCTAGAATCATTCCCTCCGAAATTTTTCTTTCAGTGTATATTTTACCCTATGACCTATGTGTGACCAGCCGTCAACTTACGAGTACGTACTCATGGTTATTAGTGGAGAATATATTTTCCTTGTTTAATTCGCTTAACTTGCTGTACAACAGTGTAGGTCAGGAAAAAGTTCAGTCCACCTATCCAAAAATCCAGATGACTTATCGTTATCAGTGACTAGTTGAAGTCAGTCTTTGACTATTGCTAGAAACACCTTGGTAAGAAACATAACTGCTGTCATTGATTTATTATAATTATTGGCACCTTTTTGTGTGATTTTGTACGATTTTTTGTTTTGTTTTTGGATGCTTTGGCTGTGAAATTGTAATTATTGTTCAGTGTGTAATTTTTAATTGAAGCTATAATATCTGTCTAATTATTATTTGTTCATTTACTAAAAGTCGCAAGTCTCTTTTACTAAGTAAAGTGGAAATGTAAAAACTTGTATGTTTATTTCATTTAAAAGTTTTCATTTTTCAATGAGCATCGCATAAACTTTACGACTCATTTACTCTTTGAAAGTAAATATATGCAGCGTCAGTTGCTACTTTTCTCGTTTATTTTATTACGGTATATTTCAATTTCCAACTTTATATTTTATTAGTTTTATTACCCCTTCGTTAATTTTTTCCAGTATATATTCGTTTTTTTAAATGAAATAAAAGGCAGTGTAACAAAAAGTCGCAGAAAGATAAAAGGAACAGAGAAAACAGAACATTTTGTTTGGATCTGGGGCGGCTTGGTTGCCACAGGTACTTGAAATCCGAACTTAACAACCGGTTGGGGTTGTCATGGGAACCACTACACCACCCCCTAGTCACCCCTACGAAAAACATAAAGAGGAACACCACTAGGTAACTTTCATTCATTTCATTTCAACGAACTATGAGAACTGAGAACATGTACTACTCGTAACGCACTAAACCAAATAAAAAGTTCTCCTTTACTCTTATCAATGCCTGTACACAGTAAACTTCAAATGAAATAATTTAAAAGGAATCCCCAGTGGCCTTTGAATCAAGATTTAGTTTTCTCCTTATTTTGCTTTATTTTTTTACTAAATTTAAAAAAATTCTTTTAAGGCCGGCATTATACTACTTATAAAAGTGCTTTGACATAGATTTTTTATAAATGTTTGACGAGAAATGAGACAGTGTAGCAGTTATTCTTTTATAAAAGTTAGTCCAACTTTTATAAAAGAAGAGCTATTACACTACCGAATTTCTAGTCAAATATTTTTGATAACAGATCTTTGTCAGAGAACTTTTATAGTGTAATGCCGGCCTTATAGGTGGGTACTCTACATCTACAGGTTGTGTCTGTACTTCGGATCTTCGGAAAAAGATTTTAAGGGTAAATATTATTTGATGTACTGATTACAACGCAAAAAGTACTCATAACCTAGGAAATGACATATTAAGCACGCAATTGACAATCGAATATGTTAATTTCCCAGTGTAGTAAATCGGAAAAAATGCAAAGAAAACTGGCTCTCTTTTAAGCATCTACAATAAATCCATCTTCAAAATAACAAAATTTATTTTAATAAGAGAATAATCCATATTTTATTCTATCAGCTAAATTTTGTAGTTTCTACTAAGCTAACTCACGTAGACCATACTAATGTTGCTACATAGGTACAGCAAATTATAATGTTAAATATTTTAATTCCTGTCGCAACTTCACTAACCTTCTCTGACAAGAAACAAATCGTACAACGTTCAGATCAGTTTGCCGGGGTATATCGTAGTGAACGTATCAATGTTCATAACGCAAATGAATAATTTTGTGTAGATTTTGATATTTAGATGTAGAATTGTATGTGAAGTGTGTTATTTAGTTATATTTTAATGTTCAAAGTGATCTACGAATGTTTAGTAAATAGATATAAAGTGATTTAAACAATTTCTGGATGACCAAGACATCGACAATGTATTCCAATAAAAGGTCAGCATTTATTTTATTTTATAAAGTAAACAATAAATTTGAAAATGTGACAACCCGACGTATACACTACTATTTTTTATTGATAAATGAATTACCCACTGTGTATAATACAATATAATTTGTCAACTCAAAGCCACGCTCTTCTTTTTATTTGAGGAATTTTAAAATTAAAATCTCAATTTTATTGCTCCTTCTCGTGACGTATTTCGCAGACGTCTGCAGAGCTTGGCGGGGCCAGTGTCGGCGGTAGTCCGGGGGCAAAGGGGGCACGAGTTTAATACAATTACCGCTGACACTTCGTATAATCAACTCCGAACTGTGACCCAACGAAGCCACACTGTTTATTCTAATTAACATCTTACATTGTGCTCTTTGCTGCTGACATGACTCAGACTTGAACGAGAACTCTCTCAGTCAATTTGATAAATACCTTCAATCCTGGGTAGAAAGGAAGCTTTTTAATCTATAAATAATATTTTTCGGTTTAATTTTTTACGACAGCATCGAAGTGTAGACATTTAAATTTCAAGGTTGGTAAAAGTAGGTCGTTAGAAATGTTTTTGGTTTTACTAAGTTTTGCATTGATCTCTAAACATACATAGGTATCTATCACGCTTTTCACCCAATTTGGGTGTGACTACCTCATATAGTGTGAGTCATCGGTGTAGTATATTTTACCATGTGTGCGGTTGCGATATCAGCCGTCAATTCATGGATACTTAGGGTTGTTATAGCAAAGTTCCGAAAAAATGTACTCGAGTGTTAAGTACGAGTACTTATATTAAAAAGTACCTACTCTTCAATATTTTTCTGGAATATATGAAAAACTTTTTGTAATGAGTACAGAAAGGTATACAGAGTACAAAAAGTAGTCAATACCCTATGAGTATTGAGTACTTATGACGTCATTATAGTAAATGTGATTAAATTTATTAAAATAATGAATGCAATTATATATAAAATTTGTAATCATCTGTATTACTGAATAATTGAAAGGAAGTATAATGAAAACAGTAGGTATATTTTTATATTCATCAATTAAACTCACCATTTTAATACACATTCACTTAGAACGTCAAATGAAAAAAGAAATAAAGCGAAATAAAGTATAAGTAGTAGACGCATTTTAAGCAAAATTAATAAAAATATGTTAACTAGATCGTTGTACTTCTATTTTGGAAGAAACATTAGAGTACACGAGTATTTGATATACCTACCTACTCTGAGTAACTTAAAATTACTCTAGTTAGGGTACCATTTAGAGTATCGAGTATACGAGTATTATAGTAAAAATCTTTCGAGTACGAGTAAAAGTATCGACTCGAGTACGAGTAGAAAGTACCAAATTTGTACTTTGAGTAGTACTTTTGAGTAATGTATACTCAAGTACTGCCCAGCTCTAGTTGTTAGTAAGATTCTAGACAATATTTATTATTTATTTATGAACATTGAATATTCCACTTTTAGTCATTATATTTTGAGATATAAATAGAAAGAACTTTCCTAATATAATATGAGCGGAACCAGGAAAAATAAGTGATATTAAAAATAATTTGCTTGTATGAATAATGATCATAGGAAAAAGTGTCAATATTTATACTTGGCACTTGGCTTATTTTTATATCTTCACATTTAAATCAAATAGGTATCTAAGTATTTGATAAAAATTTAAAAAATACTTCTTGTTTCATATTATTGCTTTTAAAATTTATCCAGTTTTCCTTTTGCCTTTGACAGCTCGTTTGACTGGCAATCAGACAATGTTTTTTTGTTTTTTTTTTAATTTTTAATTTTTACTCATGTAGGTATCGAAGCAAATCTTATTAAAAATTATTTAGAAGTGTAAGTTAATTTTTGGACGCATTTGTTGCTTACATTGAAGAACGTATAATTTTATTTATGCTCCAAAAAATGTAATGTAATGAGGAAATCATATTCTATTCTAATTCTTGTTCATTTCTCTAACAGTAAGTAGAGTGAAAAAACGTTATGAATATCCAGGCTTTGTAATTACTTCTTCTTCTTGATTGCGTTTCTGGTCACGTAAGCCGGTGTTCGTATTGTTTATGCATCTGTTTGGAGATCGCGTTGAAAAGTAGTGAACTAGTTTTAGTGGCGTTTAGTTTTTCCCGACAGCCGTAACGGCTCTCAGTGCCGTTCACTGCCGTTCGTTGTTATAAAAGTACAATGTTGGAAACGGTCGCATTCAACACTGCACACATGAATATTTCATGCCGGACGTAAACTGCATCAGCGCTGACGCCATTGCAGACAGATATTCGCAAGAAAACTTACACAATCAAATCGGAGTAATCTTACAATGACCTGATGGTATTTATATTATTTTGTTTAAGCCATAAATAATACATTAGTTTAACTTTTCTTTACATATGCTATAATAGGAGTAGTAATTATTTAAAAAAATATTGAATTTGCTTTTTGACAGATGAAACTTTTTATGCACGGTCATAAATCATAATTTGACAGTTATACACGAATTTCTTTGATATATAAACAGTTTTTTCTGGCTATTATCCTAGATCATAACTCCAAGGACTTTCTCATTCGCTTCAACATACAGCCTTTAAATTATAGAAGAATTATACATTCTTGTATTTTTCTCTACAAATTGCTGAATGGTGAGATCAATGACGCTAACTTGTATAAAATTCCAATAAATGTCTGTCATTTTTCATCCAGAAATAAAGCGCCCTTCAATTTAAAACATGTTAAAAGCAATTATGAATTACGATCTCCTATAAGATAATTATGTAGCTCATATAACAATATTACTTGCCTTATAGATACTTTCTTTGATACTTGCCAAAAATTTAAAAACTCGTTACATCAATATTTCGCTGTTCATTATTAGTAGTTATTTATGGCTCAACCGAGATCAACAATCATGAAAGAGCGCCAAGGATGTATCCATTTAAAAAAATTCTAGTTCTGAGGATCATATTGTCGCTGCAATAGAACTTACAACTTTGAAATTTATTTTTTTGCATTGATTTTATGTCTAGTCTTATTAAAAACAAAGTGTAAATAAACACATTTTACACACTTCGAATTATTTAAATTACAGAATAATTTGATAAACAATTAGTATTCCAATTATTCATGCTAGCTGTCTAACACAATGTAAACATTATCATAATGTGTTTCATAACAAACAACAATTATTATAACTGAATAAATAATAGTTTTCCTTCATGGCAGAACTGTTTAACCGGTAACAGTAATTCAGGGGTCTCTTATCAATGGTATGATAAAACATTACGATAATAAAATTCACGCGATTTTGAAACTAGTAATAAACGTAATGATAACAACGCCTAGCTGTTCGCTTCTATGAATACAGCAATACATGCAAGTTGTGTTCATTTTCTTACTGGAATATTTATTTACAACAACCACAAAACATTAGCAAAATAAGGAACTGAAAATTGTTTAGAATATAAATAATATATTGGTGGTGTATAAATATTTTGATAAAGTTGACAGTGACCCAAAATTAATTTAGAAAATATTCCCGCATATTTGAAATACTTGGTCTTAAAATTGAGCAAAGAAAAATATATAAAAGATTATATGAAATATTTTCTTTAATAATGGAATTTATTTTCATTTCTCACTTTACTTTAACTAAATTTCCATTAAACAAATTCAGAGTCATACCGGTCCATACAAAAATCGAATCTAGCAAACTTAAACCACTATTAGTATTATAGAATTTAGTGGAAATTTCAAGAAATGAGCAAAAATGACATTTGAGTATGATAGGTATGAGCTAATTCTTCATAGACGTATTATCACCCTAATCTGCGAATCCTCATAAACGTAATTTGTATTCAAATTTTTTATGTTAAAGTACCTAGGTAATAAATTTGTGCAAAACATTTCTATCTTAAGAGAATATTATTTTTAGCTAAATAATTTCTGGTAAAATATCAGATTTCTTGAATAACAAGATATTCTCCTTAATTTATTTCACTTCATTAAGTAATTAAATTTGCGATGATGAAGCTATAATTAAAATTGTTTCTCTTCGTTTTTTATTTTCCTTATTCACTAATGATCTAGAAATTTGTAATATTTTACCTAAATTCGTAAAACAGGAAGTACACATTTTTACATCACATTTTTGCATATTTCCACCATGATTTTCAATTCAATTAAGATAGGTACATTTTATGAACACAAATAGTGTCATATAATCTGTAAACTAGGTAGTACCTTAGGTACCTACTAACAAAAATCACAGGAAGAGTTTAAAAAGTCTAAATTTGTATGTAAGCACATAAACGGTTAGGTATTTTTAAGAATGTAATGTAAACAGATTAGGTATTTATGTACCCAGGGTTTTAAAAGTACCTACTACATGGTAACTATTTTATAGGTATTCTTTTTTCATGTGCTATTATTTATTTTAAAAACTGGATAATGTAAAAGTAGACGTTAATATTTTTAAAATCAGTGATGCTAGGCACAGAAACAATTAATGTGTGGTCTGTCATTACGTTCAACTGTTTATGCATGCAAGGCCTGCTAAGGATACGAAATTATGATCGCATTATGATTAGTATAGCTTTGCATATCTTTTTACAATGATTACTAGACGCATACGACCATTAACTATACTTATGTTTCTGATTTTTCTATAAGTTTAATGTTTGTAAATTATACTGTCTGAGAGGAAGATGAACATTATAAGACGAAATACATATTAATGCGATAATTGAGAATATTGGAAGAATTGAATTTTTAATCTGGAAGAGTGTAACATTGCTAAATGATACTTAATTATACCACGTTTACCTGGATGCAGGAATTTAAGTGGATTGAATTTTATATATTTTGCATTCTCATACGTACGGCCATAATTATTGTAACGACAGAGTAAAATCAGTTTAACCAGATAAAGTTGATTTAAAAATTCCTAAGATTGGTCAAAAGGAGTGCTACTATTTATCCAGACAATAATAAAAAAACATGACAACATGACATGTACCTATACATGTGACGTTTCACAGTGCCAGTAACTTGTCCAAGTCACTAAAATCCAGCTCTGGAATTAAGTACTTGCTTGGTGTAGACATATATTTTAGCACTAAATTCCATTATTGGTTTTAGCGAGTTTTTATTTTAGCACTAACTTCCATCATTGGTTTTACCGGTTTATGATTCCAGTCAAGTGAATAGAAAGCAGTTATATTCACTGGAATAACTAGCACTTCCATTCCTACTATCCTATCAAGTAAACCTGGTGTAGACAGATTTTTTAGTAGTGTTTCCATCGTTTGTTTTTAGTTAGAAAAATTTAATAGCCCCTCTTGAAATAAACACTACGATTTCAGAGAGCAACTTGAACAAGTTGCTTATTTTGTAACTATAGACACCAACTTTCTCACTCACTTTAAGGTGGTACACTTGTGACAAAAATGTAGTGAAAAAGTGACCTCGCTACGAGCTACAAATTGTGCCCCTGCTATTACATCTAGGTACACTGTTCATATTTTATATAGGTATGGTTAGTTACAAGATGACTCTAGAGTCCTATGAAGCTTTATTTTTGCAATTACTTAATAGTCTTTTTGTATAATAAATTAGTAAAAACAGTCCATTTTGCCTATTTTTTACTATTTTTTTAACCAGTTGTGTAATTTTTTTGACAAAAATTCTTTTCATAGCATTCTTACGACCAATGTAAGGAATCGATTATTTAAATCAAAACTAATTAGTATGCATTAATAAAGCCGCTATTTGTAATATTAAATGCAAAAATTAATTCTTATTGTCTCTAATTATCACATCACATTGTAAAATATATAGTATAATGTATAAGTATTATCTACATACGATGACTCTCAGTGTCAGTTGGTAGAAGACGTATAAATGTATGCAATATGTATGTGTATGAAAAGTCTAAATCGAAATTAATCTGCAGACGTTATTAACCACTTTAAAACTTCCGTGTAATTTGCCTTTTCTTTTTCGCAGCGTCCAAATTTGTTTAAAACAAATAAATAATGTCGAATTGCGCAAAACTTTTGCAACATTCTGCATTTGCAAGTTGCGAAAGTATGCTGGAGTTTTAAATTCCTGCTGTAACAGTGACTAGTTGCATGTGCTCACACTGCATTTCTAGAATCTAGGTAAAGGTGATTCCATTGTAAGAATTTCTAACGTCTAACGCAATTCAATTGTCTGCAATTCACTTGAATACTTAGTTAACCTTATTAAGTACCAGACTGTTTAGAAGAAAATGAAGTTTACTTTGTCGTTGTGAGATTTTGTGGTACAATATTTTGAGTTATGGGTAGTAAATGTCCCAATTTATGACATGGGGATCTGGATCAATTAGGTTAGAGAATTTTATGTTTCAAACCGCAATTCATGAAAGTTACACTGATCCAGTAATTAAACGATTAAATTTTTGAAAGTCCACAGTACATTTTGGGTACTTACCTACTGTGTATATAACTCGAGTCAAAAGCAAAACTAAAAGCTATAATAATATATAACTTTTTTTAGATATAAATTTGATGAACCTATACAATATGAGTTACCTACTTAAGGAGGATGATGACGCATGCAGTGGCGTACCCAGACATCAGTCTTGGGGGGCGAATATGAAAATAAAAATATTTTTGATAAATTAAAACAAAATTCGTTCAACGTTCGTTGGATGATATCATTGCAATTCGTTCAGATGCAGTGATATATTTTTACAATAATTACTAATTCACTTGTTTGGCATTAGTTGGCATGCTTAAATTTTGTTTACATATCTTGCAAATGATTTAGAAAAAGTACACAAAATGTTTATGAACTTATTTTTAAAAAGCTTATAGGAAATATTAATACAAGTTCTATGAAGTTTTCATCATTTTATCATATAGTTTTAAGCATGCAAAACAAAGATTTAATAAATTTCCATAAGAGTCCATGTAAAACAAGCGTAATTTTAACATTCAATTACTCAAAAATCGGATAGACGAAAATTTAAAAATATTTTGAATCTCTATAATAAAGGCACTGTGTAAATTTCAGCCTCTCATCATCATTTTAATTTATAATCTATATACATCTATAATTGGTTCAGATGAATGTAATAATTACATTTTTACAGAATGAGGTGTACTCTTGTTTATTATAATTGAAATTATTGCAAACATAAATTGAATGTAGTTTTTACCAATTAAAGTTAAATTAACAAGAAGTACTTATGTACATTATTTTGTTTTTATTTTTAGCCTGATCAGAGGAGAATTTTGAACACTTTTGTTCTGATATAGGAATATTATTGAAGAAATAATAATCATACTCATACATCATTATATGAATTGCACGAGAATAATATTTTTAGTTTAACAATGCCAATTTTATGCATTCCTTATTCTACTTTTGCTTTTATTGTCTATTGTATAAACACACAGCAAGCACGCTTTATAAAACAGTTAAAAATATTCCATCGACATCGTCTCCACCGTTTGTTATCTCAAAGGAAGGCACATCACATGTTTACACACTATAATTGCATCGACTGTCACTCGATGTATTTTTCTCGAACGTGACGTGCAAGCGTTGCGCGCAATTATAACATCACGGAAGTGCGGAGTGCACAATGAGTCCCTCTGTGAAATGTCAATGAGACAGACCAGAGGCTAAACATCACGAATACCGCGAGCGAGTGCAGTTGACATCAAGGTTACAGGCATTAGATTCGCCTTTTTCACTCCTTGTACTTGACAGATTTCAAGTAGATGTGTTAGATTGTGAAGTTGTGTGGTTACCAAGGGCTTAGTCATCCGCGCTAAACCACTTTGCTATTTTTAACCTTGTGCAAGCAGATTGCAGATTGCATTTGGAGTTTGAGATAAGCTAGGCTGTATTACGTCTATTAGAAAAACGTGAGTGTTATCTATAATAAAATAGAGTAAACAGAATAGCATAAGAATGTAACTACAAATTGTTAAAAAAGACAGCAACACGATTAAGAGTTGTTCATCTTCTAACATGTATGTGACTTAGAAGGATACAGACAACCACCAATAATGCAAGTTTTACAGTTGTATTCCATTGGTTATTGG
Organism: Agonum fuliginosum; assembly: GCA_947534325.1. Classification (NCBI taxonomy): domain Eukaryota; kingdom Metazoa; phylum Arthropoda; class Insecta; order Coleoptera; family Carabidae; genus Agonum; species Agonum fuliginosum. Next base: position 8,738,642 of record OX384031.1, read on the forward strand.
TCCTTTTCTTCCTATACTGTCTGTACGTAACGTACTTTACTTACATATAATTTTTTAATATTTCAATTTATTAAGTAATACTTTATTTATTACTTTTATTATCAAAACAGTCGAAATGATATAATACACGGTCAAGTTTTTGTTAACTGTAAAAATGTATTTTTGAAATTCATTCAAGATAAGAAAAAATAATATTATTATTTGAATTTCGTTCTTCATCATAAAAAAATAACGAGAATTCCAGTTTAGGTAATTTAAGACGCTGAAATTAGAAATTAACAAAGAACGGCTTTTTAGATTATTTCGAGGATTATTTAAAAGTTTAACTCCTCAAACGGATTAGATTCTTGACCGAAAAAGATCTTATCCAAGCGGTTACAAAGAGTTTTAACATATATAAAAGCAGAAAAAATACAGAAAATTTCTTCATTTTTGCATCCTCAACCCGGAATGGGGACATGAGCCCCTATCGAATCGTTATTTTTGGTACAGGGCCCACCAAGCATTAGCTACACCACTACCACTAGGTAAGGTACCTTATAAGGTAGGTACCTAATCAAAAGACTCGATATTATAATTATTAATTTGGCATCATGCGTTCTATACAAATTTTCAACAAATTTTTGTTTTAAAACAATTTCGATTTAACAAATTACCAAACATTATAATATTCCTATATACGTATCCGTATACCTTTTTATAAATTAATATTACCCATGTGGGAGAAAACACAAATCAACATACAATGAAGTTTTAGTTTTCGATTTCATTCAACTGATAAATAAATAATAATAGTTATTATTCTAGTGTTTCTTGGAATGTCTGTGTCTTCTGTTAAGAGAATTCCTCCTATCGTGCAGACGACTTCTTGGCTTATTTTAATTGCAGTTATAAATACAAACACCTATTATAACAGAGATAAGTTACTGCTGTGTTTTGACTCTCATTATTACAAGCATTCCTTCTGATTTAAGCTGTTAGTTGCAGAGTTGCAATTCCCATCGTTGAATAATAGAATTGAAAATGATTCGAAAATGAAGTCCTTGAAGATATATTACTGCTAACAATGGATCCAGGTGCCTCTGGCTCTATCAGGGATACTATATTGACACTGATTTAAATGTAAACATACACTTTAATACTATAAATAGTAACTAAAAGTGTAATTTTGATAATCTCAGTGGCTATGTTTCACAATTTACCTTTAGATTTATTATGACAAAACGTGTTTTTATATTCTCCATTTTCTACGGGAGAGATCGTCATTATAAATAAATAATTTCACAATATATGGACACTGTCTCGTACTGCATCTATTCAACTTCATTATTCAATTTTTATTTATTTCTCCTAAAATTAAAATAACCTAAATCTACATTGACAGTTTTTCTGAAACACTTTTCATTATTTCATAGCAATATTTACCTGTTACCTACTTTATAATGTAATAATAATTTCTATAACACTATACAACGCACAAGTTTCAAAAATACTATTTAGTGACAGCAAGTGACAGAATGAATTCGTATACATAGTGACCAGCAGAGACACCTAGGAACAGATATGAACTAATCATAACTTCTGACCGGGGTTGTCAATGAAAAGCGTGGCCATTCGGTAAACCTAATTATTCTTTAACCGTGGTATAAACAGCACAGGGGACTGGACTGTGTCTGGACTCAAACATGAGTTGTCAGAACCACAGATGGTCACATTATAAGCGCTCTATTCTATTTCTGTCTGTGTGAAGGTTAAGCAGTCATTCAAAACTCAACAATTTAAAAATTTTATATTTCTAAAATCTGTATCCCAATGCAAACCGGAAGTAAGTAAACACTCTTACCCGACAAAGAGGCACTCTTTAGAGAGAGATGACATCAGTGCAGCTGCACCATATCCATACTTACACTTACACATACATAAATCACGTACTCCATGTACTTAGTTTGTGCATGTGTGTGTGCGCGTGCAAAATGCGTAATGTTATGCAGTCAGCACGTGGAGCGAACTAGTGACCCCTGAACAACACGAGGGTTGAACTGAACTTCGACATTTAAATTCTGTCATGAAGACATAAATTGTGGCTTGTTTGACGTGAATGTCAAAGGGGGACACAAAAAATTAACAAGTTGAGTCGTTGTTATTTTTTCGTTGTTATAATTTCACATTTAACATAGAATATTTTTTCTATTTGACGTTCACTAAGTTAACTTTGTAAAACGCAATTGAATGTCGCCAGAGTTCACTTTGTGACACGCAGCAATTTTTTTAGAAGGTTGGTATTGATAATATCAGATGATTTAATGATTTAAATTGTTAAACGTCAAACTTGAGAATGTACATATTTCAGTACCTATAAGCTCTAAATCTGTTTTGCCTAATAAATTAGTTTTTATTCAAATAAATTAATGAATATAGTAATGGCAAACATATAAGTTCAATATTTTCTATACTGTCTTCACTTTTCACTTGTAATAGTTCAGTTATTATATACTTCTACAGTGACAGTGACAGTTAAATAAATGGCAATAATAATGTCACCAACCAAAAAGGTTACGCATATAAATTTCCCTAAATCAATTTGGTGTATATCATGACAGTTTAATTTAAATTTTATTATTAAAAAGACGCCAAATAGAAAAAATAGTATAAAGAACTCATTTTGTACGCCAAACTCTGAATGACAAAATAAAATAGTAATAACTCTTGCAAAACAGTAATCTGTACCTTCTGATGATGGCGTAACTGCCGATATTTTGCAACAAAGGTATATTTATTCTTAAATTTGAGATACATAATCAAGTGTTATTATTTTAATTTTATTAATTAAATCAATGGTTTTGTCAGAGACTCCAAAAATTATGTTTGGTAAAACTAAAATAGTTATAATTGTAAAAAGATTTGAATTTTTACCGTTATAATAAATTTTAAATTAATACAAATAAATAATTCAGAATAAATTAATTATATTTGTATTACATTGCCAAATATCTATATTAAAAATACTTGATGATAATGAATCTGCAAATTAGGTTTACAAAAAGAAAATTGGTTTATTTTATTCAATATTTTTATGAATATCTTAAAACAGCACATTTTAAATAGCCCAATATGATTGATAAGTAAATAAAATGTGGTCGCATTTTTCTGTATTAATATTTGCAAGTAAAAACCGCAGTTCACGTACTGTAAAAATATCTCTGAACTGAGAAATTATTTCCATAAGTCTTTGTTTTACAGTCGGAATAATATCCGATCTACTTACAAAAATATTCAATTCTGACATATTTACATTCATATATTCATATCTCATTCAAGTCTACCGCCATCCGTATCCAATATGTCTCAGTCCGTACGTCGTGGATTGGTTCAGACCGACGCCACGTGGATTGCCGGCTTGGTAGGTTCGCCAAGGTAAACTTCTACAGTTGGCCAGCGCGAAATCAAGCCGTAAAAAGAGCAGAAAGCTACCTGACTATTCAGCTGGTCCATTGTGCAGATGATAATCTTTATATACCTTGTTAGAAGTCTGAATAGGAACGATAGAATCCATCTAAGACTAACGCTAGAGACGGTCGTCCTTGTTGGGAAAATTAAAATTCGCATTTTCCATTTCTTTTTCGCGAGTTTATTCACAAAGTTAAGTAACTTTTGTTCGGTTTATGGATTTGTGTATGTATTTAGGACGTAGCAAGCTAATAAAATCTCTTTATATGACTTCTTTTGATTATCCTACCTTCCTTTTAAAGGAACATATGCGCAATGAATAAGAAAGTTGTGCTCTTGCATAAATCTTTTTCTATGTATTACTTTTTGAAACAAAGTGACAAATACATACTTAAAACTTTTGCAATACTTTCAGTAAAATTTTTATATTTTCAAAGCTAATATCTGTCATGTATTTGTCATAAATTTTATTTCATTAGTATATTTAAATTTTAATAGAATACACATAAACAACTTAGCAAATAAAGTAAATAAAATAAGTATTTTAAGATTCTAGACAGACAGTAGATAAACATTTTATTATCATCCATTATCACTTTTAGTTTTACTTTCCTGCTATAGCTGAACTTATAAATTTTGCTCACAAGCGGTTGACAGGTTGACAATGTACATATTTGTTCAATATTCATGGAAATTTACCTACTTTTTCTGCTCTAACGGAAATTTTGTTTATTGTTTCATTACATAAAAACACAACTTGCAGTACGTTGTAGGCAATTTGCATATAAATGTGAAAACAAATTATTTTTTAATGATTCATAATGGACTAAATAATAAATTGATTAAAATGAGCTTTCATGAATATTAAACAAAAGTAAACAATATAGTCAAATTTTAAGCACTATCGTATATCAAATATTCATTTTCGCCACAAGTGCACGCTTAGCACTCTGTTAATCCGTGTTTATAGGGAGTAAAAGCGAGTTTTGTTCCCTATTTTAAGGTAGGAAATCCGTGCTGCAACTTTACCTACGGGTAGTCGCGTGCTTTCCTCTCTTGGTGCATAATTATATTATTTCGTCCATCCATTGCACTGCTAAAAAACACATTATGCCGTCTACTATTGTTCATTTTAAATTCCATGATTATTAGCTCAGTAGAGAGGTTTTATAAACTTTTAAACTTTTTTTTTTCATTATAAAACAAAGAAAATTGTACACTTTTAATTAATACACAGCATTTTCTAAAAGTATTTTACGCAAAGTAAAATTTATAGTTTCGTAGACTAAACTGAAACTGAAGTTAACTTTGATTCATTTCGTTACAAAATAATCCTCCTCCAATGCATTTGTCTTCTGCTGCAATCCGTCGCATACAAGCTGCACCACATCTAACTTTCTAATCTAATTCAAGGTGACCACTACATGATCATATTGTGCATGTATGTGACCTTATACACACTAACACATACGAGGTCCATCCTGGGACTATGGAACTATGAATAAGAGCGACTGGTGATTGTTTAATCGTCCAATGCAACACCAGCTTCAATGTCTTGCATGTAGCATTTGTTACTAGCTGACATTTCACGAACAGGGCAGCCTTCTAGACGTTGAGAAAGACAAGAATTAGGAGTCAGTAGGCGAGATCAAAATTTGAAATGTGATCAGAAGGTTCTTGATATTTGAATAATGAGAAGTAGACTCAAATTTATCTGAAGTTAGGGAATTTTCTTTGCTGATGAAGTAAATGGAATGAAACAAAACTTCTACGGAATCAACGAATCAACCACAGAGCTATACAATTATTTTGAATTCAATATCAGACAATAACAAAATTTTATATTGTTGAAAACTTGTATAAAATTACATGAAACATCTACAACTACAATACATTTATATACCTTTCGTATAAGTTCTGGATATCTTATTTCATTTAATAAAAATTATTAAATTAATAAATTACAATTTAAACTGTTTGTGGGTTGGGTTAACCGGTAGGCAGTAGGCACCGACGACTATGGGGCGAAGAATTTCGTAAAATCGGAAGCGGATTTTTTTTAAATGCATTTTAAACATGGTATGCAGCGTTATTTCGTATATAAAAGGTGAATGTACGCTTTATTTCGTTCCACAATCTATTCAATATAAAAAATATCCAAAACAGAAATTAAAACTAAGTTCTGAATATTATGGTACATTGTCATGTTTTAAGTAATACTGTGCAAAGTTTTTTGTGTACCAATATTTTTTTTATCAGATAGGTACTCAAGTAATCTACAATAATTTCTTAGAGGTGGAGAAATCATTTTTTGCTAGACGAAATATTATTCGCCGGGCAGTACCGTCCGAACTCTATTAAACTCAACGAACAAAAAAGTAAAAAAAAACTGTTTGGTATTTTTCGGCGACGAATTCGTGACTGCAAGTCATAGATAAGCATTGGCGGCGTATGTGGGTGTGTGATGTGTGTAGAGGGGCGACGGGGGAGCACATGTGTTGTTGCTAGGCTCTTCGCGAGTTTCAAGGTCTAGCGGAAGACGCGAAACTCAGAGGGGAAAGACGTTACATCCTTGAGATCCGTTAAGTAGCTGATGGTTCAATTTGCAGGTCTGCAACATGCAATGAGACCCGCCGCCCCCCGCTGTTATGTAATGGCTTTGCTTCCGCGAGAAAAATATTATATTTGAAAGTCGTGACGTAATTTGCAGTCGCCAGACTAAACAAATTAAATAAATAACTATGCGATACGTAATAAGTGCAGTCTGACAGGTAACCTTGTTTTTATGGTTATAATAGCAACACTTGTAATTTACTTTATCTTCTAGTCAACCTAGAATGTCTGTAAAAATAACGGGACATTGAAGAAAATTACCAGACATGCATAAGTAATTAGCTCTTACCGCCAAAGATGTAATTATTGTTGTTTTAAATATCTAACACAAATAATTCAAAAATGAAATACACGTGATAATGACACATCCTCAGTAGCTTCTTTTTCCTTTCGGACTTGACGACTTGATTACTGTTTATATTATATTTCCTTCAATCTTATTTAACTCATCTCTTCATAAATATTTCAAAATTTTTAACATAAATCATAAATAAATAGGTATTTACTTATCAATTTTCAAATTACCTAAATAGTTCATATTCAAATGAATACTCAAGTCATCAGCAGTACATAATTTCTGGAAAATGTAGGTAAAGTATCATAAGATAATCGTTCAACACAAGCTGTAGATTACTGTGACAAAATATTAAGGTGGTTGGTTTCTAGCCGTTAAAATGGTGAAAAGTATGTTTGTTTTCCCATTAAAATTGAAGTAAGAATTAAAATTTTCGAATTAACTAAGATATTTTTGAAAAGTTTAAGGATGCTTCCTCTTTGCTCTAATGGCAGTTTTTCTAGTTTTTTCTTCAATTTTTTTATGTGCATGGCTAAACATGTCAAATTTTGTGAATATTTCATGTGTATTTTAATACAATCCTACATAAAAATTCAAAAAAGTGGCATTAGAGCAAAAAGAGGGCAACTTGAAGCTTTTCGAAAACGTCTTATTTGTTTAAAGAATATTATTGTTTAAACCAATTTTATGGGGAAAACTGCATGTTGTTTTTCGCTATTTTGACGGCTGATGTTGATCCATTTTAAATTTAATTTTCTGGAATACAAAATTCAAAAAGTTTTCAATTTATTTATTCAGATATATAATTTAAATCTTTGTTTATTAAAGTAATACAGAGCGTTCAGCAAAACCTATAATTTGACTCCGCAACCGCCTTAAACTATTCGTGCATTTAAGTACGTACTTTAATTCATAAATTATTTACGTACCTAATTCAGAATGGTGTCAAAATAAAAGAATAATATTTTTATCTACGACTATTAGGTAAATGTGTGATGTTTGCTACATAATTCCATATATTAATCCCACAGGGAATAATAAGCAGTATTCCCTCTTCTGCATTTATTAGAAAATTACTTTACCTGAATCCAGAATCAATTTCTCCATGCAAATAATTTTTAAAAATCAATGCAATGTTTAATGATGTTAACTATGATGATAGAGAATGGACATTTTTGGTAATATCAAAATTTTTGCGTATTGGTATTTATTTTATAAAAATGTTGTACGTAATATATAAGTCGTAGATAAAGGTACAGTAGTATACAACTCGCTATAAGGACTATTATGCCCTCGCTTTGCTCGCTCATGTTCGTCAGGAATAATAGCATCCAGTATAGCGTCGTTACTATATACTATAAATTAATAAAAGTTTATACCTAATTATACTAATGAGTGATAGTATGTCAAACGAATACTAATACGAGTTTTTTTAGCACGCTTTTAGAATTAAATTTAAACAAAATGGGTTCATAAATTTTATCAAAATCAAAAGTATCAGCAATGAATAATGTATCCCTCTATCTCTATCCTTCTAAAACTTAAATATACAATCTTCAGTCACAGTTGGTTAAAACTACAAGTTCTGCTGATAAGTGAAGGCGTCTGATGAAAGTAATTCCTCTGCTGTGAATTCCTGGTAATGATAATTACCACACGAAGTCCGGGTTAGCACACCCCGAAGGCGAGTTACGAATGGCTTCAGATTGAGGTTCAAAACTGCGCATAACTCACGGGCACCGAGCGTGAAACAAGCGTTTAGAATTTTAAGCAAGAATGCGAGCATGTGTGAGAAGATAAGCATCTTACAGGGGATTAAGAGTTATGACTTCTCACGCGAGTGATCCTCAAGAAGAAGAAGAAGAATTACTTGAGAAAAGAAATGCTAAATCGCATTTGTATTCAGAAAAAGTTGCTCCTTAGTTTGAATTAAATACATATTATATACTCAAGTCATACTTTTAACTTCTTTGAAACATTTTAATGTGGATACAAGTTTATTATTATTTTTAGTCGACTAGGTAATTATTAATAACCTGAAAAGGAAATTTACTAAAAAGCTGTTAGTTTTTGAAGTACCTATCTATTTATTTCAAATCCAGCAGTAGAATTAAATATTTTTAAAACGTACTGCTTTTCAGAACCTACATTTTCTTTCCTCATCATGTCTTCGTTTTCGAGTCAAGAAGTTTTTAAATAAGTACAATGATGATTAAATAAAACCTACCGATTTTCTTATAAGGAATTTAAATAAAAAGAACAGAGGGATAGGTACCTGTTTATTTACAAAGAAATAGATTATTTGGCGTTTTGTTCCTTCTGAACAAGGTAGAAAATATAATTCACAATTTTTTTACATTAAACTGGAAATTTTATACTTATACCTATTTGCTAATATTCTAACCAAAATATTAGGAATAAACTAAGGAGCAATCGAGCAGTGAGCAGTACCAAAAAATTAAATAATGACTTAAATGTAGGTAACTTTTTCACGAATGATAAAATGAGAAGTATTTTAAAGCATTCTTGTGCCACGTGAAATATAAAAGTTAGAATATTGTTCTAGACGCTTTGAAAAATTCGCGGAAGTAACAAAAATGAATATAAAATGTAAAATGTTGGCAAACGACAAAGCTAGGTGATTTTTCTTACGCGAATAAGTCTTGCAGAAGTGATACCCGATAGTATTTTGGGATTGGTCGGTGTTCAATGCCACTAGCTCAGCAAGTTCAAGGACACTATGACTGTCCCATTGTCTAAAAAAAACTTCGCCATTTGAATCAGCGAGAATCACCTTTTAAATATAGCGTGAGTGTGAAATATAAAATCCGCGACGATATCAAGTGAGTCCGGATGCAATAACGCGACTAAATATACCTCTATCGCTTTGTGCACCGTTATATTGTCTGAGCACGAATTTTATATTCACATAAACTTATTTTCGGCAATGTTCTAGATAGCGTTTATGGTTTTATAACTTGCTGGAGTCTAGACCTGGTCTAGACTTCATAAAAACATCTGCATGCGTTTAGTGCCCTGCACACCGACGCTGTGACGTCACGGTGCTCGTGATGACGTCAGCGAGATGCAAGACAATGCGGCAGATGAGAGACACTTCACTTCGATATGCTCTTGACTTAGTTTTTTATGGTACTTAACTCGATTTTCTGGTCTGGAAATAAAGCTCCAGGCTTGTTTCTACGAACTAATGCTCTCAATACGAATTTAATTAACTTAATTATTAAATTTTCATTAATTTAATTTGTTAATGCGATACTAGACTTAAACAATACACGTTTTCTTTGTCATGGATCTAATAATCATAAATCAGCCTATTTCGTTATTTAATTTTGCCTTTGTTTGATTTCTCGCAGTAAAGTTTTGATATAAATATCCATTACGGAGACAATTAATTGGCAAATAAACTGAGTTTTCCTTATTGGACTGCTGTTTTCAACTGATGTTATCATTTTAGTCAAGTTTCAATAATAATTATTATCACTTAAATGAATTAGTGAATGTTTGTTTGTTATTAAATTAGGATAGATCAAGTTTTGTCTGGTTAGGTTACCTTATACCTATTTTAAATCACATGACAAAAAAATTTGATATTACTTATATTTGACGTTATTGGCCATACTAAATTAAAAAGTTCATTATAACTCAAAGTTTTAAATTAGTGTGACACTTTTTTCTCCAGATATAAATATAAGTACACAGTTTAAAAAAAGAGCACTTTTTTTACCCTTATTAATGTTTATATAAGACCAAGGCCATATAACGCTCTATGATAAGGGTAAAATAAAAAGGGCACTTAATTCAGTAATATAAATAGGGTAAAACACGAAATAATACTTTTTTGTATAAAAATATAGTAAACTAAAAGAGGTTCTTTAAATTAAACTAATATGGGTAAAATGTAATTCTTTTAATGTAATTATTTTTAATCAATTATAGGTACTTTGTATTCTTAAAAATGTATAAAATTTGCTCTTAATCGAGTAATAAGTTTCTTTATTAAATTACAATTTTGTATTTTTTAAGATTACACTATTATACATGAAAGTTTACTACACAAGAATATCAATATAAGTTGATTATTTAATAACATTACAAAAATATGTACCTTGGGCACTAAATATAAACTTTTGCTTAATAATTTGGCACCGTGTAGTTCAAATGGTTCTCTAACATTTTTTGCAGCATATGAAGTTCAGTGGAAATATTATTATCTTTAACTATTTCAAAGGCGTGCAAATTTTCACAAAAATTATATTTAGTTATATTTAAGACTAAATATCATTCTTCATCAACCAGAAACAGAATAACTATTTCACTATCAATATTAGTATGGTAGGTCAGTCAGACTAGTTCCAGTTACTTTGCTAGACTAGATCTGACCAGGGGAAGAATTGATTTGCTTACTAAAGGAATTAGTACCCTTTCATGATGTACATTGTGCTGTTTTTAGTGTTTCTCATTAAACGTAATACATTTAAAGGGGTACCAATCTACACTAAAAGTGTAACATATGCACTAATTTGGGTAGTTTAATACTTATATTAGTATACAATAACCAAAATTATAATTTAAAGGGTAAAATCAAGTACTAAAAAGTATAATAAATACTCAAAAATTAGTACTCAATAAAATTCAATAAAATATTACTCTTGCCCTTTTATAAGAATACATTTTTGAGTAATGTTTCTTTTATAAAGTGTATTATTTTACACTTATAAGAGCAAATATTAGAACGCTCTTTTAAAAGGGTACCAACAAGTACTCTTATTTTAAACAGTGTAATTACTTTTGATAAAAACACAAACGTGTTCTCGTCACGAGGTGATCTCGTGGTCATAATTTTCTTTTATTTACCCTTTAGCCTCACTGCACGTAAAGGGTTAACCACGTAACCACTACGTGTACTTAGATACAATTTACAACCGACTGTCACTTGGTAATAACCTACAACTTATGCTCAAGACTCGGATTATTTACGTGAGTCTCGGTCGTTTCCTGGTTGCACCTCAATGACATTACACATTATGTGCGAAACTTGACCCGAGACAATTTTCACACGACATGACGACTTTGTCACTTCCACCACGCTCTGAGAGAATGATCGAGAGTGATGTTTTTCAAAGAAATAATCAATTTTAATTTTTCTGTATTGTAACGTAATACGTAATTTGATTCAGGTTTATTATAATTCCGCATTTAATGTAAATTTCAACAACAGAATAATTCATTGTAAGATTCATGAAATGTATTCACATTAATAATAATTACCTATGGTATCATTATGTGGATAGGTTGTTGAATACGTTATGTGACCGACTGTGGTTTTGACAACTTAGGATCGAATGTAGTCTGGTACAAATTTTATTTTATTTGCACAAAATCTTCTGTATAGTGTACTCTTCATCTAACATCCTAACAACCATGAGTATTCGAGAATTTAAGGCTGGTACTTAACCGCACACATGGTAAATAAATATACCTACCTCGATGATTCGTACTATGTGAGACCGCTAGACCCAAATTTGGTTAAAATGCATTATTATGAATATATATTTATATTTATCTATGACACCATTGAATAATACATAATTAATTCATAATTCAATACTATTGTATTATGAGTCCATTATTCAACACAACTGTCATCACACTAAAATGTGAGGTTGATTAAGTTAATATTTTAATAAATAAAAATTTGTAAAGAACTGTTTTAGTCGTAGACAAAACGTCGTATTTGAATTGCACATAATGGCTATAATTCACTCGGATGCTTATACAATTGCCTTCAGCTCGTGCATAGATTTTCATCCTCTGGAATTATAGCCTACATTATGTGCTCGTTAAATAATATACTATTATAGGAAAGAAGAAAAGCCAAATTTTGAATAAGTTTGTTGAAAATTATGCTTGATGTAAGAAATCAAAAATCTAAACTATGTTTCTTATGGCCAGTTTCACCGTTTTCACTTAAATTTTTAGTTTTCCTTAAATAAATAATATCGAATGTATGTCATTGAGTTCGATTCGTTATTTTTTATTTAAGTGACTCTTGAAATGTAAGTGGAAGCGGTGCAAATGGCCATTAATGTAAGTAACAATTTTGATAAACAAAAATTTCATGAACATTGAGTGCGTAACAATTTTTTGAAACATAGTAAGACGGTATTCATATTGTATTGTATAGGTACTTAGTATGTAGTAAATTAGATCTCAAATAAATTCAAATTTGTGTACCTGTAGGAAATGTAAAATATTAACATTTCTCAAACAAACAATTCTACTTACTCTACTCTCGTACATTATATGGTTCAGTAAGAAGATTCCACATCTAGTATGTTATATGTTGGTTACGTTTCAAGCAACGTAACGTGAACGTAAGATAATGAGGGAACATAAGATAGCGCAGTGTTTCCGTCTTAGATACGACCGTTGACTTTTACGGCCGCGTTCCTTAATGAAAAATACGATCTTACATCTCGATGTTATTTTACGTTGTTACGCTGACGACTGACGGTTTTCCTTTGTTTTGTCGGCACGTGTTCTTTGTTCTTTGTTAGAAACGAGAAGACGAGCAAATTGTTACAAAGAATTATACCTAATTTCTGTTTGTTTTGATCTGGGTCACATAATTATCGCTGCAGAAGTGTAACATTGGCAGTACATTTCCTTTGATAACTGCAATTAGATTGCAATTATGTTTCGCCCAATTAGCTAAATTAACTCTTGTCCAAAAGTTTCCCTAAAAAGATTTGGCACGAACCCTTTATTTATCCACACGTCAAATATATCAATTCCTAAGCATTTAACCAGCAATTAATCTTCGCCAAACATTTCTCTCGTGACACTTATTTTGCCTGGTCCACATTCACTATTGTATTCATGCAAGCTCTCCTATTCTTCGCCATGCAATCGCTCACCGCAACTATCTCATTCGGTTTGCTAACTTTTCGTTCCACATGTCCGAACCATCGCAACTGACTTATTCCTACTCTATCAACTACAGTCTTAACGATTCGACATCCTTCATACACCAATTTATTCCGCATTCGGTCCCTCCTTGTTTAACAACATACACCACGCAAAAACCGCAGTCACACGCCGTTTATGCTTCTGCAACCACGACCAACATTCACTTCCATACATCAATGCAGCCACAAGTACTCCATTATATAAACTAGTATCTCTAGATAATTAATAAATAAATTTAGAGATATGTTAATATTCTTCACTGAAATTTCGAAATGCAAAATGTGTTCTTTAGGAACATGAATCTTTCATGTAATATTTTCTAATCTTCAACTGCCAAAATCTAAAGTCAATCACCTTGGATCAAGTTGTCTGTTAAAGTGTACACTGTCTGCATAGAGATGAACGGTCGCCGAGAAGCTGACGTCATGAGTTCCAAATTTTTCTGCTGTACGCTATTCGACCAGACGATGCACGATGGATATTTTCGCACTTTATTATTTTTTATTGTATAATTCCGCCCATTGGACAGATTGTCCTGTTTGAGCTACAAAATGTACAATATTATACTATCTCTGCTCTCATGATGAAATTGCTGGTGCCATCAAGATATTCCACAATATACGTCTTTCCAAGCGTTGCTGGATTTGCGTTTTCATGTTTTCATGATGAAATGTTTCTAAACAATTTCAGGAATGGGAAGAAATATTGCTCATGTTGTCATTCCAAGCAAATTTATTTCCCGGAAGGGTTATGGTATTAAATATGGCTATCTCTGTATGGGGTTATTTGAACCATAATATTTCATATCTGGTGAATAGAACGGATAATCCTCAACCTTCAAGGACTTTTTCTAATCTAGAAATAGTTCTGTCTGGTTTCTTATTAGAGAGGGTAATAATTTAGTCTGGTAGAAAAAGTAGTCTAGCAATAAAGCAGTCAATTGAGCGGTGTGAGACTGTGAATGTTTTACAGTCGTGCGTATTTCAACGCCGGTTTCAACGGCTCAAAACTCAATTTAAAAATCTCGCTACAACCATTAACCTATCAATTTTCGTTCCGAACTTTGTTTTATTACATGTTTTTTCTATAAACCGAAACTTATCTTATTTGACAGCAGAGTCGTAAATTTTTAAAACTGCTCATGTTGAACTTGTAACGACCGGAGCGAAAGAAATCTTTAAGTCCGTGTCAGACGATCAAACTTTTTGTCAATTTTTGTTGATCTTTTCACCAAAAGTTTAATGATGAAATCACAGTCTGTAATCTGTAGTAGGTATGTCAATATTTTCTAAACAATACCGATTTTCTATAGTCTGTCTGTGTCTATATTGATCATAGTCAAACATTTGAAAATTTACTAAGTCTATTTAAATTTATAGCAAATAGTTTACCAATTTCATAATATTATAAATACCAATATGTCCAGATATTTCATTTTATATTTTTATTCCAATATTCAATACTTCAATCAAATCATTTCTCATTTTACAATATTTTTATACTAAGTAAATTTTTTATCGCTTAACACCGACTTTACAGAACAGCAGAGCTGCCAACTTATAAAAAATAGATTAATGAGCTTAGAGTTTTAAATTTCTTTATAATCCATTTACAATACGATGATTCATAATCTAATAATTTCGTAAAACTATGTCATACTTTATCATTCGAACGTGAACGTAAACGTATCGACTTTTCGTTTTTCGCTTCGTCCGTCCATGAACGCAGCAAAATAGAGTGCTGTGCTCCCAAACGTAAGTGTCCTTCATCAAAATGAAATATGTAACATTTGGAAGAAGAATTTGTTTTTTCCTAGTGTTATTGAACCCGGACTCTGATGCTAACATATGCGCATTGCATGATACGCTACTCTCGTACGAATATTTTTGCGTTTGTAAGATACCTGCCCATGTGGAATGGATATTATTTTATCGCGCGTTTTTTCCTTTCGATAGTAAAAATTGGGACAGTAAAATTTGTTTTTTTACATCTATTCAATATGACATAATAAATGGTAATTTAAAAAATAGGTGGTTCTGAAGAAAATATGTCATCCCGTTTCATTTGTTTCTATTTGTTGAAAATTGTTTAGCCGGTAGAAATAGTACAGTTTTCTTCTCGATTAAGACCGATATCGTCAACTAAAATATTTATCTTCTTGAAGAACTTACCTAGTTAATATTAGCACTCCATTTATTTACTCCAGAAAATCAGTTTACTTAGTTTTAAATACTCGTAATTATAAATCCCAGGACGGAAATTTATTGCTGAAACCGACAAATTTTGTTTGAAATTGCAATACACTTCTATGTTATAAACAACTTTCGGCAATATTTTACTGGCATTTGTTTAGATATGTGCAACTAAACAAATTGCCATGCTCGTAACACAGTAGTTTGTACCAAATATTGCCGATATTGACAACAAATTGTCGATATTTCTGTCGTGGGATCCAGACTTTAGCTGTTTAAGGTCTACCTAAAAATAATTGGCAAATGATATAGTAATATTGTAAACCAAGAGGTGAACCATTTATAGGCTTACTGATATTTTGTTCATCTTTTATAAAATGCAGTTATCTGTAAATATTAACAAATCACTTAAAATTACTTAAAATCTGAGTAGGTATGTTTCGTTCTTTCGTTATAGCCATAATTTAAGTTTGTCAGGTTTTGTAAATCTGTCGTAGGTAAATAAATCACAATGTCACATTATTTTATTTCACTCAAGAAGGGTTAGGTTAGGTTATATAAGTTATGTATTTAGTTCAGTTCAACCAACCAAAACTGAGTATGTGGAACTCACTAAGGGCATGGGTTTGTTTATTTAGTTTAGTTCAATCAGACTTTGTACGAAACCGGAGTATTTAAGACTCAAGAAGGTATTAAGTTTTTATTATTTAATTCAGTACAATCAGAGTGTGTACCAAAACCGAAACTGTCTTTGGGATTTAATTAGGATATTAGGTAGTTTATTTAGTTTAGTTCAGTTTTTAGCAAAATTCTCGGCATATTGTGCAATAAAATGATATGCCGAGTCATTTAGAAAAGTACTAGGCGTTTTATAAAACTAGCCTGCGAGATATCTATAAAATATTAAAATCTTTGTACACTTTTATATATCAAAGTAGTGTACGCTTCGGTGAAAAACAAACTTATGGAAGATGTTTCTATAACCTATGATAAATTGAGATAGAAAAGCTCTTTCCTTTTAAGAGTGCTAAATTCGGCTCTTTCTGGAAATGTAGGTATTTTAGAGACTTCGTACTGTAAGTGCAAGTCATATTGATCGTAGATTTACGGTGTTTGAGCAATTGCACAAGTTTGGATGGTGATGCATGCACCAAGAGCAACAGGTGGTCGCCATCTCAGTTTTTACTTCCGCTGAGTGAAGCCGTTCAAGACCGATCGCCCTCTTTAAAAAATAAATTGTGCAGGAAAAAAGTACCTTTGCAAAGAAGCACCAAAAAGAGATTGTAAAATAGACAATAATAACATATTTTTATAACTTTTTATTTAACTTGGGAATGACAACCTCACAGATTTAGGATCAATATTCTTCAATATGTGTACTGTTCAGTAATTTAAATAAACGTGTAGCCAGAACCTTGTACATTATACCTAGTTTCGTAACTCTATTATGTGATGTGTATGCAGTGTGCCTGAATTCTACCGATTTTATTGACCGGTTTCACTTGCGTTAGATGGTGCAAATAATCAAACTCACAGAACAGCCTACTAGGAACCTATAGCCTTTAGATTCGAACCACTCAACAAATTTGTATGTCATGTGGTATCCTTCTAGATTTTAAGACGGAGTTTACTGGATTCGATCTGTAGACCTCTTGCTTCGAACGTTCGAACGCAAGCATATTGGACTATGTAGAGGCATGGAATCAGACGAGATGGGGATCCAAAGAAATGGCTTATAAATGGCTATGACACTATGACTATGATGTATGTAGTCACAAACAAAAATTTTACGTCATAGATCATAGTCATAGCGTCATAGTCGAGTCATAGCCATTTATAGACCATTTATTTTGAATCCCCACCTCGTCTGATTTCGCACCTCTACAATACAGTTTTTTTGTAATAGGTAGGGGATTTTAATTATAAGAATTAAGTAGTTGAAAATTTGAATTGAAAAAAATTCTAAATAAATTTATAGATAAATATGTACAAACTGTAGTTTCTATATCGCGTTTTTTGGTCGTTAATTCTCCCTTGCCTCCTTCCTCAGGTTCAACTTTTGTGTAACTTTTGAAGCCCGTTTTGAGTGTACAGCGCACACTCTGGCTGCGGTGTCCTAATGCTAATGTGCAAATATTTACTACTCCGAATCTACATTCTAACACATTCAAGCTCATTTCATATTCCGGTAATATATTCATGGCGTGCTGTAGTGTGTGAGCCAGAGGATGAGAGGATTTACTTCCGATGGCTGGAATCACACGCGCCATCTCTCATATGTGAGTAAATATCCCTCCATTCCTCTCAGAGTGAAAAGATTCTTCGTAAGTTCGAGAAACCATCGATACGGCATTTTAATGTTTGAAGTAGGAAAGTTGACTTTTTATTATATTTGTATTATGTTAAGGAATAATGCTGTATATTATTCACTTGTCTTTAGTGAGTAATTATCATTATCATTAGGTACCAAAGTTGCTAAATTTTAAGTACTAAGGCCCTGTTCATATATGAACACACAGCGGACACATAGAAGACACACATAGACACATGTGACACACAGGCAACAGAAACACAAGAATAACTTGTGGAAAGTTTGTGGTCTCAAAATAGATTTTTTTCTTTACTTACATAGAAGTTACAAAATAGCGGCGCCTCTATTTCATAAGCAACACACAGTATAACGTTCGCACTTATAGCTGAAATTGGAATTTTGTGGAAGCGCTGGTTGGTTAATTTAACATTTTTTTGACCAATTAAACTTTTTGGATATTAAAACATTGAATAGTATGTTGATACATCACAATATAAAAGGTTCCTATTTGAGCGCTGTCGCACCTTTAAAATTAATTTAAAATTTCCTATACCTAGTCGAGTCGTAGATAATGTTGTACTGTTTAATTGTTTAATATGGTAATTATTCGTTACCTGAGGATCGTAAAGTAAATTTTCATTCTCATTAATAGTAGTGACTAATTAATATTTATTTACTATTACAGTAGATGAAAGGAAGAAATAGACACCTATTCTTGTTTAATTTTATTAATTTCAGTGAAATAATAATCTCTGCAGCAAAACGACTAATTTTGCATCGAATTCTATACAATTATACGTAACATACCTAATTCAGATATGGAATAATGTATAATACACCACAGGAAATTGAGAAAAAATCTTCTACCAGCGTGATTTTGAAGCTAAATTTTGGGTTTCGGTTAGTGAAATAATGACCAGAATAGCGGCTGCCTATTCTCGTATAGATTTTGCGTGTGAAATGATTGTATATAGAGTGTTGGTATTCGTGTTCACAATAGGATTACTTGATGTTCAATTAGTGTAGAGGACGAGAGTTAATTACCGTAAAACTGACAAATTTCACAGCCGAATTTATATAGCCGTGTTGGTACACGAATCCATTTGTTAATCTGGTCGTTATTTTTCTGCAGATTCTTACACAATATTACCTTCTAACACGATAGAAAAAAAGCGAAATTCACATTGAATTTTCGTGACTTTCTATTATTAAATTATTGAATTTACTTGTTTATAATCTCAAGAATTAATTACTTCGTGTGTGGTTGCCGGTCGTCGTTGTTTTATAGTAAGTTTATAAACTAGGAGGAGTAAAATTTAAAATCTAGGGTAATTTCCGAATAATTTCTATGCTTGTGATTGGCTGGAGCACCGCCGGTTTTACACCCAACGTCCAAATTGAAGTGCCAAGTTTATATTAAGTGTAAAAATAAAAATGTCGTATGTATTTGATTGAACCAATTGTTATAAAGACATTTGTGAATAATACCTAATTTACGCGATTTTTGACACATTGGAATTTAAATTTACTTACCTAATGTATGTATTATATATGCAGAGTATTTCAGGGTTAAATATTCTAACCTCAAAACAAAACAAAAAATTCATTTGGAGATTTTCTCGCAAACGCTTCATTTAGGAGATATTAGCTTCTGAAGATACACATGAGAAAAATTTATATTACCAACGCTTTCTTGTTGAAATTTACTGATGTAAGATTTCAATGTGTAGCTATAAATGAAATATTTTTCTTGTTTTGACGTTCTACATAAAAAATTTTAAGTTAGAATACTTAACCCTGAAACACTTTGTATACTATATAAACTACGCCCCAATTAACTGTCAAAATTCTTTCGTTATTTCAAACAATGTATAGTAGTGATCTTTCTCTCTCGCACAGGGTAAAGAAAAATGCCACAAATCTAAAATATTGCTAAGATACGATTATAGGTATAGTTTTGTACTGATTTCATCAAAAAAATAAATGGTCAATCTAAGTTAAACTGACTTGGCTGCATTCGAACCTGGGTTGTCACAACCACAGTCAGTCACATTAACACATTAGGCTTTTGTTTTATGGATCTTATTGATTTGGTTCATTTTAAAGTAATCCATATTAAAATTGACAATAGCAGCAATTGCTGTGTTTCATAAACAGATATAAATTTACTGAAAATTATATCTGAAAAGAACGGAACATAAACAGTTTTCTTCTTCATTTCCTTCTTAGTATGCTGACCACGACTTCAATGTTTCGTATGAAATTTAATTTAAATGGTCGAATCAAAAGTCCGTATGACGTCTTCGGTGAATAGCCTGACTGTTGTGTCTGACAGTGTTATGTTTCTTAATTCGCTGTCGCTTCACAAGTGCAACGACTTCCATTGTTGTCGAAATTAAGTTGCAGACGATTGTCAATTGTCAGCATTGTTATCGAACGAGGAATTTTTGATTTCGTGATAGTAATAGATTATCGGCAAGAGGTATTTCATCAGAGATATTAAACACGTGATCGAGAATCGAATTCCTGAAGAAAGAGGTCTTTCTCTATTACATATTTTTAGAGCATATTTCGCCAAGGTATTTATTAATAACAAAGCATTAATATTTGTTGCTACATCAGTTATTTGAAATTGTTTAATATTTTGCAACAATTAGTTTGTTTTTAATACTATTAAGCTTGCATTTATGTTCATATGTTTGACATTTTGTTTAACTGTATAATAAATATTTATTTTTGTGCACGTTTCATTTTTCGCAATATATTATATTGTTGCACAAAATTTATGGTCACTTTCAAAACCTTGCGTTAAAAAAACTTTTGACTTATTTATTTATCAAATTGAATGCAGTATGCGCACGGCTATGTGAACTTATAAAAACCAAGGCAATTCATAAAGTCGAAATGTTCATTTTAATTGAAAATGTATTTTAAATAATCTATTTAATATTATTCGAAGCATTTTCATGTTTATAATACCTACATTAAGATAATTAGTTATTTATTTTTGCACTGTCTTAGCACTCAAGCATTTTAGTAATGCCATAATCAGCCATATCTCTACATTTTCGCAATAAAGTAAATACAATACTTAAGATAAAAAATATTACTTTCGCATGAGCTTCAAAGTAAATAATACCTATAGTTCTAATATTAATGAATGTTTTAAAATTTCGTATTTAGACGATATTTAGAGAAAGTCCCAGTCCCAGTTTATCTACCAAGGTACCAAGTAGATCTGTACCTACTTTGTACCAAGCACTGTTGAGCTGTTAACATAATCGAAAGTGACTGTGTTCACTTTATAGAACCTCATGTATTAATTCTGACTATTTACTATACAGAGTGTAACCCAACCTGTGTAACAAAAGTTATGGGTGTATAGTATTGGACGCGATCATGAATCAAAAAGAATTTTGTTGAAATTCGCACATTAGAAAATGAGTTCAAGCCGAGTCCAAGCAATAAGCAAATGAAACATTCTGTAAATATATACAAATTTAATTTTTTTCCTGTTTGTAAAATAATTATTACATTAATGTCATTACGCTAATAAATATTGTTTAACTTTTTTTTTAAATGTGGTACCCAAAATGATTTTGTTTTGCAAACTTCTGTTAATTTTACGAATTTCAACAAAATTCTTTTTGATTCGTAATCAATGCGTCCAATACTATACACCCTTAAATTTTGTTACACAGGTTGTGTTACACCCTGTATAATGGATTGATCATATAATGAAGTATTTTCCAAATATTTAACACCTATTTAACACTGTATATTTAGAACACGATGTCACGGTAGTAAATATTGTAAGTATTTAAAAGGTCATATTTTGCTTCACTGCAAAAATATGTTATAAGTAGTTGCTATAATTAAAGCACGAGCGAGAGAATACAAAAATAAATATACCTAAACGTCATAATATTTATGTTTTTCTAATTTTTGTCCTCTACTTTGATTCATCATCATCATGACCTAGGCCTATGAATGTCATTCAATATGAGTAATCATAATCTTTAAAAACAAAACTGTTCTTCGAATTATGAAAATCATAAATATCGTTGTTTATTATGAGACAAAACAAGGTTTAATATCATACATATTGCACTAGGCTTATAAATCAGATAACGAGGAAATGCATTTGTGTAGGCATAGCAACTATGCAGTGTGCAAGGTCAGGTTCGTGGACTGTGATTATGCACTCAAAAATTCAAGAGGCATTCTTCAAAGGATTATCATTTGCCGCGTGATCATTACATGATACGGTACAGTAACAAGAAAAACAAAATATCGCATTATAATTGATTACTTTATTATTCATTACTTAGCATAATAGCAAGGGTTTTGTTTTTACAAGTTGGTTATTATATTAAAAGATAATTGAATGTGCAAGATGCCGAACGTTTCTAGTCAAGTAAGTTATTATATTTTATAATTTTTGTGAATAATTGATAATCATGTAACATTACTCATAACTGCCATCTTTGACACCACGAACAATATGATTCAAATATAATAATGGAATGGACAATCATTTCACAATCGATTAACTATCATTTTCGACAAATTGTAAAAATTTGTTACGTTTTGTAAGAATTATATTCGAAATTAATTTAAAAAATTGTATTATAATAGTTATTTTACTTGATAAATTAATCAAATTGTCAAAATAGTAGGTATACCACCTTACCTAGGGATGCCAACTCTGAAATTTCTTAAAAGCGTACATACAATCGACGGATCCAAAAGTTGTTTAAAAAAATGTGCTATCTTTTGAAGATTTTCAAGATCAAACGTGTTTAATGCAAAGTTAGTTAATATAAAGTTCTTTATAATGAATGAAGTTTAACAAGTTGTTAAAAAAAATAAATTAACGCGTTAATAAAGCGCAAGGTTTTTGGTTTTACGTATTCTTGCCACGCCAGTTTGCTTAAACAACTGGACGGAGATTGACGTTGACTCACAGTCGTTAGTAAGCAACTGTTGGAATATATCAAAAAATTGGTTACCAGAAAAGCGTACATTGTTAAACTTTACTGTATTTTCTTTTAAATATGTAATATTATTTCTTTAAAACAAAACTACAACTACTGACTCAATATCATTCATTATTCTGAAATTGGAAGTTAATCCTGTTGAATGATTACCATAAAAAATTAATCAATATAAGTATATCCAGTATTTTTATTTCATAAATCATAAATCAAGTCCAGATCCAGAACAAATCAGTGTATTTTTATTGGTATTTTGGGAGTATACCTTCGACCGTGCATATACAAATTATAAATAAGTATTAAATGTCCTCTGTGTTAATTGCTAATGTCTTGTAGCACTAAATTTCCTCTTTGCTGTACACGATGTTAATAATGTAGTTTGCTAAACAGTTTTCAATTAATCTTTTTTGTTGCATTCCTGTGCATCGGGTGTAATATGAAATCCTCTGAGACGGTGTTAGGAATAATAGGATAGTAAACGGCTTTCAGCGGCTCGCCCAGAAGCGAGTCAAGTAATCATTTTATAATTAAATTTTATCATTAACTCATTATCTGAAACCCTATTACTTCGTGTCTATGCAGTAACTATTGCAAACAGTAAAAACACCAGTCTATAATACAATATTATGCGCAGTGGTGTACAGGATTCTTAAGACACTTACATTATACAGGTGATGATTCACAACTTCGTGCATACTTATATTTTACTGACATTGTAGTAGGGAAGACTGGAGGCTATTTGGACTTTTTTTGGTTTTTCGTGAATTTATGAAATAATATAATAAAACTGCTATATTTATAATATTTTAGAT
The DNA here is from genome assembly GCA_947534325.1 of Agonum fuliginosum. Lineage (NCBI taxonomy): Eukaryota > Metazoa > Arthropoda > Insecta > Coleoptera > Carabidae > Agonum > Agonum fuliginosum. The sequence continues at coordinate 8,762,299 of OX384031.1, forward strand.
TTATGATATAGTGGTTGGAGGGTTGTAGCAACATTGCACATAGGTAGGTATATTTTATTTTTATTTTTTTGTCCCAATAGTTCCATTCCTTGGGTTTAATGGGATTAGGTTTTGGATTGAACTAAATTGTATACTTATATTTTGTTCGGCATAAAAAACTATTTTCGTTTTCTACCTAAATTCGGTTTTGGCATTAATATTATCTCATTTTCTATCAAATCTTTTCATATTGTGCATTTCAGCAGCAATTATGTAAATTTTGTGTTATGTTTTTAAAATCTTAAGAGTATCGTTTACCTAAATGACCAAAACATGCTTCGCACAAATTTGTGATTTATTTAACAACAAACAAATGTAATATTCAAAAATTCGCGATATATATTCCATTCTTTCATGTCTGATTTATAAGACTATGCTTTGTGAAACAAAATGTGTTTATTAAAACAAGATAATTCAAATCTAATGGTCATTCATTAGTTTTCGCAATAATTTTTTTAATTCGTAAGGGTACTTTTTGAAAGGAACACGTTTATTGAACCACTGGATTGAAGACTGCATAATGGATATCTGACTATGAATGGAATAAAATAAAATTTTAATAAATACTTAAATAGCAAGGCAGTTAATAATTAAATAAACTTATGAAATTCCTTTTGAAAACAGTTGGTCAAAACAGTTTGATTAAAAAACCTGTAAATTAAAATTGCGAAAATTCTTTCAGTTCCATATTCGGTAAATTGTGTACTATATGTATATCATTAAGATATATGCACGAAGTTGTGAATCACCCTGTATAATCTTCCATATAATATCTATCACGCTCACGCCTATCATTTAAATATATACCAAACTATGGATTCGAACTTGAGTTGTCAAAACCAGCCGATCACATAACGCACTCGGCTACCTGACCTCTCCAATGAATCTAAATTTAAACAATAAAAAGAACCAATACGTGGCTTTTGGGTTTTAAAAGATTTGTTTGGTTTTTTTCTATTTGTTTCTGTTTTGCAATCATAAAGTTAATTTTGAAAGTTAATCTTTCATATTTCATACAACACTGCTATTGTGTCTACTGCACCTAATTGCTAATAAAATGAGTCATAGATTGCGCTATAAATTATGTCAAGCCAAGAGTGATTAGCAATCGAGGAAAATTTCCATTTATTAACAAATTGCCCAACAATTTGTAAAAATCAGAGTATGAATATCTCGCCACCAACACATGCTCAAAGGTTAAAGTTCATTCTAATTCACGGTCATATATCTCGACAACTGTTCATCCAGACAGAAAAATTCCTGCTAGTTAAGATAGCGGACTTTTACAGCATATTTAAATAGATTACATGCACAGATTATGAATAGAAATTAATCCTAATTGAGCAACTAAAATGCACCTGCAACGATTTTGAAAACAGTAAGGCTTTATTTGTTTGGTATGTTTTGAATGTATACTATTAATAGAAAAATAAAAAAGTGCATTCATTTTTTATTCACCCGTGGTTTGACACTGATAGCAATAAGAGTAAACAACACTTTTGCACTTCCACTTTTTCCTATTTCAGTTTGAACTTCAACTTCAATAATCACAAAGAAATACCGTTGGTTAAATTGATTCTTGTTTATTCCGATTTGGGTTATGATGCAATGTTCTAATCTGTATATTTGTTACAGATGTTTGTTTATTATTACTAGATTTATGTCATCTGCTATTATTGTACCGGTGATCTTTTTCTACACACTACAATATTTCTTGAGGTCTGTTTTGTTAAGTTTATTTTCATCATCTTCCTTTTATGGTGTTAAGACTCACTCAAGCATTAACCTAACCCCGAAACATTTGAATAACACTCTTGTTCATTTAGCTTCTATATTCCTTCGTAAACGACTTTAAAACACCTTATAGTTAAGTACTTATCTAAGTGAAAAGTTCACTTGGAATTCTATGTCGCGCAGTTTCATAAGGATGAAAATTCCAGTTTAAATATCTGGCATAGCGCACGCTTTATCCTGGGATTCTAGCCGTTTCCTGTGGCTCAACTGTAAAAGACACTTTCACTTGTTCGGGCGGTCGTTTCCGGAGCCTCCGGAATCCGGAAATAGAAGACCGAAATCCAACCAGGCTCAATTCAACATCTACAAAAGGATAGATACAATATGACTTAAAATATGACACAATATAAATATTCCTACTACTAGGTATATTAATTTATATGAATTGTATTTACGTTTCTAATTATTGATTTTTTCACCTGCTAATAGCAAAATTGTACAAAAATATAAAAGTTTGATAATAAATAATTTACAAAACACATACATATAACAATTACAATAGCAGTCATTTGAAATTTATGGAATTAAATTAGTTATTAATTTAATGTAAACGTTGAAAAACATGAAGCATGTTTTATTTTATATATTATACTTTGTTAAACCTAGAAAGCAATCACAGCATTATAAATAATATAAATTATTATTTACTCTGAAGAAGTCGAGAAGAAGTTTAAGATTTCAACGTTTGTACATTTTTCCCTTAAATTTTATAGTATAATTTGCATATTTTATTCAATTCACAATTTTATTATTCCATTTATTTAAATAACTAAATTCATATTTATCATATAATAATATTAAAACATTACCTAACCTTTCCATGTAGTATATTCCATTCTGAAGCCTGTTTTACATTATACATATCTTTGACAAGTTTCATACTATATTTTAGAATGCATAATATGATAATGTAAAATACGAAAATTGTCATCCATGTTTCATACTATAAACGTCTTTTTCCGACTTAAAAAAATAGCTCCGGTCCTATTTCCATCCAAGTTTCATACTAGACCTTCGCAGTAAACGCGCATTTTACATTACTTACCAATCTTCTGTACATCAAAATCAATAATCGACAACCAGAAGCGAATTCCATAAAGTTTAATTATTTTAAATTTTATTTAAACCTAATAAAATATGCCAGTGCGACCGCAAATATTAAAACTAGATTGTAGCCGAAATAAGTATCTGAAAAAAAGTTCTTTTTTCTAACTAAAGAAAGTGTGATGTTATTCAAGCTTAATTACTGCATTTACGATATTTCCTTTAAAATAAGTAGGTACCTAACTTATTCGTATTTGAACTAATTATTTAGAGTTTTAAATGGAATTTATGAAATTTTCGATGTGTCCAATTTCTCAGGGTCAAAATTCTTCTCTATGAAGCGGGCAAGCACCCCTCGTCATCACATAAGAAACTTCCCCACTTTCTGGAGTTATGTGTTTAAGTTTTACGAGTAAACTTTATGTATACCTCCCCCATCCAGCTCAGAATTAGTTAGAGAGTTAGTCTGTTTACAACCCACTTTCGAATAGCAACCGTTACCACGTTACAATATGATAATCATCTTGATGTTGATACGAGGGTTCGACATTGACAAGAGAACATCGTGATCACGTGATCTCGGTGAGAAGGGAAACAGTTGACGACGGGAAGCAGGATGATATGATTAAGAGATTCTGTAGCTGGGAAAAATGTGTAAATTGTGCAGTTTTAATTGAATTTTATTCAGTGGAAATTAATGATTGATAGGTACTCATTCGGATGACAGTTTATGACAGCGACCGCAATGATAACTGTCATAAAATTATTATTTATGCGAATTTGCAGAGAACTAATTTTGTTTTATTGAACGTTATTCCTTTTGCTGAATTAAATACATTTAGCTATTGGACAAAACCCGCTATTAATAGATTATTACTCACGGTAATACGTAATGAATATCTTTAACTACCTATTCAAAAACTTTTGTATTCCATAATAATACGTATAAAAACTTATTTGTACTTACACTGGATAATTATTTTACCGTTATTATACATTTATTTATTTTTTAACTGTTAGGTACATTTTTTAAATGATTGACGTAGTTATATGGAATTAATGGATTTGTATTTACCTCTGTATGTACTCACAAAAATTATAACAGAAAATTTTACTTAATAAAAACATAAACTGAAATAATTTTAATCTCATTATTGATAAATACAGTTTACGTACTTGACCTAGTTTCTAATTAAAATGTTTTTAAATCTCTGTAAATATTTTTCGGTAGTAAAATTAGTTATCTTAAACATCCTATTTATTCTAAAAATAATTTCATTTACTTAGTATTAAATTGAAAAAATATACTACCTACTTATTTTAAAAACTGTGATGGAAAAGATCAAATGAAATATACCTAATTTTAAATTATTGATTATTTAAACTTACTATAGGATTAAGTAAGTTTAAGTTATTGATTATTTGCTCGTTAGGCATTAATATTATATCTAATTTTGATGGCAATCATTTCTAAAGCCTGTAGCAGACTGTAAGTTTTTTCATCGAATCGTCTGTTTTGAATATCAGTTTTTGGATGCGACATTTTTTGCACTTATGATTAGAATATGTGAGGTTATATAGTGAGTTTGACATTCAAGACATTGACAGTTGGAAAAATTAACAGGCTACCTGTTGGCTTTAGTTAAGTTATCTAAAGGGCACCGACTGGACTGTGGTTCTGAAAATTCAGATTTGAATCCAGGCAGGTAGACATTTCAGTTGATGGCACAAAAATCTCTCCTGTAGTGTACTCTGCTCTAATTACCTTGAGTAGCTGAAAGTTGACGCCGAGTAATCACACGATGTATAAAATACAGGCTGTCTCTGAAATAAGTGTACATGGCTTAACCACAGCTTCCTGGGCCCAAAATAAGACGATTTGACCAAACTTATCGTTAAATCGGTATCGAGGACGGTATTCAGCTTCAAAGTTCTTGTACAAAAAATAATTTAGAATATAATTATTAAAGAATGCTTGAACCTATTTAGATGAAATCTTGCAAGGCACTATACATGGCTATAAGTCATCTTTTGATATGATATTCGTTATTTTTGGTGCACTCCTAGTGCGTGAAACTAGTATATGAACACACTTCTAAGCCAATAACTTTTTAGTGGCATTTAAATCGTGATTTAAATTAAATGCCTTATATCAAATCAAGCCGCAACTATGCTTTCTGTTAAGTTTGGTTAAATCGTCTTATTTTGGACCGAGAAACTGTAGTTAAGCCATGTACAGTTATTTCAGGGACTCCCTGTATATCTATGGTAATGGTAATGACTCACAATATGTGAAGCTGCCACACCCAAGTTGGGAAAAAGCGTGATTATGTGTGCATTTATTTTACATATATTTACAATAATACTTACTATAAAATTGAATTCAGTGTTTCTATCTGTGTGAATTGTGGTCGCTATCGCTACAGAATTATATCGATGCAAAGTTTGCTTAGTTCGCAGTACAATTTTAGCTCAAACTACGTTTGAAAGTTTGTTTAATTAAAGGTGCAAATAAACACCACAATCTTGTAAATTTGCTCGCGTCTGCGTTAGCGTAATTAAGTTGTGTAATAACCTCGTGTGTAGCGCAAATCGCGCTCTAAATAATAGCAAATGCCTGTGCGAATCCCTGCACTAATCATTAATTTGCAGTGCTGGATGATTTACGCTTCATTTTGGTGCTGAAGCTCTAAACTCTTGTTGTGCACTTGCCTGTTCTGTTAGTTGTTGTAATTTGAATTTTGATAAAATTATCTGGATTGTGGATTCATCAGGGTGTGCTTCATTTACGTAGAATTTCATATGTTTAATTGAAATTTCTGCTAACTTTATTGTTACTAGTGTGATAACTGTATCTCGTTGTGATGTTGATTGTAGATTGTAGTAGGTACCTCTATACAGGGTGATTCACAATTTTGTGCATATGGTACTCAAATTTACTGATTTATTATTTTAATTCATTATTTTATTTCATGATTTTGAGGGTTGTTTTCGCAAGGAGCACATTTTTTGAACCACTGGATACTGGATTGAAGATTTCCCAATGGATATCTGATTAACTAAATTAATTATGAAATTACTTCTAGAGTTAGAAATTAAATACCTATATGATATTTCATGCAGTGGCTCATCTAAACTGTTTGATTATAAAATTAAATTGAAATTGCTAATCTTAAAAAAGTTTTTTCAGTTCCGTGATCAAGAAGTTGTGATGTGAATCCATTATTTTAGAAACATAATATAATTTATTAATATTTTACTTATTAACTTATATAATACCTATACAGCGATATAGATCGATAGCAATTTATACTCGCAAGTCAAAAAGAAACGAACCACAAGCAACTGTCACAATCATTCGAGTAATTTGCTTTTAAAACTTCAATACAGCTACACTTTTATATTTATTAAATTTTAGATGATAGCAATTAGAAATATTATACTTTTTTTCGATATGTAATAAGTTTTATGGATCAAAGTCAAACGATGTATTTTATTTCATAATATTAACAAAGAAAAAACAATTACAAAAAAATGTTATCTTTTCATAGTCTCGATAAAAATAATTTGTTTATTAATAAAAATTTGAGGGCACAATAATTGTTGTGTAAATGTTTATTTTTTCACTAAATTTGTTTTCTGATAAATGTTTTCCAAGCAAAACTCACTAAGTGTAAAATTGCCTTTTCCGACAATAATATTTTATGTTCTTGTTCTTGCTATCCGTGCGGAAACAGAAAAAGTGCGTACAAAATGAATAATAAACATAAAGATTTTTAAAATGCATTACTTTCAGGAAAGATCACAATCAGTGGTTAATGTAGCTTAAATAATAGCTTTTCTTTCTCGTCGTGTGTTTACAATTAGTTGCATTTTTTAGTTCTTCCGCTGGCTTATCAACTTTAGCTAGTATCCTGGACTTTCAAAGATGCTCCGATATGAACGGTTAGTTTAAAAAGTAATTTTCTGAAGAGCAAATATCATTTCGCTGTGTAAATTTAGCTGTATATAGTTTTTTAGGATTACGTTCAAGTTATTAAAGAGGTTTTAAAATAAATCGTCTCTACACTCAAGTTTGATGTAAACTAACATCTTTCGGCATCGTTTTAGAGTAGCAATTAATTATTAATGACGTTGAAATTACTTTCAGTTTGTTTTTATTTTGTAGACGAGTTTTAAAAGTTTCAGACGGGATTATTTATTTTTTCATTTTTAGGTATTTTAGTAATTAAACAAAATTATATTTATCTGATACTGTATTTTATATTTTATCAAACTTCAAATATTTTATTGTAAATGAGACGATATTATTTTACCTACTACTTAAATCAAGCGATACAATTATTATTGATCAAATTATAAAAAAATATAACAAATTCTTAGAATTCATTGATGTTATTATTGATTTATTATTAGTAATATTTTTCTTTTGTTCCAGGTAATTTTACTTCCAACTCAAGACATCTATATTATTTAAAATGGCGTCCGTGGAATTCGACTTAAGGTAGTAAAACTTATTTTTATGTGACATATTTAGAACAATCTATACTTATACCTTGAAAAGAAAGTTTAATCAAACATTAATATAACCTTAAAATAATTTATGATCGGTATTTGAAACTTCGCTTTTTATCATTATCTTTACATCATTAAAATTTCGAGTGAATATTTTTGTAATAATATCTTTAGATTTTCCATTTTTCACTTTACGATATTATGATCGGCTCTATATCGTAATTAAAATTTCTGAATTATTGTCGTTACTGTAAGCTCCTAGATATAAAGTGACAGCTTTTAAAATACCTCCGTTAATCTTTTAATTACTAGATTAATAAGTAATTAACGATGTTGTAACTCGTAGTCGCAGCTCGGCCGGTAAGTTAGGAAGGTAATCTTATCAGCTTTAGACTGCTGATGCTGTAATGAGAGATAGTAAGATAGTTTACCCATCGTCTAGACGTTCTGACACCAGATTTAGGTTTTCCGTAATGTAAACAAACATCGTTTGAAGTTGTTACCTACATGAAACTACATTCTGCAATGTTTTGTTTTTGCAACGCGTAAATATTTACTTTAATTTGTTGTTAGAACGTTGATAAGCTTCGAATCACTTATTAGTATCTAACAACTACAATTCTTACTTCATGCAATTGTTTGTTTGATTTTTGATTATAACTTGATTAAGTTCAAAAAATATTGTTCTCGTTTAGATACATGAAATAATAATTATTTGCAGTTCATTAAAAATGCAGAATTTCACTGAGCGCAGTGCTATCTCTATGCACACAGCGTATTTATACTTAGTCTATATGCACTAAACGGGTTTTTCCCAATATCCTTTAAGATTTATTTTATATTACATGACACATAATGTTTATATAGTATAAATTCATTACTTAAAAAAATTTGCTAGCTAATCTTTTATTATTTTGTAGAATTCAAGGATAGTTTGCTATATAAATTCATAATAGTCTGATAAGGTCCAAAATGAAATGAATATTATATACCTTCGCCTTTTGGGGGGTGGAAACGTCATATCTATACTCAGAGCTGGGCAGAACTCGAGTATTATGTATTCGAAAATTAGTACTCGAATACTTCCCTTACTCAGTACCGGTACTTATGAGTAGGTACTTTTATTTTTGGGTACTCAATATTTGTATTCATAAATAATTGATGTAGGTACTCGTTACTCATTACTCGTAAATATCTGGGTCCTTGAATATTTATATATTATAAAATTTTAATCAATTTATTTAATGCAACATAATAAATATTACAAAAACTGCGAGTACTTATAATCTATATTTTACTGGTATTTTTTTAAATTTTTGATTATAAACTCAAAAACTGAACATATTGAATAATAATACTTACGCCATCTATTAGGCTTCAAGCCAAACTTAGTTTGTTATACGACTAATATTAATCATATTACTATTTTAAATAATTTTGTTAATCTATGTTCTTTATACCAGTTTACTCAAATTAATTGCAGTTATTAACAGGTGCAAACAATAAATTTTTAATAACAAGGTTGGTAGGTACTTAAATTATATTAAATATGAGTACAATAAATAGTCAACGAGTACCGATACCGAAATACTCGAGTACTGAAAATGGTAAGTACTCGGAAGTCGGTACTCACGAATATCATTCGCCAGTACTCGAACGTCAGTACACAAGAGTACTTTTGATCGGTACTCTGCCCAGCTCTGTATTTACTGTGAATCATCGATTACGATAATATGTTAAATTTGGTACCTAACCTGATGCAATTGGAAGTTTTTGAATTATGATGTTTAATAATTATTCTATTGCTACAATTTGTGATAAATAAGAAACTGATACTTAAATTTTTATTTAGTTTAAGTATTTAAGTAAATGTTATATTTTTTCATTTTCTCCTGTTTGTTATTAATTAAGACAATCTGCAAAACTTTTCTTTAAATGTTTATAACTGCTTATGCATCGTCGATAACAAATTCATAACTGGATCAAATTCCTCGGATAATTTTAATTAATTAAACTTTGAACTATTTGATAATTTATGACGGAAATACCAACAAACATAAAAATATTGTTTGTCACGTGAAATCATAAAACATCGAGATACTCTGAAGTTTTACTATCGCCAAGTTTTGCTTTTTACATTAGTGTGATTGAAGCCTCGAAATATGTTTCAGCGAAACAAAAACACATAAAAACAAAATATCTCTCCATGTGAAGTGTGTTTTTGTGAGCGAACGCAGGGCGCAGTGACGTGTCAATAAAAGGACCCTTTTCACACCACGGCGTCCAAATCGAGTTACCCGAGAAATAAATGCGAAACGGAAAAGTTCTAGAATACGCAGTAGGCGGAATAGGAATCATGTTCTTTTTCATCTTTCCACCATTTCTTTTCAATTCAATTAACTTCGAGTTCGTATTATGGGGATACTTTCGCCTTGAACATATTCCTGATAATGAAAAAAGCTTTCAGGACCCATTATACTAAATAATAAACTTAAATCTGAAATGTAAAATTGAAATTTTAAAATGCTAGATATTGGCATATATTGGCTTCATCTGGCCTTTAGTGGAGATACATACGAGTAATGCAAATAAACCAATATTTTAAACATAGCAGGAAAGTATATTTGAGCTAATTTTCTTGATAAAGGAACTGGAAAATCTTTTTTTTCCCAAATTAAATGTAAAAATAATTCTGATATGAACTATGCCATTGTCAATATGCGGAGAATTTTTTTATATTAATAATTTTAAGTTAGGACCACATTTATTAAAATTTCAGGAATTATTTTGCTTCAGTAAAGCTTAATTCAGTTAAATTTAGTAAGCAGAATTCCGCAGAATTCAGTATATACAGGATGTAACCCAACTTGTGTATCAAAATTTAAGGGTGTATAGTATTGGACGCACTGATCATGAATCAAAAAGAATTTTGTTGAAATTTACAAATTAAAAAATGGGTCAAAGCAAATGAGTACCTACCTACAAGCTACAAATTTCATTTTTTCCTGTTTGTAAAATTATTATTAACTATTGGTTAACTTTTTTAATATTTAAATGTGACAATCAGTGGTACCCAAAATGATATTGTTTTGCAAACTACTGTTAATTTTTCGAATTTCAACAAAATTCTTTTTGATTCATGATCAGTGCGTCCAATACTATTATACACCCTTAAATTTTGTTACACAGGTTGGATTACACCCTGTATAGTACATACTATTGAAATGAAGAGTCGGTTGCGCGAACTTCGAATTTTGGTCTTAGATAAAGATGTATCGATGAAAGGAAGAGAACTTTTCTTCTATTTCAGAAAAATAAGTCAGGAATTTTCTCATACTGATGCTTTCATCCCCAAGTGAATAATTTATTTTGATAGTTGTACTGTGTTCAGTGTTCTATTTGTCGTTGTCGTTACTTATATGGTTTTGGTGTGGAATTCAATATAGCAAGCCGTACTTGTTCAAATTGTTTAATATGTGTAGTACACAAAATTTAGCTCCGTCCGTTCGCGCAGCTGAACCGACTCTTCACTTAAAACTTACTATAACCAAGAACTGCAAGCAATCATAAGCATAATTACCTTCGAGTATATGTCAGTATATGCTCGAAGATAATTACTGCTAAGAAATTTTCATACTCTCAGAAATATAGAACTAAATCACGTAGGTAAATTTTTTTTATCTGCTTAAAGTGCAGAATAATAGGGATCTGGTCTAACATATTTCAAATTTGATAATCTATTAAAAAAATAGGTATGTCTTTATATATTACGCTTACATTTACTTGTAAGCTTTTTATTTTCTCTATTTTGAATTTATTTAAGAAGTCTTTCATCACAGCAAATCCCAAATTTTTCATCCTGACAAGATTATTTAAAGCTCCAACTAATGATGCCTCATCTCAATGTGTTCCTCCCCAAAATGCGTCTCTCCCCCCTCTTGTCGTCGTTTGTGGGTAGCCAATTAATCCTAGCGACGCATGCGTCCCGGTTAAGAAATGGGCGCGAATCTCATTACCGCGACGCTCATTTGTTACTTTCACTTTGTCTGCTTGTTACAAATTTGTTTCGTCAGCGCTTCTTCGGCTTCAACCCTCAGCCATTTGAAAAATACCAACCGCAGAAGGATGAAATTTACCCTAGAGGGAAGGATATTCATTCATAAAACCCTTACGGAGAAGATCGAGGGAATTTTTCTGCTTTATTTGCAGAGAGAAAAATTTAGGTCCTTATAGCACAAATAAAAAGTTTGATTTAGATGACCACTTAAATTTAAATCAAACTTCATAGCTATAAAAAATTCCTTCATTCACAATTTTTGACTGAATGTACGGTTCAATCTTCGACCATATATAGGTATAGACAGATAACACTCAATGCTGTAGTATACAATGTGAAGGTAAGAAGTACGATAGCGGGGAGCAGCAGCTATAGGCGGGGAAAGGAGGTGAGGACACGTTAGAGTGTTGCACATTGCTAACTTTTGGTTTGTTATCATGGAACAGAGAATGAAAATAGGCAAACTGCAACACTTCAAGGTGTCTGCAGGTCATACTCCTCTTCACACCGCTACGTTAGTTCTTTGCTTCACAACAAAGGCTTGCGTTGTTTGCCTATTCCTATATATGGTCGAAGGGTTCAATATTTTGTGACATGTGTTTAAGATTTTCGTGACATCCGAGTTCTGCACCTGTATATTATGTGCCTTTTACAGGCCCTTTTTGCTACTGATATCAATTTTTGTGTACGAATTATCCTAGCAAAAATAGTTGTCATTTTTAATATTATCTTTTACAGTTTTACTATTCAATTGATTCGAATGTGGAATATAATTTTGTTGAGTAATTATTTTCGTATCGTTTTTGTTTCTCAGAATTTGAATAGAGATTAGAAACAAACAATTTATTGTTTTATCTGTATAAAATGGAGCAGTAACCCGGAACTGCTCAGTAAAAATATTTAAAAAAGATCTTTTATCAGTTACAAGCCAGTAAATTTTTTGCATGCAGTGCCGCGTAAATAATTTTCCCAGATTTTCGAGGACAAAAACATCACTTTCATCTTCCGAAACGCCATTTTGCCATTTTATGTGCCATAACCCTCAAATTTTTATTCTCTTTTCCGAGAAGACAATCCATCTTTAATGCTCATTTTACATCCACTTCTTCATAAAGCTCCCTACTTTTCCATTTTGCTTTTAAATCTTAACTTTAACAACATCAAGTTTTCGTTTCCGTTTTAAGAAAGCATTTCAACCGCAATTCTGCTTCTAGCACGAGGGGTAACTTCTCATCATCTCGTCGCGTGTCGAGGTCATTAGCGGGGGCAGGGGCGGGGCAAAGGGGTGTCATGTTTATGTTTAATTTGTTAAAAGTGTACTCAACGCCCCGGCAGACGCTAGTCGCGTCCAATTTAAAAGCGCGTTTGATTTTGACACTGAAAAGTCTCGCCATTTATCATGGATTTTTAGGGAGGAATTCAAAGACAAATGAATTTGAAGAAATATTTTGTTGAACACAGAATCTAGTTATTGATGGTTTTTGTAAAGTTTAACCACTATTGAAAATTGAAATAATATAGTAAAAATATTATGTTCCCTGGTTGAGAAACAAAATTTATATATATTGGTAGGTAGGTTCCTAATATGTACCTATTTTAAAATGTTATTAATTTATGATAATGATTCATTGATAGTTGAACTTTCATGTTAATGATGATTTTGGACCATTTATAGCTTCGTACTGGAAATATGTACAATAATACGCGTTTGATTATTATTTTTTACAAATTGTTGATATAGTTAAAACAACACTTGGTAAATAAAAATACATTATTTATTGATTTTAGTTGATTTATTGGTCCATAATCCAAAATTACTTTGCTATTACTCACTTATTATGGAAAGGTATAGGTACTACATATTTACAAGTTTCGTCACATTTCTTATTTTGACAACAATTTAAGTATTTCTGTTATTTTTAGAGTAGATATAAATAATTATTTTGTTGATGTCTACAGCGATCTTTCAACGATATCACTTTTATAATCCTCTACGACCTCACAAAATTGATCTCTCAGTGATATCACATAAATGTTTCTTTGCGATCTTGCAAAATTGATCTTTCCCTATTATGATATCCATCATAAGAAATGCAAATCACAGGGATATCTTTTATACAACCTCTTTGTGATGGTTTAGCAACGATAAAAATGTGACGTCCTTGTGATGTTTGTGGTATAGAATAATATGATATCACAAAAGCGATCTCTTTGAGATTAATTGTAACATCGCACAGATGAAACATGTTTACTGGGAAGATATCAGTGGCATCATAGGTTACGTCCGACTTGTAACTCTTTACAGCATGAGAAATGGAGCACACTTATAAAATGTAAATTCACACTAGTGCAGAAAATAAGAAAATTTTTAAAAGGATATTCAGTTATCTGTTATAAATATTGCTAAATGCTATAAATATATCAATAGAATAAGTTTACTATTATTGCATATTATTTTGATTTTATAGCAACCGATATTAAAACCGAGATGAAATCTGTGCGATATAATAACATACAAATGAGTTAGTACTTTTTCAAACAGATAACGTTTATTTAATCATGTGATATATGGTATTTTCGTACAGGGTTTTTTTTGTCCGCATTTTGATCAGTATTCTAAGCTTTCCGTGCACTACCTGATGGATAAGTAAATAAAATACCTAAATGAGGAGTCCAGAGGCTGAAATCTCACGCGATATTTTTTGGTGAATGTACAGCATCTTGTGAGTGTTGAATACTTGATGAAATATGCGTTGCGGTTTCTCTCGAATGAGGTGTGGGTGTATGTAAACAGTTTAAGAGACGTTGCCTGGCTGCCTCTGCAGTCTACTAGTGTCTAGACCACGTCTAACTATGTAATCCAGTGACAGAATTAACCTGTTTGCGTTGTTATGCATACGTTGTACTCCACACACGCACACACATAGACGTCCTAGATCCATTACCGCCCCCGCCGCCCCGCCCGCCCTCGCGTGACGTAGCCAGACTGTTTATTGTTTCCAAGGTACAATGCATGCCAGATGCAGAATGGAGATGTGATTCGTACTGTGCGAAACTGTCCCAGGAGGGTTGTTGTCTGATAGTGATGGCCATAAGGTATTTCGTATTTCGTGCAGACGGGCTTAAATTGTATTAAAAGAATTGAAGACAAGATTGCTGGCTATGTCTCCAGACGATCAAATTGTTTTTTTTGTGAGGCGAACTTGAACGAAACATGTTCAGATTTCAAGTACTTTAGCAAAACAAGTTTCAATTAAGTAAATGAATTCAATAGTTCAATGAAACGAGTCAAACGTCGGTGTTGAAGGTGCTGCATGTCTCTAGACTAGACCGATAAAGATAGAATGTACAGTTTCGTACAATTTTTATCAAGTACCTACTTCTATATTTCTTGGTACAGCGTACAAGGGAATTTTTTTGTAATGTGTACCTGACTTGATAATTTTGATACGAAATGAGTTGTTCGAATCGAATCACAATCGGTCGCTCGTTCACATAATGCACTCAATTATGAACCCCTTAAGTATAAAAGTAATTTACATAAATAAATCTAGGTTTTGTTTTACTTACCTACTGTGCTTGCTAATTAAAAAAAGATTATTTTTATTGAATAAGGGAATTATACAGGAATGCAGTCAGTATATTTTACTAATTTATTTAATCCATAGGCCAACGTTTCGCCACAATCACAGACATAATTTGTAAAAATTATACAATATAAACTCTTACAGACTTAAATTGCATGGAAATAATGTATAGTATATTGTATATTATATAATTAAAAATTGTGTATGTGATTTTTTGTATTTTCGTACTTTGCTCTGGTGATGCCACAAAGGTGGCGAAAGGTTGGCGGTTGGACTAAATAAATTAGTAAAATATACTGAGTGCATTCCTGTAATTTCCTTATTCACATATTACATTTTTCATTATTTTTATTATTTATTATTAAATTGCATCAGTGTCTCAGATTTCACAATTTTTATGTTTTTTTTATTGTCAATAAAGTAAACAATAATAAATTAAAACTAGAGATTTATTTTCAATAACAACATTGAACAAACAATATTAAACAAATGATAAATATAAAGGTGCATAAGAACTACTCCAAGGTTTTTTCCCTTTCCCGTCATCATTATCATCACTTTTGTTACATTTTATGTTACATTTTATAATAATTTAATTTTAGAAAATGATAAAAAAGTTAACTGTCCTATAAATTTGAAGAATTTATATGTAAACTGTTATTCGCTCATTTCTGATTTTCTGGTGTATTTTTTCGTCCGACATTGGCCGAATTCCTACAGAAATTGTGTATAATAGAATACGGTAGCCTGTTTATTAATAAAGCAGTGAAATCGTTGTGAATGAATTGCCAGGTGAGTCTGGTGTAACTCGTTCCCGTTCCGCACATTATCAAATCAAATTATTCGGTAAATATTTAAACTCTGTCTCTCCCGAATTCTTGCGCGGTTCGCCCACAGTTTTAAAATTAACATTTTACTCTGTTTCGCTGCTATTATTTTTACAAGCCACACCCCGCCAGAGCCGTATCAGAGATATTTCACGGGAAATGTTTTACGGGAGATATTTACTCCTACAAGGGTGATTTGTTATTTACAACTGTTTGCGTTGCTCGATTCGGGGAAGTTTTAAATTTAGTGCCAGAAAAAAACTATTTTATTGTTGCGTTAAGAGCTTTTTTATAGAAAAAGGTTTTTTCTAGAGGGATTGAAATTCTCGGAACAGAGATATATCGGAAGCTGTTGTAAATTGTTTTTGGGGAACATCATCAGGTTTAACTAGCTCTTCCTCCTTCAGTCAAAACATGGGGAATTCTATTTTTTGGGAGGATTTCCAAGTATGCA
The DNA here is from genome assembly GCA_947534325.1 of Agonum fuliginosum. Lineage (NCBI taxonomy): Eukaryota > Metazoa > Arthropoda > Insecta > Coleoptera > Carabidae > Agonum > Agonum fuliginosum. The sequence continues at coordinate 8,778,616 of OX384031.1, forward strand.
AACACTTATAATGTTTATGGTGTGATTGTACACATGTTCACGACATTTCCAACTGAAATAACTTTAAGTATTCCTATGAATCTCATTGCTTAATTCTCTCCGCATATTAATGATGAACTAAAGGGAATAATAGGTAGATACTACTACAGGGAAGAAACTCAAATTATATTATTCAATAATAAATTATTATTGTTCTGTCAATTTGATTAAGGTTGTTGCCTACCGAAACTAGCGACATCGGACGGTAGACTTCATGAAGTGTAGCTTATTTCGGAGAGGGTAAAAATAGTTAACAAATTTGGCATTACCGTACCATGGAGGCACATGTTTATGTTATAGTATTAGTGAAGAAATAAATTTTACTTTTAAAATGCCTGGTAAATAGAAATATCAAATATCGTTGCATTTTTGATACTTCATAACCTCAATTCTTTGATAAATTGACTTTAAAATTAAACATCGTTTTTATAAAACTGACGATAACCTTGAAAATTTAATACAATCTTCTTCTATATTCAATTAATATTGTGTTAGTTTTTCGTTCAATTCTGTCGTCTGGTTTAAATACTGTAATTTAATAAAGCACGATTTCTAGTCACCTTCCTATGGTTGCAATGTAAAAGAGGTCAACTTTACAGCTCCATAGTTGCCAAACGAAACTGTCGATTGTCCTAATAATTTATTTTAAATTGTATTATTATCAGATGTATGTCCTATAAATTTTTTATTTATTTCTGTCTTCATCGATTTTAGTAGGCAACAACCTTAATGCCTAATAAATTTAAAAATCGTTTTATTAAACATTAAACTGTTTTTCATAATATTAAAATTAAACACGTTAGCAAATCTGATTTTATATCACATTACAAAAACACAATTTCTTCACCCTGTTCTAATTTTCATATAAAACAAAGTATACCTATTCGTGGAAAGAAAATACGTTGTTGTTTGAGGCTTTATTTATTTATTTATTTGAAAAACTCGTAGTAATAAAAATTGAGCAATCTAAAACCAAGATATTTTGTCTACCTATCCAAAATTTAGAATATCACATTACTTTATGCCCTATTCGCACAAGGATATCTTCAGGATTCTTCTTTTCTTCTTAATTTTGGAAAAAATTAATTTACTGTTTTGAATTTCAATAAATAATAAGACTGATTGATGATTCAATTTATCGACGCCGTTATATGACATGCAGTTCTCACCCTGGATTATTTTTCTTAAAATTCAGGAGCATAAAATAATAGTCCTTCTGTGTAGGTGTAATTTGCGGAATCTCGATAACTCGGACATTTTGGAACAAACCATGGTTCGTTTTATCCTAGAAGTTCATTACTAATTTGTTCTGTCGGTTGCTAGTAGTCCAGATCCAGATACATATTTATAGTTCAAACTTGCCCTACAGATTCAAACTCACCGCATACTAATCAGTAATCACCATTTGCTATCACTTTACGTCCTCCCAATGTCCCCATCCGTAGATAATACATTCCATATTCCTTGTCCGGACTTTGATGGTTCCGGGGCCTCCCGGAGCCCCGGAGTGCTGGGATTGCGGACCGGATTTGTGCTCGGGAATATTTCCTAGTCATTACGAGCAGCCGCGAGCGCAAAGCACCGCGCGGGTCGCCGCGTTAATATTTATGAAGAAAGGGAAACTGCGTCCGCTTGCCGTAGAGCGAAACAATGCGAATCTCGGCTACGACGGGGAATGGAATATTTAGAGGGAGGCTGAAAAGAAGAGAGTTATTGGAGTATGGTGGTATTTGTGGAGGTTTATTCATTGCGCTCAGCAGATTTTGTGTTATTCAGTTTATTATGTTGTAGAGAAGATCTTTTTCTATAACCTATATAAAATTATGACATTTAAAACCTGTTATCAGTTGCTGAAACGCAATTTTTATATACAGGGATAGAAACAGTGACCTCTAATACATAATGGACTGGAAACTCACATGTTTTAACATTGTAAGGGGCTGGTCACGAGAAACGTCAATGTGGGATCCTTGTTTAATTTTTATTGTTGACTCTCTCTAACATAGCAACTAGACAAGAAATTTGACATGCGATCCGACAGTAATATTTTTTTACATATCATTATCTATAAATGACGTTTGATAAAAACTGTTTTTTTATCTTGAACCTATTTAAATAAAAAGAAAACATTAAAAATTGAAGTTTTGTTAAAGTTGTTGTGCTGGCTGCATAAAAATTTAATGTGACACGAGGTTTAATTTAAATAAGTTATTGTTGTGTCATCTTTGTCACCAATCAACACTTGACATTAGCCTTAGCCATAAAAATAAAATAAGTAACGACCAACTATTCTAAAAGTCCTTTGAAAAATACTTCTTTTTTAAATATTTTAGTGGTTAAAGAAAAAAATATTGTATTATAAATAACAGATTCTTGCGCGTCGGGAGACAAATAATAATCACACCTTGTTACTTTTATCCCTTAGACTTAGAGTGTTCATAAATGTTTGACCACTATTTAAGTAATTTGAAAATTAAACACTTGAGGTTAGGATAGTGCGAACTTAATTCAGTATAATTGTATAATCACATCGAAGCGTCAAAAATAAAATCGGAGTGAAGCGGCACGGTCAATCATTTATGATCATTCTGTAACTATTACTTAACATATTCAAGATTCTGATGTAACAAACTCAATTTCTGTTAAGATTATTAAAATTTAGAGTAAAATAATTCAAAATAGGATTATTTCGCTGTGTTGAACTGTTGTAGTTTAGTTTATACCCTTTCGAATTTCATTGCACCGCATGGATTTGAAATAAATCAATATAAGTATTAAAAACACGGAAAAATATAGGTGACCATTATAAACATATTATCATCAGCATAATTTTAATGTTTTAACATTTTGCAATGTATTTTGTAAACATATTTATGTTATTTAACATAATTAAGGTTTAAATTTTACACATCATTTCTGGTAAACACATTTATCTTATAATAAATGATAAATATAGATACTATAAAACTTATCAAGAAAATTAACTGCAAGTTGAATTTGGAATGTTTGATCACGTTATTATTTTTTAATCTTTTAAAATTTTGAAGTGTCTATTTCATACTTGAATAGTTCACGATGTTATACAAGTTGATTCAAGTAAGAAACCATTCAGTTCACTCTAAATTGTGATACATATTCGTAATTGAAATGCATTCATGTGCAAATAGAACTGTCAATACCTCGGTAAAGACAACCCCACATAAATCCTCCCACACTTCATGATAGCATTCCTAACCTTCATCACCATCTTCATCACGATCGCTTCCAGTTTCCAACTCGCTTCCAGCGTTGCTTCCACTTTGTGTTTCCCTACTGAAATATTTATCAAGCGCCCATCTCCCGCAGGGTTGTTCTCTCTTCTCTGCTTTCACCTTCGTCCGTCCCTGACCGCGGCGGCGCGTGGTATTTATAGCTCGGGAGAACTCGGCTGCAGTCGGCCAGCGTCGCGACGTGCGAGAGCGTCGCGTCTGGGTCTGGGGCCTGTCTGCCGGTGCGAAAGACCCTTCGAGGTCTGCCCCTGCAACGCGGCGGCCGGCAATGCACCGGAGGTGAGAGGGACACCGAGGATGGAACACTGACATTGAAATACAAGATCTTTAAATAATCACGAATCTAATTTTAATATTAAATGCAATAACTTCACACATACAAAACAATCACGATATTTCCCGAAAAAAGAGGTCTGTAAAACTATAAATCAAACAACTTCTACAAATCTTATTAATTGAGAGAAATTAGTGTCGATGTTTTTGCTTTATTTTTATATAAAAGAAATGTTCCATGAGTGGCTGGAAGCATACATATCTATCTATAATTTTATGTGGTTATACCCGTCAATTCACATGGAAACTACACCACAACGAAATAATAATAAATATTACGAATAATAATTAGCGTAAATGTATTAAGTTGTTAATTATTCCTAATAAATTTAATAAGTCAAACAAACTGCTTTCATACCCTCAACATTTTTAAGACTATATTAATCGATAATAATATTATTAAATATCGATGAAATACATACTAAATTGTGGTGCTTTTGTCTGGTTTGGATTATAAAATAATTAAAATTTCTATAGTTCAGTGGTTCAGTCAGTGTGATTAATTAATTTTTGTACTCATCACCTAGGAAGTGACATATGAAACACGCAATTGACAATCGGAAATGTCAATTTCCCAGTGCAGTCAATCAGGAAAAATGCAAATAACACTGGCCTTTCTAGACATTTCAGAGTAAAATCATCTTAAATATAATAAAATTTAGTTTATAAAGTGTTACTTCCGGGAATTATAATTAGTGAAGACCACCGAAAACCGCCAATATTTAAAAATAAAACTTGTGTGCAGTGCGCCATCTGTTGGTAGTAGTGAGTACAAAAAGCATCGTAACCTCAAATTTAATGACCAGACTACAACTACAACTTGAATGTATTTGATTATAGTTTTATTCGTTACAAAAAACATTGTACAAACCTCTTGCCGGAAGACACCATCCCAGCATTCGCGTAAATGAAACCCTCGCTACGCTCGTGTTTCAAAAAATCCGCTCATGTGGGATCCAAATCTTCCCGCATTTGGTTCGTAAATAACTATTATCCAAAATCTCTTAATAAAAGCATCATAACTATGCTAATTCTAAAAAAGCAAAGTAAAAGATTGCCCACTAGTGACTTTGATCAAAATTATAACCACTTGTAGGTAAATTGTTCTTTTGCTTGTTGGAAGTCAATATAGTAACGATTGTTTAGGTTGAAACTAAATATTTTTATTTTAACAGTTATTAAGAGGTGTTGGATAAAACGTTATACTTCATACGTGGCAAAAAGGAATGACCCACTCGAGAAAATTATCTCACTTAGCCTTCGGCCTCATGAGTTAAGATTTTCCTCGTGGGTAATTCCTTACTTTGCGCACTTATAAAGTAAATAACTATTATTATCGAGTATATTATATTTATTTCCTTTTCAGCATGGTTTTAATTTGTGTACCTACCTATATTTAACATTTTATAGACATAATGTTGGATTTTGTTATTATTATTATTGTGTTTATAAAAATTTTAGTTCCTGAAAATAACGCAAATAGGATTTAGATCGGTTGGAGAGAAAATAGTAATAAATACTGTCTAAATTTTAGATATTTTCATTTTGCTTCCATTTAAAATAAATAGATTTAAAACGAATTTTTCCGTATTTTCAAGTCTATTTTGTAAATATTTTGAAATAATATGAGAAAAAAAATTATTATCTCGTAATTTAATATGCTACACCTACCTACGTGCTGAAAGTAAAATTTGTTGTTGTAACGAATAACATTTTGATTACAGTTTATTATTATTCTTCAATAGTATTAAAAATGCCTGTAGGCAATACATTACATAAAAAAATTAAACATAAATTAGATTATTAGTTATTAGAACAATAAAGCAATATACAGGGTGGTTTTGAAGTTAATGTCATAAATTTCAGGGTAAGTAGTATGACATGTGTAGATTACGAAACAGAAAGAATTTTTTCAAATTCGAAAAAATAAGAGTAGTGTACCTACAGCATTTTCTGTACTACTGCACTGGATTCGTTTTCGTATTAAACACAAACAAAAAACAATACAAGTAGGTAATCAACATCTAAAATAACATAGAATTAGTAAAATAAACAAACAAAATTTAATTATTTTTAATGAAACAACAATTAGGTAGATCCAGTGGCAGTGGCAACGAAAAATTTTTGACTGGGAAACATGGAAATTAATTTTGCGATTTAAAAAAATTATTTCTGCTTCGTAATCTAAATCTACACATGTCATACTACTTTACTTACCCTTAAATTTATGACATTAACTTCAAAACCATCCTGTATAAGAATATCACCCTTTACGATAATTACGATAAGGAGTGGATTGGCTGATGTGATAAGTCATGAATGGAATTTTCTTATGCACTATTGGTCCATAATATAATCTTCGAACAAGTTCTCTGATTAAAATTAGGTATATTTCATCTGATCTGAGAAGGGTTGAGTTCAGTAATATATACGGGTAGTAAATCTCCTGGTTAATATCCGGCAGTATGCGTGGACGCACTCCGTGGTAACCCCCCCCCCCCCTAGCAGCGCGTCGAAGCTTTATCCGTCGCACGATGTTTAATTACACTCGCAGCCGCTGTGTTCTGTGTAATCCGCTCATATTAGAGACCGAGACCAGCAGAACAACGGCGGGGGCGGCGGAGGCGGTGCGTGTGGCGGTGGCGGTACGCACCCCCGAACTTGCTCCTACCACTAGGATCAATACCACGCACTACGGCTTTCCTTTGTTGGGAAGTTTGCTACGGGACACGAAGTTCAGGAACAGGAAATATGACTAAGAGGAATGTCCATCCCTGCAAAATAAAGTAAAAATATGTTCTCGTTGGGAACTTGAAATCGACTCTAATTTTTAAATTTAAAGATGAGATGTCTCTATGTCTGTCTAGTGTCTAGTGGAATATTTTAAAAAATTTTACATGTTTGTTTAAGCCCCAAAATTAATAAAATTTGAAGAACATTGAAGATACAATATTTAAAAACTAAAGTGAAAATTAAAAAAGTGACACTAAGCGGACATAGCCTGGACTTTAATCTTTCATATATAAAAAAATTGTTTAAAAATATCTCAAATTAGTGCCAATTTCATGTCTCCAACGAAACCTCTTTTTTAGTAGAAATATGGTTCATTCAGCGAATCAACCGATGTCGTCACAATGGATAAGAATGGTTTGTGACGGCATCGTATTATTCGTTAAATGGACTTTCAAGACTTTCCACGAAGTATAATATATGACTGGAGTGGACACTAGGCCAGATAAAGTGTGATCTTTCTGTTTACCGTTTAGACAGAGACAGAAAAAACGGGCCAGCTCGGAGTTTGCATTCTAGATTCTATCATGCTATCATGCATGTTTTGATGATAAACAACGAAACTATGGTGACGCTGGCCCAGTAGGTAGTGATCTTTCTCTCTCACACACACACACAAATTTACTGTTTTGGTATCCACTCCTGTTTTTATATTATACTTCGTGACTGGTCAAAAAAAATGTGCGAAGAAGTAAAGCTCCGGGCGATTAAGAGGCCCAGACCAGCCTAAAAATGTGCATTTTTTTTTATAAAGATAAATTTTATTTGTTATTTGTCATTGGTGCCGCAAATTTGAGCACCTTAACATTATTTATAAAAAAATTGGCTACTTTTTATACGACCCTTGACGTCCTTACGGAGAAATTAGAAAATAAAAAGACCATTGTACTAAATCAATGACGATAGCAATGAAAAAAATAGAAAATTTAAATTAAGTTTGCTTCTTGTTAAAGATATAGCTAATTTGAAGAAATTGTTTAATTACACTTTTTACGATTTCTACAATAATTCTGAATTCTAAACAATAATTCTACCATAGTGTAATGTATAGATGTAGCCAGTTAGATAATTAATCGTTTTCCTGGGCTGATCAAATTAGCTCAGTGCCAGTATCAGACTAAAAAGTTACACAATGAAATAGGGCCCTACGTACAGGGCCTCGCCAACCATAAATACAGTAACAGAAATTTGACTTATCCTAGATGTTCGTGAAAGTAGCAACAGAAATATTCATAACATCCCATTTTTACCTCTCGTATGATATGGGATATCAATATGATATTGTGACGGATCAAAGGTGTTTTTGATGGAGCACGTTTTAGAGTCTCTGAAATAAAATTTTAATATAGTATTTAATAAATATATTACGATACACGTACATACACCTTTTACCCAACTTGGGTATTTTGGTGTAATATCCTCTATTGCGATATTGTGATACCTACATATAAAGCAGGTTTGACACTGGCCAAGTGTTGGCAAGTATTCACAAGTATCGACAATGATCTGTAGTCTGGAACTGAATTTTTTTGTTTCCCATCGTTTATCGGTAAATCTACCACAACCAGAAATCAAAGGATATTATGTATGTATGTCAAAGGATAATTACACTGGCCAATGGTTGCCCAGTTTTACTTGCCGAAGCTGCCAGACCACTGGCGAAACTGGTATTGTTTGTTATACTTCACATTATTGTGTGGCATGTATAACTAACCAACAAAACAACACAAGTGCCAGTGGTCTGGGGGGTCGGACTAGACAAATGTTATATTTTAAATGAAACTATACCTACCTAAATACAATCTTAAGAATCAAACCAATTCTGGTTTAGCAAGTAACACTATAAACACAAAAAAGTAAAGTTTGAAGTACCTAGTCAACTTGAAGAACAATAAGATATTTGCATTTCACGTTTCTTAGAATAGGCTTGGAGAAAACTATTTGTTTGCTAGTGCTACTTCCATATTCTTTTTTTACCTATTGTCTGATTTTAAGTCTAAATTTCTTCCCTTACTCATAAGTTAAGCTTGCGCTTGTTGGTGGTTATTAGAAATAGTAACCCACGAACCCACCTTCTTTCCAACATTTTCACTTCCTGGAACATTACAGAAATAAACTTCTTAGAAGTTTCGCTAGAAGTGACCGTCTTTCAACTGGGAGTTGTCAACGCTCACATCACTCAGTTTAATCGAAACTTTTCCAATTAATATAAGTTTAAATCTATCATCCCTAGCATGGCGTGAACATCATCTCCATGCATTCGCAGTCGTCTCCTGGGTATTAATGAGATCGGCTTGACGGTATCTACGGCTATGATAAATTAAAATATGTCAGAAAATACAAGGTAAAATTAGCGTTTATTATTGCTTCTCTTATCAATTGTAAGAAAATTGCAAACTACATCAAAAGATACATAGGTACTTACACTTATTTTGTCTTCAATGTTTCTTATATGCACTGGAAAAAATCAGTGCCGAGATTCGGATTCGGATAGTATCGGTTTCGAGTGGATCTAACTATATCCTATCCGGATACCCGGATATTTGAATGTCTTACTGTTACTATCCGAATATCAGATAAGAAGACAATTCTGCAACTTTTCCTATTTTGACATTTATTTTCGTAATTTCTTCCTGTGGATACTCGCTTCACTCGACTTCTTCTAAACTAACTATCCTAATTAAGATTTAACTTCTAGGAGACTCGAACATTTATCCTAACTCAGGCCATTGTAATTGGGAGCAATTTAGATGTTAGATGTGGTTTAATACACAAATTCATTTGGGTAAACATTTTATTCAACATTCAAGTTTATTTTGGATGCAATATGTCGGTACACGTTAAATACCTTAATCATTAAGCACAGAGCACAGATCATGTATGTTGCAATTAGATTTTTTTGCGTATCTAGCTCGTAGGTACAAAGACACAAAGATCAAAAAATGTTTATATTCTTCCTTTAATATAATAATCGCTTTTATACCAGTTCTTATGGGTACCGTAGCCAAGTAGCTCAACTCCGTATTTTTCCAATGGTAATGCATGGAAGCGTTCGCTAAAAATACGTCAAAGCAGTCCAGCAATTTATGAAATTCTCGCGAAGTTTTTTAGATGAAGAAAATTTTTAAAAATTTGTGTACAAACGAAGAATGGAACTAGGTTTATGCCGAGTTACATTTTCGAATAAATCTCTTAATCATAAGATACCTAGGTATATCAATCATGTCGAAAATTGGTCAAATACATTTTTTTATTAATTTTTAATATGTATTCCACAAAAAAATTTCAGAATTCTAACTCGGCATAAACCTAGATTAATTCTTTTACAAACATCCAGTACCTGATATTCTCCTCCAAATTTATAATATGCAATGACTAAAGCAGAAACTTCTGCATTTGTAAACCCGCATTTTTTACGGGACCCCTAATGAAAACTCATGAAGGAAGTAGCAATGTTTAATAATTAATTAAATACTCCAAATTTGCATTAGTTTAAAACTATCATCACCATCCCTAGCCCGGCATGGGCATCATCTCCGTGCGCCGTCTCCTGGGTATTAATGAGATAGGCTCGGCGGTACGGCGGTATCTTTCATGTCTGATGTCGAGGATGTGAAGGGATCTGGTTGTGGCCGACAATGAAGGCCGCCGAGATCTGATGCGCATGCTCAGCACGTACTCTGCCGACAAAGGGAGGCACAGAAAGGCTTTGATTCATAAACACGGGTTTCCATTTTTCCAGACATTTGGAATTTTATTTTTCTCGGTATAATCAAATAACGCAAGTACGAGCTCTACCCCTATGTGGCATGAAGTTGATGGACAAGATTGGAAGATTGCTACAGTTCGTTTTCTTGGATTAGAATAGAATTGCGTTTCTTTGTAGGTACTTTGTGCAATATTTCTTTCTAAATTTTAGACAATAACAATACCAGCTGCGAGCACGTAACCATGCCAATTTGATCAAGTGTTCACCGTTCTTGCACCACTTAAATTTTAAGTTTTCCTTAAATGAACAATATCGAAGCAAAATCAAATTATCCAACGTACAAATAACATTGCTGTCATGAGTTCGATTCGATGTTTCATTTAAGTGGATGCGGTGCAAATGGACATTAGAAATGTCAAATGATTGTCAAACAAGATGGCGTTAACTGTGATTGATATTGTTGCAGTTTTTTACATTTTTGACGTGTAACGTACTGAACAGCTGATAAAATTGCCTAGGTTAAACTTTTGTTTTTAGATGTGATACAATAAATTTTTCTTCTTATTTAACGTCGACATCGTCTCGTCGATCACTGTACAATTTATTGTATATTTTTTCCTTTGCCAGACAATGAGTTTTTACCGGAATAGACTAAAATATTATATTTTCGATATTTTTTGTTCACAAAAATCATTATACTAATAAGTTGTTGAAAAAATATAGGGAGTGTCTATTCGTACGCTACCGGTCCACCGGTGTACCGGTGCACCGGTGACTCGGGTAACATCGGCTACCGATGCGCACTGGTGGCACCGGTCGTCGGCACCGGCGCACCGGTAGCACCGGCGCACCGGTGGTACCGGTAGCATCGGTGGCACCGGCGCACCGGTCATCAGCACCGGCGCACAGGTAGCACCGGGGCACCGGTCATAGGCACCGGTAGTAGCGGTGGCACCGGCGCACCGGTAGTACCGGTGGTACCGGTACGCCGGTGTTACTATTTTTCAGCATCTAACAAATTGCAAAAGTTATAAACAAATGAAGATGAAGAAAAAAGTTACCTATTTAGTTTTTCGCTAATATTTCAAAAACTATTTATAATTAAGAAATTTTAAAAAAAGATTCTTTAAGAGGAGGAGATTTCCAATAAGAATAGTATTGAAACCTTAAGACGATCCTCTACCGCACCAGAAAACAGCCTAAAACATGGATTTCGCGCCAGTCCACAGCGTTTATTGTTTTGTTAAATATAATAATCTAAAGATATTGTTGAAGATAAAAGTACAATCTACAAAATGGTCGATGTAAAATTTGAAAGTTTTGCTTTAAAAGCTGAATATGCTAATTTGAATTTTGACAATTTTTGTTATTTTTTGAACACAAATATCTTCTGTTTTAAAACGAATTTAAAAAATTCGATCGGTTATTTCGTAGATCCAAACTTTGTTGACAACATATTAAAATTTATTTTTTACAAATATTGCAGTTTTACAATAATTATGGATGCCAATATTATTTTTCCCCTCAAACATAAATTATTTTTTATTTTTATGTTTAACAAAACAATAAACGCTATTGAATAGCGTGCGGAATCAATGTTTTTGACAGTAAGTATAAACTATTAATCTATAAAAATTTTAAAGACACAGCGAAGAAAATTTGAAAAAATTCGAGTAAAATTAAAAAATTTGATCGGAAAATCTACGATATTTACTTTTAAACAATATCATCAAAAACTTTTTGATTGTTCTATTGAAAAGTGCCAATTATGATTTTTAAAGATAAAGTAATTTCTTAACTTATTATTTAAACAATGGAAATATGGAAAAATCGATTTTAAAAACATTTTTTTTAAGAAAACTGATTTTTCTTAAAAATCATTATTTTATCAAGACAACAAAATGGTAAAAAAAATTTTTCATTAGTATGAAATTAGTCATTAGTCAATTTGTTTATAAACAATTTGTAAACAAATGAGATAAAAAAATCCTTAGGTACGTTATTTAACGTCATTGTTAGTTGCGAAAACAGTAATAATCTATCTAACGTTAGTTTAAGAAAAAAAATTTGATAATATTTTTTCAATATTTAATTTTTTGTTGACTTGCAAAAATTATAATAAACAAAATATTGAAATTTTAAAAACTTTCATGACGTGATATTGTTAAGTATATATAAAAGAAAGGCTCCAAGAAGCTAAAAAATTTAATCCGATTATTTAAACATTTTTTGTTGTCTTCAATAACAACGAAGGTCCGACAAAATATTGTTAATTAACAATTGTATAACTTTTCGAAAAATTAACTAAATAACTTTTTTCCAACGGGACTAAATTCTTTGAAGTGTTGACAATACACCATAATTTTTTCAAATTTTTAAATTGATATTTGATAATGAAAGTAGAGTTCCGGGAGTTAGGACTTTTTTATTGGAAATTTCCTCATCTTTAAGAATCTTGTTTTTAAATTTCTTAATTATGAATAGTTTTTGAAATATTAGCGAAAAACGAAATACCTTTTTTTCTTCATCTTTATTTGTTTATAACTTTTGCAATTTGTTAGATGTTGAAAAATGGTAGCACCGGTGTATCGGTGCTATCTACCGGTGCTACCGGTGCCACCGGTGCTTCCGGTATTACCGGTGCGCCGATGCCACCAGTACTACCGGTGCACCGGTACGCCGGTGCAACCGGTGCGCCGGTGCTGATGACCGGTGCTGCCCGTGCGACGGTGCCACCGGTGCCTCGGTGCTACCGGTACGCCGGTGCTGATGACCGGTGCTGCCCGTGCGACGGTGCCACCGGTGCGCCGGTGCCGATGACCGGTGCCCCGGTGCTACCGGTGTGCCAGTGCCACTGTTGAGCACCAATAGCCGATGATACCCGAGTCACCGGTGCACCGGTGCACCGGTGGACCGGTAGCGTACGAATAGACACTCCCAAAAATATAATAGGTAGGTAGTTAGGTACTATAGGAATAATTCGGGAAGAATATTTATCATTCTGGCTGATTTTTCTAGTTGTTCCCGAGGTTGTTTCCTTTCACAAATGCATAAAAATTACTTTCCACACAGACAAACGTAGGTATACTTAAACATTTCAGCATGGTCATAATTTATATGTAACAGGAAAAGTCAGCTTTTTTGGACTTGTGTGTTGTGTGTTTACTGCATCACCTGCACATATTGATTAGTAATACATCACTTTTCCTACGCGTTACACAATGTTCTTGAAAAAATTATAAACAAATAAGTAGCACGTAGAACTTTGGAGTTCCATACCTTTTTTGGTCAAATATTTTTAAAATGACGTACCTATTCCGTTTTGTTTTATCAACTAGAATTTTTTGTTCGGTCTGGCAATAAGGAAACGTGCTATTCAAACATTGTTGTAAATTTAAGCTAATAATTTAATGTTAGCTTTTAAAAGTAAATGTTGAACATTACATCATAGAGTCTAGCCTATGTTTAGACTTCATACTTCAAACTCCAGACATCGCATCACATAAAAACATTTATATTAGGCAACATGAACATGATTACCGTCATACAACTATGTTTAGTTTTACACTCAAAGAGCTAGTTCCTGGAAATTTTGCACCTGTAGAATTTTACTAAAAACAAAAATACGTAAACATGATGTCATCGGGGTATTATCGCTCTAATTGCGGTGATAATGAAATTATGTCATTCCTGGTAAAAAGGTGCAGAACGATAAAAATAAATAATTGCCCATAACACGTGTATTTGACTGTCTTCCGGATTGTACCGATATAACATTTTTACGATATTTTAATGTAAAATTAAGAATATATATGTTAAGGAGGAAGGAGTATGATAAATCATTATTTAATCGAAAAACCCAAGCAATGCTACGGCATCATCAGTCATATTTTCATTTTTTAATAACGTAAAAAGTAATTTATTCCTTTACCACCATAATATCCATACCTATCCGTTATAATTTTGTTCTCAATTTTATTACCTAGTTTTATTTAAAACAACTAATATTTGTATGAAAAAGTGGTAGGTACAAGACATCTTTAAATTATTTTATAAAAATTATTCGTTACAAAAAAGACCAGTGTTTAAATTATTTTACAAGGCAGGTATAGGTAATAATAGCTAGAGGTAATTACATTATGTTATGATATAGGTACAACTAGTGAAATTTATAAATAGTATTTACTAATTTCTGTAAAAGAAAATTTTATTAAGCAGAAGCAGTAAATATGTACTTAACCAATATCAAATTATTGCATAAAGTACCTAAAACAATTTTTTCTTTATAAAATAAAGACGTGAGATTCTGCTCGCAAAAGTAACAAAACACTTCTTATTAAACGATAAGTCACACACTTAATATTTGGACTGTTAATTGTAAGATAAATATTTTTTTCGTCTCCAATTCGTCATGATGCAACGTCAAGACAAATTTGCTCATTTTTCTGTGTAAATCTTGATAAAAAGAAAGATAAATTTATACCAAAATTTATTATCAACTAATTGTTTACTTTCCTGTCTGCCTTGTATCCTAAATATAAAGAAATTGTAACCAATTCTATCGATTTATAATCATAAATAAATATTTGACGAATATCCTATCGGATTAATAAACTTAAATTATGTTCCTTCTTCAAATTTTCTGTGTAAATTTTTAAGCGTCGCTGGAAGACTGCGTTTGACAGCCCCATTATATATTTAGCCTCGTACATTTTTGTGGCATGTCATAAAAATCTGTCTGGTTTTTATTTTCATAACTCCACGTGCCAGTAAATATGCAGAAGGAATGACGCGGTACGAGAGGTCTCACATCGAACAGTAATAAAATTTATTCCCACTTCGGCTAGTGAGAAAATAAATCTTAATGATATTCAAAAAATCTAAATTTTGAAAAAATGTAGGTAATTTGAATAAGTAGATGACAATTCTAATAAAACAATCTCAAATCCTACGAAATATGAACAACGAGTAAGGAAATTAAACAATTAGTATAGGTATACTCTATTCTAGAAGAAATATTATCAATATTAAGGCTGGTTTATAATAGATGCAATGTAACCGGTTATTTATTCAGTATTCTGTATAGTTCAACAAAATTTCAAGGTTATGGCTCCATGTCATTATTATGAACTGTAACATAGACAAGACTATTGTTCAACTTTACATAATAAGTAAACGGTTACATCCTTAAGGGGGTTTTATCGCTCAGCGCTGCTAGCTCACAAATCCCCGCCATTGGCAGCCTATGTGCTATGAGTTCATATTGTCTTTATTTATCTAATTGCTATGTTTCGCTCTGTTCTTGTTTAGAAAATTCTCAATTTTATTAGCTAGTGCACATGCAGTTTTTAAATTTAACAAATTACTCGACTGCTATTTGAAAATTTTATATAATAATGTGATACAAACATTTAAATTTACCATCCAATTAAAGTTACGAAGAGGTTTTCTCAGAATTATTTTTTTAAATTGTTTATAAATGAAAATTATAACAATTTAAAAAGTTCTACATTGTAGCTAGTTTTTTACTGCCTTTGTCTTTATATGTTTTTTAGATGTATAGGTTTAATTAGTTAGAAGTAATTTGTTAAATACTTTTTTACTGTGAGAGAAGCCCCTTAAGGTTTACAATCTCATATATAAAGATGTTGAAAATTATATTGTACACCTACTCTCCAGCAATTATAACTATATTCCTATTCAATAAGAGTATGTGAATTGAGCGGATAGCCGATTATGTTATGTAAACAACTGTGATTCCCGACAACTTAGGTTCAAATCTAGTCAGGTACACATTTCAGTTTACTTGCATAAAAAAAATCTTCTCTATGGTATTGTTACCACCTTCGACCATATATAGGACAAACAACGCAAGCCTTTGTTGTGAAGCAAAGAACTAGCGTAGCGGTATGAAGTGGAGTATGACCTGCAGACACCTTGAAGTGTTGCAGTTTGCCTATTTTCATTCTCTGCTGTTCCATAACAACAAACCAGAAGTCAGCAATGTGCAACACTCTATCGTGTCCTCATCTCCTTTCCCCGCCTATAGCTGCTGCTCCTCGCTACCGTACTTCTTGCCTTCACAACATTGTATATTGTATACTACAGCATTGAGTGTTATCTGTCTATACCTATATATGGTCGAAGATAGTCGAAGGTTACCACTAAGAACAACAACCGTACTCGTGAGTTGACGCCTGGTAACCGCACACACAATTATTATCTATACACACACACTCAAGTTAAATAACAGCGTGAATGATAAATGCATGCAACTCTACAAGAACTTTTAATAAACAAACCCTTAGTCCTTATAGAAAAACCCTATACTCACATCTAACAAATTCAATCCAATATTTTGACGAATATTATTATTCTTATATTATTCATATTTTATAATGAGATAATGATAAGTGTGCTGCCAATGTTATGATAATTTTTTAAAATTATATTTTATTTTTAATTTCATGTAAAAATATGGTAATGTTTTAATATTATTCATGTTTATTAGAGAATTAGAACGTGCTGGAAGTGTGCGTAAACCCATATTATGTCTGCAATTCTGTATTTTTATTAATGCATTTATTATGTTTTTATATTGGTATTTAAATCAATATTTATTATTGTGATATCAATTTAATTGTGTGAAAATAATAATATTTAGTATAATAATACATTGTGTAGTCTACCAGTCAATGATTAACTGAAAAAACATTCCATTACAAATCAAAATATTTTTATTTTGTAATTTAATGAACCATAATGAAATTCTCTTCTATGAAATCACATTAAATCTAAACAGAACATTATTTTGCACTACTTACGAGAATAACAATGCAATACAACTTCAACATTTGTTTTCATTTCACAACAAACTTAGCATAAAATACTGTGTCTAGACTGCAAAATTTCTTTTGCAATCGTACTGAAATTAGTTGCATGATTTATTATTACTTTTAATTTATTGCGACAAACATAAACACATTTTATTACGGCAGGCGTCGCCAGGTAATCAAAGTGAATATCGCGTTTGATAATTCTAAGCGTAAATTTATAAATTTTCATATTACTTCCTACTTATACATAACTGGATGTTTTCCTACAATTATTTGGTAATATATTGCGTTTATTTATACTTAATTATCATTACTAACAATTTGTTGTTAAATAGTGTAATAAATATGACAGCTGTCATTTAAAATTTGTTTACTAAATTGTAAATTATTTATCGCTATTGTTTAGGTATTTTAAACCAAATTGTTATTTCACAACAAAAAATATATGAAATTCTGGTGTTAATATTGTAATTGTGTTTAAGTTATAGTGTTAAATATGTCACCATATTAGTATATTTATAACACCCTGTTTTTCTTTGCCAAAAATATAGTGTTAACCTTAACTGTATCATAATAACAATACAAATTGTTGTTGATTTTCTAATGAACACATTTAGACATTATTTTTTTTATGTTAAACTTAATGTTTTTACTAGAAATCTTGTTAAATTGACACTGGAATTATGTTAAATAACAAATCAAGTTGATTACATAACACTAACTAATGTTGTAATCTTGTAATATACCTACTTAACAATGAAATGTGTTAGGTTGTGTTACTTAACACAATATTTTGTGTCAGTTCTTTGATAGTGTATTTTATTCACACTGTCTCTTCGTGTAATTTTAACACTAATATTGGTGTGTCCTAAATGGGACTCCAAAATGTGTCATATATGGAATGATTTTTCTTATTGTGTAGGTGTCATTATCGTCCATTTAAAAAACATAACACACATTTATTTTATTATCAAATCAAATACTTAAACGATACAGAATAACAAACCTAGTCATTTTAATGTTTAACAAACTAATAAAATCCAATCAAATATTCCATAAAAATAAGAAGCAAATGATGTTATTTTTTTAAGATAATTGGTGCATTTAAATAAATTGAAATAGTAATTCTACGAGTGCAAAGATACATCGACCTCACGATAAAATAAACACGATTCGCGTTACTTTGACGTCCTCGGAAATCCGCGGTTTGAGTGTCACTGTTCGTTGTTCAAAACAAACAGAAGTTCCAAAAGTCGATAAGCCGTCGTCCTCGTCCAAAACCACACCGTTCTGTTATCTGGCGTAGACAGTCGAGAAATTAAACCGATTATAAAAATAAGTAACGTGAGTACTTCGATAAGTACTAACTGTGTCACCACCGGCTCTAGGTCAGGCTGTCTGGCAGTGCGATACAATCGCCCAATCACATTCTCACGTACTATCCGCGGTTTCCCGATCTCAACTTCGCTGGACGACTTATTATTTTACATATTACGTGATGCAGACTTCGCCAACAACCTGAAGAAGTAACCATGGAGATGACGATGAAGTTCGGTTGTTTAGATGTTTGTTTATCAGGAACAGAAAAGTCAATGGAATGTTTTTAATTAATTCTCGTATCATTCACGTCATGAAATAAATTTGAATGCATCGGCTGACGAGAGTGATACGTTATCAAATGGTTTTAATTTTTAATTGAGACTTGAACTACGATATACTTGGAGTGATTGAATCATTGAATCATGGAGAAGTATTTTTGGACGACAAAGAATTTCTATTTCTAAATTTCATAGAAGATCAGATTTTTTGCACACGTTTTATTAGGTTTATTAGTCATCTTATGCTTTGAAGCAATCTTTAAAACTTAAACACTGCTGCCCTTTTTACTATGAAACAATCAAATTGTTCACTAATTGTCAAGTATAAATCTTTATTATCGTACCTATAACTTAAATCAGAAAGCTGAAATTTGTTTTTGTTATCAAAGTAGAATAACAACTTCGGATAAATTAAATTATTATTTACTAATCCATTTAGACTAGACACGACATACAACAATATATTATTTAATTTTTTTAACTAAAATAATTATTCTTCTAATTGTTTGTATTTTCAAAAATGCTTATAAAATACTTTTATCTACGATATTTGCTACATAATGCCGCATATATTAATCCCACAGGGAATAATAGTCAGTGTTCCCCCCACTGCATTGCACCAAACATAAAATTAATTACAATGTTTAATGATTTAACCATGATGATAGAGAATTGACATATGAAAATATCAACATTTTTGCGTATTGGTATTTATTTTATTAAAATCTTGTACGTAATAAATTATTCGTAGATAAAGTATACAGTTTTATTCTGTCCGATGATTAAAACCTTCGCTCGCTTTGCTCGCTCGTGTTATAAACTTCATCTTCGGGAATAATAGCATCCATTATAGCGCCATTGTATAATATACTATTATTTCATACTGTGACATAAAGTGACATTTTTCGGACTATTAAAAATTTGTGGACATAAAATTGACCTGTTTATCTGATGTATGTAGAGGTACATTTAAGTTAAGTAGGAAACTAACATATTTGCAAAGATAAAATTTATTTAAAAAGGATATTTAGAATAACAGGTTTAGGTAGCATACAAAATTGCAGTTAAATGAATCACACAATCACACTATATAAACATAATTATTATATTTCCATTTGTTTTTCATTACCTATTGTAATTTTAATTGTATTAGTATTTGAGTTAATTTCGAATTTTATTTGGAAAAAATAAAAGTAGCTAGAACAAGGACACTTTCTGCTTGAAATACTCAATATTTTTTCTATAATTCCAATATGTAGAACAAAGTAGGTGGGTACTAAATAAAAATTATTCTTTATCTTTCATAAAATTTACGTTCTTTTTGACCATGTTAGATTATATTGAAGTCTACCTGTGTAAATAAACGTTTTGCCCGCTCAGCAGCGCCAAACGTCGAAACCTACTTTCAGTTAAAAAATAATCCAAAATTCTCATTACCTCGAAACACGATTATCACATCCACATTGTTAGGTGTCAATGACAATCCTCGCGCAATTTGTGACGAAATTGAATTGTGCATTTGCAACTGTAATTCTAAACCTGCTTCACACGATCCGTGTGTGCAATTTATGCTCTAATAAAACCGATAATAGAAACGATAAAAAACTGTCTGCACTTCTTGTTCGTCTACAACCGGACGTGAAATCTCCACTTCCGCATAGAAAGTCTCCAGACAAGTCTGCATGGACAATATGCCGTTGTTAACAATACAATGTCGTTAGCTAATGATTTATTTTTGTTAGAAACTTTGCACTTATTTCACAGTCTGCGAGCATGTTAATGTCGATCACTGAATTAGCACGTGATGAGAAATCATTAATTCTTATTATCGAGATGTATAATTCTCTGAAATAGTTACTTTAATGATAAATTATTAACGGAAATGTAAACATTGATAAGAAATCAACAAACATGAAATTATTTCGAAGCCATGCAATGGAGACTGATAGCTTCTTGAAAATTTCTTGATAAGAATGTCGAACAAAAGCCAGACTGTCCTTCAGACGATACTCCTTAACTGTCGTTAGAAAATTGTGCAATAAATAATTAAATATCGTCATGTTTTTTCTCTATTCTTGGTGTGGTAATTTTGCTATTGCAGACAGTATAAATTACATTTACATTAAATACTGGTATTACTCTGGAAAATTTATTTTACGACTGATTCTTCTTTAGAATTTTATTATAAAGTTTATCATCGCATATTACTACCAAATTTTGCAGCAAACTAAGATTCAGATCAGATTTATTTTTACCTAAATCATCATTTTCAAGGTCGGGTTTCAAAAGTTCACTTTTCTTTAGATTTTTTTTGACACCACAAAAATATAGTTTTAATTTTTAAAGTGTTCAGTAAACTCGTTATAGTAATATCACGTTATAAGTAACATAATATATTTTATTGTCTTATATATCGAACGACTAACTATTTTTTTTTCTTCTTTTCTTATTGTTATTATTTGTAATAAACTAGGTTTAGTCTATTAGAACCTCAAAGTTCAGAGTAAAGAAAGTAAAATTTTAGTGTCCTACGTAGGATCAAGAGAGATATAGCTATCTCCCCATGACAAGAACAAGGATAACAAATTTTTACTGCTTAAATTTTAACATGTTTAATGTTTAAAGGAAAAGAGAGGTCAAGTATTTACTTTTTTGTAGTTTTTTCTAATTTTGGATTGTATTTTGGGTATAAATATTAATAATATTTATCATTTTTATAAGGAATATGTTTACACGCGTTTGTAGGTAGGTACTGTACAAATAATTTATATTTCCCTTTTTTAAAAAATTTTTGACAGTTGATGACAGAAAGGTATTTCGCATGCATATGTTTTTTCCTTGATGTTGAAATAAAATATATAGCCTTA
Organism: Agonum fuliginosum; assembly: GCA_947534325.1. Classification (NCBI taxonomy): domain Eukaryota; kingdom Metazoa; phylum Arthropoda; class Insecta; order Coleoptera; family Carabidae; genus Agonum; species Agonum fuliginosum. The sequence continues at coordinate 8,800,057 of OX384031.1, forward strand.
TCTCTTTTAGTCCTAACAAGGACGCTATTTTCATAGCAACCGATATGTAGGCTTAGGACCGCTTCACAATACCGAAAAACAGTAACGGGAATCAGAACGAGAATTTCAACCAATAGAATCATTTCAGTTTGACATTTCGCACGATTGTCAAATTTGCTTTACTGTTCTCGAGCGATTGTGAAGCGACCCTTATGCCCTCTAGTAAATTCTTTGCTCAGAGATCAGAACATACAAAATTTCGCCAGTGCTATAGTTGTAGCACAATTACTAAGTGCATCTTACAAACTAGTTCGATCCTAAAAAAATACAACTAGGCCCGAGTGGTTGAAATCTTCAATTATAACATCTAAAATGGTACCTTTAATCTAATTAAACAATTTACCGCAAAAAATACTGTATATTGTAGATCAAATACATCCAGGAAAATTGAAAAAGTTCGATTGGACATTGGAATATTTTATATCAATTCAGTATTTAGTTTAAATTTTAGCAGAGTAGATTACAAGTTCCAAAGTACTATTTGCATAATAGTAATCGATGATAAGGTGACTAGTCAATTATGAAAGACACCGCGCTTTCTGGTATGGTCTTGTAGTCATTTAGTCACGTGTCTAAACATCTGACAATGTCTGAGAATTTTTTCTGTGAAACCTCGCGTTCGCGAAAGTGCGCGGCAGGTGCACATCGCTCCTTGCGGCTCCTCGGCCGCGGTGATTGTAAATATAGATGAATGAATAATCTATTTTTGAGTGAGAATAGTTTATGTCACAGGAACTTGCGCAGGACAAATAGTCTAATTTTAGCGCAGACAGTAAACAATTTATAAATGGAATGAAAATTCATTACGCTGTCTGGTTGTACGTGATATTGTTGCGTATATGTCTGGAAATTCAATGTTTGTTAAACAAGATGATAAAAAGCTGTGTTGTCTTATCACTGACTTGTTTCTTTTCATGTATTACGAAGCGGACGGGAGTTACTGCTAGTACTTCACGTTGCTGAAATAACCTTTAAAAACTTTACACATTGTATCGCATTTATTTAAAAAATAGAGACAATCACAATTATTATTGTGTAATAATTTAACCACTATTTTATATTAATTTACCATCTTAATTTTAACATTTTAGAAATTTAGTTAATTACAAAAAAAGTGAAAAACAAAACAATCTGTTGGATTTTAATGTCCATTTGAACAATATTTCTTGGACAATATTTCCCTACTATACATGCCAAAATATCTGTCGTTTCGTGAAGCCAGTTAATTTTTCCATTAAACTGTCAATGTTTAATGTCAAAATTACTTATGTGACGTTACACATTTTTGCCAGTACCGCCTGTAGCAACGTCACATTAGTAAGATTTACATTCAAAACAGACAGTTTGCTCAAAAATGCTAACCGTCTGCTATTTACTGCGTTTTTAAATAGTTTTCGATGTCATTTTAAATTGTTTTAAGGCAGTGGCGGATCCAGAAAATCTCCAAGGAGGGGGTGAATTCCTATAAAAAATATTATCGGGTGCTTTATTCAGAAAAAAAAAAGAAAAATTTTTTGAGTTCAAGGTCAACGGCTGTTTAATATAGGCGAAATTACATATATTTTACCCTCTTTCATGAGTAGATATTAAAATAAATAACGAATTTAAAAAACAAATTAAATTAAAATTGGACAATTTTGTTATCTGTAATTTGTCAGGCAACAATTTTTTAAACTTTAAAAGAACAAATTCTCTTAAGGTGGGAGGCGATCGCCCCATGGCCCGTCTTCCTTGGATCCGCTACTGTTTTAAGGCTATTACTGCAACTTTACCAAAAGGAATAGTCGTATCCCTAACGTTCGTGCAGGCGATATTTTTCGTCACAAGTGCACGCGAAGCACGCCATCAATTCTTGTTTTGCAAAACACGTTTTTGAGCCCTCGAAACAGGCAGCAACGCCGTGCTTTGCGTGACGTGTGACGAAAAACTTTTTATTGCCTTTAGTAAGTAATTAATGAACAAAAAATAATTTATTTAGAGCAGAGCTGGTCAAGTAGGTATCGAAATCAAAATACAAGTATAAGTACTAGTTAGTACTACCTATGGTCAGTACTTATTACCCAGTACATTTTCAAGTAAAGCGTCACCAGTACTTAAGTAAAGTATAAGTTTTTCTTGTCAAAAGTAGTTAAAAATAAGTATAAATACTGAAGTTTATGCCCAGCTCTGATTTAGACGTTCGTGCTAGGTGCTAACCCCTATATTTGATGACATTTTGATTGATGGTTGTTTTTGTTTTGTTACAGTGAGCAGCGGCACATCTCATCATCACCCGGACGTAGTAGATAGGAGCGGCGGTGGCGGGCTGCTCGCGCTGCTGGTGGGCGCGACGTTGCTCACGGCGACACTGGGCCTCATCACGTGCGTGGTGAGCCACTACCGGGGCGGCGGCGGCGGCGGCGGATCGGCGGGCGGCGCTCCGCCACCCCCACCTCCGCCTCCACCACACCACGCCGTCTCACAATCCCATCATCATCATCATCACCATCATTCGCACCATCATCCCTCCTGCATCACTGCACCGGTAAGTCACAACAAATCATAAACCAAACACTAGTTATGACGAGAAATAGTTCTCGAGAAATCGAGAATTCTCGAAACTAAACCTTTCAAAAACCTTTATATTATTCTCTTCTAAAATATCAAAATATTTTTATATTTTAGTATTTTACTTTGTTCAAAGCATATTTCTATTTCTAAAATAAAAATTGTGTGTAAATTTAACAGTAATGTACAAAAAGTTCCTAAAAAGCTTTTCAAATATTTAGATTTTTTCGAAAAATTGAGACGGGACAAGAAACGAATTCTTTGAGAAGATAATTGAACAGCCGAGAAATGACTGAGGCGAGAATACTTAATTTTCTCGTTGAGACGAGTATTTCTCGTCTCGTCTCGTCTCGTCTCACGGCCTCACAACCTTTCACAGAATAGTCCGTCAAAATTACCACTACCTTTGAGTAGTGTTATTTATTATTTTGCGGGAAAATTAAAGCGCATTTAAGTTAGGAATCAGAGTTTTACGCAAATTACATCAATGCGCTAGAAACTATAGTCGCTCATAGAATTCCATGAAACATAACAAATGCCTGCAGATATAATGTAATAAAGGCACTGTATTTTCATCATCATTTTAATTATGGTCACCAACCTCCTTAATGCATTCGAGTGAGATTTAATTGCAAGATGTTTTTTTTACAATTTAACGACAATCACACACTGCCGGCCGAGAGACTTGAACCACGGAACTCCGGATTCATAAATGCAAATGCATCATCACATGCAGAGGGCTGTACTTATAACCGCGTAGCTATAGGTACTGCCTCAAATTTTTGTAGCTACTCTTTAAGAAACTTAAAAATACGTAAACAGCTACTTTCAGCTTCAGCATAAAAAAGAAACATATAAAAGCAGGAAAGCAGCAGGAATCTTATCAAATACATAAAACTTCAATATTGTTCTTTTCAGTGTTACCTCAAATTATTTCTTTTATTTTTGATTGTAAAGCATCACTAATTAATTAAATTTAAGATGGAGAAAAAGTACAAAAAAGGTAACAAAAGATGCATGGCAATATTCTTAGAACAATTACCTACCAACCAATTATGTAGAAAATCAGTTCCACAATTTCTTTTGTACCTACGTTATACTCGTTGCAAAAGTCATACAAGCGTGGTCGCACAAAACAATTTTTCTCTTTGGAAGATCATGGCAATGCAAATTGAAATGCAATTTCTAAGAATCCATATGCAGGACAAAGTGAATTCCTGGAATTAGAATCATTGTGCGCAGTATGACTGCACTAGTTTTTAAACAAGCTCCAGCTTGGAGTATTATTAATTTACTGAAATCCTCACAGGTTTCCAGGAACTCTAAGCGTTATGATTATGGCATGACAAACAACGAATCGAGTATACATGGAGAAACACAGAGTAATTTGTTAATTAGTACATGAGTAAAGAAAGAATTATATGTTGTATAATTAAAACTAGAAGAATTCAAAATTAAAATGTAACGCAGGTTGAAAAATAATTCATAGATTTTTCTTAGCATGTATTATTTAAATGTAATTTATAATTAGATTTAAGTCAATTTAGTGCTTTTTTATTTTTTCTTAAATTTTGTTTCAATTACATTAGTATTGTTTTAAGTAAATAGAAAGTAAGCAAAAAATTTAAATGGAGTTGACAATGTCATAATTCATGTAACATAAAACATAGTGGTATCGCGCACCCAGAATATTTTTTTATGGGGATAGCTGAAATTTTGAAAATGTTGAATTAGTAATTGGGAAGAAAAATGGTGCATTTTTTTTTGGTCAAGATTAAATACATTTCTATTTTTAAAAAAATTGATTCATATTATAAAAAACTACATGTTGAAAACTCACGCTTGAGACTTTTGACCCGTTATGCCTATAGCACACCGGTCGAGGAGCATCGAGTAACTCCTCGATGAAACGAAAGAACGCACCCGTCCCCGATGGATTTCTATTTCATCGGTGACAAATACATCAAAGTTTTGCGCGAAATCGCAAATACAAAAATGAGATACATTCGTTTCATCGAGGAACAACTCGATGAAAATAGCGGCGCCCCTATTTTTCGTCGAGGACGGGGTGCGTTCTATTGTTTCATCGAGGAGTTACTCGATGCTCCTCGACCGGCGTGCCATAGGCATTACAATACCTCTCTTATAGAATATGAGGCGAGAGGTTAAAACTTAAAACCCTTTTTGACTCCTACATCCTCATTTTTTGTTAAAAACTAAACTAAATAAAAATACCTTTTACCCTTCTTGAGTCCCAAAACTCCATTTTTGATAAAAACTCTTCTTAAACTAAACAAAATACAGACACCTTTTACCCTTATTGAATCCCACATACCTACTCTGTTTTTAGTAAAAACTCTTGAATCACACTATAAATAAAATATTGCTCAATTGTAAATTATTTATTTTAAATAGATATTTACCTATATTTATTTTAATGCACAAAGTATTAATTTTATGCACATATCTATTTAAATAATTCCCAGTTAAAAAAATTATCCCCAGAGAAATCTCTCTTTTTGAAAATGATGCGCAATTCAATTTTTGCATTTATCTATCAGTTACCGTTTATATACTTATCTTTAAGTTACTCATTGTTTTCCCCTTTAGTACAGATTACTTTTAATAACCTCATTACAAATGAGTTCGCGATTGCATCATTTAATAACAATTATTCATGGTCTATTTTTAAATTTGGAATGAAAACATCTATCTCCTTGAAGATTCTGTATCCTTTCTGATGTTTCACGAGATTCTCGTACACTCTTAAGACAAACACGGCGCTACTATGAATGTTACGTAACGTAAACATCATTAAAATGTAATAAACATAGCCACGATATTTCTGTTTGCAATGTCTAACGCGGGGGCGTAGAATAACCCCAATTCAAAGACACGTGGGCAAAAACACAGAAAATTTGCTTTGGGGGAAGTCTTTGTTTGAGGTTCTCAATTTTAGGGCATATTGTTACAAATGTTCTGGCAGTTTGTTTTTGTTCTGAAAACATTAACTCGCTATTTAGGTGTTTAGTTAATTTTTATTTTTTGATTTCGATTTTTAGTCAAAGTAAATTACTTATATTTTATTTTTGTTCAAAGTTAACTGCTACTGAGGTCTCCCATACCAAAGTCACCAAAGTTCCTAATAAAAACAGTACAGGTCGAATGATGCAACATTTTCAGTTGAATATCAAATAAATAATAATTATTATGAAAAATCGGTTAGGAAAAATGTATTTAAAAGAAATCAAGAGGCCTGTCTACCTCCTAAAATCCAACACAAAACGTATATACTAACGTAACGAGTGTATTGTGGCCAGTACAAGAATGGCAAAATTGTATTTCAACAAGGATTATAATACTTAAAGGATTAATTATTAACAGTTGTGCTTTTTTAAAACTTTTATTAAAAAATTTTACATGATTTAAAAAATTTAAAAATATTTAGAGCAAGAGCTAAAAATGTAAAATGATCCAAATAAGATAAAAAATAAAACCAGTATATCTAGATTGGTGATTTAGATTACTTGATCTAAGCCACAACAAAAGCTTGTAGCAAAAGCAATGCTATAAAGTCTGTAATTTGAGTAAAATTATTGTTTCTAGTTTCATTTACAATAACCAGAATCCAGAAATACATTGACTAATCTCGGTTTAAAATGTAAGCTAATTTCCCCATAATGTTTCGTTTTGGTTTCTGGTCGTTGAAAAAATACTCCTGCTTTTAAAAACAAAGGTAATAGACCAACATATGCACCTTCAGTCTCAAATTTCTCACATTTATGAAAAGTTGGCTATGTCTAGTGCAATTCCGTGATGTTGTGGTAAACATTTGACGATCACCGTCCACAAACAAATGACCGTCAGACATAACAACACGTGCAATACAATACACTGCAGTTGACGAAATAATCCGGCAATTGTTCTCAAAACCGGGCGATAGCGTCTCCTATTAAGCTTAAACGAAAACGCTAGCGTAAAGTGGAGTTACTTGAGAAATTTTGTTCGTGCTAAATACAGCTAGACTTCCTTATGGTTTATTAAATAATCGCGAATAATAGGTAGACGCTGTATTTTACTGCATATAAAGTTGAAACATTTCTGTTTTCTCTTCAAACATTTGTCTGATGAGCTTACAAAAAATTCGTCTATTTCTATGTAAAGTGTATTGTTTTATTTAACTGTTCTTGGGTTATAACAACCTCTGTACAAAGTGCTAGAGAATATAATCATAATAAAAACTAGGTACCGTACATTTTTTATACGCGATAAAACGTTTTTGTCAAGAGTTGTAGTTGTAGTAACGTCTTTGTTCGATGATATTGTCTGTCTTCCAGACTTTTCTTTGAGAACTGGAGAAAGTGGAGTGTCTGGACTTCCAAAACTTTTTTGTTACATTTTTATAAAAAGTTTTCTTGTAGAGAACAGTTAAATATCATACTTTGTTTTTCCTTGTGCATATGTGATTAAATTATTTTTAAATTAATTGGCTCAAATAAATATTTAAGTCAAGTGCAATTTTGCGCATCTATATCTGGAAACAAAATTTATTTTGGTGCATTGCATTATAAATGCAATATAGAGAAAATAGTCTTGAAGCGATTAGACATATGGATTTCGAATCAGTAAACTACATAATATGTATTATATTTTAACTGTCATTTTTACATTTAAATCAAAATAGGTAGTATTGTTTTAAATTTAAATTTAAATGTAAATACAGAATGATAGATGTTATTGCAGTGGAATCTGACTCTGAAACTCAATAGTATTCATTACCGTATCCAGATTATGTTTCTAGGAAGGGCCAAATATTTTATAGAAAATGCAACATTGTTGTTGTTCAAGGAAAGAAATTTTTTTTACCCAAGGTCAAATGCCTTATAATAATTGAAAGTTACATTTTTCAAGGGATTTGAAGCTGCATGTTTTTCACCATCTTCATGTGCAAAAAAAAATTGTCGGATATCAGAAGCACAGAAACTTTTAGAAAACAAAATTTATTTTTTCTAATTTTGGCTTTCTGTTTACCAAATCAATTCGAAGCCTGGTGCGAGTAATATGAGAATATTACAGTGATATTTTTAATGCTAATGCCAGTTGTCGAACCATGGTTTACGAAGATTTAATTCGTATTCCATGGATATTTTTTTGCAAATAAATAATATAATATTAATTTTTATCTGTATAATAATGAAAGTACTTAGGTACAAATCAACTTTTCAGCTCCAGGAAGGTCCTGATAGTATTTTTATTTTTATTTATTATTGGAATCAAATGTAGTACCGCTTGCTATAGCTATAGGCTATCATATAATCATCACTACAGATCTTTTTCTTTAATTTATAAAGCAACAAAAATTTTATTTACTGTTTTATTTATTGGCAAATTCTGTACCAATCTTAAATCTAAGTTACAGATTCATAAATCTATAGTATAATGAACAAAGTCACATCAAAAATGTACCTCGCAATTTAAATGACGTTTTGTTGGGGTTATATGTCTGCAAAATAATTTGAAAACCTAAATCCTAGTTAACATTTCGGTGTACTGCAAAATAAAACAACGCACCACAATTTTGTTGAATAATCTGCGTACAACAAATGACTTTAGCTGGGGGCGAGTTTTTTTTATGTGTCCCCTACTGACCAAATTCCCTCCGCCACTGGGCATCCCCACGCATATCGATCGTGCGGGCCGCAGACTGTTTTGTCCCGCCGCACGCACAGTGGCGGCGGTGGCGGTGGGAACGATGGGGGCTGATTGACGTGTCGGATACTCTAATTACGGCAGGGGCGAAACGCAAATGACAGCTGATGTAGACGTGAAATAATGAGAAAAACGTTACGCATCGCTTGCGCACTTTTGTTAGATACTGCTGACGGTTTTTACGAAATGGACGAAGGGTTTGGATTTTGGTGATAGACAAATCAGATATTAAATCGGACAAATTGAGTAAGGGTGCGTGACAGGTACATAGGTTAATTTAAAGGGCTAACCCCATTTTGAAGGTTAGGGGAATTGGATTACATCGGTTTTAAATATTCACGGTTTGAAATTCGTGGTGGGTTGCAAATTAAATGGGTCATCTACACTTTGTGCTAAATGCTAATGCAATTTCAGAATAATTATTCAGTGTATGATCGAATTATAGAAAAATAATTACATTTTTATAAAACACCCACATAATACGAAGTATAATTAGACAGGAGATGACACTCTGTTGAGTTTATATTATATTTTATTTTATTTTGACATAATATTAACATATTATGAATTTATTTTTCCGAGTATGAAACGTCAAAATATAATTTTTAAACTATCTAGTTATTCTGGTCCTTAAGTGAATAAATTTTGATTTAAAATTTATGTTAGTGTTAAACAAAATATTGAATAAAGAAACTTAAAATGCAAGTTAAATATAATTTTCATTCATATACTTCTAACTTTGAATGGTGGCCCCCTCCCTTCTCCAATTTAGTTGCTCGCGGAGTAAAAAATGTGACATGGTCAACAATCGAGTGTCATCTCCTGTCTTTATTATACTTCGTGGTAGTTACCTATATTGTATCATATTTTTAAGAAAAGAAAATAGTAAAAAAATTGTTTATAGGTAACTTTTTTATTTTCAATTTAAAATTGTATTTAAAAACAATATTATAATTATTGTTATTTGTTATCTTCTTGCGTCATAGGAGCAAATAAAAACAGACATGAACAGAAATTTTGAATGACTTTATAATGTATACTAATCTCTCTTTTACGCTCTTTGGCTTTAAGTAATCCCTATTTTTAAAATTATTTTTAACAACTAAATATGAAATGAATATTAATATAATGTTTTTTTTATAAGCAGTTATTAATCGGTGTTATTTATTACTATTTAGTTTGTAGTTACAAAAATAAATGAAAATAAATTTTGCTGTTCGTCTTTTCAAATTTACAAAACGCATTAAATTACAACAATTTAACAAATATATATATATATATATATATATATATATATATATATATATATATATATATATATATATATATATATATATATATATATGTTTGGTTTCTTTTTTATTAACGATAGGTAAATACTTTTAAATTATACTAAAATCCACGAGACCGTTCATTAAAAGGACAAATGGCCACGTGGTTTCATGCATCCTGATTGGCTCTCAAACGTATACATAACGCTACGATTGGTTTACGATATTAGCACGTGCTCGAGAAACCAATCACGTCACTTGAAACAACATAAACTCGTGTCCCTTTAATGAAAGGTCTCGTGCAATTTAGTATAAGTAGGTAGGTAGTAAGTACTAATCGTTATTAATAATTGAACTATCATGTCTCAATAAATTGTCACGGGGAACAATGTGCAGTGTTCGCCATTGTTTGTGCCCTTTTTGTGTCGACGTGCCTCCGTCCATGGTATATGGTTATAGCTCGTCCCATGTGCAGAGAACCGATTTAGCGTTTATGCATCCCATGAACTATCCTTCCATCCCTATAGACCTAAATGTAATCATCCTCCCTTACCCATTACCCTTGTGATGTCCTGTGTCGCGTGCCCTACGAGTGACCTTGACAACCTTTGTGTCACGTGATTCTCGCGACACAAAGGAACATGAATTCCCTGAATTCTGCAGATCCAACATTGAATTGTTGGAATTGGGATGATGAGAATTTGTAAAAGGTGACTGTCAATAACTTATTAACTCTAGTCTAGTCTTGTTCAATAAATTCAGGCTAGTTTATTAAACAAGTTAAGTTTATTAAAATTACATTCCCTGGATTCTACATTCTACACCAAACACCAAACTTTGAATAGTTTGAGTTATGATGAAATATTTTAGCAATAGTTGACTGTAACTTATAAAACCATTTTACACATTACACCTTAGAGAATCAGTACAATTTCCAACACTTAATTTAGATTATTTTGAATAAGTCATTTTATTCAATTTACAATAATCAATTTAAACATATCTATACCACGCTTTTTGTGTTTAATCAACTGTAACTTCTTAACGGATTGAAATATCGAATTCCGGTTTAAACCATTCGATTCCCTGCACATCTTCCTATCGAAACGTTAAGATTGTCTTCGAAAAAAAAATCGAATTTTTCGTAATTAAAAAAAACTAAATTGTGTTTAATCGACTGCAACTTTTGATCGCATTAAAATATGGGTTTCCGGTTTCAAGCATTTGATTCCTTGGACATTTTTCTATTAGCTACATATTTATTTTTATCACAATCGGCATTATTTTTTTTAGCCAGGATACAAAGATTTTCTCCGAGAAAGTGCAAAATTAAATTATAAATAAAAATTTAAATTAAGACCCAAAGTCGCAATTATGAATAAGTATACATAATAAATAAATTTTAGAATTTGTTTGTTTTCCATTAGTGACTGAAAATCAGTTCACTCTGCACTCCAATACACTCAGTCACTCAGTTTCAGTGACTTCAGTGGCATATAGACATTGTATGGATCTTCAAATATCAGGGGAATTCCAGCAATTCCGAAGTATAATATTTGTCTTCTTCTTCGTCATAACTTTTCAGTTTGTCACATACAGACGAAATACTTCTCAGTGTCATTGTGTTCCGTGTAGGGAGGAACGCAGTCATATTTCATGTGAAACGGTAACAAAGCACGTGTCATGCCTTTGTGATTGTTGATGACGTCAGAATCGACGCTTCCGTCGACGCTGACGAACATTGGCGTCGTATAAAAAATGGAACATCCCTTGTTTGTTTGAATCACCATGAGGACATGGTGCTTAAAAATGCCATAACCATATAGTAGAAATAAATGTTGCAATAATCATTATATCGAACAGAGGAAAGTTCAAATGTTTTTGTTGGATAGGGAATTTTGGAAGATAATGGTAGTTTTTATTCGTTTTTAGGAGACTTATGTTTTCCCATAAATTATCTGAGGTTATCTAATCTAGATAATGGACGACGTAAAAGTTTATTTTATTTTCCATAAATTATAAATTGCTGTCATAATATGTCTTACCCCCTAAAACGATACATAAAAATAATCTCTAAATCATTTCTTTATTTACTCATTCCATATTTTGTTGAATCACAATATCACAATTCTTGGATTTGGACTAAAAACCAGATATCTATAAGAACATGGCAGTAGTAGGTAATTATATGAGAAGGTGATCTGCAAATTCAAACTGAATTTTTTTGCAAAATATACCATTTCGAGATAATTAGGAAAATCTATTTCCTGCTACATTAAGACGATCCTCTACCGCGCCAGAAAACAACCAAAAACATGAATTTCGCCCGCCACTCCACAGCGTTTATTGTTTTGTTAAATATAATAATCTAAAGATTGTTGAAGATAAAAGTAGGTACAATTTACAAAATCGTCGAGGCAGAATTTTTAAATTTTACTTTAAAATCGAAATCATGTTAATTTGAATTTTAACAACTTTGCTTATTTTTTTAATACAAATTTTAAAACGAATTAAATAAATTCGATCGGTTATTCCGCAGATCCAATTCACTTTTAAATAAAAGCTGTAAAGTGGCGGGCGAAAACCCTCTTTTTACAAATACTGCAATATTTTACAAATATGCGTGCCAATTTTATTTTCCCCCCTCAAACATAAATTATTTGTTATTATTATGTATAACAAAACAAAACAATAAACGCTATACCGTGTTCTGCCATGAATAGAGGATCACCTTAATGACTTTTAAATTTAGTGTAGCATCTGTAAGCTCTCAAATTATGAAATTTAAATAAATAATAGGTATATGTAATTCTTGTAATTTAAGAGTAAATGGCAAATGTACAGTACAATTCGAAAACTGCATTTTGAAATTTATTTACAAACAAAACTTCATTTTATGTACTATAGAAAAGAAACTTCGAACATTTCTTTTTGCTATAAAAATCATTCTTAATATATTTGCATTTTGTAAAAAAAAAAAATTAAATATTATCCATATTAATAATAACATTTTATTTTCTAGTTGTATTTTAAAAATTTATATGGCAGTTTAGAAATATTACCAAATATATAAATATAATAGATACAATATAAATGTAAGAAAAATAAAGTAATAAATTCGGCAAATACTTAATTTTGATAAACAATCGTATTTTGTTATGTTTTTTACCGGAAAATAGTAAAGTTAGAATTAGAATTACTTGTATCTACGAAGCAAACGCCGTCTCAAATATATTTTTAATATAGCAAAAACTGCGGTTTGTAGATCAGCTCCACATAAAAACAATATTACATTGAAGTATTATTTACTACTTAGTCATCATAAATAAAAGAAATAAAAGTAAACTACTGATTTGGCAGCTACGTGATTCAACTTTTAAACCCCTAATGAAAATCACCCCAGTGCCCTTGGGACGGCGAGCGATCCTTCCTCTTTTCGCCGTCGCGTCGGCAGTAACTTTCACTCTCAGCGTCGCGACGTCGTTCACAGCCACCCTCGCCAGACGCGCGCCCCCTCCAGCCTCCTGTCTGGAGATTCCGGTTCTGCGCTCCAGTGTTGCCACTCTGCACTCTACGAAATACCCCAGTCGATATCGAAGTCTGACCGTGGGCTGGTGACTTGTGTCCCTAATTTGTTGAGTATCGGTTTCACCGGACATCGGACAACTCAACGTGTTTCAGATAATATAAATGTAAATTAGGCACGGTGGTGTAAACACGGAGGCTGAGTCAAAACAGGCCAGGGCTGTATCGGGAAATTTGTCATTGTTTGTTTATTCGACACCGTTTGAACTAAACTGATGACTAATATTTGTTTTGTAATAATTTAGTAGTTACTATCGATAATCTAAATGCAATTTGAAATTTTATACCATAGAGCATATTCTTGTAGATCGAAAGCTAAATGTGACACTTGATGGTGATGAGGTGATGACTAATATTTGTTTTGTAATAATAAGATAGGGTTCTATCAAACTCTAAATGAAATTTATTTGAAATTTTATACCTTCAAATTTCTACCAGATTTAAAGCAGGAAGTAACACTTTATGACTAATGTAGATACGTACCTACTCGTATAACTGATAAGTGATACCATATATTCTATTAAGCAGGAAATGACTCTTGATGACTGTCATTTAAAAAACTACTTTTTAGTACATGCTCTCTAAAATACTTAGTTACTTTGCAAACTGTTTTGAATCCTCGAAGTAATATTTTAAGTGTCTTATTAAAATAACGTAACCTAGGAAATGATTTTCATTGTTTCATCGCCTACTTACGTTTTCCAAAATTTTATTTTAAAGTTATATTTTAGAATAATTTCGAATAGTTTCCAAATAAATTTCACACGTTCACAAACTGAGTTTTAATGCGGAATCACCTAATTTAAAGACTAGGCTTAAGCCTCGTCCTCTAAAACTTTATTTTGTGTACTTATTGTTACATAAATAACTATTTTGTTACCTAATATTTAATAATAAATAGACAAAACATAATATTTTGGTTCTATTTTATTTTAAGCTGTGTATTTATCCTTACTTGAGAATATGCAATTTTGTTACCAAAACTAGACATACAAGCTAATCTCAGCCAACAATAAAAAAATTATTGATTTCAAATTTTAGCGTCAATTTTCAATTCACGAATAAAAATGGGTCGTTTGGATTTTCCTCAACACCAATTCGGGAACAAACTGTATTTCTAACTCAATTATGAAAGTTTCAAAGTTTGCAATTGAAATTATGGAACTATAGTAACAACTATTACTATTAGATGACGTTGTTATGATGCATATAAATCATTCGAAAAATTTTCCTATAATCTATAATTGTACCTTTCCAACATTTTTAATGAACTTAAAATCTATTTTGTATTTGATTTGATGATGACACAGTCGTTGATAATAGTAATTATTCTTGCTGTATAGGTAATATAACTTTTTAATTCACAACTTACTTTATAAATCACTGTATTTTGTAGATCATCGCATATTTACCTATTTCAGGTAACATTTTACTGAGAAATGTTAATAAATATAATTTTGCATTAGTCTCCACATGCAAATTCTAATCCAGACACATCACAATTACATTTAAATTTAAATTACAACCTGCAATTCTCTCCTTATTACTTCGTAAACTATGTGACTCAGTTCATGTAAAGTTCCAGTGAAAAACTAATAAATTTCACGGCATTCGGAAACGAATATTAAATTAGACTCTGCCCTCTCATGTGTGAAGTATGCCATTGCGACAGTCCTACAATTTTCCGTGTCGGCGTGCCACACGCGAGTCCTTGCATTTCAAGGTCACAGTGACACGCATCCTTTACAGCCTAAACCATAAGCGCCGGCAATAAGACTATCCTATAAATTTAAGGCGCTACACGTTTTATTACATGTCGCGTTGAAATTTCTACGATCCTGACTCTGTTTCTGAGAAATAAAGATCTGAAGTTTAACGTAAAAGATAATGAATCATAAGCTAATCAATATTTTAATTCATAGGTGCTGCCAGTAATAATTCGCTTAACATCAATATCATCAAATTTTCTGAGTCTGTCTATGTCATTAAAACATTGAAACTGAAATTGAACATACATAATGATCGGCTAGCAGTATTAACACAATGGTAATGTACCAACCTGTGTACTGAGCGTGCTAACAGTCCTGATTTCAAATTATAGTTCATTTTATTTCTGGTAGAATGCACCTCATCACTCAATTTTCGAATAAATTTAAATTTGTTAGACAAACGACAGACAAACGTGTTCATTTTTTAAGTGATGCAAACACAATGTGGGACACAGACAAAAGATAACATACTTGTCTTTTGATAGTTCGATAGATAATGACGTGCGTTCTATCAGAATAAAAATGAACTATACCGTAGGTAAAAACTATCGCTGGATACGTTAGTTATTCAGAATTCTATAATTGGGAGGGATTGGGATGTAAAATTATGTAGACTGGTTCTACTTAAAATTAAATTACGATTTCTTATAATATTCTAAATGGTGTCATGGTGCCAAAGAAAGAATTTGTTTTTGGAAAGGCAGTAAAGACAAAATATAATTTCGTGTTGGCTACATTAATTGTTTTTAAGAAATGATAACTAACCAAAAATCTGAAGGTAGGTAATTGGAAATACCTACTTATAATGTATTCAAATTATGAGTTATATTTGAAAATGTATCTCAAAATTTAATTTCGTGCTATCCTATTTTGCTATTATAATTTATTAAATGAATCGTTGGATAATTAACAAGTGGTCAATGACAGACATTCAAAGCAATTTATTTTATTATTTTATTTTCACTTCGGCGCCTATGGCAGAATCAATAATATCCTGCAGCACATGTACCATGTAGTGTCAATGCTGACGATATGCAATAAACTTTAATTTTACACGTGTAACTGAAGATTTGCTGAGGTAGACAGCGACTCAGACGGCGCCGTGTTGCGTAATTTTATGACAGGTTTTTTGTTAAATTGGAAATTTATGTGCAGTTGGTAACCAGACACCTGGCCGATAAGTAAATGTAAAAATACTATTTCAAGTATTGAATGAACTTTAAACGAAAGTGCACTTGCAATTTAGAGGAAATTAGTAGTATTGGGTATTCCGGATTTTAAGAGGCCCGTCTACCCTAATCCAGCATAAAATGTACTAACGTAGCTAGTGTCATTTCAACAAGGATTATATACTTAAAGGATCAATTAACAGTTGTGTCTTTTTAAAATTTTAATAAAAAAATTGTACATGATTTTGCAAATGCCGAAAAATTTCCAATTTATGCAAACTTTACAGGGTTATACCTCCTGACAGTATCTTGAAGTCAATAATAAATTTACAGTTTACTAGAAAACACTTTTACAGTATTTTTCAATTTCAAATTGACATTGCATTACTAGGATGCGGCAGAGTACGGGCTGGTTTTAGGCAGCTGTACTGTAGTAGCGGAGAAAAGAGTGGAATAGAAAAATAAGTAAAATCGAGAGTACTCCAGGAATTCGGAAAAAACATAGACGGGCCGCTTAATAAAAATTGGATAGGCGTCAAATTCTGAAATAGTCGAGTCGAGTGCTATTACCAGCTGTAATTCAGGTTTAAATCCACTCACGTACTTATTATATAACTGTACAAAAACCTTTTTATGGTGTACTTTTCACCAAGAACCAGAAGTACCTATACCCATGAGTAAACGGCTGGTAAAATATATCTATGTGAGTCACAGTCACATCCAAGTTGGGTACGTGTACCTACTATGTTTTGTTTTAAGTTTAAAAATTATTATTGGTTCTGGTACAAATACAAACTACTCGTGAATTAGAATCCAGTAAATCCTTTAGGTTTATTCGAGAGTGTTTAATGTTGATCTTGTTTACGATTTAATCTTCGCTCTTGGGTCCTGTCTCCTGTCAAAAAGCAATGAAGCAAATATGGCATCCACTTTTCTCTGGTCGCTCTTGAAATGCTCACAACTGACTGCATACTGAGAGCAACTATATAAATTACCCGTTGTAAAATGATACTGCGCATACAGGTTGTGTAATTTTAGATAAGAGAGAAAACAGAAAACAGACGTGAATCCATCTGACCGCAGTATGAACGTCTGTTGAGTGTAGACGTAGACTGCTGGCTGCCCACTGTCTGACCTGCCAGGCCCGTAGCGAAATAATATCACATTAAAATACATTTCTTTTCAATTAAAATTATAACTACTTCAGTAAAGAACAGGAAACATTGCTATTAATTAGCGGGGAATGTAATTTAATTGTGGAAACTGTAAATCTGTCCCAGCGACGTTACTGTTTTACTGTACAAAATGCAATTTTAAAACACATTTTGTAGGGAAACTGCATTCAAAATATTTTGTATGCCCAGTTAAAATTATTCAGTCAAAATTTAATATTAAGGCTGGATTATAATGTAAAGTAGTACAGTGTGATCAAAATCAAGTGATAATCAAGTGACCTGGGTAGTGCTCAATTTTTACTCCACGGAAAAAATTATAAGCATTAGCTGTCAATCCAGTGGCATGTATTTTCATGTCAAAATGTCATTGTATTTGTAAGTTATAAATGTGTTTATATTAAGTTTATCATCCGAAATGGTTTTAACAGGCGAACACTATATAAGTTTATTATCGAAGCATATATTCGAGCAGGAGTACTTAAATACTTACTAAAATAAAATTATTATTATCCTAATTCGCACGCCCATGAACTTGGATATCAAACTTTTCTTTCTTGAAATCAAATTTTGATGTCATTTAGAAAAATTGCGGGTCACGTGACTATCAGATTGTTTTGATCACTCTGTATATATAACTGGTTACTTATTATGTAGTATGTAGATATTTTGTAAAAGTGAACTATAGGAATGTTCCATGTTGTCCCACACTATTGGCCAAGCATTGGCAAGTATTCACAATATCGACAATGACCAGTAGTCTGGGACTGAATTTGTTGGTATACTTGTCTATGCTGGCCGTTGTTGGTACTTGCCGTTTCCTATCGGTTGTCGATAAATCTACCACAAGTCAAAGGATAATTACACTTGCCAATGCTTGCCAAACATTACTTGCTGAAGCTCCCAGACTACTGGCGTAACTTTGGTTTTGTTTTGTTAGGTACCTTAATTTATGTTGTGGCAAGAATTCACAAGCATAACAAATGTTCATATCATTAAAATATATGTGACTACTTGCTAAATTAGTGTGAGATAGGATTTAGGGTTCATAACGAGATTCATAATGACACGGAGCCGTAGAAATGTTTTGTTCAACTTTACAGATTACAGAATAATTGTCCGAAAAACTTCTTTTTATTTAACATTCAGTCAATAAATCAATCTTCCGTATCAAAATTAACTTTAAAATTTTTTGGCAAAATTTAATTTCAATGAGAAACACATTTTATATTTGAAGTTTACGTTTACGACCCGAAAATGGTTTTTCTAATGACCGGTTAAAATCCGAAATGCTATAATATGCATATTCCGTCTTTAAGACCTTAGTGTTTTTTGTTAGTACCTGGTTATATCTAGTTTTTAGACTCAAGTAGTTCAGTTTTGTTCTATTTTCTATTTTAGATAATAGCAACAAATCATCATCCTGTTTACTTGTTCTTAGCTTATTAATCTTTAAAGCTTGTCTGAAAATTGGTTTAGGTTTGTTTAGTTTATTTAAAAGTAAATAATTTCAGGATTTGGCCGACCATTACTAGTATAAACTGTAAAGGCCAATTTCAGACTCATAACAACTGTAGAATCAATTCAAAAATTCAATTGAACAGAATCTGTTTTAAATATTGTAAAACTACACATGAAACTGTGATTCCTCGTCGCTGTGTTAAATTCTTGTAATTTTACCTCTGTAAAGTGTTAAAAATTGAAAACCAAATGCGATCGGCTTGATGGACTTGATCCCTATGGGATTTGTTCCATCAGTGATTAAAAGCAATGAAAATGGAAAAATTTCCAACTGTAGTAAAAAATAAAATTGTTGGTATGGCAACAGAAACATGACGTTTAATTTAACTAATTGTCTGGACCTGTTTTCAATGAATTTTTTAGTGAAGCGAACATGGTTCGTTTCATATTTTAATGTTAAATGGAATTACTTATCTGCTGCATTATATTTGGTTACAACCCATTATTGGTTCTTGCAACCGAATGGTTACATTAATTTTTGTAACCGTTATTGGTCAAGATGCTTATGACTTTATAAAACAAAACTACTTCAAATAAAAATGTGACTAGATAGCAGGTTAGAAGTTCTCGCTCATTTAAAAGAGGCGTACCATACGGTTGCATTGCCTGGTAAGCTACAAATATACAAATTGTAGAATACGAGTTGAAAATGCCTTTGAAATCACTGTTACCATGGTTACAGAGTCCAATAAAGGATAAATAAATATTTTAGAAGAAGACCATACAGGGTAAATAAAAATAATCGGCTTACGCTTACGGTAATCAGTCGTTCTAAAATTCAGTAGGGTAGAGGAAAGTAGTAGGTATTATTAGTAGTAATATTCAGAAATTTATAATAAGTGGTCCGAAATATGTATTGATATTTATTAGTTATTACACAGAGTGATCATAAATGATTGACCATGCCACATCGTTCTGAATTTATTTCTGCCGCCTCGATGTAATTGCTTCTATGCTCATCATTATAACCTTAAAATGTCAAAAGTTAAAGTTTTCTTTCAATATTAATTAATAATGCGTTCCTTTGACAAGGAATTTATGATTCTCTGTATTTACCAATAATATTACAGAGGAACGGGAGCTGTAGATTTTCAGAGCTATTGAATTATAAATTAGAATGCAATCAGTATCCTACTGATCAAATACAATACCTAATTACAATAATGATCATTTAAATTTTGTTGCAACAATCTAGTATAGTTTTCGACAAGTCAAAATCCGTGATCGTTATAAAACTATACTAAAATCAATGTTTTAATGAAGGAATAAAAACAAATGTCAGATTTACACTATTGAAAATCAAGAGAAAATCAGGTTTTTTCAACGCTCAATAAAAACAATATATTTTATAACCTAAATCACTTCAATATGACATTAACAACGGCGGTGCTCCACTCAATCACACGTATATGAAATCATCCTAGACCCTAGAGTAGTTTGTTTATACTTTTCTTAGCTTCAGAACAATTATTTCATAGTAAAGCTACGTTTCGACCTCTTAACATAAACACTGTTTTAGTTTTAAGACATAACCTTAAGATGTTTCATATACGTAAATGCGGCTGATCGTTTTCACCTTCCACAGAAACTATGACAGTGTTTAAAACAGTAGATGGAAACGATCAAACATCTTAAGGTTATGTCATAAAACTAAAACAGTGTTTATGTTAACAGGTCGAAACACAGGAAATATTTGTAAATTAGTTGATAATAATTATTATAAATTAACACTTATAATTTGGTTGCTCTGAGTCTAAGCACAGCGTAAGGTCATTATTTTTAGGAAAGGAGTAGAATCTTTTAACACAAAGTTTTAAAACAATTTCCAGCAAGTCTTTCAAGTTTCTTTGTCCTTTCGGGTATTGTATCGCCTTTGAGGTAACTTGTGGATACTGTGTCTCCTTTGGGGAACAATTCGTCGTCGGTCCGGCCCTGTGGGAGCCGCCTCCTCGCCCCGTGCCGAGCCCAAGGCCGCCAGACGTGTCGAGTACGTCTCGTGATATCATCCACGTTACTCTTTTTTCTTTCCTCCATTCTCTGGTCGCTCGGTGCTCACAGCACGCCACAGCGTCATTACAGCCGGTCGTGGTTTCGTTCGAGATGCAAGTTCTACTTTTACTTAATTGCAGCTGATTTTTACTGACTGACTGAGACTCTAACTGGCTGCCGGCCGAGCTGGTGCTATAGGCTGCCGCGGTAATAACATACACAGCGAGATGATGGTGCAGAAGGTAGAAGGTTTCTCTTCTCTATCTAATCGAAACGACAACTAGTTTCAATATCTTCAGACTTTTTCTGTCATTAAAAATTTCATTATGTTTCAGTGTTTCTCTACATAATTTGGTTAGTTAGTAGGTTGGTCAGTTAGTTACAGTTTATTTGCGATAAGAAAAGACAAACGTTTTTCATCTAGGAGTGAACAAAAATGTGAGTGACAAGGACAGGTTATGGTTGTGGAAATGTTTGTCTTTTCGTAGTTCGCCACATCGCAAATAAACTGTAGTTTCAATATCTCTAGGTTCTAAATTTTGCTCATGTTCATTCTATATCACTGAACACACAATAATCTTCTGTTTTCATTGTTTCTATGACTATGATCCAATTCTCTAACTCATTCGTTAACTTTTACCTTTTACTACGTTTCTAGAGAAAATAGATGGCACTAAAGCTAAAATCAGAATGTCACTTGTTTCTACTAGTCAAGAATCATAAAAAAAATCTAAAGATCGTCCAAAAACCTTATAAAATCTGTACTATCTTGCATGTTATTTTGCATTCCTATTCTTAAGAAAACTCCGTAAGATCATAATGGTATTATACATACCTATCTATAATCCTGTTACTTAACTGAAGTGTGACACCGGTGACACTCTCACTATGTATGTAATTTATATATTTTGCCATGTGTACGGTACTATGGTTATCAGCCGTCAACTCATGGTTGTTAGTGGAAATATTGATTATCCTGCTTTTTTGCACCATGCACTTAATATACAAATTATTTGCTCTTCATTCGTTTAGTCATAGGTCATAGATGAAAAGATGGAATCATTTTCTTAAATGGTAAATATCGATCCAATACATATTTAAAATGTCTGAAAGTCAAGAACAAGAATTGCGGTTACAAACGTCTACTAAAAATGATTAATTGTTTGTTGTTGTTACTCAATCTTGTACAGTTTTTGTATCATTTTCCCAAATTCTGGTACAGAGGTAGTAAAAAAGACTCTTCCTCTTCTTCTTGTTCTTCTTCTAGAGGTCACATTGTCAGTTTCAGCTTTCAGGTTGATTTATTCGATCAAATTATGCATGTCTGGAATATTTAACACAGTTTCTGCGGATCTATTTTTAGTGAAGGTTCTTTGGGTGTGGGTTTTTGGAGTTATAAATTTTGTTGTGGTGTTCAGGAAGAAAACAAACGACAGTGCATGTCTGTCTGCGGGACCAGGTCAGGTCAGTCTGTAGGGGGCTTCGGCTAACTATAAAAAAAACAAAAAGTGCATAATGCATCGAACGTCCGAGTTGTTTTGGTCCTACTGCGTCTGGCTCGGCGCGGAGTCGCGGTTGTTGGGCTGGCGTTTCGTCCGGGAGATCTTGTCCAAAGACACTTGTCTCTCTTGTAACTGCACAATTCTGACTATATTATTGAAAATTTACATATACATCCTATCACGCCTATTATCCAACTTGGGTGTAGTAGCTTCACATACTGTGATGGTTATTGCTTACTGGTATTCTAGGTATAGATATATTTTACTGTGATTGCAGTTATCAGTGGTCAACTTACGGATACTTTGTGTTATTATACTAAATTTGAGAATGACTGGCAGTAATAAATCATTCTGTCAAAGACATTCCAGTGGCGTGCCAATAATTGTTTGTACAGGGATAGTCGAAATGACTAAATTCGGTAGAGAACTATCGTTTTAGGTCTAAGGCTGAATAATTCTATCTACGTCTATGACACAGTCCGACAGGGATTATCGAAGCGTTTATGACGGCATTTCATTGTTCGAGAAGTAAGTTTCGTTCCAGGTACAAAGCGTGCGGCTTATTTTGACCATACTAGTGTAGTTACAACTGATTTTTCTGGTAGTTTTATTTGCCGCATTGCTGGCAAAAATCCAATACTACTCTTACAAATAATGATTTATTACTGCCAGTCATTCTCAAATGGACTATAGTTGAAGTACTTATCTACCAGGAGAGATTTTTGTGCAGTTTGAATGTGTGTACCTGGACTGGATTTGAACCTGAGTTTATGCGACTTGTGAATTTATGTGACTTTAGTATAAGCAATAGGTTGAGCAAATTTTAGTAATTTTCGACATTGGATGTATAAATGGGGTTTATAAATAATTTTCACTCCAATTACTTATAAATTGACCCATATATTTTATCTATGCAATAAAATCATCAACATTTTTTAACAACCCCATTATACACTTAGTAATATTATGAAAAAAAATTTATAAGTCACAAATGTTTTATACTTTGAATTCATTTTAAGATGCGCCTTAGAGTTAAAAGAATACCTACTGTCGAAAACTTGCTTATAGGAAAAGAACAAATCAGTTATTAAAGACCAGCACCTGTAATGCAGTAATTTTATTGTAATGAGTTAGAAGAACCTATAGAAATAATATAAATGTTTTGTCGAATTCATTATTTGGGCTTATACAAACTGCATTGTAATTTGCTACTCATAGTTTTGTAAACACAATCCTTTTAATAACTCTTGTCAGTTGCTTGTTAGTCAGCCTTTATGTGTTAATGTGGACCTGTGAAAAGTATTAGTCATAACTGGAATAATTCATTGACAGAACAATGATGCCTTCCTCGCGGACAATTTATCCGAGTTGAAATACCTCTGGCGCGTTTTCGCTGCGGCCGACTGATTTCATCCATGTCAAGTGTCTTTTTACGTTGCCAGCAACTATTACGTATTGTCTAGACATCGAATCCTTGTACGTGTTAATGGGAATGCCAGTCACTAACGCACGCACACACGAACACTCGCAACACTGGAGTAAAGTGGACGATCGTGAAATTCGCTGGTGTAAACAAAATGCGAAAAAGAGACAGTCTCTGATACTAGTTTGACCTTAATTCAACCCTGAATTAGTCACCGAAATTCTGACATCTGACTCAACAAGCTGGAGTTATATTCGTGTTTAACACACTTTGGAGGAAGACTTACTAATTCTTGAACACCTGATTTCTTTTGGAAGTTATTACCTTACTGTGTTCATGAATATTGATCCAGAACAGTATTTATAGTCTTTCGTAAAGTATCAACACATTAAGTCGTTTTTTATAAACAGAGTTGATGTTACTGTTAATACACTTTTAAAGAAGACTTACTAATTCTTAAAGACCTGATTTCTTTTTGAAGATATTTCCTTAATTTAATGAGTATTGATCTAGAATTTTTTTTGTTGCATATTCCTGAAGTATTACCATTCTAAGTTGTATTTTATTAAGGTTTAGCATCTGTGCCTAACACTTTGAAAGAACGCTTTATGAATTTTTGAAGAATTTGCTTAAGAATTAATGAATACCTATTGATCTACGACAGTATTTATAAGTACCTAGTCTATTCTTAAAGTATGACTATTTTAAGTTTCGTTTTATTAACACTACATACAAATGTTTATTTTAACATATTTTTAGAAAAGCTAATTTTTAGAGAAAGCACTTCTTTTGGGAGGTGTCACTGACAAGATAATGAATATTGTTTCAAGACGGTTCTCATAGTTACGACTATTTTAAATTGTCTTTATTAACTTAAAAGCAACTTAAAAGCAAACCAATTGTTAGTATTTTTAAAACTGGTAGAAAATAGTTTTTGTATTTGTGATCTATATATTTGAATATTGCATATAGGGTCTGTGTATCAGACGAATCAGCGATCGCAGCGCTTCAAGTAGTAAAAATACGAATAAATGGTAGGATAGATTACCATGGTTACCATTGTTCAGTAAATGTCATGTAGGAACTGTCATTTGCATTTTAGCAGATTTCAGAGTTTTTGTAAAACTTGTACTTTAGAATTGCTCAATGATAATAACATCTACGGTAAATATTTTAGTGCAACATTGTATACCTATAAATACAACCAAAATGTTCCTACCAAAGGCGCCGTAAACGCTACTATCTTCTTGCATGGTCCCTATAGCAGATCTTTTGAATAATTTATACGAGAAAACACATTGAAAACCTTAAACAAAAGGCCAAAAGAGGTCGTGCAGAATTTTCATCAAATACAAACCTTTAAGTGGCAGATCAAATGAGATCCACAAGTTTCGTGTGAAATAGCTCACCAAGATTTATTTCTGTTTAGGTATTTTGTGAGATATTTCGTAACAGAATGTTCTGCATTCCGAAATCTGCATAAAAATGCACTATTGTCACCTTATTCGTTGCATCCTTGATGTAAAAGACTTATTAGGTTCAAAATTCAGTCGCTTCTCATAATTTGTCTATTTCTATTCACTCCATGTTGCACACACTGCATGACCTGCTTTTTGGCACGCTTGTCACTTTCCTATTGTGCAGCTTTTTCTATTAGCCAGTCTAGTGTTTGACCTTGATTCACTTTGATTTGTTGCATTGTTGGTCTCTAAACACTTTTACTAATTCAAACCGTGCAACACGCGAACGTATTGTACTTCACTGAAAACCTAATTACTTATTTTCATTTCTCGGAAAATTGCTGGAAAATTTCCTGCTAACTACAGGTGGATGTTGCATAATCGTGACGTCACTCTAAAATAAACTTCGTATTGTAGACGTCTGCCTACGTTGAACGAAAATAAAATTATTGCAATGAGAAGTTCTCAAAATGTTTTATCGATTTTTGAAACTTGATAAAATGTCTCTTTACTTTCTGAAGCATTTTCCTCATCGTTATATAGATTTCTACGTATTGGTATTGAATAATGCGATGGTACAAACTTCGGTAGGTAGGTATTAATCAGTTTCTTTATCACAGTTTGATTATCAGCCTCTTCGCCTTGCTTGCTTATCAGAAATCTAAAGAACTCCGTGACTTGTAAAAACAATCGTTTAAACGTTAAAAGATGATCCCGGTATATTTACTCTTTAATTTAATCAGTCTGCAAATATTTGTTGTATCAAAGTTTGGCACATGCTGATAAAAAGAACAAAAATTTTGCAACCTTTTACACCAAATTTGATAACGTATTTGATAATAGTTTATTATAGGCTTTCAATTTTTATGGTTTCCTGTATGAATTACCCAATAAATTTCCTATAGATAATCATTACATTTTTTTAAATTTGAAGTCGAGTAATTTTTTTTTAATGTTGGGAGCAGAGAATTACACTAACTTATACAGTCTATTACTATATTTTCTATGAAGGACGAATTTTACAATTACCTATTGTCGGACAAACAGAACACAGGTACATACTTAATATCATTTTTGCAATTTTTTGTATTTTTGCTATAATTTCCAATTTCCTTATAATACCTTAAGTTATTGAATCCAAATTTTGTGATTTTAAAATTATGTATCTCTCCATTAAAAAGGAATTTTATAATAATTATATTTGACATTGTATCAATTTTTCATTATAGGAACAGGAACTATGAAGATAAAGTATCAGAATATGTTTTTCTAGTTTTACACGGAGTGAAACAAACCGCATTTTTGGTGCAGTACCTACTTCGGAAGTAGACAAAAATTAGACCTAAATGTAGCAGAACTTTCACCATTCGCCATTGATGTATTATTTTAGGAGAAATGAGCATAAGAATTTGTGTATTTTCGTCAGCTGCTACAACTTTTCCAAAACCAGTACGAATCATCTTTATT
Source organism: Agonum fuliginosum (assembly GCA_947534325.1). Lineage (NCBI taxonomy): Eukaryota > Metazoa > Arthropoda > Insecta > Coleoptera > Carabidae > Agonum > Agonum fuliginosum. Next base: position 8,826,680 of record OX384031.1, read on the forward strand.
GCTTTATTGCTGTTGAAAAATGGGAGATTTAGAAAATACTCAGTTTCTCGTCTATGTTAGGAAGTGAAATCCAAGATTTGGAATAATTTTTTTTCAGCAGGAATAAAGTCCAAAAGTCTAAGGTCCTCATTTTCTATGTACGAATCAGGCTTTCCCAAACCTTTATTGTTTTATGGCTATTGTCTCAATTTCTTTGTAAATGTCCCCTATTCTGCGCCATTGCAGACGCGTGTTATCACACCGTCGGTTGATAAGCTCCTCGCCGAGGGGGCGAGGGGGGCGGCGGCAATCGTGTCTAGACTCAGTGGTAGGGGGCGGCGCGACCGCACTTCGCTGTCTTCATGCACTCAACTGACTGCAACTCGCTGTGTCCGACTCCGACAGCCGACAGACCGACTCAGTCTGTTCTCAACTATAGCGTAGTTCACATCGCTCGATGATTGTCTGTTCTGTTAGTGAGTGCGCGTAAACTGTGATCGCAATAAATGTTCAATTGTTAGTGCTGTGATAGTGACAAACGAATGTCGCCGGACGGTCTTTGGGTTGTTATGCGAAATTCCCTTAGCACTAAGGTAATTTTACTTTTTAGTTTACTTCTGACTGTTTGGCAGACTGACAACTCGCAGCGCAACTGTCAAACTTACGCGGAGCGACACTTCAAAACAATCTCAAAACTTTTACATTTATTTAGCAATAATCAAATTAAAGTTGGTTCACAGATTCTTATAAATTCTAAAAAGAAGTTTGACTTCTTTTTAATTTAATAGTCAACAAATTGAACTATTGAATAATTTTTATTGAAACGTTTGCTCAGTTTTATTAACAATTTTTTTTATATTAGGTTATAGTTTGTCTCAAAATATATTCTGTTTGTTTTTGTAAAGTCTGTTCAATCTGGGTTTAAAGTTATTGCAGCCAAGCTGGAATGTGCATTTTCTAATAACAACTAATAAATTGTCTAAGTGCGAGATACAGATCTGGATGTATTTATTATTCTTGGCTGTTAACATTCCAAAACAATAAACTTGACAGTGAAACAATACATCGGCGCCTGCAAATATTATGCAGTGTTTCCATGTTTCTATCTTGAATAAATAAATAAATAATGAGCGTCAATTAATAACAAACGAGACTCAGCTTTGTAGATTGTCACATTTTCTTTAAAGAATGAGTCGCGCTCGTATCAGTCACATAGCAACAGATAACAACGTTTGTTTTGTTTATTGTTAAGTGATTGGCGGTGTAAAAAAGCAAAAAGCGAGTCTCAGACAAAGCATTCGCCGTACGGGAAGGATGAAGAGCAGACGTATCAGAGAAAAGTCAGAGTTCATGACTAGTTATCATGTTTAGTCTGTGATTTTATGTCGCGCAGTAGACTCACTGTTTACAGATGTTAACATGCTCTAACATTCTTACAGAAGACTTTTACTTCTGAGTTCTCAAAGATGTTTATTCAGAAACTTGAAATCTAAGTCTGTTACTTTCTTCAAATTATAATTAAATAAATGAATATCGTTGCGGAGAGCCAGACGATGCGTGGAAAGTCTGAAATAAAGTATAAAGATTTTACTGAATTGAAATACAACTCGACAGATTATAAAAAGCAAATGTTTTCACGGTTTCTTCGGGTAACAAATAAAATATGAATCAGATTTTATATAAAAGTATAAAAAATGTACATTATAAGCCTAAGCTTTAAACGAAAAATATATTTAATGAATATGAATAGTAAAACATTTTTTATTACCGTCAAATGTTTGATTTGTTGTTGTCAGTTAATCTCGGCTTCAAGTTAATTTTTCGCTCAATATTTACACAACTAATTATTATAATAATACATTTATTAGGATATTTATAAAATCCAGACTTATTCAAAAATTAACACTAATGAATAAGAATAACTGATTAAGAATGACTTAACACATATTATTAGCTAACATCATTTATTTTATCAATCGTTTATTATTTTGTATTTCGAAGAAAAATTCTTCTAATAAGTATGCAGACTAATAATATTTTTTAATATCTTTTGCTAGAACTACTTTTATATAAAATAATTTATAACAGTGTGACATAACATTGCTAACTACTTGATAACATAGGCGTAACTTGGATTTTGTTAATTGGGGGCCCTTAAAGAAATTGTGAGGAATATTTGCTAAAAAGACTGCATGCTATGTTTCAAGGAAAGTTGTTCATTTTCTGGGTGTAGATAAAATATAATTCAATAAAGGGGTTCGACCCCTAAAAACTCTTCTCGGACTACGCCTATTGGCTATTGTAATCACTCATTAATGAGCCTTTGTATTTTAAATGCAGTTTATTGTTCCATTTATGATTAACACGATCATAATGATGAAGATATGGCAAATCTAGAGCTAACTCGTAACTTCGTCTGGTGATTTGTTTGTTTGGGTTATTCGGGGCCGGTAAGTCTGACGAAGTCGCCGCCGCGCCGCCTCTCAGACGAATCGACTAACCTAATTGCGCTGCGCCAGTGTAAACAAGGTGCCCTTACGTGCACCTGCGATCTCGTCTGCAGCCCCCGCTCCCCGCTGCTGTCTGCCGCCCCCACGCCCCCGCCCCCTCGCTACGTCATATGACGCTGCGGGACAGAAGGAGTCATGTTTGTCTGTCGCGTATGCCGTCCTTTTCTTAGCTTTCTCTCTCAGAAAGTTGAGTTTTTAGACGGTTAGACGTCATATTACATTTTTTAGATGGCGGGACTGTACTTCTTTTTATTAGTAAACACTACTCTTAGGGGTAGACTACCACCCTCTAGTATTGAATAGAGAATTTGATAGCATTTTTTTTAGTTGTGTTTAGATATCAACGGTATTATCTAACAGATACGATACTTAGATATGCATGTCCAAATAATTGTGATAACTGAATGCACACATCATTAATTAAATTAATTCTGGCTGTAATGGATATAAACGGTTATTCTGTATTTATGTTATCCCTTTAGGTAGGTAAGTAGGTACTCAAAATTTTAGCCATTTTTTGTTTGACGATTATCTAACTTATCTATCAGATTGTTATCCGGAACTGGTACATTTGGCACTAAAATTATTTTAAGTGTTTAGGTATTATTGTGAAATAATCAAACTCAGACAATTTCTTATCAAAATGATTTGTTAGTACTTGTCTGACAGATACGCGTTATTAATGGGCTACTTGCATGATTTTTTTTATGAAATATTTTTATTTCCCATTCTGGGAATGGAGAACTTTAACTTTTTCATATTTTCTGTTCAGATAATCTTTGATTTTCGTTTTTCGAGGTTACACATTTTGTTTCTATTCTAGTATCACCTTCTCAATGAAACTTATTGTTTATTTTTTATTGTTTTTCACCATCCTATATAACCCAACTCACGTTTTATTATTGTTTATATGTAACAGGATAGCATATGTCCTTGTACATGTTTTGACGTCATAATAAAAGAAACTGCATACGCACACAGTAAACATATTTGTTAGATTGCATGGCACCAAATGAAACGTAAAAATAATAATGTAAACCACTTCCGTTTTACGAATTTACGTCGTTAGTTGCGTTAATCGAATTCTAATATTAGTTTTGTAAACATAAATGAATAATAAACACAAGGAAATAATAACATACATATTTTCCTTAACATCTTATTTTTCAAAATTTTCCTTAACTTTAAATACTTCTAGATTTTAACTTTAAGAGCAAGTGCGGATATTTCTTGCAACGAATTTTGCCTATAGACCAATAACATAAAAATTCAGTTCTGTAGGTATAAAGGCTTGAGTTTGTCGCGAGCTCATTAAAGAATTTAATTTAAAAAATTGTACCTACGTATTATTATAAAAAATTTACACAGTTATTAACTACTGATATAATTTTTTTAATTTAAAAAAAGCACATCTGTAGATCCATTATTTCTCTATTAAATGTTCATAAAACATAACTTTGAAGTCAATAATAAACTAACAATTTACTCGCATTAAAACACAGTATTTTTCAACTTCAAAATGACATTGCATTGCTAGGATGTGGTTAAGTAATACGTACATTATTATTGAAATAGTTTATTGCATTATTTAAGGTGGTTGACTACTAGTCGTTAAAATTATATGAAAATTTAAAAAAGTGGCATTAGAGCAAAAAGACGACGCAACTTTATGCAATTCGAAAACATGGAAAACGTGTTATATCCTTATACCTTTTAAAAATATTTTTATTTAAACCAATTTTATTGGGAAAACTTCATCATTACTTGTGTGATCCATTTTTCCATGTTTCTGGGTTACAAAATGAAGAGTTCAATTTAATTATTCAGATATACAGGGTATACCATTACTTCAGGTACAAATTGTAATGTCATAGTATTTAACGTACTGATTTTGGGACAATACGATTTATTTCGAAATTCCTATAAATAAGGATAGTTTACTTCAGTAGAACATTCTTAGTAAGTACCACCGAATACTATTTATTTTGAATAAAAGCAGAGTTATGTGGCCGGCTACTTAAAACAAAATTCAATTATTGTATTATACAAACATAGTAATGAATTAGTTACAAAGTAATATTTATACTATCTATTCAACCAGTGGCCCAAAACTGTTTCCATCACAAACCTCAAAAATTAATTTTCGAATTTCGAAAAAATTCTTTTTATTCCGTGATCAATCAGTACGTCAAGTTCTATATTGTCATTCTAATATACCTCAAGTTATGGTACTCCTTGCATAATTTAATTCTATGTTTATTAAAGTAAAACCCACATTTTGACTATGCAACCGTCATAAGCGATACACATTCTCCACCTCCACCCAAAGTGCACCGCTGCAGTGCATGTGAGCACGCCGCACGCCGTGTTTTTCAGTGTTCATCCCCCGGGTTGCAGCCTTGGTGGGGCGGGGCGGGGGCCGTGCGACGTTGTTGTGCCGGCGGGTGTGACAGCCGCCGAGCGGCGGTGGCGGCGGCGGCAGACACCGCCAGACTGCTGGCAGACGGGGCCGAGCCAAGGACGTCGCGCGTGTAGGCCGCACGTGGCGAGTGTGTGGTTCCCAAACGGCGGAGAAAGGGTTGGAATTATTAAATTTTGGTGTCATTTCCATACACTATCTATTTGTTTATATTTATTTATAATAAATTAATATAGACGAAAGAGAAAATGATTTGAAAATAAAACCTCGAGTCTTATTCACATACTGTTGAAATGATGGTTTATAAAATGCGACCGGTTTTGACCACTTAAGTAGTCATTTTCAAGCACCGGGCAGACTACAATATACAAAAATAAAAATTAGAAACATAAACTTACATCAAAAAACTACAGACGTGTAAAATGTAGAAGTGTTTGAGGAAAACATTGAATCTAAGCCGTATACAAACAAACCACCGATTAAGTAATATATAGTAAATATATTAGTGTTAGTTAGATAAACTGAATTATGTAGCAAAAATAGTGTACCTACCTAATGTTAATTCGTTTCGCGAATCTTGCGATTAACTTCAGTAAAATTTAAGATTAAATTATTTAACGAATGTTAATATTTAACGAATGTTAATGATTACTTCACAAGTTTAAATTATTTAAAAAGATCGTCAGATTATGGATATAATGAAGAATAAATAAAAAAATATAACGTTTCGTTTATTATTTTATTTAACAGTGTACAATGATTTACAAGAAAAATACATACAAAAACATACAACACACTAGACAATATGATTTGTATGTACAAAGTTTACGAACCTCAGAAGTTTGCTATTATTTTTACTCTTTCCTTGAAAGTATTGTTGTCAAGTATAAATTTGTTTAAAATTAAATTTTAAAGAGTTTGCTGCTGTACGTACAGAATATTATTATTATTATATCGAAAAGAAGAGCACTAATGATAATTTTGAGCCGTAGACAAATAATGCCGAAATTAATTCATAATCAAGTACCTACTGGTAGATAAAAATAATATAATACTAAAGAACCTTTTAGACTTCTATAAAAAAATAGTTTTCTTTATTTTTTATTTCTATGCACATTTCTAACTGCAAAAACAAAAACCTGATATTTCCAAAAACGTAAGTAGCTGAGTACTGTAATGCCTGGCCGTGTACCAGAAACTTTAGCAGATCAGAATCTTAGCAGATCAATGCGAGACTACAAACTCGCCTGATGAATAAAAATATGGTTGTCAGGTGTCAATGTCAACTCACGGGTACATTTGTATACTAATGTTGACAAAAACGCAAACCACAGCAGGGCAGTTTTTATTATCAAAGGTAATATACCAAGTCACGTAAGCGCAATAATGTTTCTTGATACTTGTTTGACGTAAAGAAAACAAAAAAAGTTACATTATAATTTCAAATCAGCGCTCAAAGTGTGAAAAACTAACTTTTTGGTATCAAAAATATTACGCAATTAATTATTCTATTCATTAGGTTTCACAAAAAGTTTTACAGTAAAATGACCCAGACGACTTCTACCAGTCTGCAGCCACATAAAAAGTGTTTTCATTTTCATTGTAATATAATTAATGTTAATTACACTGAATGTATTGTTTAACTAAATACAGTAGCTGTTATTTACACAATATTTGAACCAAAAGTCAACAAACTCTAAACGGAAAATTACCATTTAAACGTATGAAATCTAATAATCATCAGTTTATTCACTGACTGATTTGCTTCCGCCAAACAACAATGCCCAGACTGATCGTTCTTTAGGCGTGCCGGTAATTTAAGATCGTTTCCTGGTGCTAACTACTGCAACGGTTACGTAAATCCTCGACCTTGAGGTCCGCATTTCAAATACCACCTCTGCATAGTGGGTATTACAATCAAAAGTTTTTTTTATCTGTCGCAACAGATGTCTGGCTAGACGTATGTCAACCGTTTGATTAGCGAAATCAAATGAAATAATCTAGTTATCTATAACAAACATTTGAACATCAATACTGTGTTTGAAACAAGATAACATCGGATCATTTGAGTGTTTGGATTGCCTTTGTGGAAAAACAAACTGGACTAAAAATATAGTTTCACTAAATAAAATTTAGTACGGTCTTATCTGTTTAATGTTTATTTAGTCTACGATTTATTTAGACTACATTTTTTTCATAAATCCTGCTTTTGACATTTGCTATACGTTTTCCTGAATTCCTGAATAAATAGTAATAAACTATAAAATATTTGTTATTTCTAATTTAGTATCGCCGTCTAGTTTCAAAATTATAAGCAGTTTTATTTATTTTTCGGTAAAATGTCAAAATAAAAGTTTCCTGACCGCTATTTTGAAGTATATGACCGCTACCAACAGAAACAATTGAACATAATGATCTTTTCGTGTCTCTACATGAATCATTTTGTAATTTTTCGGGTTTATAACCACGAAAATAATTTTGAAGCTCGTAAAACTAAAATAAAATAATTATCTTCTCCGAAAAATTTCATGCGAAGCTACTTTATAAACTATTAAATTTTTAGTTGTCGTAGTGCAATGTCTGCCTGTCATTTGTCATTTTTGTTTTTGTTACGTTTTTTCTTTTGTTTGTGTGACGTCAATCGGGTTAATGCGGCATCCCATGCCAAATGCATTTCAAGGTGTACAAAATGTAACTCATATTCCACATTCTTGGGTGTCTTTCAACGATTTAAGACCATCTTCTCCAAACCGATTAAGTGAAAAAAATGGGAAATCTGTAATTTTAAGAACACAGCATTTCAAATTTATGCCGAAACATGATTATCGCCCAAATTTCTTTCCTTGCTATATAACCTTTATTTAAAAAAATGTAATTTTCAAATTTATTAATTATATCACAAGTTCACAAGTCATGGGGCGGGTAGCCGAGAGCGTTATGTGCTCGAATATGGTTCTGATAACTCAGGTTTGAATCTATACTGTATTCCACGAGACCTTTCATTAAAGGGACACAAGTTTATGTTGTTTCGAACATCGTGATTGGTTTCTCGAGCACGTGCTAAAGCCGTAAACCAATCGTAGCGTTATGCATACGTTTGAGAGCCAATTAGGATGTACGAAACTACGTGGCCATGTGTCCCTTTAATGAAAGGTCTCTTGAAAGTTGAAATATAGTACCTGCTTAAGTATAGTTCAGTACACATTCTACTCCTCCAGGAGTACTGAGTTAACGACTGGTAATAGCACACAAATATGTGTATCGATATTGATACAGATTATCTTCTTACAGCACGAGTACAGAGTAAAGACAGTTCATAGTATATGAGGCTGCCATACTCAAATTAAGTAAAACGGTATTTGAACTTTTACCTTTATTTATTACAATTTTAAGATATAATTATAATCTGACAAATTTCCACTATTTTGCTGATAAAAAGGATAGCTTGGAGGAAAATTTTCATCATGACTGTACTCAATGCAAATGATATGATTTTTACCGTTTTTGTCCCGTTTCTTTCCTTTGTTATCGCTGGAATTGTTCCGTAGAACATACATTTTACATTTGCAGTTTTTCTTGGAAAAGCGAGAACCAGTTTGTCACTAGACGCTGATGGAAAGTGAACTTAGCAAAAAATACCAGCGTGACATAAGAAAGTCCTTGCTTTGCAAACAAAGTAATTGGCATAACTGTTTTATTTAGCGACTTTTATTGTACTTGTCCAGACACATAAGCAAATAAGTGATAATTATTTAGTGTTATTATCAGTTCCGTAAACCGTAATGTCTGCACTCTTGTTGTCTCTCTCACAATTGTTATTCCTCTTTTAAAGAGGTCGCTTGTTCTTGTTCTTTCAGTCTCAATGAAATGAACTTGAAATTTTAATACAGTACATAGAAAAGGTCAAATCCAAAGACAGTCGGCAATTTATTTTATATTTTCAACTGAGAAAAATAGTATTGCTGTAGTAGTCTAGAATTTAATTTAATTGGATTTTAAATTTATTTTTTAGAGTATGTGGGCACAACGGAGCAGTCATAATCGCTAATACAATGAAATAAATATATTTATAAATGGGAGTTATGGAAAGTTATTTTGTTATACAAATTTAGGTTGTGCTACGTTTATGTAGTTTCCAGTATAGGCGATGTCGATTAAGATTGCAGCGCTATAGTGGTGATTTTAGAAACTGTCAAATAGACATATGCACGAAACTTTCCAATACGTATACTGTGACAGACTGTGGTATTTGACTAATTTTCTGTATTTTTGTTAATACTTACATAATATTGATAAATATAACCATGCACGAAGCAGTTCTTCAAGATTTTATGTCTATTTGACAGCTTCCAATAACTGTCACCAGATAGAGATCTCTTAGGAAGAGTTACCTATTGCTGGAGTTGTGCATGTATCCGTATATTTAATCTATTTAATATAATTTCTAATTTCCTGTGGTATACTGTCTACTTACAATCAAGAGTACCCGTGAGTTGACGGCTAGTTACCGCACAAAAACGGTATAATACATTATTTATTCAGTTAACTCACAATATGTGAGGCTGCCACATACAAGTAGGGTAAAAGCCGTGACAGATAGCTTCATGTTCAACTGTTTTATGCAGAACTAAATAAAACAACTGTAATTTGACTAAATAGACCACAGCAGTAAGTCATTCTGCCCATGAAACTGACAGATAAACGATCCTTTCAGTGTTATATGCATCAAAAACCTTTCCGCATTTATTGCGATAACTGTAATGTAAACAATTGATGTCTGAACATTACATCACATAATTATTGATACGTGACACCCACACCTGAGCCATGGCCGCCTATCTGGTGATCTATCGCCGGAGCGTAGTGAATACGCGGGCGACGGGGTCGTTGACCCCACACCTGCGGGAGTGCAGACACTCGAGGAAGAAGAAGAGAGTTTTTTGTTAGAAAATGGAAAAAGCTATTTATTCTGGTATATTAAAGATAGATGCCATTCTTGGATTGTTTTTATACTCTTAAAATTTATTTAATAGTATGTAAAGCAAATATAATTATACCTATTTTACGGACAAGTAATGACATTTCTCGTTTATTATTATTGGACCTGTAACTAATCTTTATAAATAGTTTTAATTAAAATATAAACGTTGCTAGTTCTCGAACGATTCTCGAAATAGAAACTTTTACGAAACAGAACGCTATAGTTTCTTGTTTCTTGATAATGTCAATTTTTTGAGACATACGTAATTATAATTTTATTTCTAAATAGTAAATCGAGTAAATTATTTTACTTATCCGGTAGTATAACAAATTATTTATAAGCAAAACTATATATTCTTTAAAAAATGTAACTATAAATAGAGCTCTGAATGTTGATGATATCTCAGTTTTTGGAGAAAAATTCTGGAGTACTAGCTTTTAAAGAAATGTATCGAAATATCACAACAATCTGCAGATGAGCAATTTTGGTACTTACAAATTTAAAACTGCAAATTGCCAATTGACATTTTAGCTGATTTTGTTGTCTGTGTTGTCTCCTTCTGTTTTGTAACCCAAGCTACGTGGAAGCGCACCGCGTTGCATATTCTGAAAATATTTGTCTATCTGTCGCTCGTTTGTACGAATTTCATTTCGCCGTATTTTTAACTATGACTCATCCTTGTCTAACTTAGCGAAGTGGTATGACGAATTGCACTTAAAAGTGCACATTATGCAAAAAAAGTCTGTAGATTAGTTCAAGAAATGAGCCATGTTTATTTTTACACTAAAAATGCAAGAGCACAATCTAACATCTACCGAATAGCGTAACTTTGTTGGTTGGAAACGGCGGCAGAAATTGTAAAGTTCATATTTAAACAAAGGCAGGTAGAGCAAGTTTGCTTTATATCTTAATAAAACGTTGTTAATTTAATGAAAATAACAAACTGTTTTATCTCAACGTTTAGAAAGCGAAATAAAAGATGAACAATGCACTGTGCGCTGCAAAGTTTTAATTGATGTAAAGTCCGCACAAAACTTTAAAATGCATTTGCATTTTGCATTTCATTTTCCTCGAGCCGGGAAGGATTTCCTCGATTAAAATGCGACGAATTTACATATGTCAATATGAAGTTTTTGCGTATATTTATTTATCTTTGTTAATTGGCTTTATTTTTGCAATTACTTCCTTTCATTAACGAACGAAAGTATCGTGTTTCCGATCGTAAATTACTCAAATGCCACGCAATTAATTTCTCCTCAACCGCAAGGAGGCTTTGACTCATCTACAATTTTTTACAAGAGAAGTAAACCACTTTTTACGTCGTTAGTGATTTGCTGAATTTTTAGAACTTACACGAAACATGATATTAACAAGACTTTTAATAATAGGGTGTACCTATTTACCTACAAGAGATTAGAATTTGAAACATACTTTATGAAACTGTAATGTCATTATGTTTTCCAGTTATCTCAAAATCGTTTTTATGGAAAAATCACTGAAAATGTTTCATGAAAACACCATTTTATGTTAAAGTTTATTTTTGAAAAAATAATCTTTCTGTAAGTTATTTTTTCAGTTATTTTTGCAGAGGCTTTAATTTATAGAAATAAGTTGCTATTTTGTTCAGGAAACCGTAACGGTATGTTTTACAAAAAGATTTCAATTACATTGTACTCAGGTTTTATTGTAATTCATCCTGTTTTACGTTTTGTGATGAAAGATTTCTTTGAGTTAAATTTTCAGTAAGGAAATTCGTCGTTGTGCAAGTGACAAATTAGCTAATTCTCTGACTAACGCTAGCGCAATTCTGTTATTCTGTTTCTGACAGCACCGTTTGTATTTTGTGTCACAACCATCTAAATATATCCACGTGTCGTCAGCCCACGTGCAAGTAAGTCACGTTGTGACTCACTGGGCCAGTCCAACCCTGACATTGCACCACTTAGTTTACTTTCTTTTCTGGTAATTATTGTTTTAAGGGTTTGTTTTCTTCTTAATTGTTATCATATTTCCTATTATTTTATTGTCCTTTTACTTTGACCTGTAAACGTACAAGCATTTTTGTAGACACATTTATATCAATTAATTAACTAACAAAAAGAAGAATTTATCACCTAGATAAGAGTTATCTGCAGTTCAATTTAGACTTTAATTAATCATATATTTATCTCGAAGAGACAAAAATACATCTCGTGTTAGCTGTTTATCTTTAGTTATTATTAGACTATATAAAATTAAAGAACGTAGTTATTAATTACTTCTAATCATTCATTTATAAATTAGAATATTTAATTGATATAAAAATCATGAGCCGATAAATAATATATTTTTTGTTGAATGTTTGTCTTTGCATTTTTTTCTCATCGTTTTCTGCTTACTCTTTTCTTCCGACAATTACATGTTACTTAGACTAAACATTAACAAACAATCGCTATCTACTGATTTTTATAGACAACAATCGAGTATGCAATGTGTCATTAACGTCGTATAAGGGGCACGAGTAGGTTGTGATGTATAGCACCAGGTGTAGTAGAGTAGAAGACCTGAACAATGCAGATATAATGCGGAAATAACAATGGGTTGATTTAAAATGTTGAGTCAAGGTTGCTGAATTTAACCACACAAAAGGACTTGAAACAATTCTTTAAATTATTTACGATACAGATTTTTTAACTCACAGATTAAATTCGTATTAGGGTAGGAATGTATGGTTTATCATATTTTGATTTTGTGTACCCTTCGACCTTTTCTCCCCAAGATAAACGATAACGAAACTTTGTTATCTAAAAGTTTTAATACAATATCCTTCAGGAACAACAGTATAAAATTTTCTAGATGACATGTGTAGAATTAAAATTAGTTACAAATTTAATTTAATTCTCATAAAATTAATTTAGCTCTGATGTCAGGATTATGAAATGCGTAGATGTTATTAGGTAACTAAATTTTAATTACTTTGTATATTACAATTTGATAACAATATTGTAAAGGAAATATGGTTGGTCTGGTAAAATGCCATTTAAATAAAATTTAAAGAGGACGGTTTGTGAATCTTCCCCATGACGGTCAAATTATTTATATAAATCACGAAATTACAGTGACTGCTGAAGAAATATTTATAGTTGTATATTGTAGAAATGAAATCTAGCTTAACATTCATTATCCTGCCGGGTACATTATTTTAAAATACATTTCGTTGTATAATGTGAATTTACAGATTTTTAACAAAATAATCTTATGAAATTTCCCTTAATTTTTGTATATATAAAACAAACATCTAGGTACAGTTATTTCATATTGTAGATATACAATAATCAATAAACAATACATTTAAAATAAATAAAAATATATTCGTATTAAAGAATAAATCATTAAGGACAAATTTATTCTCCACCAGAGACACTTCTAGTGTTATAAATGTTTATAAAATCGAACCAAGTATTAACTGTAAATTTTGATCAATATTAAGCTCCAAAACGTCTTCCTGATTTCTATTGAATTTCTTGACTAACGTTCTATTTCCTCTTGCAGATGCTGTCGGTGATGTCGGCGAGCGCGGCGGCCGGCGTGGGGGTGGCGGCGGCGGCGGCCGGAGACGGTGGACGCCTTCACCGGCACGTGGGCATGGCGCGCGAGCTGGCGGCGCAACGGGACCGCCAGGTGCGCCTCCACTCCGTGCACACAGATCTAGAGCTCGACCTGCCACCTTCCATAGCGCTGCCCGACGGGGAAGAGCTTCCTTACGGCTCTTCTGCACGTCTACACATCAGGGACCCAGAACAGGTAAATACTAACTAGATGTATACATACGTCATTCCAATTCAGAATACAGTATTTAACACAGCAGTTCGTGACAGTCAATTTGTTTTTGCTATGTGAACCAGGTTTACGACTGACCAATACATTATTCTCAACTGGAATGATGTATACCCAGTTTATTTTAAGATACAAAACAGAAAACATTATTTAAACCACTTATGCCCATTGACTGAGGTTTAATATTTAAGTGAAGGTTTAGTTCTTAAACCGTTTGTACGGTATTTTAAACCTTGGCTTAAGTATCAGATCTAATGTTTAATTTAAACCTTCCCGTTACTGTGGCAATATTAGAATACGTGACATAAAATAAACAAAAATGTGTATCGAGTTCTGTTTAAATAAATCGAGTATAGAGTATGATGGTGCAAACGATGTATTTCTTAAAGTTGGTTTATATTCAAACTTGGCTTAGCTAAACAAACCTCAAACTTAAGCCGAAATGGTGCAAACGACCATTAAACCAATAAAATATATTTATGGATCTTTCGATTATAATTATAATATAATATCGCTTTATATTTTTCACCTAGATTATTTATATTATGTTATACTCACATATAAAATCAGGTTTTATGAAATAATAATTCCATTCATGTTGCCCATTTTATGTTTACATTGACAACAAAAGTTATACTGGTTATAAAACTTGTATAAGTGCTCAATTTTTTCTAAATACTGTTATAATGTTCATTGAGAAAATTGTTACAACCAAATTTAATGATATGTATTTACAGAAAAATAAATTGTAGTCTTTGAAATGTGCATGAGGAAGGTTGCATTTTTTGTGAGTTGCAACTCGGAAATGAGTAACATTTTAGTTAAAAAAGTGACCATGGAAATCTAATGATGTATAAATTTTTTGTAAGATTTTGCAAGGCTATACATGCAACAGGAAATTAGAATTATACTTTCAGGAAAACCAATTAAATTGGGTGAAAGATTACATTCTAAATTTTCTAACTGAAACTGTTTTTAATAGAATATAAATTATATGTTATCCATATGATAAACTTGGCGAAACCATTTGTTGTTCTTGTGTGTGGGAAGGAAACAGCACCTGCACAAGTCTCACAGGTGTCGGTTTACCGGACACGCGCGTCGACGCGTCGCACCCAACGCACCAGCATTTCCGGTTCCGGAACCTTTGTCTCCTGAGTAGGAGTATTAGTGCGATTATTACAACGAACAGATGTAATCGCACTATTACATGCTAACATCTGCTTTAGTTACATTAAATACAGGATCTTTCAAGTATCCACCAACTAAACTACAGTTCTTTATTCAAATTACCACTATCAGCTTAATTGAGAGGTTCTGTATCATCCATTGGTGAAGAAATTACTTCAAATGCCAAATATTATTAATTACAAAAATATTATTTTGCTTGCATTACCTACTGATGGTGCAATTTGCTCTGGTTTTAAATCTTCTTCAGAGTTAAGCTAGATTCAGACCTACCCAATTATAAGTATAAGTGACTAGTTTAACCAGCGCTCAACGTTCACACTTATACCTAATATTAGAATTTTGTGGAAGCGCTGGTTGGTTAATTTAGCATTTATATTTATAATTGGGTAGTTCTGAACTTAACTTCAGTAAAATCTTCAAAATCAACCGTGGCGTCAGTTCTGTAAGAGAGGAGGAAAATAAGTTGTTTATCTGATTTATAGTATTACTCACTAGTGAGTTTTTTTATAATGATTTATTTGGCTCTATGACCAGTAAAACTTCTTGTATTAGGGCTTTTGACCAATAGAACTTCTTGTATTAAAGTATATTCAAACATATTCAAACATAACGTACACAATTTTTTGTTAAGAGATTTTTTACAATGTAAAGTTATCTTATAAAATTAATGAATTATTTAGTGTAGTCGTGGATCATTCTGTTTTCATAATATCGTTAAACTCTCATCGAATATACTTTTATCAAAGAATAATGTTTTAATAATATATTTTGTAATTTGCAGGAGAGTGAAATCTACCAGAAGTGCATCCGACCGCCACCGAACCGCACGGTGTTCGAGTCAGAGTCACCACCACCATACCGATCGAGCTCAGCGGGATTACTGGGCTCACTGGGCAGCAGCAGTAGCAGCGGAACGAGCGACTGGTCGACGGGAAGCACGCCGCTGGTAGTGCGCTGCCACTCCATGTCCTCCTCCACCAAGCAACACCCACACACCTCACAACCATCCTCATCGCAAAAGACTGACTTCCTACAAAGGACTGTAAAGATACTGACGGGACGCAAGAGCAGCAGCAGCAGCAGTAGCACCAGCAGCAGTCAACAGCCGCCGGCGCCGGCGCCCACGTTACCCGTGGTGGTGGTCCCCACGCGGCCGCGACGCCTCGACCCCCGCTCCCCGCACGTCTGACCAGTGACAAGGACGCTTAGTGCCAGTGCACAGTGCAGAACCTCTAGTGTAACTTCACAACACGAACTCATTCAAACTGATAGTCTTTCAAAGTCAAGTGCCACAGACTTGTGTGGTGACTGGTGATCCGTGGTTCCGTGTCGCTTCATCGAATGGATTGATTATTAAATGAATTTTTCTTTTTGCTAAAAGTGTTCATCTATAGTCAACAGTTGTCGCATCACAAACTGTATTCGAATAAGCAAAATTTGTTTAGGATATTTTTTATGTTTTGTATACGTTACATACAAGAATTGTTAATTCCATTTTGTGTAGTTTGTTCGCATTTAACATACAATAACTGTCTATGAAAGTAATAAATTAATTTAAAATTGTTAAGTTCGAACAAACTAACAATTTGTAAATGGAACCCAGTGGTTCTTATATTTTTTCAAGTTTCAAAACTATTGTCAGCCTTGTGATTTAGTGTACGTGCTCTAAATCAATTAGGAATGAATTGAAACTTGTGGCCAAAGTTGATTTAATTTCAAACTTGTCATTAATCAAACGAAACATAAATTACAAGGCTGTGAGCATTATATGCTATATACTAAACACATTTTGTTTGTTCCTATGCAGATAAATTAGCAAAATGTTAAATTATAATATAATAATAATTATGTTACAAAACAAATATTGTATATGGTAGCAAAAGACCGTATATTATACTCAAAACATAAGCATATGTGATGAAAGAAAGTTTGAGGGCTCATGCTTTAAACTTGGTCGAAATTCTCATCGCTTATAATAAGTAAATCAATTTTTATCTGAGTTTGAATAAAATTCAAGTCTGTGATTCCCAGATATCAAACAAACTGTATTTATTTAATGAAAATAATTTGATATCTGAAAAGAATGACAAAGTCCTTTTATCAAATTATGAAAGTACATAATCGTAGCAATGATATCGATAAACGCACAACAATACATGTTAGTCATTGTTAATAAATGTATGTGTGGTGATATCAAGCACTGCGAGTTAGTTAATGTGATGGTGGAATGCAGGGTTCGTTTAAAGCATGATCTGTTTACTCAAATGGAATATACAAAGTCTTCACAACAACAAGAAAATGTGATTATTATTAAATTAAATTATAAAATGAAATAAGAAAGAAATGTTTTTGTATTAGCGAATTATTAAAAACAACGTAAATTATACATTTGGTTTTGTTTTCTCTTCTAAGAAGATTTTTCTTTTGTTTAGGGACAAATGTGTAATGTGATTTATAATTACAATCGATAATAAGAAAATAAATCACTTTCAATAATACTTTGTTTTATTTCTACAATACCTGATTGATCTATTTAAAGATACCTACATAGTTTTAAAATGTTTTTAATAATGTTTTTTCTGTTCCAGGTATTCAAGGATCAAGGATCACATGAAAACGTCTACACAAAAACAATTCCTGTATTTTATTTAAGGCGAAATACTTTATATTATTATAATGACTACAATTAAAAATTATTATTTTCGTAAGTAATAAACTTAATAATTTATATTCTTTCTAATTACGTTATGTCACTATTATTACATTATTTTTTCCTCCAAAATGATAACATTGTTTTTTCCACTCACTTGACTTCCGAATCATTGTCGTTTATCCATTATAATATAATATTCTATTTTTGAGTTGGCAGTTCTAGATAACATTATACTACTTATTTTTAAATTATTAACGATTAGTTGTTTATATTTTATAAAATTTCAATAATCACTTACGGTGGGATTCTGTTCAAATCTGTAAGTTTTACAAATTTGTAAATCTTTAAATATTGAACAAAATCACATCAATATTTGTTGACAAATATTAAAATGTTCATTTGCTTATAAATTTTATTGCCATATTGTTTAATATTTACAGATTTATAGATCTGTAACAACTACAGATTTGAACAGAATCCCACCATATTTCTTGTTATGAATTCAAAATCGGTTCTTGCATATTTTATTTAAAAATATTATTTTAATTAAAAATCCATAAACAAACGTTCTCTGATTCGTCAATAAGCTAAGTTGAATCCTGTTTGCGTGACGTCACCGTAAACAACGATACGAGTACGATCTCAGTTCATTTCTGGAGTTCGAACAGTGATGAGGAGTTACAAATTTCTCCAAATAATACTAATAATATAGCTAAAATATAGTTCTAATATTGTTAAACAAGTTGTGTAGTGTCATTTTAAATATTTACAATGATTTTCGTTACAAAATATACATAAGTATGTACATAATAATATTATGTTATATTATGCATACATAATCCAACTTGAATACCGAATACGGATACTTTATGATTGTTGCTGGTGAGTTCATCTAATTTCATTATTAAATTTGTAATCTTTGTAGCATTATTTAATTTTTATTCGCTTTAATAAACACATGTATTTTCGTACAGTTGCAACAACATACATAATACATGCATTTCAACAATAATGAAATACAATTCAGTTTCTTATAAGTAAATATTATATTTTATTTATTGATTTGAATAGTTTCATTACCAAATAGTAAGACAATAAAAGTTCTGGTTGAAAATATTCAGATGGATTCTAATTTCATTGATTGTCTACTAATAATTAAATTCCTTTGAGTTATTCAATGTTTATAATTTATGTAACAGTAGGTTGACTTCTAACAATATTGTATTTTTATCAATCACGTCACTGTTTTTACATGGATAAATAACAAAACAAATTCATTGATGCCTATTTAATTGTCATAATATTCTTTAAATAATATTTTTATTTTAAATGTATACCTACAGTGGAGAGATTTCGCCGCTGAAACTTGTTCGGAAAGCCACGCTTTGCTAGCATCGTATACGAGTTCTCAGTTCATTTTTAACATTCTAACGTTTGAACAGTGAAGCGTGAATATTTTTAAACAATTTTTATGTCGACATTTTCATATTTGCGATGATTTCATAATAAAATATAAAAGTACCTAGGTACATTATACATATTTTTATCGAAATATACTGCAATCGTTATAATATGTATATCTAGGCTTTGAAATGTCTGTTTAGCGTCCGACAGAATATTTGGCCGAGGTTTGAAAATTCTCGAGGACAATAAACACATTTCGCAGACGAGTTATACATACCTACACAATATTTTGTACAACTACAATGCATGTAATTAAAAACACACATTTTATTTTTTGTAACAAACTGTCAAAAATGATCTGACATTGACATGTACATTGCACAACTCAATCAATTTACTTCGCAGCCGTTACTAATAGAAACGCGGATGTGAAATGTATCGTACACAAATGTTTTACTTCGCGGCCTGAATTGCGGACATCAATGTCAACTTTTTTTGACAGTTGCGAAAAAATAATATTTTTTGGTATAAAATTAATTTTTATTTTCGTAGATTCCGGTTTCGGTAACGTACGTTGTTGAGATGGTCAACTTTTAGTTCCAGAAGCGTCCGATTTTGAGATCAATGTTAGAGTAAGTATCCCTAAATGTTCACATTAATATAATAAATATGAAATAGTGGTTGTGGTTGTGAGTTCGAATCCCAATAAAGATGATGAATGTTATGTGATTATCTAAATTTGATTTCATTGATGTTACAAATTGTTACTAGCTAATAATAGGCGTTGTTTTACGTTGCCCCCAAAATATTATAATTTAACTAAAAAAAATAACGTTTTATTTAATTTCTTTCCCAAGGTAAATTTCTTAATTGAGATAGCATAAAAGGTAATTTGAAAATCACCAGATATTTTTTATTTTACTCGAAAAATATCAATAATTTTGCTTACTTATCTATTTTAATTGTAATTTAATAACTTAAGTATAAATGTATGAACGATACGTTAAAACTAACAACTAAAAAGTATTTATAATTTCAATGTTGTTATTAAAAATAATAATCTAACACTTTGTTAATATTTCATTACTTCTCTGATTCATCATGAAAAGCAACAAGACTGGTTTTCAAATTATTTATGGTGTGCAAGTAGCAATTAAAATATTACTCTAAATAAAATTTAAAATGTAGCTAGAGTGTTTTTTTTTGTACCAGAAACTAATGTTTACTGAATAGAGGCACATAATTATTTCGATATATAGGTACCCATAAATCTTCAATCAGTCTTATTTATTGTTTACTCGTCACTCGTCATATATTATTTATTGGACTAATGACCAGTTGCACCACTTCCACTAGTTTTTCTTAAATGATCAATATAGAATCAAAATCAAATTGTCAAACGTAGAAATAACATATTGCTGTCATTAATTTGATTCGATATTTTTCATTTAGGTGACTCTTAACATTTAAGTAGAGGCGGTCCAAATGACCATAATTACTTAAAATTTTAAGTACTAATGGTACTATAACTGGATCACAATTTTATTAACTGCCCTGATCTTGATATTGTTTATTATAATACTTTTTTGTTGTTTTTAATATTTTTAAGATAGAATAATCGTAAAATGTATATTAAAGACGCTTTCCAACGAATTCAATTTTAAAGTTAATTATATGTTTTCATATCATATTTTCATAAACGTGCGCGTTTAAAAAGCCAATGACGGCGACGACACTTCTACAATCAATCGCCAGGCGGCAGAGTATTATTTAGAATGATTTATTTCACGTAACTGGTTTTTAGAAATTACAATTTGGTCGCGGATTATTAATTTACATAATTTTACGCAATAAACGATACATTAATTTTTGGCGAAAAGTATATAGTATGCCGACGCCATTCAACAAGCTGAAGCAGTATAGTATAGTTCATTTTATTTCTGATAGAACGCACGTCATCCTTACAATTTTCGAATAAATACATTTATTATACTTCATTTCAGCTAAGAAAATAGCGTTGGTTAGATAGGGCAATGATATTCTTGAATCTGATTGGTTGAGATGACAGGTAGATTTACACTAGCAAACATTTTCATTTCCGTTAACATTACTTATACCTTCTTATTTTGAATTTCATAGATACATCGAAGTACTACATTATTCTATAGATGACAGCTTTATTCACAAAACATAACTTATTTAAGATCACGTCAAATTTTGAACTAATAAAATGTGTGAGTGTAAATCTTACTGGCATTCGCAGTGCCATCTGCTATTTTCTTAGCTGAAATAAAGTATAGACAAAAGTGTTCGTTTTTGTACTTATACTTACTTTTCGGGCAAATACATATTTATTATCGCGACGTATATTGTGGAATGCAGCATGACGTCATGAACCATTTCCCATTTGCATGTTAGCAGTTTATTCCTGTGTTATCTTTATTTTATTTTAAAAACTATCTAGTTATTCAGTAATAAATGTGATAATAATTTTTGTGGCACGATTATCAAAATTCATTATTTGTTGATGGATTCCATGTTATATAAATGTTATTACTGTATGTAGTTTATCATTTATTTGTTGTTTTATGCAATTTACATGTATCTAATTGTTTTTTAATTATTTTTTAGATGTCAATTGATTTATCTGTATTATTGTGGGCCTTCAGCAGATATTTTTGATGTTCCTACAACTCGTGGAGAATCTGACTGCATCTTCAGGAGTTTGATTAACTGTCCAGATTCTTTGAATCATTTCCAGAGCTTCTGGTTGTGGTTGTCTTCTGCTGACATTTTAAAAAGGTTTGAACTAAATACGAGCATTCAGTGCTTGAAACTAGGACGTGCGAATGTTCCTATGTAGTTATATCAACCTAAACTTTTTTAAACGTAAATATAAATGTAAATCTTAAGATGAAATGCGTATATGAATGAGGCTGAATTACATCTAATTAAATACGAGCATTCACACTTTCCACTTTCAATGCTTCTATTTAGTACATAAATATAAATCTTAAAATGCGTATGTGAATGTAGCTTTAATATCTTATTTCTATTTGTTTAGATCACAATTGATGAATCTGCAGTATTGGACGTTTTACACAGATTTGAAGTCTTTCTACAACTCATGGTGAACCTGGTAGTTTCTTCACAAGTCAGATTGATCCTCAGGCGTCATCAACATATTTCTGGAGCTTTTGGTTGCCATCTGCAGCTGTTTATACACCTAGTGCATATTTGAACACAATAAGAAGATGTATTTCTTCAGGAGGAACATGTATATAAGGTAATTAATCAGTTTTATTTATTGTTTGCTCGTTATTTAATTGTTACATTAATTAATTTATAGAAATATGAAATACACATCTAATTTATTTTCTATTGTATTTTTCAGACTTGTTCCGGTTGTAGCATCTTTATCTCTGGCTGTAAGATCCGCACAGCCTGTGGTGCCGCCCATCCAGTTCCTGAGTCGTGGTACAAACTTTGAAGATTCTTTGGTTTGAAATTCTACTGCTGGAATCTACTGTCTCTAGGACAAGGAACATCTCGGTCACCAGTTCAACACGTAAGTTTTTTATTTTTACTTTGTGTATTCCATTTGGAACACGATGCTTTTACTCAACTTGAGTGTGGCTGCCTCACAGATTAAATTAAATACTACAGATCAAAAAGTGACTCAATGCTTTCACTCACATTTGTGAGTCATCGGTTTATACATATGTTTAACCGTGTGTGCGGTTGCCAGTCTCACTCACTCATGATCATGACTGTTGGGAGTACACTACAGAGGAGATTTTTGTGAAGTTAACTGAAATGTGTACCTGCCTGGATTTGAAACTGAAACATATAACACATGGCCCAGATGTAAAAAGAAATCGTTTTTTGTTGTACAAAAGTTTAAATAAAAATCAAAATACAAGTATAATGTACTATATCTCATATTTATTGAAAACTGCAATACTGCATCAAAGAATTGTGACACAAATTGTAGAATATTTGGGATTTTTTTCTCCAGAAAAGTATGTTTAAGACTTGTAGATACTGTGCGACAACGAATTAAAACAATTTTATAGGGGTAAAGTCGTTTATAGTAATTAGAGGAAACAACAAAAATATTTGCTAGTTATATACTTTGTTATCTAAGTTATATTATATTCAGCTGGCAATTTTTTTTATCGTTTGCTGTAATTACTAAAACGACTTTATCCCTATGTAACTTCACCTTAATTTTTAAAACTGTTTTAATTCGTTGTGGTACAGTATCTACAAGTCTTAAACATACTTTTCTGGAGAAAAAATCCCAAATATTCTACAGTCTGTGTCATAATTCTTTGATTGTTCTGCATTGGACGATTTTATCTTTATCCGTTCAGAAAGTAGATTTGATTAAACACAAAAAATATTTAAAATTCTGAAATTTTGCAATTTTCACTTGAAGGTAATAATTAATTTTTGGGTTATCAAAGGTCTCATAAAAAATTTAATATACTGTATTTAACGTAAAATTTACTTAGGAATCCAACGCTGCAAATCGGAAGTCAATATCTTTATCCGTTTAGAAATGAGACGTGATTAAACACACACAAATTTTAAAATATGGCCCTTTTGGGCGCGCTCAAGCAGCGAAACGGTTAGTCTTGGAAAAAACCTTATATATGACAAATGTAGTAAATTTTGTCTACTTTAATTTTGTATACAATGGTCTTGTCGAAAAAACGCTTCCTTTCTGAGATATAAGCCAACAACTGAAAAAAGTGCCAAAATTTGATCAAAAAGTGCCCAAAAAACAAAGTTCCGGGCAAAATTTTTGCCCGCAAACTTCAAATTCGAATTCAGTGACCCAAAAAACATAAACGGTGAAAAAATCAAAACTACTTATAGCAAAACTTTCCTCTGAGACCCAATATTTTTACTAATATGCCTAGCCTATATTTATTTGATTTGAGATTGTGTAAAATGTATTGCAGTTTTCAATAAATATAAAAAACAGTACATTATACTTGTATTTTGATATAACAAAAACGACTTTTTTACGCCTGGGACAACTTCAATGAGACTGGGCTCGTATATGCAATAAATCAAATTATTAATCTATTTTACAAGTCACTTAAATAAGAGAATTATTGGCATTTACTTGGTTAATAAATAGATATTTAGCTTATTGTTCTTATTTAATGTGGGTGTGACAGCATAATCTGCGCGAAAAATGTTACTAATATATTTGTGTTTTCTAGGTATTCGAGGATCTCATTAATTGAGGACTTGTACAATTGTCGTGTTATCTTCTAAGGAAGCAGGGGCAGTTGTAGCGGCCTTCAAAAAAATGGGAGAATATTTTTTCGGTAAGTTTCTTTACTCTTTTTTTACAATACGTACATATCTGCCGTGCCTTTTACCCAAGTTGGCTACGGCAGCCTCACATATGCGAGTCATCGGTATGGATATTATGTTTTTCCGTGTGTGCAGTTACCAGCAGTTAACGCACTCATGACTGTTTGTGGAGAGTACACTACAGACCAGATTTTTGTGCAGTAAATTGAAATTGGATCTGAAACTGAACAGTCAGAATCACTGGCGGTCATTAGCACATTCACATTATGCATCCAATTTAAACTATTTTATTTCAATTTCAATATTGAATCTTAAAACATTACATTTATTATTATTATTCAACAGGTTTAGAACCCAATTACTTAATAATATTACAACATTGCAAATGTACATTGACTAAATATAGTGAACAAAATAGAAAAAAAATTAATACAAATACAGATCTGAATAAATGCAGTTAAAATCGAGGAAACAAAGTCAAACAAATATAATAATATTAATTACATCCATAATATATCCCGCTTTTCACCCAATTAGGGTACAGCAGCCTAACATATTGTGAAAATTGGTATAGATATATATATTTTTATCGTGTGTGCGGTTACCAGCCGTCAACTGTTGGATATTTCCTGTATACAATAATTATTCATTTATTATAAATATTTAATATTTTCAGGATAAGCAAATAGTGTTTATCAAATGTAAATAAATTATTTGTGGTTCCTAGGTATTCGATGTGAACAAGCCAAGCGTCTTCGAAGGACATCGAAGAATTTTCTGCACATGACATCAACCACGAGAGTCGTCGAGGGATTACACTGGCCAACTTCAACATCCATCGTGGGACATTCTGCAGGCCACATCAAGTCCAGCAGCCTTCTAGAGACTAAAAAATCACCCGCGGTCAATATTAAACTCAGATAGGAAATGTCACTAATAAAATATGTGTGCGATTTATTCCTTGTTTAATGGTCCTTTTTATGAATTGTGTACAGGGCCATTTACGTGGAGATAAGAACCATGTTGGTTGGTTGCGTGTTGGGTTTTCTTCTCCACCCCTTTATTTTTTTAGACATTGCCATGATATGTAACTTAATCTTTGATACAATTGTATACAAAAACAATGGCCGTTTTACACTACGCTAAATATTGAACAAGAAATTGCGCAACAAATTGAACAATATCTTGAGCAATAAATTGCTTTGTTTTTAATGAACTCTGTTTCATACTGAGACAATTTTATATACCTACCTACAATATTTAGTTTGTGATTCTGCGCAGTTCGCATATAATAATAATTTGACAGCCGCGACAACAACAATCGGTTGTTCTTGGGGATAGAATCAAAAATCGCGCGCGGTAAATGTTAAATATTGGGTTAGGGGCAAAGTCGCTAGTATTTCACCTATCATATTTCAAACTTAGGTTTAAGTTGACAAGGAATAAACCGTCCTCATTTAACTGTACCATTACTTTAATAGTACAGAATTTTAATGAGATTAGTGACATTATTATCGATTAAATTATTTTATAATTGGGGTGATAGCTTTGTTTTTAGTTGTTTGTTTTCCATGTTCTATTGGTTTACTAAACAACACCCACAGGTTAGGGTTGCACTTAAAATTTTAAATTTTTAGATGATTTTATTTTTGTTCGTCGTCCTTTAAAGTTGATGGACAAGGGGCTGTGTGCGCTCCGTTGTGCGCACAGACTCTCTGTGTATGCCCTCTATACGATTAGAGACGGTGGCGTCGGGTGTATGCTTCCGGAAACCTTAAGGTCTCCTCTCAGCGGCTTTCCAGCGAGGTCGGCAGGACACCTCACGATATTTGCATTTGTAGAGCAACATCGGTTGTTCTTGGGTATCAAGTTAAAATCACCCGCGGTCAATATTAAACTCAGATAGGAAATGTCACTAATAAAATATGTGTGCGATTTATTCCTTGTTTAATGGTCCTTTTTATGAATTGTGTACAGGACCATTTACGTGGAGAAAAGAACCATGTTGGTTGGTTGCGTGTTGGGTTCTCTTGTCCACCCCTTTATTTTTTTAGACATTGCCATGATATGTAACTTAATCTTTGATACAATTGTATACAAAACATGCGTACCTATCTATTTTGCCTATCATCCAGCTTGGGTGTGGCAGCCTCACATACTGTGAGTTATCAATATAAATGCAGTTATTACAATATTGACTTGTAATTACATTTGGCAATAAAATTCAATTGTAATGTAACAAAATGTAACTAATCATTTATTGTATTTCTTTCAGGGCAAGTCATTTCATTATTTTATATTGTAATAAAATTACAAAAACTTGTATTGTATTTGAATATTTTATTTGTAAATGTGTTGATGTTTGAGAGAATGATTCTGTGAGCGAATGAGTTTGTGAAATAGTTAGTGTGCGTTTGCGTGAACGTTCTGCGAATTAGTGGATTAAAATGATTGATGGTTAATTGCGAGTGCAAATGATTTCGAGTAAACGAAGCAAATGAAGTGTGCCTACCCAACTTGGGAAATGACACATTTATGTGTGTTTTAAAGAGATGTGTGCGGTTGAGATGAGCTTTTGTTTGGACATCCGGTGAATATGTTGATTGGAATGACTGATGATGTATTAGAAATGTAAATGATTTGAGTATAAAGAATAAAAGAGCTTGAATGAAAAGGATAATAAATGTGGATGACGCGAAAGAAGTGTGTCAGGATGGGAATGTTTGACTGCTTGTTTAGTTTAAATGTGTAACAAGGTACGTGCTACCCAAACTAGGTAAATGGCGTGATATTATTGCATGTAGTATGTATGAAAGTATATATTTCTCTTATGTATTGGTGTCGTATATAAAAAGAAAGAAAAATGAAACGTTTTTATTTATTTTCCTCATGTTTCCTTTTAAAATCAGTAAATATGCAGTATTGTTGTATGAATTATTTAAATGAAATGTAATTTTTATTAAATAAATAAATAATTTAGTTAGAATAGAAAATTTGTTTTATTATATTTATTAAACAACTTATCGTTGTTCTACGTCCCGTTATATAGCGTTGAATTTAATTTTTTTAGGGGTGAAATTGTCCAAATCGGGATTAGTGCTGCCATCTCTTGGTGTGACGTCACAGAATATTTTTGAGCAGTGGCCTAGAAAATGAAGTTGTTAATTAAAAATTTACCATTACAATATTTCTAATTATTTGCTACGAAAATTTTAAAGTGCTTATTTCTCGTAAACTAAGGGTAGTATGATAAAGAAGGGTAGTATGATAAAGAGGGGTAGTTTACCCCCTCAATTTGGATCCGCTGAATCCAAATATGCCTTCGGTTTTTTTGTACAACCTTTAGATTTCGAGTTATAAATCTTTTAAAATTTTTCTAGCGTAGTTGTAATTTTGCTAGCATAATCGTCAAAAAAATTGATACTACGCTAGAAAAATTTTAAAATGCTTATAACTCGAAAACTAAGGGTAGCAGGATAAAGAGGGGTAGTCTACCCCCTCAACTATGACCTGCTGAATCCATATATGCCCCCATATTTGTCCTACAACCCTTATTTTTCAAGTTATATGCGGTTTAAAATTTTCCTAGCGTAGTTGCAATTTTGTATATATAAATATATCAAAAAGTTAAGTAATTATGTAATTCTGAGGGTAGATTTAGAATCAGCGAGTCCTAATTAGGGGTATACGATATAAACAATCCATGAAATCAACGTATTTTTAGTCAATTTTGGTGAAATTTTGCTGACATTAAATAATTATTATCTCGAAAACTAAAGGGCTAAGGGCCAAGAGTTAAATACAAAGGTTGCGTAACTTTTCATTCTCTATCTGCCTGTCTATAGATAAGGCCGTTTTGGCCGATTTTTAATTATTTTTTGGTCTCCCACCATTCATGTTCTCCTGACACAAACTTGGTGATTTTTGTTTGACTAAAACTGAAGTCGAATGAGGGTGAAAATTTAAAAACGCGATTACGTAAAAACTAAGGGTTGGGGAGCGATTTACGGGTCATATTCGTACTCTACGCGTTGAAATACACCAGTATGCATATTGCCACCCCTAAAAGTTAATTAGCACCGGAGATATTCAACCCTTATTTGTATCTCCGGTTCTAAGGGTCGTATCGAAAAAATCTACATTGCATTCGATAAGGGATGAAAAACTGAGCATCTCTTTCATTTAACTTTTTCCTCTACGACCCTTAGTTTAAGGATTATGAGCAATCAAAGTGGTGAAAAAGTCGTCTAAACATAGTCATTAACCCTTAAACTAAGGGTCGTAAAGGAAAAAGTTAAATGTAAAAGATGCTCAGTTTTTCATCCCCTATCGAATGCAATGTAGATTTTTTCGATACGACCCTTAGAACCGGAGATACAAATAAGGGTTGAATATCTCCGGTGCTAATTAACTTTTAGGGGGTGGCAATATGCATACTGGTGTATTTCAACGCGTAGAGTACGAATATGACCCGTAAATCACTCCCCAACCCTTAGTTTTTACGTAATCGCGTTTTTAAATTTTCACCCTCATTCGACTTCAGTTTTAGTCGAACAAAAATCACCAAGTTTGTATCAGGATAACATGAATGGTGAGAGATCAAAAAAATAATTAAAAATCGGCCAAAACGGCCTTATCTATAGACAGGCAGATAGAGAATGAAAAGTTACGCAACCTTTGTATTTAACTCTTGGCCCTTAGCCCTTTAGTTTACGAAATAATAATTATTTAAAGTCATCAAAATTTCACCAAAATCGACCAAAATTACGCTGATTTCAAGCGTGGTTTATATCATATACACCTAATTAGGACCTGCTTAATCCAAATATGCTCCTCATTTTGTCGTACAATCCATAGATTTTGAGATAAAAGTATTTTAAAATTTTCCTAGCGTAGTTACAATTTTTTTGACGGTTTTTGAAGCAATATTCTACGCTAGGAATATTTTAATATTCTCATATCTTGTAAACTAAGGGTAGCAGGATAAAGAGAGGTAGTCTAACCCCTCAATTAGGACCCGCTGAAGCAAAATATGCGCCCCATTTTTTGTGCAACCCTTATATTTCAAGATATTTGCAGTTTAAAATTTTCCTAGCGTAGTTGCAACTTTGCTGCATTTCTGGACCAATCGACAAAAACTTTTGTGACGTCACTACTAAGAGATGGCAGTACTGATCTCGTTTGAACCGATTTCATCCCTAAAAAGTTTTAATGCTAAATAAACACTTCAAGGGGGTTATTTGTACTCTACCCCCCTAATTCGAACCCACTGAACCCAAATATGCACTCTATTTAGTCATTTAACCCTTAGTTTAAGATAATATATTGTACATTTAAATAGCCGCCACCAACATATGGCAGCACCTACCTCGTTTGGAGTTTATTATACGAACCTAAATAAGGGTGTTTATGTAAAAAATGTTAGTTAAGGTAATTTATTTATAAGATTGTATATTGCATTGAAGTATTTTATTAAATAAATCATAAAATTTATACTTACTGTTTATTATTTGTTATCCTAGTTCATTTTAAGATTTAAGGACGTGTGTGCTCTCAATGTAGAAGATCTGCAAGTGACTAGGAAGTGTACAAAGGGTTGTTTAAGAAATAAAATTAGAGCAATTATGTATGTAAGTATTACTTATTTGTTTTTATTAATAATATATACAGCTATTTGTTGTTTCCAAGTCCCTTAAAGGATGCCAAGTCGCCGACGCCTCCTGAGAAGATATTAGCATGACAATCCTTCCACGCGTCGAATATCTGAACACACAAATAAATAATTTATATACAAGAAAGTTTCAGGCCAAAATCGAAAAAAAACTAAGGTTAACTACTTATTAGTACTTTTTTACGTGAAAATTAACATTTTTCTGAAAAGTAGCGGATTATACTAAGTAAATTACGAGGAATCCAAAGTTTTGGACCGAAATCGAAAAAAACTGTTATACTATATTTAATAACTAATCGGATAAATCTGAAGTTGGAATGCTAAAACAGATCGTTTTTGATTGGCTGATGTAACACCAGTTTTACACCACACAAACTTTGTAATGTAAACAAACGAATGTTCTCCA
Source organism: Agonum fuliginosum (assembly GCA_947534325.1). Taxonomy (NCBI): domain Eukaryota; kingdom Metazoa; phylum Arthropoda; class Insecta; order Coleoptera; family Carabidae; genus Agonum; species Agonum fuliginosum. Next base: position 8,857,044 of record OX384031.1, read on the forward strand.
TCTTGTCGTATCAGTTGTTGTCAGTGACTGTATCGAGTTTTCACGCTAATACGTCAAATTTAATTTTGTCGCCACCGCCACACAGTGTAAATATGGCTCAGCGAGACAACATCAAGTTTATCCGATTAGTTATTAAATCAAGTATAGTACTTTTTTGGGTTCAATTAAAATTTTCTAAAAAATAGCTAAGTATATTACGAGGAATCCAATGCCGCAAACCGCGCTTTGATTTATTAATACATTCCCTAATCTTTAATAATCTTTTAAAAATGTGCAAACAAATATATAATTGATTTCCGCGCGCATAATATACTCGTAATGCCAGGTAGTTGAAATCGACTCATATTTTTAGAATTCACATCCACATCTTGGCATGTTTGTTGATCACATGGTGCAGATCATAATCTCTCGTTCGCTCATAAAGTTGAGAAACCGTTCATCTATAAATAATAATTATCGGACAAATGTCAGTTTATCGTTAGCGAGGACGGAGTTTGACGAGGAATTGTTCTGCTTCAAATGACTACAAGAAATTACAGTTTGTGTTGAGATACTTTAAACTTTACCGATCACAGATAGTACTATACCTAGAATTATAAGTTTAAAATTTTAAATATTTTGGACACATGTTCTGAATTATTTGCCAGCGGAAGATAATAACTTTTTAGTATGTCTCAATTAAAATACAATAATTTTTACTTGAAATAAAACTGCAACATTTTATAATTATCGCTTTGCAAAATTCTTTCAGGTACCTACGAAACAAAAATAAAATACAATCGATACTTAAAATATTGCATGGAAGCAAATTTAATCAAAAAGAAGCTCAATTCTTATAAGGTTATTGACCACTAGCCGTTAAAATGGTGAAAATATGTTTATGTTTAGTATTCTCCTAAAAATTTAAATTTTCGAAATATCTAAGACATTTTTGGATAGTGTAAGGATGCTTTCCTCTTGCTTTAAAGCCGGTTTTTTAAAGTTTGCCTTTAATTTTATTATGTGAATGGCTAAACAAGCTATTCGAAAAAGAATTATTTGTTTAAAATAATTATTTGTTTAACTAGCCAAAAATGACAGATTTACTGCTTCGGCTAAGTTTATAGATGAATTAGGCAGTAAATTTGTGATTTTTGGCTAGTTAAACAAATAATTATTTTAAACAAATAACTCGTTTTCGAATAGCTTGTCAAACATATTATTTTTTCGGTGATTGTTATTAATTAATATTAATTTAGTTATTATTTTCAATATTATTTTGACCGATATCGCCATCAAATTATGTTACTATGCGCGTTTGTTGAACTGTTGCTATGCGTTTTTTGAGCGATTTCTTATTTATATTTTCAATTTTTTTTATTTATTCTCTATAGCAACAATTTATTGCCTAGGCATGAAAAATAATAATCTAGGCACAAAAAGTGACCGACTGTTAGCTGTCAAAAAATAGCACTTTTATTGTCAATCGGCAGAAAAAATCTTATTATTTAAACCAATCTTATGAGGAAAATTGTATATTGTATTCGCCATTGTGACGACTGCAATTATATTTCCAAAAAATATTTAACTTAATATTTTTGTCAGTTATCCTACCGAATAAAAATTAACACAGGAATGACCACAGCATCACATTGTATGGTTGTACATAAAATTATCGCTATTTTAAATCTGATTTTTGTAATGTCTTAACAAATTATTGCAATATCAGATCAAATTTATAAGGATATTGTAAACATAGCCACTTCTGAGTTCAAAGTACTTGCCTCCTTCAGATATCTGGTAATCCCAAATTCATCTATCATTCTCGTGGAATGGTGGGTGAATGGAAAGCAATATGCGTGCGTTTCACAAATACGTATCGCACAGTAAACGGGTGTGAGTTGGAACGATTTAAATTTAGCGTCCGTTCAGAAATAACATCCGCCTTCTTGTAGTAAGTGTTGGTGTTGGTGGCAGAGTCGATGCCGCTGCCTCGCGACATCTGATCGTAAACTTTAGCTTTATTTCTAAACACCCGCCATACGGAGAGAGTAATCAAACAAATTCACAGCAGAAGAGAGGAAGATTCGTCCTTTTGATCTGGAGAAATACCTACAATCATAAAAAAGAAAATTATACTTTCTGGAAGCAAATTTGTGCAAAATTATAGAGAAGAAAGAATTATTTTGATTAAAGAACAGCATCGGTTGTGAAAATTATAGTAGTTAGCAAGGTCGAGCTAACATTAGTCCACTATTGTAATTCAGTGCTGTCCCTTATAAAATTTATGCTTATTTGGTTAAACATAAAAAAATATATCATGAATAAGGCATTTTTGGCAATAGAATTATTGTCATTTACTGATACGATTGCAGTTAATTAAAAAATTAAAATATCATAATTAGCAAAGCATACTACAGCTAATCATACAGTATAATTACTAGCAAGGTAAAACTGTTTTACTGCTGAAAGGAGGAAATGACCGGCTAGTCGAACAGGCGAGCCTGTCACCTCTTTGAAGCAGTAAAACAGTTACCTTGCATGTATTGTACAACATTAAAAAATTATAACAAAATTATATCATTCACACACAACTGTTCTGTCAAAAATAAGCCCTGCAAGTAGTACTGTTTCAACATGAACCGTTTATTATGAACATATTACTAGCTACGAAGTACAAACTTGTTAAATTTTTACAAGTTAGCTGTCAATTTTACAAGTTGAATCGATTGTACTTTTAGGTTTAATTGATCAATCGATTCAATATTCTTGATGATCCTACACATCCTTCGAATAATTTTACAAAGTGGTAACTTGTAAAGATTCATTTTCAAAGGTAATGTAGGTATTAATTAAATGACGTTTACAAGTGCAGGATTATTAATTACTTAGATGTGGCAGCAACACCTATTGCGAATCATTTTAGAGTAGATTTATACAGGATGCATCATAACTTCAAGTACATTATGTTAATGGCATATTATGGTTTGATATGCTAATTACGAATATTATAAAGAATTTTTTAAATTAGAAAAATTAAGGGTACAGCTTACTTAAAATGTTCCCTTTTAAGAACCACTGGATTCGTATAACTACAATAAAATTGAATGTAGGTACCTATAACTTTTTAAAGCACATACGACGAGTTTTAAACGTAGCTAGTGCTTTAAAAGTACTTATACACGTGTGTTATACCATATTTTTTATTACACCTGCATCTTAATTTAAAAAATAGTTTGAAAACAGCATTTTCATTTTTATTTACTTTATAAGTAGTAAGTATGTGATATGTCAAAATATCATTACCTAGGAGATTGGTTCCATTTCTATTGTTGTTGCTTAGCAACCTCTAAGCGTGTTTTTTGTTTTTTTGATTATGCATGCATTTGCGTGTTTTAAACATCGATTATGACGCATACGCAATAAATAATAAATTAAAAGAATACGTCATTAGAATGAAGTTCATTTAAAACAGGGATTATTAGAAGTTATGTTAAAATAATTGTCAATCCAGTGAAATGAAAAATGTTCTCTTAAGAAACTTTGAAATTTATTTTTGGAATTTTTAAAAATTTCTTCTTGATTCGTAATCAACAAAAACAAACTGTATATACCCTGATCGTGTATGATACATTCTGTATTTTTTGTGAGGACATTGTAAGCTAAGCTTATATTTTAGGCGACAAAGTAAACGGAAATTTATATAAATGATGGTTTTGGCAATATAAGTTAAAATATGTTCAGCACAAAAGATCTTTAATCTAATGTATAATGAAACTAAAATATTGTTGAGTGTAATCAGTGCATGGGCGGGAGTGTCCTTATTTCAGAGTGGGATCCATGTCTAATGCATGAAAGAAATACTTAATCTTAATGTTTGTTTGTCAAGAGCAAATTTTGCAACAACCAAAATGTGGTCTAAAAATAAATCAGAGCGATTATTGGAGTGTAGTCCTCCAATAAAACGATCACCAATGTTTTGCCACTCCTCCCTGAATTGCCGCCAATGGCGGATAAAGTTTTTTACTCATTACGCGAGATGCATGAATAAATAATTACTATTCAAATTAAAAAAAAGAGAAATGATAAACTTCAACACACAGATTCACAGAAAAAGTTACTCAAGCATTTTACTTGGTTAAAAATGGTAGATACTTCATTTATAAAGATGTACAACAAAAATTTCTTTTAAATTCGCAAAATTAATTGCATTTCACTTCACATGAAGTTGGTACCATCATATTTTTATAGCCACTGGTTAATCAAAACATATTATAATTAAATTTACTTATAAATAAAACAAGTAGGTAATCATTTATCTACTTATATACCCAATTACCTTTCCATTGTACCTATATAACCAAACGAAATATGTTAGATATTGTTCGCCTTTAGCAAATTATGCAGGAAACTAAAATTCCTGATTTTACTTTACAATTTAGATTCAAGTTAAATATCTTTACACCAAATCACAAATCACCTAAACCAATCTAACAAAACAATATGTTCCATATGGCATAAAACTATAAATTATCTTGATTGTTAAACATAAGTCCGACTAAAATAAATCTGTTTAATATGTTAGTTTATTTGACACCGCTGTTTAAATGTCGCATTAAATTAACATTTAAATATATATCATCAAACGTATAAAACACCACCAAGTACTCAACAATAATATCATAAAATTTCACAAACCATTTCATCAGAATATTACAATTCTCTTTGTGGTTCTTTCATTTAAATCTGCTGAGAAATGTCTTTACAGTTTATTGTGGAAAATAGGGAATCCTTGTGTGTAACTCAATGTTGCAGTTTATGTTTATGTCATTTGTAGAATACTGTCCCTGACCGAATGAAGTGAAGACATAGAAGGGGACCTGGGAAGGCCCGCGGTTCTGTGATAAACATCATAACTGCAATCATCACAGTTGGATTTACGTAACTTGTGAACGACCTTAGTACAAGGTGCATCAGGTGCTGGAATTACTTAAATGTTCACGGATACTTTTTCTTTTTTATGATGCACAACAATTTAACTTAAATAATAAGATATTAACATCGACTGGTTGGATGTATGAAGGGCTTTAGGAGCAAAATAAACTGTTTTTATTACACATGCATCATAATCGATGTTTAAAACACGCAAATGCGTGCATAATCACAAGACTAAGTCGGGTATTACACTATAAGATCTTTTATAAAAGTTAAATTTCTCGTCAAATATCTTGTATAAAAGATCTTTGTCAAAGAACTTTTATAGTGCAATGCCGGCCTAAAACACGCTGTGTTTAAAAGGTTGTTAAGGAACAACAATGAAAATTGTAAGTAGTCTCCTAGGTAACGATGTTTTGACACATAACACAGACTACTTTAAAATGAATCACATTTAAATTGTTGTTTTCCAGCTCTATTTTTCAAACTCGGATGCAGGTGTAACAAAAAATAGTGTATGGCATAAATGAAGCACCTATAGGTGCTTTTAAAGCACTAGCGACGTTAAAACCATTCCATTTCGCGTCGTGCTCTTAATCCCGCCACGTGCTTTAAATACTTTAAAAATAATCTTTATTTATTAAACAATAAGTATTTACAAATTGTCTTACTTATGAATCAATTAAAAATGACTGCCGTAAAGTTACAATGAATATATAATTTTAAATTTTATAATATAAAACTTAAAATTGATTTGCCCAAATAAATTGTTTTTTAAATTTAATTTTAAACTGTATTTTACTTATACACTTGTATCATAATATAGGTACTATTAAATCTCTCAAACCTAGCAAATATTGCTGTCGCATTTAAAATAAAACTATTTTGATGAAAATTAAACACCGTACTAATTATGATTCCCTAGTTATCCTGTAGAATCAAATAAATGTTGGCAAATCGTCGATTTTTTTGAATAAATAAAGCTTAATTAAGAGGACAGTAATTCTTAGCGTTAAATTAAATTACAGTAGCGGACTCAGAAAGACTTGAAAATGTTTACAATAGGTGAAAAAATAAATTTAGTATTGGCTCAAGAGAAATAATAAAATTTTACTATGATCACCAGGATATATTTATTCAGCTACTATTATGGAAAATATATCACAAAGGAGATTTAATGCAGAAAACTTTCCGTACAAACAAATGTGATTCATATAACTTACCTACCTATTTGTTTTGAAAGTTGATTCTATAAATTATTTTACTCCTGACCATTTTTTCCGTTAGCTTTGGGTTATTCCAGGTTGATAGCAACTGACAACTGGCCATTGTAATATTACCTGCACATTACAATCATTAATTGAATTAAAATTATACCAATGATCATTATAAATTAGTATACTCACTGCATAACTATTTTGTTATTGATCCTCCATGCTGTATGTGTTTCAAGGTGTGCGCAGCCTTCCTCAAAGTCCGGGAAAAACAAGATAAACATGTGTTGTCTTCCGGTAATTTTACAATTATTATATTCAGAACCTAGAAATATAAAATTATGAGATACTATTTAACTATCTATAAATAAAGTATAAGTATACAGTGTACAAATGTTCATCCTTAGCAAAATATCAAATTTACTTTTACGATCAAATAAACCGAGTTTCATGCGGCCAAGTATGTTAGTGTTTTCAAAATTAGAATGTTTATTTCTAGGATTTCTGAAATGCATATTCAAATAATCCACTAAAATAAATTTGCGGGAAGTACTATTATTCTATAAATACAGACAAATTACTCAACGACAAAAAACTACAAACACGAGAGACATTGTCATTGTTTGAATCATTTGAAATTTGAATATTATATCGTCCTTTTTGGTTCACCGCACATTACGCACAAAAATTACTAAAAACAAAATTGAGAAACAAATTATACTACCTATACACAATTAAAATAAACAAAGCAAAATATAATACTTGTCTCTTCATAATTTTATAATTTGGTTGAAATCTTATGAGCGTAAACTTTGTGTATGCATAAATAACAAACTGCATTTTAATATTTTTTAAGAAAGAGGTGATATTTATGAAATACTAGGTAGGTAATCGTAATGTTCTTGTAATTTGATAGTAAAACTGTTCAATTTTCAATTAACAAGATAAGTAAAATAATACTTTATTATTATTTTGCTTTTTGTGAAAGAAAACTTACTTTTACTTTTATCTGTATTACTTATTATTCCAGATTAATAATCCTCAATCGATTGCGATTCATAATATTTTATCTCTTATTACCAGTCGTCAAATAATAGGCACCCAATATTCCCATATGGTTGTTAATGGAGAATACACTTAAATCTTACAGAGGAGAGATTTGTGCAGTTAAAATGGAATGTGTCCTAACTATTTTTATTCGTACCAGACATGTCAGATCAGAACTACAGTCGATCATGTTATACACTCAGCCATCATTAAATTAACATTTTACTTAATATAAAGTAAAAATATGCAATAATCTTATATATTGCTTTTGAATAAATAATTCGTACTACATGTTACCAACAGTTTGAAAATAGTATATTGTAATACAAGTGTAGAAAGGGCTTCATTAAAAACTAGTATGACAGTTGGAGCACGAGCGTTAGTGAGTTCTTCTATATCTATAATACCCTTTCCGCAAGTGTGTTACATACTATTTTTTCTACGAATGCGGAAAAAATAAATAATGTTTTTTTGGAAATATTATCAATTTTAGAAAAACGAACCAGGTAGGTTTGCTGTCATAGTTGAAAACAATATCAATATCTAAAAATGGACAGTAAATTTTTGTAATTTTGCATTTATGGTGTGATTTATGATAAAAATAATGAAATTTCATGCAGAAGGCAGTAGCGATAGTGAAAGTGAGTTTATTTGTACCTCGTCGGAAATTTTGCGACAATTGGGCATCTAAACTTTTGACAGCTTTGAGCTTCCAGTAACTACACAATTTCTAATTCAGCAAAAAAATTTGTCTCAAATTCAGTGAAAATCGTCGATATGAATACATATTACAGAGATTACCACAAATAAAGTGTTTTAGGTATGAAAAATGTCCTTTTTGAAAAATTCGCACTCAGTGGACAATATTAGTGTGGAAATTATTTTCAGCACTCAATGTTTCAAAAGTCTGCTTTCATCATCAATTTTAATATCTGAAAACAGGTGAATTCGCACTTTCGTAGAAAAACCTATTGACTAATGATTCATTATTTTGATTGTTATATTTGAGTTATAAATTTTAGTAAAAATGATCGCTGAAGTCTGATGTTATTTCGAAGTGTAGCAATCAGATCGCGAATCTATTTCTCAGAAAAACTGCAGTCAATAAATAAACTCAGAGTAATTCAAACAATTTCTCAAAGATCTTCATATCTTCTGTGCGTAGAATTTTCAGAACGACAACATGCGTACACCGCGTTCGTTTTATTTAAAAGCCTCGTAAATCAAACACTTTTTACTTTCGCTGTCGCCTCGGATTACTTGACATAGGTAAGTGCCTTGTTATTTATACCTAGAAATTAGCTTCGTGTGTTTTAATGACGACATTTTTTTAATTTACAGCTATTCGGAGAGTTAATTGTATGCGTTTTAATCCGAAGAAAAGAATTACTTCCTTTTTTAAGACGACTAAAAATAATCATGTCAGTTATGATAAATTGGTTATTTTTAGAAAAGCAACACAAGACTAAAAGTGTTATTAATTTTTGTCAAAGTGAATCATCGATTGAGACATTTCACGAAATATATTTCCCATGTGATTTATATTTACTTTGACTTGAAGAACTATTTGCAATATTCCTCAATATAGATAGAAATAATAAATCTTGTACTATGTCAGAGACTTAATAAATAAAATCATGTGAAAATTAAATACCTATATATAAATAAAAAATTTCTATCAAATATGAGTATTATGTTACAAAATTACATTTCAAATTTATTTAAATAGGTAGGTAGTAGGTAATGGTTTTTATTTTGTGGAGGTATGAGGCAAAAAGGGCTATGCCCTGAACTTAAACAAAAAGTAATATTAACAGTTTTATAAATCTCAGGCAGGCGAGCATAGTAAAGACAAAATAACAAATGTGTAAATTATTTATATTTTTACCTCTCGCCGTCTCGCTTAGAGAGGTATAGGGATCGTGAAAAAATTCGATGTCGAGATTTTTGTCAATAAGCACGTTTTAGCACCTTTAGAACCTATTTTGACTATTTTCACGATGATGTCTGTGTATGTGTGTGTCTGTGTGTGGCTGTGTGTGTGTGTATGTGCGCCTACTATAGTCTTTCGTTCTGATTCATTATCTCAAATTCTACTGAACATAAAATTCTAATATTTGTATATGTTAATGAAGAGCTGATTAGATTTTGGGAAAAATCTGTCAACCGGAAATGGTATTTTCTTGAAGCATTTTAACATTTTTTGCAAAAAAATATAGAAAATTCTGCGATAGCTACAATTTGTTATACGACATTTCAAAGAACAAATTATATCTTACAATATTTATTTAACATCTTGTCTATATCTCTTACTAATAAAGGAAAATTATTTTTCAAAGATTTGTAAATCACAATATAGGAAAAAATTAAAAACAAAAATGTTTGTGGCATCATTTTAAAAGAAATGTAAATATTATTAACTGAACATAATGTAATAAGGTAATAATAAAGTTAAATTTGTATCTATAAAGAGCTAATTAAGAACTAAGAACTATAAAATTATTTTCAAAAAGTTTGTAAATTTATTGCAAAATTATAATTTAAGAAAGCCTAACTAAAACCAAATTCACATAAATTACAGTGTTAAGGCGAGAGGTCGTGTGCTGGCCACAACAGATTTTTAGTCTGGTAGTCGTAATAAGGGTTGAATTTTTCTTATAACTTAATTGGTAATGGAATATTATGAGGATCACTGTTTTAATATATTTTGACAGTTCCCAATGAATTTAAATAGAATCGCAATTTTATCTCAACACTCAAAAATAGCCGCCATTCATTGACGGATTACAATATTGACTTCCGGTTTGCAGCATTTAATTTTTAGAACAATTTTTTATTAGGAACGTTTATTTTTAAAAAATTGGAAGCTTCAAAGGCACAGTGAACAGTTTTTCTACAAAAAAGGATTGACGGATTACAATATTGACTTCCGGTTTGCACCATTTCATTTCTAGAACAATTTTTTATTAGGAACGTTTTTTTTTAAATTGAAGCTCCAATTAAGGCACAATTAATAGATTGTCTATAAGAGAAAAATGCTTATTTATTATGTTATTTATAAAATACAATTATTAATAGTATCAGACTATCTAGAAATGACTATTTCTAAATATAATTTAATAAATTAACATTTAAATGGACTTTCAAAACAATGGAACTTATATTTTCACTACCCTCATTTTTTCGAATTTTGAAAAAATCTTTTTTTTTTCTATAATCAGTATATCAAATTATATAACCTATTAAAGTTGCGTGCAGAGGTATAGAAATAGCCTATAAAACAGTCATGAATGATATACCAATTACAAGAAAAGTGCTAAAAACTAAGAAATTGTTTAAGATTTTTTTGTCAATACTTAAGTTTCCCAGCTAGAATCTCCTTAAAATTTGTGAATACATGGATAAAAAAAAAATTTATAAAAGGATTTTAATTTCAAAAATACAGCATATTAAAATTATGATCGAACAAAATCAAAAAAGTTCCGTAATAACACAATAGTTATTTACATTATAAGTGCGATATGTTCTATATTAAAGTACAAACCGAGCGTTGTACAAATACCTAACGCACACATTATGTATCATATTAATTTAAACATACTAATTTATTTAAAATATCGTATTTTCTATGAGGATAAGCATTTGACATTTGAACTAAAATTTCCTTTTGTCAAATAGCCTTGAAAAAACTACTCTGAGATGTCGCCAGTAAGTGTCACATTTAAAATTAATATGTTTTATTTATTTCAATTTCTATTGAACAATAAATTGTGTAAAGTAGCGTTTTTATAGGCTCTCTTGTTTATTTTAAAGTTAAAGAAACAAAAATCGGTGCGTATATTGGTATATTAACGAAATATATACGGAAACAGTTAAGGCATGTGTAAAATCGCAATTACCATAGATGTCAACGATGTGTGATTGTTATGTTTACAGTTCAGGAGGCCAAAAATCATTTGTGCTTAATTTAAACGATTTACTTTTGGGTATCGGTTACTTTGAATGCATTATTCTTTTCAAGTATTTGATTAATTGCAAGCAAATCGCTGTACACATTCTTTAGCATAGTTCGCAAGATAAAATTTACGGAATACTTAAAACGACGTTCCACAGAAATGTTAGCCATTCCAATGGAAGGGAAAAGTATTTTTAAACTTTATTTTGGTTTGAATTATTGTGTCTGTCGGCCTATACAATTATCAAGATTTCTTAACGAACACGCCCAGATTTATTTTTCGTTTTCTTGAAAAGAAATAAATGTTAAGTTAAAATATTTGTAGTTTGTTTATGATCAGTTTATTATCATAAGACAAATATTTTTTATTTCTATTATTATCAGGTTTGCGATTACTGTTAGGTACCTCTTAAAATAAAAATTATTTCTGGATTTCTCAACCATATTTTCGCACAAAACCGTCACGAATCTATAAAAATAGAACTATCTAATCTATTTTTATGCCCGCCAACGAAAAATAAAAATTCTTCCGAAACCAAAACTTAAACTGACATAATTTCAACAATACTGCTGACAAATTTATAACGGTTTCTAATAAAAAAGCCTAGTAGAATTATTATTCACAAGGTAAATAATTTGCCGCTGTGTTGAAATAGCGGACAAATTTTCGTATATTTATGTGTCAACGGTGGACGATTTTGACACGATCAGATTTTGTCCCTCGGGAGTAACTTCCTTCTCTTTCATTTCGTAAGTGTTGACGTGTTGATTATGCACCACAAACGTGACATGTTAGCGTTTCTATTCAGATTAGCTATTCTGTTTATTTTACAATTATTTTACCTGGTATGAAATGACACATTCATTAAAAATATTATTGTTGTTTGCTCTTAACTGCAGTAAAATGTGGTTAAAAAGTGTGACATATATGTAAACTACGATAAAAAGTTTTTTTTGTATTCAAGGCTATTTTGTTTTAGGATAACTGCAGTCAAACTAATTATATTTGTATTATTATTATCATTTTCATAACAATTCGTGTTCGAAACCCAATACGACCTAAATAAATTGTTGTAAAGTGTATTGTTACTGTGATTATTAGTTAAGTGTGATCATATTTATTTTTATTTTACAATAAAAAGTTGTACAGGAAATAAAATACATGGTTTACTAAGCATATACAGTGACATTTCATGGCTATTTGTTCATTTTTCTTAACATTCATCACCTGTTGCTTTTGCTCCACTAATGAGCTGTGGACGACATGGTTTTAAATAGCATTTAGCAGACTGATTTCTAATTGACATACATGTAAAACAATAAGTCACAGTCACAAACAATTCTCGAAATCCCTAATGGGTTAGCTAATTTTAAAAGAGAATCATCCGTTTTTAAATAAGGTTGAAATATGTGTCAATTTTTGCAATCAATATTTATTTCAATCTAAAAACGAATTTAGTGCTCAAATTTATATTTTTGATTGAAATTGTAAGCTTGGTTCATTTAAGTTTGGAAAGTAATTCTTGGCTATAATTTAATTGCTGGTACTTTTCATTAATAAACCCTTATACGTAGGCTTACTATCTTCTTAATAAAAAAAAACCCAAACTGAGATCACAATCATGAATCATGCCTACAACTTGAAGTCGAAAAAACTAAGAGTTTAATTAGTTAATGTTTATAATTCTTTTTGGCAAAAGCTATAATGATATAAGGCCATTTTTTTATTCTGAACATCTTTTGTATATTTACACTTTTGCTCTAAAATCAATAGGTGAAAACATAAGAACAAAATACAAATTTTAACATTTTATTTTCTATAGATAAAAAAAATGTCTACACCCGGTATTTTATTTATTTTTGTCTATTTTAAATCTAGTTTTCATATTATGTATTTTATATCTGTATTTATATTATATTGTTTCATTATTTTATTTATTATGTACATAACGACCGAAAAATATCATTGCCACATACACGTAGGTACCTTATGTCTGTGCGACGTCAAAATTCAAAATATAACATTAAATTATGACTACAATATAACTAAAATATAACGTTTACTTTTGGTTTACGGTCAGTCATTGTTACTTGGGTATGTATTTTTTCAAATATGTTTTCACCCATTTCGTCACTTGCTTGTTACATAATACACATAGTATAGTACCGTATAGTACACTTTCCGGAGAGTCATGTAGGTACTCTATTTTTCCCACAACCATAAATATTAAACATTTTATTCATGTATATATATTGATGTCAACTGTCACTGTTATAATTTTAATTTTACGAAGAAACAAATATACCACGATCATGGAATACAATGATACAAGATCTTCAATAACAAGAATATAAATTCTATTTATATTTTTAAATCATATCAGATACAGCAAAAGTACTATTTTAATTTATGTGAATAATAAATCACTTTTAATGTCGTGTTTGTCCATTTTAATGGAATAATGCAATTTATTACGAAAAACTTAATGACAGGAAAAAATTATCAAATGATAGAAAGGCAACACACGCCTACTAAATGGTGAAACAAAAATTAAAACTGTGGCGATATGACCGGTTCGATAACATATCGAACGGGTTGAACGGATATTTGATATTGTTTATTTTCGTATCTAGGTAACTATATGGAAACTATTTGTTTCGTATATGGTATATGCTCGTGGGAAAAATAATTAAAGGAACACCTTCACTTAAATTTAGCAATTAAACATTTCAGATCAAAGTATAGATTAAAACTGTCCTTCTGCATTACTCATCTTTCTAACAATTATTTATCAAATTGTACATCCAATGAAAAATAATTCTTGTTGGTCATTCTGTCGCCGTAAATCAAAATTAACGATATCAGCGATAAATTCGATCGCTGAGCTACAACAAGCGATAATTGCTAATTACATCGTCGGCGGCGGCAACAATCAGCCGCCGACGCCGCCCCCGCCGCCGGCGGCGTCTCCGTGAAATATAACAGCGAATTTGTAACTGTCCGTCGTGACGGCGACGATGATGCTCGCTCGACATCTCGCGCGTCAAATTGAGAGCATTGAGAATTAGTTGGCGAGAAAGACAAAAAGGAGAGGTGATATTTCAAATTTCATTCATGAGGTGAGAGATGGTTTGAGAGCTACTTCAAGTTGTTTGTTTCTAAGACCAAATAGAGATAGATATTTTTATTTTTTGTGCAGTTATCAGGCGACAACTTACAAGACCATTCTTAATTGGTGTTGTGTTGGAGACAATAAAATAACTAATAGAGCTGTTCACTACTAGTAACACGCTTGCGCACTGAGAAGTATTATCGTTCAATGAAAATATAGGGCAATTTAGGCTTATTAATTAAATAACATTAGTTTTTTAAATTTTTTATTGATTCTTAAGTTTAAAGATCACCGATTAGTTTTTATTAAGGTAAGGAAAATCCATCGAAAAATTTAAAATGAAATAATATTTCAACATTGCTAAGAGTATTGTTGCCAATATTTCTAAATTTTAGGCAATACAGTGGGAGCTCGGTCATGTGAATACTCCATTATATTAACCACAGTATAGTGAACAGAAAAAACTTTACACATGTAGTTCTATAGAGTAAACACGGTTAATTTCGTTTATATGTGAGCATCTTACAACAGTGCTAGTGCTAGGTACAAATACGAAATTTTAAAACATTTATTAGCTTTAGAGCTCCATTTTCTACTTTTAAGCTTATGCGAAAGTAATATTTTTAATCTTGATTATTTACTTCTATTGCGAAAATGTAGAGATATAGCCGATATGGCATTATTAAGTGATAAGACAGTGCAAATCCAAATATTTAACTAAATATCTTAATAAACATGCTTCGAATAATATTAAATGGTAAGTATGTATTTCAAATTCACTTTCGATTAAATGAACAATTTGACTTTATGAATTGCTCTGGTTTTTATTAGTTCATATTCATAATAACCGAGCGTGTACTATTTCCATTTATAATGTTCCCCAAATTTTTACAACTTTCAGCGAATATTCCCAAAGTGGCAATATTGCTCATTCTAAATATTGCCGATGGCGTATTTGCTACTTGCAGCTGCATAATGTTTCTAAATTTTGGGCAATATATCCATTTTCAATGTTCCCAAAATTTGGCAACATAAAAGTTCAAAGCAACTTTCCGGGAATATTCCCAATGTGGCAATGTTGCCTATTGGAAATATTGCTAGGGCGCAATTCTACCCTAAATATCGAAGTATTATATTTAGATTAAAAATTTGAGATGATGACCTAATATATCTGTCAAATTAAAATTATTGCATACCTATTTCCACCGTGCACGCACAACTTGGTAACATGGATGAGTTAGGCGAAATATAATATTTTTAATGACATATTTTTTAAAAACTCAGGTTCATACATATTTCTATTTAACTCCTCAAAAAAACAACAACCATCATACTTATCCGTGAATTGACGGCTGGTAACATCGCACACACAATATATAATATTATATATCCAAACCAACGATAACGGCAATATGTCAGGCTGCCACACCCAAATGATATGTGTATTGCTGTGCCCGTGTACCTCCGCACGACTAATATTAATTAAAAATTAGAAGAAAACAAGCTCCATGAGTTAATATTTGGATGGATGAATTTAATTTACTGACCAGAAAAAAAACTGCTGACCCGGTATAAAGAGTAGCAAGATTAGCTCAAAATTTTTTATTCTTCTTCAGAGGGGTACCTTGTAATGTATCGTGCGTGATTGGGCGTGACCGTGAGTAAAAATCACAAGTCACGACATAATACATAATTTGCAAAATATCAACAAAAAACAAATGATAATTACGGGTTTATTTGTACTCCTTAGCGCTCCAGTAGACAGGCAGTGCACAGATATTTGTCAAAAAAAATGGAGCAAAAAGTTCATCTATTTACGATTTTTATCATTGAAATATTTTAACGTGATCCAAATGTGACCCATAGTGCGTGATCGGGCGTGACTATAAAACAAATTCGTGACCGTGAGTGATCGTGAGTCAAACGTAAAATGACGTGCGTGATTGGGCGTGATTCAGTTTTCAATTTCGTGATCGTGCACAAAAAGTTACTCACGCGCTCAGCTCTACCTTGATCTAGTAAAATATTACAAAACACCTCACTGATTGGCTACGTGATTCGCTAAGCATCTTTATCTACCCCTCTGAAGTTACATGGTTGATGCCTGATGATATGTAGGTACCCCTGTTATAGCTAGAATATAAGGTTTTGAGAGAATCATGGTATACTCTTTATACCCAGTCAGCAGCTTTTTACTTCCTTGTAAGGAGTAAAAAGGAAGTATTGTAATCGCGAAAAATTTCGGTTCTCAGATTTTGACGGAAATATCCGTTTTGACCTTTTCTGAATCTATTATGACTAGTTTCGTCGTGACGTCTGTACGTACGTATACGGACGGACGTCCGGACGTATGTATGTCGCATAACTCTAATAAGGTTAGATGTAGAAAGTTGAAATGTTGTATTTAGGACTGTTATAGCATCTAGTTGTGCACCTCCTATTTTTGGTTGCGATCGTCGGTGCCAAAGAGGCACTATTTGGTATTTTTCGCATTATTCAAAAACGGTATAAAGTTGAAATTTTGTATTTGAGATTCATGTTGCATCTAGTTCATCACCTCATATTTTTGGTTGCGATCATCCGTGCCAAAAGAGCACTTTACTCTAGGTATTTTTTGGTATTTTCCGCATAAATCAAATACGGTTATTATATTTTTACATTATTCTACATTTTAGTTATTAAGAAAAGTATGAACAGTTTAATAGGCGTACAAGGAAGTCATGTGGTGTCCACGTCAGATTTTTTCTGGTCAGTAAAGTAGGCACTACCCTTTTGGATAATTTTGGATTTTGATTTTCCCCTCTAAATCACATACACTCCACCTGCGTTATTAATAATGTAGTCATTGAATCACGTGTCACCATCCCGCCGCGGATTTCTATGCGCAGGCTCCGCTCATCTCACGTTACTCCCACGCGAGCGGCAGCGGCGTTTTTAGCATTTCGTGTATTTTGTGTTAACCGCCGAGCCGATCTGCCGTCTTCTCGGCAAGTGAAGCAGAGGAATAAGTGACAAAGTGAAAAAGATGAAAAGTGTCAAGTGAATTTTGTTAAAATTGCCGGTATGTAGATATAGATGGTGACAGGTTTTTTTTGTTAATTAGAGGAAATAATGATGTCATTGTATGACGCGTGCTATTAACTAATTTAGGTATTAACATTAGCTGCTATATTTAAAATTTAAAACAGTTGATGCATTAGTGAGTCAGGTTTAAATAGCGCGCTTTAAATTGTTTCTAAAGTTTAACTTCCTTTCGGTACAATTTTGTAACTTAAGTTAAGTTTTAGCGACCCGTTTAAATTTTTTATATTTCGACAATTTGAATAAGTTTCGTTTCAACTAAATTCTTCACTAGTTTTAAAACCTACTGATTTTTTAGTTGAAAATTTTAACGCGTCGCTAGAATTTTACGCGAGTTAATATATAAGCTGAAAAAACAAATTTAATTATTACTATTGCCAAAGCTATTACGTTTATATCCGGTATTAATTTTTATTTTGTTATTTAGTATATTATTAATTCATTTTTGTCTCAAATTTTATAGTTCATATATTATTGAGCAAACTATGGGATTCATTCCGAAATAATTTATTTTTGATTTAAATAAATTGAACATAATCTGCACGTCCGATGCATATCGACTACTGAAAAGAAAAAATGGTATTCCTTCTAATATTATTTAAAATTATATGTCGTATACTTCTGTGACATTTAGGTAATTCAGCGTCAAAATTTACAGCATGCCAAATGACAATATACACTTTAATGATGTTTGTCTAAATTAACTGATTATAATTACAGGTTTAAATTCTACTAAGACATTAAACTGAATTTAATCTCTCCTTTAGATACAGGCGCAGATAACTCACTTCTGCTATTTCTAATTAGATTTGAGTTCAAAGGTTCTATACATATTTATAAACGATTGAACAAGGTAATAAAGTTAGAAAATGACGTGAAATGTGTTTCTTAGAATTGTGTAGAAACTAACACACTTATGCGTAGACACACATATTAATTGTAATTGTAATCATCAAGGAGAGTTAATATTTAATTCTATTGTTTTAATTATATGTTGACATATTATCAATGCCATCGCAGATTCTTATTTTAAAGTCATTTTTCCTATATTAATTTGTGATGCAATAAATAAATATTTGCCGGTTTTTCCTCACAGTCATAATTTAAATTAGTTTCTAGGAAAATGCACTATTTTGTTTATTTTGTTTATTCGCATTTGAAATTAACAATCACGCTTCCATGGCAACTCTGTTTTCCTAGTGGAAAAGATAACAATAAATTGCACACATATCCCTCAACACAAATAATTGTTTCAAAATAGTAAATGTACGAAAATAACCAACAAGGTTTATCTCTTTTAACACGTGCAAGCTGTGGATTCGTGCAAATAACTCGTTTTTCGCTTATAAACAAAACCGAAATGTGCCTACGTCCGCAATAAGAAAACACATTGTGGTGGATTATCCGCAGAGTAAATGAAACTGAAAGAGAGAATTCGACAATATGTTTCAGGCATTTCACTTGTAAAGAAACGTTCGAAACATTTTATAAATTACGATAATAAAACCGAGAAAGATTTCAAATTTTTGTATTCTTTCTTCAAAATGATTTGTCATCTTCATATTTATATCATTTACACTTTTGTTAATACAAATTTATTGAAATATTATTGGTGGTTACAAATTTAAAATATTATGAATATTTGACTCTCTTCACTCGCCAATACTGCTTTTCTTACCATTGTAAATTATACAACATAAAAATCACTTCACACGATCAACAATTTTAACATTACATTAACAAAAATAGAAAAATTATGGATAAAAATATTATGATTATGGAAGAGATGTTGATCGAACTTATAGGTAAGTATTTTTAATAATAATAATTAGGGATGGGAAAACATCGGTATATCGATAAATATCGATATGAACATCAGTCAATATAACTTTTCGTTTGGTGTCAATGTATCGATAACTCGATATTATCGATATTTTCCGATAATTTCCCGATTATATCAACAAATATCGAGTTATCGATACATTGTTACCAAAATAAAAGTGATAGCAACTGATGTTCATATCGATATTTATCGATATATCGATATTTTTCCCATCCCTAATAATAATACCTACCTATAAGTTTATTTTTCCCTGTTGAAGGCACAAGTGTGTGCCGAAACGGTGGATAAAGCCAACAATAAATATTTTGACTACATTTCGATCAACTTCTCTGTCAATTATCCTAAAACAGTCGAATAACTACTATTAAATAATATTAAACATTTTATTCGTGCACGTATTTTGATGTCAACATCACTATCATAATTTTAATTTTACGAAAAACACATCCACGATCATGGAATATCTACATGATACAAGATTTTCAATAACTAGAATATAAGTTATATTTAAATTTTTAAATTATATCAGATACAGCAAAAGTATCTACTTTAATTTATGTGGATAAATCACTTTTAATGTTGTGTTTGCAAATTTTAATGGAATAATACAATTTATCACGAAATTTTTAATGAAAGGATAAAATTATCTAACATCACACGCCTACTAAAAGGTGAAACAAAAACTTGAACTGTGGCGATAAGACCTGTTCGATAATATATCGAACGGATTGAACGCATGTGTGATATTGTTAATTTTCATAACTAGGTAACTGTATGGAAACTGTTAGTTTCGTATATTATCGTGGGAAAATTATATAATTTAAGAACAAAAAATGTTTCGATCAAGGATTACAGATATCGAAGTTTCAAACACAAAATTTAAATTGTAAGATAATTTGTAAATGGTGCCAGATACAGATAAATTTATATAAAACCGATTGCATGAGTAGATAATATTATTTATTTTACTTTATTCATGAAGATTTTGAAGAAAAATTGTGTGGCCTTTAAGTAAAGTACTACTTACTGTCAATGGATTGCTACCAAAATTTAATGGGCTCTAAGGATTCTAATTAAAACCCTAAATATAAAATTTGGTAATTTAATGTTTGATATTTTTTTAGATACTGTCGGAAAAAAATCGTTACATACGAACAAACACACGCACGAACATTCGTACGCACGCACATACAAATATCATAGTAGATATCAAAATAGTAAATTCGTATTTAAGAGACCCTGAAACGTGCTTATTCACTAAAAACTAATACTCGAAAATTTTGACCCATTACAATACCTCTCTTAAAGAATAAAAGGCGGGAGGTAAAAATAACTCATTTTACACCAAATTATATTTCTGAAGTATATCCGCCAAATTCAAGCACATCAGAGAGCCACTATTAGTTAATTTAATCGTTAAAACAAACCGGATATGTTTTTTCTTTCCAATGCAAAAATAAAATGTTGCTTTTTCTTTGAAATCGAGAACATCTTTTGTAAAAACTCTAAACTTTGTTCCACAGTTTAATAAATTGATTTAAACCTTTTCTAAATTTTGAGCCATGTTGTTGTCATCTCCTATTATAATTAGAAGATGAAATACTTTTTATCTTTCGCTTGAGTTAAAATCTTACAAAAACACGAGTAGTATAATTCTTATAAATTAAAATATCAAACGAAAAATCTAAATTTTACAGGAGAAGAAGAGAATTACGAAGATTCATAATTCTGTCGTTCAAAATGTGTTTCAGTCGCCGAATTCCACCAAAAATACTAACTCCGCCGGATCAAATTTACTGCGTCCTGGCGTCGTAACTGAAAACTAATAATTCTGTCCTTTCGGATTTGTGTAACATCGTAGCAAATCTGTTCCACGTATTTCTAGATTAACTTGCGGTCATTCTAGCAGAAATATGAAACATATAATCCTTGTTGATGTGGATGCAACTTATCCGGAGTAAAATGTAGGCGAATGCGGATGACAATGATGCATTGTTAAAACTGTCCGTGAATTTGACACTAATGTGTGAACTGTGCTGCCGCCAAAATAAACACGTGCTCTGAATACCGTTTTACCGTGTTTACATAATAAGTTTAGCCGGAAAATGGACAGCCGTTGTTGCATTTGTTGCATGATTTACATTCAAGTGAATCCTAGTTACATTACTATAATTCATTTTTTTAAGATGACAGTAATTGGAACACTAGTTTTACCAGGACCGGTTCTGCCATTTCTGGAAGGGCAGCCAAAATAAGGGGGCGACCAAAATCTATTTACTGTTTTTATCCTATTTATTATGTAATACTTTTGTACTGCATTACTAGTCCAGTCAACGAAAAGGTATAGAGGGAAATGCTTGGAACACAATTTTTGACTTAGTAACTTTGTTTGGACTAGTTAGGAGGTGAACATATCAAAAGTCCCCGCCCGTAGCCCTTAAGCCGAGGTGTGGCGGAGGGTTTGAAAGTCTCATTTTTCGGTTTTTTCCGAGATATAAGTCCAAACAAAGTCAAAAATTGTGTTCCAAGCATTTCCCTCTATACCTTTTTTTGAGCATTCGTTGCCTGGACTATACTGAAAATTTTTATTATAATTACTATTAAGTTTTGTAATTTTTATCATTTTATCATACCTATTTTGCTTTGTTTTTAAAGATTTCAGTTATTGTTATATTGAGGCATAATTATATATTTCTCTGCTGACCACAATATCTTAAGAGGCCCGTCTACCTCCTAAAATCCAGCATAAAATGTACTAACATATCGAGTGTTTTGTGTCCGTAGTACAAGAATGGACAACAAGGATTATGTACCTACTTAAAGGATCAATTAATAGATGTGCCTTTTTCAAATTTTAATAAAAAATATTATATGATTATGAAAATTCTTAAAAAGTTCCAATAAATGCAAACTTTACACGGTTATATTTCATGATAAAAAATATTTCAAAATTTAATCACATCTGTAGATCCATTCTTTATCTATTAAATGCTTATAAAAACATTATTTTGAAGTCCATAATAAACTAACAGTTTACTGGCAACGAAAACACTTTTACAGTATTTTTCAACTTCAAAATGACATTGCATTGCTAGGATGCGGCAAAGTACGAGTTTCGAGCTGGTTTCAAGGAGCCGTAGAATTGGGGAAAAGAGAGGATTAAAAAAAGTAAAATTCACAGTATTCTAGGAATTCGAAAAAACCGTAGACCCGCTTAAAAGTATTTTTAAGATATTTCATATTTGCTCGACACTGCGCGCGCGACTCTTCCATATTCACAAGTATTTTTTAAACGCACTCACTGAAAATTGAGATTAGAATATTACCAATATGCAGCTCTATGCTGGGATTCGATTGAGATAGTGTATTTGTTTCGGTTTCTTGGCTAAACTTTTATTTAAAATATCAGGTAAGAAGCAAAGAGTGCCAAGTTAAGTTTTCATTTTAACTCTACCAGTTTCTGTAACATCAGGTAAACGTTCATTTTTAAAATTGAAAATAATAAAAAACTTCTTACGTTTTGCAAATTTGACAATTACGAGTATATCAATCTAGTAAATTTTTTAATGAAAGTGATAATATGCATTATCTGATAGTATTTGCGCACAATAAAGCTCTCCAAATTTACTTCTTGTAAAATGAGATGACAATTTTTTTCTATAACATGTTTTTCCTTTTTTGTTATAAAGTAAAAATTTAATTTATGTTTTCCTAGTAGGTATGAAATTATTTATTTATGTCATGGATACGAGGTACGTTACTTCATTATGCCCTAGGGCATTAAGAAAATACCATGATAATATTGACCCATCACAAATTTTTTCTTCTGAAATTAATATAATTCAATTCCTGTTCGTTGCTAGGATACCAAAAATTTGAAACGTCAAAGCGGAATGTCACGCGCGGTATATTTTAAATAAAATAGTAAAACATAAAATATTGTATATGCATCACGGGCATCATTGATTTTTATAGCCCTCGGGCGATTTACAGCCCGCGGGCCAGAGACCCTTGGCTCGTAAACATGTCGCCCTCGGATGAGCATAAAAATCATCATGATGCCCTCGATACATAAATAACTACCTATTTCGTACTATATTTATGACTTTATTTATAATTTTATTTACTGGATAGGGACGGCCAAATAATATTTGCACATTGCACACAGGCGGCCAAATACAAATATCTAGAACCGACTCTGGATTTTACATTTTGTAGGTATACTAATGAACAATAATTTTACTCAAATGCTCGACAACTACTGACAGCAGTTCATGACATTTACGATAATTTGCTTATGTTATGTGAATTTGTTTTACGATCGGCCATTAGAATAGCAAAGTTTGCAAAGTGCTTTCTTCTTAAAAAAATGAAGTATAGCTCATAACGTCATGACGATTGCAGATTAGTTCCTCTAACCCTAGTCCAACCTCAAAGTAGTTTTTTTTATTCAAAAATCGTCAAAAGATCTTGAATTGTTAGACAAATTATGTAATTTATAAATGTCGAAAATAATCCCTAAGAATTATATCCGAAAATATGTTTAATTTTCTTGCAAAAGCTCTAAGCATTTCATTTGACTACAAAAGCTGGAAAACAGTTTTGCTATGTAAACAGTAAACTAATTATTTTAAATTATAGCAAATTTAGAAAATGGGACAAATAGAATACATTACATTACATCATTAAACCTTATTTAAATAAGGTACTTATATCTATATTTCAAAAGAAAAGATACATTAATGTGAGTGCAAATCCGCTTTGTAAATCTCGGTAGAAATTTTTATGTCTTTATATTTCTAGTTTTAAACTGTATTCAGGGCTACATGATTATAAATTTTAATTATTAACAATCAGTAATAAATAAAACCTTAATTTTGTCATTGTTTACGTTAATGTGCTTTGTTCAGAAAAATAAATTGCGCGTATATTCATAATTGTAATTATGTGTTTGGAAACAAATTGATAATTATTTGTTTAGTTTTCCTAGAAACATGAAACTGAAAAATTTGCACTTATTTTACTGTTATAGATTAAATAATTTGGTAGTTCCATATTGTTTATATTATAAGTAAGAGCATTGCCATTGGCCAAAATTTTATGAGTAGGTTAATATTTAACCAGTGTAAACTTCTAGCATTTTCAATAATATGTTAATTAAATAATAGGTAGTTGGTAGTAAAAGCGAAAATGAATATTTTAAATGAATTTATTTAAATTACTTTGAAACATTCGATTTCGCATATATAGGCATCATCAGGTCGCAGTTAAAACAATATTTTACAATGTAAAAATTGAAGTGTGTGTAGGTATGTTAAATTTAGGTAAAGTTAAATTTTAAATTTGTTAGTAATTATATACCTAGGCGAAATCGATTGTCACCAAGTAATTTAAATAAATACCTACATTTAAAATATTCAGTTTCGCCTTTACTACCAACTATTGCAACTATCTAATAAAAAAAGTATATTATATAACAACGCTGTAATGGATGCTATTATTCCCGAAGATTTTAAAGTTTATAACACGGGCGAGCAAAGCGAGCGAGCGAGGGTGTTAATAATCATCGGAGGGAATAATAGCCATAGCCATTATAACGTTATATACTTAGTTGTATACTGTATTTTATCTTCGACTAATTTATAACAAGATTTTAATAAAATAAATATCATAGATACATCATTAAACATTGTAATGTTTCTAAAAATAATTTGCACAAAGAAATTGATTCAGGAAAAGTAATCTTTTAATTGGTGCAGAAGAGGGAATCATGACTATTATTCCCTGCGGGATTAGGCATTTTGTAGCAAACATCACACATTTTATGTTTCTGTTATACACTAGTCGTAGATATTATATTATTATTAGGGTCACTACCCTACGAAACATAGGTACAACAAGGTATTTTATCTGCTAAAAAAGTCGTATCGATTAATATCGATATCGCCTATTGAGTGTTTTCGTATTTGGAATAGATTTCACCGCCTTGTAAAATTTGAGCTTTGCAAACACAATTTTCGTGACAAATAAGGATACAAGCGCCATTTTCTTTATTTTGCTTGTTGGTCCATTTGTTTGCTTTTAGCTTTCCGAAAACGCTCCAAAATCCCCGTTGCGGAAAATGATGAAAAAACTGTTTGATGTACGAGGTAACGATGGCACAGAATTTATCAGAATTCAAAGAAAGTGACAGGGTTAAACAGTGGCGTACGCTGAATTAGGGAGGAAGGGGATACGTCAATAAAAACTGTTTTAATTAGGCGAGATGAAGAACATTTCGATCTTTCGATAAAGAGAAACATAATTATTTTACAAATTGAAAAAATTATACTACTTGAAAATAACTGTTTTGTTGTTGTTGTTGTTGTTTAACAGATAGAATAAGTACAAATTATTATCGCAAATTACTTTTGATGACTTATGAAACAATCTGCTGTGGCCACCACAGTACTTCCTCGACTATAAGTTTTAATAACCTGCTTTCGTAAAGGATTTAATTTAATGTATCATTCAGCAAAATTTGAACATATTTCGAAATAACGTAGGCAGTGTCAAAGTGACAGCAGTATGAGTCAAAGTGACAGTTGTCAATGTCAAAGTGACGTTTAAAACTCGAATTTTTAATTGCATTTATTATAGGTGGTTTGCACATGTGTAGTCAGCGCCGCCCTGGCGGGAAAAATGCATTAATATTATGGTAACCCTTTGACAGTTCGACACTTGTACTGTTTCAATTCAACCAGTTCTGTTCTAAGGTTCTATAATAAGATGGTATGAGGACGAGAGATGTAAACTTTGGATTCACAGAGTAAAACGAATTTCGTAAGTAGATACCTACATAACTGTAAATATATTTTATCACGTTTTATAATCTATTTATTAATTGTATTTCGAGAATTGACGAAAAGCGCTGGGAACTAGTGCTCATTTTATTGGAAATGAAAAATCGGAAATGAATTAAACATTCAAACGTGTTGTATACCTAATACTTTTCCCGAATCTCCCACTAGAGGCGCTCATGCTCAATATGTGCAAACCGCCTATAAGTTATAGACATAATACGAGCAATTTGTAATTTAAATTAGGCAATAATATTGAAAGCGCAAATGTTTATAATATTTTCATCAATTCAAGTAGTAATTTAAAGGAAATGTAATTCATAAAGTTGGAACCACTGATTGTATAAAGCACATTAACGAACTTAAAACTAACTTTTTTGTAAAAAGCTTAAATATAAAATTTCAGTCGAAAATTTATATCCGTTCTCTAGTTATCGTGCTTCCTGACAGAAAGACCGATTTTTTTTAAAAATATGTTTTTTGGGTTCAGTAGGATCTAAAACGTGAAGATTCTCAAAATCTCGAACTGTCAAAAAATCACGATTACAATTTCCCCTATTATATAGGCTGGAGAAGTAAAAAATCATATTAAGCTAGATGTAGACCAATTCTAGTGAATTTATAAACAGCAATCCGTTGAAATAATACAATAATAATGGCAAATACTCAGATGAGAATGGAAATTTACTTATATCCCTGCTTATACGAACCAAAAGCGAGTGCAGTGTTGTATATAAAAATAATCATTCAAATAAATAATTGTCATTTAAAGACCAGTAAAATACCTATCCCATACTTTATTTATAATTATAACTTAAATTCTAGATTGCTTCCTTTATTAATTAGATTTCAAATTACATCTTACTATTTCGACAATGACCTAAGTTACGTATCAAAATAAACTTTGTAATAATAATAATATTGCAATTTTATTTTATCTTTTATCCATTTTATATGACTTATTATCAGAGCTGGGCAGTACTTAAGTATATTTGTACTTAAGTACCATTTTAAGTACTTCATGTGTACTTAGTACTTGTACTGAAGTATTTTTATAATTCAATCCAAAGTACTTGAGTTTCAAGTACTTTTTGCAAAATACTTGTACTTAAGACTTAAAATGGTACTGAATACTGCTATAAAATACTTAAGTATATTTGAAATACTTAAGTATATTTAAAGTACTTAAGTACCTACCGTTGAAGTATTTTTAATAAAAAAAGGACCTCCCAAGTTTTCAATAATGCGTAAAGTACAAGTCTGCGCAAGAAATTTAGTTTGTATTTCATTACCTTTATAATAAAATTAAGAAATTTTTTTTAAAACGTAATAATTTACAATGCGTTCTGTTCTATTTAAAACTTATTCTTTATTTATCGGAGAACTTGGAACACAATTATTAATATTTGAAAATAACTAATATTTTAAATAAACTATAACTTTTGGATTGAAGTTATGTATATTTATTAAAAGATTAAAACTATATTAGGTAGCCATGTTCTGCTGAATATTCTGCTACTTATATATTACAGAAATGGTAATATTTTGTTACTAACTTACAATATTTTTTTTTCACGACATGCGGAGAAAACACAATTTTCTTCTCGCGAAATAGTGAGGAAAGTAGGTTTTCCCTCTCTAGAGAGGAAAGTAAGCAGTATTACCACCAGAATGTTATTTTACGATGAAATATTTTAACAATTGTAAGCAAATTTATTATTTTATTGCAAATTCTGATTTTATAGTGATATACTGTAACCTATTATTTTACAATTATTATGATTTATACTTTCTTTTTGTACTATTGCACGATTTTACAACTTAAATTTAATTTGGCATATTGGCTGCATTTCGTTGTTTTCAAACGTCCTTCTGACAGATGGCAGTTATAACCTAACTTCTAGTTATGTGTTTCTTCAACATTTACAATGTTTTTAAATATGTCGTGAAAAAAATGTTTTGTCTAACACGAGAGGAAAGCTCTTTTTCCACTCTTGCTCGATTGCCTCACTCGCTTCGCTCGTGACACAAACTTCGAGCACGAGTGGGAAAAAGAAGCGCTTTCCTCTCTAGTTGGACAAATAACTATTGTTATTATAATCTTTGCATTTTTATAACTTGTCAATTTGCGTTTCCATCTGACGGAAGGCTCACGTTTAGTGGGTCGAAACGTTGAGTTTTAATAAATAAACATAACTTCAATACAAAAAGTTGTATTTTTATTTACAATTATTAATTTCCAATTCTTAACAAGTAGAATATGGAATTAATTCAGAAGATGTTCTTAGGCGCTCTTGAGTTGCGAGGGTTGAATAAAAATTATTTAAGTGTAGATATACACGCAATTACATCGGGTTAATATATATTAAAAACATGCAAGTACTTGCAAAATACTTAAAAATTACTAAGTACTTTTTATAAGTACTTGTACTTAAGGCTGAGTATTTTCAAAATGGCTGGTACTTAGTACTTGATGTCAAGTACTTGGCTGCAAGTACTTGTACTTAATACTTAAGTACTTTTAGGCAAGTACTTGCCCAGCTCTGCTTATTATAGAGAGGGTGGAAGTTGCGCACCCCTCTGGATACTCCTCTGGTTGAAAACTGGTGACGGTTGGACTAGATTTGTAATAAATGAAATTGGGATCAGTGAAAAGTGATCCCGTTTAAAATAATGGTTAAACATGTTTTCAAAGTTATTTGTCAGACAGCTTTTTGTCTTTTGACAAATGAATACATCACATCTTTCGCTTTCGGAGTTCAAAGAATCTCTTGTTCTGGATGGGTCCACTTTAGCTTTGTTTGCCCAAAGTTATAAATACAAACACATTTTTCATAATTCTAAAGTAAGTAAAGAGTGAAGTACCTAATTTTCAAATATTTTGCAAAATAATTAATCAATAACAAGAAGAGATGACAAGTTATTTTAAAGTAGGTAATGAATTTCAAATGACTTTATTAAGATTTACCACATTTAACTATGGCACTATGCAATCATTTCTAAACGGATCTGTGCATTAAATGCATTAATAATATTTCTATAGATTTAAAAATTAAAATAAATTCAATATCAGCAATCCTTTATTTACGTATGGCTTGCATATAATCTGTACCATGTGCTTATAAATAAACTTGGTATGTAGTACATAGGTAATAGTTGTTATTTATGTATTAAAGGCATCATGATTATGTTAATGCTCATCCGAGGGACATGTTTATAAGCCCAAAAGGGCTCTGGCCTGAGAGTCTGTAAATTGCCCGAGGGCTATAAACATCAATGATGCGCGTGGTGCATACAATATTTTGTCTTACTATTTATAATGATATAAATAAACAATTACATACTATAGACAAACAGAAAAATATAAAATGTTATGAACGTAAATAATTCTCATTTTTCAATTTTGTTTGATATTTTTAGTAAACAGATATCCTATAGAAAAGGGCAGGAAATTTCTGGTGGGAAAAAAAGTTAGTGATGTTGATGTGTCAAAACTACGAAACCTATACTCTTTGACACTTAATATAGTCTAGCTCTAAGGGCATAAGAACAACGTCTCTCATATACAAGGCATAAGTAGTAAGATATAATAGTTATTTATGTATCAAGGGCTTCATGATGATGTTTATGCTCATCCGAGGGCGACATGTTTACAAGAGCCAAGGACTTTTGGCCCGAGGGTCTGTAAATTGCGCGAGGGCTGTAAACATCAATGAAGCCCGTGGTGCATACAATATTTTATGTCTTATTGTTTTATTTTAAATATTCCGCGTGTGACATTTCGCTTTGACGTTTCAAATTTTGTTAATATATTTGGTATCCTATAGCAACGGACAGAAAATATATTTATTTCAGAAGAAAAACATTTGTGATGTGTAAACATTACCATGGCAATTTCTTAATGCTCTAGGGCATAATGTAATATGTAATTTACCTCGTATCCATGAGATAAATAAAAGACATAAATAAATTTATTATTTTTATGAATCAATATCAATATATAAGCCCGCAATATCTAAGGCTATCTACAAAATAAATTTATTAAAAAATATAAAGAATAAAATTTCGTGGAAGCCGAACGCAAAGTGTTTATTTACGTTTAGTGAAACGTCAAAGCGTTTGCGACATCAATTCTCGTCGTTTTTCGCTCATCAGTGAGTTAGTAGTTCATCCTGTTAGAAAGACACGTTTTGGACGCGATTCAAATTATTTTTGCCTCAATTAATTCTCGAATTTGAGAATAATGTTCGTGTAAATTTTAATAAGCGGCACAATTTTGTCGTTATAAATAACGCGAGTGGCGGCGGGTATCGTAAGCGACACCGTGTCGCACCCGCACTACGGAGAGCATCAACAGCTGGCGAAGCTGACTAGCACGGCACCCCAGGGACGGACGCACGCAATTTCTTCTCTTTAACTTTACACGAACTTCTCCAAAACGCAAAAGAAAAGTTCAAACGTAGTGCACAGCGGTTAGTTCAATAAAAGATGAAGTCGATAGCAAAAAATATAAAACAGAATATTACCGCCCCCGTATGAATGTCGCAGCAAAAACTAGTATCATGCAACGACGCTTGGT
The DNA here is from genome assembly GCA_947534325.1 of Agonum fuliginosum. Lineage (NCBI taxonomy): Eukaryota > Metazoa > Arthropoda > Insecta > Coleoptera > Carabidae > Agonum > Agonum fuliginosum. Next base: position 8,887,629 of record OX384031.1, read on the forward strand.
GCTTAAAATACTGTTACCTAACTACGAAAATACACAATATCATACATCCGTTCAATCCGTACGCTGTGTTAACGCACGTTTTAAATTTTTGATTCACCTTTTAGTAGGCGTGTGTTGTCGTTTTGACATTTGATCAATTTTGTATTGCGATTAATTGCATTATTCCATTTTGGTGTATAATTTAAAGATTTAAATATAATTTATATTCTTGTTATTTAAAATCTTGTATCATATTCTTATTATTACGGCCGTAGTATATATTTGTTTGTAGGTAAAATTTAAATTATGACAGTGGAAGTTCAATAAAATGTTTGGTCGTATTTTGTCTTGGAAAAAATAGTATACAAAACTCGCAGCAAAGTATCGTTCACTTTCCTTGCTCATTGTGTAATATTATTCTATAACCGTATCAAAAATTGCTTAAAAGTACATGAAATTACTCCTAGCTTTGCAATTGACTTTATATTTTTTGTAAACGTAATGAAAATTGTTTTCACATTTTGTAAATTTACCCGTTCAAAAAATTTCGCTTTTTGCACAAAGAACGCTTTCAGGCCGCTCAGCGGCAAATATGAAATTTAAATCGTTGAAAATTAAATTAAGTAGATATTGTAGTAACATATTTTCACACATTATACCTCTTTCTTTTAATTTCATTTACTGATTGTATCATATTATTAATATTTCTAGGATTTTTTGAACAGGAAGGGAGGTCTCAAATACACAATATCCTAATTATTGTGTTCGTACTTGTAATAAAATGTGTTGTAGACGAAATTTTCTTTCATTGAAATTAAAATGCCTTAATTGAAAGTTCCCCTTTCAACCTCCTCATATACGTGTCTAAATTTTAGTATATAAAATAATAGAAAATTATGTTTGTTTTACTTGTTCAGGATTTTAAAGTTTTAATTTAGAGCTAGCCGCTTGGCTTTCACTGATTAAAATAAGAAAAATAAACATTTGTGTGCCTCCCCCCCTAAATCCGTCACTGATTATTATTGTCATTCAGTAAATAAGTAGTAATACACATTCATACTTAGGTACTTCATACTGTTTAGCGATTTGAATACCTTCCTTTAAGTTGATTGAACTTTTAATTCGTTTTTTTGGGATTTAAGTTTTCAGTAAAACTAGTAAATAATAATTTCAAGTACATACGTTAAGGGTATATGGAGTTTAGATTCGCAATTATTAAAAAAAATAATTTTAATTCATAGCGAAATTATATTAAATTCAATTCATTTACTTGTTATACATCTTTAATAGAATTGTTCAATTGTTGGAAGTTCTTTCTCGCTCACCTTTTGAGAGAATTTGTTCTTTAGTTTAAGAAATCGTTACCTGACAACTACAGATAAATAAATTTCCCAATTTTTAAATAAATTTATTTTAATTTCTACTCATGAAAGAGGGTAAAATATATGTAAATTCCCATCTATGGAAAAACTTAACTTTTAATGAAACAGCCGTTGATCTTGAACCCAAAAAAATTTTCGCTAGCGGCGCTATTTTCTCTTTTTCTTCAGAGTAGCATCAAGATATTACATTTTATAAGAATTTGCCCCCTCCTTGGGGATTTTTTAGATCCGCCACTGCCAAGTCGTAGAGAAGTTGTAATTAGAAAATAATTTACGAAAATATGGAAAGCATAAATATATAAATCGTTTTATTTTAGGTCTGGGTCTACGTTTAATAAAGATAGATACGAAGACATTATTTATAAGGATATTTATATCTTTATTTATATGAATCATGTTGGTATTTGATGTTAGTCACAGTACCCACACTTTATTCATTTATTTAATATTTATTTACATTTGGATGACTAGTCATTTTATAATATTCAGTAAAATGTGTAAAGTTTTGGGAAATTAAAGAGCATTGAAATATCAAAGGCTCTGTGAAAGGTGAACCAATTCACAATTAACACTTACGCAGTATAACTGCAATGAAAATATTAAATATAGCTTCATTAAATTTAACGGTTATTAGGCCGTTAAGGCCGGTCCTGACGGCGAGTTCAAATTTCCACGATTTGTAAAATTGGCCTAACGCCATTTGCAAGTTTTCCGTAGCAACCTAAATATAATATGTAATCATAAACTAACCTAGAATCCAGTTTATTTATTTTATTTTTCATATCCTGGAAAAACATTCGTTCCTAAACCGTCAGCGTTTATAAACGGCACTGGGTTCACTTCCTCCGGAGAGTTAAAATAACCAAAAGAGAGAAATAAACGCGGTGAAGAAACCAGCTTGTGATATATTCACACATGGATTTTATTACGGTGACTTTGATAGAATTACACTTCAAAAATTCCTTTGACAAGCTCAGAGCTTTTCTTTCTTTGAATTAATTTCCTTTACATTCGACTTTGATTCTGATTTGCCTTTTACTTTGCATATTTCAGAAACGTATGACGAATGACGATATAAAGATAAATCGTTTTAAAATTTCTCGGTGAAAAAAATGAGTAGATTACTAAATAGAATTATATTTAATAACTTCCAAATTCATGAAACCGCAACATTATTTTATAAAATGTAAATATGTATTCAACTTTTTAATTAACGAACGAGCTGGAGCAAACTCAATTTGTATCCTACTGCTTTTTTATTTATATTAACATCTGTACGTTATGTATTTTGCAGAAAATATACATTGATGTTAATAATTCATTTCCTGACTCTATTTTTTTATTTTTGATAATAACAATTCAACAGGATTTGCTTCTAATTATAGAATGGTAGATTTTTATTACAATGAAATCCAACGAATCCAAGCACGTCGATCGGATTCATCTTGGTGCAGTCATAATCTCAACCCGTGCGACGATCTTTGATAGCGACAACGGAGAAATTCTTTATGCAACCAGAACCAGAACTACATTTAAGACACTCAAGTGGTCAGCTTGAAACGCCCGAGGGAGATTTAATTGCAAAATGTTTTATCGGTTTTTACAATTTAACGCCAATCACACACTGCCGAGAGACTTAAACCACGGAATTCTGGGTTCATACGTCATCACATTTAGAGAGCTGTACCGTGCTGAAACACGCGCAGCTACTGCTTCGAATCTAAGACTATATTTAGAAAATAATAAGCAAACTCTTTTTCTGTTTTCCTGTAAAAATTCACTTCTAAGCTAGATATCAAATAGCAGTTGAACCACTGAGCTCGGCATTTTAATGACGAAATTACATATACCTATAAGTACGAATTTATCGTTTTATTCCTCAGGAACGAAAAGTTTATGTAAAAAATTATGCTTTCTGATTGATATTCAAATATATTTCAATTCAAGTTTATCGATAATATCTTAAAAGATGTTTTACTTTCAAGTATTTTAGAGACTAAAAATGTTAAAATCTCTTCGGAATTCAATTTTTCGTGCGTGCGATAAGATTATAAACTCTAAGCGAAAAAGTTTCCAAAACCATCATTTTTATTTAAGTCGCGTTATGCAGTTACTTGTACAGCACAGTGGAAAATCTTTTAAAATTTCATTCTTGCCTGAGCTGTTTTCATGCCGACAATATTTTTCACTCTCTCCTTGAATGAATTTACATTTTAACACAGCTTGCATCGTCCTTACGCACTCGCACAAATGCCCAAGATATTTTGATGTTGATACAAGATGAAATTTTCCAATTTTAATATTTATACCTGTCACTTAGATTCAATATTTCTGTTTAGCGAAGTGTTAAATAATTTTGATAAGCAAGAATAAAAGAAGATTGAATAATAATCGAAGACATTTTTTACAATAAAACTGTTCAAATAGCTATAAATCAGCAAGAAATAAATATTTTATTTCTGATTTTAATTTATTTATACCACGTCTAAAAAGTATTATGAAAAGGCGCACCCGTTTCCTCGTAATATCAATATTTGTCTTCTTAAACAGAAACCATATACTAGCAAGATTTTTTATTAGTATTGCAACATCTTTAATATAAACACACACATTACTTGCAGCTATATTTATGAGAAAATACAAACATACACATTACGCTTGCTTCAATAAAAAAGCAGTATAACAATTTTTATAAAAAACTTAAAGTTATAACAATAATAATAAAATAATAATACTCGTTATATATCATCTCCTGAAAAAGATATTTATCTTCTAGATATTATATATTATTATGTAAAGCCGTAATATGTTTAACTTATTTATTGAAGAACTGGCTCATAAATTATTTATTTTTTACCTGAAAGTGCACAAACACAGTTGTGTAAAATTTCATAATAGTAGATAAACAAGTTGAAGAAGATATAAATTATATATTTCAGATTTTAGCAATGACATAACTTTAGTAATTTAAAAATGCAATGCACGAAATTTTCAGACCACGCTTTTACTATTTATAATTGAATGATGGATTCATTCATTATAATTTAATAAAAAGAAGTAAAATATGCTATAATGTTATTAAGTATGTTGTGACGTCATGTACCTATATTATTGATTCCCTATGTTTCATTTTAAAAAGAAAGCTCTAACACATTGCTGTCAAAGTCGTTGTTTCACGTTATATACCTACTTATAAATTAGTACATCAAAGAATTGATTTATAAATGATATTTTTTACTTGATTGTATACAAATATGTTATAATAAGAAAGAAAAAGTTTAGAAATTTTTTTGTGATTATTCGATTTAAGTTTATTTAAATTTCGTGTGCTAGAAGAAATTGTCAGTTTTCTCCATTCGCCTGATAGAAAATAATATAAAATCGGTTGATGGTTCCTGCAAAAATATATTAGCGTATTTCAATCCCTGTAACATCTTGAAAGTCTATAAAGACTGTTTATTTAAACGCGCTGTCAAATGCGCGACCGTTGAAAAAATGTTAGTACATTTATTGACTTTTCGTGGTTTGTATTTGACAGATAAAAGTCGTAAAAACGAAAGATCTTTATAGAGAAATGTTTGCTTTTCAAGTCTACAAAGAAAACAGTTTAGACAAGGTCTCTCAACCGTGTTAAAAAATAAAAACGGTGCCGGTCCTGATGAAATCTCACTTCGAGTACCTATTCACATGGGTGACACTGATATCGCTATACATTTCTTATTTATAAATAGTCGAAAATGTTTCAAACAGAAAAAATATTCTAAAAATAATAGTGTTTATTTCTCGAGCACTAATTCTCAATGAAATAGCTTGCGTGCATCTGTGAGCTCTAGAAAATACTTAAATATATGAAAATCTGGCCTGTATCGCTTCCAATCTGTTTGTTAGGATAAATTCTATTTATTTTTGTCGTGTTTTCAACGATATTTCTTTTATTCAGGTCGTGTAAATATTTTATGTTTGGAGTAAAACTGTAGTGGTGTTTCTAAAAAGAGAAACAAAACTAAGCGAGCAATTTTGTTGAATACTGCTCTGTTTACTGGAGTGATTTATTTGTTGTTAGTAATTTTAAAATTAGTCGAGATATAAAAAGAATATGTGGAAGATCCAAATAAAATTTTATAAACTGAATGAAAGAGAGAAAAATGAAGCAACATAAATTTATCACACTACTTATATAAATTGCAGTAAAATACTTTACAGTTAAAATTAGTATTTTATGTTATTAGCGTTAAAAGTTGCAGTTGCACAAGCCATATGCAAATGTAAAAACACTAGTTTCTATGATCGTGCTACATTTAACATCAAATACTAAATAAATTTCAAATGACAGTCTAATGAGTGCATATTTATTTATGCAAATTTCGTTATCTGCAAAGTAGCTATTATTATAGCCGAATAATTGCAGGTACCTAGATTTTATTTAGTTTTCTGCGGAAAAGTGCTAAAATAGGTATTCTCTTTAATTTTGATTATTGTATTAAAGTATTAAAAAAATCTGTACTTATTTATGAACCTGCATCAATTTGTACTTCAAATATTTAAAAACTACAAAATATCCAATTTCCAAAACAATCTTATTTTTAACATTGTTTACTCTACAGAAATCCATCTAAGTACAAAGGAGAAAAAATCTGACGTGGACACCACATGACTTCCTTGTACGCCTTGTGTGTTCATACTTTTCTTAATAACTAAAATGTAAAATAATATTAAAAATTCTTTTAACTTATTATACTAGTATACTCACAAATATATTTTAGTCATTTTATTTAAACTGCAGAAGAAGATATAAGGCATATTTTACTATTGTCACTGTCATGTCATAATCATTTAAATTTTACGTAGTAACAAATGTTAATCGATCATGGCCTACAAGACACCGAAATACTATAAATTATAAATATATACTTTAATTATTTTTAAATGATAGCAGATACAAAAATATTTATAAAATACCGATTGTAGGTAATAATCACATAATCTTTCATTTAAAATAAAAAAAATTGTCTAAAATTAAATATTTATCGAAATATTTTTAAAAAGTACTACTTCCGGTTTGTAGACTGAAACCAAAAATAGGAGGTGCACAACTAGATGCTATAACAGTCCTAAATACAAAATTTCAACTTTCTACGTCTAACCGTATTTGAGTTATGCGACACACATACGTCCGTCCGTCCGTACGTACGTACGTACGTACGTACGTACGTACGTACGTACAGACGTCACGTCGAAACTAGTCATAATGGATTCAGAAAAGGTCAAAACGGATATTTCCGTCAAAATCTGAGAACCGAAATTTTTCGCGATTACAATACTTCCTTACTTCGTACAAGGAAGTAAAAACGACGATGGACGTCAATAAAAAAATATATCCTAGGCAACGCTCACAGCGGGCGGTTATAGATCAAATTACGCCGAAGAAAGAGGCAACCAAGCAAACTCTATTTACGCGCAGTAAGATCGAAGTGCGTTGTTCTGTCGCCCGACGCTGAACCACCTATTGCGCGAACGGACGTCGGTTTTAAGGAGTCCGACAACGAAAATGAATTATTGGACAAGAAACAAGCTTAATAGAGCTTTATTAGTTTACTCAGAAACCTCAATCAGAAAATAATGTTATTTGTTTTTCAGGAAATATCTGAAAACACTCTGTGCATTTGTCTTTTTCCGCTTTGCTGCCGGTGCATTTGAAACGCCAGCAGAGGGGAAGAGGCTAGTACTCTGAGTGTTCAACAACAAAAAATTCATTCATTTACTTCTGTTGAGAAAACTAGCGCAACCACAAATGATCCGGAAACAAATTTGGCGTCGACAACTGTCTACAAACCCCGAATCAACAAACAAACGAAAGCTGTCTTCCTCAAAACGAAAGATAATTGTTAAATTTAGAGAAAGAAATCCACGATTGATTATTTTGATTCCAGATATCGGGATATCTGAGTGCATGTTTGTTGTGAATGTGTGTGAATTAATAAACGCAAAATTCTTGGCTTAAGTGCTCCAAAAATATGTATGATTCATTTAACACGTCCGCAGAATTCTTAAGCAATTGCTAATTCGAGTGAAATGCTTCGTGGTTTCTCTAATTTCAGCGATTTTTAATAGAACTATTTACGTATTTTTAGAAACTTTAATTGCTACTTCTCGTGTGGTTTAAGCGCATTAAACGATATTGTAAACATGTTTTGATTTTTATGTCTGACATTATACTTAAATCAAGATATCATTTTTCAACCAACTGTTTCATTACACAAATTTGGTTAATGCAGAACATGGAACTGTCAAAATTCATCGTAAGTTTCATCTAAGATATGGCAACAAAAGACATTGAAGAATTTAAGTTTGCCTTGAGAGACATAGCACTAAAAGCCGTAAAAATAACTAGTCCATACGGTACCTATGGCATCCATTTATTTTAATAAATATTTGACATTTTTATCTACATTTCAGATAGAGTTCGGGTGGCACAATGGGTGAAAAAACTATCCCAAATGCCCGATGATGACTTAGAAATGGGAAAAACTAAAAACGAGTACGCGCAATATCTTCGTATTCAAGTTCGTAATGGAACGCTTCACGGTATATTTAAATCTCCGCCTCCCGAAGCTCATAACATTGCACCACTTGCAGAAAATCTCGGTAACTTATTAGCAAAAAAAGTAAGTAGTATGAGATTGCAGATTAATAAATTAATACAAACCTAGATTCCACATCTTCCCAGGGTTGGGCCCATCGCTCCAGTCCTCCAGCACTGCTCTCCGGATGGACGGGCTTTCGTCTGCGCCAAGCAGATGGATGGAGGAGTTTTTTGTTACATGGCAGTTACGCCCGATTCCTTTAAATAATTAAAAAAACTACAATTAATTTTATTTATAGTCAAGCTGTATCAATAAAATGTCTATGAAACTGTTATTTATACTTATTCCTTCATCTGTTATATAAAGAAAAGTTTCTGTATGTATGTACGTATTTATCTAGCTACAAAGACCTGAACCAAATTTAATAAAGTTATGTTATATTTCTTTAGGAAAATCGTTCACCATCTTGAAATATGGAATGAAGGATCTAGATAAAATTTGTAATTTTAATATCTTTATCAAACTATTATACTTGAGTGATACTAGATATACTTTGATATTTGTTTTGTGTTCAATTGAAATATTTTTCTCGGCACCCGAAATGTTTGAAGCAAGTTAAGAACAAAATCAATTATCTATTAAATAAATGGCATTCCCAATATTTGACGACTTGTATAAAAATGTTTCGTTTGTAGATTTGCTGAGTATTAGTGTGATGTTCGCTATTCTATTATAGGCCAAGCTGTATAGCATTTTTGCTTGACATAAAGACTAGTAGCAAACCGAGTGTGCGATGATATAAAAGATAATAAGCAGATGTATAGGTATGTGTTCTTCACTCGAGTTTCCGGTCCATTTGTTAGTTATTAACAATTTATTGCAAAAAAAACGCGATTTTTGTCTATTTTTGCTTGTAACTTTGATACTAATGGAGCAATCGGAATGCCCCAATGAAATGATTTGTAGAGAATTAAAATATCTACAAAATGAGAGGTCGAACGTCTCAATCGGATAATTAGGTCCTGAAAAATTTAGGAAAAACCGGAAAATTAGGCGTTTTTTCGAAAATTCATAGCTCCGTCATTTTTTGAGCTGGAGCGCTAAAATTTTGAGAGAAATAGGGAATATAATTTTCTTTATATGTGCCAAATGTAGGTGCTGTCGGATTATTAGTTTTCGCGAAATCGCGATTCAAAGTTTGCAGTGCGCTTTTTTCCGGCAGGCCTGTATGCGTTACAGTAAGTCCGATAATAATTTCCAAAAAAGTTTTGAAAAGTTGACATCGTGCACTACAAAACGAATATTTCAGTTTTTCGATCAGATTCCTGGAAGCATGCTAAAAACACTCGTAAAGTTCGCGAAAAACGGCCGAGCGCGCCTGTTACCATAGATACGCCGCTGCTCCTTACCCACCACTCGACTGCGAGGGCGCGCGCGGCGGAAAATAGCGCACTGCAAACTTTGAATCGCGAAAACTAATAATCCGACAGCACCTACATTTGGCACATATAAAGAAAATTATAATCCGTACTTTCTCTCAAAATTTTAGCGCTCCAGCTCAAAAAATGACGGAGCTATGAATTTTCGAAAAAACGCCTAATTTTCCGGTTTTTCCTAAATTTTTCAGGACCTAATTATCCGATTGAGACGTTCGACCTCTCATTTTGTAGATATTTTAATTCTCCATTAGTTTCAAAGTTACAAGCAAAAATAGACAAAAATCGCGTTTTTTTGCAATAAATTGTTAATAACTAACAAATGGACCGGAAACTCGAGTGAAGAACACATACCTATACATCTGCTTATTATCTTTTATATCATCGCACACTCGGTTTGCTACTAGTATTTTTGTCACGAGAACGCTGCTTTAAATCCCTATAGCTTGGCCTATTATAAAAGTAACGCATATGCTATTTTTGTATTTAAAAATATTATAATTATTCTTTCAACACTAAATAAAATTTTAATCTTTTTAAATAGTTTAAGCACCAGTTGAAAAATATAAATGTTTTCCTTGTTAAGTGCTTAATATTTCTAAAAAGATTAAACTTTCAAACTAGTTCAAGTAAAAACTTTAAACATTAGAATAAAAGATAAGCACTAAATCCTGTAAATTATAGTTATTTCATTTTTAACAGGATACTTACTTTTATCATCATGATATTGATATTGCAAAAAATAAATAGCACAATTACATAAATGGATAATCTAAAAATATATCTCTACTACACTTAACACATTGCGTTACTCGTCGAATAGATATAATATAGCATTCATTTATTTAATTACATTAAATTAAATGCTGTATACTGTTGTATAATCAATATAAACACAATATTGGGAACATTAATTATTATCATTGAATAAAATAATTACAATAAACTGATGACTAATCGAAGCTGATAAGTTCCGCAGTATTGGACTGCGAATTCTGTACTTCCGCGGAGGGCTGCGCTTGTGGTGGCGGCTGCTGCATAGCTGGAGGCGCAGACATCGGAGGAACGTATTGTTGCGGTCCTGGAGGCATTGGTTGCCCAGCAGGAGCGTTAGGAACAGTCATTGGGGGCGGAGGCATTCCCATACCCGGTGGAGCCGAATTTGGAGGAAGCGACATTGGAGGTTGATTCGTAGAGGGTTGTTGGGTCATTGACATGGCATGAGGCGGCGGCTGAGTACCCATCTGCATGGGGATTTGCGGCTGCGACTGACTTCCTTGTGGTGGCGGATGCTGATGCATCATTTGTCCCATTGGTGGCAAACTTTGTGCTGTTCCTGGAGGCGGTTGCATTGGCATTCCAGGATGCCCGTACGGATAATACATCGGAGTTGGGTTGGGCCCCATTTGAGTCGGATACGGCTGCGCAGCTGCCCCATGTACTGGTGAACCCATATACCCATATTGTGGCGGTCCCATTAAATATTGCTGTTTTTGTTGTTCTTGTCTCATTTGCATCTCTCTTTCTTGCTCCTGAATTCTCTGCAGTGCTAGTTGTCTTTGATATTGAAGATATTCTTGCTTTTTCTTACGCATGATGTCGAGTTTATGCGCCATTTGTAGTTGGCGTTGACGTTCGGCTTCCTCAGCTTGCCGGCGAAGTTTATCGCGATGTTCTTCTCGGAGGGCGTCCAAAGCTGCTCTTGCATCTTTCACTTGAGTTAATTTATCTTGCAAACCTTCATAATGCAATCGTGCATCGTCTTGTTGTTGAATATATCTCAAAAGTCTTGAATGCATTGCAGTTATGTTCATGAACAAAGTCTGAACACTGCTGTCATTGGCTATTGATCTTCCACGGCTTGAATTACTTTTCATGCGATTCACAAATATTTCAACTTGAGATTTTAATGTGTGAACGAATTCATCCATTTCGGGATCAATGGAAGTGACACCGTTTACTTGTGGTTTCATAGAACCACTTTGCATTGGAGAAGGAGCAGAAGGGCTAGCAGGGCGATCGGGATCGTCAGATTGACGAGATTCCCAATAAGTGCGGTTTAAATAACGAGCAAGTTCAGGATCCATTGGTTGCTCTTCAACTGGGCTTGGACTACGAGCGTTGTTGACTGGAGACTGACGAGCTTCTGAAGTAAAAGAAAGTTAAATGTTTATGAGTTGTTTATGTAATTTATGTGAATTGAATAACAAACAGTTACTACCTAAATTAGAATGCATGGCACTTGTAACGCGCATTTTTTCCTTTTCTTTATGTTCAGCTTCTGATTTGCTCAAAGCAAGGGCAAGTTGTAGTTCTTCTTCTTCGCGCAGTTCTTCTTCAGTTTTACGAGGCGGATTCTACAAATTAGATTATCATTAGTAATTGAATATTAATAGATAAATACATGTATACCTGAGGTTGTTGTGCCAATGAACTTGCCAAATATTCAGCAGGTAAGTCAGTATCCTTTTCTTTGTCCACTTCTTTAGCTGTTGATGGTGCAGCAGCTCCAGCTGCAGTTGCTGCACCTAGTTTATTTGCTTGTTCATAACAGGCATCACAAACTCGCACCTTTAATAATAAAAATAATAAACAAATAATATTCACACAATATGCAAAAAATATCTACCTCTTTTTCAATTCCAAACTTAGGCAAAGTAGTTGTTTTCTGGGAGCACTGATTGCAGAAAACATTTCCACAAGCTCGGCAATGATGTTTTCTTTGCACAAAATTAAAAGCGACTCGACAACGATGACAAACATCGCCATCGGTCCATTCTGGAGCCGAGTCAGCACTGAACATCGCGTCGCTTTCTCTAAGTGTTGGGAACTTGAAGCCTTCTGTTTTCATAATGTTCATGGTATCCTGTTTATAATTAATTTAAAGAAAATCAATATTTAGTCACGAGACAAAAACATATCAATTGCACAATGATGGATGACAGGATGACTCATACCTTTAGTGCTCGGTGCTTCGTTGATTTCCGGAAGGCAAATGTCCACGCTTGTATGAGTTCTAAAACTTTTGCTCGAACGTTATCGTGAGTGGTCGTTTTTGCAAGTTCACGTAGCATTTCACAGTTTGTTTTTGTTGTTAATTCATCATGTACAGAGGATCCTACAAATGTAATTTAAGTAGAGTATTTTAACCTAATATTTATACAATATATCAACTTACCGCAATTTTTAACAATACTTTCTAAAACTTGCAGGGCGTACATAGAACAGTGAGGATTGGGCGAATACAATTTTTTCTTAATAGCAAGAATAGCATATTTAGCCCTAAAATAGCACTGCTTTAGTTAAATAATACTAATGATACATTTTAACGCACTTACTGTACATCATTTTGCCTTATTAAATCACATATTTGCATAATCGAAGGCCAGTCTGGCTCCAGTAATAAGTTACTTGTGGCTTTCTCTGTATCCAAACAATACACAATCGTAATAACACACAAGATTCAACAAGATTAATATCATAAAATGTCTTGGGCGTTTACTAAATATTTATAACATGGAAATTAAATCACTTACCTAATAGTTTATCAAATGTAGAAGATGAACGAAACATCCTGAATGATTTGTTCTTATACTATTGTATGAATTAATGAAATGAATCACGAAAAAAGATTAAAATGACAGATCATTGACAGACACACGTCAAAAGTTCACTGATAATTTTGTAGGAAAACATCGTACTGCGCTACTGCGCATGCGGAGACAATTGAAAGACGAACCACAAGCGGTAAATTCAATTTAAGTGAAGATCAATATTTATTATAAAAAACGTACTGTTATATTAATACACAATTAATACTTAAAAAATATGATTAACATAATAATTATTTGATATTTTGTTGTTTTTTAAACAAATTACGGATCTTCTGGAATATCTGATTCTGTTGTACCATCATATTCTGTTTCAGTAACAGGTTCAAATTCATCACTAACTGTTTTTGGTCTCACCATCATTTTAGTTTTCTTTAGTGAATAATTACCAAGCCATAATTCCCAAATTAAACCACGATAATAATTATTAGATACAGGCTGTTTGTAATATACTCCATTCAAGTTTGCTTCGAAACAACTGGAATAAAGATTTTAAAACTATATCTGTTCTTTTAATTTATTTTCTTACCTGTTAAACCACCATCCACCTCCATAAGATGCAGCACATGGACAACAAACTGGTGCTTGATCATTTGTACGATCATAAGTACTGAAAGAAGAATTGTTATGCGAAGAAAATGCATCTGATGCATTTCCGCGATAGCTTCCAATTTTGAGTTTATACTTATTTTCTTCACTATCGACAGCAAATGTGTAATATTCTGCCCACGCAGTATTTCCTTCAAAATCTTCCAATTCCACTCTTAACATTAATTGTTTTTCTTCCGATAAGTTGTAGATAAAATCATTTCCAAACCAGAAATCTTGATTTAGAGATCCAAAGCCGTCTTTATACGCAGACCAAGTTAAATTAAATTTCTGTTGGTCTGGGTTGTTTCCTCTTCTTTGAATGACTGTCCAAATTTCATTATTTTTTACTTCACAATATCTAATATTATAATTACGCCCTGCTTGGTTTTTAAATTCGCTGTCGCCTAACACATAAATACCGCTTATTTCAGTAGGATCTAATTCATCACAATTAAATTTTGTGGAATATTTTCGGGGCCCTTCTAAATAAGAATCGTCATAATTTGGGTCGTGATGTCCTACTTTAGGAATGGTCGTTGGTGTAAAGCAAGATTTGCTAAGTTCTGATTTTAATATTCCCGAAAAATGTTCTCTTTGTTCGGTGAAATAACTAGCTATTGATTCTTGGCCTGCAGAAAATTTATTATCAATCTGAACTAATATTTGGTCAATTTTAGATAATAAATCTCCTGTTTTTGAAGTAACAGTTTGAACTTTTCTTTCATTATTCTGGCACAAATTTAACAAATCGTTATGTACAGAGTGTCCATCTTCTAAAATTGCTAATGTGGTATTATCAATTGCTTTAATAGATACTTCTAGATTTTCTAAAACTTTAATTGTTCTTTTGCATGGTTGATTTAATCGTTTTAATAATCCTTTAATTAAATTTAAATCTGGATCTTTTTTAGATTCTTGTGAATTTTCATGACTGTTTTCTTGATTATCATCGCCGCTGCTTTCGTCGCTTTGTTCATCATTACCGGTAAATTTATCAAACATTACATCTACTTTAGACGCAACATCACTAAGAAGTTCTTCGACAATTGGAGGAGTATTACATTTAATTAAAAGTTTTCCTTTTTGTTGCCCTTGACCTTCTTGATTATCTGATTGCCGCTTGGAGTCACTAATTTGCTTAGCTAACATTGACTGACTACTTGAATGGGACATTTGTAGCTTATCCAATTTGCGTTCAATTGTTTTCAAAGTACTCAAAACTCCCCGTGTTGTAAACTCGCTCAACAACGGATCATGGTTTTGATTTTCAACTATTTTGATGATAGTTTGTAAATTGGCTTGATTGTCGTCGAGTTTACCGATGATTCTTTCAGTTCTGTACTCGATGTTTGATATTGAATTCATTTTGCTGTCCAAGTTGAGCATTTTTTCTTGTCCCCTACAAAAAGATGAGTTATTGGAGCATATTTGGATGTGTGATATTGTTTACATACTTGCTAATTATCTCGACCTTTTTATCGAGTGTGTTTATTTGTTCATTCCATGCAGAAACGTGTAATTGAAATGTGTCCCACACATGGGCGCGCTCTTGCAGATTTTTCACATTGCTGTCGATGCTGGATAAAGTGCTGGCCATCGAGTTCATCCGGTTCTCCAGCTTCATCAAATAGAGGGAATTGAACTTTTCTAGTTGATCTACAGTAAAATTTGTTTGTAGTAAATGAAAACGTAATATTAAAAACTTACTGGCAACGTTTGTCATGACGCTTTTTGCGCTGCTTAATTCTTCCCATAAACGATCTGTTGGACTTGGTGGAACACCATAACATTTGTTTATAAACAATAAACACATCATTAAGTATTTTATTTTATCCATGATGTAGGTATTCTAAAACTCAAAGAAAACTTATTATAATGCGTTCGAATATGGAAATATTTTTATTTACTTACATTTCAGCTCACAATTTTTGAATTTTTTATTGCATATTATATACAAATATTATGTTTGTTTTCAAATGATGTTATCAAATTACAATTTTAAACAAATAAAATAACAACAAATAAATAATTTACTGTGCAAATATTTTTCGCACATTTATTTCACGTGGTTCCAAAATAAAATCAAATAAACAATCAATTATCTTTAATAATCTAAGCGCCACTTCGTCGCGCCGTATACGCAAAAATTAACACCTGTTCATCAACTAATAAAATTCAACAACTTCGTCAACAATTGCAGAAAGTTCTTGTAGATCTGGCTGCGTGTTTTGGACTGACGCTGAATTTAAAACGGTTTGCGTACGATGGTTTGTGTGTAAGCAGACAAAAAATCGTCATATTTTCCAGATGTGTACTGTGATATATGTTGACATTCTTCCAGGAGCGCAATAAGCTGGAGCTATTATTGTAACAGAGATAAACAATAGTGATTGTATTTATAGATTTTATGAATTGTAAATCACTATTGATTAGTCAGGAAGTTTACTATAAAATAATTTTAAGGAAATCTTAGGAGTGCTGGTCTACTAATGTAATAATGCACAATTTTTACTACTACTGTAATTACTTATTACTGTATTCATTTGTCCTTTTTAATTACTTGAATGATGAAATATATTTGCTGTGCAGACCTCTCTTTCCAATTATCTGCACTTGATCTTTCTTCAATTGGAATATCTTTCTAAAAAAATAAATACAATCTGATATTGTATCTTTATCATAACTGGAGCTGACATTTTTAAATAAAAAAATTAAAATTTTAATACCAATTAGTAAATTTTCCCAAATAAATTCTACATATTTTTAAAAAAAATTATAAATCGTCTACGTTGTATCTAGATAGCTCTCAATATTTAATATGTAAGTATTCATAGGTACCTACTAGAATTTGCATTTGTGTGCGCAGCAATAATAAAGTAATAATAATTATAACAATGATAATTTATTACAATATCTTTACAATCATAATTAGTATCATAAGCTCATTGTTCAATAAAATTAATCCTAAAATCTAGTTCATTATTGTCGCAATTAAAATTATTACAGTTTTCAAAATTATGTACAAAATATTTTAATCTCTATAATAAAACAATCTTGTATAATTTGGTCCACACATTAAATTTGTTAAAAGTTAAAAAGTTCTTAAAAATTATTGTCTAGCTTAATAACACTACATTCATTTTGATTCTCCTCGTCGTCACTGTTATTTGAGTTGATTCCAGAAGTTCCTGTAAACCTGGAAGACTGCGGAGATCCTTTAGGAGTTGGTCTTTTTGATCCTGGATCAACTGCTGAGATGCTTTCGATGTAATCTATATTTTTATAAAATTTTACATAGTTTTCTTCAAACTCAGATTAATTTATATTTATTACAGTGGTAGTAACGAACTGTATTTGTTAATAAAATTAACATAAATATGTAAAATTATTGGTCAAATGTTGTTAAACAAAAATATGTGACGTTAACAATGGATAAATAACACAACATTAACACACACTTAAAATTAGCTCGTGTTAGCATCATTAGCACACAAATATTTCACTAAAAGCAATTCTTAACAATTCTCAACAAATAAATAACAAAAATTGTTATAAAAATACACGAGTTTTATTACTAACAACAAGCCGGTCGGCAAAAATCTTTTTTCTTCAAGATGATCGACCATGAACTTGTTGATAAAAAATAAAAGAGGTGCAGACAGACTTAATGTCTGTAAGAGCAATTTAATGTCTGGATTTTAGATCACTTTTTCCGTCGTTTGATTTCTTACAATACTCAAAAATATACCGCCAAATTAAAGTACATGGAAACAATAAATAATTATTAATACGTACTTTAAAAATTAAACAAACAAATAGCTTATATAAAAACACAAACATAAAGTTGTTACAATTAGTAAAACACAAGGAAACACTAAAGAATCTTCGGTTCACAATGATAAATTCGAATTTTCTATCGCTTGAAGTTCACTAGGAATGCGACGAATTGATAAATTGTCGGTAGAATCTGTAGTAAAATTAAATTAAAATATGAAATTTAATTCAGTTCTAATTTAACAGTAAAAAGATTAGCGTATATTTAAATTTGATACAGCATACGTAAAGATTTCATCTATCAATGATAAAGTTGGTGATGCTATGAATAAAACAAAATTATAGGGAATGGTTCATTCAAATTCAAAATAGCAAATTACAGTTACAGAATAAAATTTGCTTGTGATTATGTGAGAACAAACAATTTTCTCAAAAAGCAAAAATGAATATTTGTACGAAGCAGTCGATCAAATATTGCTATTTATTATTACATAAATTTCTGTTTCGATTAAATAAAAAGGTCATCATTGATTGGTCAGATAATCGATCAAGTGCTTCGTTGCTACACAAGACCGAGTGGGTTATAATCATAAAAATCATTTCCCAATATCATCATGTATCATATGTCAGTTGAATCCCTGACTGATGACATTGACTGCTAGTTTTAGCCAAACACCTAATCATTCTACGCAGGCAAGTTTACATGAGAAGTAAAAATAGTAGTCAGTGCCACCTATCCGCAATGGTTACAACTATTAAATCAGCGCGTCCCAAACAAAGTTAACACATTAGCAGTGACTCCCAAACATGCACAAGCCCCAGTCAACTCACCATTAGATCGTCCTTCTTGAATGCGGTAGAACTCGGATAAATCTCTTCCGGAACACAGGGGCGTATCTACGGTAACTGTTGAATTGAATCTCGAATAATCAACTTCGTATCCTTGACGATCTTTGTTATAACAAACAACAGGTTCAAATCTATGCCCCCAGAGAATTTCTGATGACAGATAACTTGATCTAGCTTGAGTTGTTTGTCCGGTTGATTCAATTGTCCCTTCCAGGATAACGACAATTTCAAATCTATCTTGGAGAATGTCACTTGCTGACAAATTATAAAAGGGGGAATCTTCGTCAATTTTATGGACAATCGTCATCGGCCAAATAAAGAATAAATCGCCATTACAGCCGTCAGCACCAACTGTTAATTCGGTTTGGAATTGGTTTAAAATTTCTCCTTCTTTAGTAGTTTTTGGTCTAATTAATTGCGCTCTAATATTCGCGCCAATAATATGCGATTTTCTCATATCTCCGACCCGGAACATCAAGCTAAGCTCCCCATCTCTTTGACAAATAACCGCGTATTTCGAAAACAGCAAAGTTTGAGTTCTATGCTTAGGTCTGGTCATTTTCGCGAAAACAATGCCAACCATAAAGGCTTGAATCATTACTCCTGCAATACTTTGCATGCACATAACAAAGATGGCTTCAGGACATTCTTCTGTCGTACCCCTTGACCCGTAACCAATCGTGTGTTGTGTTTCAATACTGAACAAGAAACAGGAAGTGAAGGAGAATATGCTGACAACGCAGGGCTGCCAATTGTTTTCTTCTTGATAGGGGGGAAGATGGTCAGGTTCGAGGTCACCATGGGTGAAGGCGATCAGCCACCAGATTAAGGCAAAACCTAACCAGGACAGGAGGAAACTTAGAGCGAAAACTAATAAAGTCCAGCGCCATTGGGTGTCCACCAACGTTGTGAAAATGTCTTGAAGAAAGCGGAGACGGCGGCGGGAGATACGGGACTGTAAAATGTTGCAGTCGCCGTTTTTGAACACGGCGCGGCGGCGGATTTTGCGGACTCCATAGCGAAATCGACTTCTACAACACAAAATAAATCTTAATGAGACATACGCCTAAATTTACATCCTACCAAAATTTATTTTTATATTATGATTTAATTATTAACATTTAAGTAATGATAGTTTTAGATTTATTATAAACAGATATCATCTTATTTAAAAAAATTACGATACAGTATGCATGAAGTACCTACTCTTATGGATCCGATAGCTATCACGTGGTATAAATTAAAATGTTTTTCATTTATTGATGCATAAATAATTTATGTAAAGTCAAATGAATGTGATAATTGTTTCGTATGTAGGTTGTATTAGTAATATTTTTTTTAAATAGAAATATTTCACTACGACTATTATTTCAACAATCTATAGTTTTGTGCAAATTAATAAGTTGTATACAGATTCGTAAATCTATAGTAATAAACAAAAACTCATCAATTGTAGCAGATACAGATTTGTGGAAAGTTGTACTAAGAAACTATTGTAATAAAGAAATGTGGAAATAAACAAAGAAAGTGAAAATAAATTATTCTTCTTTGCTTTTCGTTTTTATTCGCGTCATGTCCTCTTGCCCCAAATATTATAAAGTGCAAGATTTATCATAATCTGTTTACTTTACCAAGCTAAACAAAGCATTGATATTCCCAGCAAACATCCGTGAATATATTTAATGTAATTTATTGCTGCTCAAGTGATCATCATTTACATTTAAAAATGAAAATTGTAAATATTTATAAAGGTACCTTGTCAAAATATTCTTGTACATAGAATAACAAGCAGACTATTAGTTTTTTTATTCATATAATTTGATAATATTACTCGCATAATAACCACAATTTTACGCACTTAAGTAGAAGTATACATAATGAAAATTATCAAAAATTATACATTTTTGGAATTATGACCATTACTTTTTTATCTTGTGGGTAATAAGTAACCCGGAAAACTGTAACAATAAATCAAATTTGTTCTTAAAACATTAGCTGGTTTTATATAACAACTGATTTATGGTATGTTGTTAAAAAAAATATGTAACGCGTCATAAATCTTCTGATTATAAATAATATATTTTGCTACAGTTTCAATTTAACAATAAATTCTTAAATAAATTAATATAATGTTCTTATCAAATTTTTTAGTTTAATGCTGTAAGATTTTGTAATAAAACATTTTTGTCAATGCCACGCATTTACCGTTTTGTATTTTATTTTTTAATTAACCAGTTAAATTATAATATATACACTATATCCAATAACTACTAATTAACAATAAACTCATCTATTTTTCTTGACTTCATTATAGATACCGAAAAAATTATCAATACCTATACTAACCAATAAACAATCTTTTGACTATATAATGATCATTAGAAAATGCTAAAAATATTTATATTTTAATTTATCTAACGGTCAAATTTATTAAATATATTTGTCAAATACGTAAAATATCGCATGCAAAATAACAGCTTCAGAATATTTTAAAAAATTATTCTTTACCTAGACAGTAAAAGTACCTAATAGGTGTTATGGTGAATCAATAAAATTTTATCAATAAATAGGTAACAATAGTTATTTGTTTAATTCGGCAAAAATAATAGATTTACTGCCGCGGTTAGAGTTTCATAGACGAGGCGCAGCCGAGGCTATGAATCTAAATTAGGCATTAAATATGTATTTTTTGTCACTTTAAACACATTATTTCGTTGATTGTTATTAATTAATATTAATTTAGTGATTATTTTCAATATTTTGACAGGTATCGCGATCAAATGCGCGTTTGTTGAACGGTTGTTATGCGTTTGTTGAGCGGCGATTGCTTCGAAAACACTTTGTTATTTATATTTTCATGAAATTTTAATAATTTCACTGATTCACATAGCAACAATTACTTTTACTGCCTAGGCATTAAAATAATTTTATTGCCTAGCAACTAAACATGACACTTCACAGAATGTCAGCTGTCAATAAAATAGCATTTTTATTGTCAATCGATAAAAAATTACAATAATAATAATATATTTTTTAAACAAGTAACTATTGTAAGTAGTTTTCTTTATGGTTAGGTCGTAAAAAATATAAAGTTGCAATTTTCTTTCTTTACCCGAATTTTCTGCTAGTCGGTGTGGTGGGCGTTTTGGGCGTGTACACCCCTGGCGTCAGATCCCCGGCTCTAACAATCTTCAAGTTCTGCAGGTTACTCGTGAGCAACCGCTTGCCGTCATCCCCAAGTCCATCCATGTTTCCATCAACTTTTCTTGAGTCCTCACTCTTTACCACTCTCGCAAGAACTGTTCGGTTCACTCCACAAGCATTGCGGATCGCGCTACTGTGATCTATGACGCCATGTGATAATCAATTTATGTATAGATCGATGTTTGAGTTTGTTTTTCTTGTCACGAGGAATTAGTGCAATTAGGCCGGTTAATTATAACGTCCAACAATGCAGGTGCTTGGAAACTGAAAGATGTCACAAATATTTGATGAGGAGTGTTGTCAATCACTGTTTGTTTATTAAAAACGTTTGGTCAGATTTTAAAATAACTTTCTTGTTTTGATACGAAACTTAATTTTATCAGTTGACATTATGATATTGCCTCGTATAATTGTACATTTCTTAATCTAGTTAATCAAAATTTTATTTTACTAATTAAATCAATTAATGCTTTAAAAAATATTTAAGGAAAAACTTGTTAATGAACAAATTTTAGCAAATCAAGAGGTCAGAAGATAAACTACTTTTTTGGCAAAACAAATATACAATTTCTTATCTCCTGTCAAAGTGTCAAATATTTATTTATTACAGTTTTAGTAAACAAGTCTATCTAATTCAATATTTATAAATCCAAATGTGCCAGTAAAATATATAAATGGGTAAAACCGTAAAATTAAGAGACGTATTTGTCATTGGCACATTGGCAGATAACAGAAATTCCAAACGATATTACTTATTTTTTAAATTTAAAGACCCACACACCTCTCGTCGAATCTTGCGAAATAATGCAGCACAATTTTGCACCAATTAGCACCTTCTCCACAAACGATATCACTCACTTAACATCACTTCAAAACACAAAACACTAAAACGGGCTCTGATAATCGTATCACCAACTTTGCTCTCACTTATCTTTCTTGAGTCACATGGGTTATTATCTGTTAGACTGTTTGTTGTACGCCTATTACAAAATAAGCGCGGCTAGCGTAAGTTTAGTTTACCTGCTACAAAGAGTTCGAAGTAGAGAGAGTGGATTTCTTGGAGATGGCAGAATGATGGCTTGGTGGCCCGTTTACAGGCGAAGAAGATTTGAGCGTCAAACGCACGTGGTGCAAAATAAGTAGGATGATTTTCAAGGTCATTCGCAATGAGCGATTACCATACATGCATAGTAATTGTTCCGTTTTTTGTTGCAATAAATTGTTACACATTATTGAAAAGTGGCTACTTCGATTATACGTTATTTATTTTATTCAACTTTTTCTGAATTAAGGACACGAATTTTCTCGATTTTAGCTAAAATATCCTCAAATTTAAAGTTAAATTTTTACAGAGATGTGTGTAGTTGTATACAATACTTACTTTTTTAGTCCTTTGTGCAGAATTAATGTTATATTATTTAATGAGAATTTGAGAATAAGAGTTTAACGAAAGTATAATTATTGCTAAATGCTACATTTTATCTACGATTATTATATGGAATGATTAATCAATTGTATAATTGTCTGCTTTTAAACTAGCAAGAGTAAAAACAAAAGTCAGTTGCACCGCTTCCACTTAAATTTAAAATTTCCCTTAAATGAACAATATTGAATCAAAATCAACATGTCAAATGTAGAAATAACATTGCTGTCATTAATTCGATTCTATATTGTTAATTTAAGTGAAGGCAAATGACCATAAGAAATTTAAAAAATCATTAGGGTTTTCTTTTTCGTGAATTTCTAATTTCAGTGTCAGTTACCTAAACTGTTATTTTTAAATTTTTATTTCTCGAAGCAGTGGCTGTGCTCAGCTCTCTGCATGTGATGACGTATGAACCCGAAGTTTCGTGGTTAAACCACCATACAATTAACTGGCACTCGAACAGTTAAGCTGACCACTTGATCTAAATCTAGTCCTGGTTAAGATGATAACATGATAAGAAATATGAAAGAAATATGCAAAAATCAAATTAGAATACCAATTTCAGATAATATTCATTTTGTAGAAATTTTTAAATGACATTTTGAATATAAGTAAATTTGTAATGACAAAAATTATTTTGTTTATATTATGCTATATATAGTACATTAATTTTTATTGACCAAAAATCATAATACAAGAAATTTTACTGCTTAAAAACCTACTTTATCCCTTGATATGGACAGATGGACACCTTTACAGATCATTATCATTATATTTAAAAAAGTCTTTATTCAAAAGTTTAAAAAATAATTAAAGCAAAATAGAAATTCTGCCCAAGTTCTCTGCTGTTAATTTTTAGGAAAATAAATGTGGTTATCAGATAAGATAAATAATTAATTATTCAAATTATAAATGAGCTCTGATTTCATTTTTACTAAGAAAATGATACCAAAAATACAATAGATGGCGGAAAATAATCATACATATTCATGGAATTCAGTTGCAAAACGTTTGATTATATATTGTCAATTTTCTAGACCACTTAGCATGAAATTCGCCTATTTTATCTTAACGAATTCAACATTTCAGTAATTTATCATTAACAAATTTGTAAAGGTTAAAATATGCAAATTTAATATCCAAATTCCATTTGGCAATTTCAAAATTTGATTTAAAATCAATAAACAATTTATAATCCGGAAGTTTTTTGTTTGAATTAAAATACGCGAATATGTAATACGTAGAAACAACGATACTGAATGAATGAATCATAAATTATAGTTATGCATTTAATTCTTGTTTAATAAGTATGTGGGTTTCCACAATTGTATTGTTTGAAGAGAAAAAAATACTTTATGCAGTTGATATGTTTGTAAACATATCATACTTGTTCCTATTTATCATTTTAAAAGGAGTCATGGTTTAAAATAACAATAAATTTGACATTTACATTTTTATCTTGTGGTAATTATTTACTTTTAGATACTTAGTGGTTAAATTTACCAAGCAGGCTATTTTAAATTTGATAAAAAGGTTGTTCAATTATCCTTCAATTCGTGGTAATAGTTCAACGGTCTGTCAGGGCCATAAATATTCATCACTTCAACGGAAAATCGTCTGCTAAAACGGTTAAATCCGGTCCTGCCTGCGGCCAAGTTATCATAAAAATAAATTGTAATTACATGCTTAAACCCTTTCACGGAATGATTATTTTATTACTTATTACAGGACGACACTGCAAAGTTAACCAAGAGATTCGTTTAGGGGTTGCTGTTCAATTGACTTCGTTTTTAAGTTAAATCAGGGTTAAATATTAAGTAAAATGAGAGATCAGAAGTGATACTTACTAGCTTTTGGGAAAATAAGGTCAGTTCAACTAAAAATGTAATGGAAACATTCAAACATTACAATAACAAATAGACCAAAAGCATCAAAAAAAAATTGAAATCGGATATATTTTATCTAGAACCGTATCCGATATAATAATAGGTGATTGATAGGGTAAATGCAGTGGTCGAATTGAACCGAGATTCCACTACTTTTATTTTAACGTGAAACCATCCTACTACCTCCTTAAGAAATATAAAGTATACCTATTTCTCGCATTTATTTTGTCAGAAGCAAATTAAGTTTTAAAAACTACTTCAATTTTCAAGTGTATCTTTATTGGCCCTTTATTTGAACAAAAGGATCGAAGGGACGCAGATGATTTTAACGATTCTTCAAAAAGCATTCTTGATTTTTAGTAATTATTTTAATTGTATATTTAAAATTTCATGTTAACAGCAATTATTATTAGAACATTTTATTTTTACTCTTGTCATATGCTTTTAGATAAGTTTGAGAGGGCTAATGTGAAGTTAAACTAGGCAATATTAATCTAATGAAAATAATTTTAGTTTTTGCGTTGGATTATTTTAAAAGATACCTAGTCATTGTTATACAAGGAGTAGGTACCTTCTTTAAGTCATTATTATTATTTTCTTGTAATTTTGTGTAATGAACGGTCATCATGCTTAAAAATACAGTATACCTATACAATATAAAATTAACACTACGTTTATAAATTTATATTTGATAACATAATTTATTACCATCCCGCTACTTTTTTTGTCCATTTCGACCACAGAAAAAATAACGATTGATTTTTAGTGAAAAAATATATAAGCGAAACTCTGTCCTCTTCAAGTTTGTCATAATAATTGAAATGATTGAATAAAATAAAATAAACGATCAAAATTTATCTCATTTCCCTATAAAACTATGTAATGTTACGTGTAGCTTTGTTAGGTTTATCTTTAACGTCCTTTTATGAGTCATCCTCATCTCAATAAAAAATTTGTGTCAATATTTGCAGATTCATTGTAAAAGTAATTTGTCGTCTGGTTGCAAAGACACATTCCTGTTGCAGATTAGGTATTTCCGTTGAAGAAAATACTTGTTTTATGTCTTTTGTAAATATTTGAAAAATTGTTGTCTTATTCTAGCTTTACTTATTTATTTATAAAAGATACGGTCATTGTATTGTGATTAAGAATTTTTTCAGATTAACCCTGACCTTGTAAATAATTGTTAAATTAGTCTGAAGAAATGCACTGAAGAATTTTGTAATAAGAAGTGTTTTAATTTAAAACAGTAAAAAGTATTTGACTTGATAATGCTTTTAATTTATAACACTTGTGTAGGTATAGTGAGGTGATTAATTAGTACATTATCATGTTTTCTTTATCTTATTACGTTATTCCTTTATATGGTATTCAGTACGTTAACAAAAATAATTAGTTTTGAAGCCAAGGATAACACTTTTTTACAACTTATATGCTTCTGTAAACAAAGTAAAAATTAAATAGGTGCAGTTACTTTATTAATTAATTAATTATCTATTATTTCGAATATACTTGCAGTCTGTTTACTCTTATATAAATAATTTCACTATAGTGTGTTACAGTCTACTACTTAAATCCGCAGGAATTACACAGATTTTGAAAGATCACGATCTGCTATTTAAGAACAAAATAATAGTAGTAAAACTGGTATTAAAAAATTTGCTTTATTGGTATTGTTTAATTTTAAATTACTTATAGGTAGGTAGTAGGTAAATTCATGTTAGAGTTAAATTTAAATGTCGAATTCGCTTAATTGACGAAGGTAGGTACCTACTTGAATAAATATTTTTGCAATTCTGAAGACAAGTTTCACTTGAAACTTACAACGACTTTTGTGTATTTTTCTTTTACTCAGTTCTTGGATTTTAAAATTTTTTCTACCATAATTAAACTATTATATTTTAGACAGAGATTAATTTTTAGTATAAAACCCATATTGATGGCCCGTTTAAAAATAGTTTGCTTAAAGTTTCTACTGAGTGCTAAATTTTAAATTTTATGAAAAATGGTAGCTCAGCAGAAAAAGTCATAAAATGTCTTTTGTTAGATTAGTTTCACACAAAACGTGTAATTTATTATTGTTATTTTCTTCACGCTTCAACATTTTGCTATTTTCTTAAATGCCCTTTGCCTGAAATAATCACATCAGTTATAAAATGATACTAATCTTGCAACTATAAGAAAATCTGTGTCAGTTACAATATATTACGATTTATACAACTATAGATGATTATATTGTCTTTTGAAAACAAACTTGAGGTGTGAGTAAAAAAGTAAAATGAGTTTCACTCAAAACGAGTACCTACTTTATTAAATTTTATTTGCTTTGCGTTTAGACATTTTATGCAATTTTCTTAAAGGCGCGCTTAAAAGTGAAAAAACCGTAACACGAAGTCTGTAATGGTAATGTTTTGAACCCCATAATATTCAAAATCTTATTATACCATTATACGTCATAATATGATTTTTTTAAATGTTATTTTTTTCTGTAACTACTAGTCCACGTCAGCGATACTTTAAAGCTTTTACATGGCTCAATTTTGCACATGCTTTCTGCATAAATTTCGGATAAACGCAACGGTGTAACCTACAATGAAAATTATGTTACACAATGAAGATATATTCATACCTAATTGCCCTATTCTAGAAATTATGTTTGTAATAATAGTTCATTTTGCATAAAATTCATTGCAATTTGATGAATTTTGCTCCCTGTTCTTTCATTTCTACTGCAAATTATATTTATTTTCAGGTATTCTAATTTAGCATAAGGCAATCTAGAAATTCGAATGATTCTATTGATATATTTTCTATGCCTATTGCTTGTTTCTATTTGCAGAAATTTATGCAAATAAAGTGATGACTAACTGAAAACGGTTCCGAGTGCGACCTTGCAAAATCGTTTTCCCTAAAATAATCACATCAGCTATGATGACTAATTTTGCAACTCTAAGGAAATTTTTGTTATGGTTACAATATAGATCTATAATAGAACTATAAATATTTAATAAACTCGCAATTTAATCACATAAACATATAAACATTTTTGTACTTTTCAACAAAAAATATTAACGAGATTTAGTTCATTATTTATTTTATACAGAATCTCCGTACCTGGTGCTGTCCTGGCGGTTGATCGCCTGCCCCACGAAGCTATTATACGTGGAGACGCGGCTCATCCCCGCAGTGATGGTGTGCTTGGGTGTGATGACGATCAACGGGGAGTCCGTGCCCATCATGGTGACCGTCTCCTCGGTCGGAGTGGCCTCCTGGTCGCTGCTGGGGCCGCTGCCCGGCCGGAAGAAGAGCTTCTGCAGAGTCGAGGGTGGCGAGCGGGGAAGAACCGGGGTCAGGGTGCGAGACGATGGCGTTGTGATGCTTGGGGCGGCTACGGTGATGCTGGCGGTGGTTTCAGTGTCGGCCGACAGCATGTTACGCGAAAACTGAAAGGAGGGTTGAGATAGGAGGCTTTATTGGTAGTTTAAAAGATTATTTACAATATTGATTATTTTTTAGGAATAAAAACTGGAACGAACTGCAGCTATTTTAGTGAACCCGAAACCAAACCTGAACCGTTAAAAATATTTTGATAAACCCATAACTGAAGCCGAACCGATGGTTGTGAATCGGTTCGGAATGGTTTAAATCATAATTTAATAATTTAAATATATCATGTTTCGGAAAAACGTTAATAAATTATTTGGAAAAATGTAGTATTTTCTTCATTTTAATCTAATTTGCTTACTTACTTTTTAGTCCAAAATTTGGACGGATATTTTAATTACCTACCTAATTGATTGATATTGAATAAATCCTCGAATAAATCATTGAACCAGTTATCGGTTCAATTAAAAAATATTATTTAATAATAAATACATTTATTACAAGTTCAGCATTAGCTGTTCTTACACTTAACCTTATTTGCAATTATCTCTAAAAATTTAGAGATAAATAAATTTATATACACAAAAAGAAATATATTTACAGTACCTACGTATGAACATAACAAAGTGATAAATTTAGACAATAAAGAATATTAGTTTCAGGAATATTAGATTAAACTTTGAGACAATAGAATATAAACGGTGAACCGCGAACCGAACATGAATCGTTACTTTGTGCGGTTGTAGTCCATGTTTTTTATTGCGTCAAATGGGAATAGGAATACTAACATGAACTGATTAATCCAGGTTTTAGTTTCCAGAATTATATATTTTTTAAATACCTATTAATTTAGAATTAAATATCCAAATATTAGCTTCAATTGAGACAATTCACATCCAAATTCAAAAATCGGATGGCCAAATGCGTTATGTGACCGATTATGGTTATGACAATTAAGGTTATTCAAAGTTCGAATTCAACCAAGTGGTACACATTCCTAGTATGTAAATGAAATGCAACTTGTGGTGTATTATCCATCTCTACTAATAAATAACTAAGATTACCCATAAGAGTGACAACTAGCTGGAAACACAGTAAAATATTATGATATACAGGGTATACCTACCTACATTCGTTAAGGGATTTGGGATTATATAGTTCGATATTTTAATTAGGAATCAAAAAGAATTTTTCAGAAATTCTAAAAATTTGAGAGCAATTAACTTGCAGGATTCATTTTTTGTGCCACTGGATTGAAATAATTACTATTAAAATAAATAATAAGCAACATAATACCTACACTTGTAGAATCATTGAATATAATAAATTATGTCTTATTAAATCAATTTACAACAATAAAAAATTATTATTAAAACAGTAGCATGAAAATGTTCTCAAGAAAAGATGATTTTTTTTTGAAAAATTATTTTTAATTCTTAATCACTAATCAGCCGTATGTAATCGAAGTTACACCCTGTATATCGATGACTCAGTATATGAAGCTGCCACACCCAAGTTGAGTTAAGAGCGTGTTAGATAAAAATTATATAGAAATATTTTTTGATCCTATGTGAATTCTAAAGCCCTATTCACGATGATTCTTTGAAGATTCTCCCAAGATTCTGAATCTTTAAAAAAAATTAATTCATGGTTTTAAAACAATAAATAAATTATTATAAATTCTTCTTTGCCAAGACCCATTGAAGATACAATTTAGCGGCATCTCAATTTAACAGGTAATTCTCACTAGAAAGAATTCCAGGATTCAGAATCTTGGTAGAATCTTCAAAGAATCCACGTGCGAACAGGGCTTTACGGTCCAGGGTTCAACCCTTAGTAGTTCATTGAAATTATTTTCTGATATTCCAAATTTTAGCTTAAATTTAGACAATTTTATTTAGCCAAATTCTAAAAATATTTTATTTCCTTTCCAATCTAAATTAATAAAAAGCATACTACATAATATCATAATTATTGTTATTGAAGTTAAATATAGTTATCTTTTTTGTATTGTATTTCAAATTTAAAATTGTAATTTTGTTTGAAATTCCGTAAAATTTATGAATAATTGATGATTTGTGAGAAAACAAGAAATGAACAATTAAAGTAATAATAAAAAGAACCTAATAAAATTAATTAACTAATACCTTGATTCATCTATATCGCAGATCTCAATTGTACTCCGTCAGAATTAAATCCACGATAAACAACAATTAAATAATCTAATTAAAAATTAAAATTCTCCTCTTACCTTTTACTATATCGTAGTACGCCTGTCACCAACACCAATATCACTGCATAAACAAAGTGTCAAAGCCCCAAAAATATGAACAATATTTCACAAAAACAACAACAAACAGGATGGCAATATTTTACAAATCACGGATAGTTTAACACACGAAAAATGACGTCACACTACGTTTCACCTGTAGCACACATAGACACATAGCTACACAACACAGTTATGAAACAATCATATGATATGACATGAATCGCAAATGATGATCTATTAATTGTGGGTTAACTTTCCATTTCAATGTCGGGTTGTTGCTGTTGGTTAGTGGATTGTTTTAAGTCGGGAGTGAATTCTTTGCTAAACTACAGTTAAAATTGGTTCTAATGTTCTTATGAAGCTACTTTAATAGCTTACTACATTCGTATAGTCTAGCTGCGAAAGTATTTTTCATTGTTAGAATTAATGACAACAATTTGATGAAATTATTTATTATGATATCTTTAATTTAAAGTATTTTGTAACAAATATAAGTACAGTTCACTGAAAAATAGTTTGTTCAGAGTGTAGAATGTATATACTGGTAGAATAGTTTATGATGCAGAGTGTACAATAATAAGAGGAAGTACCCACTACATCCTTTTGCAGTCCAATTTTGTCACTTTGGGCCCTTATTTATCACTTAACGTGTATTATGAACGTGTGTATTTCGCAACGACAGGCACAATTAACAAATATGCTAATTTACTCCTTATTCTGAAAAACGTAACTGTCTTTTAATTTTAGCAAATAGTAAAAATGATGTGCATCCATCATAATAAATATCTTACTTCTAAAGAAATAAACATTTCGACATAAATTAAACGTAACGTAATTAAAAAAATACTACTCTTATGACACACACATACACATCACCGTAAAAAATCACCACTACGCTACGAATTTGAAAAACAGTCGGATACTATACGCACTCTGGAGTAACTTTTTGCGTAACTTTTCTCACACAGTTTTTCACGGCACTTCCTTCCGGCGCAGTTACGGTGACGGCCACCGGAGGGGTTGGCGTTGGCGTCGCCCGGACGTCGAGGTGGTCGTCCAATGATAAAGAATCCATGCTACAAAGATCCAAGGTATCACTGGAATGCGACCGAATTGTGGGGAAGAGACCGGTTGTCAGGCGATCTAGCCAAAAAACCTAAATTAGCAGCCCCGATTTTCATTCTAGTATTGTTTTCGTTGTTGTTGTTTTTGTTGTTAGTTGAATTATTGTTAAATACACGCAAAAAATAACGGTTAATATGTGCGGTTAGTAAATTACAAGCAATTTACAAATTCAGCAAACTCTTTTTAATTTTACCTGTCAAAGACTAACTACTATTTCTTCGATAAAAACAGCAGGTGAAATATCATCTGTAACTATCAATTAAACAATTTTATTCGTCGCATTAAAAAAATGTAATTATAAAAAAATGTTTGTTAAAAATCTGTTTTGCATTCTAACGGTGAAACTTCGATGCCCGAAATCCAACTGACAAAAATATCGCTGGTTCTGAGTTGTTCGATTCCACTATAATAAACCCAATTGAAATGGTTCTCCGTGAAATAAAATAAAATTGCTACAAAAATTGTTAACAACAAATCAAAAATACACGTTTATTTTACGATTTCGTTTAAAACCACTTTATAACAGTGTGTCTGTAAATGTCAAAAGTTCCTCCCTTTGTCTGATATTTATAAGTTTTTATAGCTGCCAATCGTAATTTTGATCGCTTTTAGTCTTTCGTGCACTTTATGACCCGATTTATTATTACATACAAGGACAATTCAATTTTTATTATTACTCGAAATCACGATAAAATTTTGCATACGAAATATTTCATGAATGTTCGAACTCATAAAACGTGAATCTGATAACTCAAGAAGAAATAAAGCGGAATATAATTAACATCATTAAGAAAATTATAAATAGAAAGAAGAGAAATAAATACATGCACGAACAATTATAATAGGCACTGTGCTAGATTATAAAATAGTGCATATTATACAAATTTAAGATATAGTGCACCCTTTTAAGGCTGGAGTTTGAAGTTTGAAGTTCTGGTACAATTCTAAATGTACTAACTCCATAATTACTAGCGTATTTTATTTTATTGTAAATTCTAAAATGTAAGAGCTTTAAAATATATTTGTAAGTATACTATTATTGTTTATTTATGCCTTAGAAACGAGGTACAAAATTTAATGTTAGATCTAAATCACCGGCTATGTAAAATTACCTTTGGACGGCATAAACAACTTCATAATACCCTTAATACATAAATAATTTTGATAATAACAAAAAATATGAATAAAATATATGTCTTTAAATAGGGCTGTTCACTAACAATAATCGAAATGCAATAATACTACACTGCAAAGCACGGTGCAAAATGAAATCAATACAGTAAAATAATTGATATATTTTGTATTTAAATGCATTTTCCACATTCAATATCCGTAAGAATATCAAGTCCCAATGTATACGTTATTGAATTCTGTAGAAAGTAATAAATTTAATTAGACTAATACCTACCTAATTTTCTAATCTTTAAATAAAAAGCCTTAATGTCCAAAACATTTTTATTCCAATTTGAATAATCTCAGGGCTATTTGCAATTTGTTCAAAAATTTAATCTTTGTATTGTTTACAAAATATCATGCAAATAGTTTTCTTTGAGTGAAACGCTATATAGTATTATAATTAAAAGAAGTCATGTTCACTTACACATTGTCCGAAATTTTAAAACTCGCGGTAATACGGCGCATGCGTGGCTCTATCACTTGCCTATGAATGTAAAACAACTAGACACTAAATCATTTAAGAGCAGAATTAAATCATACTTGCTAAAATTCATTCGAGAAGTTACTAGCCATTTGCCATTCCCATCCGAGTTCCGTTCGATTTACATACTTTTTTCTAGTATAGAAATATACGCCCTGCTCTATTTTTCTATTCGAGATTCATACTAGATTTGTCTACGCATGCGCAGTTCAATCTCGAGTCAGTTTGACCAACCTTTAAAAGTTTTGATATTTTGTTTTGATTTGTTCACATTGACGTTTATGAGTTTTGCACTTGTACGTGTTATTCAAGTTGTGTTAATATTTTTCCCATTATGAATTCTAACCTCCAAATCTTAAGTTGTCACTTGTCAGAATAAGTAAGAATATTATTTATTATTTTGAAGTTGCCTAACTTGGACCATTTCGGAAAAAATCGAAGAATTCCGATTGTATACGAATAGTTTGGAAATAAAGTATGAAAATCGAACGAATCTCGGATGGAAATCAAACGAGAAATATAGCATGAATCTATACGAAAAAAGTATAATGTAAAACAGGCTTTATACTGGTGCCTAATATGAAAATACAATATGCAATTTGTCAAATTGTTAATTGTATCATAGCATGATTAAATAAATTATTATTATTAGGAAACAGCCATATTCGAAGATATTACCATTTTTGAATGAGATTTAAAATTTTATATAAGAATTTAATTTAGGTAACCTTTTATCCCTTAAAGTGAAACCAGTAGTTCAAACTCCAGCCCTACGAAAAACATATAACCTCCCCCTAAATATATAATCTCTCTTACCGACGCTGTCGGGCGCCAAATCATTCCCATCCGTGACGCCACTGATGCGAAGTGCAGCCCGATGTTCATCGAGTTGTTTGGCACTGCAGAGAGGAGTATCAACTTCGCGCGTGTTGTTGAACAACGCGTAGTCGACTTCATATTCCCCGGATTCCTTCTTGAACGACATCAGGGGCTCGAAACGATGGCCCCAAAGAATCTCCGAAGGAAGATACGACGAGCGCGCTTGAGTTGTCATGCCCGTGGACTCAATCACGCCCTCTGGAAGATAGAAAATGATTAGTACGGTTCTGTGCAGGTGAATGGTGTCAGCGCAGCAGTTATATACAACCTTTTCAACGGTCGAGTAACGTTATTGCATAGCAATCATGGTGTTAAACTAACAACCATAAAATCTGGGTTTATATTGCAGTAAATTTCAAATAATTATTTTGTTTGGCATTAAATGTTGTTGGTTTAATGCTGCATATTTGAATAGGTATACAGGATGGATAGTTTAATTAGAAACATTAAAAATCTGCTGTGTCCGCCACAGTACTTCCCCGATTATAAGTTTTAATAACTTACTTTCGTAACGCCGTTAATTTTATGCTTTATTCTGCAAAATTTAAATAAATTTATCATTTTTCCCCAAACTATTTAAGTTGATACCAACTTCGGCATAATTTAAATACCATAAAAAATCTGATACTTATTCACTAAAAACTCACACTCGAAAATTTTAACCCGTCATAATATCTTATAGCCTTATAGAATATAATGCGGAAAGTAAAAACAACTGACCATTGTTTAAATGTTGTTATTGATTCTTCGACTAATATTTTTTTCCAGAAAACTTTAATTTGATAATACACTTGAACAAATTTGATTAATTTTTTGAGAAACAATAATTGATTATCGCATAAATGTCATTTTTTACATTTTTATTAAACTTATCTCCCCGAGAGCTTTAAATTGACACCAAACTCGGTATAATTTGAATAATGTATGATAAAAAAATTGACGATCAGTTAAAGCTTTAATTTGATACCACACACGATAGTATTTTAATAAAAATAAAATAAGATATGTTTATAAAGTTGGTACCACTGGTTGAATAAAAAAATTTGAGTAATTTTTTGAGAAACAATTGAAAATCGTATTAATGTCATTTTTTACATTTTTTAAAAACTTATATCCCTGAGCGATTCAAATTGACACCAAACTCGGTATAATTTGAATAATTTATAAAAAAAAACAATTGACGATCATTTAAATGTTATTTTTGTTTTTCTACTAGAATTATTTTCCCAAGACCTTTAATTTGATACCACACACGATAGTATTTTGATAAAAATAAAAAAGTTTTGTTTATAAAGTTGGTACCACTGGTTGAATAAAGCTCATTAACGAACTTGAAGTCAGATTTTGGCTCAAGATCTTAAATATAAAATTTCAGTCCAAAATTCCAACGCGTTTTTAAGTTATCCAACATCCAGACAGACTAACAGACTAACAGACCGACAGACCGACAGACCGACTTTTTTTAAAATTATGTTTTTTGGGTTCAGTAGGGTCTGAAACGTGAAGATTCACCAAAATCTCGAACTGTCAAAAAATCACGATTACAATACTTCCCTCTATTACATAGATCGGGGAAGTAAAAAACAATAACCACATTAACACATTTAACATTTTACAGTTTTTACTTCCCCGATCTATGTAATAGAGGGAAGTATTGTAATCGTGATTTTTTGACAGTTCGAGATTTTGGTGAATCTTCACGTTTTAGACCCTACTGAACCCAAAAAACATAATTTTAAAAAAAGTCGGTCTGTCGGTCTGTCGGTCTGGATGTTGCATAACTTAAAAACGCGTTGGAATTTTGGACTGAAATTTTATATTTAAGACCTTGACCCAAATTCTGACTTCAAGTTCGTTAATGAGCTTTATTCAACCAGTGGTACCAACTTTATAAACATACCTTTTTTTAATTTTATCAAAATACTATCGTGTGTGGTATCAAATTAAAGCTCTCGAGAAAAGAATTCTAGTAGAAAAACAAAAATAACATATAAACGATCGTCAATTTTTTTTAAAAATAAATTATTCAAATTATACCGAGTTTGGTGTCAATTTAAAGCGCTCGGGGAGATAAGTTTAGTAAAAATGTAAAAAATGATATTTATGTGATTTTCAATTGTTTCTCAAAAAATTATTAAATTTTTTTTATTTAACCAGTGGTACCTACCAACTTTATAAACATAACTTTTTTAATTTTTATCAAAATACTATCGTGTGTGGTATCAAATTAAAGCTATCGGGAAAATAATTCTAGTAGAAAAATAAAAATAACATTTAACCGATCATCAATTGTTTTTTTTTTATAAATTATTCAAATTATACCGCCGAGTTTGGTGTCAATTTAAAGCGCTCGGGGAGATAAGTTTAGTAAAAATGACATTTATGTGATTTTCAATTGTTTCTCAAACAATTATTCAATTTTTTTTATTCGACCAGTGGTACCAACTTTATAAAAAACATAACTTATTTTATTTTTATTAAAATACTATCGTGTGTGATATCAAATTAAAGCTTTCGGGAAAATAATTCTAGTACAAAAATAAAAATAACATTTAACCGATCGTCAATTTTTATATTATACATCATTCAATTTATACCGAGTTTGGTGTCAATTTAAAGCTCTATGTAGGGGAGATAAGTTTAGTAAAAATGTAAAAAATGACATTTATGCGATATTCAATTTTTTCTCAAACAATTATTCAAATTTCTTCAAGTGTATTATCAAAAGTTCTCTGAAGAAAAAATTTAGTCGGAGAATTAATAACAACATTTAAATTGTGGTCAGTTCTTTTTACCTCCCGCATTATATTTTATATAAGGGGAAGTTTAGTGAGGAGTTTTTCGAGTGTGAGTTTTTAGTGAATAAGTACGTTTTACAATCCATAATAGGAATAAAGTATTTTCCAGATGAAGTCTGTGGACGATAACTCAAATAATATCAAACATTTAATAACCAAATTTTAATACAAATCTTAAGAATCCAGTTATTTTTGTAGCAACCCCCAAACCGGACGTAGTACTTTGCGTAAATATTTCGATAAATAATTAATTTATCACAATATTTTCTATTTCAAATGATGGATTATATTTTTGTCATCTACAAATCGTATTCAAAAATTTTTTCTGTACATGATACTATTTAGAAAATAAATTATTGTTAATAATTCAGAGTATGAAACATAAAATTAAAGGCGTTACGAAAGTAAGTTATTAAAAGTTATAGTCGGGGAAGTACTGTGCTGGCCACAGCAGATTTTTACAGTTTAGTATCTCTCAAGACGCTGCTCCAGTAATTTCGTAGTCTAGGTATCGAAATAAAATTATTTTGATTATTTATTTCTACATTATTTCAACCCTGAAAAATCTAATACCATTAACTGAGTTTTGATATTTTATTTTTGTTGGTAACCATCTCTCGAACCCGCTCGAACCATCCTACAGGATTAACTCCCAATTACAGAATGGTAGATGTTATTATAGTGAAATTCAACCACCCGAACCCTCTCGGACCCTCTATGGATGAGCTAACCACTGTTGTTAGAGTGTTTTAGAGTTCCAATTCATTATGTGGTAATTCTCTTTTAACAAATCATAATTTTGGGAGTCTATATTTCAAAATATTAATATTAAAATTAGAATTATGGTGATTTTTAACGCTTGTGGTTCTAACAACTTTGATTAAAATTAAATCAGGTACACAAGTTTTGCACAAAAATATATTCTGTGGTGTATTTTCTACCACCAACCATAAATTGACGGCTGATAATGTCATACCCGCCAAAATATACTTATATCTACTAATAATTCACAGTGAGTTAGGTAAAATGCGTGATAGAGAATATATTCATGGAATATCATCTGAACACTGAAAATTACGTCAGCATGTAGGGTAGGTCACGGTGATTTTAATTAATTAGTGAATGAGAATTTAAGTGAATCCTGTGAAATGGTGTGACAAAATTTATGAAATTACCTAAAATAACAACAATTTCGAATCGCTCTCTCAATAAATCTGTAGCGGACATTCTATAAATTGGCGAACACTCATCTATTTTGTGCACAATCGTAGTCGGCCAAATAAAAAATATCCTATCTTCCTCGCCGTCCCCTCCAACCTAGAACAAACAAACAAAAACAAATTATGAATAATACGATTCTTGGAGAATTTTAATCTTCTTCAAACCGTTTTTAATTTCAGTATGTCGCATGCCACTTGAATGTTAAGTTAGAAAGTACTTCTTGCATGCAAAGAAGTTATATACGGTTACGTAAGATGTAGAAAGCCATAAGAGTTTTATGTTTATAGCACTTTTGAAAGACTAGTTATCAGTGCTAATGCATCAAGGCTCATAAGGATGGATATTAAAAAAGACTTACAGCACATTGCTTCATTGTTATGTATGAGTTTATAAAATGAATCACGAACTATAAAAAACAAAACAATAAAAATATAAATGCATCATCAAGATGTTCAATTTTTAGTATGCTGTTTTTAAATATTGTTCGTTTTATTATAACAAAACATGTTGTACACGTGTAAAGGAAAATAATAGCAAAACTGTCGGAACTCTTTTATTTTTGTATTTTATCCATGTTACCAAGCGACATTCTGTTATCATTGAATATGCCTCAGGATATATGCTACAATACCTGAAGTTCTATTGGTAAAAAGCCAGTAGAATAATTTTTCAAGTTTTTAGTGTAAAGTGTAGTGAATACAATAATATAATATTACTCACTTAAAATAGTATAAAGTTAGTATTATATAAATATAAACACACAATAGAGAGACAGTGTTTATTAAAATCAGTACAGTTAAAAACGAGTACCTATACTATTTTATGAATTATGTTCACTTTGGTAAAGTTTTCTAGCCACAGTAATTTTGCTGGTAAAATGTATTTTAATTTGCTGCTCACTTGCATTTAATAAAAAATCGTTGAATTGTTATTTTTGTTGCCACTATTTAATTGTGTTAAAATAAAAAATGCGTGGTAGAAATTTATTTAACAGTACAGAATCTGTGATTATCAACTAGTAGAACTGTAATTCAGAAATAATAGATTACAAGAAAGCATGCGAAACTTTTGCAAATATAAGTGTTGAGACTATTATGCCCATTATTTTGTTGCATGATATAATGCAGTATACTAGTATATATTTTAGTATAGTTTGGTTTAAGTAGGTTAATAGACAACAATAAACTATTATTTTGTTATTATACAATCTAAAGTGTAACAATATTTCGTGCATTGAATATTTTAAACAGAAATTTTATTTTTGTTTGAATATGAAGATTGTACTTACTTGCAATTCTAGCACAAATGTTTTAAAAGAAGTGTGAATTTCAAATTTGAATCCAAAACAGTGATATACGTCGTTTTGTTATACTTATTTTTAACTTTTTCAAATATATCAACAAAATTTTAATCATTTCTATTAAAATTATGAGAAATTATTAAACAAGAATTTAACGATGAAAATTATAATTGTCATATTAAACTTGAGCAAATTAACTTTCAAATAGTATATCTACGACTATTAATTTAAGTCATGTACCATATACGTAGTACGTATTACGTACCTAATTAGTTTCAAAGTATAAATTTAAAATGGCATCTCATATCTATTAAAAATTATGAGATGTTATTCAACAAGTATACTACGATGAAAATGTTATTGTCATAATAAAATTGAGCAGGTTAACTAACTATCGAACAGTTCATCTACGACTGTTGCATTAAATTATTTAATAAGTTTCATAGCAAAAATTTTAAATGGCAGCTGTCAGAAACATAATATAGATATATAAAAGTAAAGAAAGGTTTAATATAGTAAATAATCTTTCAGAACTCATATTTTATATAAATAAATAGTTTTCTGGTTTAATTTTTGTAATTATTTATTTATTTCAACGTTTCGATAGACTGGACGTTAGGAATTGACAATACAGTAAACATAAAATTAATACATAGTTGTCATACTCATGCATTTAATTTAAAATTAGTTAAAATCCAAGACCAGAGACTGAAATGCTCCGGAGGATTTCAGTCTCTGCCTCAAATACTTTTTTAATTTTTATCAATTTTTAACTAATTTATTATGTTCATGACAACTATGTATTACAGAACTTTAACCATAAAACTATTTATTTACTACATAGAAAGTTTTTTAACCAAATAGGTAGCGTTAGGGTACCATAAAATAATAAATTTGTTTGTACACTGACATAATAATCGTAGATAATAGTTATTTGTGTATCAAGTATGGATAGCGCATTGTTTGTTGCACGCGGCGAGAAATTTGTTCAGTCGAGGCGTAGCCGAGATTGACGACTCGCCATTGGTAATTAACTAGTTACCAATTATCTTGTTTAAATAAACACATTTTGTTTCACAAAGCATAGTCTTCGATAAATCAGACATGAAAGAATGGAATGGCAATCGCGAATTTTTTATTATTACGTTTGTTTGTTGTTAAATAAATCACAAATTGTGCGAAGCATGTTTTGGTCATTTAGGTAAACGACACTCTTAATGCATAAGTATAGTGAGGATCCATGCAGTTAGTAAGACAGTTAGCTCACGATATTATGAACGAGGTGAAAGAAGTAGGATATATTAAGTGAAGATTGATTTGTTGTTCATAGGGAGTTACACCACCTCCCTTCAAATAACTTACTCTCACCTTGAGCTCCTGCTGAAAGAACGGCAAATGCTCGCCCTCTCTCGTAACCTTATTCCTAATGAGCTGCGCTCGGACGTGCGCCTCAATGATATGACTCTTCCTCATGTCGCCGACCCTGAACATGAGGCAGGGCTGACCATCCCTCTGGCAGATCACCGCGTTCCTCGAAAACATCAGCGTCTGCGTCCGCTTCTTCGGCCGCGACAGCTTGGCGAACACGATGCCCACCATGAAGGCCTGGATGAACACTCCGGTGATACTCTGAAGGCACATGACGAAGATGGCCTCCGGACACTCTTCAGTGGTGCTCCGCACACCGTAGCCGATCGTGTGCTGGGTCTCAACACTGAAGAGGAAACAAGACGCGAAGCCGTAGATCTCGGTCACGCACGGCGTCCATGATGAGTTGCCGCTCTACGAAGAAGATGATATTAATTTAATGGCTAGTTTATATTATAGTTATTTGTTTAACTAGGCAAAAAATTATTAGATTTTCTGCCGCGGCTAGAGTTTCATAGACGAGGCGCAGCCGAGGCAGCAAATCTGTATTTTTTGCCATGTTAAAAACATTTTTTCGGCGATTGTTATTAATTAATATTAATTTAGTGAATATTTTAAATATATTATATATATTAATAAAATTATGTTGCTATGCGTATGTTGACAGGTGCTATGAAAAAACAAAATAGGTTAGGTATGTTGATGAATTTTATAAATGTCAAATTTGTTGATTCATCATAGTAACAATTACTTTTGCTGCCTAGGCTTTTTAAACTATTTTTGCTGCCTAGCAAAAGTGACACTTTGCTGACTGTCAGCTGTCAAAAAACAACACTTTTAATGTCAATCGCCGAAAAAAATAATTTAATAGTAAAATGAAATTTAGCTGATAGAAAATTATTGTACAATAATTTACTGTACCATGAATGTTGAGATTCTATGAAACTGCAACCGTATAGTCACGAGTGTGTGAAAAGTTACCTATATACTTTTTTATTGAAAACTCTGC
Organism: Agonum fuliginosum; assembly: GCA_947534325.1. Classification (NCBI taxonomy): domain Eukaryota; kingdom Metazoa; phylum Arthropoda; class Insecta; order Coleoptera; family Carabidae; genus Agonum; species Agonum fuliginosum. The sequence goes on from OX384031.1 coordinate 8,929,364, forward strand.
ACTGTTCTATAGTAATGCGAAATGTTAAAAACAAATAAAAAAATGTAGAAATTTAAAATAATTAAATTACAGAATGAAGGATGAAATTATGTATCTATATCGTATAATGATAGGTACCCATATTAGTTATATTAATTATTGCTTACTGTATTAGTTTACGATCCAAGATAGTTAATAGTTAATAACACAGCAGTGTGACGCTTTAAAATTATGTTGTCGTTCTGTTTCAACTTTCAATAATTGATTGTATTATTGAATAAAATAACCTACTATGGTTAGGTATGTGAATTGTTGGAGGACATTAATTTTGCTGATGATGGCGGCTTTGACTGCCGAAACGTCCATTTAAACTAAAATAAAGTTTACAAACATATTTTGTTACTTTATTTGTATGATCCTGAAAGCCATTTCGCAAGTACTCCAATAGTTATTTGTATCACAAGGCCAGAAACTGACCTTTTGCAAGAGCGAGTATTTTTGACACGCCGAGCCACAGGCGAGGCTTGCAAATTACGAGCACTAGCATAACAGTTTCTGGACGTGTAATACACAATATTTTATGTGCCGATTTCATTACAAAAATATAAAATAATTATACATAACCTAAAAAAATGTGCACTGAATACTTGCATTTGAGCTTAAAATATATTTATTTCAGTTTCTATTAACGATTTACGTCTAAAATTTGTCAAAATCTTATTAATTCTTGTATAAAAAATATTCAACGCATAAAATTGACATCTGCTTGACAACTGTAGTAATGTCAAGATGCCAACCTATAACTTCCGGTTGTTTACCGGCCTAGGCTGGCAACAACGAGTTTCTGGCGGATTTTGAGATATGGAAAACTAGCGATGCCGACCGGAGGCATATAAAATAATATTATTTAAAGCTACAGCTCTATGCAGTGAGTTTAATATTTAAAAATTTTGCAATATAAAAAATTTGTTGAATTTTTAAATATATTTATTCAGTAAATTGAACTTGAACGTCTGATATTCTAACTTATTTTGATTAAATAAAAATAGACCTGAAGCTAATAAAATAAGACACACACACACATGTCTTTCAAATCTAAAAAAGTAAAAACTAAACTAACAACAGAGTGTGTTAGTATACAATCTCTTCTTGTTTACAGTTTTTCTATTACGGAAAAAGAAAAAAGCATAATAAAACACTTTTTATTACAAGTAAAACCTAAGCTGTAAAGAATTCTTTCGTAATACTTTGTCTTGCTTTCTTACCAACTAATTCATTTTGAATTACACTTTCTTCAAATCTCATCACTCGAATTCCAGTAAAATTTGTTTTGAGCTTTCATTTCTAAATTAGAGTAACAAAGTTTAAGTCAACATTACTTACAATGTGTTCATCATGCAGGTCCCCATGTGTGAACACGATCAACCACCAGACAATCGCAAACCCCAACCAAGAGAGAAGGAAATTCAAGGCGAAGACGAGAAGCGTCCACCGCCACTGTGCGTCTACGAGGGTTGTGAAGATGTCCTGCAGGTATCTTCGTCTTCTCTTTGCTACGTTGGCTTGCGTTACGTTGCAGTCACCGTGTTTGAACACCACTCGCTTGCGGATTCTTCGAGCCGAGAACCTCGACTGCCGATATCTAAAAAATAGTTAAACATTTATTGTAGCAAATACAATATCGGGCACACAAAGAGCCACCCTGGTCGAGACCAAAATTTTATAATTTTCAAACGCCTATAACTTTTACAATTTTAATCAGATCTGGACGAAACTTTCTCCACCTGAAAGCTCAACTCTTTCTCTAAGGTCTCAAATCTGTTAGAAAATCTCCACCTCCTGCCCTTGAGCCTCATACGAAAAAGGGAACTTTTTGGATGAAAAATGTTTTCAACTTCCTACGCACAATTTCGCGTAAGGAATACGAGCTTTCAAGTTAATACGTTGATTTTTCAGCAAGAACCAATTTGTTGAAGTTGAGGCTGCATGGATTTCTGTGCTCAAGAACTAAAGTTCTAACAGGCGAAAAAAGCGCCAAATGCACTCAACTTCAACAAATTGTTTCTCGCTGAAAAATCAACATATCAACTTAAAAGTTCGTGTTACTTACGCGAAATTGTGCGATCTATCGAACGCCATTACAAGAGTGGAAAATTTTTGAGTCAATCGACGCGTGTGCGCATATGAAGTTTCAAAAAAGTTCCCTTTTTCGAAAGGTATTTTGGGGCAGGGGGTGGTGATGTTTTAACCGGTTTGAGATCTGATTAAAATTGTAAAAGTTGTAGCGGTTTGAAAATTGTCAAATTTTGATCTTGTCCAGGGTGGCTCTTTTTTTTGGTCGGCAGTTTATTTGAAATATTTATTTACTTATTTTATTTTGAGTTTAAGTTTTTTGTATTTCCTAGGCCTACATCTGAAAAACTACTTAATCTAATTTTATTTTGTATCTAAGTCAAGTCTTAATGACTGGTTGACGTAATTATAGTAATGTTTTTGTCGGTTACTGGGATCGAACTTAGGATCGCAATATTTATTTTACTGAAGTCTTGCCTAACATAGATCTACTTATCGTTTTACTACAAAGTCATTTAGAGTTCGATTAGTCATTGTTTTCATTTTTTAAAAATGTGCAATTTAAATAAATATACAAAAGTTTTTGCGTTTCAATTCAGATTGTATATCAGACAGTTTTATTTTAAAAGTTCCATCTACCATCTGGTCAAGTCTATAAAATCAAATGCTTCCCAAGGAAATAATTAAATTTGTAAATAAACAAATCAGCGAAATACAAAATGAAAATGTTTTTCAAGATTCAATCAGGCCAGGGACTCTTTGGTAAACCTCAAATAAACGTCACCACTATTTAAACTTCTGTTTTTGAACTTAGAAAGTACTCTCAAATTGTTTACGCAGTTTCTGTCTTTGTAAAATTTATTTATCTTGGGCACATAAATACTCGTAGTTTTCATCGTTTCAAAGATCATTAAATCCATTTTATTTTACTATTAAATCGACTTACGCACGCCAAGTTCGTGACGAAGGGGACAGACCCGTACCAAAAAAAATTCACGAGAAAAAATGATTAACCACTCTAATAAATAATATGATAGCATGTCCGTGGCCACATATTTCTAACACGGAAAATTTATATTTAAATTGCGGAACCACTTAAAAGTTATGTCAGCATCTTAGTTTATCATTTTTGTAAATTTTAAAAATAAAAATAATTTATAGTTCAAAATATGCGGACTCTTCATTTTATGTAATGTCTTTAGTTCATTGTAAAGCGCATATAACGCAGATATTTATATATTTGGCATGAATTTGACTTAAATATAGTGTACCGGACAAGAATAAGTTGTGGAAAATGAAAATATCTTTGCCAGGTTGCAAATGTGGCATGAATACCATAACAAAACCGATTTAAAAATAACCCTTCCCTCGTTAAATGTAAGAAAAATATTACAGAAAACAAATAAATGTCAACTTTTTGATAAAATAATAATATATGAAGATGGATAATTTTTGCAAGTACGATTCCGTACGTTTCTTTAAGCTTTAATGAGGTTAAAATAAACATTTTAAACTGACAGGCACCATAAACATTTATCAAAATTATTAACGGATATTAGAACTTTTTGAAAACAAATTGTAGCCTTTTGTATCAATTATTCCGAGGACAAACACTTACTGTTAACCTTAAAGATTTTGTAAGTAAAACAAATGTTTGAAGTAATTTTGCAAGCAAGTCATGAACCTTCATCTCACTATTATAAACACTACCAGACGCAATTACTCTAATGAAATTTAGAATAAAAGAGAAATAAAACGAATTTTCATCTGCTCTTGTTTGCTTGTTCATTATTAAATGAGAATGAGTGTTGTTCTTCTCAACAAATATTAAAGTATTAAATTTCAAAACAGTTTTTTAGATAATATCATAATATATTTTAACAAAATATAAACCAGATGGTTAAAAACATTTGTATGCCATATTTATTACGATGTCTGTAAATGATTTAAAAAGCATTTTGGAGTTTAATTAATTTTCTTTATCGTATTATCAACTGTTATTACCTTTTAATATGCAACATTATGTACTGATAATAATTATAAACAACATAATACGTTAGTTTTGATTCATTATTTACGAACCTAATACGTTAGATACAACAATAATTACATCAAAATCTATTTTAACATCGCCGTCGTCGATGATACGAGAAAGCTTATATATATACACAGGGTGTTCATTTTAAGTGGCGCACCATTGCTAACTCGAGAACCAAAAGAGTTACGAAGTTTGTTAAATTAGCAAACAATTTCTATTTTATATGACTACTGTAATGAACGAAACAAATTTTATTTCGGAGCAGTGGTTCTAAAACTACGGGGTGCAACTTTCTTATTTCAAATAGGGACCTATTTTTTTTATTTACTTATTCGATTCAGTATTTTTTTCTGAATTCAACGAGATATTAGTTTAATACCCTTGCATAACAAAAACATAAGAAAAACGCTATTGAAAATTATGATAATTTAATTAAAATCTGATTGTTAGTTAGTGTTATGGAAGAAAACAATTGAATATTTTGTTTCATATTAATTGTTAGTGAAAAAGATTCTAGTATACTACACTGATCAGACCAAATAAGGTCGAAACACGTGTCCGTAGTTACCGCCACCTTACACCCTACTGAGTACTTAGTGCCCTGAACTCAAACACACAGTAGCGGTCCTGATCTCCTGATTAAAATCAAAGAATATTTTTCATTATCAAATAACAATTAATATGAAACAAAAATTCAATTGTTTTCTTCCATAGCACTCTTGTAACAATCAGATTTTAATTAAATTATCATAATTTTCAATAGCGTTTTTCTCATGTTTTTGTTATACCAGGGTATGAAACTAATATCTCGTTGAATTCAGAAAAAAATAAAAAAAAAATAGGTCCCCATTTGAAATAAGAAAGTTGCACCCCGTAGTTTTAGAACCACTGGTCTAAAAAAAATTTGGTTTCGTTCATTAAAGTAGTCATGTAAAATAGAAATTGTTTGCTAATTTAACCAACTTCGTAGCTCTTATACTTCTCGAGATAGCAATGGTGCGCCACTTAAAATGAATACATATATACATATATACATATGTATACATATATATATATATATATATATATATATATATATATATATATATATATATATATATATAACGCGCATTAAGCCCTCTTCGATGTTCAAAGAGACTCGGTTTCACCTCGTCGCTTGGCAACAATATTCTTGTTATGAATAGCTTTAAACATATTGTCTAGAGTTGAATACTTAATTTTAAAACCGCAATATATCTTTCTTCGATTCTAGTTGTCAGGATACTGCGGTATAAATATTATCCACAATATGACACAAATAATAAATTATCTCGCAAAATATTGCAGTTATGAAGCGGCTTCATTTATTAATTCTCCATTAGTAGCACACATAATAGTGATTTTTGTAACAAGAAGTGTTGAAAATGAGAGATTCTGAAACGAATGCAAGTTCTCCGACACGAGCGCAGCGAGTTTCGGAATTTGCATGGAGTTTCAGATTCATACGTTTTCCGCATGTGTTACAAACAAGATTTTTTTCTGCAAACGTCCTCAAAAATATTATATTAAAAATAAATTTGAGTTTTTGCAAGTTATATGTATCTACTTGGGCGGTTTTGCATCTTTAATTTTTAAGCATCACGGCGATTGATAACATGACACAATAATTAAATATGAATTGGCTCTTTCCCACACTCATTTCAGTGATAGAATGTCTATTGCTCGCACTATTGCGGAAAAACATATTTATTATTTAATTTAATTTTTTTGATTAAATTCGATCCTAACATCTAGAAAATTTATACGTAATAAAATTCCTACATTAAAAGATTAATTGGCAGGCAGAGGAAAATGCAAATCTAGAATTATTTTAGATTCGGCATGAATGCAAACATAGAAAGATGTATTAATAAAAATTGAAGATCTGATCTAGATTAAATTGAATGTGAAGATCTTGATCTCGATCTAGATCCTTTTTACTTCCTTGTACGGAGTAATAAGGAAGTTAAAATTAATGATATCTGAATTTCCGAAGTTCATTGTCACAATAATATAAGTCTTGTATCCCAGTTAGTGTTGTGTTTGGTTTTTTGCATTGAATCATACATTTTATCGATCTTTGTATCAAACCTTACACCATACACTAATCTAGATACATTACTCATTGACGAGTTCATAAACGGAACGATTTTGTTTTATATTATAATAAGGAAGTATTGTAATCGCGAAAAATTTCGGTTTTCAGATTTTGATGGAAATATCCGTTTTGACCTTTTCTGAATCCATTATGACTAGTTTCGTCGTGACGTCTGTACGTACGTGCGTACGTACGTGCGTACGTACGTACGTACGTACGTACGGACGTATGTGTGTCGCATAACTCAAATACGGTTAGACGTAGAAAGTTGAAATTTTGTATTTAGGACTGTTATAGCATCTAGTTGTGCACCTCCTATTTTTGGTTTCAATCTATAAACCGGAAGTAGTACTTTTTAAAAATATTTTGATAAATAATTAATTTTAGACAATTTTTTTTATTTTAAATGAAACATTATGTGATTATTATCTACAATCGGTATTTTATAAATTTTTCTGTATCTTCTATCATTTAAGAATAATTAAAGTATATACTTATAATTTAGTATTTCTGTATCTTGTAGTCCATGATCGATTAACATTTGTTACTACGTAAAATTTAAATGATTATGACATGACAGTGACAGTAGCAGTGACAATAGTAAAATATCGTTTATATCTTCTTCTGCAGTTTAAATAAAATGACTAAAATATATTTGTGAGTATACTAGTATAATAAGTTATAAGAATTTTTTATATTATTCTACATTTTAGTTATTAAGAAAAGTATGAACAAACAAGGTGTACAAGGAAGTCATGTGGTGTCCACGTCAGATTTTTAAAATGGTCACACAGTTTATTAGTAAATACACGGAGAAAAAGATAAAGGAAATTTCTTCATCCTATATGAAACATTGTATTTTTCATATTCATGGTTAGAAATTTAACAGCAATGTATTAGAGCGTTCTTTTAGAAATAAAACATAAGTAATAAAAACTAGTCGATTGAGAAATATATATTTTATTGTTGACTGCATCCCAGTAATTTTACTCCAATCCTCATTATCTACCATTCGATCTACCACCAGTCAAGTAAATAACTTCATCTATTATATGTAATAAATGTAACTGAATTATTCTCGAACAATATAAGATATTTGGGCAGTTGTAATAGTTAAATAGTTCCAAGGGACGATTTCAACTTTAACTATTAATATAGTTCAAAGTCAAAGTATACATTCTATTTCTAGGTACCAGCAGTGACACCAATTAAGAAATTCAAATTTATTCTTTAAATGTTTAATTTTAAAAAGAACGCCCTAATACATTGCTATCAAATGTAGAATAGGTGTTTAAGAGAAAATGCGTTTTTTATTTTAGGAGATCGTTTATTATGCTTAAATATGACCTAAACAAGCAAAATTAGACCGCGGAAGAGTGTTTTTAACATGATTTTTTGAAGAAAATGAAATTTTTTTGGTTAACCTCAATGTGTCAAAATGGCTAAAAATAAAGCCCCACAAACTCGGTTTTGGTATTTACTACACTAACAAAGCTAACAAAACCGTAATAGAGCCCCACAAACTCGGTTTTGGTATTTGCTACACTAACAAAGCTAACAAAACCGTACTAGAGCCCCACAAACTCGCATTTTTTTGTATCCATGTTTTTAACATGGCAAACACTATTGAAATTTATATTAATCTAAAACAAATGTAATATTGTATTTATGTCAAATAATTTCGAAAACTAAGAAAAGCAAGTAATAAAAAGCCTTATATCTGTGAAAAATATATTTATTTATTGATATCTTTATTACATAAATGTATAAAAACGTTAAATCACATGTTTAATCTGTTAATTTTTCAGCATAACCAGTGTTGACAGTTGTCAAAAATTTTACCCTAAAAACTAACAAAATCCTTGCTTCCGCGACAGAGAATAGGAATGAACCGATTGACACAAAAAAAAACGAAATTCCTTTTAAACACCTATTCTACACTTTAGCCCAAATTCGTAACCATGGGTTTTGAAATCTATGTTTCACGTTAAAATAAATTCACTGTATTTTTGAGTATGTGTAGGGACAAAAAAATTGTATTGAATGATTCTAGATAAAATATAAATCTCTAACTTGAGTTGAATGGCTGAATCGAAAAAACGAATGCAATATACCTATCTTATATACACTTCCACTATCCTATTCCCAGTTCCACTAAACTGTAGTATGAAATATAAAATCAATGAAGTAGTATAGGTACAAATCAATCATATTTCTCAATTTTCACTACTCAACGTCTCGCTTTACAACAATATTTCAACAAACTTCCTGGAAATTTTCCACACCTCAAGCGCCCCAACCTGTAAATCCATCCCTCATTGATCGCATCAACATCTTCCGACATTCGCCTAAATAATTCCCTTGACACGGCAGCACAGCGCTCGCCTGGCTGTCGGCCGTTGAAGTCGTCGTGAGTCATCGTCCTCGTCAGTCCTGCACCGATCTATAACCCGCGTCCTGCACTCGGGCAGGAACGCCGAGTGCAGGAATCATGGAAGAACTGTACAAGGGACGCGAGTCCCCCTTTGTTAGCACGAGGGGCGGAGAGAGAAATCCACGTGTGCAATGTGCAGGTTTGAACCTTTGAACGCTTGGAGAGAATGCCAACTCAGCAACTGGTTTCTGTTTTGTTTTGGAAGAATAAAGGGCAGTGATTTCAAGAAGGGAATAGGGTTAATGGGATCGGTTGATTTATTTTGGAGTTTTCCTACTACCACAACAACTGTAGTTGTGTGTGCAGAATTTACTGTTTCTGAACGATTTTCAAGACAACATTTACGTTTTTGATCAGATTCGGAATTATATAGTTTCTTGTTAGTAACATGTAACTGGCAAAAATAGTTTAATAAATAATAATAAAATATGTAGGTAGGTATACCTATTACAAATACAAATCCATGATGAAATTGGTTCTTGAAATTTTACAAAATAAATATTTTGTATTTTGTTTAAAAACAGTCTATTACTTCCAATATTGAACTTTGAGTTACAGTTCTATAATAGTATATTATGTATCAAGTTTTATAAACGTCATTTTAGTCGAGTTTTTCAAGAACGAGCGCCGCGAGTGTATTAAAAACGAGTCTAGAGAGTTTATAAACGAGTCACATAGGTACTATACTTTTTCTGCAACCACAAATTAAACAAAATAAATATGTAAAATTTCATTTAAAATAATTTCAACATTTAGGCAAGTGTATTCAACTGTTATATTGGAAAAAAAATTACAATGATTGAAAGAAATCATAAATTTATCTCAGTTTTTACACAAAAATTAAAAGTCAAATATAGGAGAAACCTTTACCCCGCGGCCCGTGCTTAATATGTAAACAGCCAAAGCCACGGATTGTCGAGGTGTGTTTAAAATGTTATTTAGCGTCATGGATATCAGTTCGCTAAATGTTTTAATACCAGGAGTAAAAAAACAATATTATTTATGAAGTTTCAACTCAAACAGTTAAGATGATGATCATCATTCATCAGTACCTTAATTTTTAAAACAGTAATAGTACCTAAGTATACAAAAATTTGTTAAAATAAAATCTAAATAATCATCAATTACCTAATTTTCTAGTAAAAATTAAATAGCAGATAGGTACTATACAGATACAGACCACAAATTGCAAAATTATAGTATAGATTTTCTGGTCTTTCCGAGGTGTTTTCTTTTTAATTTGTTCCGGCTAGTTCCATTTATTCTTCCGAGTATGGAAATTTGGGTTTACGATATGGTATAAAATAGAAAAATGTATGCAGTCTAGATGTAAATCTCAAATTAAAATGAGTGCTTAAGGTAGAAAATCCGTCAGTCATAAGCGTACGTGATTTTGGTTTGAGGTGAGGTAAAAGCAGTAAAGCAGTCAAATAATGAGAAATAAATCATTAAAAATCGTAGATTTAATTGTAAATTACAAGTTATAGGTATCCATTGAAATAAAAAATCTGACGTGAACACCACATGACTTCCTTGTACGCCTTGTTTGTTCATACTTTTCTTAATAACTAAAATGTAGAATAATATAAAAAATTCTTTTAACTTATTATACTAGTATACTCACAAATATATTTTAGTCATTTTATTTAAACTGCAGAAGAAGATATAAACGATATTTTACTATTGTCACTGCTACTGTCACTGTCATGTCATAATCATTTAAATTTTACGTACTAACAAATGTTAATCGATCATGGACTACAAGATACAGAAATACTAAATTATAAGTATATACTTTAATTATTCTTAAATGATAGAAGATACAGAAAAATTTATAAAATACCGATTGTAGATAATAATCACATAATCTTTCATTTAAAATAAAAAAAATTGTCTAAAATTAATTATTTATCAAAATATTTTTAAAAAGTACTACTTCCGGTTTATAGATTGAAACCAAAAATAGGAGGTGCACAACTAGATGCTATAACAGTCCTAAATACAAAATTTCAACTTTCTACGTCTAACCGTATTTGAGTTATGCGACACACATACGTCCGTACGTATGTACGCACGTATGCACGTACGTACAGACGTCACGACGAAACTAGTCATAATGGATTCAGAAAAGGTCAAAACGGATATTTCCATCAAAATCTGAAAACCGAAATTTTTCGCGATTACAATACTTCCTTATTACTCCGTACAAGGAAGTAAAAAGATAATCGAAATTAAAGTTCACACTGAAATGCAGTAGTATAGTATGACGTCAAAAATATAATTTTTCTTGATACTAGACGTGCGATTTCACAACAATTATTGCGGTGACTCATAATTTTTATTTTTTAATAAATATCTCAATATCAAAGAATAACATAATTCGTTTTCCAAACATGTGTTGGGTTGTTATGATATAATATTTTCTAATCGTTTAGTAAATTTACTGCTAACCTCCACAATACATTTTAGCGTATTTTAGCGTCAATTTTAAATTCAATTATCTTCGTTATTTCAACTGTTACCTATAATTATTTTTTTTATCCAAATTCTACGCCTTTTAATTAATGTTGTACATTAATTTGAATCATATTTTGGGTTGTCAGGTTGTCACTACCCATGGATTTACTACCTTAAACTGATATAAAAATGTAGGGCGTGGTTGTGGTCTCCCAGTAAAAATGTTTTTAAATGTATATTTACACTCGATTCACACGCTCTTTTAATAAATTTTACAATTTATTTATTTCCATTAAACTTCTATTTTATACTAGTAGTTAATTGCAATGTACTTTATAACGAACCAGGTAGTAATAAATTTAAAAATAACAGCAATTTCGTTTTATTGGGCGAAACCCAATTTACCATTAAATTATTTTCATCATTTAATCGCTCCTTCTATAAAAGTTTAAAATACTCTCGAAACCTAATTTTAGATTATAATCTGGTTTCAATGTCTTTAATTTTATCGGTTCAATAATTAAAACAAAAGATCAGATTTTAGCCGAAATGTAAATTAATTTCTATAGACAATTACAGATAAAAAGCTTCTGAGAAATTTAAAACGGATTATTAAATGTAATTTTGCAGACACGTGAGTTGAAGTTTTCATTTAATTAAGTGAGAAATCATTTAAGACAACAGTAATTAATTTACTAATGATGCTCAATAATATTGCATTGCAAGATAATTAGATAAGATTGCATTGTATTTCACAAGTAATAAACTTTCATCATTGAAACGACTTTGCGAAGACAAATTTATTGTTTACCTCTTTAGTTAAACATCTGTTATTTATTACGCTACTAAACTATATATCCTATATTGCCCCTTTGATCATTATTCTTCCTAGAAATATCCTTGACTTCAAGCCAATTAGGAAGTGGGAAAAAGTGACAAATCTCTAATTTGTAAAACAATTCAAACGTTTAAAAGATAAAAATGATTTTAGTACGGTTGTATCGTATCTAACTGATTTAAATAGTAAAACATCACGAACTGTCTGCCAAAGTTAAAATAACATTCAACTTAATATATTGTCGATTTGAATATTATTACGTGACGATAGTTATATATAGAGGACTATAAAATTTATGACTCTACTCTGATTTAGAAGCGAACTGATATAAATAATTTATGTTGGAAGCAGTAGAATTAATAGGAGTGAATTAACTTTAAATTATATATCGAACAAAGGGAAAATAATGCGGAATTTATTATACGATAAATGCCTGCTATTATTTATGGTAAACATTAAATTTTGTAATTTGCACTCAATGAGACAATTGGCGACGCATAACTGGGTGCTGCAAACGAAAACAAAACCCCAGACAACAAAAATAACTTAGGTACCTAATTTCAGGGATGGATGTCTACGCGTAGACTTGAGAAGTCTACATCGATATAGGAACTATATAGGTAGACAATGTGTAGAGAAAGAAAGAGACGTAGATAATGTAGAAAATGATGTTTACTTTTCAAATGTCAAAATTATTAACCTTAAATAATTTTATAGTACCTAATCAAAACGAAAATTTTTAGAACACAAATTTTAAATTAAGTTAATAATTAGGTATGTCTCAGGTACGTATGATTCCTGATTATTCTACCATGTGATATAAGTGATTTGTTATAGTTATTATAATGTCTATGGCATAAATTGCCGGTAAATTTTTATTGTATTACTGCATCATATTTATAAAAAGAAGCACAATTATCTACTAGGCAACTTTGAGAATTTATGAATCATTTTTAACAAAATTAAAAATATATATTTAAATATTAACGAAATATTAATGTCTACGCATAGTCTATATACTTTATACTCCACTTGTTAATATAAGGTATTGTAGACTATGTCATACGTGTAAACAATGATGTATACTACGTAGTGTAAACTTTTACGCCCTACCCTGTCTAATTTAATTAAGGTTACCTAACTAGACTCAGCTAATTTTATTGTCACTAACAGAAAATCAGATTTTTTGTCCCTATTGAGTTTTAAATAACCAGTCTCCAAACATTTTTCATAAAGTTCACCTAATACAATTATGAATTAATAAATTAATGAATCGTGATTTTTCCAAATTAATTTATGGAACCGAATTATTCAGGGCGATTCAAAACTACTTAAAAATATAAGTGTATTGTGGAAATCATTTTGAACAGAAAATGTCATACAAACAGAGGTCTGATTCCTTTTCATTCCATTCCATTCATTTAAATTTTTGAAATATAATAAAAAATCTAATAAATGTTTTCGAATTTCTAGAATACTCTCGATTTTACTATTTTTCTATTCCACTCTTTTTCCCACTACAACAGCTGCCTGAATTCGAAACTGGAAACTACTACTACTACTGGAAAAGTGTTTTGTGTTCCGAGTAAATTGTCAGTTTATTATTGAATTTTTGACTTCAAGTGAATGTTTTTATAAAAATTTAATGTCAATTAAGGCAAAGAATGGATCTACAGATGTGCCTTTTAAAAATTTTAAAAATTTATTTCTATAGAAATATAACCATGTAAAGTTTACGTAAATTGAATATTTAAAAAAATGTATATAATTTTTTAATGAAATTTTAAACTGTTTATTCATCCTCGTTGAAATAAAATTTTGCCATTCTTGTACTGCGCACAAAACTCTCGCTACATTAGTACATTTTGTGCTAGGTAGAGCCTTAAAGTTATTTTTTAAATAGGTTAGTTACATTAATAAACTATATATTTAATTCTTTCTTGATCCTTGATATAAAATAAAAATAGTACAACTTCTAAAAATAAACTGATATACTTAAGTCCTCGTCATGTATATGCGATAGATTTTTCATCACCTTGTCAAAAATTACTACAAGCATTTTTCTTTTCATGTTTTCGAGCATACAATTTCCTTGAGCCATAGTTTTGAAATAACCATTAGATCCTGTTGATTAAACTTAACAGATCATTTTTAATCTTTATATATTTTTTATTCAGTTGAAAGCCTATAAAAAGAGTTCATCATCACTTTATAAACTCTTCATTGAATGAGAAAGAGCTGTGAATGAAAACAAACTTCGCAAGGAGTAGGCAAGAATCTATACATACGCTCATATAATACAACAACGTCATCATTCCAAAAACCACCTTTTGAGAAAAACGCAATTTAAAGTTTCAAATTAATGTCATTCGAGAAAGTACTTAAATAAATTTATTTATAGATGATTTGATGATTAGGACTACCAAAAGCACATTTGACAGTCAGAATTGTGACACTATTGCTACATAAATTGATTTTGATGTATGTAGTAAGTTGTAATATGACCAAAAACTAAAATTACCAAATGGTATGACACAAGAACGACATTTATGCTCTCTCTGTAAGCGAGTTTCTGAGTTATAGATATGACGTTCTTACAGTTCAAAGATAATACAAAGTACATTTTATTTGCGCAAATAACTCAAAATTGCTATATTTTGAGTTATGACGTTGTTATATTTCAAATCTTCTACAATAAAAGTAATTGTTTACACAATATCTAATACTAATAAATAAATAAATAAATATCAAATTATCAACTATACCATAAAAACAGTGATACTTAAAATGTACACACGTCAAGTAAACTACCCTTAACTTTGCGAATTTTAAAAAAAAAATTTTTGTTTCATGATCAGCACATCGTACAGTATATACCATTGAATTTTTGTCCTAAGTTGTGGAACACCTGTACCTATATGAGCGATATTTAAAAAGTGTCACTTGCGCTAAAAATACCAGACCTTTCAAAACCCACTTTGAAAAGAAAACAAGTCTCCCTTTTCAAACAATAAAACAAAACAGTAACTTCAACCTGTGCCATTCGTCCACCCAGGTCTGTTCAGTGCTTGTGGCGGCTATGACAATTCTATCCGACAGTTCCGAGAGACACCTCTTCAAGCCTCTCCAGCTGTGCCAGCTATCCAAGATGCTTCCAGCATCCGATGACGTCACACTTTCCGTCTTCCTGGAGGCAGGAGACGTGCTCTCCTCGTCAGAGCCCAGCACGAACGTCACCATGTTTCCGAGATTTAACTGCACTTTGATTTTAATAAAAAGACGAGAAGCTGTTAGCGAACATTGAAGTATTATTTATAGAAACTAGCGTAAATATTTTCACAGATTATTTGTATTTAAGGCTGTAAGGTTGATGTTTAATTAGGCTTATGATAGGTTGGGGTTCAATGCGCTCTATCTAGGAAATGTTTATGTCGAGAATAATCTGCATCGAGATGTATCGATTATAAAATTAACAGTTTAATACTTTATACACTCGGGAATTTAAAATGTTACATAGTTTTGTTGATTAATTTTGAATTTTAAATTTATCAACCCTTATTTAGTATAATAGAATAGAGCTTAAGATAGGCCTGATAGTCTAATATAAAGTTTTATTTTAACACACAAACTGTGGCATCATTTAAATATTCAAAAGAATGTTTGTATAGCTATTCTAATTTATAATAATAATAATAATAAAATTTTATTTTATGCACTAATAATGGAATCATCTTGAATACATTCTTTGTCTTTTAAATGTCAGTTCAATTTAAAAAAAAATACTGGTTGTACTTTTGCCTCCACAAAATATAACTGTACTTTTACAATAAAATTAACTAAAAAAGTTTGAAATAGCTAATACTGAAATAATAGTGCATCTTTAGATTACTCCACAAAATATAACTGTATGCATTTACAATAAAATTAACTAAATAAAGTTTGAAATAGATAATACTGAAACAATAGTGCATCTTTAGATTTTATGTTACAGTAACATTATATTACATTTCTTTCTTTCCAATATTTAAATTCCGATATCACAATACCTACTTATTGTCTACCAGGTAGATTGTTTTTACAGTACAAACAAGAATACTGCATTTTTATTATTCTGTTTATTATATTCCACTTTATGTAAATAACATATTTTTTATATATTTCGCAAAGGAAAAGTATCTTAAAATGCAAAAATGTTTATTGCAAATATTTTCCTGTTTATAAAATGCTAAATTTAATACGTGTTACCTGAGAAAAAAATTCAATAACACATTAATCTGAGTAACATATAAAAATAATTAATTTTAAGGCGAGAATTTCATGATAAATGAATCCAGCAACATCAATGGTTATTTTATTAACCCACTGAATTCGAAAATACGTAAAATTTATGAGTCACAAACAGCAACTCACTAAAAAGAGTCTTAAAACGAAATTGAGTCTCATTGAATGGAACATTAAATTAAAAATAAAGCTGTAAAATTGAATCAGTCACACTTTTATTTCCTTTTAAATAATAAACAAAAAATAATACACTAGCCAATTTTATAACAATTTTTTCAGACTTCAAGCAAGCAAAATAAAGGTTTCGCCAACAGCTTCTCCTAAATCAATTAACTTATTATTTTATTTTTACTTCACTACACGTTATTTATATTCCAGTTTCTTATTTTAAAACGAACTTTGCAATTTGGAGCCGTGCACCAATAATTCAAAAATATTCATCACTGACACTATTTTCAGAACAAAACACAACTAACTAATGTTCTACTGTCATGGTCAAAGAGGAACTAAGCAAAACAGGATCGCACTTGAGATTTTAGCCAAATTTTATCTCCTAGTTGTTGGCTTATTGGTTATTGACGAATATTGAGATTATTAATTTTAAAAGGTAAGGCTTTGAAACAAATGAAACAATAATGATGTCTTCTTGGCTATCAGCCACCAGTTTGCCGTCACCTGATCTAATTAATTAACTAATAATAAGTTAAGGTTATCTTTTAATTTCTTGCCAAAATGTATTTCGTTCTGGCTCCCTTATCAAACGCATATCTAGCACTGCTAAATATTTTATCCAACTGGAAACATGTGTTCTTCAAAGGAACTGCATAAGTATGACTCACTTATTTCAGCGCCAAATTTCTATACATTTTGATTTTATATTTGATATTTTGTTCCACTTTATAAATAGCAAACAAACAGTTATTATAAATAAACAGAAAATTATAACAAATAGTATTTTGCATTACACACTTTTCATTAGTTACTTAACATTAAGCGATTGCCAATAATTTTTATAATAATTGATATTTGTGGATCTAAATTAGTACAATCCTACTTGAGTGTAGGAAATTTTAACCGAAGCCGAGGACTACAATTATTATGCAAGAGTCGTAGCGGTAATTATCTTTCTGTGATTGTTTTAAAACAAATAGCTTTAATTAAAGAATAATATAAATCTTGTTATAGTTAGGTACTCATGAATTTTGTTTCCTTTGGTGATAATTTTTTATGCGTGCAGAAAGATTACATTTCTGTACGGTTCATTTGGAAACCATTAGAAAAAGTATAGGTATAAATACTAACTTGCTGAACTAAAAACATTTACTTTCTGTCAAACAAAAACTTGGTAATATAGCTTATACTTTTAGCAAAAGAAATACAACAAATAATTATTATACACATGAATATTTAATTTTAAGTATGGTACGTATGGTACCTACTCCTCGGTATATAGTACACCTGTAGATCTAAATATATTGATGATCTTATGTAGGTACCCGTAGGTACTGACCTTTATCATGAATTCAAACTACAACAAACTTTATTTTTAGTTTAGTTGTAATTAATTTGTCACATTACCTACATCATCTGATTTACACTTTTTATTCAATTCACATATTCACAAGGTTTTCATTATGTCACTACTAAACTTAATGATTTTATCCATAAGAAATGCTTATTTGATTATTTGACTTGAATCAGAATGTCCAGTTTATTAGTTTCTATTATTTGACAGCAATCAACAAATCTGAATTTAATGAACTATACCTGAAACCCAGAATTTGATTTTCCTGCAAACAAATGGAATTAAAGGTAATTTTAATTATAATAAATAATATAATAATAAAAATTAATAAATTGATAAAAAAATAAAAATAACTATTATAGTTGTAGTCACAATTCCGAATTCCGCAATATTGTTCTCATTCCTAACAATAGAAGACTTCAATAAATATTCTCGACCTACAATGAGTTAAGGGAATAAACGCTATTGTCTGTTGTACGCAAAATTGAAATTTAAATTGCGCTCACATTTGCATTAATCTAAATATTCGACATATCCTGTATGGTGTCACATATCCGCGGAATCATTCCATATGATACTAATACCCAGGATAGTATTTTCCGGTATTTTCTTACACCTGTGGTGATGGAGTGTTAATGATATTGATACAGAAAATTGTGGTTGGCCGTGAACAAATTGTTACTGAAATTTCTTTCTTTATTTAACACTGGCATTAGTTAATATAAATATAAAGGATTAAAAACAGCATAATTACTAATCGAGCATAGTAAGTTCAATGAGGTAAAAATTTGTTAGTTTGATATGACTTATAAAGGTTAATTTCACTAAAACTTGGATTGTTGCTCACATTTTGCTACTCAATCACAGAAATTTTGATAGAAAACTTAATTATAATTTGCTGCTGCTCACATACACACATTTTTATTTTATTCAAAGTAACTAATAACCAATTTGAATAGATAATTCCACACCTGTATAAAGTAAGCCACAACAAAACACAATTTTATCGCTTTGACAGCGGATAAAAAGGAAGGTAATTTTTTGCAAGTGATAAAACCTTATTTACCTTTCTCTTAGCAACCAAACAATAAACAAAACACTAAAATGTTATATGCTTCATGTTTGTAATATTTGTCAGTGAAATGATTCGATTTTGGGAATATTTGTGAAGAATAACCAAAGGAGTCGTTAAATTATTTCGTTGAATTACACTCGAGCATTTTATTTCCTCCGAATAAATCTCTGTTTGACATCTCAACTTTGTCACCTGACAGTAATTTGACTCGAAAAAATATAAAATTACGCCACCTACGGTGTTGTGATTTTATTAAACAATTTTTCTTTTCAGATTTTTCGGCAACAAGGTTTCAATACGAACAGAAATTTATCCAGCGAAATAAAAAGCTCTTGTGTAATTACAGTTGATAGAAAGTATGAGAAATTCAAATTGGAAAAATACCTATTGTATCATCACGTGAACGGGACGAAAAAAGTATAGCAATAGCAATGTTTGGCGTAGATTTTTTGTATGAAAATTCACACCAACCTATTTTAGGAAATATAGTGTAGAAAAATGTAGAAACTTAATTAACACAGAAGTTTGTAATGTACCTAATAATAACATTCCAAAAATAATTCGAAACAGTTTTATATGTATAAACGACTTCAGTTAATTTATTTATGTGTATTTTAAGCGAATCAAGTTCAAGGCAGAGTTGCATTAGCCCAATGACCCTCAAAATAGTTCGCAATGTCGTATTTTTATACACTGATAAAATCTTTGAATTTCAAAATTTCTTGTTCGATGACATCGCCTTCGTCTTCGGCCCAATTTTCAAAATTGTAACTTGTCTGAATCTTAAAACAAACAATCGATTAACTTAAAATAGTTTAACAATTTGGCAACAGTGCTAAATAATTACACACGATTAACCCCTGCGCTAAAACAACCGGCCCAGATTTTTTTAGATTTGTTTTGTCGCCAGGCGGTTAATGTCAACACTGGCTGAAAATAAAAGTGAACAAAAGTACAACGTTTCTCACAATATTTATTTGTGTATCGATGTGAGTGACAGACCATTTGCTTTACTCTCTTCAAATTTGACCCGCACACATTGAAAATTTATACGCCCAATATAAATAATTAAAATAGTTATTTGTATAACAAGTTTTGAAAATATAGTTTTGTCGAACGCGAACAAAAATTGCAGCCCAAGCGAAGGGAGGGTTGCAATCGTTTACGTTCGACAAAATATTTTCAATACGTGTTATACACACTATTTTTTCTACTCCTGCAAAACAAGGAAGTTAAAAAATACAAAAATAACTATTAATTTTTTGGCATTTACTTTCAAATTTTTTAAATTTTGTGAAATATATCAATGTTGTTGCGAAAACAATGGACATCAAAAAAAAGCAAAACTATATTGCAAAGTTCTCAAAAGTGTTCGACGCAGTACTTTGTCGCACACTTAGGTACTTTGGCACACACTTAGGTACTTTGCAACACACTTGCGACAAACTGTTGCTTTCAACATTAAAAACAATGTACAAACATGAACTTTCAAAAGCAGGCGTAGAAAAACATATTAAGTACCTACAATAAAATGTACACTCATACGGAATATTTTAATCAATAATTTGTCAAAAAAAGGCTCAGCTATAGAAATTTAAAATTTATTTCTTAAATGACAGATTTTCCTAAGATTCTTATAATTATTTTGTAATGGTTTTAATTTTTTGTAGTACTCGATTTCAGTGGATTGATGGTTTGTTTATTACCGATTTATTACATAAACGGCCTAAATACGAGTTTCATATGTTTGTGTTGAATTTGGCGATTGATTTGACCTATTCGGTTATATTATATCCCTCTACGGTGAGTTTCCAGTTGCCATTAAGATTAATTATTAATTTACATGCCACATTTCTCTACTATCATGTGTGTTGCCAACTCGATGCAGTAGGCCCTTTACCAGCCAGTATACTCTGTAAACTAGAAGAAATAAAAACAAAATTCTAGTGTGATTTCTATATGCTTGTGATTAGCTGGAGCAACGCTGGATTTACTTTGGTTTTACACGTGCAAAATGATTGTTACTATAAATTCAATCTTATAATTTGATTTCTGAATAAGTAAAAGTAAATTAAAGAACACTTATTCCTATGCCAGACCGACATGGCACGGTGCTCGATGGAATAAATGAATAACGTTTTACTTTTATGACATAAAAATTGTACCGCCGCTAGTCCATCAAGCATGTTGCTAATTCCGCAGTGACATTTTAATATATTTTTTTACATTTGGTGAATTGGTGTTAAAATACCAAGTGTAAGTGATTAGATAATAAGAATGTATAACTTTAAGCTTTTGTTAATATATGAATAATTTATTATTGATTTATTTAACACAAAAAATTGATGAATTTAATTTAATAATAATTTTCAGAAACCATCAAAATACAAAAATTCGCTTGGCTTTTTGATACACTCTCTTGACAGATTTTCATCTGGCAAAATGCCAGACACGTTTTCATCGAGCATCGTACTTCATGCTATACCGGTGTGACATAGGCATTAGGTAACTTGAGACATTGGAATTAAAATTTAATGAAAAAGGAAATCCTAGTACCATTTTTATTTTTTACAAGTATAAGTCTGACTTATGTTTTACTCCTCCTAGTGTAAAACAGACTATAGCTGGTGCTGATATACCCTATAGTTTTGTGGCTCAAGTTAAAAGGAATTCTAACTTGGAATGTTGGAATAATATCCTGACAACATTCGAACCCACGAACTGCGACCTTATCATAGGTAAGAGCTCATATCATTACTCTATCTCGTCGTCCGAGTCATGATTAAATTTTCTGCTCATAGTATGATTGATTAAATATTTATTAATTTTACTGGAAAACTTTATTTAATTTACTACTCGAATAATACAAGTCGTTTGTAATTAATACTGGAAACTTTGATAATCTATTAGAACTACAAGATACAAATAACAAAGTGATACTGAAACTTGTTCTACCCTGATTAAAATTACAATCAATTAAATCTAGTAAATCCTGTTTTCATATTACAATCTTTTCTTTCTTCCTTTCGCGGTCAAATGCATTGACAGCTCGATAATAAAACTCATCACCAGTTTCCCTTTTATTACTTTCTTTGGCGCTGCATCATTGAGTCATGTAGCATATAAAATGTAAAGAAAATAAATTAATTGCACAGGTAATGAATAATGTAAAATGTAGGTATTAGCTATTGGTTACCTAACAAGAAAATCCGGTTATATGTGGTTAAAATCGGTTAAATCTGGTTACAGATACACCTGTAACCATGAATAATACTCTTTTTACTTTATTTGTTTGATATTTAACAACCACTTTCTTTTCGTTTTGATTAAATGCCGATCAAGATGATTACTATTTGCTGAGAAAATAATTACTCCTGGCAAAGAACAGTAATTTCAGGCTGTGGTTAAATAATCTATTTTCGAACTAGAAAATGTGTTTTCTTTCATTTTAAACATGAATTCAAAATATTTTGGGACTAAATATATTCTAGTGATGTAACGAGAATAATTTGCATATATAACCAAATTTTTTTGTTTACAATTTAAAGAAACTTGTAAAACATTATTTATTTAAATCACGTATTAATATAGTTACTGTTTATTTCAAGGTTTATTACTAGTAAAACATTTCACACATTTTTATTACTTGTTTAAAATGAAAAACAGTTTCAGTAACAAAACAATACACGACATTATTTATACAAAAAAGTAATTATAAATATTTTTTCGTATTTTTTCACTCGGAAATTCACCCAACCATTTTTAAATTAACCTTGCATCCTTCCAAGAACTTGAAACAATAACTCAATGCAAATCAACTGAAACTATTGTCGACCTGGTTACTATTTTTACATTTCAATCTTAAAATAACTTCATGCAACACTTTGAGGACCTCTGGAAATAGCCAAACACGAGTAAAAATCATCTTCGCACCAGGAGACATTGATTAACGCAATATACAGTGAACAATCGAACGTCAGTAAACAGATGAAAGAGTTAAATGAATTATTTGATGTCACTATGTTATTTTTGACTTTTTCATCATAATTTCTAACGGATATAAAGATCAATATGACACAGTGGAGATGTTATTTTAGTAGCCTATTAACTTAGTTACCAAGTTTTGATAATTGGCAGAAAAAAACTGGTACAAGGTGGAAAATTATGAAAAACGACCAGCGGTTATGAAATATGTTTTGAAATATTTATTATTTAGAATGTGTTTGTAATAAATGTAAAGTATAATGCAACTATAATTTTTTCTATCGACTATTAAATAATATAGCCATTTGTTTTGATATTTAATAATACTAGTCTAGTACTCATGGCCTCACCTCAAGTAATAACCTACTAGAAACTCTTAATAACACTATTTTCCACCATTTTCGTAATCTTTTATGTGTTCAACAAGTAAATATAAATAGCAAATTATGAAATACTGCTTGAAATTATTATATAAAATAAAATGAAAAATAAATAATAATTATCTGAAAAGAATATGTCGAAACAGAATAACGTATACTTATAAATACCATATTATTTGCTTTTATCAGAAACGTTTAATTTATTACTTACTGTTACTATAGTTTGTTTTTAAACAATAATTGCAGATAGGTACATTTAAACCGATATGTCGACATTATATCGATATATCGAATAACGATATTTCGAAGAAAAATATCAATGTATCGATGTATTGATATATCGATGTTTGATGTATCGATATATTCTACCTAAGTAGGTATATGTGATTCTTCGTCCCAGAATTAGCAATATTAATTATTATGTTGGTCATATTTTTCGACCACGTGTCGTTTCGTTAGACATATTGCAAATAATATGCCTTTATGCATTTTACAATAATGGAACACGCTCACAGTTTTAGATGGGACACCCTCACACTTTTGGATGTGACGCTCTCACAGTTTTGGGATAGGACACCCTCACAGTTTTTGGACGGGAAAAAAAACCTTTATTTTTATATTAGGTAGGTAGTTCTCTTAAGTATGAATCACAAAATGCTCTGATCGGATTTAATTAAATTAAAACTAAAGTAATTCGCACTTAATTTGAATACCCTGTACTTAATATGCATTTCTATAAACAGCATAAATGTGTTATTTTAATCTACATAGATCTCAATTTAGTGATCTGACTTGAGTGAATTAATTTTCTTGCGTGTTGCGTGAATGTAACATATACGCCATTTACTTCTTTATTTCGGTAGTGATAATTAAAAAGCATAGCAACAGGTGTTAGTTTCTATATTAGAAAAAACTGATTAAATATTGAATATTGCTTTCAAATTTTGCATAATCAACCGCAAATAATAATGTTATCCCATAAAAACAGCTCTATATTTAATTGAAAAATTCCATTGCAATATGCCAGAGAAAATGATTAATAATTAGATCAATATAAAAATAAAGCAAATCATTTGGCATAGCTAAATAATGAATCACACCATAAGCACGATAATTTGATATGGAAATTCTCAGGGGCATTGTTTTAAAAACCGTAACTGCAAATACAACAAAAATACAAACATTAAACAGAAAGTGTACGCCTGTGAATAAGTTTCTGATATGAGTAATGTTAAACACAGAAAATGTTTTGAATTTTGTTCGACCCATTAGCGGTTTATTTGTAAATATGCCAATATATAATTACGTTTTTATTTATTATTTAATTTATTGTTTTAATTTTGAATTTGTTTGAAATATCGTTCAGTAAAATCAAAATATAATACCTTAGCTATATAACAATAAGGCAATAAATTTTATTTGTTCATAGAAAATTAAATATATTTATTTCTGGATAATATCTAAATGATTTCTTTTATATCTGATCATAAAACTAGGCATGAATTCTTTTTTTTATTTCGAAATTATTTTGTATTTGTATTTTTTCGCCATGGAGGAATTTTATATGAAATAAATGGAATAGATTAGATTGCCGAGATTGATTTGATTATATTCTATCTTACTATTTTATTATTAAGTAACTATAAAAAGTTCTCCATATCCAGTGGTGTAATTTATCTAGATAATTATGTAGACTAATCGTCTAGATAATATATTTTTATCTAGTATCTTATCTAAATAAATTTTTCTTATTTATCTATTATCTTATCTAAATAAAATTACAAATTATCTCTAGGTATCTATTTTTTAAATTTCATCTATATAATAATTTTAGTAGAACCAAAAATTTTAGAACATGTCATTTATATTTTTTGTATTATCTATGAATGATCTAATATTTATCTAGATAATAATTATTTATCTTTTATCTATTACCTACATCTAGATAATTTCATCAATGAATATTATCTTATCTAGATAAATAAAATATAAGTGTTTTTATCTTCTTAAATTTATTTTAATTTCAATGAAGTTTCAAAAAAATTGTTGTTTTCTGTACTTTGTTAAAAAAAACCAATTTGAAATAACTAATTAAGCTAATGAAATAACAATAAAAGTAACTAATTATGTAAACTCATAAAAATTAATTACTCCATAATGTCGCAAACTTTATCTTACGACTTATAAATATTCCAAACTGGGTCCAGATGTGCAAACGACTTAAAAATAGTTCTACAACATAGAGAATCATTCTCGAAAACCATACAAGCGGAATTCCCAGTGGTAGACCACCGCAAAAAGATACCGTATCGGTAATATCTTCCTTGCAGTTACAAACTGCAGTTTCAAAGTTTAAAAGTACGGTTATTGCCCTCAGAAAACCAGATAATAACAAAATAACAGGTTGAAATGTTACCGTGCCCCTAAATTATTATATATTAGCATTATTTGCGAGATGATTACCTACTCATGATAATGATTTCTTTGTGTTGTACGTTTTGAAACTGTACCTACTCGTAATATGGAATATAAAGTAAAGATCATTACTTGTCTTTTTGTAGTTAAAACTGTAAAATCGTTTTTGTTCTGTAAATGGTAAATTTTCTGAATCATTTCTTGGTGATGGTGAAAACAAAACGACAAAGATTTTCTTAGATCAATAACTAACAATAAAGGGAACACGAACATATCAGTTTTTTTTCTAAACTAAATGAATATGAAAATAATGGAATAATATCCACTAGTTAAGCGTACGTTGTTTACGAATTCCTAGAATACTCTCAATTTTACTTATTTTTCTATTCCACTCTTTTCCCCGATACTACAGCCGCCTGAAACCAGCCCGAAACTCGTACTTTGCCGCATTCCAGCAATGTAATGTCATTTTAGTTGAAAAATACTGTAAAAATGTTTTCGTTGCGAGTAAACTGTCAAATTATTATTGGCTTCAGGATAATGTTTTTATAAACATTTAATAGAGAAAGAATTGATCTATAGATGTGCCTTTTAAAGTTTAAAAATTAATTTCTACCATGAGATATAAACGTGTAAAGTTTGCATAAATTTGACATTTTTATGAGTTTTCGGCATTTTTATAATCATGTATAATTTTTTTATAAAAATTTTAAAAAGGCACAACTGTTAATTGATACTATAAGTATATAATCCTTGTTGAAATACAATTTTACCATTCTTGTACTGGCCACAAAACATTCGCTACGTTTGTACATTTTATGCTGGAACGGGCCTCTTAAGGCCATACCAGGTATAAAGAAGCAAATACTAACAGAGTTCACAATTATTTAGGATAATTAAATTATATTCCAATCTAATAACCTATTAACAAAGTTTGTAACTGATGACAAAATTTTAATAAATAAATTGTCAAAACCTAGTTCAATGTTATATAAATTAACCAACTCTTTTTTTATACTAGATTATAAAAATTTCTTAAGAAATAAGCTGCGTAAATGAAATAAATTGTTTTTCATATTTTCCAATTATTTTTTTTTATCTAGTTAAGTTTTTAAAAAGTGATCAAGTGCAGTTATATGCGTGTGACGTATATAAACAGCAAGGTAAACAGTAAACAAACTTTTATACAAATATAATGCTTTTTAAAAGAAACAATCCAAAGTAAAAACAATGTAATAAAGAGCTGCATTTCATGTATGCAAAAACATTTCCATTTATTGCCTGACATTTCTGATTAACACAATTAAACTTTTCCGTTATTAAAATTATAAAAATATACAGGTATCAGTCCTGTCATTTAGTTTAGATATAGATACATAATCATAATATATTATACATTTTGCAGGGTGTTTGGTTACCATACTTTAACTCGGTATCGATATTAATATGGTTGTTGAAAAGTACAAATTTTACTGGTTTATTATTAATAACAATGGCTGGTTCTAGTTGGTAAAGCGCAGTTGTTTAGTGTAAATCAAAATACTATTAAACTGCATTTCAAGCTATTAAAAAATAAGTAATAATTTTCAGCTGACGGATAGAACAGAATAATTACCGTCTTAATTTTAACGCTGTGAACACTAGCTTTGTTTCCCAGACGCTAAAGTAGATACATTACGTGTTTATTTGCTGTAATTAATTAGTTAACGCCAGGTGAGTTGACGGTTCACAGTATGTGTCTGCCACACCCAAATTGGGAAAAAGGCGTGAAAGATACGAGGCCACCGTTGCGGGTTTGCGGTCCAAAACAGTAAAACAATTTATTTATCAAAAATTAAAATTTGACAAAAATTATTCAAAACTTTTTCGTACCTACCTAAATAAATTCTAATCATTGGTTTGTAACACTATTAAATTTATCAAATAACGTACATTATAATTGTTATAATTAGTTCAACTCTGGAAATCAATTTTAAAAACTTCAAATAAATTTTTTTTTGCATGAGGCGCATTTTTTATTAGGTACATTTCAGCAACAGTCCCCTCACTGTAAACACCATAATCTGATTTCGCTAGTGGTTCCTATAAATGCTAGATTTCGGTGTACGGCTTGTTACACTTAAATAAACAAAGAATAAAATTTTGTATAGCTAAAGATTGTCTCCAAATGCTTTTAATGCTACTATTTTAATTTTTTAAATAATAAAAAACCTCGTAAAAAACGTAAAAAAAACACAAATTAGCTAAAATAGGCCACGTTTAGCCATGTTATATAAAAAAATAGAAAATAAATGTGAAAAAATCTGATGTGGCCAGCACACGACCTCTCGCCTTAACACTGTAATTTATGTGAATTTGATTTTAGTTAGGCTTTCTTAAATTATAATTTTGCAATAAATTTACAAACTTTTTGAAAATAATTTTATAGTTCTTAGTTCTTTAATTAGCTCTTTATAGATAAAAATTTAACTTTATTATTACCTTATTACATTATGTTCAGTTGTTAATAATATTTACATTTCTTTTAAAATGGTGCCACAAACATTTCAGAAATTGTGTATACGTCTGTTCATCTGTCACATTGACATATTCATTTTTGTTTTTAATTTTTTTCCTATATTATGATTTACAAATCGTGGTAGGTAAAATTACAAATTTTTGAAAATTAATTTTCCTTTATTGGTAAGAGATCTAGAAACGATGTTAAATAAATATTGTAAAAGATAATTTGTTCTTTCAAATGTCGAATGACAAATTGTAACTATCGCAGTATTTCCTATATTTTTTGCAAAAAATGTTAAAATTCTTCAAGAAAATACCATTTCCGGTTGACAGATTTTTATCAAAATCTTATCAGCTCTTCATTAACATATATAAATGTATATTGCAAAATATAAGAATTTTATGTTCAGTAGAATTTGAGATAATGAATCAGAACGAAAGACTATAGTAGGCGCACATACAGACACACACACACACACACACACACACACACACACACACACACACACACACACACACACACACACACACACACACACACACACACACACACACACACACACACACACACACACACACACACACACACACACACACACACACACACACACACACACACACACACACACACACACACACACACACACACACACACACACACACACACACACACACACACACACACACACACACACACACACACACACACACACACACACACACACACACACACACACACACACACACACACACACACACACACACACACACACACACACACACACACACACACACACACACACACACACACACACACACACACACACACACACACACACACACACACACACACACACACACACACACAGACATCATCGTGAAAATAGTCAAAATAGGTTCTAAAGGTGATAAAACGTGCTTATTGACAAAAATCTCGACATCGAATTTTTTCACGATCCCTATACCTCTCTAGGCGAGAGGTAAAAAGTGTATTAGTTATTCTGAAAATGTGAATTTTTATTTCAATTTTAAGGAAAAATCTTAACATACTTTTCACCATTTTAACACCTAGTGACCCTCCCTTAAAAATTAATATGTAATGACGGGAATACACAGGAAAGGAGTTCGCCCCTGATCACGTATATCATACTAAAAATGAGCAATAAATTCAAATATAGGATTAAAAAATAATCAATATTACCAAAATGTTACCGAAATTTAGAAAATTATTTAAATGTAATTCCAAACTAAAGGATGGTTTCTTTTAGTTATGACAATGTCGTGACAATGGGTTTACAGATACAGATAGCACCAATGTGACCAATATGACACTTGGACTTGGGCATACAATAGTCAATATTACCAACATGTTTCCGCAATTTAGAAAATTATTTAAATGTAATTACAAACAAAATGATGGTTTCTTTTAGTTATTACAATAGGTTTACACGAGGTTTCCAGATAGCATCAACGTGACCAATATAACACTTGGGCTTACAGGAACATAGTTTCTAGTCAATATGACATTTGGATTTACGGGTTAAAAAAATAGTCAATGTTACCAAAATGTCTTCGCATTTAAATGCGAAGCCCAAGTGTTATAGTATATTGGTCACGTTGGTGCTATCTTTCTGTAAACCCATTGACATAACTAAAAGATTCTTAAAAATCAAAGGTGTGATGGCATGTACTAAACCACCAACCCTAAAATTTTCCACTGTCAAAATGCTCTACCTGCTAAACACATGTTGCGGGTCCTTCCCTCCCATTGACATTTTAAAGCTTCTTTGAAAGGAGCTCAAGAAGCCCGAGTCGGACGCCTTCGCCTTGTCGCCCCCATTGGGGGTGGAACTCGCCCCTGTGGTAACCACCACGGGAGCGGCTCCATCGGCACCCAGGAGGCGATCCCAGGGTCCTGAAGTTGATCCTTCCGTTGCTGTTTCTTCAGGCATGGTGGAGATGAAGACACTGCACTTTTAGGTGTTTTGTTGAAGATTAAGGCATCTTTTTGGAAGTTTATTTTTAGAGGAATGTTGGCGAAGACTATGCGATGATTTTTTAAGTTTGTGGAAAAGTACTACATTATTGTACGATTTTTTGGTGGTTAAACTGGAACTAGTTTAACTGAAAACATTTTATTATTATTTGTCAGAGAAAATGATATCTAAAGTGAAGGTATCAAGGTATAAAATTCAAATTATTATGTTGAAATTAAAGAATTGTTATTGTTAAGATAGCAAACTGAAACAATATTTGATTGTAGGTAATGCATCAAATATTTTACAAGTTTCAATAAAGACAGAGATCCAAATTTAAAATTTTATTAATATATTTAATATTGAGACAGGAACAAGAATTAACACCAAAACTAAAAGAATAATTATTATTGCAATTCATCAATTTATAAACCAGCCTTTTTACTAGTATCAAATTTCAATAAAACAAAGTTAAGTTATAAATTTAAATTAATTATATAATCAGCAAAAAATTAAACGATATAAATCAGTTATTATTAATTGGGTTGAGTTCTGTTGTTATATTATTATTTATTATGTTCTGAAAATTACTATCAATCTACAAAATATTCATTTCTTAAACTCTTAAATTTAATACTGAGTGAAATATCAACCAATATAATATGAGTAGGTATCAAATTTCATTAAAAATAACACAAGTGTAAAGCTGATTTGCGGATTTACTCGTAAGTATACATAAATTAAAACTAAATATACGACGCCTGAAATAGACTTAAATTCTTAAATTTGTAGGTGACATTAATCAAAGATTCCTGTTTATTTCAAAATTGAACATGTAGTAGAAACAAAAGCAAGCTTTCAAATTTTGATTGTAACCTTAAGAATGCCCAAACCGTTCTTAAAATGTTGCATTTTATTCAAAACAAATACTTTGTTAGGTACCTAAATAAATTTAAGTCCTGAAAGTTTCATCAATTTATTGAACCCTCCTTGTTAAAAGATGAGTATATTATAAACTGTTAACAAATGGCAAAAAATCGTACAATAACTTACTTTTCCAACGAGCAATTCGTAATAAAAAAAACTTTTTAACAATTTTTCTGTAGCGCAGCTCCACCCTAAGCACAATATCTTCAAATAAAATACAAACCACTTCAAATCCACTAAACTATTCCCTCACACTCCACTCTTTTCACAGTTTTCCACTGACACTTCTCGTGTTTCGTTCGTGCGACGATGTTTACATCAGCGTCAGCACGTGCGTCTAGGGCGTGCGCTACACGACAACTGGAGCGCGATGCGCGACGTGAACGCTAGCTTGGCGATCCGCGAGACCGAGTTCGAGACCCAATGTCGGCGAACGCACCGTCAACTGCGTGACGCATGGGAGTAGTGTTACTGTCACTTGCAGCGAAGATGAGGAAGAGGACAAGGACAGTGGCGGAGGAGATGGGGATGATGAGTGGAATTATTGTTTTTTTTCGATATCTGCACCGAAAACGCCACCTTTCGTCCCCCTATTATTAGGGACGAAAGTGAGGTGTTTCTGACCGGTAAGTACTTTTCCTCTGTAAGGAGGAAAAGTACCTTTGCTCCCGCTTTATGCAGGAATCCACTTGATTTTTTTCCTTTCTTATGCGGGATTCCATACTTACTTGATTATTTAGATTGTTTTTATTTATTTTATGGAATTATTATACATTTTTCCAATGTTTTCATCATCCGGTTCATCCCTTTCTTCAACTTCTAATTGCTTTGTGTATTGAAAAAAATATCGTGTGCATCTCGGGACAAAAGTGTCAACTCCACACTCTTCGGAAAATCGACACTTTCGTCCCTAGTTGCACAATATACGATTGAATATTATTCTATTAATTGGTGATTACTTGTGAATTTTTTTATTAGATTATGAGAAAATCAAAATACCTACACCTAACTAATTCTTACTAGTACCAGCTAGTACCTACTTTAAGAAACAATCTTGTAAATGTAAAAAATAATCATAAACAAACATAATTCATGCATAACTGAAACAAGAAAAACTCATCATTCATTACAAAAACAAAAATGTGCTGTGGTGACCGCTGTACTTCCCCAACTATAAGTTTTAATAACATATGCTTTCGTAAAGGCTTTAATTTTATACTTCATTCAGCAAAATTTAAATATTATGTTTTTCTTTTTCCTCGAAAGGTTTAACAAACATCGGCATCGGCAAAATTTGAATAACATGAGAAAAAACAAATGCGACCATCGTTTAAATGTTATTTTAGAATCTTTGACTAGAATTCTTTTCCACTGAGCTTTAATTTAATAAATATGTGACAAAATTTGAATAATTTTTTGAAGAATAATTGAAAATTGCATAAATGATATTTTTTATATTTCTACAAAACTTATCTCCCTAAGAAATTTAAATTGATACCAAACTCGGTATAATTTATTTAATTTATTTTAAAAAACCATTGATCGTTTAAATGATATTTTTATTTCCTACAAATTCTTTTCCCGAGAGCTTTAATTGATACCACACTCGATAGTATTTTAATAAAAATTTATATAGTTAAATACAACTCATTAACGAACGAAGTCTGTTTTGGCTCAAGATCTGAAATATAAAATTTTAGGTTAAGTTATCCAACGCCCAGATAGACTAACTGACCCACGGACTCACAGACCCACGGACTTACGGACACCTCCTTTTTTTAAACTATGATTTTTAAGTTCATCAGAATCTCGACCCGTCAAAAAATCACAATAGGCCAGGGAAGTAATATATTGTTCAATAAATTGGTGACTAGTAGTGAAAAATGAACAGGCGGGTTGAAGTAAATCTCAGAAATTTATTGTTAAGTATGTAATCTTGATGGAAGAGTCTTTCCTACCATTTTTCCTAATATTTTTTTCCTAAATTTACTAATTTAGTCTCCTGCTCTTTTTATAATTAATTTTTAAATTTTACAAACGATTATATCTAATTTTAATTATTTCATTGAAATCAAAGTAATTTTACTTAAGTAAGCAAGAAAACAATACCTGAAAAACTATACATCAAATTCCGGAAATGTCATTAAAATAAACAATAACAAAAAATACCCACGATATCATTTTATTCAGAAATATGAATCTACTTCTCAAATTACTGTGTATCGAATTATTTAATCATTATTTGCAGTATTAGTAAAAACGGAAACTTAAGCAAATAAACTGCTGTCGTAAGAATATTACTATTTAATTGCGTATTATTTAACAAAGAAAATTAACAAAATAAAAATAAACAACTGTTTTAACAAATAAGGAAGATTATAATACCTACGTAATATTTTAAATATATTATGCTATATGTAAATAAGGAGAAACTTCCTTATCGAAAAATTATGTTGAGACGCCTATGGCATGAGTGGCTGAAGGCACAAAACGACAGGGGTGTAATAAGCACAATTACTTTACATCCTTTGTATACAAATACACTACACAACATTACATAATTTATTTAAATTACCTACTTAGCTTTATTAAATAAGCGATAATCACAAATTTTCGTATGTCTGATAAGATTCGAATCCAATATTTCTTTATTGGAAATACCCACAAATACTAATAAAAATACGTGCGAAATTTCACCTATAAATCTTAATCCGCTGCCTACATTTCCGAATATTTTTGCAAATTACTATAATTTCCAATCAGAAATATTAAAATGCAGACAACGTTTAGCAAATCTTCCGGCTAAAAAAGTTGAAGCAATATTCAAATTATACAAATTATACGTTTTAATCGATGAAAATGGTGCCCCATTTCGTCCCACTCGTTGCCTACGCCTAGCGCGTTCAGTTTTTACAGCCAAATGTTTCCGTAATTAAAAAATCTGAAAAACAAGCCAACTTGACGTCAGTTGTAAATCGAGCGAGCTCTGGGATAACCAGCCAACTACAATCCGGAAATTCTTATTGTACTCAATATGCCGCTTCCTACTACTACTGAACAATTAGTCAAACTTTGTTTAATTCAATATTAAGATGATTAAATAAGTGGATGATACAGATAATGTACTATAAAAAAATATAATACGGAAGAAAGAAATGTGAATTAACTTTGAATTAATCAATCTCAACCACGAAAGGTAAAATAAAATAAAAAGCTATACAAAATCATTATTTCTTTACCTAGATAGAGGAGGATATATTATAATCAAAATGAGATATTATGAGTAATAAAAAACGAAGGTGTGTATTATATTTCGTATAAAAACTAATACTTAATATGTTCGACCAATCAATGGCGGATCCAGAAAATATTATCAGAAGGAAAGAATTATTTAAAAATTAAATTGTTTTATGCTCTCTAAAACCGTTACTTTGCGAATTGTTTGGAGTTCGCAAAATAATATTTTATTTTAATAAGACTTAACCTAGACAATTAAGCTGTTATTTACA
The DNA here is from genome assembly GCA_947534325.1 of Agonum fuliginosum. Taxonomy (NCBI): domain Eukaryota; kingdom Metazoa; phylum Arthropoda; class Insecta; order Coleoptera; family Carabidae; genus Agonum; species Agonum fuliginosum. Next base: position 8,963,873 of record OX384031.1, read on the forward strand.
TTTTAGGATTATTTTCACTGGTTTTCATTGTTATTATTATTTATTTTATTTTATTTAGAATAATTTCGTGTAGTTAGGTACTAAACAAATTTGGAGAGCATATACTAAAAAAATTTGTATGTAATGGTAATATGTAACGCGAACATAAACTAATTTAAGAACTCTGCTTGCACCTCGTCCGTAAACAGATTCATCCTCTAAATCTATATTTTGCGTACTTGTTACATAAATAACTATTTGTTAAAATTAAAATTATGAAGTTAAATAACATTTTTGCACAATTGGTCTTTTTTATCAACTTACCATGCCTGTTTCCAAGACATTATGTTGATCTTATCAGTTGCTAGGCTAAACGGTAAGTTCACTGAACGGTAAGTAAATTCAATCTGAACGGTAAGTAAATTAATTACGAAGAAATTAATATTTGCGTATAGATAAAAAAGACCAATAGTGCAAAAAATTATATAAGCATGACGAACATTAAGGACAGACAAAATTGTCTGTCCTTACCGTTCTTGATTCTTAATACTATTTTTCAATGAGTAAAAATAAATTAAAATTACCTACATTTTTACTTCCGCGTAAGTTAAAAATAATTAAAAGTATTATATAAATTGGAATAGTATATTCCATATTTTTAGATTTATCTGAATATTCTTAGTGTGAGACCAATGAAAGCAAGTCGAAAAATTTGAATACACATTAAAATTCATAGATAACCGTTAAAACAACGAAGATAATTGAATTTAAAATTGACACTAAAACGCGGTAAAATACATTTCGAGGTTAACAGTAGTTTTTCTAAACGAATACAAAATATTATTATCATATTCATAACAAAACCCAACATATGTTTGGAAAACGAATATGCCTTTCTTTAATATTTAAGAGGTATTTATTTAAAAAATAAAACTATGCGTCACCACAATTAATTGTTGAGAAATCGCACGTAAAATGATCCAATCTCAAGAAAAATTATATTTTTGATGTCATACTACTGCATTTCTGTGCAAAATTTATATTAAATTATGTATTTTATTTCAATGGATAGGTACCTATAATTTGTAATTTACATCTAATTCACGATTTTTAATGAATTATTTTCCATTATTTGACTGTATTGACCTCACCTCACACCGAAATCACGTACGCCTATGATCGACGGATTTCCTATCTTAAGTTTTGTTTATTTGTTGTTCCTGCCAATGCAATGCGTAATTGTATGATATTGTTATTTTCCTTATTTCCTTGAATAATACGTAATTTAAAATCCATCTTTATGGTCTAGGAATATGAATAACTGTTATGCTAATTACTTTAACCATAGAATATTATAAAATTAAGTTCAGATTTTTTAAAGGAATATTCTATGCAAAGCCAGTACAAAAAATAATATCATTATAAATTCATTTTCAATTGTGTTTGCAACCAACGTAGCCGCCAAGAATAGTCTAAGCTAAATTCAGGCGCTTCTAAAACTACACTTTTCTAAATTCTCTACAAGCTTGTAAACAGAATATATCATCCTCCTAGTACGTCCCTGCATCAACAATGACGAGAAGAACTTCAGGCAAAGATGACTGTGTCAAATCCGGTTCTGGTAAAAATCTTTAAGTGGTTTAACTCGTTATATTGAAAAGATCTTTGAATAAAAATTTCCCGCCAGATGTCGCAGTCGATCAATGGGAAACTTACTAATAAAGCGAGGCGTCACCACTTGGATTTTATTTCAAAAAGTCTCATTTTTATTCAATGTCAAAAAACACAATACAAAGTTACATAAATAAATATTAATTTTTAAAATGGATGAGATAGATTGTACATTAGGATTCAAGGATAAATGTGTACCTTCACTTAACTTAAATACATAACAACAATATTAACCTTAGTTTTTCGGTAGACAAATTTTTCTTATTACTGTAATTTGGTTAATTTCTCTGATGGCAATGTGAAACAATAATAAGAAATAATTAGAAATGTATTTACATATGTTTCAATGTTGTACAAGTAATTAGAAATAAATAATTTGTTGTTTTCGTACGATTCACGTATGAATGTTTGTTTTACATGTCCATTCAAAAAAATATCAACTGCTAGTTCATGAGAAATAATAATTAAATAGAAAAGTAATAAGTATTTTAAAAAGTTAAGTATATAAGATTGAATGTAATAACTCTCATTAAATACGTAAAATAATTGTATACAAACAAATGTCGCTTAAATGTAATAATAAGGAAAATAACATACAATATAATTACACCTTTTACAGTTCAAAATTATTCATATTCATATAAAAATAAAAATATATTATGATTTAATAAATAAAACGTAAATATATCAACAATGAAAATTTTTATACTTTATAATTAGGTACCGCAATATCAAATTTAATATGCTGTTTAAATACTATACCTATATAATTAAATTTTTCTAGCAGTAAAAAATAATTATAAATAAACATTTTATTTAGCATATTGTTGTTAAATATAAAAGCGGACAATAAATCAAATGTAAATTATTTACAAACATCTCCAGTCGCTAAATGATGAATCGAAGGTGATAATTGTTTCTAAGGCCACGAAAATTAGCATTTTGTGTTTAATTAATTTAGTAAGTTTAGTTTCCTGAGGCTGTAAGCTGTGAGGCTTGAACTATTGTACTACTAGATTTTTAAGACCATGTCGCGCCAGATTTTTCTTTTACGTAGTATAATTATTTTAATTTTTAATATTTATCTAATTTTTAAAGAGATAGATATTTTTTAATAAAAGCTATTCTTATGGCATTTGCCGTTATTAATAGCAGGGACTCGAACCGAATCGGAACAGGAACGAAAACCGGAACGAACCACAGCTATTTTAGCGAACCGCGAACCAAACCGAACCAAATTTTAATGAACATTGTTGTATTTTCTATAGTTTAGTCCAAGTTTTTTAATTTTTTTCGAAATTAATTATATTTTTGACCAAAACTGGAACGATTTTTTCTAAGCTTGTTATTTAATAAATCATTGTACCGAAACCAGAACTTGAACTGCTTTTTTTTAAACCGGTAATCGGTTCAATCCAAGAAGAAATATGGAAACTGGAATAAAACCGAATCCTAAAGTACAGTGAACTTTGGGGTGCATGTAACTGCGTCAAATTGCCGTAATGTCAAATTGCCACTGTGCCAAAATGCATCCCCACCACTTACATACTTGTAATAACGTATGTCGAGAGACTACTGCAAATTTATTTCGACACAGAGGCAATTTGACCCAGTGGAAATCAGCAATATTTAGACATACTGGCAATCGGGCATAGGTTTTGGTATTTACTAACAAAGCTAACAAAACCATACTAGAGCCCCACAAACTCGGTTTTGGTATTTACTACACTAACAAAGCTAACAAAACCGTACTAGAGCCCCACAAACTCGGTTTTGGTATTTACTACACTAACAAAGCTAACAAAACCGTACTAGAGCCCCACAAACTGGGTTTTGGTACGTCAAATCTACTGTTGTGCCTGATTTCCACTGGGTCAAATTGCCTCTGTGTCGAAATAAATTTGCAGTAGTCTCTCGACATACGTTATTACAAGTATGTAAGTGGTGGGGATGCGTTTTGGCGCAGTGGCAATTTGACATTGCGGCAATTGGACACAGCGGGTATTTGACATTACGGCAATTTGACGCAGTGGCGTGTTCCCGAACTTTGTACCGAACCTGAACCGTTGTGCGGTTCGAGTCCCTGGTATAAAGTATAGTAATAAATTGAAGTTTTATATAATTCTGAGGAAAATATATTCAATCTTATTTGACTTTACTACATAATTTTTTTCATCGTGTCTCTTATATAATACGACTACGACTAAGTATAATAAAATAATTTTACAATTTATAGCATCTTTGTTTTACTGTATAAGATTTCTTCTCAATATACAACAAATTATCTAATATTCTACACGTGTTTGTTTTTCGCGTAACATGTAATGAATAATTTCTCTTGTCTTGCGAAATCACATCTCTTAAGGCGGTAATAGAATTATTTAGTACATATTAAGTGGCATTTTTTTATTGGTGGGAAGAACCCACGCATTTAACAACCATTTTCATGCAAATGAACAACCGCTTTACGTTAGGTACTTTGTTTTCTGTAATTCTGTAATAAATCTATAAATATAACAAATACAGCCGCAATTGTCCTTCAAAAATATGATTCAACAAATACTCACAGAAACAATTTTGTTATTTATTCGCAATCATAATAAGAAAATTGAAAAAATAGGTTAATCATTTTCTAAAACCGCATAAGAATTACTTACGAACATGAATATTAAAATAGTGGTTTTGTACTCAAGTGACTAACAAAGAATAATTTTCTTTCATTTTTATATAAAAGACAAGTAAAATTAGAAGACAAGAATAGAGATATACCGAGATATACCTACCTAGTAAATTAAAAATTTCAAAACTAAAAAAAAGACCCATCTTTAATCATTCAATTTAAATATTCTAATTTTCCAACAAATAAAAGACAAGAATCTTAATCAAGGTTATCATTAATTAGACATATAAATTTTCAAATTGAAATCTGAATAATGATTTAAATACAATAAACTATGAAATTCTATTTTCACACAACAATTTTAAAAATATTTTTAATTCTGTCGAATTAAACTTTAAATATTAACATAAAATTCATACTGACTCATCTTATTCATGCTGATTTTAATACCAAATAGCTGAAGTATCTATTTTTTTACAACAAAAAATTATTTCATGATTAGATGATGTTCTATAAATAAGTTATACAAATATGATGTTAATGCATAATGGCTATACAACATTATTATGACATAACAACCCGAAAGTATATTTTTGTTCTGTCTTACTAAAATTTAACAATACTTATTGAAAGTAGATTCTACTTGAAAAATTTAAATATGAAAATAAAAACATGTTACGTATTTAACAAATACATTATACATGATGTGTTAACTAATCGTAATGACGCATTAAATGTAATAGCTATAGCTAAAGGACATCTCTTTGTAAATACAGTGAGAAAAATAAGTTAATAAGTACGTATACACAAGTCTGTAAAAATTTGTCGCAGTAAAATATCCAGTATTATCAGTGACGTAAATATGCCAATGCAGCCAAAGCGGTGCATTGGGGCCCACGTTACAAAGGGGCCTATTTGATTTACGTTTACTGAACCTAAAATATAAGTAGTATGTTTATATTTGTCATTAAATTCAATTATATCTGATATAATGACAAATACAATACCTTGTTTTTCAATTATTATTATTTAAATTCATCATAAAAATATACAACTTAATAAATAATGTTTCTAAAAAAAAAATTGCCTGCGGTGCATTTTCTTCTCATGTTTCTTATGATTATTCTAGTTATTGTTTTTTCTGTTCAATAATTGTAGATGTAACATGTAAATTGTAAATAATACTAGATACATACTAAACTAAAAAAAAGTTTTGTACTGACATCATCAATTAAATAAATAGTCACTCTTGGTAACAATTTTAATTTTACTACAATGTAACCCATCCAACAGTTATAACAAATAACTAATTTTAGGAAGATATCAATAATGTGTTTACAGAAAAATTTAGAAAAATTAATAATAATACTTTATTTTTCCATAGACTGAAAGTACAGTATAAGAACGTCAGATACAAAGTTACAAAAAATATTACAAATATTACATATAAATGAAGGGAGAGTGAATATTGCTTTGTACATGATGACAAAAAATAAATTCCTAATATACGAGTATAAGGAAAAAATTCTCGGAAAAAAATTAGTGATTTGAATTTTTGAAGGGGTGTAGGAGAGCCTCAAATAAAATTTTCCATTGGGGCCTTTTATTTCTAGTTACGCCACTGAGAAAGATGTCACATGTCAGTCAATATAAAATTTCCATTTTCAGCAAATACAAATCCCATATTCGCATAAAATTATTAAGAATTTCAGAAATTAAAAATTACTTTTTGTTCACCAGAAAAAAAATATTTAAAAAGACAAAAATCATAGGTCAAAAAGGAAAAATGAAAACAGAGACACCTCCTAACATCTTTTGGTAACATGTTCATATGTTGTAAATAAAGAAAAAACAAAAAACATTAAGAACTAATAAACTATGCTATTATTAAAGGATAGATTGGACCCAGATTCGGACATTAAATAAATTAATAATTCCTATTATATCAAATACTAGGTTGTTTCAAAAATTAAGATTATAATTCACTTGATATTCTATAAAATAATAAAATCCTTTTGCTCGGCTAACTTTACATTATATTTATATGAAAAAAAATGAGTGTACAGTAGCTATAATTACCTGAGTATGAGGAATATTAGAAAGATTAAAAGAATGAAGATATTATTCTAATTAAATTGTGAAAAAAGCAACTAAAAACTAAACAGATATAAATAAAATATATTTTAAAAATTAACAACTGGCTACCGCATAAAAGCTTCTATGTTGTTGTATGCTAATATTATGAAGAAAAACATTTACATTTCTAATAAAACCAAGCACATATTATTATAGTGTGTATGTGTTTACAATACTTTATCCATGTCAACAACATAACACATACATTTGACAATTGACATAGACTATGTGACTGTGACAATGTGACCAACTCCATTAGTTCAGTTGACAGCATAAGCTCAGCCATCAAATGATATTTCTTATTCAAACTTTTGACAGGTTATTGATCTTTGACAAAATATTGACGTTATGTTTGGTTCAATTTTAAGAGGAATATCCCATCCATATCCAATTACTTTTCTTTATATCGTTCCACAAATTATTTATTTTATTAGCTAATATGTATAAATAAAAGGAATAAACTATTAAATTTAATCTACAATGCACAGCGAATTGTTTCATGCGCAGTAAAGCAGAAAAGAGTAAAACAAGTAATCAGATCTCTTGTCACATAATAAAATAGCTCTTACTCATGTGTATATTCTCACATATAAAGGACATCTTCTGGCCACGGCAATGTCACGGTCATCATCGTAAGCTTTGACCTCGGCTTCTTAGATCATTCGTCACCTTGTCTTTAAGACACGCGTTATTTCCAAGCCATAAGGAAAGCAGTATTGTTTGTATTTTTAGTTATTGGAATCAAGGAACGAATTTTTTTCATGGAAAAGTCAAAATGATTTTGTTCTTTTTAGATTGAGAACATTGCAAATTTGACCTTACAAAGATTCATTGAGTTAATTTTAAAACTAGAGGAAAATATTTTTTACGTAAGTTGTCATTTTCATAGTGTGGCGGGTTCAGGTGACGTTAAGCCCTCCTTTTTACAAATTTGCAGTCAATCGAACAAAAAGTATAGGTAAAGAAAACTGAGCTTAGAATGTGCTGGCTAAATAGAGAATCTACAATTTCAACAGCGAAAACAGCATCGTTGTCCCATCATATTTAATTTATAACACAGACGAATGAAACTTCTTGTTAACAAAGGTTCAATAACAAACTTATGTCCCTCTGTTTTCAGAAATTAAAAATTGCTTTTTGTTCAACAGAAAAAAATCATAAAAAAGAGAAAAATGGCTGATTTCAAAATAATTTTTTCCAAATCATATATAGGTTAATAAAAAAAATTAAAACATAGAGACCTTCTAACATCTTTTGGTAACATGTTCGTATGTTGTAAATAAAGAAAAACCTTTAAATATCAAATGATTATGAGACACGTGTACCTCTATTTTGCTATAAATTTAACTACCAGACAGACTCCTTAACATTATACATACCTATAATCTATCACGGTTTTTTGTATCAAACTTAGATGTGGCAGCCTCACATATTGTGAGTCATCAGTACCTATAGATACTTGTGTGGTGCGGTTTACAGCAGTCAATTCACGGGTACTAATGGTTGTTAGTGGAGAGTACACTACAGCAGGGAAGATTTTTGTGCAGTTAAATTGAAATGTGAACCTGACTGAATTCAAACTATCAATCTCACTGACTTTCAATAATCTATTTATGTTTTAAAAATTTAGACATTAAATTTTTTGTCATTTTATTATATTTACAAACCGCGATACCACAAAAACTTATCTCCGAACGTGGGAAAATTTAATTTAATATAACAGAAAATGCCATTAAAGTCAAAAATGTTTGACGACCGAATGTTGTTATAAATTTTGCGTATATGGTGCAAAAAATATTAAAATTGCTAAAGTAAATTTCCCGTAAGATCGAATAAGGAAATACTATGAAATATTTCTTTTTTATTATGTTCCTAATTATTTTGGAAAAAACTTAATTGTAAATTAGGTACCTATCTAAGGAATCTACTCAATTTGTTTTTAAATAGCAGGTTGGTTCAAAATAAAATATTATTACTCAGTTTGCCTTTAAATAGAAATTATGTCAAAACACGACAGCAATAAACATAAAATAATAAATTCAAATCAAGTGGAAAACTACAAACATCACCCATATCATATCAATCACTTACACTTACATAAGATGTAATTTATATTAATACACTTCTTGTTAACCGATGACCATTGCCGGATCTCATGTTGAATACAAAGATCGCAGTAACCTTAAAACAGATATACGATGCCGACCTCGACAATCAGTGATTGTTTTACTGATTTGGTTCTAATATCTAATTTCACTCTTACTTCCCAAGAGCTGGGAGCATGGGCGATGCACCCACCCAGTTAGCAGTTACACCCAACGAACGGACAACTCTGCATAAACAAGCTAGAGGCGAGAGGTCAAATGCACAAGAATATTCTCAGATTCTATCGGAACTAGATTACAACAGTCGTGAACTTTGCGTTTAGTTGAATTTATTATATGGAACAGTTGCAACATTTCTTGTTTACATTAGAAGTCGGAGTACCTTTTATCTTCTTTCTCTAAATTTAAACAAATAATATTTTACATTCTTAAATTAGATACTGTAAGGTGTGGCGTGAGCCATCATCATGGGTTTATTTTTACTTCCTTGTACGGAGTAAGGAAGTATTGTAATCGCGAAAAATTTCGGTTCTCAGATTTTGACGAAAATATCCGTTTTGACCTTTTCTGAATCCATTATGACTAGTTTCGTCGTGACGTCTGTACGTACGTGCATGCGTACGTACGTACGTACGTACGGACGTATGTGTGTCGCATAACTCAAATACAGTTAGACGTAGAAAGTTGAAATTTTGTATTTAGGACTGTTATAGCATCTAGTTGTGCACCTCCTATTTTTGGTTTCAATCTACAAACCGGAAGTAGTACTTTTTTCAAATATTTCGATAAATATTTAATTTAAGACAAATTTTTTAATTTTAAATGAAAGATTATGTAATTATTACCTACAATCGGTATTTTATAAATATTTTTGTATCTGGTATCATTTAGGAATAATTAAAGCATATATTTATAATTTAGTATTTCGGTATCTTGTAGTCCATGATCGATTAACATTTGTTATAAAATTTAAATGATTATGACATGACAGTGACAATAGTAAAATATGCTTTATATCTTCTTCTGCAGTTTAAATAAAATTACTGCAATATATTTGTGAGTATAGTAGCAGTAGTAGTAGTACTAGTATAATAAGTTAAAATAATTTTTTATATTATTCTACATTTTAGTTATTAAGAAAAGTATGAACACACAAGGCGTACAAGGGTACAAGGAAGTTATGTGGTGTCCACGTCAAATTTTTTATAATTTGTTATAGACAAGAAAGTATAGGTAATCAAATTACCTACACATTTTCCTATTAGGATTCTTTAATTAAATATTTTTGAAGAAGAATTGGAATTCGTATTTTTATTTTTACAAAATTTGTATTAACAAGCTCAAAAACAATATGTGGTGTGACGTAGAAACCTGCCATATTATGTCCAATACAAAATTATGACGTCACAGCAAAATTCCTTTCTCAATTTACTAAAAAAACATATAATTTGTTTAAAATAAAATTTGTATTTTTACCAATGTTTTAGACCTAACATTAGGTTCATGGTGTTAAAAATCTCATTTTCAGTACCATGCAAGTAGCCCATTAACATTATACCTTAAGTATATTTCTATACGACTGTTACAGAATGTTATCATTGTTAGGTACATAATTTTCAATTACCTATGGAATATAGTTACATTCTATCACTTCTTACGGAATGGTTTCATTTCGTCACTAGTGATGGAATGAAATGTGGCGAGTTACAATAATTTAACTTTATTCAATGTTTTTGTTTATCGTTATAGGTATACAGGGTTATTCACAACTTCGTGCATATATTTTAATGGCGTAATAATCAACTTACTGATCATAGAACAAAAATATATTTTTTTAACTCGTAATTTTCGCAAGGAGTACAATTTGATAAATTGATATCTGACAAATTTTGAGCATAGTAAAATTTAATTTTAATTAATTATGCAATGGCAAGAATAACTTGTACAGTTAAAAATTAAGTTCATTTATGAAATTGTATAGGGTACAGTAGCTCAAATGCTAGTTTGATTAAAATCTTGGAGATTAAAATTACGTATTTGGTAAAAAAATCTTCCAGTTCCGTAATCCGTAAGTAATATGCATGAAGTTGTAAGTTGTAAATAATCCAGTATAAATTATCAATTATCACGTATGTATTGTTATTTTGGCTTAGTATAGGCTAGCTGAATTCTGAATTGTATACTTTTAAATATATTTTGCAATAAAAATTTTCCTACGTAGAATTGCATTATAAAAGTATGTAAACAAATTAAATAAATAAATAAACAAATATTTTAAAATTGCAGAAAAACAACCACGATAATAAATCAATTTTCACATAAATCATACCTTTATGATACATTTTTATAGCTCTAACAATGCTTAGCAATAATTAATACAATTATTGCAAAATTTAATGTTCATATTCAGACACAGAAACAGACTGATACACGTAGTTAAGGAAGATTAATAAACAAATTATAAAATGTGTGCTAACTACTCATTGAAATCTCCAAGCATGTTATGTTGAAGAAATAGTTTTAAAATAGTATAATCCTTATTCAGAGCATGATTCACTGTCATGATTAATTATTTATATTTTATCAACTCGTTTTATTAACTAAGGTTAATATTTAATTCACAGTTTCTGAGGTGTGATATATTTACAATAATCGTGACTTGTAAATTAAAAATTATTTTTCCAATGAAAATAGCCATGACTTTTCTTTACTTTGCATAACATAAAATATAAATTCTATAAGCATATTTCAAGAACATTCTGAAGCTCTAACTGTATGAAATTTAAGTTATGCAAATAAAATATAGGTAACAATATTAACGATTATGACCCCATAAATTATGTTCTTAGCTCTGGTTCTGGGTACATGTTAAAAAGAAAAAATATTGTCCTGTAAGTGTTAAAACTTATGCCATTTTTATATGTGGACCTAAAAAATAGTAATTTAATTAGTAAATATAACGATCTAACTATTAAATCAGATCAGTTCGTATATATTTAAATCATATGGGTTAATTTAAAAATAACTTGGTACAATAATATAAAGTATGCATACATTGAAAAGAATATTCATTTTTAAAACCAACTTTCAAATTGTCCATCTTTACGGTAATCTATGAGCATAGTTAATTGGTAAATAATTTCACGTTGTAATTGTTAATTGTCAGTCATTGGTCATTGTAAACTACATTTCAATTCGCCTCACGGTCCGATAAACCACGAGGTGACAGAAAATAAAAATAAGACAGGTAGTGTGTTCATCATTGGAGCATTCGACACGTCATTCGCCGGTGCACGTTCGCCATTGAGTCAGCGATTAGTGCTATTGCTATTAGTAAACAAACAATAGTACCCCGTACCCTTCGCTGTCACATATAAGAACCGCGCACAAGGCGCGCACCTTAGCCAGACAACTTACAACCGTGCGTGAAACCGCGATCAAGTTATGAAATAATATTCACACAAAATGTTGCGACTATCGATCAGTTTAGTGCTTTTTCTAACTACAATCAGTGCACAACAAACCAGATTAAAAGTTATTTACGAATGGAACTACATCAACTACACATGGCCATCACCAGAAATCTACGCGACTGCAGTCAAAACTTCCAAGTACATCGCGGAAAATAATCAGATATCTGGAGTGAAATATTTCGAAGATTATCTATATGTAACAGTGCCAAGAATGAAGGAAGGGGTAGCAGCAACTTTAAACAGAATTCCGTACAATACAGCAGCAGATTATGATTCATCACCAAATTTGGATCCGTATCCTTCTTGGGAAATGAATATAGAAGGAGATTGCAACGCTCTACAAAATGTACAAAACGTTGAAATCGATCCCAATGGACTACTGTGGATCTTAGATGGCGGAAAAACAGGCACATTTACAAGAAACCCTACTAATAAATGCCAACCACGTTTAGTTGTTTACGACATCAAACAAAATCGCACCGTTACAACTTATTCTTTCCCAGAAGAAATGACCAACAACGGAAGTTTCCTCTACGATCTAGTCCTCGATGATGTCGACGGCGGATACGCATATATTTCAGACAACAGTGGACCGGATCCAGCTATTATTGTTTATTCGATGAAACAAAACCGTGCGTGGATAATTCGCGACCGAAAATCTATGTCAGCCGAAAAGGAAGCTGTTCATTTCACAGTCAACGGAACTGGAGTTTCCGCAAGCATCAACATCGCCGGCATTGCTTTAGGACCAAGAATATCTTCTAATGGTCAACATGACTCAGTTAATCAAGACAGGACAGTGTATTATTGTGCGCTTTCCAGTTACACTTTATATTCAGTCAGTAGCGCTGTTTTGCGCGATGAAAATTCTGCCACAAACGGAATTGCATCGCATGTAACCGAACTTGGAAAAAAATCGTCTCAAACCGATGGAATGGTAATGGATGAGAATGGTGTTCTTTATTATGGACTATTGGGGCTTAATAGCATAGGTAGATGGGATTCCAACACGCCTTTTACTAGCGAACAGAAAGTAATCGCAAAGGATAAAATTTACATTCAATGGCCTGATTCTCTAACATTAGATATGACCGGGAATTTATTAGTCGTTACCAATAGGCTGCAGAAATTTTTATTCGGGCGTTTAAATTTAACAGAACCAAATTACAGAATTTTGCAAGGTCATGTTGGTGCTAGAAGTTATTTATACAGTGGGTTACATACAAAATATGAACAACCAACTACGATGAATACTAATTCTAGGTATGAGACCACTGCAAAATATGATAATGTAAATTATGAAACACATACTTCACAAAATGCGAGTGTTCAAATTAATATGCAAACTGGTACAACCAATGCACCAAGTTCGGCATTTTATAATCGATTTAATATTTTATTACTCTTTTCATCATTAGTATTTATAATTAACAAATAAAATCTTACCTTTTTCAAGTGATATCTTCAAAGACTTCATCCGTAAATTAAGTTAGTCATTATTTGTATTAACAATAATAATTGTACCACTACACTGTTGATTACTTTAATTTTTTAAGGACTGTGAATTGTTTAACAATCTTATTATTATTTTACTATGTAAATATATTTTAGAATGTACCAAATAAAATATTATAAATGTTGACTTTAAATAAAGATTCATGTTATCATGTTGTTGCTGTGTCACAGACTGATTTTTAACGTGCTTTTGCATCAACACAATTAATACATAACTTGCAGCAACGGGTTTGTGCCGCAAAATTTTATACTGAGAACGAAATTATTTATATTGAAATAAGTTTTGGATATATAAAATTATATTAGGTATTTTACAAAAATATCATCTAGGTACCTAAATGATAAATATCACTGTTTTTAGTAAAAAAAACTATTTTTGTTTGTTTATTTTGACATTTCACGTTAAAGTGTATCTACATAAAATTCAGGAACTTCAAGTATAAGGTATAGTGTAGTATTAGTTTCGGGATTTGAACAAACTCGCTTATGTCCCTAGGGCAGAGATGGGCATGACGATTAATAATGGTTACGATTGACGCTGAAATTGAATTAAATCTAATGGTCTTTTAATTGTTAATTGATTCTCAATTGAATTCAATTGGAATTCAATTGGTCCATTGAAATCAATTGAATCTAATTGAAAATTCAATTAATCAATTAATCGATTAACCAATTAACCATGATATAATTTTCGGTTAAAAGAAACATCATTGAAGTATTTGTTATAAACAAATAAATTGTTTATAATAAATTGATTGTTCTTTTGTCAACAACAAGACATGTATTTGAGCACGGTACAAGACACTGAGAGAAATTACCTATTTTTAAATCCTTTATATTAACTTCATCGTCGTGCGTATGTACGTATACATACGTACGGCAACAAAAGTCAAAAATGACGTACTTTCCGGGATCCTATAGAGCTGAAATTTTGCAAATAGACTTTTGTCACCTAACAATGCACTTTGGCATAAGAAAAAATCTGATGTGGCCAACACAAGACCTCCCGCCATACCCCAAACCCATTTCCCCATATCCAATCAATCTGAAATTTGGTACATAGATTCGTTGTGACCAAACATTTACTTTGGCACAAGAAAAAATCTGATGTGGCCACCACAAGACCTCCCGCCATACCCTACGCTTTTTAACTCTGAAATTTGGTACATAGGCTCGTTGTGACCAAACATTTACTTTGGCCCAAGAAAAAATCTGATTTGGCCAGCACAAGACCTCCCGCCATACCCTACTCTTTTTAACTCTTTCTTGAAACACACTATCTAAGAAAGAGTTACAATGAAAACAAAAATATAAATAAATACCGATCGAGTCTCATATACTTATAAAGGATTTATAGTCAAAAACTTTGTTTTGACGGGTTCATTTTATTTTTTAAATCCTTTATATTAACTTCATCGTCGTACGTACGTCAAAAAAACAAAAGTCAAAAATGACCCACTTCCCAGGATCCTATCGAGCTGAAATTTTGGAAATAAACTTTTGTCACCTAACAATGCACTTTGCCACAAAAAAATCTGATGTGGACAGCACAAGACCTCCCGCCATACCCCAAACCAATTTCCCCATATCCAATCAATCTGAAATTTGGGACATAGATTCGTTGTGACCAAACATTTATTTTGGCACAAGAAAAAATCTGATGTGGTCAGCACAAGACTTCCCGCCATACTCATTTCCCCATATCCAGTCAATCTGAAATTTGGTACATAGATTCGTTGTGACCAAACATTTACTTTGGCACAAGAAAAAATCTGATGTGGCCACCACAACACCTCCCGCCATACCCTACGCTTTTTAACTCTGAAATTTGGTACATAGGCTCGTTGTGACCAAACATTTACTTTGGCACAAGAAAAATCTGATTTGGCCAGCACAAGACCTCCCGCTATACCCTACTCTTTTTAATTCTTTCTTGAAACACACTATCTAAGACATAGTTACAATGAAAACAAAAATATAAATAAATATCGATCGAGTCTCATAAATAAAGGATTTATAGTCAAAAACTTTGTTTCATTGTTAAAAATTGATATTCGAAAACAAATAATTACCGTTACCTTTCCGAACAGGCGCATTGCTATTTGCTTTGGTTATTTTCAGTGCACAAATCTTCAATTATTATTTCCATGTCGTTGTAAGGTAAGGACATCGGGTCCTTGTCACTCTCCATCTCGCTCTCCATGGCACTTGCGTCGAAAAAGGGTTAACGGAATTTTTGCCTCAGTCGCAACACGTACCCTCACTCAACTCAACTGAGCCTCTGAGGTAGGGCTTGAAGTGATGCCCACTTTCGATACTAGGGCTAAAATTCGTTGCGGGTTGAGAGGCGCAGTAGCGCGCCAACCCGTGGATGCAGGGAGTCCACCGCATACGTGCGGCAAATTTCAGGGGCGACAAAAAGCCGCCTCGTCAGTCGTTGTTTAATAATAATAATAATCATAAAAAACATTTATAATGTTAATTAAATAATTGTGGATTGTAAAAAAATAATTTTGTGTATATGATGAAAATAAATAATGTAGGTAATGTTAGATAATTATGGAAAATGCAGGTGGTATTTTAGAACGAGTACCTAACCTACCTACAAAAAATTTCTTAATTTTTTTATATAAAATTATTTTGTTGTCAACAAATTGTTACAATCGAATTTTTATAAACAATTTTGTATAAATACATTGTTTTAAACAATTTAAATCTTATACAGAAAAGCTATGAACAAATTGTTAAAATAGATAATTACTCATAAGTACAAAAATGAACCCGTAAAAACAAAGTTTTTGACTATAAATCCTTTATAAGTATATGAGACTCGATTGGTATTTATTTATATTTTTGTTTTCATTGTAACTCTTTCTTAGATAGTGTGTTTCAAGAAAGAGTTAAAAAGAGTAGGGTATGGCGGGAGGTCTTGTGCTGGCCAAATCAGATTTTTTCTTGGGCCAAAGTAAATGTTTGGTCACAACGAGCCTATGTACCAAATTTCAGAGTTAAAAAGCGTAGGGTATGGCGGGAGGTGTTGTGGTGGCCACATAAGATTTTTTCTTATGCCAAAGTAAATGTTTGGTCACAACGAGTCTATCTACCAAATTTCAGATTGATTGGATATGGGGAAATGAGTCTGGCGGGAAGTCTTGTGCTGACCACATCAGATTTTTTCTTGTGCCAAAGTAAATGTTTGGTCACAACGAATCTATGTGTCAAATTTCAGATTGATTGGATATGGAAAAATGGGTATGGCGGGAGGTCTTGTGCTGGCCACATCAGATTTTTTCTTGTGCCAAAGTAAATGTTTGGTCATAACGAATCTATGTACTAAATTTCAGATTGATTGGATATGAAAAAATGGGTATGGCTGGAGGTCGTGTGGTGGCCACATCAGATTTTTTCGTGTGCCAAAGTACATGTTTGGTCACAACGAATCTATGTATCAAATTTCAGATTGATTGGATATGGGGAAATGAGTATGGCGGGAAGTCTTGTACTGACCACATCAGATTTTTTCTTGTGCCAAAGTAAATGTTTGGTCACAACGAATCTATGTACCAAATTTCAGATTGATTGGATATGGGAAAATGGGTATGGCGGGAGGTCGTGTGCTGGCCACATCAGATTTTTTCTTGTGCCAAAGTAAATGTTTGGTCACAACGAGTCTATGTACCAAATTTCAGATTGAATGGATATGGACAAATGGGTTTGGGGTATGGCGGGAGGTCTTGTGCTGGCCACATCAGATTTTTGTTAGGTGACAAAAGTCTATTTGCAAAATTTCAGCTCGATAGGATCCTGGGAAGTGGGTCATTTTTGACTTTTGTTTTTTTGCCGTACGTACGTACGTACGTACGCACGACGATGACGATTTAAAAATAGGTTTATTTTTTCTCAAAAACATGTCTTGTTATTGAGGTGAAGAAACAATTAATTTGTTATAAACAATTGATTTGTTTATAACAAATACTTCATTGATGTTTATTACACCCGAAAATTATATCATGGTTAATTGGTTAATCGATTAATTGATTAATTGAATTTTCAATTAGATTCAATTGATTTCAATTGACCAATTGAATTCCAATTGAATTCAATTGAGAATCAATTGACAATTAAAAGGCCATTAGTTTCATTTAATTGAATAATAGAAATTGAAAAAATGCCCATCTATGCCCTAGGGTAACTGTCACACACACACAATACTATTTTATTTTCCTTTCGCATATGCAACCTTGATTACCTTACTAGCATGCGTGTTGCCAATCCGGTGCAAGCTTACTATTACAGCCACAAGCCGGTGCCCGATAGCATTGTGGTTGCCAAATTAATTGTATCCCAACTTGGAATTGTGACGAGTAGGTACCGATTCAAGCCAGGCTGTGAAAATTTCCAACCTAAACGGAATTAGAAACTCTGTAACCAGAGCCCGTCGTGTAAATTATATTAAATTATACTAAATAATAATACTTTTCTTCTGCCATTTATTTAGAAATCGGTTTGATCAATTTCTAGAAATTTGCAAGGTATATAGGCTGAAAATTAGAGCTATTGCGTTAATTTAAAGAGCAAATTAATACTTAAACATTTTTGTAAAATATATTTTTGTTGAAAAATACAAGAACAATGTACAATAATTGTAAACAATACACAAACTGGATAATAACTTTTAAATTACTCATAATAAAATTAGATAGGTATTGTTAAAACTAGGATGAAATGTAACGAGATTGGTAGAAAAATTCTATATACAGGAGTATTATATTTAGTGTGGTGATCAGCAAAGCTACTTGATTCTAAGCTTGTTGTTCCCTCCATTACAGCGTGGTGACATGACTAGCGTGAGGCACTTATGAATAACCGTAACCGTGTTTAGCACTATGGTTAGGTAAAACGTGAAGGCACTGACCAGTCTTCTACCCTAACTAAATGCTAAAACATATTTACCCGAGGAAATATGTCATCATTTTGTACCCACTCATTTTAAAAATCTACCATATTTCAATAAGGCTAAAATGTGCATTTGTTCAATAAATATCAATTTAAAATAATAAATAAACTAGGAAATAAATATATCCTTTTTTAAATATTTTATGTTTCTTAAAATCATCACGATATTTTTTAATATGGTAGATCTTTTTCCATTTGTAAAATAACATTGCCTTCCTTATACTTAAAGACAACAATTGGAACGATAACAATTAATTTACATAATGCTAGATTTATAATATCGCTAATATATATTTTAATTTATTTAATTATTGTTATTGCGTTAAATATAGTTTACATTTCTAACTGATGAGTAGAAATGCAACATAGAATATGAACACTTTATCCTATCTATTAGTTATTTGGTCCTTGTAAACTTTAAAAATTACTTACAGTACAAATATATACAGATACAATTGTTAATTTGTGGAAAAAATATTTTCTATCTATGCAGTCTATAATAAAATAATCTTTAAAAATAAGGAAGACAAATATACATAATATCAATCTGCTGTAATATTCTTAACAATTAATAAAACTGTGCAGATTATACAAAATGTGATTTTATCCAAATACCACGAATTAAAAATGTAATTACAAAATCTTACTTAAATAATTATATACCTACCTAATTAATTTAATAAAAATTTACTGTAATATGTTTAAAAATCACATTTTATGAACCTTTTTAAATATCGAATGTCTATAACTTTATAATAATTATCTAATATCACTTCAGCTACCTTAAATTAGAATATTACACGATTATTCAACAGCAAAACCACAGGTTTCCTCAACCGCTTGTGTTAGTTTATCCAACAACTTTTGATAACAATCATAGGGTGGTATGTCTATTCTATTAAAACAAGTATGAGCTTTTGGCAGATTTTGCGGGGAGACATCAACACAATGAATTGTAAATAATCTCGGTCCTGCAGCACCAGTCGATCCTTGCAAAGCCCTAAACCCTTGAAGAGGAACCCGAGATGATCCTGTGACAAATTGCAACAACCTTGCCCGCATTTCTTCTGAGTACGATTCAACAGCTTGCCAGAACCACTGGACGATTGGTGTTTCTGGCGTGCAATGTTTTAGTCTTGTGTTTGAGCGCCAATCTGCAATATCGATAGAACTAATTCCTCCAATAACCAACTCTAATTCTCTTTCGTCGAATGGGCGAAGAAGTGCAGGAGGAATTAATTCGGTGAAACCTTTTTGTAACGCAAGGAACTGTTGTTCAATACCGCGCATAAATCGATAATTTACATAAAGTCGGACGTATTCGCGTTTGTTGTCTTCTGTTACTGCAAATGCAGCACCACCTGGTTTGAGTTCATGAACTTTTAATACTCCGAAACTGTTGTTTTCAACCGAAAATGTTGTGTCGATTACACCGTCAATATTATTTTCTCTAAAAAATATATAAATTAATAATAAGTACAACGTTAATTCTTTTCGTTTTCTTACAGCATCCAGGTGAGACTTCTATGGAGTTCAGGATCAACTCCCTCAATATCTTGTAACGTGATTGGCTTATTGAGCAGCTGTTTATAGAAGGGAGTTGTAAAGCCGCCTTCAAGTTGATGATTATGGAACACGGCTATGCCTAATATTCTACCAACAAAATGGAAATACGATAAATGTTCAGGATTTATTCCCGAATCAGGATTGATTTGAAGCGTGTATTGATCATCTCTGCTGTACTGGAATAAACCGTACTGAGGATTTAACATTTCTCTAGACAGTAGATGCAACCATTCACGGGCTACACCGCCATAATCGAGTCCTTCTTCACCTCGGAACTTGACCATTAAGCGTTTACGCATGTCTTTTGGACGCATTTTCATAACCAGTCTAAAGAAAATAAATATTAATATTTGTTAAATTAATTCAAATATATATTTTTAGTATATGCTCTTCAAAATCGTTACTATGCAAACTGTTTTGAATCCGTAAAACAATATTTTATCTGATGCCGTGTCGTAGTGACAATATTATAAGCCTCAATTTGAAGACCATAATAGCATTAATTATAGGCCAAGGACCATAATGAAGCCAGTATGGTACTCTTCAAAATCGTTACCTACTATGCGAACTGTTTTGAATCCGCAAAATAATATTTTATCTGATGCCGTGTCATAATGACAATATTATAAGCCTCAATTTTAAGACCATAATAGCTTTCATTATGGGCCAAGAACCATAATGAATCCAGTATGGTACTCAGTATCATAATGAAATAAAATAACAAACAACTCGTTACCAAGGAAGTTTCAAAAATAGCATTCCTTATTTTTACCTCTCGCCTAGAGAGGTATAGGGATCGTGAAAAAATTCGATGTCGAGATTTTTGTCAATAAGCACGTTTTAGCACCTTTAGAACCTATTTTGACTATTTTCACGATGATGTCTGTGTGTGTGTGTGTGTGTGTGTGTGTGTGTGTGTGTGTATGAAAGTCTGTATGTACGCCTACTATAGCCTTTCGTCCCGGTTCATTATCTCAAATTCTACTGAACATAAAATTCTAATATTTTGCATTATACATTTATATATGTTAATGAAGAGCTGAAAAGATTTTGGTAAAAATCCACCAACCGGAAATAGTACTTTTCTTGTAGTACTATAACATTTTTTGCAAAAATTGTATAAAATAATGCGATTGTTACAATTTGACATACCACACATGAAAGAAGAAATTACATTGTACAATATTTAATCTTACTTGTTTCTATATCTTTAACCAATAAAGAAATATAATTTTTTTAAATATATAATTTTACCTACCACGATTTGTGAATCCCGAAATAGAAATAAAATTTAAAACAAAAATAAAATTGTCAATGTGACAGATAAACAGAAATAATATAATGTATGATTATTTTATATTATTATATCAAATGTTATACGGTGTTGTTGTATTTTATTTAAATTAAAGCTTAATATTTGGTTAAATACGAGGTTAAATAATAATACTTCAATGTCAAGGCGAGAGGTATTGTAACGGCCACGTCAGATTTTTACAGATTGTTTTGTTCAATACCAAATAATTTATTTTACTTTTAAGCCTACCGCGCACTAGCGATTTTGTTGCGGCAACTTAAAAATCACCAAAATAAAACACATTGAATTATATGCGCACAGGCAACTATTTATTATCAGAGCAACTAAAAAATTAATAATTAGTACATAAAGACATGCTATTTCAATAACATCCATCTTGTACAAGATATGTTGACAACTTATAAGTGCAAGTACAAGACCACGGCAACTATCTAGTCGATAGTGCGCGGAGCTCAAAGCTAGTAGCATATTTTTACTTGAGCAACTTTTTAATTGGTTAACTTTAAAATCGCTAGTACTCGGTAGGTTTAAGACCTATTTACGCCAGCAGATAAAATTTTGTATACAATACGAATCGTAACCAATCATTATGGTATAAATCGTGTTATAAAACTCGGCTTCGCCTTGTCTGATAATTTTCACGACTAGTACCATAATGATTGACGTTATAACATAAATAACCACTAGCGGATCCTGTTATTTAAAATGACGTTACTTAAGCAAAGCAGTGATTTATATTTTTTCATCGCCTACGTTTTTCAAAATTTTATTTAAAGTTGTATTATAGAATAATTTCGTATAGTTACTAAACAAATTTGGAGAACATAAACTAATAATTTTTGTATGTAACACGTACACAAACTGAGTTCTAGAGGACTCACCTAATTTAAAGACTCGGCTTGCGCCTCGTCCGTAAATAGATTCGCCCTCTAAAACTCTTTTTTGCGTAATATGACATAAATAACCATTACAGACCTGTATGATTCCTCGAACACTTCATTTCTAGAGACTTCAAGTCGACAGTGTCCGCTCTGCGGTTGCAGAGCAGTGAGTTCTGCCCGAAGAGCGCGAAGTTTGCCCACTAAATCGCGGCGATATTTCGGTAGCAGCTCAGAATCGTTGAGCAAACCTTGCGGCAGGTCGGCATCACCTGGTCTCGGACGAGGAGATAAGGGGGCCGCAGCCGCTGTTGCTGTGGTGGGACCTGCTGTCGGACTAGATACCGTGGTCGTGGTTGCCGTCGTCGACGTGCTAGTACTAACTGGGGTTGTTACTGTTGTTGTTGTTGATGTTGTTGCCGCGGTACTTGTTGTTTGTGCTCTACGTAAGAGATTTTGGAGGATTTGCGCGTTAAGTCGCGGGTCTGTAAACTGGGTTGTGCGATTGTTGTGGTCCACGAAATACACCTAATATGATAAATAGAATTATCTAACCGCAAATATGTTGTGTGTATACTTAAATGTATGCAGGATGATAAATTGTGGCTAATTAATGAGATGATATCATAAATTAAAATAGAACAAGAAAAAGAAACACAACAAGATTAAATTATTTCCATGAATGTTAAACGTAGATTATATTTATTATTCAACTCACCCTGCCAGACTGTGTTTGTCTCATTTCCCAGCCAGGCGGTAGCGGTCCAAGAGAATCAAGAGCTAAACCATTTGGAGCAAAATCTCTTGGTATTCGAGGATCATGCCACGTAGATACTCCACTGGGTATATGATAAAAATATACTTGGCCTTGTTGCGTGGTTCTCAGTTCTACTAACAACATTTTAAATCATCAAACTAAAAAATAACATCAAATAAGAAATCTCACCGTATCCAGGTGGCAAATCAAGCCTAGAAGCAGGTGTATTCGAAGAAGTCTGCGGTTGAGCAGCGAGCATTTGCACCGCGTTTAACGAATTGCGATTTCGACCATTTCTTCTACGTCCGCTGTCTCCTCCTCTACGTTCTTCAGCGGACCTAGGAGGCCGTCGGTCTCGAGCGGGCTGCCGAGGAGTTTGTTGGCCAGGCTGATTAGCAGCGGCAGTGGGACTTTGAACACTAGCATTGGTGGTTGGTACGTTGCACGAAGAGTTGTTGGGCGCGATAGTCACAGCCGTTGTAGGACTCACCGCTGGCACCGCGCGCGGTGAGAGCGGCGCTTGTTTGCACGGACTGAGCACCGGTGTCGACACGATAGTAGAGGAACTAGATGATGTGCTACCGACATTATTGGACGGAATTTCTTCTGGGCTGTCTGATGCTGGATTGTTATTGGGCTCTGGTATTCTATTAGTCTCTACATTACTATTGGCATCTCCGTTACGAATTGGCGGTCGTCTTTGACCATTTACAACGGCATTTGTGGTTTTACTATACACTGGTCGCACCCATTGAGTAGTTCGAGTCGTATGATTAACATAGTATATTCGCCCCATGTCTGTTCGTCGTTCTTCCCAGCCCGGAGGAAGTTCGTCATTTTCGGATGTGGAATTGTCAAAATCATTGGGACCTCGTAGTTCACCCAGTGGGTTCACTACAGCAAGTGGAGTTCCACCACAAGGACCGTCTCGCGATAACAGCGATATTATTATTTGACCTTTGACTGGCTCTGTGTCATCTACTGATGCTTTACATAAATCTAAACGTTGATCTGAAACAATAAAATTTAATTATGATAACTGCAGTAAATAGTCTTTGTTGCAGGATTTAGTAAACAAACATGAAACACTTACATCCAGTGTCTTTAAGCCTTTGGATTAAAGAGCTAACTATTCTGACGCAACCAAGAAACCCGCCACCTTGTTTTTTGTGAATTTTTCGATAATTCCATACAGAAATAGTGATATTGTCTGCTTTTCCAAGGTAAAGATCGTAATGTGAATTCCATTTCGGATCTAGTGTTGCACGAGCCGTTTCAGTGGAATGACATTGACCACTTCCGTCAACGGATATTTTAGCAAATGGGTCAGGCAATCCTAAACATAACATTATTGTCAAGAAGAACAAACCATAATTTAATACAAATACTTACGAAATAGATCCTTCCTCACTAGATTTCTAGCACACAATACTAGAAAGAAAATAATACATTAATTACATAAGACAACAAACAATTCGCATGATGAGCACAACAAGTGTCTGAATTGTTAAACGGTCGAACAATAAATTAGTCTAAAGTACTAGACTTGTTAACAAAAAATTCTACGACTAATTCCAGAAATTTAATTAATGGGCAGATGTATATACTTTGAATCATTATTTATTAAGCTTAATGAGACGTACATTGAAAGTATTAAATTTATATTACAGACTTGTAAATAAAATATAAAAAGAACATAAAATAAATACTAGTTATTAAAATTAATTTTCTTTGTATGGGTAAAAACCATAAACATTATTTTGCAAAAGTATAACATTAAAAACTGATTAGATAACTGTAATGGAAGCGACATATAAACAAAACTATTTAACATTATATTTATCGAATATAGATTGACCCAAATATTAAATACAATTATAGATATACTGTTACTATTGTCTTTATTAATGTAATTTAGTTTGGGAGGTACCCCCCACTGAAGCCATATTGGTATGCATAAAATGACAGTTCAACACAAATTAACTTCGTAAATAGCCATATCCGGAAAATGTAGCAGAATAAATGTACTTACTAGTTAACCTAATCTTTTGTGCTCCATTTCGTCTATTTGACGGTGTACTGGACATTGTTAAAACGAGTCATTTATTGTCAACGCAACACCATTCTTATGCACTGCACTAACAATAATTAAAACACGCCATTTTCTTCTAACAGGCGACTGCACTGCTTCCTGTTGGGGTATATTTTTTCTACACAAAACGCGCTCTTTTTAAAATCTTTATTGATACACTACAAAATGATATAAAATTATGCGCTTGGAATAGCTTTAACATCGAACTTTTCTGATAATTTTGACATTATATTTGAATAATCTTGACGAATGTCTAGTACTTGAGCTTGTTGGTCTTGTAATAATATGCGATAACGTTCTTCTAACTGAGCAACGATGTCTTCTATTTCTATTTGTCTTTCTGAACTAGCCTTTGCTAATAATTGAGCTCTTTGAGTCGTTAACTGAATCTTTAATTTTGAGTTTGTTAATTATTTTATAAAATAATTGCTGTAATTTTTTTACCTGTAAAGTATTCTCCTTCATTTGAAGTTCTTTTGTTAATCCCGAAATCTTCTTACTGTAATGTCGCTCATATTTTCGTAATAATCGCTCCATTTTTAAAATACAGTTTTGGAGAAAATTTACTTTTTCTATTAACGCGTCATTCGTGTAGGCACAATCTTGTTCTATGTTTGATCTAATAGAGAAAGCCTCTCGTTCAAGACTTTATAAAAACAGCTCATTTTATTTCATTAAAAAAATAAATAAAAATTACTGACCTATCACATTGAATTTCAACCAACTTTTCCAACCTTTTAATTTCTTCATCTTTAAATTTACAATTTTTCTCAGCTTCTGCAGAAATTTCTTTTATTTTTTGTTCATAAGAATTTTTTAAATCGCTCATTGTTTGATCATGTTCCAATTCTTTGTGTTGTACTAATTGTGAATGTTTATCTTCAATATATTTTATTACTTCACTATGCTTTTCTTGAATGTTACAAATTTCTGAATGATGTGTATCAAGCAATTTGAACTCAAGACTTTTAGGAACCTAATTAATTTTAATTTAGAAAATCATTGGATAAATAATAATTTGATGTACATACATCACCGCAATTATTCATTTTTAATTGTTCTAAAGAGCATCTAAGATCTTTTATTCTTGATTCCAAATGTTTATTTTTTTCCTTTTCTGTTTCTAACTGAACTTCTAAATTTCTAGCAGATTCTTCCCATTGCATTATTATAGCACTGTGACTGGCTTGCAAATTTCTTTTCATTATTATTAATTCCTTTGAATCAATATTAATACATAAATAAATAAAAAATATTGCACAAAATGTGTTACCTTTAAACGTTCTTTTAAATATTCAACTTCTGCCGCCATCATATTAATACCTACTTCAGCTTTAGAATTTCCTTAAATTTGAAATATATTTAAACATTTTTAATTATAAGTTTGAAATTTTGTTTTGTACGTACGTGAATTCACATGCAGTTCACATTGACGCAATCGATCTTTTAATAGATCGTTATTGTTTTTCAAATCTTCAATTATAAGTTGTTGTTCCTTTATTTTATTTTCATAAATGCTAGGATAAGATGAATTTCCTTGTGGCAGATCATGGTTAGAATCACCCGAACCCGGAACTTCGGTGTTTGTACTAATTGTAGAAATATCAGACCACGAATTTGACTGTATAATAATTTTTTTTGAGTATTTATAAATTAAAGATAAGTTTTTCTTACAGAACAGGGAACTGGTGTTAGGTCAATTAGTGGGCCTTCAGGGGGCGTAGAAATGAATGGCTCTTCAATTTTACCATTTTGAATTTGGCGACATAACTCGCTTAAGTATTCATTTCTAACAGATTTTTCTGCAGGCTGGCAGTTACTCATTTTTTCTAGCCAAACTCGACAAGAAGTAATGTATTTCGGATTTGTTAATTTGATTATGTAGGGTCGAATAAATTTCAAATTAGTTTTAAATTCCTTATCTAATTTTATAGATGTATTCTCATCCATAGTAAGTTTATTTTACTTCAATTCAATGGTTTTGTCAAATAAAACATTATATCATGAGACTGTAAAAAAATAGGTTTGAAAAAAAAACTTTTGATTGAACTTAAAAAATATACAATTTATTCAAAGCAAATAATATAAATAACAAAATTATTAAAATGATTATTAACTAACAGTGATGTATATTTTTTTACTTTATTTTACCAATACAAACAGTAATTAGTTAAAGTGTGATAATATTTTGTGCGTTTGATAAAAAATGTAAGCAAAGAAAAGTTGTAACAACCAGTCAATCAATACAGATGTATTGCAAATATCACAGACAGACAAACTAAACGACATATTTACACTATTCTCTTTATACTTCTAACACGACAACCTATAGATAATTGAGTTTCGCAATCACATTTTAGTTGACAAATATGTTGTTTAACAGGATTTAATAACGTACCAATAAATTCTTCTGTTGTTGACGGAAAGAAAAATATTTCCAGATGTAATTTTAGAAAACTTTCCAAGGATGTTATCTCCAAAAGGAGGCTATAACAATCAAAGTATTAAAATTTGACTAAAAATCTTTCTACACCAGTTGAATAATTCCGTTTGAAGTAAAAATACTCCACGAAAAATGAGGAATGACACGTTAAATTTTGACAATAATTAAAATATTAGAGCATCAAATTCCAAGGCAGTCAGAATTAAATTTTAAATATTATACATCGTTTCCCAAAAGTCCCGAGACGGAGCTATAAGTTTTGAACGAGTGAAGAAAAAAAAATTGAAAATTTACGTATGCAACATGGAGTTTTTTTAAAGGGATGACCACCCCAACATTTTTAAATAGCAACTTCTGTCGAGTTTCACCTTATTTTAAAGGTAATGACAAAATAAACATATCCCCATTAACCAAAACCCCATATCTTAATTCATTCAAGAATTTCATTTAAATTAATTTTAATGTTTTTTTGCATATTTGCATAAATTGTCGACCTTCTTCGGTCTCGCAATGACCCAAACTCTTTAGTGATCCCCAAATTTTCAATTTTTTTCTTCACTCGTTCCAAACTTATAGCTCCGTCCCGGGACATTTGGGAAACTGTGTATACTTACTTTGTTAAAACTGGTAGTATGCTTTCAATCTGCATGGGATTCGTATAGTTATTTGCAATTTGCCATTGATTAAACCAAGTATGAACTCTAAAAGAAAAATAATTTTTATCTTATTTTATCAAATGTTTTGTTAACTTACTGATCGCTATCGATAATATTTCTGTACTTGGCTCTAACATTTGATAGCCATTCTACTCCAACCAACACTTGCCACCCAGGAAAAGACAACTGAGTTGCAATAGTATAAGGCCCGATTGGTTGTTGAAGCTGAAGAGGAGGATCGGTGTAACCCAAAAATTTGCCCACCGAACTAAAGAAAAATTAGTATTATTTTTAATAAAATATTAAGTACAATTCTTACTTAAGTATTTGTTGAGTGTATCCCCCAGATTGCCAAGTTTTCAGGCAAAGTGCTAAAGATGGAATAGCGCAGGGAAGCATTTCGCAAAAAGTGGCGTAGTGGTCATACCTGGACCACCCAGTAAGAGCTATGCCCCTAAATAACTGAATTTTACTACCATGTAAACCTAGTTCTGTTAACCAAGCTTCATGATTTTCTACATAATGTTTAAGATTAGGTAATGGGTGGCAACTTCCAGAAGCGCCTTTAAACGCAGTTGCTCCCCAAATATTAGTAAAAACGTTGCCATATTTTTCCCAAAGAACACTACCCAAATTAAACGTTTGTTTATTGTTATAATGCCAAATCATTGGTTCTACTAATGAACCTAAATTATATTCTTGTAAAGCTGTTATGTCTATGTTTCGTAACATATCATCCCACATAATTATTTTCAAATTAGGATAATTTTCTTTTATGTATTGTGCAACATTTGCAACATGATCTAAGAATAAAGTTGCCTTCCCATGCTTACTACTTTGTGCTTTTTTGCTACAATCTGGACAAATACCCATATGCCACACTTCGTCAGCTCCTATATGGATGTACTGAATATCGGAATGAAATGCAACTATTTGCTTGATTAGACTTCTTACTAAAGGCATAGCACCAGACTTCAAGGGACACATTGAGCTTGGATACGATTCTACTTCTCGTAAACTGCTCCATTGATCGTGTTTTAAGATGAATTCTAAGTGACCAAAAGTTTGAACTAAAGGAATCACAGTAAGCCCACAATCTAAAGCAATCTGTAGGATTTGTTTAGCATCTTCTGCAATATATGGAGATCCAGTTGCCAGAGCCCCGTAAGAACAGCCGCCAATCTGCATTAATTCTTTGGTATATGGAAACGTGTCCTCCCATTCTAATAGTAAGCCAGTCACTCCAATTTCTCGTAAAAATGGAAAAAACTAGAATCATAGCAGTCAGAAGAAAAAGCCTTCTTCGATATCTGAATAATACCTTTTCTAGAAACGACACTCGTGGTGGAGCACCTTTAAAGTCTAAATGAACTAAAACCTACAAAATAATTAAATAATAGCTAGAAAACCATTATTTTATTTATTTTACCTGTGTACCAAAAGCTAAACTCTCCATACTTGTCATAACCTTATCAAAACAAATAAATTTAATTTAAATTTTGGCGGGAATCCGGGAATTATGCATCAAGAAAATATCGGATGTAAAAATCTCATTAGTAAAAAAATTAAGAAAAGTGATGTTTCTTGCAATTCAACAATTGTTTCGCTTTAAAATTATTATCATTAAGAATTTTAATTATTATTTCAATTATTTTTTATAAGAATATCTGCGGTTAAAACCAAATTATTAGAAATTTTTAGGAAGAGCGCGTACAGAGCGCACGCAAATATATAAAATTATTGGAATTGTAACCGATATTTTGTTCTTATAGCGTGGTTGAGTTTTTCGCATTGAAAACGTGCTTTTGTTAAAAACTAAATATTAAAATGGATTCTTTCGATAATGATGAAGAACCAAATGAACAAGAAGCTTTATTTACTCTAGATCTTGAAAATATAACATTGGAAGACATATTTTTTGTTTACTATGAAAAAAAGAACAAGTAAGTAGCTAACATTAATAAAATAGTAAATAATTTCTTACAACAAACTGAATTTAAGAAAATATTTGAAAACAATGACGGATATGAAACAAGACTTTACAAAAAATTTAGCTGCTGGAATTTATTACCACGGAATAGGGCAACGTAGTTTTGCAACAGGGAATTACATGCAGGCTCTTTATTACTTAAATGGGTGTTTGATATATACCCCTGCTCAACATGAAGTCTACGGTTTGGCATTAGAAAACCGTTCAGAAACATTTTTCCGTTTAGAAAAATACAAAGTAAGCAATTATACTATATTTCTATAAGGCAACAAACATCTTTTGCTTTTAAAATTTAGGAATGTTTGTCTGATATTGAAATAATTACAACTACAAAATGCCCCAAACAGCTGTATTACAAAATATATATTCGAAAATGTTGTGCTTTTATCAATTTGGGCGAGTATCCGAACGCTTGGAAGGCTCTTGGACAGGTAGAAGACGCTGTCCAGTACATCGACTCAAGAGCTATACCCGACAATCCTTCAGGTTTTAAAAATATTAATTATAATTAAATAATAAAATATATTTTTAGTGCATGTTACAATAATTAGGCAGTAGCTGCGTGAAATACCAACTCGGAGTTCGGTACTTCAAATCGCTCGGCCGGCATTGTGTGATTGTCGTTAATTTGTAAAACATCCAATTAAATAGTATCCGGATGCATCAAGCTGACCACTTGATCGTTTTAAATGTAGTCCTGGTTGCAAAAATAATATTTCCGTTGCCGCTTTGAATTTCAAAGGTCGTCGCACGGATTGATATTCTAACTGCTAAATGACGAATCGGTCAAAGTGGTTGGATTCCACTATGATAAAAAAATCGCTCGCCAGGCATTGTGTGATTGGCGTTAAATTATAAAATATCTTGTCATTAAATCGCACTCGTATGTATCAAGCTGACCACTTGATCGCCGCTTTGAATTTCAAAGGACGTCATACACGGATTGATATTCTGACTGATATTCTGATTGCACCAAGACGAATCGGTCGAAGTGGTTGGATTCCACTATAATAACATCTACCATTCTATAATTGTTGAATGGTTACCAGCATAATGAAAAAATAAAAAATATATATAAATAAAATATTCAGTATAAGCGTTTATTGAGATTTCAGTTCTATATTTGTTATGTGTGAATTAAATCAACTTAAATGAAACAGATTGCAACCAACAATGAAAAGAGTGATTGAAGCAATAAACGACAATGCAACCCGATACTAAATTTAGTAAATATAAATTTAATTATTGTTAGATTTACTAAAAAGTACAAAACCATTTGGCCGCGTATATATTTTCCTTATAAAGAGAAATTAGGAAGAAAAAATTATATTTGAGTTAAATATTTAAGTAAAAATTTACTTGAATATAGCCACAATAATAGTGTGCAAATTATTTTTATATTGGATCATAGGATATATTTTTCAGGATGTACTAAAACAATTGGGGTTGGGCTCGTATTTGTATATATATATACCTGCTAATTTATACAAAATTTGACATTCGATACCAAATGTACCTACATTTTAATTATCGATCATTTTTAATATTTCATATTTTTTAATGTTTAATTTTAATATAATGCGGAACAAAATCCTACTAAACAATAATTGATACATACATATAAATCACGCTATTTTAAAAAAATCCACAAACTTCATAAAACAAAAATTCAAACATTCAAGCTCAACCAGTACAATCTTCACCAAAACATTCCTATCCTGACATAAATTATATTGGCATGCCTACGTTAATTATTCTTTTCATACAAGCTCTTTTTACTCTTTCCACTAGGAATAATTAACAATTGTTTAAATAGATATTGATGACAAAATGAATCTACTAGGAGCTGTAATTCGTGATCATTTAGCAATAGAAATAAATCAAGTCAAAGTGGAGAAAATACCTTATGAACTTCCTTCATTATTGAACGGCGAAAATGAGAAATTCTTCGGCGCGTCTAGTTCGGTGAAATTAATGTAAAATTATTATATTTATATTATATTCAAAAATTGATTTTAAATTATTTCTTAGGGACAACAACAGAATTGGTCGTTATGCGGTAGCAACAGAATCGATTGCACCTAAATCTATTTTATTTGTCGAAGACCCATATGCTACTTCATATCCTGTACCATTAAACCATTTGACATCTTTTTGCTGCAACTGTCTTGTGACAACAGCTGCATTTATTCCGTACGTATTAATAATTATCAATTTACTATGATAATACCTTTGATTAATTTACAATTAAATTTGTAGTTGTCATGGATGCCTAGATACTTTTTTTTGTTCTTTGAAATGCAAAGACTTGTACTGGAACACGCGCCACAGGTGGGAATGCGTAGGCATCCGCAAAAAGGTTTTAAGCCCAATGATGTCACTTGCTCTTGCAATGCTTTTCCGCGCATCTTTTACAAATTTTCCTCAAGAAACTACAGCAGATGTGTTTGGCAATAAATCTGATAATTACGCATATGTCCGCACTTTGATTACAAATGAAGAAAAGATTTCTACTGAGAAATTGAAGCAATTCGTAAAGGTAAATCAATTTTATTATGAAAGGTGTAAGTTACTCAAGATGCAATCGCAATAATAGTAAAAACATTTTACAATAAATAATTTTGTAACTTTGTTTTTGAAGATTAATCTCATATTTTACGAAGATCTTACGGTTGTGTTTACACAAAATACCTTGCGATACCTTGTTTCTAAAAATTCCTAAAAAGCGAGTTTTTCCTCAAATCAATTGGATAACGATATAATACGATACGATACAATAGTGCGGGAAATAGACATTCTCTGTCACTCAAAACGAGTGCGATGGATAGCCAATTCTAGCACTAATGCGAGAATTTTTTTTTCTTGTTTTATTTAATTATTGTATTATGTAAGCAAGTGGCATGATGCATAAAAATTAAAGATAAACTATGCATAACCTTCCAAGTTGTTTTATAAATTGTCAAAAACGTGAATTTATTTATTTTATTTGTATTTGAGGACGCTTGCAGAAAAAATTTGTTTATGCGGAAAACGAGATTCTGAAACTCCATGATAATTCCGAAATTCGCTGCGCTCGTGCTGGCGAACTAACAATCGTTTCAGAATTACTCATTTTCCACACTTGTTACAAAAATAACATGCAAAAGCGTGCAAAACTACAAGAATAAGGTTGCTTAGCAATATCTAGCTTACTTAATAATTGTATCATAATCATCATATTATAATATTTAAATCGTCTTCTGACTAAAATACACTATCATAACAAAAAAATAGTTTTTTTAGTATTAAATGGTAAAAACTAGCTCTAAAATTTACTAATTGACTTGTCCGCAATGTTAATAATAATTCATATTTATTAAAAATTTCAGTTTTATATTTTTCATAATTTCCCTAGAATAATTAAAATTGTGAGCTACGGAACATACTGTTTTCTTTAGTTGCCCTGAAGAAGCCTCAATTTGACCTTACCTCCTTGATTGCCTTGTAGATGTCTTGCTGGATGGTAGCGTACCTCAAAACTTATACTAATTATTTTTGGTGGATGCAAAATACCAATTCGATCCTGTGGCGTTCTCCAATAATTTTGCATCGTACTATTGGCGGGTTGTTACTGAAGCACCTGCTTCAAATTGATTTCAATGCCGAAAATATCGGGGAATGTATTCCTGGTTTAAGTACTGGTTTTTGTCAAGGGATTTCTTACCAGAACAAGACTTTGGCATTATACGTTTCCACTCGGATGATAAGACATTCTTGCATGCCTAATGCCATCGTAAGGCAAGTATAATTTTTATCCTATATTAAAAGTCAAGTCTACAGGTTTATCATACCTTCGAGTACATAATACATTAAAGGGTATATGCAATTTAATATGCTGATTACGAATTGAAAATATTTTTTCAGAAATCCATCGGTTTCGTATAATTATTATTAAAATAAATTTAATGAACACCTAAATTGAATGATATTCTTTTATAATTATTAGAATAATTATTATAAGTTAATAATTATCAGCCCAGTGGCATGAATCATGTTCTCTTAAGAATTTTAGATACCTACAATTTCGAAATTTTTGAACCGTAGGTATATCATAATCAGCTTATCAAACTGTATAATATACACCCTTTTAACGTATCTACTCGAAGTAAGAAGAAGATATAAACGATGTGGCATTATTGTCACTGACACTGAAACTGTCAAATTACATTTTATGTAGTAACAAATGATAATTATTTATTGAAATATTTAAGCAAAGTACTACTTCCGGTTTATGGATTGGTACCTAAATTTAATGAGCTAAAAAGTTAAATTCGTATTCTATAGGGACCCTAATGGCCAGTTGCACCGCTTCCACTTAAATATTAAGTTTTCCTTAAATGAACAATATCGAATCAAAATCAGATTGTCAAACGTAGAAATAACATTGCTGTCATTAATTCGATTCGATGTTAAAATTTAAGGGAGGCGGTGCAAATGGCCATAAAACGTGCTTATTCACTAAAATCTCACTCGAAAATTTTGACCCGTCACAAATACCTCCGTTTGTTTATAGAATATAAGGCGGGGGGCGGGAGGTAAAAATGCACACACTACTAGAAAAAAGTTTTTGACATTTTTTTTTGGATGCGTCGATAATCAATATTTATGTGCGAGCGGCAATAGCATTCTTTCTGCACTTTTAAATAACTGTTCTTTTGTTTTTTAGCTACCACGGGACTACCAAAATAGTGCAATCGATAAGAAATATTGAACCTGGCGATGAAATAACCGTATCTTATTTCAACAAAAAATTCGTATTAGACAACTACAAGTTATCCATTGAGCATACAAAACGCAATAATTATTTACAGCGCTATTTAATGCAATGCCATTGTGAATTTTGCAGTTGCACTGATGCTGATATGTACAGCAAACTTTATTCTTGGAAATGTGTTAAATGTTTCAATTATGCGACTGGGGATAACACAAATATTAAAGCACAATGTCAAACATGCCAGTACGAATTTGATCTAAACTTTCACAAACTGTTAGAAAAGTCTTTGGAAAAAAAATTCGATCAAATTGAAAACAAGCTTGAAGAGAATTATTTAAAAGACATTGAGTTCAGAATGAATAACATATATCATTGTACAAATATTAATTTTTCATATTTATATGCTTACTTTGTAAGGAACCATGAAATGGAAGGTAAAAATAATATGACAATATGTTTGGATTCTTTTTAATAATTTTATTTTTAGGCGAGTTTGCAAAAGCTGTAAATTACGTTAAACAAGTAGCAAACATGCGTCTTTTATGGTTTAGTTATAGTGATGAAATTTTTGCATCACATATGGTGTTCTTAACAATAATTAACGTAAAAATATATTTGAGTCTCAAAGATATGGACGTTTATTGCAGGTAACTACCTATATCATAATATAATAACTCCTACATACTTTAATAATTAAAGAGGGTATATTTAGTTTGATTTATTGATTAGGGATCAAAAATAATTTTCTAAAATTTCAGAATTAAATTTTAAAGGTTCTTAGTAAAAAATTCTAATAATTTAATTAAAGTTGGAAGGTCGAATAATGGGTACACCAGTCACAATTGTTGTAGATTTTGTTATTTATTCATACAGTCGACGTTTCGACTACCTACTTATTTAGCCTTCATCGGAACAAATGAAAATTTAAAAAACCGAGCCAAAAATGGTTCAGGGCGTAACATAATCGATTTCACGATGACCATTTGACAAGAGATCAGCAACTTATAAACTTATTACCAGAATGACTGACGAGCAAACAAAAATCTACAACAATTGTGATTGGTGTAGGTACCGATTATTCAACATCAAAATTTCAACAATAAAGATTAAGTTTATAATTTAATTAATGTCATATAATGAATCTAATTTTATTTCGATGGCAATTTATTTTTACATAAGTACACGCTTCCTAAAAAGCAGAGTCGTAGTTAGGTTTTGTTTCTAGGAAGGGTCAAATATTTTATAGAACGGGCAATTCATTGTTGGTCGAGTAAAGAAAATGCGCTGCAGGCGAAATTTTTTTCACTACTCAAGGTCAAATGCCTTATGATTGAAAGTTACATTGTTTAAGGGATTTGAAGCTGCATGTTTTCACCTACTTCTTGTGCAAAAATAAATTATTGTCGGATAACAGAAGCACAGAAACTTTTAGAAAACAAAATTTATTTTTTCAAATTTCGCTTTCTTTTTACTAAACCAAGCCTGGCGCGACAGTATGAGAATATGACGCTGATACTTAAAATGCCAGTTGTCGAACAACGGTTTCTGATTCGAAGATTTACCTAATTCGTATTTTATCGATTTATGAAAAATTCTTTTTGGTCATAAAAATGTACCTACCCTTACCGTATGCATTTGGAGTTATGACTCAAATATGCTGATTTTATGCCATTGTCGAATATTTTAAACAAACAACAAAAAAATCAAAACTTTGTGAATCGCTGCTCACTCTGTCAAATTTTGGCAATGTATTATATTATATCTCGACCTTTCCGAACTATTTATAACTAATTATTGAAATTTTTATTTTAGTGATTTTGAGATCCGGCAAAAAGAAGAAATTATTTATTTTTTAAATTTAACTCTGGATTGTTTGCAGTACCATATGAGTCAAGAAAGTATTAATTCATTTCGCAAGATAGTTACAGATATGTTGGACTCGCAAACATATATTCATTCTAAGCAAGTAGAAAATATTATATACTACACTTGTTCTAAAACACCCGTTCTCATTCAATTGTCCGATAATCCAAATTTTGTGTGCGATGATGTCCCTATAAATGAAGCAAATAATTTAGAAATCATAGTCTCTGAAACTGACAACAGCTCAGAGTATGAAAGCTCTGAGAATAGCAGTGATTATACGGACGATGATTCCGGGAATGTTACGGAACAAACGAGCGAAAATGATAATAATACACTTTAAGTAATTGTAATTTAAGTTGATGTAGTGTTCATATTTCATTTCGTTCACCAACGTTACTGTTTATCTGTCAACATTTTCTGTTACTTTTAATTAAGGATATTGCGCTTTGCAAAGTTACTTATAATTTTTTCAAGGTTTAAACAAAGTTTCCTTTATGTCATCAGCGCATTATAATTGAATTCATTTTTGTGACGACCTACTAAATATTAAGTTTATTGTTAATATGTATTCATGTTTAGTTTTTTCTTGATAAATATTTTTCTTTGTCATTAAGTTTAAGATAATTTTCGTTACTAATAAATAAGTTTGTAATTTCAAGTCATTAAAGATTCACCAGCAAATTATAATTATAGTTATTTTTTAACCTGAGAAAAACACAAACATAATTACTTTCAGATTTCACATAATGAAATTACAAATAAGTACAGAATTTTTTATTATTATACCTACTATGAATAATAACGACTTAAAAATTGAATATAAACAGGTATTATGTATTTTTATTTAAATAATGAATAATTTATTCCCTATTGTTTCATTTTAAATAGAACGCAAATTTTTTTACAATCTTAAACAAAAAATTTGTAAATTTTTTTTGTAAAAAATGTCAATTGTGAAAGTCGCAACAACATCAGATTAACAAATATAATCACGTTTCATTCGGTTAAATTAAAAATATTCTTAAAATTATTCTTATTCCTTATTCTTAAATTTTTGAGCTTACACCACTGAACTATAGTATAGTTCCAAGCAGGGTTGGTAAAAATCATGATTAATTTGATTTTTTTAAATTCTTGTGAAAAATTGAAAAAAATTGATGCAATGTCATTACTTTATAAACAATAGGTATATTTTTGTTGTGTAAAACAGTCATAAACATAAAAATGGCTGATAAAACTATTGACGATCATTTAAAAAATCCTATAAGTTTTTAAATCAAGGTACTTTACAAAAAAATAACAATAATTTGTTAGTTTAATAAAAATAAATAATATTATTATGCTTCAGTATTAAAGAAAAAAGTTGCAGTAGAATATATTTGAACAAGTGATTAAAATTAAATAAGTTTTCTATTAAAATCTTGTCTTACAAATTACAATAAATATTTAAAACTAAAAAATCTTACATTATAAATTAAATTTTTAAGCATGAGTCAGTATATGTTTCTTCAAAGAATTTTTTATACTGTATCTCACATCACAAACATTACATTTAAAAGGTTTTTCTTCATCATGAATGTATGAATGTTGTTTCAGCGTAGATTTGAGCGCAAAACTTTTATTACAAATTTGGCAAATATGTTCCTTGGCTCCTGTATGCGTTAAATTATGTCTGTTTAAATGCGTTCTTTGTGTAAAACATGCATTACATGCCGAACAGTGAAAAGGTCTCTCAAAAGCATGAACTGCAGAGAAATGCCTATTCAGTGTTGTTTTGTGTGCAAAACTAGCCTCGCATTTCGTACATTTATGCATTTTATCTTTATGAATTAACATGTGACTATTTAAATTTGATTTTAAAGTAAAGAGTTTGTCGCATATTTCACATCTGAAGTTCTTTTCGTCAGTGTGAGCAGCTACATGTCTATTTAACGAAGATTTTCTTGTGAATTTTGCATTGCATATTTCACAGCTAAAATTTGTATCACCGGAGTGAGTTATAATGTGCCGTTCAAAATCTGATTCATACAGACAAATTTTATTACATAGGTGACAAATTTTAGATTCATCTGCTACTGATTCTGATGTTTCTCCGGTGTTTGCGACAGCTGGACCAAAAAGTTGAATATAGTTATCATCATGGTTATTATTTTCCATAATATTGTATCTAAAACTGTAATAAATAATACATATTATTTCAGTTATGAATTTATAATAAATGCAACAAAAAATGTAAATATTTACAATTTTTTAAATTTGACGTTTCTTCGGATGAAAATGTCAAAATCTAGGGACTTTTACTGTCGTCATTTAGTAACTTTTGAAAGCCGGCGCGCGCGCAATATTGTCTGTCAACGCTTGGCGCAGTTTTCATCTGTCACATGGTTTGTTAAAAATTGACAAATATAAATTTACCCGCTGTACAAGGTATTTGTTTATGTGATTATTGCAAATTAATAAATGTTAGCTAATTATATTATCTTTTTATCTGTGTAGTAATATTTACAGTTCTTTGTGTATATTATAGGTTAAAATGGAAGACCAAGATCAACAAAGAAAAAGAATGTCTTGTGGTCTTGAATATAATTCTGTTCCACAATTAAATGAACAATTATACTATGCCACAAATCTAGGATACCATTTTATAGTAATTCCATTCATACATCCAAGATATAAGCGTGAATTAATAAACGGCAAAGCCACAAATCGACAAGAACCGCTTTCTCGAAGCGATTTAATTCTCACAAGTCAGGATTGGAACAGACTCATTGTAGGAAAACTGTCGCCCTATTTGGAAATTGATTCTGAAATTGAACATATTCGAAAAACCAGTGAAGCTCTCTTTCTTCAAGAGCTTGAATTCGCGAGCCATTTAAGTTTACCAGCAATTTTATTACAATTACATTCCGGTAGCATGTTAAATATGGCAAGAATACTGCACAGTAAAATGTCAGGTGGCTGCACATTTCAAGTATGGGTTCAGATCCCGCTAGTAGTAAAGAAACGAAATGAAAATGATTTTGAAGAACAAGAAAATTCATGGGAGTGGTGGAACAAATTTAGATCTTATTGTGATTATGATAAAAAATTGGGACTAGCTTTAGAATTATCTTATGATCTTCCAAGTGAATTAGAAATCGAACGATGGTTAGGTGAACCTGTAAAATGTTTAATTATAAACACTAATTTATTTTTAACAAACCAGCGTGATTATCCAGTACTTGCCCGGGCACATCAAGAACTTATCAAGAAGTTTTTACAACTAGACGTACAATACATCATCAAAGGCAAAAATCGGCATGCTGACATTTCTCAGTACTGTAGTTATATAAACTTTTTAGGTAAAAAGTTATTCAATAGCAGTGCTTTTACCGAATACATTCAAGGGTGCGAAGACTATTTACAAAATCCTTTACAACCACTTTCCGAAAACTTGGAAACTCTAGTATACGAAGTATTTGAAAAAGATCCACATAAGTACAACCAGTATCAGTTGGCTATTCAAAAAGCTTTCGAAGATAAAACTCCAGCAGAACCTGATGACAAGTTAGTCGTCATGGTTGTTGGTGCAGGCAGAGGTCCATTGATTCGAGCGGTGCTAAATGCTGGAGAAATCACAGGTCGACAATTAAAAGTTTACGCCGTGGAGAAAAATCCCCATGCTGTTAATACTCTTCAAGCTCTTGTAAGAGAACTTTGGCCGGGAAAAGTCACAGTAGTTTCAGGAGATATGAGGAGTTTTACTCCTGAAGAAAAGGCGGACGTACTTGTATCAGAATTACTTGGTAAATACTAAATATTTTTGTTATTTCATACAAACATAAAATCGCGCTACTTCTCTAAAAAGGTGAACATGAACTCCTAAACACACTCATTCATTCCACACGTCAAATATCAGCAATCAATCTTTGCCAAACATTTTTATCCTGACACACTTTTTTGCCTTGTACACGTTCATCATTATATGCATGCAAGTTCTGCTATACTTTCCAATCAGAAACTTTCGCACACGTAACAAACCATCGATCACATCAATCCATTTACTACATCAACTACATTCTTAACGATTCGACATTCTTTATACACCGATTTATTGCGTATCGGTCCCTCCTTGTATAACCACATACACCACGCAAAAACCTCATTTCCACCGCAGTCACACGCCGTTTATGCTTCTGCAACCACGACCAACATTCACTTCCATACATCAATGGAGGCACAAGTACTCCATTATATACACTCAATCGAGCATTACCTAAAACCTTACACTCTGCAGACACTCTTCTCGGCCAATTCTTCCAATTTCAATGTTTAATTTTTATTTTTGCTTGTAGGATCATTTGGTGATAACGAGCTTTCGCCAGAATGTCTAGATGGTGCTCAAAGGTTCCTCAAAGAAGACGGAGTATCAATTCCAACTAAATATACCTCGTGGGTAGCCCCAATTCAAAGTTTGAAACTTTATAACGAAATTAGGGCTACTAGACCAGCTGACAAAACACTTCTTACTTGTCTTGAAACACCTTATGTTGTTCATATCGTAAATAAATATAGAATAGACAACACACAGGTAAAATTACTCTCAATAAACCATTTATTTTTATTAATAAGTTATTTTTTAGCCTCTGTTTACGTTTGTTCATCCAAATAAAGATACCATCATCGACAATAAAAGATACGGGACGTTAAAATTCAAATGCCCGCAAAATTGTATTTTAACTGGTTTTGCAGGGTATTTTACTTGTGATTTATACAAAGGTGTTATGATCAGTACTGAACCAAACACTCATACAAGAGATATGATGAGTTGGTTTCCTATATTTTTTCCTATTGATGTAAGTATTTTATCCATATTCCCATGTATTAAAAATAAATTTAGAGCTTAACACCATGCGCATGTGGCCATATTAATATAGGGTGCAAAAAATATTTTAATGGAATATTTACACTAATTATTGACTTACTGAGCATAGAACAAAAACATATTTTTTTAAATCTTAAATTTATGGACTGTTTTCGCAAGGAGCACGAAGTCGTGAATCACTTGTGTAATAATAGTATATTATGCAATGAGTTTATAATTATAGCTATTAAGAATTACGATACTCGCCATGGCTCATATTGTAAATTTCATATTCGAGTCATTATACATGAGTTGCATACACTATTTTTTCTACTCCCATGCTTTCATTAAATAAAACTATTCATTTGCATGAAATCAGAGAAATTTACTTGGGTATAATGAAAATCTGTATCGAACTAAATCCATTTCGTAATGAGCGTCATTCATGTACAGGCAATGCATATTTAATAAGTAAATTAAAGCATGAGAGTAGTAATTATTAATTTATTATTGACTTTTATTTTTCAAATAACTCACGTCGTGATAATGATAATTTATTGTAGATAATAGCGCAGATCGAGTGTTGACGCTTTAAAATTAATTAATCAAATAGTTATTAATTTTCATGTTTTAATTTTAGGAACCAATTCAAATGCAGGCAGGCGAAACGGTGGAAGTCGCATTTTGGAGATGCGTATCGGAAACAAAAGTGTGGTATGAATGGTGCGTTGTTCAACCAAAACTCGGTTCTATACATAATCCTAATGGTCGATCTTATACAATAAGTAAATAAAACTTTTAACTATTAATTTGTTGTAATTTAAGTTTTCTGTTTGTAATTCCAAATGTGCTTTAATTATTTTAGTTGTAAGCATTACAGAAATCAAAATAAATTTTTCACTTTTCCTGTATTTTATGTTTATTTTTATGATTTTTGGCGCTGTTTTATTTAAACTTGATAAATTCGACACAAGCTTGAAGATTTGCTAACTCGTTATTGTTTGTTCAATTAGTCAAAACGTGTTCAAAACTTCAGTTAAATTTGTTATGGGCGATTGTGTACGTGACTTATGAATTTCGTGGTGAATTTCGTGAATAACTATATTATTTTATTTGTATAAAATTGGTTTTAGTGTTTATTAGTGTGTGGTACTTGTTGGTGAACTTTACCGGTTAGGAGCAGATTTCAACTTAAAGGATGTGGGACATTGGTAACAAGGTAGGAGAAGTTATAATACCTATATAATTTATTATATTTTTTTATGAAGCATCATTACATTGTAAGTAATATACATTTTGAGTAGACGAGTAAATATTGTACAGATTGTATGATGTTAGAGATATTATAGCCGGTTACGATATTATATAAGACTGTTGGAATTTGATTTAATGACACCAGTTGTTTTGTATCGCCAACGAAATAACAAACCGAATGATAGTACTGCAGTTGTGCTGTAAAGAAAGTAGAACCAAATAAATATTAATGTAATTCGTTTAAAATTTAAATCTATAGATCGATATTTATATCAACGAAAATACTTTTAATATAAAATTAGCTTTAAGATAATTTTTTAATCGATCATAAAAATATTCCCAGCAAACTATGGCATTACAGAATTGTGTATTTTATTTAATACTAGGTATAGTATAGTCCACGCATACATCAAGTATCGTTTAAGATTAGCCCGCAGATAAGAAATATAGTCGAACAGTTCAGTATTTGCCATATTTATTAACCCGAGTATATATATTTTTAGTACCCCCAGTGTTCCACTGGTAGAGTAAGAGTTTTTCGAAGCTTATTACCAGGGTTGTATTGTATGCTCTGGCGCATCTCAGGCTTGTGGTTTTGACCATTGTGTGACTGCAATAACCCCCTAATAAACGCTAGATTATTAGGTAGATGAAGTGTATTTGTACTAGGTATACCTACATGGCAAATTGCAACATTTATTTTGTAGTTTGTTTTGATGAATAATTAGCCAAGAAGAATTGAATTACGTTTGTAATAGTGTCAGAGAAGACGAGAAAAGTGTAAATGGGTATAAATACCTTTGTTTTGTTCAAGGTATTTGTTGTGTGTTGTAGT
The DNA here is from genome assembly GCA_947534325.1 of Agonum fuliginosum. Taxonomy (NCBI): domain Eukaryota; kingdom Metazoa; phylum Arthropoda; class Insecta; order Coleoptera; family Carabidae; genus Agonum; species Agonum fuliginosum. The sequence goes on from OX384031.1 coordinate 9,007,576, forward strand.
AGTAGTAGGTAATATATAGGTACTCAAGCCAATTAATATACGTTGTCGAAAATGCACTAAAAAAATAATGCACATGTGAGATTATAATGATAATTGATTTAATTTGTTTTTCTGGCAACCATGGGCGTCGGCAGAATTTTTTGTAATAATAAAAAAATTATGAAGACCTCTAAAATTGTTATAATTATTTTATAACTTATTCTCAAATATAACAATACTGATCATAATTGATTCCAGGAGGGGGGAGGGCAGATACCGGTCTCGCGATGCCCATGCTTACAACATCACCAAAGATAATTTCCAAGGTAAATTTTCAGATCTCACTGAAAATCGAATCCCTCCCCCCATAACAGAATCCTGCGTACGTCACTGGTGTTTTTAGATTTTAGTGAGTTAAATGCTCGTTTGCCGCGTTGCGTAGCTGGTTAAGTAATCGAAAGTTGATTAGTAATAGTAGGTAAACAAACTTTACGAAGAAACAAAATTTTATTATCGGTTTATATATAATTAAATTAGTTATTTATATATCTAGGCATTCTGGTGTTTTTAGATTTTAGTGAGTTAAATGCTCGTTTGCCGCGTTGCGTAGCTGGTTAAGTAATCGAAAGTTGATTAGTAATAGTAGATAAACAAACTTTACGAAGAAACAAAATTTTATTATCGGTTTATATATAATTAAATTAGTTATTTATATATCTAGGCATTCTGTAAAGAAGGATTTTATATTATTATGATGAATGTAGAATATTATTTTTCAAATCGCTAGACGAGAAAAATATTATTGTTATATTTTTTTATGAAATTTTAGATTTGCTGCTGAAAATGCTGATCACGGGTTGCAACAACAATAGTTGACGTTCTTATTTTCGTCAGCGATCGAGTGCACGCACAGGCAGCGCTCTGATTGGTCGAAAAATGCGGAGCTAAAGTTGTACTTTTCACTACAATTTATGAATTTAGCGGAGCTAAAGTAACTTATTATTGTACGATTTCACAAAAAATAAAAAGTAACTTTACTTTTCATTTTATATGCAAGAGATAATTGGATGATGGGTGATAATAATATACGCTCCGTAATCAGGCCAATAAAGAGCTACATTACGCTCGGTTGTGCATTTATTTAAAAACCAATTTGTAAATTAAAAATTTCCCAAACAGCAATATTAAAAGTCCACCTGCGGGTTCGAATGTTTCCCACAAATTAAACCTTATTTGGTTGAGGGTACCTTGCTTCCCTAACTGTAGTTAGGGGAGTCATTTTATCCGGAGGCTCCGCCCCTAGCTCGAGTGGGGTTGAAGTGAGCCCCGCCCCTACGTCGGGACGCCGGCGCCGCCATCACGTGCGTTCGCACGTGCACGGCGCAAGCGGAAGACGTTACAGACAGAATGAGAGCAGCCGTAGTTGCGAGAAAATTATTTTAATTTGTATTTTTTAATCCAATTTCGCTACTTGAAACAAATTTGATTCCATTTTTAAGGATTGCGTCTCCACAACAAAATAGCATAGAGGTATAACAATTTTTTTATTTAGTACATATTAATTCTGGCAATAGGTACAAAAATGAAAATGTGCCTTTTCTTTTAACTAATATTTAATGATACAGATATTTTTGTTCAATAATGTAAACCTAAACTTTTAGTTCTGCTTCTTCTGTAACATATTTTTGAAATTTTATTTTATCTATAAACTTTTATCAACTAATAAGTTTCTCGCCCACTGTATATAAAACAAATATTGGAATTTAAATTAATATATTTTTTTAACTAGGTACATATTATAAGTACAAATTACATCATGTTTTTAGTACTAAGTATTTGTTAACAATACTTGCACACATTCTGTCAATAAAAATAGTTATTTATGTTATAAAGATCGTAACGTCAATTATTATGGTAGGTACTATTTGTAAAGATTATCAGACGAGGCGAAGCCGAGTTAGATAACCAGACGGTACCATAATCATAATCATTGGTGATCAGTTGCATACACAAATTTATTATATTAGCTACAAAGTAAAATAATTTTTTTGGCCTCCTGAACTGTAAACATAGTAGTTGCGATTTTACACACATGTGATAGGTAACTGTTTACGCATATTGTTCGTTAATACGCCCCGAATTTTATACCTTTAATAGGCCATTAAATAAAAAGGTAACTTTTAAATAAAAAACAAAGCCTACAAAAACACTGCTTTACACAATGTATTGTTCAATAGTCTGAAATAAATAAATCAGATTAATTTTAAATGTGACATTTATTGGTGCACTGAGAGAAATGGATATTAAAAATTGCATATTTAACATTGATATTTTTAGTATAAACATGTAAATATTTAATATTACAAAATATATATTTAAAACTATTATAAACATATATTGATGGTTAATATTCGCATATATTTAAATAATATATATTTAAGTTTAAAAACTGTATATTAAGCATAACTATACGTATATTTAATCAACTTCTTCAAATACACGCATATATTTAAATAACTATTATTGAATATCTAAGGAAATTTAATAACTCTCATTTAATATCTACGGATATTTAATAATATCTTACATGTATAACTAAATATACTGCATATTAGAACAAAATACACTGTATATTGCGCGGATCAGCCATGCAACATGCAGTTTCGAACAGACTATTGTAGTTGTGGCGTTGTCTCAGACAGACATTAGTGTTTATCTATAGAAAAGACAATACTCAATATTGTTTATCTGTGGCGTTGTGGAGATATTTATGCAGATATTTGAGCTGTGCTGCTGTGCAGTTTATTACAAAACATTTTTGTGAATAATAGAAGTTTAGTTTGGTTTTGTTTTCCTTATTTTTATTTTATTTTTTTGACGCAATGTTGTTTTTGTTTTATACCTACATTTTTTTTTATAATACTTGTTAAAGATAATAAATATGTTGATATTAATTAAAGCAGTTTTTTAAAAATTAAAACCTACCTAACTTAATAAAATATCTAAAAGGTACATATATAAGTTTGCTACCGTAAATATCTGATATATTTGTACCTAAAATATTTACATAATAAATCGAAATATCTAGGATATTAGCGATGACAATATATTATTTTACATTTTAAAATCTAAATATATTTAAAATTATTATACTATATATTTGCTCTTATTATATAATATTTTTAGCGTTTTAATATCCTTAGATAATTATTTCTAATATCTTGTGTTTGTGTCACTTTTTTAAGCATAAAATATATTTAGGCTAATTATATTTATATTTACCGTAAATATACATTTCTCTCGGTGTGACATCTCTTATAGCAGTCGTTTCAAGGCTACTTTAAACAAGGAAACTTTATTGCAAATGTCAAATACATCTCACTTAAACTCATAAAATACGATATTTTAAATAAAAAGGTATGTCGGCCAAAAAATATAATAAATAATGTGTGCGTTAGATATTTCTATATTTGACATCGCTTGGTTTTATTAAAGCACTCCGTTTCGCGTCGTAATTTAATATAAAACCTCGTGTTGTAAAATAAAACCTACCGCACCTATAATATGAAAAACTAATTTAGTAATGAACAAAAAAATTTAAAATCTAAAAAAATATGCTATATTTGAAACTTTTTTACTCGCACTTCCAGTAACGAATTGTTTCTTATTTCATTATGGTACTGATTCTTCAAATTGAGGCTTATAATGTTGTCATTATGACATGACATCAGATAAAGAAATTAATTATTACTTCTGAACTGCCATCAGGTCACCGTCTAGGCCACCTAAATAAAACTTGTCTTCTAGTTGTACCTACCGCATGAAAATTTTGATCAGTAAGAAATTCTTGACGTACCTACTACATTAAAAAAATTATTTTAAAACACTCTTAATTACCTTCAATTTAAATAATTTTTCTTGGTGTTGAAAATTTGTTTAGTTTGCCGCGTTCATTCATCGCATGCAACATCGAGATATTTTCTTTAATGAATGGCACAGGAAGTGTGCTATATATTAAAATATATTTCTCTACGATAAATGTGCATGAGATTGAAAAATGATAATAGGAACCTGTCACGCCAATAGGCATTATAAATAAGCGCTTGTCAATTTTTAGTTTTAATTACCTGTATCGCTCACTGGCATCGCAATTGGCTAGAAACTGAAATTACCTGCGAAAATTGATAAGAACTTACGAATAAATTATAGTTATGATGTATGAGAATAATTAGGGAAAAGGTGTTCTTTTAATTTGACTTTTATTCTACCTAGTGTTTGAAATATTATCTAGATTCTAGATGTTGTTAATTATATGCGAATGAAGAAAAATGTTATAATTTGTTTTATCTTGGCTATTTTTTTATAACATAATTACCATTTGCTGCATTGTTTTTTCGTTAAAAATAGAGCAAAGCTAGAGAAAATAAAATATGCATTATTCTTACCTTGTTATAACCTCACATAAATATAATCATTTACCGATTTACCATACAATTACATGATTAATTATCACGCCATTTTTTATATCTTGGAATTACGGCATAATAAAAAAATTATTATAAGAAACTCTGAACTGAGTCACAGGTTCATATATCTATTCTTGTTCCTAAAATTATGAAAAAAAAAATAAAATAGACACAAACTTATGAATTTCATTATTTTAATTCTTCGGAAAAAGAAAATGGTTATAAGACAGATATAGAATTAAAATATGATTACAGCATTAATTTTAAAAGTTTCATAGCAGCAAATACCTACTTGTATTTTTTACAATATAAATATGTAGTGAGCTGTAACCTTTATTTTATTTGTATTTTAATTAATCTAGTTTTCTTCTATATTTTATATACTGTTTTTATTGTTTTATTGTTTATTATTATACATAACTACAAAATAAATATATACACGAATTTTATTATACTCTATAGAATTTTATATTTTATACAAATAAAAGTGTTTTTATATTATACACTTTTATATTGGTGACCCCGACGTTTTTTATATATTTTATAAATACACTCGAGGAAAAAAATGTACCACTTGAATATGCTCAAAAAATGGCAAATATTCAGAGTGCCATTACTTGGTTGCATTTTGTCGAAATTGGATAAATCTTTGAGTTCTAAAAAGGTTTTTTCTTTAATGTGATGCAAGTCAATGTGATATCAATACAACTTCCTAAGAAATAAATGTTCCTGATGTCAAAAAATGTCCAACTTTGAAAGCTCCTACTGAGTGGTAAAAAAATCGTGGACACAATTGACCACAAATTCGAGTACCTACGATGATTTGGCGTGTAGTTATGAATTTTTTAAAAAAAGTTGAATTTTGCGCAATTCATTGAGATTTAATGAAAACAAATCAATGGACATTTAACGCGCACAAATTATTGCTTCTTACTCTTTCTCTCTACGCTATAAATAATTTAAAAATTTATTTTACCTATAAAGCAATATTACAAAATATTAATAAGTGTAGGGCAGGGTATAACTAAACATTTTTGAGGAGATAAAATTATGTAAATTAGTATAGGTATTTAAAAGTAAAAGAAATTTGTACTCTTTTCGATTTTTTTTGTTTTCCTTCCTTAATTTAAGTAGTAACAATCGTAGAGTTATTTATTTGTAGGTCACAATTATTATTATTTAATTAATAGCCATGAAAAATACAGTTCTTCTGGAGTAAAGCAGCTTCTTCCTTGTGTGATCAAACTCATCTCATAAGGAAATTATACATATTTTTAAATAAAAAAACTTTTTTCAGGTGTTACTAACTATTCCGAAATGTATAACAAAAGAACAATACAAAATCTAATAAGTCTTAAAATTGAAATGAGCAAAACAATTATAATATTAATATTTCTCTTATTCCGAAGCACCCTCTTTCCCACAGTCTTGCACCCTGTCGAACAGGTTTCTTACATAATTACATCTTCGCTCTCAGCAGCAGCCCGAGAACTTTTTGTCTCAGTGTCTCTCAGTCTCATTTGCATCTCCCATTACCTGCCGTATGCAAATGCGCCCATACTGGACACTTTCATAATTCTTCCTTTCAATTGTTCTCTTTCCGCTTGTGTTTTGTTCCCGGGGTTCCGCGACTGTCAATTGTCTTTCTTACGCACTTCCGTTTCAACCCTTCTAATTCGATATGCGTGATATGCAAATGAGTGAGAAGTTTTTTTTTCGCTGGTGATGTAACTGATTTTGTTTTGTTATTTTTTTGCAAGTGTTTCTAGCGGTGACAATTGTTTTTTCGGGACCCTAAATTAAAATAATGCGAGATACGTTAGCGGTGTTAATATAATGAAATATGTTTTATTGTTCCGATTTTTTTAATAACTGGTTCTGGGGCTTTTATTTGATACATTTTTTTTTGCTATAAATTTAATTGAAAATACATTTGTATGAGGAGACAATGGACCTTATTTGCAATTTTAAATTATGCCTTATTTTATATTTGGTCTGCTACAGTTACAGCATTTGAATCTCAATCATTTATAATAGTAATATAATCGCCAGAGACATCCAATCGAGGAATGGGCTCTTAAAATTTTTTTGTCAAAATTTAATTACCTACTTTACTTTTTATAAAAATATCATTTAGTTTGGTTTGGTTATCTTTAAGACTCCTGCTTTAATATAATTTTTTACGTTACGTAGTATATGTAGGTATAATCGTTTAGTAGAAATATTTTAAAAAAATCCTTGGTTCAAAAGTAAGGAACGAATTAATTTTAAATATTAAAATTTTAGTGACGTCATTTATGTCCACTACTTTGACTAATACGAGTAATTATGTGACGTGTTATTAGAAATGTCTAAACTGCGATTAAGTAATATTTTTATTTATCATAAAATTTAAAATTTAATGGCTTTATATTTAAGTCAGCCAGAAAATTATTGAATTCGGCAACAAATTATAAAACAGTTTGCCAGAATTACTTATAAGTACCAAACTTTATATAAACAGGGTGTATCATTACTTGGAGATTGGAGTACATTGCGCAAATAGTATTACAGTTTCTGATTAAAAATAAAAAAATAATTTTTCAGAAATTCGAAAAACTTAAGGCAGTTTACTTACACGGTCAATTTTAACATTTTAAGTGCCACTGAATTTGCTTAATTCTTACAATTAAAATGAATTTAATCAACACCTAAATAGAATGAGATTCATTAACTAATTATACAACTTCAATTAAATTATTAAAAGTTATATTAAAAATAAAATATCAATCCAAGTGACACGAAAAACGTTCTCTTAAAATACGTTAAACTTATTTCCAGTTTCTGAAATTTTTGAAAAATTCATTTGGTTCGTAATCAGCAAATCAAATTCTATATATTCTCTTAACGTATGTACTAGAAGTTATGATTTATGATACATCCTAGTTATAATTCGTTATAAGTACTCGTTTTTAATGTAACTCACATTTTCTTTATGTTTGGTATTCAATAAATTAACAAAAAAATTAAAGGTATTATACTAATCAGTGAAAATAGTTTTCCAGCGCTCGAGAGCTAATTTAACTGGACTATCGTATTCTTAAATATTATATCTCTTTTGATGAACTTTGAATAATGGATCCATTCCTACAAAAATAAAAACAAATATTTTGATTAAAATTATTAACATCGTTGTTTAAAGATGTACTCTTTTTGTCTCATTATCTTTCATTCTCGAGTGTAAAATTTCTCGTATCGTATTTTTGGTAATATAAAACTCCCGTCGTCCTGTCATTGCGGATTGCAACACCAATTATGGCCACGTCGACGTCGTCAGGCGTCGTCAGCGTCGATGATGAAGACCTGAGGTATTTAGCTTGACTCGGTGTTAAAACAGTTTTCTCAGATTACAAAAGCAGCGGCACAAAAGATAAATCCAATCGGATAAAGTTTTAATGATGTCCCGAGAAGAACTTGGTTTGTCTGAAGACTGAAGCGAAATCTTATTGACTTGGATTTACTTGTTGGAAAATTGAAATATGAAATTGTGGCTTAATGAAGTTTAAAACGTGAAATGAATTAGTATTTCTGCAGATATAACCGCAGCAGGTGTAGGTATAATTTTTTTTGCCTACTGAAGTGTAAACATAATTATCACACATCTTTGACGTCTATGGTAGTTGCGTTTTTACACATGGCCATGATTCGAAATTTTTTATAGCTTTAAGATGTAATACAAACAAGTTGCCTTCTAATAAAAAAGAAAGCCTACGAAAACGCTACCTACTTTAAACAATTTATTGTTTAATAGTCTGAAATAATTAAAGCTGATTAATTTTATAAATGTGACATTTGCTGGCGCCATCTCTTAGCAGTTATTCCAAGGCAATTTGACAGCTCTAGCTCTAGCTTTCAAATTTGGATGCAGGTGTAATAAAAATAGCGTATGACACACTTGTATACATATGTGCTATTAAAGCACTAGCTTCGCGTCGTGCTCTTAAACCCGTGGCTGTACGTGCTTTAAAAGCTTATTTATACACTTGTATCATAATGTACTATTTTAAATCAAAGCTTAAGGTAGTAAATCCATGGGTGGTCACAACCTAAAATATGATTCAAATTAATATAGGTACTGCATTCATTACAAGTCGTAGAATTTAGATAAAAATTAAAATTCATAGGTAACCGTTAAAATAACGAAGATAATTTAATTTGAAGTTGACACTAAAACGCGCTAAAATGCATTCTAACATATGTATTGAAAACGAATATGTGTTATTCTTTAATATTTGAGGTATTTATAAAAAAAATAAAAACTATGCGTCACCGCAATAATTGTTGAGCAATCACACGTAAAAGGTTCCAGTCTAAAAAAATTATATTTTAAAAGTCATACCCCACTGCATGTCAATTTAAACTTAAATTTTAATTATCTCTTTACATATACCTATTTCAATGGATACCATTGATTTGATATTTACATCCAAATCTACGATTTTAATGAATTATTTCTCATTAATTGACTGCATTGGCCTCAACTCACACCGAAATCACACTCGCTTATGAACGTCGGATATTCTACCTTAAATTTTGGATTCCTTGGTTTTCGCTGAATAGCTAGATTGTTAGATGTTTTGAGCACTTTTGTACAACATTAATGACAAAAGATATGTTACTTCCCTTCTCTAATACTTCCGATTTGCTTTGAAAGCATTAATAATTATAATTACTTAAGCTCATGATAAAATATTACTTATACAAGTATAAATTTTGATGAGTTTAATAGAAAGAAAACAAAATAAAAGTCCTCCCTGGAGTTTCAGCACACTAAGGACTAAGTTCTCGCTTATGAGTAGCAAACTTAGCAATATCCATACAAAACAAATTAAACTTCTAAAAACAATGTAAGCACAACAACATTTTCAAATTCCATTAATATTTAAACTTCCTTACAATCTTACAGACTAATAAAAGAACTCTTCCATCTCTTTATTGCAAACAGTCGCAAGTCGAGGTATATGAAAAGCGATTTGATCTTTTCATTTCAGAATCGAGAAGTTTTTATTATGATTATTTCTTTTCTTGCGCGGATGACAAAACGTGGGAGGGTAGGGGGATTTTACCCTCTCATGGCAACCCCTTCGTTCATTTTTTACCCTTCATCTCTGAAGAACGCGGCAACTTCGTACAAGTGTTTTTGATCAATAATGAAGCTGTGCGCATTCAGTGACGGCGGAAAGAATTTTTACTTTCTTTTGCAGAAATTTTAATTTTAGGAGCTTTGGAAATCTCTGGTTTTAATCTTCAGAGCTGAAATATTTTCCAAATAACTTAAAAGTTATGATGAATCTGGAGAAACAAGAAAAGTTAAAAAGCAAGAGATGATGTTAGCGCACGGTTCGGGGTTGTATAAAGATATTCAAGAAAACTGTTTTGATTTTAACTCAAATGTTTTTAAAAAAATATTTGCAGTAGTCTTATTAAAAATAAATGAAAACACTTGTCTACTAAATTACAGATTATTTTAAAAGGATTGTATTATTGTTTCTTTTATTGAAGGAAGCATAAGTACCTATAGTCAATAACAAAATTTGCAATTATTGAGCTATGCTGAATTCTAGTTCAACAAATAGGTACCTAGTCTTTGTAATTCAACAATAGTTTACTTTACTAGTGGGTAAAGTAAGCAATTATCCACGAGAGAAATCTTAACTCACGAGGCCGATGGCTGAGTGAGATAATTTTCTCGTGTGGGTCATTTATTTTTACCCACGTGTGAAGTATAACGTTTTATCCAACATCACTTAATTACTACTGAAATATTTAAAAAATATTATGTTCTAACCAAAAACATCGTTATTATAATGACTTCCAACAAACAAAGTAACAATTTACCCACTATAGTGGGTATAATATTGAGCAAAACCACTAGTGAGCAATATTTTACTTTGCTTGTTTAAAATCACCATAGTAATGATGTTTTTATTACGAAGTGTTGGATAATAGTATATTGTAATACAAGTGTGGAAAGGACTTCGACTTCATTTGAGAAACTAGTATGACAGTTGAAGCACAAGCGTTAGCGACCTGTCCTATCATATCATCATATGAGTTTTTCAATGATACTTTCCACAAGTGTGTTACATACTACTTTTTTTACGAAAGTGGGAAATATTCAAAATTAATAAAAAAAATTGAAAATATAATATTTAGATATTTAAGAAAAACAAATCAGTTCAATTTTGTAATTAAGCATTTATGGTGTGATTTATGATAAAAATAATGATATTTCATGCAGAATGTTGTAGTAAAAAAGTGTTTTAGGTAGGAAAGAAAAATATTCTTTATGAAAAATTCGCACTCAATGCACAAAATGAGTATGGAAATTATTGTCACCACTCACCACTGAATGTTTTGATAGTCTACTTTCACCATCAATTTTAATATCTGAAAACATGTGAATTCGCACTTTCGTAGAAAAATAATACTTATTACAGTTTATTTTATGTATTCTCATTTTTAAAAGTGTATCTCATTTACGTTTTCTTTGTAAAATATAAATATAAAATAGGTAGCAAAGCTATACTACGTCCATCTTCAAAGAAATGATTATGGATATTAATAAACAGAAATAAACATACGTACTTAGTGTTTAACTTTGGCATTTTTTTTTTACTAAGATACAACTTTTTAGTAATTACATTTAATACTCTGTCGCTAATAAAACAATAAAAAGTTAACAATACTTAAATTAGTCGGTTATTTTTTTATAGTTGTATGAGTGTCTAATTTTCTTGTAAGAAACTTTTACTCGCAGAAATTAGTCAACTCTATTTACTTTGATGAAAGTTTGAGGAGGTTATTTTAGTATCAAGTAAAACATGCAAACAGCTAAAACGAGCATCCTCCAAAGTTGACTTAACAAATAAAAAAGATTTTATCAGGTAACCAAATTAATTTACTCTATCTAGTGATCTCACCAAATATTTGTATTTGTTCAACTGTTTAAAAAATTACGAAATGAAGCGCAAAGAAAAACAATTACCCCCGAATGAAGTAAAATTAAAAAGTGATTAATTTTACAAATAAATCAAATTTCTGGCGCACTCGTGATGGGAATATTTTCATAATTTTTATGGAAATTTGCATTTTAATTGAAATTCAATTGATTCGCCTCTTGTCGAGTTTAGAACTCGCTCATTGGTAGTAATTAAAACCAACAAACGCGGTCAGGGGGAGGGGGTGATCGATGATTTCTCATTATTTATATTTTCATTCCGCCGGAATTTTTCCATGATTTATTATTGCGAGATTATTTATTTGCATAGCGGACATTATTTCCATTTTAATGTTTAAATGCACAATATAATACCTACTTTTATATTATTTTACTGTTAAATTGAAAATTTTAATTTGAATACCTACTTCATTTTTTCAACAATCGGATTTTAAATAAATTTCAGGACAATAAGTTTTCATCACTAAAAAAATGATAAATACAGTATTATGGTGAGAAAATAAAGTGAAAACTATAAGTTATGAATAGAGCTGACACTTTTATGCAAATGCATTATTTTGTTTGCTTATACACGTACTACAATAATTATTGTTTGATAACTATGCGAATCATGCATATTTTAAACTTTTATGCATATTTTCTGTTTTTGTGCATATTTTCGCATTTTATTAAAAACATTAACAGTTTATTAAAAAAAAATTGAAAATTTTGAAATTTGCTATAGGTAGGTAATAACATACAATTCTTAATATTCTAAAATGAAAAATATTGGTAGGTAGGTAGGTACATATTTTTTTTAACGTTTTAACTAATATATGGATTTAGAGAAATATTTTTTTTTAGTTTAGAAAGTAAATAAGTAATATAATGTAAAAATTGATTAAGGTACTTACCTACCTACTTAATTATTTATATTATTCTCCTTTTCCATTCTTTTACTATTACTAATAATTACTATTAATATTCCTAACTTTGTACTGTTTTATCTATTGTTACCTATACTTTAAATTAAACAGAAAATTTTTTTATTTTGAATTTTCGTGCATAAAGTGACATTTTTTTGCATAATTTCGAAAAAATTAAAAAACGTAAAAGCATTACGAATTGAAATAGTTATTTAACCATGTAGGCATCTAGGGTGGTAAGTGCAATTTTACGGTCGAGAATAATTTTTAAAATAATTGAGTAAGTTTTCAATATTATTTGAATTTGAAACAATTTTTGAAGAATATTTTATAATTTAATTTCGATTGTGCTTCATCTTCCAACATTGCATGCTGAACCGGTAAAATGTGAACTATTTTCTTTAAAGAAAAATAATTTCTTTTTATTTCATATGTAGGTCGTAGATGCTATTTTCCGTTAACTTAAAATAGCAATATTTCAAACCTGACTACAAAATTCTGAGTAATGCTTCAAAGTTTACAATAAAATTACTTAATTGCTCTACCCTCAGGTTATTTAAAAGCGGTAGTTTGAACATAAAATTTAATGTCCCTTAATCATTCACATTATCGCATTTAAGGAAAGTATGTAATTTAATTTCTCGCTTAATAAAAATTTCCCATAAACGTCTCTCGTCCTTGGCAGGATGCATTCGTCGGCAGGTGTCACCATTGTCGCAAGAACAAAACACAAACGCCAAACGTGCTCAGCCGGCGCCGCTCAGCTTTTAAATACAACCTTCATCTGTTTTTGGACCTAAAAGAGAAACTGAATAATAACTGGTATGGCTTAATATTCATAAATATTAAATGTTGACTGAAATGATGGTTAGGTAGAAATAAATATTGGCGTGCGCTCGTCTTAAGAAAGTGCTGATTAATGGTTAGCGCAAGATTAAGAAATTATGAGTAATAAAATAAAAGCACGTATTATTTTAAGGTTATAATTAGTTGTAAAAGCTTCATAACGGTTAATGAATATTGCCATTTTTGTATTTTTCGTAGTGGGTTTATTACAGGTGTTAAATTTTTTGTTTACATCGTGTAAAGGTAACATTAGTTTAATTAATATTACGTGCCATTAAATATTACCTTTTCTTACTTTGTAAGCAGAAGAAATTGTTAAATGTAAAATTAAAGGAAAAAAATTTAGTATGCTCAATTCGGCACGATAGAGGAGTTTTATTAACGCAATAGGTGTTATCATATATAAATGTTCATTTTGAGGACTAAGTATATATTGTGTGTGTCAGAAAAGCAGACAGTAAAAAGCAAACTAGTAAAGGCAATTAATATTAATACATTGGAGGAAATGTTTTTTTAATGACAATAATTTATTACTGTTATAAGTATATGAATCCTGAATTAATTTTGTTAATTGAAAGTTACGAATGGTAATAGAAAAAATAGTATATACAATACTTATATTACATAAATGTTTTAAAAGAGGACACTTTTCAGTTTTCACACTCATTATCTTATAATATAATAAAGCCACATTGGTAACTATGCAAAAAAATTGTTTGATTAATTGAGAACTAAACACAACTTTATTATTTTATTCAACACCTCTTAATAAAAGCATCATAACTATGGTGATTTTAAACAAGCAAAGTAAAAGATTGCCCACTAGTGGCTTTAATCCAAATTATACCCACTGGTGGATAAATTGTTACTTTGCTTGTTGGAAGTCACCATAGTAACGATGTTTTAGGTTGGAACTTAATATTTTTTAAATATTTAAACAGTTATTAAGAGGTATTGGATAAAACGTTATACTTCACACGTGGGAAAAAAGGAATGACCCACTCGGAAGGACCCACTCGGGTCTATAGATGTGCCTTTTTAAAAATAAATTTCTATCAGGACATAGTAACCGTGTAAAGTTTGCATAAATTGAAATTTTTTATGAATTTTTCGGTATTTTTATAATCATGTACAATTTTTGATAAAAATCCTTTAAGTATATTATAATCCTTGTTGGAATGGAATGTTACCATTCTTGTATTGGCCACAAAACACTCGATAGTACGTTTTGTGCTGGATTTTAGGAGGTAGATTTAAATCAGAGTTGCCGTATAAAGTAATAATGTAACCTTGTATAACCGCAATATAATTTCAAATTTTTATGGACACAATTTGTAATAATAGTAGTTGTTAATTCGAATGGTTGGTACTCGCCTGATGTTCGAAATGTAAACTTATTTCATTCTTGTAATTAATTCCTATTATGATACTCTCAGTTAATATTATACTTACTTGTACTTCTTGTAGTCTCTTTCAGCTTCAAAATTTTTTTTTTTGCGGCCATTTTGTAGTGATGCACTTTATGCGAGTACTGTATCGAGGTGGCTTTTATGAATCAACAAATTTTTAATTCAGTGGGGCACGTACCCCTCTGTTCCACCCTCTAGTCGCCGCCGCCGCCGCCGCTACGGCTGTCAGTCCTAGGTCGTATTCGTTAACGGGTCGCCCATTTTAATTATTCTCATTTTCACTTTTGCGCGTTCTTTTAGACATTCCCTGGAAACTTTTCATCAAATTTTCAATCTTGTTAAGACTTGGCGGCGTACAGCGTCTGCTATTTTTTCATTAAATGTTTTTAGCATGCCAGAAACATCAAAGGGCAAAACAGCGAGTCTTCTTTCATTAGAGATTAATTGTTTTTTCTTTTTCTTATTTTACTTCGCATTTATTACGTTTTTTATTGCATTATACATAATTTCAAATTTGAATTATGTACAGCCACAGAGTGCTTTTTATTCATATGAGTATGTTCTTTCGAGATTAAACGTTAAAATATAAAATATTTAATTACGTTGGTTTACAAAAAAATATATTAAAATTAAATTCGTACAAAGATTTCTTTGTGTATTATTTTATACCTGCTCGTTTCATAGAGATCTTTTGTATAAAGAGCAGTATATAAAATGTTGTATGTTGCAGAAAAAAATAAAACATTATAAATTTTTGTTCTCAACTTAGCAGTTCTTTAAATTATTTATTTATTTTTATTTCCCTACAATACAATTATAATATATTGTTTGAAGCAAGTCAGAAAATTACAAAACATTTAAAAACAATATTTTACAAATACAAATTCAAAGTATATTACATATCAACTATTTGCTTACAATTTAAATATTCATCTATACTAGTTAATAAAAAGATTTTAATTGTATTTTTAAATTTCTTAAAATCTAATGATTTAACATGTTCAGGTAAAATGTTATAGAAATCAAAATTTAACGCCAGATTTTTAGATTTTTATGCAGGCTTACGTAACAAATTAGCAGACCAAGAATGGCAGTCTCCATTTTTCACATACCTACTCATAAATAGGCAAGTCAAGTGTGTTATCAACGGAAAGTGAATTGGCTGGATACCGGATATTGGATATTCGCTTTATTCTTCGGCCGGATAACCGAAGATTCGACGAATAGGAAAAAACTTATTACTTATTACTACACTACAGATACATCGTGAGACAAATTATATATTTTATAATCATCCGGTTTATCCTTTTCTTCAACTACAAATTGTTTTTTGGTGCAGGTATTAAAAAAATATCATGTGCATCTCGGGACTCCACTTTCGTCCCTAATTGCACAATATACTATTAAAATTTATTTTATATTTTATGATTTTTGAGAATAAACTTAGCAATAGCAATTTTCATGCAACTTTATACTTATTTGATATTTTATTCACTATTCGGTACAGACTATTCTGTTTTCGGTCGGACAGTAAAAATTTGGCCAGTTAGCCGAATACCGGATAGTAACCGAATATCCGTTGCTTCACTGTACAATAATATTAAGGTATAGGTACTCAGCTTGCTTTTTGTTTGGTCAATAAAACTTCTCGTATTAAGTTTTTGAATAGAAAATAGACATTCAGTCAGCTGCTAAGTAACTAAAATTTTGAAAATTATTTTGAATGATTACTGTACTCACCTGCGACTTGTGCAAGTATAAACGTTCATAAATTTGTAGAGAATTTCAAACAACTTCATCAGATGGTGGTTTTAAGCCTACATTTATTCAAATTTTGTAGTTTTTATTAAAATGAATTTTATGTTTAGTTAGTTACTTATCAGATAAAAATAGGGATTAAAATAATTCGGAATCCAAGCATAAAATTCTTATTTATACCGGAAGTGGATATAAAACTACGCGTTTTTAATTCCTGTTTACCCGCATTATCGTGTCTATATAAAACAATTTTATAAAAATGTTATCACCACCATCATGATGCCTCTGCCCCTATGAAGGGGATCATATCTACGCCCCTGACAACTATTTAAAGTGTCATCTGACTTGTGTGAGGAGTGGTCAGTGGTCACTTCACAGATGACCCTAACGCCACTTTGCCTAGTAAAGCAACAGCTTGGAGTTGGAGTTGTAACATGACTTTATAACTTACACAGTGGAATAAACATCTTAACAATTTTACATACTGGTCACATATTACTTTTACTTGACGCTTCAGCATATGTGAGAAGGCATATGTTTGTATTTTTAAGAAGGCAAACATTCTTGTTTCATTTTTGTTCTTACCATAAAAATGCTTAACTTGGACTTGCAGTAATAACTTCATGAATAAAATTATATTAAAATTAAATTACACGCCAATTAAAAGTAGCTGATCAAAATATATAAAAATCGTTTTCAAATAAATTACAAGCTTCTGTATTAAAAAATTCACGTCACAAATTTAACTGCACAATAATCTTCCATGTTGTGTTGATGCTCTTCTCACCATAAAACCCCGTGAGTTGACTAGTTCACAGCTGGTGACCACACACTCACAATCTGTTAGGCTGCCACATCCAAGTTGGATGAAAGGCGTGATAGTTTTGTATACTACTCATGTACAGGATGTTACGTAAGTATATGTCTGTTGGGTCAAAAGAGCAAAAGAAGCAGTAATTCACTGTTGTTTCATTTCTGCAGTTTTTCTTTTAGGTGCAAGAGGTTTTTCAATTCGTCAAATCAAATCGCTACATTTATTTAAGAAAAAATCTGACGTGGGCACCACATGACTTCCTTGTACGCCTTGTGTGTTCATACTTTTCTTAATAACTAAAATGTAGAATAATATAAAAAATTCTTTTAACTTATTATACTAGTATACTCACAAATATATTTTAGTCATTTTATTTAAACTGCAGAAGAAGATATAAAGCTTATTTTACTATTGTCACTGTCATGTCATAATCATTTAAATTTTACGTAGTAACAAATGTTAAACGATCATGGAGTACAAGATACCGAAATACTAAATTATAAGTATATACTTTAATTATTCTTAAATGATAGAAGATACATAAAAATTTATAAAATACCGATTGTAGATAATAATCACATAATCTTTCATTTAAAATAAAAAAAATTGTCTAAAATTAATTATTTATCAAAATATTTTTAAAAAGTACTACTTCCGGTTTATAGATTGAAACCAAAAATAGGAGGTGCACAACTAGATGCTATAACAGTCCTAAATACAAAATTTCAGCTTTCTATACGTCTAACCGTATTTGAGTTATGCGACACACATACGTCCGTACATACGTACGTACATACGTACATACGTACGTACATACGTACATACGTACGTACATACGTACATACGTACGTACATACGTACATACGTACGTACATACGTACATACGTACGTACATACGTACAGACGTCACGACGAAACTAGTCATAATGGATTCAGAAAAGGTTAAAACGGATATTTCCATCAAAATCTGAAAACCGAAATTTTTCGCGATTACAATACCTACTTACTTCCTTATTACTCCGTACAAGGAAGTAAAAATCAGGAATCAAGTAATTTAATTAAATTTGAAATTTAGATCAGTGCCGTAACATAGTAATAGTAACAAGTTAAGGAAAAATTTAATAAAAAATTAACACGAAATTATAACAGAAGTTCAAATTGATCCGCGTACTTTGCATTGAAAATAAAATTTTCCCTACTCGATTTCAATTTTTAAATTAATTTTAACAATGAGCTGCGATTGGTTCATTTAATAATTTTTTTGCGGCGTAATGGAACCACTGAGGAGGATACAAACAATTGTTTGATACTCCTTGAATCTTATCCATAACACCCTGTATGTACCTACGTTTTAACTAAGCTGATAAATTCGAGTGTCGTGTCAACAGCAAAATATTCAAAATCCGAATTATGTTGCAACCGAATATTAATTTTCCGAATATTCAAATTCCGAAATCTTTAAGTTTCCGTTTCGATTTTCGATGATGTAACTCACCGTTGCTTAATTGTAAAAATTCAATATTCTGTTACTGGAAAAGGTACGAATATAAAATAAAGATTTTATTTCATTAATGGTTGTGTTTCTTCTTGTAATTTCGTAAACAAAAACCTTGATAGTGTTTGTGAATATATTAACTTTTGCCTCAAAATATCTGAAGATTGATTTTTAGCGTGGAAAAAGGTAATTTTTCTTGTCATTAGCTGAAAGAAATTAACATTATAAGGCTGTGAAAAATTGACATTTGCCGGTACTATAAACTCTCAAGAGAGACCACGTGGCGCTTAATATCAGTTCATTAATTTACTGACAACTAAGTAGAGGGGCTTTATATATGACGCATGAAATCTTTGATGTCGTTGCCGACAAGGGCTCAAGATTTATTTCTCATCAGGACGACGTAATTCTAACAAAATTAATAGAATCATTACAATTTTCCTGAGAAGAAAAAGGAACTCATGTTTTACCTTTCCTTGGGCTGCTGAAAAAGGTTACATAAAAAATGACAGAAAAGTTTTTATTTTATTTATTTTTAAACTCTTTGATCCCAACTTTTAAACTTACTAAATGCTCAACTTTCTTGTTAAATTCGTATTTTGTCTTTCTCGTATTAAATAATTTGAGCCATGCCATAAGTGATCAATGATCACTCTGATTGGTCGAAAAAATTGGAGCTAAAATAGTTCTGTTCACTACGAATATGCGGAGCTAAAGTAACTCATTATTGTGCTATTTCATAAAAAATGATAAAAGTTGAAATAGCTTTTAAATAAATTTTTCAAAAATGCATGATCAACTGCACACGTTTAATCTTCCTTCATGTGCAGAAATAAAAAAAATCTGATGTGGCTAATACATAACCTCTCGCCATTCTCTATTATTTTGATTTTATAATACAATAGGGTAGTTTACCAAATTTTTTTTAAATTTTTTATTGAAACTTCATGTTATTTGAAAGCGATTGAGAGTACTGATAAGCCTTAATTGTTCTTAATAAAGCTGTAATTAATTTTTAAAGTTTGTGTGACGTAGATGTACAACTGAAAATCTTCTCAAACAATGGGGCTGGAATTAAAATGTACTAATTTAAAATCAACTGTTTTTAAATGTTACAAAATATAAAATACAATTTGGTAGTTTCTTTATTACTGTATGTAAGAATACACGTGAAAATATATTATTGAGATATATAATTTATAAATTTGTCTTCAAAAATTTGATCCTGAGTTTTAGTACCACTTATATGATTCGCAGACCTATGTCATTCAACATATCTTGCAATGGGAGTATTCGGTCAAAGCTTATCAATTTTCATTACAGATTTAGCAAAAAAAGTATGATTTTATGCTAGCGCGCTAAACTGCACATATTCGGGCAAGGTACATTGGAATTATCAAAGAATTTAATTTAATTTTTGTTACTTCAATTCACATTGATTGGAATGATAACGGATCCACGATATCTACGAAATATATTATAAAATGTCAAATTGGTTAAATATTTTGACAATTATATCGTTTGTCTGTCCCTATGGTTTGTATTTATATTTTACGGCTAATATCGAAGACTCAACGAAGCTAAGTCCCTAACGTGTAACTTTATTTGGCAGAAATCGTTATAAATAAATTTAATTTCTTGTGATTAATTTTTAAAGTACATTACTTTACATGACAGTTCATAGATAAAGAAACACTACGTTGAACAAAGATAGACGGCATACACGTTGCAATAATTCAGAATAGGATAGATGTGTGAGAGAGAGAGAGCTTGAGAGAGAACGCATTACTGTGACGTAGATGTACGATACGTAAAATCTCAAATATTTAAAGAACTATTAACTTTTTGAAAACTTTTTTCATGGCAATAACTTATTACTGGGGTCTCCTTTCAATATAATTGACTGGATTGCTAATTTGCTACTATGGTAAACTACCCTATTATATTATCATATACTTATAGGTAAATAAAAATTGACATTTTATATTTTCATAATTAATTGTTTTTTTTAAAAACTAACCTATTAAATGAAAACCATGGTAACCTAAAAATCAATTAGTAAATTAACCATAGTTGGATGGAAAATCACTGTAAATTAGCTGTACAAAATTTTGGAATTAAATAGAATTAGTGAGAAGTGAGAATTAATTAAAATTAGGTAAATTAATTTGGATTTGGAATAATTTATTTGGAATTTGGAAGAATTAATTTGGAATTGAACGAAATATAAAGAATTATTTTATTAATCAGAATCAGAATTTAAGGAATTATTATGGTATTTGGTGCATTAGAACAGAATTGAAAGGAATTTGTTAGAAGTAAAATAATTTAAAAAAAAAATTCAAATAATTATTTGGAATTGAACAAATTGTTCGAAATTGAAGGAATTAATTTTGAATTGAAGGAATTGATTTTGAATCGAAGGAATTAAATTCAATTTGATGGCATTATTTGGAATTACAGATATTATTTTAATTAGATGAATTATGAAATTGATGGAAATAAATTGAATTGAAGGAATTTTTGTAAGAATTGGAATTGACTGTCCAAATTTTAAAAGTAATTAATAAATTAATTTTAACATGGAATTGCAGTAATGATCTTAATCTCTTATAAAAATGTATTTTAATTTTTCTTTTTGAGTAAGCGACTGCAATTATTATTTCTTCAATTGCCAAGGAATTGGCAAAGCCAAAAAGAATTCCATCTTTATGAGGCGCTAACCGCTAATGAATCTCAATTAACAACACTTCTTCAGCGTCTCCTTTTATTTTTATCTGCAATTGTTTTAATAGCCAAACAAATTTCCATATTTTACGACGCTGCGCAAGAAAAAGCGCTATAAGAACAAGAAAACGCTTAAAAAAGATGTTAATAAATTTTCATTAAAATTCTCAAATGGGACGATGGAGAGCTTGAATGAAGGCGGGTAAACATCTTCGCTCGTTTTAAGATTATCGCAACTATCTTTTAATTTCCGAGCTTTTTGCACACAACGCTTCGAGGAGATAAGGGATGAGACGATGAGAGAAGAAGCCGCTCCCATGCTTTGCGCTGAGATGGATGTGATAATGTTCATAAAAACATAATGAACCTACTTTATGAGAAGCGTTGAAATTATTTTGAAATATTACACATTTTTATAAACATTAACACGGCGTTTAAAGTATACGGTGGTACATTCTTAAATTAATTTAAGTAGCTAAAATAAAAAAAATCAATAAGATTAATTGCATTAAAACTTGGACGCGTTGGATTTTAATTAATATTGTCCAAAATTTGTATTAGTAACAATGATAAATGATAATTAATGGGCTACTTTGCATGGTACTGAAAATGAGATTTTTATCGCTATGAACCTAATGTTAGGTGTGAAACATTGGTAAAATACAAATTTTATTTAAAAAAATGTTTTGTAGTAAATTGAAAAAGAAATTTAGCTGTGACGTCAATATTTTGTAAAGGAGTTATGGCAGCATTCTACGTCACATCATATATTCAATTTGCATTAATTATACTTTGGCTTGTTGATAAATTTTTTGTAAAAATAAAAAATATAGGTTTCAAGTTTTTCTCTTCTTTAAAAATATTTAATACAAAATTTAAGCTAGTACTTAGAGCACATTGAAAACACGATGGCGGAAACAATATTTAACAGTTTTGATATAAATATATCGAACAGCTAATCATACTCGACACTCGAGGTCATATTATACATATAGTTACGTATTCAGGATAATTATTACTAAATAGGTATAATAAATGGTTGAATTGTTGAATATAATCAATTCTGTAAAATACTAAATAATAATTTGGAATTCAGTGAAAATTTATTTGACCTTGAATAATAAAACTTTTTGTTGTGCTTCACTTCATAATTATTGTAAATAACTGAAAAGACAGCGAGATATCCACCAACGCATGATTTAAAAAAAGTTATTATACAAATCATTTTTATTTTCATATCCTCCTCTCGCCCCAAGGCTGATGTCTGGCTACGCCACTGTGCACGAGTGGTATATTGGCAAAACATTTCTCGAGGATAAATATAATAAATATTTTTAATATAAAATAATTAATATTTGATCTGTCACGTAAACGTCAGATCAATGATATTGGCACTTTATCCATTGCAATTTTTCAATTTGTAGATAAAAATTATAATACAGCATATTTTTTGACAGATGGTTTAACCAATCATATTGCGTAATGATGACGTCAAATGACGTAATGCAACCAATAGAATTGAAAATGTAAAATGATGTATCTGACAACATAATTTTGTAGATTAGGTTTTATTTTGTTACGTCAGTAACAAAAAATTAATTAATTTGTCACATGAAACGTCAAAAATGTTTAGCAAAATGAGTCGTTTTGGTAGTATTTTTAACAAGAAAAATATTCTTCCTAAATACCATTCGAGATAATAATTTTTTGAGAGAATTTTTGTCTATTCCACGGCAACTTAATTTCACTCCACAAAACATCATCTGACAATTTCCCTCAACTTCGTTTCGGGAAATTGATAGATGATGTTTTGTGTCGTGAAATTGTTAGAAATAAGTTGCCGTGGAAACGACAAAACAATTCTCAAAAAATTATCATCTCTTATGGTATTACCCCTGATAATAAAAATACCTGTATTTGCCATTGTAAACACTGTAATTTTAATAAATAACTAAATTTTTGATGATTTGTTTCTTGTGTTGACAGCTGTTAAAAATACACGGGTATGCACTTGTGCAAATATTCGCGGGTACACTGCACGTACTCGGTGATACTTCATTGTTTTGGCTCGAAATTTAAAAAATACTGTAACCTGATTGGTTGAAATTTTTCGAGGAAAATATTCTCGGCTATCCGGTCAATAATAAAAATAGTTTATTTTTTACTGTAGACAAATTTTGACGAAATGTTGTTTTTCGACCTATTAATTGAAACATTTTTCCTTAACCTTAAATTATTTAGAAAATGGTATTATAATATTCTAATAATGATCAACAGACCGCACTGTAATTTATTGTAATGCACCCTCGCACCAAAAAACTTCCCATAAAAGCAAAAAACCAACTAAATAATCTCTCCATTGAAGCATTCGTACCATAAATTCTCAGGTCAAATATTTAAGCATCCATTATTTCCAGCACTCATTGTCTTCACATCTGGTCAACCCTTCCCGGTGTACCCTATAGTGACCCCACCGACCAACGTCCTTAACCCTTTACAAACATCTAACGGTCACTTGCGTAACAAAAACTCTAGCAGGCATCGGGATTTGTTTATAGTTTCCGGTCGCTAGACAACGGTGAACAGACGTGAAGCTGTGGCTGTTCGTTGCTATTGTCAGTCGAGATTAGTCAAAATAAAAATGCGACAGATTAGACGGGTAATTGCTATCAGATGCCCTACAGAGGATGCTGGATGGACAATGGAGAGGATGCAAAGAGAAAAAGGTTGGGTGCTGTTGGAGAATAGGTTAGATAAAGGTGTATGATGTATGAAGATGAGAGAAGGGTCCATATGTGGTTTCATGAGGATGCTAATGTTTGGTTTACAATTAGGTCCATGCGATGATGACCAGTTAACGTTCTAGAGTAAAACCAGCTTCATTTGTTTTGTTACTGCGATAGCATAAAGATTTGATTACCGAGGGGTAAACCACTTTCGTAATGTACTACATTATGTACCGTAAATAAATCAAACTAATCGAAACGTGATTTCAATGAGAAGTTGGTTACTGAAAATGGTATCTATTTTCGGAACGGCATAACCTTCAAACTCTGTAAGAATGACATCAGGGCCTCTATTTTGTAACTAGAAACCGAGCACGAATACGAACTCAATATGGCGGCATTATGGATGAATGCTAATTTTACGGTGTACTTCAAGCATAATATTCCAATACGTATTCGTGTGGTCACGGCCACTAGAATTTGTAGAAATGGCAACTGCAAAGTCTTTGGCAAAGTGGTTTGGATTTTCTTATTCTATATGAATTGAATTCGTTCTTGCTTTCTAGTTACAAAATAGAGGCCCTAAGATTTATTTGTTTGATGGAATGTGATTTACATGGAAGAAATAATATTTTTCAATAAAATTTTTCTCCTGTCATCAATCAATCAATCATTTTTCTACTGTCAGCTAATAACAAATTTACTTTTAGCGCAATGAGTTTAGCGACAAACCAAACTCATTAACTTTAGGTCATCGCGTTCCAATCTACAGTTTTCAGGAGTAGGATATTTATGGAACGGAATTTCAGAATTTGATATGATACCTAACATATGCATATTTACGGAACATAGTAAAGTGTACATTTACAGATATTCAATAACCTGCATTATTTTATGGATCTTGTATAAGAAAATACTGAAAAAATATAGGTATAAGAAATAAAATTAAGTATTAATACATAATTTTTTAAATGATTTATGAGAAAAAATTACCAGATTTTATTAGGAATATTCAAAACACTGAGAGGAATTTGATGAAACTGTACGAATTTTACATTTATTATAAAAGAGTTTTAATTAAAGCGTACAAAGATTTTGTAAGTGGTTTGCCCATTGACTCGAGCCATTTCAAAAAGTTATTTAATCCTTATTATTAATTTGAAACATTTTACATATTAATTCTTGTTAAACTTTTTGAGAAATAATTTTTCCTTTGAATATAATAACAAAATAATCTAAAAAACATATTAAAATAACATTTTAAACGATGTTTATACTGCAAACACAATCTAATGCAAGTGAAGTATCTTTTTAAAATACATAGTTACCTACTTATTATACCCACCATATAACAAAATTTTTATCACAATAAATTAGTGTAATAATTATATTTTTCATTGCATAACAACATTTTTAAAAAATTCTAATTTTATACTAACATCGTATAAACTGTGGATAACTTTCTGCTTGGCGGTTAGGCGTCAAATTAATAAAAAATAACACACGGTCCATTACTATACCTCATTACACTTTAGAAAAAGCGTTGGATAAGATATACTGAATCTGATTGTTCGAGATGAGAGGTGGATTTACACCAGCAAACATTTTCATTTCCGTTAACATTACTCTTATACCTTCTTATTTTGAATTTCATAGTTACACCGAAGTACTACATTATTCATCTATACTTTTTGAAGTTCGCGCCAAATTATTAACTAATAAAATGTATGAGTGTAGAACGAACTGCATTCGCAGTGCCAACTGTTTTTTTCTTACGTGAAATGAGGTATAGAAGTTTCTTTCATTGAATATGCATCCTGGCTTATTTGTTCATTACTTGTTTCACCAAATTATTGAAACTATAATATTAAAATTTACTAAGTATTAATTTTAGTAGTTGTACAAATTAATTAGTACTTATAACATAGGTATTTACTTTTTTCATTCATTACAAGATCCTTGATAAATAGTCAACTGGAATTACACAAGAGCTTTTTATTTCGCCGGATAAATTTCTGTTTGTATCGAAACCTTGTTGCCTACCAATTTGAAAAGAAAAATAGTTTAATAAAATCACGACACCGTAGGTGGAGTGATTTTATTTTAAAACAATTTTACATGTCATATTGCTGTCAGGTGACAAGGTTGAATTGTCAAACAGAAATTTATTCGGAGGAAATAAAATGCTCGAGTGTAATTCAACGAGATAATTTAATGGCTGCTTTGTTTCTTCTCCATAAATATTCCCAAAATCTAATCATTTCATTGACATATAAATATAGAAATATGAAGCAAATGACATTTTAGTGTTTGGTTGCTAAGAAAAAGATAAATAAGGTTTTTATCACTTGCAAAAAGTTACCTTCCTTTTTATCCGCTGTCAAAGCGAAAAAATTGTGTTTTGTTTATGGCTAACTTTATACGGGAGTGGAATTATCAGTTATATTCCTTAACTAAAACAAGTTTAATTACTTATTCTTAGGCATTTTAGCAAAAAGAACGTTTAATTTTTACCTTCATACTACCAATGCTTGACAGTTGACCAACGTATTATACTAACTCTCTTTGTAAAGTCCATTGGTCCATTTACTCTAACTATCCCACATGCGGAAGCTGTAGGGTTTTCGAAGGGGTGTTTTTTGTCCACATACGTGCTACTGGTCGGGTCCGCAGCATGTTCATATTTTACCCCGTGTACCCTTCTACCCTTGTCTCTTTGACCAAGGGGTCAGGGTGCATACCGATACCAGATTCCATCCAGTAACTGTTCTTACATTCACACCTGGTGGCAACAGCCAACCTGGTGAGAAGAGAGAACTTGGTGTTTGCGGTCTTTGAAGAATATGATGTGTAATTATTGCTTGTTGAATTATTACGTTATCGTTAGTATCCAATTGAAAGTTCATGTATAAATAATAGCATAACCCAAGCATAACAAACTAAGGCTTGAACTAAATCTTTAAAAAAATGATAACGACAATTAGCTGCGGATTGCGTTTACCACTTTCATTCTCATGATGAATTCTTATCATTTAATATAAAAATTCCGCACAGAAATAGTTACAGGTTAAGGGTCATTTCTTTGTAAATTAATATTCTTCAATTCATGACTCACTCGTACTTGTGCTATTATTATTCAGATGGTTTATATTAGTTTTTGCACGATTGGTCTTTTTATCAACTTACCAATTTCAAAGATGGTATGTTTTTCTTACCGGTTGCAAGGCTAAACAGAACGGTAAGTAAATTTTGTTTGACCATTACTAATTATGAAGAAATTAATATTTGCGTATTTTCAAATAAATTTTACTTACTTCAATCGTGCAAAAAATGATTTAAGCATCACGAACGTTATGGAATTTCAAATGTCAGACAAAATGTCTTCCATTGGTAAACTGTCTTTACCGTTCTTGATACTTAATATACTTACTATAATGTTTGGCAATAATTTTATCATGCCACATGAAAGTTTGTAATACTTAAATAGTGAAAACCAGCTGGGATAATTGCTGGATCTTAAATTTACAATAGATTACAAGTTGATTCATAACTTCATGCATATATTTAAGTTGTGAATCATCCTGTATATTAGAAGAAGTTAGTGTTTAGAGTCCCAGCAGGTCCACACTATTTTTAGTTTTTGCTGTGTGTGGTACATTTTCAACTGTAAACAATGTTCTTCAATATCTTGGGAAGGGCTCTCAAAAGGTTATTACCCTTTACCTTTTTGTAGTATAGTCAATACCCCTTTACCTTCTGTGATATGTAAAGTGTGTCAAAATCACATCCAACTAGCCAGGTGCTACAGTACCTAGGTAACCGTTATTTATTAACCTTCTGATCAAACGATTAACCATTCATCTAAAATAAAATAGTCCATATTATCGTCGATCATATTTAGTGCAGGTACTTTTAATAATAAGAAGCTGACCTACTTGCTACAGTGTAATTAAACATTAATTATTTTTTGACGATTAATCTAACGGTTCAGTTTGAAATATAGAAAATATTTGATATCTAATTTTAATAATCTAACCCATTTTTAAGTCATATTAGTAGAATATTAATATTCTAATGAGTGCATCATTGAGGAAAGAATATGATAAAAATGCAAATTTTATTCTAAGTTGACAGCGAAGGCTAATTAAGGTGGCATTAGGTTATTTGAATCTACTAATTTGTATGCTACTGTTTATGATATGCAAAATTTACAGGTGAATAATTTTTTCCTAAATTTAAATATTTTGATAATTTGTGAAGACATTTTCGATGAAATATTTAAAAAGATAAGAAATAACGTAACTTTTGTTAAGAAATACAGAAATGCTGATTAGTTTACAAAATAACTAGAAGGATATTTAAATAGAAAAGTAATAAAAATAAAACTATGCTTGCTTAATAAAATTTATTTCTCATAATTTTAATATTTGGCTAAATAATGCCTTATTAATTAACACAAGATTCTTTCATGCTTCTAAATTTTGAGAAAAATAGTCCTGGTGAGAATTGTCAGTCAAGTAGCGGCGCCGCTAAATTGAATCTTCAGTGAGTCTTGGAAAAGAAGAATTTCGATTTATTGATGCTTCAAAACAGCGAATTTCTTTTCTTCCTGTATTCAGAAGCATGCGAAAAAATCCATAACCGTCGCATCACTTTATATAAATTAACATAATAACATAGATAGGTAGCTAGCATATACATTAAAAAAACTAGTTACTTGTATTATATATCGAGGGTTGAAAGTTCCATTTTTCAGACCTGTCCGAGGCAAAAATTACTAGAAAGTACAAAAGTCAAGATTTGCAAAAATGCTCTATAATCCAGCAAGGTAAACACAAATTTTTAGACACAATTTTTTTTTAAATATTGTGGACCTACTACAACAATTTGTGCTGTAAAATTATAAATTTAATTGCAATTTTGTTCAAGAAACAGATCATCATTATTATATTACATAGGTATTTTTATTTTTTATCTCTTCTAACTTCGTAGTTTAGTTTTGCTCATAGAACATACTCGTAAAACGAATTCATATAATTTGCATGTTTTTATTTTAGAAATTTACTTTTAAAATTAAATTAAAATATCTTTTTAAAAATATAATTGCCTAATATTGTAAACAATAATAATAAACAAAATGAATTCAAAAGGTAATATCAACATTATTGGAAAATACTTTGTAAAGAATAGGAACTTGAATATGAACCAAAACCATCACTACACATTTCAAAAACCAAAACAATACCACGCACAGTTAATAATTATCACTCCAAATATAAACTAACTAATTCACAGCAACTGGTTCTTTCCTATGGTCTCTCAAAACTAAAATCAAAACTTTTATCCTCTTCTTCCGTCGCTGGCGAAAGGATCCCTTTCCAGGGTTCCCTGGCAGCAAAAAACCGAAAGAAATAAAATAAAAATTGTATACAGTCTCTGCCGAATCAAATTTAACATTTTTCATGTATGCAAATGAGCTCTCGGTAAAATAATACTCTGTCTAAGGGGTGCAAAGCATTGTTGGGTTGATACAAAAACGTAACTGGATGTCGACTGGCAGGTATTGTCTTTGCTACGTCGCCTGCGAATGTTAAAATCCTTTCGGGTTTTTATATTAGTTTTTTTGAGTTTTAATTGTTCTATGATTCATTGAATGGAAGAGTGAATGAAATTGTATTCAATAGGTTTTTTTCGATGGGTTTAATGAAGGATTTCATGTTGAAATAATGTTTCTAATTCGGAGATGTGTGCAAAGCGAATACTCGTACTTGTTGTTTTGGGATTTTGAATCAATAGAGCAGTAATAAAATAATGCAATTTGGCTTTTTTAAGAACAGAATTTTAGACTAACTCTAAAAATAGAAACATTTGAATCAAATACATGCATTACATTGAAACCTAGTGAATCGAAAAAATTTTGGGCAAAAGTCCTGACCAAACGGCGCCGGTAATTTAAGGAAAGTTTTGTAGAAACTTGACACTTGCAACTATATAATGAGTTAATATCTTAATTAGTAATGAATGATGGTATACTTTTGTATTAAATTTAGCTTTTTGTATTAAGTATTTTCAGTGTTTACTGATTTTGTTTCCAATAGAAAGTTTTATTTTACTTTTAAAATTTTAATTGCTAAGTAAATCAGACAGTAAATTGTATCAAAATCGAGGTAAAAAATAAAACTTATATAAGTTGTGTTATTTCTAAAGGTTTGAGGTGATGGTAAGCCCTTCTTTTTGCATTGAAACGAAGAAAAAGAAAACTGAGCATAGATTGTACTGATTAACTAGAGAATTTACAATTATAATATAACAAATTTAGCTTGTTGTCGTTTAATTTATAACAAAGACGTATGAGAAAATAATAATAATAATCTACAAAAATGCCTGATTTTAAATCATTTTTTCCAAAATCATGAAGAAGAAAAATAAAAACCTTCTCACAGGTAGGTATATGTTGTAATTAAAGAAAAAACCTCTAAATATCAATGGCTCCTTAATTCAATACTATTATTAAAAGGCTTGTCTACTACCTAAAATCCAGCATAAAATATACTAACGTAGCGAGTGTTTTGTGGCCAGTACAAGAATGATAAAATTTTATTTCAACAAGGATTTAATTGAGACATAATGGTTCTACAGATGTGCCTTTTTAAAATTTTGATTAAAAAATTGTACATGAATATAAAAATTCCGAAATTTTTAAAAAAATTCCTATTTTATGCAAACTTTACACGGTTATATCTCATGATACAAATTAGTTTTTAAAATTTTAAAAAGGCACATTCTGTAGATCCATTCTTTCTCTATTAAATGTTTATAAAAATATTATCCTGAAGTCAATAATAATTTAACAGTTTACTCGCAACGAAAACACTTTTACAGTATTTTTCAACTTCAAAATGACATTGCATAGTTAGGATGCGACAAAGTACGAGTTTCAGGCTGGTTTCAGGCAGCCCTAAAAAGTAAAATCAGGAGTATTCTAGGAATTCGGTAAAAACGTAGACGAGCCGCTTAATATAAATCTGTTAATTTTGACTTTTTGAGCCAAAATCTAAAGTAGCAGAATAAGATTATAAATAATAATTTAGATCTTTGCGGCACTACAGGACAAAAAGTCGCACTCTCCAAATTTACAATTAAAGTTTTAGATGTTTGAGAAAGTTTAACAAATTTAAACCTACTGTGAATAACAAACTGTGTGTCATTCCCAATTAAAACCATCTCTTACGGAGTACAGAGTTTATCAATGCCTCACAACGATGGCAAAGCAAAAAACTACGTCCGGGCCTTGTGCTCGCCGAAAACTGGTACCGTTCCGCTCTTCCCACTTTTCTCTGCAAAGGGTTAACACTCCATTTCCATTCACAGTCGCAAGACCAGTTGTCCACTCCATATATGTATTATTAAGATCCATTTTATCAGGCCGTGCCAGTTACACATCTGACGCCATGTTGCTCGCCACGGCGGCTCAATAATGCATGACATTGTTGTCATGATTACCCGGCGTTCATCAGATATTTATAGTTTTTAATTATTCAATGCAATTGTTTTGTTTATGGTTTCGTATGATATTATTTCGTGTGCTGTGTGTGACGGTGTGTTTTGTTTTGTGTTAGGTATGTTTATTTTTTTTAATTGTTTAATTTGAAATTTTAATTTTGTGTGGATGATATTAATGCAGGGAAAATATTTTTAGATTTAACAGGAAGATTTAGATTTTATGACGCGCGAGCCAATCAGCAAAGTGAAAAATTTTATGTTGCGTTTTTATTGGATGATTATTATAGCGCTTTTTTCAGTTACGCCTATTAATGGTCATAAAAGGTACACTAAGCACATAAACAACATTTTATTTATATATAAATATTTATTTTTGTGAATACTATGTGATAAATGGAATTTTATTGCCGAAATATGTAAAAATAAATGCTAGAATGTTATTTTAAAATTTTCTCAGTAAATTGAATTTTTCTCGTTAACTCTAAATTTATTCTAATTTATTATGGAGTGAATTTAATTTTTAGAATGAATATTAGAGCAGTAATAAATTAGATTCATCTGAAAATTTATGAAGTCCTTAATTATAAATAAAAATAACTTTTATACCATTATTAACAATACAAATATTTTTACGACTTAGAACATAATTTACATAATACAAAAATTAAAAAATATAAGCACAAATTAATTTAATATGTACCCTTTTTTCTTTTATTGCATTGCATTAAAATTTTATAATGAAGAAATAAAATTAATGAAGGATTCTCCACCTACTGCTAATGTTCTTGATGATTATCTCTTAGATAAATGCATAAATATCACATCAAAATAACAGCCAGTTATATTTTTGCAATTATTGTATATCATGATATACTTGATATGTTCAGAAATTAGTTAAATACTACTTAATGTTATCTGATGTCACTTTGTTGCATTATTTTTATTTATATTTAATAGATAGGTAATTATCTTAAACTTTGGAAGTAAGAATACTATACTATTCATAGGTACCTACCTAATAATAATATACAGGGTGTCTCAAAAAAATGTACTCACACTTCGAATGACGAGAAAAATATTATTTATTAGCATAAATTGAAATGAAATACATTCGAATACAGAAGACAAATGTAATTGAAGAATCATGTTCGTAAATGTTCAAATTGATGACCATTGTTGTTCAGACAACGCTGATAATGCGCACTAAGAGATTCGCAAACATCACGAAAGTTAAAGTGTGAGTACATTTTTTTGAGACACCCTGTATATTCGCAATAATATTTTAGGTTGAGATAAGCCTACAAAAAACAAATTCCACAGGTTTCAAATCCGAAAAAAACCAATCAAAATCCTTCCGCCCCATCACCTCCCATCAAACTTCACCCCTAAAAATATAAAAAACCTACCCCACATAATCTTTAAAAAAACGCTGACAAAAAACCACTACAGGTACCGCACAAACATCAATCTATTGACGCTATTTTACGATCTAGTTGGCATCGTTCGCGTGCCTATTGACAGATGAGTGCCGAATGTGTAGCACTTGTCATAAATCACCCCTGGATAGGGGTAGGTATTGAACACGTATCGGTAAACCCCGATACCTGTCATCGATGGGGAATCCAGACCCTAAGGATGATTGGCAGGTAAAATTGAGAGTGTAATAAGCTTGGTTTTTAGGGATGTTTTTTTTTGGGTTGTAAGAAGCTTGACTTTTGTGGTAATAATTTTTTGTCGTTTGGAAATGAAAAAAATTGAAGTGGCTAATACACATGATTTTATAGGATTTTTTCTATTAAAACGTTTTAAATTTTTGAAGAAACTATTTTAAGCAGTTGTTTCGTAAATGATAAGGTTTTACTAAATTATATTAAATTTATTTTTACATTATTAATACGGTTCGTTCACTGTTTCTTTTTCATTTTTAAAATTTTATAAATGAGCAAATAAAAAAGTTTTTAAATAATTTGGAAATAGTTTAGGCTAGTATACAGGGTTTCTCAAAAGTTCCGGGACGGAGCTATAAGTTTTGAACGAGTGAAGAAATAAAATTAAAAATTTGGGGATCAGTAAAGAGTCATAAAAACTACATTTTTAGATAGTTTAGAACTTCCATGCAACGTGGAGTTTTTTAAAGGGATGCCCACTCCAACATTTTTAAATAGCAACTGCTGTCGAGTTTCAGCTTATTTTAAAGCTAATGAAAAAATAAATTCATCCCCATAAACCAAAACCGGATATCTTAATTCTTTCAAGAATTTAATTTTAATGTTTTTTGCACGTTTATTACGATTTTTATAACAAATGTTCAAATTGTCGACCTTCTTCGGTCTCGCAATGACCCAAACGCTTTAGTGATCCCCAAATTTTCAATTTTTTTTCTTCACTCGTTCGAAACTTATTCCTGCGTATCGTGTATATAAACTTGCCGATACTTCTAACTTCTAACTAATCTTGAAGCCAACAGCCCGCTACATAACTAAAGCCTTTTAACTAATCCATTTTTAATAGACTTTAAAATTTACTAACACAACAAAATTCTAGTTTAGTTTAGGTGGGTACGTTTTACTTGCCGTGTCTACTAATATTCTGATTCTGAAGCCCACATAACTTAAGTCTCACTAATCTAAATGAGACGGTGTAACAATAGATAAACTTATCGAATACTTCAATTTAAATTTCTAAATAGTCTACTAATTAATCCTGAAGCCCACACAACTCAAACTGCTTAAACTGAGCTATTATCTAAATAAGATGTTTGTAAAAGAATTTTTTTTGGTATTAAACCTACTTACGATTCTTCTAAAAACTCAAAGTCTTTCTAGTTTCTAAAAAGCTGCATTTTAGTGTATACCTTACCTATAATAAGATAATAGAGCACCTATACCTACAGTTTATTTCAGATTTGAAGAACGATTTTATAAATAACGATTTATTTGTACCTAAATTGAGAAAGGACTAGTGTCAGTTGTGTCAGAATTTAAATTTGACTTATTTTTGTGGTCGTAGTTTAGTTTATTCTATTGTTCGTATTGTCTCATTGGAAAACAATTTAAATATGTTTCTCTGTAAAAATTCTTCAATATAATGAAAATCGAAACATCTCTAATTCTATTATCTATGTATTATGTCAAAAATAAAGAAAAAATCCCCTAAGAACCTCGGTGAAAAATGACTCGTTGGCATTCAGAATATTAAGGATCCGTTGACGGATTTATAGCTTTATAATAGAATAAAGTGACAGGAGGAATCTATGAATAAATATGCATTTTAAAATGCGGCAGAATTAAAGCGTCTTTTAATGTAATTTCATTAGTAAACAGAGAGAGAAAAAGAGAAGAAAGACCTCGCGAAAATATTGTCAATCTGCATGTAAATTAACAATTAGCCAGCCGGAAACAGAGGCACAGAGATTTTACTCTGATTTCCGGCTTTTGCTTTAGAATGCCGATGAGAATTTTTCAAATTTCTTGCTGCTGGTGCTGACTACACCTAATAAATTGAGAGATTTAGCTGCGCCTTCGACCATATATAGGAATAGACAGATAACACTCAATGCTGTAGTATACAATGTTGTGAAGGCAAGAAGTACGGTAGCGGGGAGCAGCAGCTATAGGCGGGGAAAGGAGGTGAAGACACCCTAAAGTGTTGCACATTGCTGACTTCTGGTTTGTTGTAACAGATGATGGCCATTGCTGTGCTTGCAGTTTTTGCTTTGAGTTTGTTAGTATTTTGAGTTCGTTTTTTAAAAGCGTATAGTGACTTGTGTCGTAGATTTAGCAGTGATTGTGTGATAAAGTAAAGTACATTAAAATGGTTCGCTATTGCGTTGCACCAAAATGTCATGAAAAATATGTGAATATATTCATTTTTACATCTACAAAAATCCTTAACCAGGCTTAGTTCATAGAATTATTTTCATGTTCGAATACTGTCATTGTGTCATTTCTGCGAAATTGTTTTGTATACGCATGCCGAACGCATGCTTATGAATTAAAATTCTGTACAAAAATTTAATACCGTGTCAGACACAAATTTAAATTTTATCATAATATTTCGTATCAAAATTTAATATTAAATTTTGTACAAAACTTTGTATCGTGCCAGACGGGCTTTACGTACAAGAAAAAAAAACTAAATTGATTTTATAGATTGACAGAAATTTTGCAGAACTCATAATAATTGTTAATCAGGTAACAAATGAATGTGTTTACAAAAAAACAAGTAATTATTTATGTTACAAGATTGTTACTATGATTTTAAATATATGTATAAATTGATTTTCTTACAAAACAATTTTTTCAAAAACACTAACTTAATAAGTAAGGAAACTTAAATTATTTTGAAAATGTTTAGTTTTTAAATACTTCTTATTGTATATTTTCATATTTTGCTAAATGTTGGTGATAATTATTATAATTTATAAATAATATATTATGTTGTCCGGTGTCCCCTAACGACTATGTCTTGATACACCACTGTCATGCAACAGAGAATGAAAATAGGCTAACTGCAACACTTCAAGGGATCTGAAGGTCATACTCCTCTTCACACCGCTACGCTAGTTCTTTGCTTCACAACAAAGTCTTGCGTTATTTGTCTATTCCTATATATGGTCGAAGAGCTGCGCCCATTTATCAGGAATGGGAACCACAAATTGTATTTCGGGTTTAATCCAAAAATACAGAAATTGCCATTGCCAAAAACTTAAAATCTGGAACATATTACTACATTTTTTTTCTAAAAGGGATATCTACCTATTTGAAAATTTCAGAGGAATAAAAAAAATACCAAAATAGTAATGTAGTTGAAGTATGAATCTAGTTTTTCAGATTGGTAATATTGTTCTTTATTTGTGCTGTGTGTTATACATTTTTTACTACCCACTTCTATCCTTATATGTACCAGAACTGGACAGAGTACCAATGAAAAGTACTCATGAGTACTGACGTTCGAGTATTGGTGATTGGTATTAGTAAGTACCGACTTCTAAATACTTTTTTTTCAGTATTCGAGTATTTCGGCACTCGGTAGCTATTTTTGGAACTCGTATTTAATATATTTTGATTAGGTACCTTTTTATTTAAACATTTATTGTTTGCACCTGTTAAATAACTGCGATTAATTGGAAATAATATAAAATAGTAATATGATTAGTAGAAGATGACGTAAGTAATTATTAAATATGTTCGGTTTTTGAGGTAGTGATCAAATAACGGGTACACCAATCACAATTGTTGTAATTTTGTTATTTATTCATACAGTTAACGTTTCGGCTACTTATTTAGCCTTCATCGGGACAAATAAATTTCACAAAATCGAATTCAAAAATGGCTCAGGGCGTTATCACGATGACCATTTGACAAGAAATCAAGAACTTAATAACTTTGGCAAGCAGTGACGAGCTCGTCAGTGAGTACTAATTTTCGAATACTATTTACTATCAATAATAGTAAAGTAGAAATTATTATGGCACTTGATAAAATTAGCGCATTTAGCAAGCGTTTTTAATCTATACATTTTCTTGTGTATTAATAAATATTACCATAGTATTATTTATTATTTATAACTATATTTTCAAAGTAATAAAAACTACAAGTAGGTAGGTACTAGAACTTTGTTATAGGCATGTAGGCGGCCTTTTATGAATTTAAGTTCTGTGGGTTTACATGATTTTTAAAATAAAAGATCAGATGAGTGAATGAAGCGAGCTTATTCTAAAAATGTTTATTATACTATTTTATTGTTTATTTAGAAATTAACATTAAAATAACTGAACAGACAGGTACTTATACAACATACAGAGATATAAAAAAATGTTGGTAAATAACAATTACAAAAAGTAATAATGTACCAAAATCTACAGTATTTAAGCATTTGTATTTATTCTTCGTCTATAAATTTTGTTAAAGACTATAGGCTTTTTTCGTTCAATTACCTCGTCCCTTATTTCGTTTAAAAATAAACCAGTCTCTCTTTAGTCTAAATTTACGAGCAAACAGCGTTTTCTTTTCTCCAGAGCCTCCTGAACATAATCACCCAGTGCATAACACTAAACATAACATAACTGTCTGTTTAATCCAGACAGCTATGGAATTAACAGCCGGAGCGTGCGAACAATGCACGAACGCAATTAAAATAATTTGATAAAAATGCGCGTTGCATTGGGGCCGATGCGATGGTGTTCCTCTCCCCGAAGACTTGATTGTGTTGGTTAATTCGACAGAATGTCGTTTGTCTGTTTTATTTACTGCAGGGGACGGCGCTTTTTTCTGGGAGGAACGAGACATAAATAAGACGCAGAACAAATAACGATGTCGTAGAGAAATTAAAAGTAAGAGGTTTGACGATTAATATAATTTATGGCGTGGGTGTTTATTATCAAACGGGATGGAATTAATAGCTTGTGATGCATGGCCTTTTAATTTCAACTTTTTTTCATTTAATAGCAAGAGTCGTAAATTAGGAACGCGCACATTGTACAAGATACATGGATTGGTTATGGGTTCTTGGAATAGGAATTACATTAGAACATCAGATGTAATTTAAATTGTACGTATTTATAATGTTATAACAACAATTTTTTTAAATATACAATTTCTGGAAATTGCAATTTTACGACAGGTTATTTTACAGGATGTTTATTTAAGAAATTTCTGCGAATTGGAAATGTGGGTGTAAAATTTTAAATTTACATACAGTACCTACCTATACGGTTTGTTCAAAAAATCATCAAATCACAAAAAATATAATGTTACTAATTTTGTAATAAATTAATAAAATTTATTGCTAGATATGAAATAAAACTGGATTAGTCTACAAATTAATAACCTTTTTATTTTTTCATCCCTATTATTTCTGATCTATATATTTTAAGGGTATCGACATCACGTAGCTTAACATCGCATTTGTCCTGAAACATTCGCCTTAAATACGTAAAAGCCGTCTGGAAATTTTTAAATTGCTCATGAAGTTTTACAGATAAAGCAAAATTTAATACATTTATTTACAGACGACGAATGGAACTAGGTTTATGTCGAGTTCCATTTTCTAATAAATCTCTTAATCCTAAAATAAAGCATGTGAAAAATTGCTTAAAACACACTTTTTCATTAACTTTTTTATATAGATTCCAAAGATTTTTTCAGCATTCTAACTGGGCATAAACCTAGATTCATTCTTTCACAAACATCTAGTATCTGTTTTTCCTTCAAATTTTAAATATGCAATGAGTAACGCAGAAACTGCTAGACCTCTAAACACGCAATATTTTGTTACGCAGACGGGGCCCTTAAAGTGGTCAACCAATTTTATGTTTTAAATTCTACACATAAATGGAGATAAAAGAACAGTTTTTTTTATTAAATGTAATTGCTGATGTTAAAGTGCTATTTTAAGTCGATAAAGTAACACTTTAACCGCAAGGATAGATAAAGTAAAATTTGAGTAGATAAAGTGAAATTTCAGTTGATAAAATAAAATTTCAGTAGATAAAGTAAAATTTCAGTAGATAAAGTAAAATTTCAGTAGATAAAGTAAAATTTGAGTAGATAAAGTGAAATTTCAGTAGATAAAATAAAATTTCAGTAGATAAAGTAAAATATCAGTAGATAAAGTAAAATTTGAGTAGACAAGGTAAAATAATAGTTTCTTTTACATTTTTTCTCAATTTCGTTTTCACACATTTCTGCACCCTCTGTGAAAAAGCAGGATGATGAAAAACATTCCAAACAAACTCCGAAATAACGTATTGATAATAATTTAATTTAAAATTGGTTTTCTTATATTAACTTTTCTTTAACATCAGCTATTTATAGAAAAAATATACACGACGATAAGGTTATATTATCGACTCGAGAAAAATAATTCACTCGTACCTTTGTCGCTTGTGAATTAAAATTAAAACTGTCAGATTGCCACTAGATAAACTTAGAGACTATGGAGAAAGTTGTATTTGCATTGCACGTTGTACATTATTTCCTCCAATAAATTTTAGATTGTTTGAAAACAGAAGTTATGATCTCTAAAAATAGTAGCAAAAGTCACTCAATGGGATTTTTTGTGATTTAGTGCATGAACCATCAAAGCAGCAAAGCAGCTTTGTCGAAGTAGCGTTATTAAAAATTCCAGGAACAAATTCCAATTGATTCAAAGCAATAAATATGCCTCCATAAGCACGAATTAATATTTGCTGGTCCGAAGTTATTCAGGACATTTAATAAAAGCTTAAAACATATAAAATTCGCATTGTTTACGGTAAAAATCAACGACCCTAGGTACAATTTTTAATCAAATCCCTCATGCTTGCAAAATTAAAAGCAGGCGTGACGAAAGAACAAAAACAAAAACGGGGAAAAATCCCTCGATAGAAGAAAGATGGTGGAAAAAAGGGCGTTGGCAGAGCCGTTCGCTCCCGTTCTTAAAAACGCTCACCCTTCACGTTTCCATGGTGATTCTTTTCCCTGGCGGGCGCTGTATCGCGTCGCGACGCGGGCGGCGGGGGCGGTGGGGCGGGAGGCAGCCATCATGGTGCGTGCACAGCCGACTTCGATACCAACGAATCTTGTTAGCCGGTTGTGATGGAGAACTTTTTGTAGAGGTTTTTTTAAGACAATTGCAGATTCAGTCTGATCGGAATCAAACAAAATGCAGTCGTTATTTGAAGGTACGGTGAGCGGGTGAACGCGACTACAAAGATATGCATTTTAATAATAGAGATACGAGGGGTTGTTTTCTTTTTGGGCTTCTGGAAACGCTTTTTAATACAAATGAAAGGATGGAACAGTAGCGAACAGTAATTACTTGACAAGAATAAAAAACGTTTCATCAATCGATCTGACTTTACGAGAATTGCTATTTTTTATTTAATTATTAAAATCATAACTTCCTAACTTTTTTATATGTTGTTTAATGCGTATCAGACTAATCAGAACTAAAATAGGTACCTATTAAGAAATAGTTCATAATTCAAAAAAACCTGATGTGGTCAACACAAGATCTCCTGTCATACTTACTTTATTCTTTTTACTTATACAAATACACTGATGGAAAAAAATTAAATACTTGAAATTCGTGAAATTTCGACCATTTTCAAACCGCCATAACTCGGCGTATTTTCTATCGATTTCGATGAATCTTTGCGGGAGAAAAACTTTGAAGTGCCTACTTTAAAGTCATGCATGCGAACGTAAGCGCAACCCCTTCCGCCTCCCTGTAGCACCCCTGTGAAAAAAATGTTTTTAATGGAAAAAATGTCCAACTTTGACGATGTGTACGGAGTTGAAAATGTTTTTTTGAGTCGATCCAGCAAAAGGGCACTAAAATTTGTTCAATGGGGGTTTACACTTTTTTCCAATTTTTTTATATGTTATTCTTCATAAAAAGATACATCGATTCCAATCAATTAAACAATTTAAATATGAAAGGATTTGCGTAAAAAAATTATTGAAAACTGTATTTTTTCCCTCCTGTTTAAACGATCGATGGAAGGCGCGAATGTGACGTCACGTTCACAGTAATCACATGGTTACAGGAGAGGGGCGCGAGGTAAGACATTCGCTCGTTGACAGCTGTCATGTGGATACTTCTACTGCTACGATTTATGCATGTGCTACTTATTATTTTTGTTTTATGTTCTAATTGTTTGTTAAACATAATATTTCTATTAACAACACTAAACAGAAACAACCTCTTAATTATCTCACGATAGGTTATCAACTGTCACCGTCAGGAAGGTTTGGTAAACAAGAAGCTTCTTGCTCTGTTGCTGTTTCACGTGACTTGTTGAAGTGAGAGCGATATATAGTTAAAGAGAGTTAACCGTGCTGTGAACATGACGTCAGAAATTGAAGCGTTTCAAATGCACTAAATCTTCTTTATTTATTTAAATAAATATGGAACCATATTATGTCATATAATTTATGTTTTTAGAAAGAGTTTACATTAATCTTACACCTAATAGTGTTGAAATCAACAAATTTGGTTAAGGTGTAAACCCCCATTCCCTGTGCAGGACTCAAAGAACGAAGTTCCTATACGATGATTTGGTACAAAGTTATGGGTGTTTGAAAAAAAGTGCATTTTTAGGTTTTTCGCACATAACTTTTCAAGATTTTTCTGTATTCCTAGAATACTCTCGATTTTACTTTTTTCTCTATTCCACTCTTTTTCCCATTACTACGACTGCCTAAAACAAGTCCGAAACTCGTACTTCACAGCATCCTAACAATGCAATGTCATTTTGAAGTAGAAAAATAATGTAAAAATGCTTTCGGTGCGAGTAAAGTGATATTTTATTATTGACATTAATGTAATGTTTTTATAAACATTTAATAAAGAAATAATGGATCTACAGATGTGTCTTTTTAAATTTTTAAAAATAAATTTCTATCAGGAGATATTCCGTGTAAAGTTTGCATAATAAATTTGAAATTTTTATGAATTTTTCGGAATTTTTATAATCATGTACAATTTTTTTATTAAAATTTTAAAAGAGCACAACTGTGAATCGATACTTTAAGTACATATATAATCTTTGTTGAAATACAATTTTGCCATTCTTGTACTGGCCAGAAAATACTTGCTACGTTAGTACGTTCTGTGCTGGATTTTAGAAGGTAGACGGGCCTCTTAATTAAGGTGCAAATTCTTGTTAACTGTTTTCTGTAAAATAAATAAATAAATAAATAAGCATGATTTATGATTAAATGATTACGTTTATAGAGAGAGATAATTTTTTTCATTCCTAATGGATTAAAATTGTGTGTGATAATCTCTCCAACTTCAGTTTGCATTTTAGGATCTACTACTATCATATTTCTTTCAAAGTAACCATACTTCAGCACACCGTAACTGTATGTAACCACTCGTAACCACATCCAGCCGCAAAGCATCACCAGCCATTTGATTCCCTGTACAAGTTGTGCGATGTGGTAACCGTACATTACCGCTTAGTTGAATCGATAAACTGAAACGAGTTAGCAAGGCACGAGTTACAGTTCCGTTTGCTGAAAAGTAAATCGAAATCACGTTATTAACAAGATCATTATTGGATATTTTCAATTTTTCGTTGCATGGTTTAATTTTTTTTGGGCACTTGCAAAAATTATCCCAGGTAAAGTCGAAATTTAAAGATATTTGAAATTGATGTAATTGATTTTCATTTACTATTCAAACTAACTTTTCGGTTGCAACAATCTTTTCAGGATTAGATGACTTCTTTTTCTGTAAGATAAATCCTTAGACTATATATATTATGGTCTAGACGCCTATCTAAATGTACAGTAATGTTCAGAAATAATGCCCAGACTCCCTACTCCAGTGCTGACGATTTATGAAAAATTCGAAATACGTCTGCAGTCGTTGATGAACAGAGGCAGAAGATACAAAGCAAAAGATAGCTATATTCCCAATTTTCTCGGAAAAACAACATTAGCTACGGTAAACAGAGGCTTCAGATT
Source organism: Agonum fuliginosum (assembly GCA_947534325.1). NCBI lineage: Eukaryota > Metazoa > Arthropoda > Insecta > Coleoptera > Carabidae > Agonum > Agonum fuliginosum. Next base: position 9,050,663 of record OX384031.1, read on the forward strand.
TTGAAATATTTTGTAAATTAGGATTCACTACTTTCGATGATACCTCGGATAGATACTTTCTTATTGAATCACTTGTATTGTTAAAATTCTGCATTAAAATTAGAACTCATTAATTCATATCTATTTATTTATGAAACATATTGTAGTGAAGTAACTCAAATAAAATTAGTAGATCATGCAATTATGCGTTAAGAATTTTCATAAAAAATTAATTAAACGATGCTTTTTATATTTACATATATCTATTTCTAAACTTTGTAACACAAAGACAATAATGCCCATGTCACACGTTCGATTGAGTGAGGTTGATGAGAGATAAGTAGCAAAGGAAAGGTATAAGTATTGCTTCTATTCCAAGAAAATAGAACCAAATTTAGAAGTATTCTCTTTACCTGAGAGGCAAGAAAATACCTTGATTTAGAATTTCGTCAAGTGTATGAAATCCAAATGAATTTTGAACCAGAGAGTTAAACTGTAACCTACAATGTAAGAAATAAAAATGTTTAGATTTTTGTGTCAGTTTTAATCTGATTTAACTAACAAATCTAATTCAATAAATTATTTTTTCAATACCTGCACCGAAAACGCCACCTTTCGTCCCTATTATTAGGGACGAAAGTGAGGTATTTCTGACCGGTCAGTAATATTCCTCCCTGGGCAGTAAAAGTAGTTTTCCTCCCGCTTTATGCGGGTATCCACTTTATTTTTTCTCCGTAGGGAGGAAAAGTACTTTTTCTCTCGCCTTATGCGGAAATCCACTTTATCTTTTCCTCTCTCTAGAGAAAAAATACTTTTCCTCCCGCTTTATACAGGATTCCAAAATATATTATTTAGATTATTTTTATTTATTTTTAATTATTATTAGAGATATAACGAATAGTAAATGTGCAGAATAACGAATATAATGTATGCTTGTCTGTCGAATAACGGAATATTTAGCGAATATTCTGCACCCTTATGGCGCCAAAAAAAAAGATAAACTTACATCAGAGAATCTTATTTTTTACTCCATAATTTTCCGCTTTTAAATTTTAATAACGAATAGTTAACCATTTTTATTCGAAATGAATTTTGAACCAGAGAGTTAAACTGTAACCTACAACGTAAGAAATTTATTTATTTATTTATTTGAATATAAGATCTATAAAAATATATCGTTATAATGTAATTAAATTACATTATTCTGAAATATGTTTTATTATTAATTTACCTATTAAGCCCATGTCACACCTGTAATACTTGTATTATGTATGTTGAAAATTGTCGTGTGTGACGAAAATCTCTCGCCTGGATGTAATACTTGTATGATATAAATAATATGAATAATTATATAAATTAATTGGAGTAACAAACAGTTTCGTTTGATTCGGTATGACGTATATGACAGAAATAGCAGCGCTTCTATTTTTCGTCATACACAGGTTTGATCATACATGATACAGTGTATTATAGGTGTGACATGGGCATTATTGTCTTTGTGTTACAAAGTTTAGAAATAGATATATGTAAATATAAAAAGCATCGTTTAATTAATTTTTTATGAAAATTCTTAACGCATAATTGCATGATCTACTAATTTTATTTGAGTTACTTCACTACAATATGTTTCATAAATAAATAGATATGAATTAATGAGTTCTAATTTTAATGCAGAATTTTAACAATACAAGTGATTCAATAAGAAAGTATCTATCCGAGGTATCATCGAAAGTAGTGAATCCTAATTTACAAAATATTTCAAAATCTGAAGCCTCTGTTTACCGTAGCTAATGTTGTTTTTCCGAGAAAATTGGGAATATAGCTATCTTTTGCTTTGTATCTTCTGCCTCTGTTCATCAACGACTGCAGACGTATTTCGAATTTTTCATAAATCGTCAGCACTGGAGTAGGGAGTCTGGGCATTATTTCTGAACATTACTGTACAGTAGGTCTTGATTTATTTTAGAAGGGTAGTGAGAAGTGAGAGGGAAGACCAAAGTTATTGCAATGAAAGTTGCATACTGTACACTTTTTAAGTGACATTTATTGCTAATTCTAGAATTCTTGCATTTTTCTTGTCATCTGTCATAATTTTGTATACATGGTATATAACTTCGAATACATATGTTAAAGGTATATGTTGTTTGATAATACTGATTACGAATCAAAAAGAATTTTTTTAAATTCGAAAAATTAAGCATTTTTCGTATTACTGCACTGGATTCGTTTTCCTATTAAACACAAACAATAGAAGTAGGTAATCAACATCTTAAATTACATAATACTAGTAAAATAAACAAACCAGATTTAATTATTTTTAGTGAAACAATAATTACTCCACTCAGTGGTAGTGGCAACGAAAAATATTTGACTGGGAAACATGGAAATTAATTTTTCGATTTAATTTATTTTTATTTTTGATTCGTAATCAGCATATCAAACAAAATAACCCTTAACATATGTACCTGAAGTTATGAAACATTCTGTATTATTTGAAAGTAATTTTATGAATTTTGATTGTGTTTTTGTGAATACTAACAATGATGCGTGCAATTCACGAACTATGTTACTACTTGTGAAAGCAAAAGCATGACAGATGACACTAACTTTGGTCATACGACCATACCCGTCAAGTGTCGGCTTCACAACAAATGATTGCGTGCGGGATCTAAGTTAACTGTGATCGAAGGATAGGTTCGGCCTATTTTTAAATTTCCTCATTAATTTCATTAAGCCAGTCCGCTTTTGCGTGACCTTGATTCAAATCCTAAAGGGCATTTCAGCTTTCTCCTAAATATATTATTTGAATATTGTACGAGATAATACTATATTACTCATCCATTAAATTTGAACATCTAAGGTCTTTAAAAAAATTGGTATCAAATTAAGTTCGTTTAATGCACAAGAGGTGTTACATATCCCCTTCCGTGTGCCCATCCGCCCGTCCAGGGCTTACTGGGATGTCACCAGAGAACGGCGATCCATTATTGAGCAGAACTGCAAATTGCTACTTCTTTTCATCGTAAATTGCTTCATTTAGCCGCCTCCCTAATGAAACCGTATTTTCAACTTCGGAAGAGATAAAGAGAAAGACAGCCAACGGATTTCAACTGAGACAGAGATGATGTGCAGGACGGTGACAGTTATTTTAAAATGTAGAAATTATTTTTTATTCAAAATATAATTATAACTAAAAATAACCAAATAAATTTACCACTAGCAGGACCACACATATTTTGACTACTTTCACATTTAAGTGTAAATTAATTTGCGTTTGAATTATTTGATGGGTTCAAGTAGTAGTTGAAAAATCTCTTTGATGCCGCATTGGTCGGTACCTAAAGTGATCAAAGTTAACCCTGCACATTGGTTGTTATGGAACAAGTAGTCCAGGAAAATTGCATAAAATAAACAAAAAAGTAGGAGACTTCTGAAAATTTGCAGAGTTATAAAAAAATATGTAACATTCAAGATTCCGATGAGTCAGCAGAAAGTGTGCTCGAGCCGCCATATTGAAAAAAAAATTTTTTTTCAAAAAAACTCGTTAACTTTAAATTTTACGGTAAATATTGATATTATAATATTGTAGCTTATAAAATTTCCTACAAAAAGATGCTATCACTTTTTTATATAGAACTAATAGTTAACGAGAAAAAATTTTTTGGTAGAACGAAACGAAAATAATTAAATCATGCCTTAACTTTGTTTCCTGACACAAAAACGGCTGTAACTTGCGAACGGATAGAAGAAAAGACTTCCGGTTTGAAGCATTCGATTTTACAGACATTTTTCTATCAAATATATTATTTTTAATTTTTCAGGGGGGCCTGGTTTAGCCTCAATTTTAACATATTTTTTACATTTTTTGTGTTTAATCAACTCTAATTTCTGAACTAATTAAGATATCGACTTCTGGTTTCCGGTATTGGATTCCTTGGACATTTTTCTATAAGATGCATTATTTTAAAAACTTTTAAAGGTCTCTTGGTTGAGCTGATATTCAAAGATTTTGTGCGAGAAGAAGAAGTGAAGTTTTAATATTTTTTTCGGTTAACTGTGTTTAATCAACACTAATTTCTGACCGGATTAAGATATCGACTTCCGGTTTCCAGAATTGAATTTGTCGGTCATTTTTCTATAAGATGCATTATTTTAAATTACTTTTAAGGACCTTAATTAAGCCACAATTAATTGTTTCACGAGTAGAGAATATAGTGACATTTTAGTAATTTTCTTTTGTTTCCTGTGTTTAATCAACTCTAATTTCTGATCAAATTAAGATATCGACTTCCGGTTTCCGGTATTGGATTCCTTGGACATTTTTCTATAAGATTCATTATTTTTAGAACTTTTAAAGTCCTTAGTTAAGCCGCAATTTAATGTTGCCACAAAAAGTTTTAAAAATAAACTAACATTTCTTAAATTTCTATATTAAATTGTGGCTAAACCAGACTCCCCTGAATAATTAAAAATAATATATTTGATAGCAAAATGTCTGTAGAATCGAATGCTTCAAACCGGAAGTCGTTTTTTCTATCCGTTCGCAAGTTACAGCCGTTTTTGTGTCAGGAAACAAAGTTAAGGCATGATTTAATTATTTTCGTTCTACCAAAATATTTTTTCTCGTTTTTCTCGTAAACTATTAGTTCTATATAAAAAATCTGACGTGGCCATCACACAACCTTTCGTCATATCTAGACTTTAAACATAATGTATACGTACAACCCGGTGCCCATTTAAAATAATACAAATAAAAATCTAAAATATTCAAACACAGAAATTAGTATCACCTGAATCAAAAGATTCATTCACACGAAAACTCTTCTGTGTTGAAGCAACCCTCCGTTCAGTTACTACATTTAATAGCTTACTTATGACTTATATAGCGCTAGTATGCCAACTTGTCACCCGTCTCATCTGTCAATATTTTTTATGCAGAAACAAAAATCAACCTTACATGGATTACAATATTTCAACGTTTTATTTAATAAATTTATTTTTTAAATTTTACTGCAGTTCTTTAATGCTACCAGATAAAGACAATTTTTTTATAAGGTAAATTGCAAATAACTTTTCCTCTTATTCTTATTACAAATAAATACTATATTTATCCAAATTTATAGAAATTTTTTACACTTAATCTTTTCAATTTTCAAAAAATATCACTTCCGGTGAAGATATTTGTACCAAAATCTAATGAGCTCTTCCTATTCGTATACAATTGTAAAATACCAAATATCAAAAATTTTGGGTAATTCGTATTTGAGTTATGTGACTAACACCCCTTGACCACATACATACCCACACACATACACACACACACACACACACACACACACACACACACACACACACACACACACACACACACACACACACACACACACACACACACACACACACACACACACACACACACACACACACACACACACACACACACACACACACACACACACACACACACACATACATACAGACATCATCGGGAAACTATCAAAAATGAGTTGTAAGGACCCTAATTCGTGCTCATCCACTAAAAACTCATTACCCGATTTTTTGCATGATTCCAATACCTTCCTTTACAGGTAAGCGGAAGGTAAAAAGTGATAGCATCTTTTTGTAGGAAATTTTATAAGCTACAATATTATAATATCAATATTTACCGTAAAATTTAAAGTTACCATGTTTTTTTGAAAAAAAAATTTTTTTTCAATATGGCGGCTCAAGCACACTTTTTTGCTGATGGGGACTCATCGGAATCGTGAATGTTACATATTTTTTTATAACTCTGCAAATTTTCAGAAGTCTCCTACTTTTTTTGTTTATTTGGCGAATTTTGTAGCATTTTGCCTGGACTAAAGTATCATGGGCTGTTGCTTTGAAGATAATGATTACCATGGTTTCTGAAAAGTTATTCTGAAATGCAGTAAATCTGAAGTACCTTCATATTATTTGATTTTTAATATCCAGCAGTACGAAAAAATATTAAGTGAGTTATTAAAAATTTCAGTCTTAAACGTCTGGATCTCATATTCCGTTTCATCATTAAGAAAAATATGAAAGCGTCCTTTGAAAGACTTTCTGCTTCATATTCGATACGATGTCGTAGTCGTTATAAAAACGAAAAAAGTAATTACGATTTTAAAATTCATATAAACCGTGTACGGTCTTCGCTTCTTGCTAGAAGCTTGATGTAAAATTACGTTCTAAAATGCTGGCCGTTTCAATATATTCCAGGAATAAAGGACGAATAACGAAAGCACGAAAGGACCCCGAGCAAAGCAGAGAAGAAGAAAAAAGTAATGCATTCTAAATTGCTATTTGAAAACTTCCATTTACTTTTTCCTACATGTACACTCGAGGAAACTTTTCACGTATACAAATTTACATACTTTATATTTTATGAATGAGACCGTCTTTCCTAATCATGAGCTTCAACGAAAGCTTCAAATAAAGGACTATACATACACGTTAGCTTTCCCCTAGGATATTCGAATATTTAAACGAATTTAATTTGCAACTCTTTAATTCGTTTTTAGTTATTTTTTTTTAAACTCGAAACTATTTTAAGGTAGGTACCGCAAATTTTTACTTGTCTTTCATATCTGGTTGAAATATCAGATACAAAATTATTGTAACTTGTAAGACATGGAAAGATAGAAATATAGCGTCAATTAAAAATCGTTCCTGTGGTGTACCCATGTTTTTGATAAATTATATTATTTTATACTTTTGTCTGGTTGGGCAGTAAATTATTAAACAACCATGATTACTTGTTAGTTGACGGCTGGTAATTGGATACATGGTTAATATTTCTATACTTATGTATGTACCTATGTTGAACAGCATGTGAGTCTGTCACATCCAAGTTGGATGAAACACGTACCTACCTAGAGACGATTTAAACCCATATAGGAGTGACGTCATAAAAAACAAGCAAATTATTCGTATGAATCAAGATTTGACATTTTAGTACAGCATGAGTTTGGTAGATGGTGCTGGCAGTCTTTCTCTATCCGTGAAATTTAAAAGAAATATTTTTTGTTTCTATTTTAAGGATTATTCATTATTTTACCATTTTAATACATCGCATGATTCGAGAAGGAAATATCAAAGATTATTAAAATACAACAAAACGAAATAACAAAACAAGTTAACCTCAAAATTTTATGTTGACACTTGACACAACAAGAATGAGAACATTGACAAGTTGTCAGCAATAAACAATAAAAAGTATATAACGAACTTTTGTGAATCTAAAAGAAAACAATAATATGTAAGAAAATATATTTCATATAATGAATACTATATTATATAAATAATTGTTCTGCTACTGCCGTTAAGACACAAATTGATAAGCCCCGCCCCTTATGACATACGATATGCGTATAGACTTAAGCTAAGTTTCCATGCATACGTTTTATCCGTTCCGTTTTATACGTCGCTGCAAACTTGACGTCGTATGAAATTTAGACTGTTCACATGTGTCCGTTGCGTTCCATCCGTTTTGATGTTTTGATTGGTACTTCTATTTACTGCTGTTATGACATAATATTAATTACGTTTTTATAAACTTACGAAGCTAATCATGTTGCTTAGGTCAACCAAACAAATACAAATAACCGTATGAAACCACTTGCTAACTGTCAAAGTGACATCAAAGCATCCGTTTTCAAGGTCGCGCTGCAACGAGTAGAGAGTAGACGAACTCTGTCCGTCGCTGCATTTACCAACGCGCCAATTTTTCATAATTTGAACTAGCCAATCACAACTTGCGACGGATAGAACGGAACGGATGAAACGTATGCATGGAAACTAGGCTTTATACGAGTAAAATGTGTAAGAAAGAGATAGCTTATTTAGTGAACGTGGTGGATAGAATTTATCTGATATGACGTCACTCCTATATGGATTTAAATCGTCTCTAATAGATTATGTGTATGGAATAACAAAGAATTAAAAAAAATTATATATTTTTAGGTTCAGTAGAGTCTAAAACTCATCAAAATCTCGAGATTGATAAAAGTACTTGGTTGGGGAAGTTAACATGTGCTCGAAATAATTTTTTCAAGATTGTTAGTACCTTGTTTTGTGTAAATTTATATGCGTATTGCTTCCACCTTCATGTTCCTTGTTTCTCATTCGCTTCATGTTTGTCTCCCCAAATTCAAATTTTTCTTTGAGCGAATCTCCATTTAGCTATATTTCATGCTAGTCACGTTTGGCGGAATGCTAGCTTACAAAATAAACCACGAGAATTATAAAATTAATTTCGCTCTGGATGTATAAATACCTTGCCCTACGAATTCGATATCCTTGCGTCTTGCGTGAGAAGAAGCTATAAATTTCTTGTTCCTCACCGTTCAACAATTTATTTTCTAGTTTATGATTAAAATTGTGGATAAATACGAGTCATTTGAATTGAGATTATGTGGAATCACTTGTAAAGATTAAGTCAGTGGCGTAGGATATTATTTTTACTGCCCCAACAGATTAATATTTATAATAAGACGCAATACCAGTTGATTATGCAGTGGATAAATTAAAATTAATCGCGAAATACCCATACTTATTTATAGTCCTTTGATTTATTTCCTGTTTTAAAATTCTGTACATTTAAAAAAATTAATTTGACACTAATTATTTGTCTGGATAGGACAATTATTAACAACTAAAATAGTCTGGCATTTATTTTGAGTAAAGTACAATGCCCTTCTTGTTCATTAGTAAAATAAAAACTAGACGTAGTTTTAAATTTTTAATGTGAAAGTCTGTATTTAATATAAAAATGTAAATAGTATTACACTTTTTTTATACACTATTTGATACATATTTGGACGATATCATGTTTGATTGAAATTTAGAAATGTGTTTAAAGTAAAAAGAAATTTATTTTTTAAGGATATTGGAAAACTTTTCAATTTCGTCTACCTACGTTCACCGTCCTGATGTTTATTAGACGCAAATTGAATTTCTTGCCAAGTTCTGGTTCGGAAATACAAACTTTCTTATTTCCAATTTGCCTGAAGCGACTACAAACTAAAATGTAATTTTGTCCTATTCCGATTTGTACACCTACAGTTACTTTAAAGAGAAGGAATAACTACTGAAAAATAAACGTTTTATTTTTAAATAGAACATTTCTTTAAAAAGTTTTATTCATTAAAATATTAATCTAACCTCAAATTTTGATATGATGACAGTGACAGTAGTGTTGAAAATAGTGTTTCACCAAGACAAAAAATCTTGTCTTGGTACATATTTCTTGTCTTGAAATATTTTTTCATTCAAGAAGTATTTTTATCTTGACTTGATTGAAATTTGAACATTCATTTCTTGACTTGAAATCAAGATTCTTGATATTTCTTGATTTTCGAGTACGAACATGTTAGTTAGAAGAACAGTGCCTTGTCCACGTCGTTCTTTAGTAGTAGTTAGAACAATCTAGAACCCTGGTTTAAAGTAATAGTAGTAATATAAAGTAATAAACTTGAAAAATGGACTCAATAATACAATAGTGTGTTTTCTTAATATCGTTACCTACATATTCAATGGTCATAGATAAAATTATATTAATTTATGATTATGTTTCACATAAAATATTAGAAAAAAATTACAATGTAGCAATAAAGAAAACAAGAAAAGAAGTAAAGAATCTTACATCTCAATAAATTAAAGTGATCGTCTCTTTTCGAAGTGTGATTACTTTTAAGACAGCAAATTACGATTGGGAGATAAAAGTTACGTAATAAATTAATTTCGCTTGAATTACCTAATAATAAAAAACGTCTGTGTCTTCAAATGAGTTTGATATTGAACGTTGAAGTAAGAGTAGGAGGAAGTGAGAAAATAAAGGAAAGAAAACGTGATAATGTATTAATTAGATAATGATGCCGGGAATATGGCAGTCAATTAGAGGAAAATATCTGTTTGCGTCAGAATGTGAAACCATTAGTTCGATGCGGCTAGCCGCATTTTCCCGCAAACCGACGTTGCTCAGTGGCGGAGGAAAGAAAATCCATTGGGGGCAAAATCGTTTGTATAACAAAATGTTCTTAAAAAAGGTCTCTAACAAAAGCTGCAGTAATGTACTGCTAAAGTTTTCTACAAAAAATGAAGGTAACCAAATTATAAGTTTTCGGAAACGATTTTTTTTATCATGTACAGCGTAAGTAAATATTAGACCCATGATGTTTTTTAAACAATTTTAAAGGACACTAGAAAAAATTCCTTTAGAGGCAACATTCAATATAAAATGGATAAAAAGTAACAAGAGTTCTGAAACATTGTTATTCAATTTTTACAGAAACATTAAACAAACAAAAACATTAAACTATTGACTTTATTGTGTAAAAGTGGCTTCAAGTTCAAACTACAATTGTAAACATTTTGTTTGAATTTTTGTTTTGTTTTGTTCATAAACCTCGTGGGATCGAGTTTGATTGATGTATTTGGCGAGTCGTTGGACTCGGCTTCGCCTCGACCGAACAACATTCTCGCCGCGTGGAACAAACTATGGTCTGTCCGTAGTAATAATATATTATGTTCTTGTGCTACTTTTATAATTTTGTAAAAAAAACTGAGATACTTAATTTTATACAATCAAATGAATAGGTATACCATATTTAGATAAAATTTAGAATAAAACAATCTTACAATTTACTGTGAGACTGAGGTAACCTAAAGCCTGGATACCACTACAGAAATTATGGACAATTTGTTGCCAATATAGTCAACTTTTGTAATAAACTTCTATGTCCCAAGCAAATTTTTCATGGCAATTGCAAATATGCTTATGAAGTGTGTTGCAATCTCTAACAAAAGATGCCGGTGCCAGTATCGACAATTTGTTGTCGATAATTTCCGTCGTTGGATCCAGGCATTACAGTTTCCTGAAAGTTCGGATAGATATTTTTGTATGCTGATATCAGTTACAGTTCTACACACGAGTGGTACCTACTCAATTGTTTTATAGGTAACTGAATACGGGTGATTTGAATTCTGGATAAAGTTTGATGTAAAATAATATTGATGCACGTGCACCCTCAAAAATTCGTTCCTCCTCCGAAGGCTTGAAGTGCCTTCAGTTTTCTCTAAACTTTAGGGCTGAGGGGTGCGGGGTCCAGACTTAGTTTTCTCTTAATTAGAAGTCGAAGTTCAGCTGAACTCGCTGCTCGACAACTCAGCCAACTTTGTCTTTATTGACAGATCCAGCGAAAAGAAATAATCCCACGTCCATTTCCTGATTCGAAAAAGTTTAAAAACTTCTAGAGGGGAGGGCTGAAAGTTTGATTCGACGGACCAATGTTAATTACCATTATCAGTCCATCGGATCAGTTTACATCCAAAAACAAAAGAATTAATGAGCTTGTTTTTTGAGGATTGGTCACATGAATGATGTAATGAACAGAAAATTTTTGTTTTATGGCTGTGTTCTCAAGTTTTATTACAATTAGAAAAATACTTTTGAGTGAACGTAACATAAATAATTAATTCTTTGACATTTCCATAAAAATGAATAAAATTCTTCAGGTAGTATACTGTTTTTATTATCCTTGTTGTGCTATAAAATATTGAACAATATATTTTTCTTCTTCCAAATGATACAAAGATTTATCTTGTCCTCGTAAAAAATTGGAATTATATAAATTTTGCGATAATACTCATAAATAAATTATTTGTTGGTGACTATTTCCCTCATAAAATTTAAGCCAATCAGAAGTCTGACATTTCTGAATGTCGTCCAATCAACGTAGAATTACACGATAATTTTGCACTAGTGCAAATTATCGATAATTTGCAATAGTGCAAAATTATCGTATTTGGATACGGCGTGGTAATGTGATTCTGATTTCAGAGGAAGTTTTAAATTTTTCTTTATTTTTCATGAGAGAAACAGCGTTTGGCTAAATTTTAATCGGGAAATAGTCCTTCGAATATCCCTCGTGCATGTAATTGTCGATAATTTGACATACACTTGGTATATTATTATATGATAATTTTTCTTCCTATATTTTTAAATATGAATTTATGCCCTGTTCACACAATGATTTTTTCTTCTCTCATACTATACAGGTGTACCACAACTTGAGGTACCTTAGAATGCCATATAGTACAACGTAGGTACTGATCATGGAACAATTTTTTTTTTATAATTCGGCCACTGGTTGAATAGGTAGTTTTAATTTAAATTATTATGTTATAACTAATTATTAACTATATGCATAATACAATAATTGAATTGTAGTTTCAAGTAGTTTTGTTAAAAATAAATAGCATTCAGTGGTACCTACTAAAATGTTCTCCTTAAGTAAACTACCTTTATTTCGAATAATTTCGAAAAAATCTATTGGTTTCGGAATCAGTACGATAGTATTATGCCATTACAATATGTATATCAAGTTATGGAACAGCTGTATTATGCCTTGTCTTATCAACTGAAATAACCAAAAGTCATTGATAATTACGAAATAATTTTGTCACATTCCGAAAGCCTGTTGGTTGGTAACCGCCCGACGCCGTAGGTGAAGGTCTGTTAACCTAAAAGCAACGTACTTGAGGTAATTGTGACAAAATTATAAGTTATTTATCAATTGAACTATTCAAATATACAAAGGTAAAACAATAAATTATTATGTATCTGATTTTGATTAAGTAGGTACTCGAGTAGATATACTGTTTGCCTACAGTACCTATTAGAATTTATCAAATCAAATATTATGACAGGTAGTTTGAAAAATGACAAAATAAAAATTGCATCCACTTGATAATGTGCCTTCCCCTCTTCGGATACTACTCGCGGTTTCGATTTCCGCACATTTCAATTACACTGATTAATCACCTGGCAGTCTCATTTCAATTTTCAACCCCATCATGTCGAATAATATTCGCCCGATTAGGGCTTCACCCCCTTACACTCCTGACTCTCATCTCGACGGGTTTCTTATTTACACAGCCCCTGCCCCTCCCGCGCCGCCGCCCATGCTCTAGAGGGTGTATAATGATCTTATGCTGAAAGTAACTTCAACTTTTTTAATCAGCCCGAAGTTTAATTATGGAACGAAGCAGACTCGAAGAGGTTTCAACCCTTAGGAAGACGAAGAAGAAGAGAAGAGTGGAAATTGAAAGAAAGGGACTTAAGCAGTTCGGAATTAGGATTATATTACCAAAAGTTCAAAATTTGTTCAGAACAAAATAGTATGTTCAAATAAATATGAAAATAATTGTTGTGTCACTAGAATAGGATGTAGAAACGAACGATGATAATATAATTTATTTAGTTAATAAAAAATCTCAATAATTTTTGTTGACAAGTACAATAATGTTCATAGATCTGTGATCTCTAGCAGCACAGATTTTCACAGAATTTCACCAGAAGTAAGTAAAGTGATTGTCCGATGTTACCGTAATTTAGTAGATACTTAATAATAATAATAATAATATTATTTTACTGTATTTTGAAACATTGTTTAATAGTAGAGAAGAATTTTAGAAAATTCGACCTAAGAAAGTAGCCGTTAGCTGAGACTTGGCAGAATTGTTGAATATACCTAGACTTGAAAATGTCAAAAATCTACATAAATTCTGTACTGCAGTCGCCATATTGGAAAATGGTGACCATTTTTTAAAAGTATTTTTGTGTTTACATGATATGGTTAATTCTGCAAGGGAAACTGTTATATGAAATTATTAAGCATTTAATTCTCTATAGAAACGATTCTTAACGATTTTTATGTAAGTAGTATAGTTTTCGAGAAAATAGTGAAATTTAATTTTGAACATACCACTCAATATAAATTTTGGTTCATCTTACAAAAACACAAAAACTTTTTAATGGTTAAAAATATCAACTTTCGGTTTGTGGCATTCGATTACGTGAACAAATTTTTATTTAATACTCGTACATTTTTATTGTCGCTGGTTAAGTCAAAATTTAAATATTTTGTCCGTAAAAAAAGAGTAGGTATATATGTATTTTTTGTTTTCTTTAAGTTTGTTGTTTCCTGTACCTACTGATTAAAATAACGTTTTGCGGTTCAAACACCTAATAGATAATTTTTGGGGAATCGAATGCCGGTAATAAAAAATCGATATTAAAAATTGTATTAGTTAAGATTAAATCATCAAGTGATTTTTTTTATTAAAAATGATTGATTCAAATGAAAAATGTTTAAAAAGTTAAAGAATAAGTTAATAGGCAATAAAGATGGATTTTTTTTTTATTACGAATGGGGAATATTACTTTTCGAGGCACTAACCGAGGAAAATATAACCTCGCGAGTAAATAAAATATATTATTTATTTTATTATTTAAATTAAAATATAACAAAATTTTTAAAAATTATTGTCAGAAATTCTAATGTTTATATGACTGTTTTACACAACAAAAATATACCTATTGTTTAAAAAGTAGGTAATTAAAATAATGACTGTATATCAAATTTTTTATAAAAATAAAAATAATCATGATTTTTAAAATTAATTTAAAAATGTAGGTATTTTGATTTAAAAAAATCATAATTCATAATTTTTGCTAATTCTGCTAGATATAGTTAGAGTGTCTTTGAAAACCTTCTTAAAACTAAATCGCAATCTAAATTTTCTTTAAAATAATTTCCCTTTCCTAAAAAAATTCTTCTCAACTTTCGTGTTGTTATACCTCGTGCATTTCTCGTTTTCGCGTTCGCAACTCGTTCGTAGTAAAAGGGTTGCGTATCGATCGCCTTGAGGCAGAGGGGGGCGGAAAGGGGTTGCGGACACGTCACCAACGCCGTCGCCCCCGCCGCCACCGCTGGACACGCATTGTGCAACAAGACGCATTATAAAGATTTATACGTGCGTCATATGCTGCGGATATGTGTGTGAGTATGTGACGGGGCAAGGAAAGAAAGGGGAGGGTAAGTGAAGGGTTGAAGGTTGGAGGATAAGCAAATATTTGAAGTATGATACATCCGAAATTTATATCGTTATGAATATGAAATCGTATGGGCACGAACTCAGATTTACGTGGAAGTGTATTTAGCATTGGATCTATAAATTGGCTCCAAATGAAAAGTTTGTTTTTTTAAATTTAAAATGAAACTGATGTGTAAAATATTGTCTTTTATTTAATTAATTAATTTAATTTATCTAATTAAAATATAGTGACCATTTGTCAAAAGTATTTTAGGGTAGGTACGGGTAGGTACCAATTTATCTACTATTTTCGAAAGGAAAAAAGACAAAACAAGAACTAAAGTAATTACGATATAAGAAATGTAAGAAGAGAATACACTACATGCCAAATTTTTAATAAGTAATTGAAAAATAAATTTTCCTTTAAGTTTTCTGGGAGCGGATAGTCCAAAAAAGGAAATCAGTACCTACATTCTGTATAGTATGTACAAAATCTGTATAAAATATCTTTCAAGTTGTAAAAAGGGTCTGAAAATCAGTACCGTACTCACAAATTCAGTAATGATCACTTTGTCTAAATTAAATTTTTGTGTAGCGCACACTTTGGAATTTTAGTAGGTATTAAAAAGTACCTATATGAATTAATCTTTAAATTCATATTTTCAAAAATATAAATACGAAATTGCGCTAATTTATATTTTATTTAAATTTTGAAAAAAATACAGTTTTGTGACTTTCAGTTCATGCGAAAAAGTTACAACTAAGTAATTATTATTTGTTGTATATAGTCTGCATTTGCTAGTGTCTTTAACTAACCTCTACACTATGTAAGTCTAAACTATATTATAAATTTTGTAAAACATTTATATTATAAAAACATAATCTTTACAGTGTCCTGATCTGATGAAGATTTAAAAATAAATGGAAAGCTTGACAAATTTTAAAGAGTCTACTCCAAATGTTGACTAAATTACTGACTGTCACACCCACTACTCTTGCTTCCATACCATAATATACAAAAAATATTTCATGATTGGCTAATAAGTTAACATAAATAGAAAATTTCAAATTAATTATTTTATTTGGGTATAGTTCTGTAAGTTTTTTTTATATATACCTACACCGATTCGGGAAACCTTGCGTTTCCTTCGTCAGGTAATAAATTAATTATTACTACTATTATTATTATTATCATTATTCCGCTTTATTTTCTTTATTTTATTTTTCATTATTATTATTATTATTTATTTATTAAAGTTTCCCGAAACGTTGTATATATAAATAAAAACTAATTCCCAAATAAAATAAATAATTTATCATTATGAATTCTAAAAATTTCTGTCAATTTAGAAAATTTAAAATTTACATTTTTATTTATAAAATAAATTTTTATAAAAAATAAATACATCTGTCATCATCAACATCTTCGTTCGGTTTCCAGTTCCCCGTACTGTACCCTAACTTCGTTTTCCTCAGCAGACCGTTACCTCGCGGGGGTGCGGGCGGGGGGGGCGTTACACGCACCGAAGCACCCGAGCACCACACCCTCTGCATTTTTTCCGCCCCGCCTCGCGTTTTGCGAGAATTTTTCCCGTTTTTCCCCCATGGCTGGCCGCCGGCCGCCGCGCTCAGCCAATCGCGTGCCTCCGTGAGAGGGGGTGCAGGGGGTGCGGCGCCGAGGGGGGCAGAACACCGCCGCATCGATTTGTACCCCGCGGGGAGAAGGAAAACTTCGCAATGGGGTTTTTTATACAGGGTTCAATGCGATTGGAGATATGTAAGAGCGGACTATAATTTTGTGGAAATGTGAACATTCAATAACTTTTCAAATAAAGGATAACTTTTTTACTGGAAGTATATTTATTTGTTGTAATGATGGAAAATATTCAGGGAAATTACAAAGGA
The DNA here is from genome assembly GCA_947534325.1 of Agonum fuliginosum. Classification (NCBI taxonomy): domain Eukaryota; kingdom Metazoa; phylum Arthropoda; class Insecta; order Coleoptera; family Carabidae; genus Agonum; species Agonum fuliginosum. The sequence goes on from OX384031.1 coordinate 9,067,445, forward strand.
TATACCTGATTAATTAAAATATTATGTATTGATTTATACGGGTACAAAAAATTATTCATACGTACTTACTTGGGATAGACAAACCACGTTAGGTCCACTAAGTCGAAGGGTACAAGGACATAATATATTGAACTAGACCTGGCAAGAGTTATCTTAAGGTTGTTGCATCTACCAAAATCGATGACTACAGAAATAAATAAAAATGTTATAGAACATTTTTTTTTTTATACAATTTAAAATAAATTATTAGGACAATCGTCAGTTTCGTCTGGTAACTATTTAGCTGTAAAGTTGACCTTTTTAGATTGCCAAGCACAAGAAGGTGACTTGAAATAAAGCGTTATTAAATTAGTATATTTAAACCAGACGACAGATTTAAATGAAAATTTGACACAATATTAATTGAGTATAGAAGAAGAATGTATTAAATTTTCAAGGGAATTGTTTGTTTTATAAAAATGATATTTAATTTTAAAGTCAAATTTCGAAGAATTGAGGTTATGAAGTATCAAACGTAAAACTTTTTGTCACTAGTACTATAATACAAACATATGCCTCTGTGGTACGGTAATGCCATATTTGTTTACTTTTTTCTTACCCTTTCCAAAATAGCTACACTTCATGAAGTCTACCGTCCGATGTCGCTAGTTTCGGTAGGTAACAACCTTAATCAATGAGTCTGAACTGACTTTTATTTAAGTATGTTGTATGTAGTGCTTAAAATGGAGCGGAGCGAACCGGAATGCTGTACCAGTTCGTGAAATTGTTCAACATACCGTTCCAAAAAATTTAGCAGTTTGGCCGTTCCGTCTCCCAAAATAGAGAAGTACTTAAATATCATTTCTGGTTACAATTTTTTAAGAATACTGTTTATATTAAGTACTCATACTACCTAAAACTATTTATTTAGAAATAAAATTATCATATGTCTAAAAAATGGACATTTTCAAGAAACTGTTTTGTAAAAATTTACATTTTGAGCCCTGGTTGTTTGAAATTATATGAAAAGTAATTAACTTGCTTGCTGGTTGCTGCTCGAAGTAATCTATTCAACAGATTTTATTAAAATTATTTCAACAAGAAATAAACAGTGTGAATTTTTTGCACGTTTCATTTAGCAGGATAGCAACAATATAGCAATAGTAAAATCTAAAATATAATCTTGTTAATTGGTATAATCGATGAGTAATAAAATTGGACAATGAATACAAATTATTTCTATAATATAGGTACCTACATATTCTTATTTACCGCAGTAACAGAATATTTAGATTATAATTATTATCAATCCAACAATCTGCATTTATTGGTATTTCGTCAGATGATGATCTGCAAGGATAATATTGAAATAGTACTATTTTAATTATTACTATGCCTTTATTTTACAAAGAAAGAAAATTTTTAAGAAAAAAATTTAAGTATAGTTAAAATTAATTTACATTTCATATCTTCGGCTTTCCGAAATAGTGCTACTACTAAATTCCACTATATTTTGTACCAAGTAACAAGGCAGTGGTAAGAATACAAGAAATGCCATTAAAATAAAATAAATAAAATTTGCACAATGAAGTAAAAATCTCCTTAAAATAAACAATTCTTCCTGCGTGAATTTTAATGAGTACACAAAATAATCATAAAAACAAACAGTTCCTTTCTTCCTCAAGGATAATTCTCTCCTCTCAGTGAATTTACGCGGCAATAAATAAAAATGAAAAGCAGCATCTGCAATAAACGGACGCGTCTCATGCACAGGGCAACGCAAACGTAAACGTTATATTAACGCTACATAACGTAATAACATAACGCCGAGCGGGCACGGCACGAGATAACGCACCTTTCAATTACACGGTTCAAACCCACAACCGGTTACCAGTTACCGGTAACCATTAGTAACGAGATGGGGAGCGGGGATGAGCGGGAAAATGAGGAAATTTGCACAGATTTGGAAAACGAATTTATTTGTTTTTAAATTGAGGAGGGAGGAATTATGTCTAAAATATTATTATTAAAAACTTAACAAAGATACCTAATTTTATGAGATGTAGGTAATTTATGAATTAAAATTATAAACTTGAAAATTGCACAATGCGTTGGTACAGTTACAGATAAAGTTCAATAATAATGCAATAAAGGAAGTAAAATAACACATTTGAAATTAGCGAAGTCTCAGATGGACTTTGTCAAGAAAGGTGTCCAGAAGTTGTTTAAGCAACTTCTGGTATGCGGAATTGGTACGAAATTGCCCATTTTTTTATTTTTGGCCAAAAATATAAAAAAAATTCAATACTTCGGGAAAAAGTTAATGATTTTTTATGAAAATAGGTAGCGGTTTTTTTTTGACTCGCTGATTACGATTTTAATGTCGGATATTTGCGAAGCACCCTTAAAACCGCAAAACTACCCCTTTTAGGGTATTTTTTGCAATATTTTGGAAGTAAAGCTAAGATTATCATTAAATGCCATTTTAAAGAATATTTAAGAAGAAATTAAATTTATTTAGTTAAGTATATGCCAAAAATGCGGGTTAAGTGAGCTAATATAAGAAAAAATTGAAAAAAAATGATATGAGAGTATTTTTCTTACTTTTTATTTGTGAATCAAATATTTGAAAATCTTTTGACTGTAATATTATTTAGGGGGCTCTTGAGTTGACGGCTGGTACTCGTACAAAAATAATATACATCTACATCAATGACTCACAATATGAGATATTGCCACACCCAATAAAAGGCTTGATATATAGAATGTAATGTAGGTATGTAGAAAATAAAACTTAATGCGCCCATCAGCATTCAGCACATTTTGACATGCGTTGTACTACCGACGTTTGTTTTCATAATTTTAATTTTGTTCAATTTACTCAACAAAAATATGAATTTAGCAAACTGAATTCCTTGATTTTAATTTAAATTTGCTAGGCAAAATTAATTATTTTTTAATTATAAACATGAACCGAAATATTTAATATATTAAAAAGGGAAAGGCTTTTATAAAAAAGATATTCACATTCAGACTCACAGTGTCTGTTAAATATTTTATTCGTACATAATTAAAATCCCGTGCCCGAACATTTAACTTTTTTACGACGCTTCAAATTTAGATATTATCACTCAATCCAGCATTTTTTATAAACCAAAAAAGAAATTAATGCGTCACGGTAGAAAAAAATAATAACACGATACATGATACGTTAGTAAAAAAAACTTCTCGAATGAAATCATAGCGATAAACAATCTAAAGCCAGTGAAATTGAACACAGCTCGCGAAGGGACGAAATTTTATCATAAAAGGGGAAGAACGAAAAAAATAAAATACATTAAAGTTAGGGGAGATTCGAGGGGACGCGAATGTCAACTGCAGACCTCCCCCAACCCATAGCAGCGGCAGGGGAGGGGGTAGGCAAACAGAGATATGAAGGAAGAGACATCCTAACGAAATTTCGAAGATGGAATGAGATTCTTATTTTGAATTTTTGAGGGAGAAGGGTGCGATGATGAGTCTGATAATTAAGGACACGAGGAAATGTCAAATATTGAATTTTATGATGCAAATTCGCGCAAATCTCAAATATCTTCTTCACGTCTTTGTGTCAAAATAAGTTAAAAGTCACCAATAGTACGACTTTTATTAAAATGTTTTCAATGAACGAAGACACAAAAAATGTAGTTGATAGTGTGTATACCTGCTATAACTTGGAACACTAACACTAACTTATACGTTACGAATTTCTCACTGATTCTGAATTTAAACATTTTTGGTATTGTGTATTTCAATAACGTAATCTGTTCCACTCGAGTAGATGAATACATTCTTGGATTCTATATTAATAATAATATGCTCTTGAGAAATTATAATAAGTGTAGTTACCAACTTGTAAATAAAATGTTGCAATGAATATGTTTTACATTTTTATACAAAACAATACAAAGCACATAATGATACATGAAGAAAAATAACAGGGACTCGAACCGCACAAAATAACGGTTCAGGTTCGATTACTGGTTCACTATTATTTATAATGTTTGGTTTTGTTCTGGATATCATATCTTCAAAAAAGCGGATTAAGGTTAGGTTAGATTTCCGTTCAAGAATGTATTTAAAAAATTCTAAAATCAAACAAAATTTGATTTAACTACAGAAGCTACAATATTTTTCCTAAAAGGTTAATAGCATTTTGATAAATAGTTTATCATTCAAATTCGGTTGTAGGTAGGTTTAATAACATAATTTTAAAGGCTCAGGCTTAGTTTCGGATTCACAAAAATTGCTTCGGATTGTATCGGTTTTCGTTCCTGTTCCGGTTCGGTTCGAGTCCCTGCAAATAATATATTCATTTTTAGCATTTTAGGTTTTGGCAGGCCATTATGAGTAGATCATTATTAGTCAATAAAATTGAGGAGAGTTTTTGTGAAACGTTCGTTGTTTTATGTGAAAATGGTATATTTTTTATCATTATTCAAAATCCACCCCCTCATAATAATACTGTGTTATATATACACCAACACAAATAAAAGTTCCTGTATCGCCAACTTGCTCGAGTTCCAATGATCCAGGGCTCTTCTCCGCTCTTGGAATAGAGCTGACGTCGCTGACGGACGTAGAAATGCATAAAGGGTTGAGGGTGGTTACCCTAAAAGGGTTGCTTCAATGCTTGATGCACGGGGTGCACTCAAGTGGAAAAATGAAGGGGAACGGAAAAATGTCTTGTCAGGAAGAAAAATGAGAGAATGAAAAGAATTTTTGAACATGGATGGTAGAAATTTGTCAGACTTTTCAGTTCTAAATGCATGAAATAACATTCTAAAAACTACCATTGTTTAATTTGAAAATTGCGATAATAAAATATAATACGTACGTAATTATAGTAGGTACATTTGCCAAGGTTCGAATTTAGTCAGGTAAGTACCTACCTAATATAACGATATTTATTCCATATTTTATTGTTAACCTTTTATATTTGAAATATTTCTTGTGGCTACTATATGAAATAAATCGAATTTATTATTGTGTCTTAAGAAATCTTCCTCTTCCGATTTTCTAAATATGACCAAAATCTTTTCAGCTCTGCGCAATTTGCTTTATAAATACCATGTTCAATTAGTTTAACAGGCATTCAGAGGACCTCAAAACAAGTATTTCCGCGATTTCGATATCGAATTTTTTCATTTACCTGGACTTACTTATACTGTATATAAGAAAGTAAAAAAGAGTAAACAAATCGGACCAAAATTAGAGTCAATTTTATGTCCCCAACGAGAACATATTTTTACTTTATTTTGTGGGGGTGGATATTCCTCTTAAGTTGGGTAAAAGGCGTAGTAGATATGTATGTATTGTATTACTATTATACATGTAAGATGTATGTAGAATGTTCCATGCTTTCTTTTAATGACATAGCCTTGACCTTGACTATAGAATACATTGTTTTATTGCAATTTTATATCTGGATTAAATATATAAAGTGCAATTTAAAGTATGCAAGTATATTGGTTTTAAATGTTTCCTTCCATTACCTATGTGTAATTTAATGTAATGATGATGCCACCGAAACGAGAAATTTCTCGTCTTATTCTTGTCTCGTCTAGAAATTTCAAGACGAAAACCAGTATATTTCTCATCTGGGATTTTCCAGTTAGGACGGAGAATCATAATAATGAAATGGGAAATATTTCTCGAGAAATCAGAAATTCTTCTCTTCGATAATGCCAAACATTTTATTTGTCATTATTCGTAACATTTCCTTGTTATTGTTATGGATCGTTTCTTTTCTAAAATAATAATTATAGTTTTACAGGAATGTATCAGAAAAGTTCCTGAATTGACTTTTTTGTTTGAAATTAGATAGCACCAAATTTTCTTCGAAAAATTAAGACGATAGGAGAGTTGAGATCTTTGTGTCGAAAAATGACTGAGACGATAATTGTCATCACTTGCTTAAAATTTTATGCAATCATGAAATTGTGCTAAACTAAAATGTGGTTGCAAACAGTTCTACAATTTAATTTTGGTGAAACTATTTTTATTTAGCCGTTCCATCAGCGTAAGCGTAAGAAATTTGATAGGTTTCCATCCAATTTCGTAGAAACGCGGCATTTTAGTTTCTCTTAAAGTAAAGTAGTTTATGTGGTGTATAATTTACGATTGTATAAAAATCCACTGCGCTACTTAACTATAAAGTAAAGAAACCTATAAAATCCACATATCCTAGTTGAACTCAACTCCACCACGTTTCTAGAAAATCCAAAATGGAACACATTCCTCCATTGCCACTTTTATATTCTCATAAAACAGTGAAATACACCTCGGCGACATCGTAACATAGCAACGCCGTTCAGCATTCCTATGTTTCCGAGGGTGGCTTGATGCTGATGCTGAAAAACTACCGAATGAAGCGAAGAAGGGCGAGGAATCTTCCTTTGTCACAACGAAAATTCAGTCATTAGCGAAGCTTTTAAAAGCACAATGCAGACACTTTGTTCTGAGAGCATTACAGTTTCTTTACAATATGCCAGTTAATGTTTGTAATGTTGTAACCATTCAAGAAATAATTTTTTTGACTAAATTAGCCGGATTAACAGGTAGTGATTAATTACGAAGCAATGATTTTTAAAATTTTTAATTTAGCCTCTTCTGACTACTGAAATGGAAAACAGTGAAACTACAATAATTAATTATTTGAAAGGTGATCTGCAAGTTGAAGTAGATGAAAGCAAAAGTTTTGAACTACAAATTTTGGATTATCAAATCAACTTCATATTCTAGTAATAAGCTGTGTTCAAACTTCAAAGTTATCAAAATATATATTAAAATTATTAATTGCAAATAATACACGCAACTTGGGAAACAATAGATTAGCGTACTTAAAGCGATAACATTAGGACGTTATTTATTGCATAGGTATATTTATTTTATTTTTTATTTTGATGGTACAACCATTCAACAAGATTTAGGTAGAAACCAATTTGTCTAGATGCAGTCAGAATCTCTATCCATACGATGATCTATGACACCAGGACTACATTTCAAGTGGTCAGCTTGAAGCGCCCGAGTGCAATTTAATTGCAAGATGTTTTTACGACAATCATACACTGCCAGCCGAGAGACTTGAATCACGTAACTCCGAGAACTTACGTCATCACATGCAGTGAGCTGTGCTTATCTAATCAATATTTTTGTAATTTATAATCCAATAAAAACTCAAAAATAATAAATATGAAATTTTATAATTATTTTTGCAAAGAATTTTTAGCCATTGAGCGAATGTTATGTGAGAAATAAAGAAGTAATTTTTTTCTTCTGTTTATTTAGGGCAATAAATAGAATTGAAAGTCTTTAAAAATAACTCCTTGCTTTCCCACACTCGTAGAATCAAACAAATAAAAACTTGGTCTTCTCTTACAATCTTCTTTATTAAAATAAAACTCCGTAATAAAAAATGAACAGATGTATAAACGTGTATCTAAGTTCTCGCCGAGGATTATCTACCTGTGTGAATTAAAAACAGTTCAAAGACACAGAATGAACCAGAGACAAAAAAATGCACAACCCTAGATATGATATCCATCTCAGTTACATTAGGATGTAGACAAAAAATATTGTCAATTGTCAAATGAAAGTGGTGGCATTTCAGGTATAGCTCTCGAAAGTGGCGATAAAAAATTAATTTAGTTTTAGTATTTTTAGTTAAGCTGAGAGAGTGAGCAAACCGTCATTCTGAAACATTTAAAAAATTCAATTTTTTGGAATAGTATTATTTTATTTATCTTTTTATTTTGTTGGTAACCATTAAATAACAGGATTGAATCCCAATGACATAATGGTAGATGTTATTATAGGACCTAGTGGCATTATTGTCTGTTGTTGAGATCAACTGCACACTAAAAAATAATTTTAAAATTTATTACAAGACATACTAGTAAAGAAAAATTAGTATACGGGACTATAATTATTAATACAAAAATGTATGATTTCATATATCATATGTAGGTAATGTTTAAAATTTACAGGGTGCCCACTATGTATGAAATATAGTATATATCTCGGTTAATATCAACTTTTAAAAAAAAATTGTATATAAAAGTTGTTTAACATTTTATTTTCCATAATAAGACAGCATTCAATTTTTTGTATTTCAGAAAACAAATGAGTAACGAATAACACTTTAATTTTTTTAAATAGCAATGTACCCTTTCATTAGGCTCATTTGATAGAGATTTTTTTCTCTTTTCGATGACATAATATCTTAGTACATGAATCCAGTTATCCGAGATCTTTTATTTGTCTTAACAATTGAATATAGGCCATAAATGTGACAGAATATTGTTTATTTAAGTAAGTTGGTGCATCGAAAAATAAAAATTCATGTTATTGGTGAAATGCCTGAAATCACCTAAACTGTAATCCACAAGTTATTTAATTATACTGATATCAAATTAGAACAAATTCCAAATTAAATTCATCTTGGACAATAATTTTCAAAAATGATACATAAACATATATAAACAAAACACAACAATCTGACATTTAGATGTATTGGATGTAATAACAGCGGTGTTCCAGCCAGTCACAATCATAAGTGCCAATAGACTTTTGTTTTTACTCGTTCTTGTTTAAAAACAGACTAATAACATGTTAGATGAATACTCTTCCGGTTTGCAAGAATTGCCAAAATATTATTTGATTGTTTTAATGAAATAAAAATAGTCGCATGTGGAAAGTGGAACCCTCTCTCCTTCATCTACTTCTTAGTCATCTCATCTTCATGTTGGCAACGACAACGATAATATACTCTGCAAAATACAGTCTTGACTCCACGTCGTCGGTCGTCGTCGTCTACGTTCTCCTCCATGTTCAACTTGCAAATGAGTTCTGAAATATTTGAGACTCTCTGCGAGGAAACGTCGACTTTAATATACATAAATACTTTGGTTGCTCGTTGCTGTTACCGTTCTGTGCCTGGAACGGTCTTTGTACGGCCTGATATTTATTCAAAGGCGACTTGGATGGGTAATAATGTGCGGATTGATTATGGCAGCTGAGGATATTTTACCATGGAGATATTTGCACCTTTGTTCTCTTGTTTATTTTCATTGTTACTGCGAGAGCTTATTTGACTTTTAAACAATTGCTTAGAAATTTATAGAAGAGAGTCTCTATACTAAAACAATTTAATAAAAGATCATTTAAAAAAGTTAGAATTAAAAACATAGCACCTGCATCAGTTTTGTGTGTTTATTAGCGTGTTTTTGACGACAGAATTTGGAAGGTTTGAGTTTTGAATATAATTATTCTAATCTAAATATGTTTTGCAATTTTCTGTATTTTGTTATACTTAGAATTGTAAAAACGATAGCTTTTATTTTCATGCATAATAAAGTGTTTACTAGCATCACAAGGCAACTCAAATTGAGTTTTGAGATCTATATCATCTATTATACAGGTGGTATCTCTCAAATAAGGAGACATCCACAGATTACTGGGCCAAAAATATCCCGATTTCCTAAACGTACCTGTCTAAAATGGGGTTACTATATTGTGTTGTGGTTCCTTACCCAATAATATGGATTGTGGTGTGGAAATATCAAAAGGAGAAAATAAATAAAATGTTTTTGTTTAAGAGGATGTATAGAGCTACTGCGTGAGTAACTTTTTGTGCACGTTCACGAATTTAAAACGAAATTACGCCCAATCACGCACGTCATTTTTCGTTTGACTCACGATCACTCAGGCTCACGAATTTATTTTTATACTCATGCCCGATCACGCACGATGGGTCACGTTCGGGTCAGGTAAAAATATTTTAAAGAAACTGTACAATAATAATTTACTTTTTCGACCAATCAATGCGCTATCTTTGTACTTGATCGCTAGCGAATATTACAGCAATAACCCGTAATTACCATTTTTGTTTTGTGTTGATATTTTGCAAAATATGTATTATATCGTGACTAGTGATTTTTACTCACGTCCGATCACTCAAGACACATTTCGTGTCGCTCACGTTCGTGCCCGTTCAGGATCCAAAGTTTCAAAATTGTTCACGCTCACGTGGGTCACGACCCGTGCCCACCTCTAATAATGTAATATTTTTACCTACAGGTTAGAAATTTTTAATATTGGAAAATACTGGTTTTGGTATGAAAATTGTTAAATTATATTGAAAGTTTGGATATATTTAAAAAACACTACGAAATTATTTTAACTATGCACGCATACTAGGTAAGGATAAATAAAGGGAAAGTAAAATCGAATTTGGCAGTCATTCATCGTTTAAAGTAAACCATAATTGAGTGACTGCAAAATTTGATTAATCACTTTCCTTTAATTATCATCGTTTATTACAAGGATAAATACAATTTATATATCTACAATAAAACATTCAATAAAGTTTTTCAGTATTACTAAACTGTTGGAATCTTACAATAATTACAAACATTATTTGTAATTTTTGCAATATTCCGTTATTTCGTTTTATGCTTTAAGATAAAGAAGAAACATTTCTTAGCGCTTACAGTGGTCTCGTATCGTTTATCTTTTAAAAGGAGTGTAAGAACAAAGCAAGTATTTCTCATTCTCATCCGAAGAACAGAGAGCAGTAAACAGTTGAGAAGTTCCCGTCATTCATTTGATTTCGCGTCAAGGGATGGGAACAAAGTACCTATGCAAATGACCCAACAAACAGGTTATATTTTTATCCCTTGTAACAAACGAATAAACCGTTGCCATGCAGTGACAGCTCTCTCTCATGCTGGTATTTCTAACACAGCGTTACGTAAAAATTTATTGTTATAGTTCCATATTCAACAGAGTTGTGACATTATTTTAATTGTTCTTTGTCTTGTGTAGGCTAATTAATAAAGTTGTTGGATATTGTCGAGCACTAGTAGCGCACAATAGACAAGACGTAAGTCTGTGTTTTAATGTTACAGTGACAGGCAATAAATATGCCATTAATGGCTGACTTATTGGAATTAGAACCTTGATCTTGACTTATTATTTCATTGCCAAGGAGAGGACATTTTCTTACTTTCGCAAAGCAACATTCTATTATTTTAAATAATTCTCGTAGGTATACTTTTACATAATTATTTCTTTGACTTTGTCATTCTTTCAGCCAGTTGCGCTTTTACTTGAAATTTTGTATTCTTGATAATAATACTATTGAATCCTGCAAAAAAGATAAATTAACTGTTTTGAAGTTATTGATGAATTTGGAATTCTTTCTTTTCAAAACCCATTGAAAATTCAATTTAGCTGAGCTGCTATTTGACAGCCAATTCGCACCACGATTATTTTATTCATAATTTAAAAACTTTAAATTTTTTTCAAACTACAGTTTAAAAATATTCTTATAGATGAAATGAAACATAAGTAGTTCTATGTGTCTGTCATTTGTGTTTATGTTAATGTTTTCAGCCGAATTATTATTCTTGACTATGTGTTATTGTTTATTTACGTTTATTCTAAATTATTTTGAAAATCGGAAAAATAAATGAACCTAAATGTTTTCTTTGACTTTATATCACAACATTAAGCCATTTTGACCATGAAAATTATCTTTAGAGTTTATTGAAATGTCTTCAGGTACTTCGTACTTTTGATCTTGTTTCATATAAAACGAAATACAAATACCAATCTTAAAACAATAATTCATGATGCCACTAAATTAATTAACCATTTCTCACACAAAAACTAAACCCTACTTAAAATTCAAAGTCCTTTCGCGTCAACCTGATCAGCATCGCCGTTAAATTTTCCAGGCGCTTAATTCGTCATAATCGTGTTAAGAGTGGCAGAAGAATACGAGAATTAGCAGCACCATCAGCACGGGGCCATCGCCAGCGGAAGTCCTCGTGCTTGTGTCGCCTTTCATCGGCAGGAAACGCAATTTCGTTCCTCAGAGATACGCGATTCATGATTCTTAATCCGATTACACAGACGGATTACATATTTCATTTAATTCTTGGAGGTGGAGGTGGTCTTTGATGAGGAGAAAAACATACGACTTTTGGAAATGAAGAACATGAAGTTTTGAAAGAGTATTACCTACGAATGTTTAAGATTTTGTTGCAGTTGCAGAATTTATTATGATTCATAAATAGGTACATGTTTAAATCGTGCAACATGTATGTAATGGTTATATTTTGAAATGGTTGAAAATAGTTATTTATTTGACGAGACTTGCCGGTTGCCGACTTAAATAAGTTATTCGAGCGCACAAAAACATTTTGCGCTATAAATACAAACAGCATTTTGCTACAACTCTATTTTGATTCTAAATTTCTATATCTCATTTTATGTAATTAAAAATCAGATGGCGAATGCAGTCTATTCTACACTCATACATTTTATTAGTTCAAAATTTGACGTGAACTTTAAAAAGACATGTTTTGTGAATAAGCTGTCATCTATAGAATATGTAACTATGAAATTCAAAATAAAAAGGTAAGTAATGAAAATGTTTGTTAGTGTAAATCCACGTCTTATCTCGACCAATAAGATTCAATATATCAACGCATTATTTTATTCAATGCCTTTTTTCTCACGTGAAATGAGGTATAATTAATAATCAAATTTATTGAAATTTCAATGATTTTCAATAACCATGAAACAACGTCTATCAAAACCGTGACAAATTCAAAAATGTCAACATCTTTTGACAATTAAATAGTTTTTGTATATCTAGGCTGCTAAATGAATATTTGGTGTCCGAGAGAATTTTTGGCATAAAATTTTTTCAAGAACACTAAACATGTTTCACAGACGAGATATACACAATTTTTTTTTCTACGATCAGTATTAAAAGTAGGCATTTTAGACTTGTTTACTTGAAAATGAAGAATTGCAGACCAATATGCATTTTGTTCAGCCCGCTGCTTATAAAAATCTGTTCCAGTAATCAGAAATAATTTATTAGGATTTGGTTAGATTAATTAATTAATATTACAATTTCTATTCAAAATTCATTGTAAATGTCAAGTTTGTTTACATTTATGTTTGTTGTATTGTTTTTCTGCATTCAAAATGTTAGCTTAGTTAGTAGTTATGCTGATATTATTTAATTATTTATCGATCATACTAGAAATTTATCCATTATTGAAAGGTATAGGTATAGATATCATTTATAGAAGTTAAAATTTAAAATACGCAGTATAAGACTTTTTCTATATATGAGATTAGAAAGAGAAAACGTAAGTATATCTAATTACAATATTTTACACTTGCGGCAGACTGTCAGTCTTCATCAAATCTTAATGCTCTGAATATAAAACTTATTTATATATATATATATATATATATATATATATATATATATATATATATATATATATATATATATATATATATATATATATAATATTTTAAATATGTAATTGTAATTGAAATAAAACTTACTGATAAAAAGCTGGTAATTTTGTAAATTTGTAAATTAAATTCTAATGTATGCGACACATAAATGAGTTTCTTACTTATAAATTTGACAAGCTTTATACAAAGCAGCATATAAATAAGAATGGTAATAAACAAAAGATTAAAACAAATTATCAGTAGGTCATAATTATTACAAAAAACTAGAATTTCTATGCAAATGTCCTCCGTGCAAGCTGAGTTTAGGCCTAATTCAGTTCTCAGGTGGCCATGTGTAGGCGCCCTTCATATTCTAATTCCTGACTATATCGCTGGCGAGCTTTTAGGCGATTAAGTGATAATTATTTAAATACGTTAATTAGTCAGACAAATGACTGAAGATAGCCCATCACTTTCTACACTGACATTTCCAAAATGAATAATTTTATGCGCGATGATCTAATCTTACGCATATGACAATCAAATTTTTTACCTGAGGTATAATTATATCATGGGTTGAATGATGCTGATGGAAAATAGAATTTAATTAATGTTTTCAATTAATTAGGATGATTTGGCAGTGCTCCGCATTTTTTTTCTCTTTTGATTTCTTAGTTCATGATTAGAAGTTGTCACATTTGCCTTTTATTTAAAAAAATATTAAGTAGTAATGTTTTAAACTAATGTTACTAGACGTCAAATCACGGGTACTAATGATTGCTACTGTAGTCGGAGAGTACTATACCACTGGAAGATTTTTGTGCAGATAATCTAGAATGTTAATTTGCCTGTATTCGAACCTAAATTAAAGGTAAATGATGTAGGGAGGTACTACTTTAAAAAGGTAAAAATGGTGCTCAAGGAAAATAGATAATAAGATAATAAAATTTTGAAAAACGTTGATGATGAAAAAATGAAAATCAGTGAAAATAATTCTATTAAATGTAAATAACAGAGCTCATTGCTTTGGTAAATAGTTACTTTGTAAACTGTTTTAACTCCGCAAATAGTTATTTTTGATTCTAGATTGCAAAATGATACTTTTGCATTTGATGATAAAATTTTTTATTGCGAGTAGAGCGAGCAAAAAAATAATTAAAGAATGAAAAAGCATTTCGCAATCGAGTATGAAACAACGTTTTTTCGAAAAATATGTCCTAATATTAGTAATCAATGTGACATTTTATGTTTCGTAGCCAATAAGCCAAACAAACGTTCTAATATTTTCTATAATGTTCTGTCATTTTTGCATTATGAAGTGAAATATTTCAATACTACTAGAATGATATCAGAAAGCGGCGAAGACAATTTGCCTCCTGATATATTAGAAGCATTAGTGTCAAGTGTAATTTTATTAAATTGTGGCTCTTTCTTCTGTCACTCATTTCGCGTGTTGATAGTTGGCATGCAAATCTTAACTTTTTATGACATTTTTAGAAAAATAATATTTTAGGGGATCCAGTCCTTTAAAATAACGTAACCTAGGCAATGAACTGTTATGTACATTTTATAGGATTATTTTCTCTGATTTTCATTGTTTCACTGCCTAAGTTTTTCAAAATTTTGTTTTAAAGTTATATTTGACAATAATTTCAAATAATTACTAAACAAATTTGCAGAGCATATTATACTAAATTTTTTTGTATGTAACACATACACAAACTGAGTTTTAGAGGACCCACCTAATTTAAAGACTCGGCTTGCGCCTCGTGCATAAATAGATTCGTCCTCTAAAACTCTATTTTGCGTACTTGTTACATAAATAACTATTAAAGAACTGGATTCGTTAAAATATTATTTTGCGTACTCAAAACAGTTCGCAAAGTAACCATTTTAGAGAGCATATAATTAAATTTAAAAAATGTTTAATTCAATTCTAGAATATCAGCCTCCTTATGTTATTCATAGCTTCAGAGTGGACTTAAAAAGTTATAGTTTCAAAATTACAGTAATCCAATAAAGCCAACCATGAAGTTAAAGTAATTCTAATTATTCATTAATGATAATGAATCACATGTAACAATAAAATCTGTTAGACAATAAATATGGAGATCTACAAACTGTAAAGTTTTTTATGTGAGCGGTAAATCTTTCAAACAGGCGCCATTGTTTCGCAAATTTTATTATGCAACTTCACACGTCATCCTGTGCTTGAAGTATGCAAATAGCGTCAATTTGAAAAGAAAACAGCATAAAACAAGTAATAATCAAATTACACACTTAGTTAAAATCTTACAGAAACCTTCATCAACTTTTTGATGTAGTACTGACAGATAATAATAATTAACTTTCTGCCGTACAATAGTAAAACATAGTAACTCGAGTTACGTAAATTGAGTTTTTTTATTAATCCGACGATAGGTGAGAAACTACAATCGGAAATCTGGTTACTGAATTATTTGTAGATGAATTTTAGCATGTCGACGTACTAGAAACTTTGATTTAGCATGTAGACTTACTATTTAAGTGGTACATTTTATATTTTTGTTTATAGGTTTGGGTTCAAGAAATCTAAAAGTAGGCAAATAGTGTTGTTAAAAATTTGTTTACTCATTTACAAATCAATAATAAAGTAAACTGACATACAGTTTTCAAGTTTCTTAGAATGCAATAATAAAACCGAATAAGTCGAGTTATGCTTGCACCAAAATGTACTAAAATAGAACAACTTTTTGAATAATTGTGTAACCGATATTATTTTATTTGCATTTTTTTGAGTTTTTGTCAATCAGTTTACAAATAATGAAGTTAAAAGTTAAAATCTACTTAATTTGTTTTACAATATTGTTTTCTCAATTAAAATGAAGAGTATGTCAAGATACTTGGTTTTACTTTTGTAATCTGACAGGTGCTCTTGACAAAAAGTCTAAAAATACACAAAATCACAGTTTTTTTCTGTAAAGTGTGAGTTTACTCCTAACCAGGGACCTGAACCGTTGAAAATAACGGTTCGGGTTCGGTTCGTGGTTCAATAACAAAATTTGGTTCGGTTTTGTGTTCCGGTTCGAATTTTTTATTTTTGTCCGGTTCGCGAACCGGTTCAATTTGGGTTCAACAGTTGATATTTAAATTTATATTTTAATTTTTTTTAAATACACTCAAATGCAATATTCTATAAGTTTAATGAAGATAAATTTTTACATTTATATTAACAATAGAAAATAAAATAAATTATTATTGCAAAATGTAAACACAAACAACACAAAGTACTAGGCAACTTGAAAACTAGAAACTTAAACTAAGTAACAAGAAGGAAACATTTAAAAAAACCGGTTTTTCGAACCGGTTTACTGAACCGGTTCAGTATTTGTGTACCGGTTATAGTTCTTGTTCTTTTTTATTTTAGAAAAAGGTTCAAGTTTCGGTTTAGGTTCATAAAAATAAGCCGGTTCACTCCGGTTTCGGTTTATGTTCCGGTTCGGTTCAGGTCCCTGCTCCTAACAGTCAAAAAGAGAAGGAAATAAACTATAAGTGGTATAAATCTCAGAACTTTAAGTTCATATTTAACGAAAATAAACAAAATTCATTTTTAAATACAGTTTTCCAGTAGAGCGCTTACTGGAAAACTGTAAATTTAAAATTACTGTGTTTTACGGCAACTTTTATTATCATATATGTGTGGATGTTTATAATATCAGTTTAAAAATAAAAACTGTGTTGTTCCAAGGAATTGTAGGACTTGGAAATGTCTATAAATAGTAGGCGGCAGGTGCGTTAAAATTCTTACAATTTCAGTGACTTTTATCTTATTATTAATTACATTTTATTCTAATTTATTTCACAGTGTAATAATCCCAACCGTATCCAAATTTCGTGGGTATCTTTCCACATATTTCATTCCTGAACAATGAAATTAAAATTAGAATAAATAATACTATTAGTAGAGCGTTAGCAGGTGGTTAACTCTGAGTACCATGTCTAATTTGCGCGTTGTATGATAATTCGGCAGCAATAAATATATTTCGCTATTTGAACGAAACGCCGCCTTATTTATGCCCTCATAAATAAATTCATGATCGCGATTCGTAAAACGTAAATAACGCGAAATTATGCTAAATAAACTCGGCTATAAAATTGTTATTTATTAGGAATAAATGTATTAGTTATTATGGGAATGGGTAATATATGTTTTGGAACTAAACGCAGCTAAATTGGACTAACGAGGAAAGATTATTGCAATTTTATTGGCTTTGACTTCAGTATACGGCTGCGCACCAATTCGAATAGGGTTTTATAGGTTATATTGATATATAAACAATATTAATTAATGGAGAATAAAATTTTGTGGTTGATATTGCTATACGCTAATATCTTTTATTGATATTCAACAGTATAAATTGCAAATAGGTACTAAAATCAAATTAATGACATTCAGAAATATATATTTTATATTAGTTTAATAAGTACATAAAATTTGCTGTGATAAAATAACAGATGATTAATATATTGTAATTAAATTGTAATATAGTTCCTTCATTCGATACCAAATATTAAAATTATTTTTATATTATTTCATAAAATAAGTAACGCTAATACCATGTACCATTATACTTTTTAATATAAAGGTTTAAAATAATTATTTGTAGGTACTCAAGCCAAGGGCTTAAAGTAGCCTCATACGGACTGAGGCGAAGACAAAAAAAATAGAGATTGTAGTACGAACAGTAAAAGTTTGCAAGAATACTTTCAGCCAGAAGTATTCAGAACATTTGTTCTTTTTTTATACGATTAATTAATTTTTTTATCTATATCATCATTGTACGAAAGCTAAAATTTTGAATGGAGAAAAACAATACAAAAAATATAAGTATAAACAAACTTGATATTTAGAAAGGATTTCGATTGAACATTGTAATACTAATATTAATATAATAAATTAAACCAAATCTTAATAAATTAGTTGATGACTGAAACAAATTTTTGTAAGCAGCAGATCGTCACTAGCAACGGTCTACAAAGAAGCATTTGGTCTGCAATTGTTCATTTTCAAGTAAGCAAGTATATACTTAAAGTATAAAAAGCCTACTTTTAATATCGATCGTAGACAAATCTTATTTTTGATAGAAGAATGCTTTAGAAACATAGCCATTCCTATTCCTACTTCTACTTTTTACTATAAAACGTATCATTTTGTATTATTGTTATTTTTTTATCAACAATAATTTAACAATTTTTGAAAATCAGTCATCGTTTCTTCGTTTCCTCATCGATATCTAGTCAGAAGTTTTTCATTGCATAATTTTATTTTTTTGTGTGTGTCAAATAAAATATAGCCATATTAAGGGGGATATAAAGTCACATATTATTTGATACAAAAAGCCCATTCTTGCTGTCGCAATATCTCAAAAACTATATAAGATATTTAAGTAATTATTGAAATATTGTAAAGAGGAAAGTTTGTAATTTGGTCTGAGGTTATTATTTTGTTGATAAATTAATAATATATTAATAATTTTTAACAACAAATAATTGCAATTTTTGAACACATTTTTCTTTACTTAAAATCTGATTTTTCTAAAATATTTTGAAATCATTCCAAAGTTCAAACCTTTATTAATCAATATTTGAAAAGAGCAAATTATAAATGAATTATTTTTATTTGATCTGGACTTCTGGACAATAATAATTTGTTTGATTTCTGTTTTTCTGACGTTAAATTTTTGATTAATTTGAGTACGTAGTCTGCACTATAATATCTTTTTAATGATAACTATAAATAAATATATTAGACTGCATTTTTGCTTGTTCTGTTAGGTTTAGAATTTCGCTAAATAAAGCATAAAGTAATAATTATCATGTCTTTTTAAATTTTCCAAGGCAACTTTTCCCCTCAACAAAAAACAAAACCTCCTCCAACTTGCTAAACTGAAAAACAAAAGCGCGAGTGAAATCCGACTCTCGCGTGTCACATTTCCTCCGAAGACAAGACAAGAGGAAAGATTGAAAGAGCAGATCTGAGTTCTCGAGACCGGTAATATCGCATAATGAGGCGTGTGAGTGGTCGTGTTCTTGCTTCTTGTAAAGTAAACGGTACAGTACTGTCATGGCGAATTACTGAATTATTGAATTAGCAGAACAGACTTGAACACCGTATTACTGAACAGTGAACACCGGTTTGTATAGCACCGGCCGCGGGATTGCGTAAGATCAGATGCGGAGCAGGTGAAATTGAAGGTGATCTGTGTATTTAAATTTGTGAAGGTTGAGATATATTCCCTTACCACGTTCAGAACAAATTCATTTGGTCAAACTGGATCTCACAACATTAAATTTTAATACAATTTAAAGAAAGATTCAATTGTTTATAGATATTTTTGTATCAACGGCATTATGGAAATTTTTATTCCGCTCAAGGGTCAAAAATATTAAAATAATATTTTTTTACATAATTTATTCTCATCTCCTGAAGTGGCGTCGAAACTAGTTGAGAATAGAGAAATAAAATACCTATTTGACTGTATTCCATAAAAATTTTCTCATCCTTCGCAAAATATCATATCATAGTCATATTAATAAAATGTTACAAAATATAAAAGTAACAAAACATGTCAGAAACATTGTAAAAAATTTTGTGACAATAAATACACAAGTCTAAAAATATTATACTGAAAGAAATTTATCATAAGACAATTTCGATTTTGATTGAATATTAAATACTATTTTTGATTCTTTCTGGGTTTTTAGTAGATAAGGTAAAGTGGGGTAAATGTGTAGCAAAATATCAATAGTTGATACATGTTCCATATTTTCCAGCAAGGTATTTATAATGGGGAATTCAAAATTTGGCAGTATATACATATGGCTTTTGGCTTTAAATACATAAAATCGCAACTTTATACGATGATCTATTAGCATATATTCATTTTTTTTTAAACAATGCCCGTATTACACACTTCCCCGATAAATGGGGATAGTATGTATTCGACTAATATTTTCTGTACAAATCAAGGCAAGCTAACTCTAAGGTAAGTGTGTAAAAGTGTAAAATATTAACTTTTTGTAGCTGTTTAGTTTTTTTATTATCTCTTTAACTTTATTTATTTTTTTCACATGACATGAGTAGTTCACGAGTCCTTCTCAAGTAAATCATGGTGATAATTGTAATTAAATGGTTCAGAATATATTTCCAGCTAACACACTTACCCCCGAAACACACTTACCCACCCCACCTTACCTTATAATGTTTTTACATAAGTTACCTATTGTGCTGTTCTTAATTATTAAAAAAAATTATGAATTTAATCAAACCTAATCTTATTGAATGTGAGCTCAGTATGTTTAGAATTTGTTTACCAGAATTGTGTCGATTCAGGTTTATCTATACCTAAAGATAGGTATTTCAACTCTAATAGTTATTTGTATATCTAGGCTGCGAAATGACTGTATAGCGTCCTATAGGGATATAATTTTTAACCGAGGCGAAAACGAGGCCAAAAATCTTAAAAGAGCTATACATATATTTCGCAAGCAAGTTATGCAACATATTTTTTGTACAACAGCAATTTTTTTTCCTTTAAAACATTGCGTTTGCTACATGTTTATTGGTAACCAAGAGAAAACAATATTTTTAATACAAAAATTCAATTACATCTTTTATTGACAGTTGCGCAAAAATCTTTTTTTACTCGTAGGTCGTAGGCCGCAAGTTTAAAATTGTCGACAATTGCCAAAATAGAGTCCATCATAAAGTCATGATTAGTATATTTTATATTCGTTGCTTAAATATACCTATTTGGAATTTTGATACATTTTGCGAAGCTAACATTTTTTTTCTTTGTTGCAGGTAAGCTACATTTTTTTATTTCATCGGTTATTTATTTACGAAGGTAGGATAAACAAATACATATTTCTTTTTATTAAGAGAAGACTAATTTTAAACTTTAAAACAGTAATAGTACCTACCTACCTTTGACGGTATAGTTACATACGAGTATTTTAGGGTCAAGTATGAAATATAACTTCGAATATAAACTTTTGCCTCGAATTTATTATATCTATCACGTTCGCCATTACACCAAATTAAGTATGCGTAAAATTGAAACATTAATAACTCTAATAGAGACTACAATGTACAAGCTCGCAAGCTGGCAAGTACGATATTTGCACATTGTGCGGTGCACGTTCTACACTCTGCAGCGTATGTATCTATCGTCTGCTATGTCTGCCGGTCATTTATAATATTTTTTATGAAGCTTGGGCTTCGAACCCACACCTTGTTTATGCGATGTTTTTGCCGTTTTTCTACCGTTTCCGTTAATTAATATGCACGCAGCTGTGTAATAATTTAGCGTAATCGAACCAGCAAATGTTGCCAACGATCACTTGATTGCTAATCGAACAGGCGTTTTTATTTTTTGTACAAGAAGAATAATACAAAGTTATGAATAATTTCTCATACTATTTTAATAACATGCCTTTCTAGTTATACTTAGATATGAATAATTTAAATAGTTTTTAGAAGAATTTTTATTAAAAATTCAAATTAAAAATAATATTTGGTCAGTAAATTTAAAACCCGTGACAAAAAAGTGGCATAGACAACTGCAAATACATATAGCGGATAGATATAAAACCATTTATAATTTTGATAAACAAAATAGTTATTTAACTACTTATCTAGTGTGTTAATAAGTGCTATTAATAATTGAGACAATTAACGCATGTCAGAAGCGAACGCGTTAATTGTCGAGATTATTAATAGCCTATTAACTCAAGAGTTAGTTACAATATTTCTCCGTTGATCATACCTTTTTAATTTGGAGAAAATCTAATTTTATTTCATGACAAATATGTTAGGTTAGTAACGATTGATATTGCTGAGCATCAATATTACGTGAATATTATTAGCTAGTAGTATCAAAATCATTTCGTTTTATTCTAATTACCATTTTTACAAGTTACAGCTATTGAACGCATTCAACAAAAAATCGTTGATTAATAAAAATCATGCATTAATATGGGTCATTTATGTATGACTTTTTTTACATTAATGGTACTCAGTAATAAACGGTAAGTAAATTGTAAGTAAAAATAAAAATAATAAGAGCCATTAATTTATTGGTAAAATAACGAATAGTAGTTTCGTAGTAACGCACAAAGGAGTGTCAGGAACAAATAGAGCTTTGTACATTTCAGATATTTGCATTAAATTTTATAAGAATATTTTTCTTTTCTTTAAGGATTCTTTCAATCCTGGTGAGAATTGCCTGTTAAATTGAATCTTCAATGAGTCTTGGAAAAGAAGAATTTGTAGCTCATTGATTGCTTCAAAACAGAGGAATGGGTTCAATAACAGAAAAAAATAATTTGTATGTTACAAAATACCTGCATCAAAAGATTCGTTCACAGAAAAATTCAAAAGTATGTGGGACTCAAGTATGGTATTGGGTTGTTCATTTAGTTCAAGTTCAACCTAATTTATCCCCTTGTATAAAGTTGACAGATAAACTATAGTTTTCTGGATTTGCATCTTCCGGTGTTTGCATCTTTTTATGTTTGCATTTATGCCGAATCTACAATTATTCTAGATTTGAATTTTCCTGTAAATGAATCTTTTGATGTAGATATTTTATTACGCATACATTTTCTAGATTTAAATCTTTTATGCTTGCATTTTCTTGTGTATGAAAATTCTAGAATTTTATTTTCTGTGTTGAATGTCTACCCCAAAATAGTGTATTTCTTTTTTTTCCAGGATTCAGATGTATGAAAGAATCCTCAAAGAATCCATGTGTGAACAGAGGGCATAAATATGTAAATTTTACTTTGAGCACATACATTTTTAGTTAGAAACAGTATTGCATTATTTTTGAATCGTTTGAATCTACGTTTAACGCCCATATATTTTGGTCTTTTTTTAAATAATAATAAATTGGATTTACTAATTAAAGTTGTTATTATTTTTAGCGACGTTCGGAGAATAGTTTTTGAAATACCGGCATTTAAAAATAGAAAACAGGGAAAGAAAATTTTGTGTAAAATCAAAAAACTAGAAGACATAAAAATATGAAGGGAGAGTATACAGCAAAGTTTATTTTGCTAGAACCAACGGTAGTATACATGTTATAAATTATTATCAGTTTCTCTTCCTTCTATTAATGTTAAATTCCACTACCACATGGGGAATTTTGGGGGGTTGAACGTAACGTAACATGCTACGTGACGTCATAATGGATGTAGTAACGTGTCTTGATGATGCGATGCGAGTCAGTTTTATGTCATATTACGCGCCTACGTCATATCACTTCGGAGCCCAGAAATGCCTCGGATGTTACAACTAATGCTATTTACTCCAGTAGGTACAGGATTAATAAATAATGCGATGGAGTTGGAAGGCAAGTTTTATTGTTGTTGGAAATGAGAAGGGTTGAATTAGCAGGTTTGATAATTAACTAGTGCTAGAATATGTACACATTTTTGAGGAGGAAGTTGAAACAAGAAACATCAGCATAACACTATACATTCTTTAACTTGAAATCAGCCCGGTTTATAAATTTATTTCAGATATAAAACAATAATATAAGAAGTAAAATTAATTTTTTTTCATTTTGTTGTTTTATCGAATCAAATTACAAATACAGATATGAAAATTTTTAAATTAATTTTTTGCTGTGATAATTTTTCATTTATTAAACAAATATATTATAATTTAAATGAAATTTTGCATACGATTAATTATTTTTTATTTATTTATGATTATCATCATTGACCAAATTTTTAATAAGTATTAAAAGAAAATTTCGGAACTCATGATAAAAAATAAATAATTGATTTTATCCACCTTAATAAAAGCATCATAACTATGGTGCTTTTAGACAAGCAAAATAAAAGTTGCTTGATCAAAATAATACCCACTTTTGGGTAAATTGTTTCTTTGCTTGTTGGAAGTCACCATTGTAACGATGTTTTAAGTTGAAACTTAATTTTTTAAAATTATTTAAGCAGTTATTAAGAAGTGTTGGATAAAACGTTATATTTCACACGTGAGCAAAGTAAGGAATTCGCACGAGAAAAATCTTAATTAATAATTTTCTTGAGTGGGCCTTTCCTTACTTTGCCCACGTGTAAAGTAAATATAACTATTACCTATTTTTTATATTATAAAAAAATTATGTCACTGTCAAAACGGTATAATTTAACATAGAATTCAGCCCAAAGAAATAAATTTAAAGTTTACGATATAAATTAATATAAGAGATAAGGAAATATTACATTTTTAAATAAATTTATAAATAAATCATAATATTAGATAATAATAGTAATAACATAATATGCAATAATATTCTTTTAAACATAATTTCAAAATTTAGGCATCGGCATCGCATTTCTGTGCATCTGGCTCGCCGCTTCAGACATAAGGGTGAAGACTCTACTGGTCGACTGTAACCGTAGGGTCAGGTACCGCTCCATAGTCATGAGGGTTCGGCTCAATTTTGTTCACCCCTTATCCGGGATCCAAACCAATCTGCACTCTCGCGCTCTTGTAGTTCGGCTAGTCGACACCAGGTGTCGGTAGTAGTATACAATTTAAAAGTTATATAACATGCATTGCCGAGAATCATGTTTAAACCTTATTAATTTTTAGGTTTAGATGTAATTATGAGTTTAAAGTTGAAAATCGTAATAATTTTGTTTGGAAGCATGTAATTATGAAAATGTTGAAGAAATGATATAGTAGAGGTAGAGAGTTGGTTGGTGGCGCCATCATGAACTGGTGACAATGAGCTGAACTAACAATTTTTTTGTTGGGGAATTAAAACTTAATAGCTAGTTTGAAACAGTTGATGTAGTTTTATTTAATACTTTAAATAACATAAATCTAGGTAATTTACACAATTAAGATAGTAAACGTATAATTAAACACAGTATGGATTAACGCGGACACAATTTTATAAATGCATTTTGGATTTAGTTTTTAATTATAATAAATTAATAAACTAAAAATAATAATTTAATCATATCATCCTTAGGTATATAAATTTCTAATTAATATTTGAACACAATACTTATGATTAAGCTATTAGTGAAGTATAGGTATTACAGAAAATAAAAAAATAAACTATTATAACGAAAATTACAAAATAAGATATATAGTATTATGTGCCTGTACTTCGGGATAAAAATTTAAGGGTACATAAAATTTCATATACTGATTACAAAGCAAAAATAATTTTTCCGAAAATCGAAAAAATAATTGCACATTACTTGGAACATACATTTTTCATGCCATACTGGTCTGACAGTAATGAATCAGTCATTAATAAAAATTAGTAAACATTAAAATTGAATGAAGTATTACACAACTGTAATTAAATAATAGTTATTTGTGTATCAAGTACGGATTGAGCATATTGTTTGTCGCACGCGGCGAGAAATTTGTTCAGTCGAGGCGAAGCGAAGCTTAATCCAACGAGGTGCAAACGATATTTTGTGTACAATAGTTTTACATCAATATAGCTAATTTTAAAATTATTGTTATTTGTCGTGCTTATAACAATTCAATGAAATCGTGGTTATCGATCATCATCATGACAACGTTTAACAAAACAAAAAATAATAGTTTTATGTTTTTGTCGCACTAGGTAGTGCACGAAAAATGTTTGTTCCAAGTAATTTGTAGTTAGTTTTGTGAGTTTCGGAAAAAAAAATTTTCCGAAGTACAGGCACATTCTGTATAATCTAAATATAAATAAGTGTAACCTTAATACATGTGGAACCCCATTTTTGTTCACTATTGTACTATATAAATTGTTGTGCTGTCTTGTAGGTACTGCTAATTAAGAAAATAATGAAGCAGAAAAATAGCTGAGAAGCTGAGATGATAAAATAAAGTTTCATATTTTTAGACTGGTCTTTCTTTGTTTGTCTTCTGTGTTCTGTTACAATACCATAAATTATTCTTAACTATGAAATAAATTTTTAATAATATTCCTAGAGATAATAAATGGGGTAGTAGATATTTATACATGAATGTTTATTCAAGAGAAGAAAGTTTAGCCCCCGAGCCCGAAGGGCGAGTGGGATAATTTCTTTGAGTGAATAAACATTCGTATCTCACGTGGTTTATACAATATTTTATTCAATTTTGACGAAATTATTTCAAATATATGAATTCTAAAGTTATTTTGACATAACAAAAAAAACTAATCAAAGTAGTCGTCAGTGGCAAGTTGTCATTGTTTTTATACATTTTTGTCAGTTTAAAACGTCAGAGTGATTTAAAAATGTGTTGAGTGATTAAAAAAAAATTAATTCACTTGTGAATACACAATTGTTTAAAGTTGTTGCTATGAAGTTAATAATAGCAGTTTAAAATGTCAAAATTGAATAAAATTAATTATGGTGTTGTTTATTGATTAGACAATTATTATACAGAATTTTCTTGACTTAAACTTATCACCTTATTTGCCTCTCAGTTAGCAATCTCCACCATTGGGACAGTTTAGCGTCAAGACGTTCTAACTACACTAACATAATTCTCCGTCGCCGCCACCGCCACCGCCTTCGTGTACGCGAATAATTTAACGGCTGAACGCATTGAAGCTGATTAAATCTGATCTTGCATCAAGTAGGCGATCGATATTCATTTCACTTTAGTTTCCAGCTACTGTAAGCTGTTGATCAGTTGATCGGCCCTCAGGAAATATTATGCTAATGTGAATAAACTGCGAGAAAACGCGAAAATTCGTCACGGAGAAATAGAAAATAGAGAGAGGAAAACAAAGAAGTAATATTACCTAACTATTATAGAAATATATCTATTGCGCCTTTTGACCAATTGTTGCTGTATTAGCATATCAGAATTTCTTCGATTGTGGTTATATTGATCAAAATTAAACATGATTAATGACACAGTATTGCTAATTTAATCCAAAATTCGTTCAATATTGTTTTGAAAATAGTAAATAAATTTTCACGTTTTGTTATTTAAAATTATTGTTTTACTAATGCATATTAATCAATGTGGTTTTAAGTAGTCGATTCCTTGTATTGTTTGTCAGAGTGCTATGAAAATATTTTTTGTCAAAACAATTCCGCAGCTGGCTAAAAATAGTAAAAAATTGGCCATTTCAAACATAATTTCATATCATTCTAGAGTCACATGCAATAAAATAGGCTCGCTTCGCTCGCACTTCAACTACACTAGCCCTTCCCTCTAGCCCGCTGAACGTATTTAACTGTATTTAGAATTGAATTTATTTTTCTTGACTGTTTAGGTAAATGACAGGTCTGGATTTAAGGTCGTAGGAGCCCTGAGGCAATTAATGTGTGAGGGCCCATGTTGATATAATAAAAAATTACAAATAAAATCAATATCAATATATCAAATTTGTCAATCTTTGAGACTGTAATGATAAAATTGCGTCGCAGGCGAAATATTTTTAAAGCTCAAGGTCAAATGTCTTGAAATTAAATTTCTGATTTGAATAACACTCTTTTTATGTGTGAAAAAAAAGTATAATAGTTCACGCCCCACCTGCCCCTCGCCCGTAAATCCGGGCCTGTTAAATAAATTGAAATGGAAAAAAAGTTCTCAGTCTGTCCAACAACAACTGATTCTTGGTTGTTCGACAAGTTGGTAATAATTCGTGTACTTAACTTAATGTTTTTACTAATTAATTTGATAATTTATTAACCCTGAGGAGGGTAGATTTGCAAACGAAATAAAAGTGACTTTTGAAGGCTGGGAATTTTTTGTTATTTAATGTAGGTGTTTATTAGGATTATTGAATTATAAATTACAATTAATATAACAAAGGATGTAATAGAATAATAATTATAACGGTCTAAATTTTGTCATTTTGTTTACTAAAATTATTTCCCATTATGTTAAAGTGGGTTGTATTATTTGTTATAATTTAATTAATTGTTTGTTTGCTTTAAATACAAATTTATAAAACAATAGCATGGAAAATTTAATTTAAATGTGAAATGTGAAACGAATGACAGTATTAATTTATAACCCATAAACGTGGAAAAACAAATATGAATATATAATTTATGTTTTGACTGAATAAGTACAGTATCCAGATCCACTAAGCATTTCAGAATCTAGTACATCAGTGGCGGTGCGTCAGATGAGGCAGGTGAGGCTGAGCCTCACCGAGTAAAATCGTAATTTTAAATTTTTTATTTTTATTTTAATTTTATTTATCTAATTTATTTTTTATTATAAATCGACTACATATTTATTTAAACATAATTATTGTTGCACAATAATGCAAAAAAAAAAGTATTTAAATAGTGTTATTTTCGCGCGAATCATAAATAATGTGTACAGTGAGGCTGCTGCTGCAACGGTTGGTTTCATTCCTCGTCAGTGCGACCGAGCGACGGAGTGACGTGTGTGTATTCTCGTATGTTCATGCGGTGGAGAGGCCTTGAGAGAGGCTAGGGAAATATCGTCTGTCTTCGCGCAAGGCACACCGCACACACATACACAGCGCACAGCCTCGCATAGCCTAGCGCACACAACTAAATACACGTGAAGAAGCAAAGTTTATTTTTACTTTGTTGTTGATTGCTTGTCTTATTTTTGTTGTGAATGCTATTTTATAATTAGTTATGTTTTGAAACTAATAGTTTCTAATAAAAATTATGAATAACCAATAAGAATAAATGTAAAATCTAACAAATAGAACTTGTAATAGTTTTATCAATATTTAAATAATAAACAATGACATCATTCAACTACTATTCAACATTTCTATATTATGAACAAATAAATAAAATTATATTAATTAAATATTTATTATAAATATTTAATATATGGACAGAATAAGAATCATAATAATCAAGAACAGATAAAATTTGTTCGCCTCACGCTTGAATGTTGTTTTACCGAGAGCTGCAGAACGCTAGTCGCGTATTGTTGAATGTTTTTTCTATTATATTTTCTATTCTGTTACCTACTTTATTTAAATATGTATGTACTTTTTGTGGACGTACTAAATATACTCTTGTGCGTTAGAGAAAACAAAATTTAAAAAATATTATCTGCTGTTTTTACGGTTATAGCGTTTTATCTTGACTCACAAAAAAATTATTTATTTAAGTAATGAAATACAGTTCTATTGGTTTATTGATTTTATGCGTAAAAAATTGATTTTAGAACGTTTCATTTTCATTGAAATTATGATACAAAGTATTTAAAGGCGTTTAAAGCATTTGACCTTGAACCAAAAAAAAAATTCGCCTGCGGCGCATTTTTTTTTAGCCTCACCTAACTTAGGAGTCACGCACCGCCACTGTAGTACATATTTATATCATTCCAGTGTATGATAAATAACAAGAATGATAAATATGACAAGAATACAGTGACCATATTTCATATTTGCCTGGTCTGGACAGCCATGAACATTGTTATTTGACACGCTACACGATTGTCTGATGTTTTTATCTTTAAACGAAACAGAAATGACACTCACGTACGTGAAATTCTTATACAATTAAGTTATTATAAAACATTATAAACAATTATCTTTTTGTATAAATAAATTAATATGCTACACGAATGCGAGTAGCTGTAGTTTAGTTAGTCTAAAATATAATGAGATTGAGTAATGTAATTACATGTAATTTGTCAGGTAAAGATGGTTATTACTGTTGTGATAAATGGTGTTTTTAGTATAAAAATGAAAATTACAGTATAGCAACATTACTTGTCAAGGAATTTAATCGGCAGATTAGATATTGATAGCAAGTGCGATTAATAAGAATACAATTTGCGTCGGTACATGAAGATATTATCCTTCCACCTTCCTTAATATAAGCTAGTAAGTAATTTATTATATAGATAATAGATATAGCTAAGTTCGTAATGTGGCGGAGTATGTTTCTGTCATTTTAGGTTCGAAACCCGTCAGGTATACACTTTTCAGTTTAACCACGATACACATAGACACGGTATGCTCACGCGCATGTTAGCTCTGTGGATGACGTCACGTTCGAAGCAGATATTCGAACTCATAATATTGTTTGTATGTATATTAGAACTTTTAGGGCATTTTATTCTGAATTTGAGATAAATAAGTGTTGTAATTATAATAAACAATTTCTGTCATCATATTTTAATAAGCCGTATACAGTTTTCTCAATGTAATAATACAAAATAAAGACAATATTATGTGTTAGCTGGCCACATTTCAAAAATAACTTAAGTAAATGTAAGTTATAAACACTGATGCAATGTTATGTAGTCTAATTTTATATTTTATTCATTGATATTTGGTTATAAATTCAAATTTGAAATATACCTAGCTAAGGGAAGGGCCCATATATTTAAAGTAAAAGTATACGAATTTGGAAAATTGTGAGAAAACTGGATTTGATAGACTTGCATTTATTAGTGAGTTCGTGAAAGGACAAGAGATATTATGATACTTTTTTCGTCAGTGTAATTTTTCGGCATTTCAATTTCTCGAAAATAGTTGTAGGTAAGGTAAGTGAAGGTATTAAATTTTTTTTTCTAAATTTGTTAAGTACCTACATACCGTTTAATTTCTTCATAAAAGACAAATTTAAAAATTACAATACATAGGTAGACGGGTATTTAATAAAATTTATATCAGATTGAAATTTTGAGAATAATAATTATTGATTTCTTCGGAAAATTCTCGAAATTATCTGTGATGCTTTGTGAAACTTGCGTTATTTATTGACGTTAAAAAGAAAACAGTTTTCTTTAAAAATCTTGAGTGGTATTTACGAGTTATTTTAACTATAACATTTCACGTTTAATAATAACAAAAATAATCTATAGGCTCATTATCGCTGTTGTTTTCATTTCTGTGTCATAATTATAATTATGCAAAAAGATTAGCTAATATTTTTTATGCAAAATAGATAATTAGGTATTGTAATTTCTTCAGGGCGTAAGTCAGAAATGGATATTCTTTCAATAAATTAAGGAAATTCATTTACCATTTATATTCTTTCCAAATACCACTCTAATCTTTCAATTTATTATTAAATTTTGTTTCAAATATAAATTCTTTAAATCAACTAATTATTCAAAGATAAAAATCAAGCTGTTGATTATCATGATATTTCTAGGTAAGTACCTACCTACAAAACAATGTTGACGTTGATATTAAAATTTACCAGATTAACTTTTAAAAAGAAAGATACAAAAAATAACTTATATTATGTAAGTATTACATTTTGGTCGAATTCAAAATGAAATGAATGAAAATATAGAATTTAAATTTGAACCTACATCCTTAGTGCAAACACATAATAAGCAATTAAATAATTTTAAATTGATAGATAGTGTTACCATTATTTTAATCTTTTATCATTGTTGACAGCGTGCAACAAACCACTGCCAGATAAATTCCCATTTTTGTGAAATGTTAACTATTTTATTTCAGTACATTTTAATATTTTATTATAATACAACATTTTAAGCAACACCACATGTTGATGATAATTGCAAATTAAAAGTCAAAACTAAAAAAAGCCTGAAAATCAACGTCAAAACATCAAAATCGAAAAAGAACTGTGTATAAAATTGTTACTCTTGCTTCGAATGTGACGTCATGCGCGGAAGTGAACGAATTTGAGTTCTCTAGTAAGCATACCGTGTCTATGTGTATCGTGAGTTTAACTGTAGAAAAATCAACCATAAGTACTTGTAGGTGGACGGTACAATATATAATACTTACTTATATCTTTTCCAATTAAGACTGTGCGATTTTAAACACTTGATATCGATAATCGTTCTTTCGGTAGGATCGATTTGTCGCGATTGATCGATCAGATCGGCCATTCGCAAAAAATCGATTTTATTACATAGATAAGCGAAACATAATTGATCAAAAATCGATTTTAGTAAATGATCAAAAGATCGGTTTTAATAAAAAATCATATGATCGATTTTTATTAACGATCCCAAATTTAGTTAAATATAAAATCGATTATAAAAGGTTAAATCATAACTGTTTTATAACAAATGACCAAGTAGGTACAACCGTAACACTTAAATTGCGTGAAATGTCAATAACTGCTTAAACAATAAAAATAAATTTAAAAAAAATAGATGGAAAATAACTCGATCTTTTAGAAAGTTTAATTTTTATATTCATAAAGACCTCTTTTAAAAATCGATCTTTCCAAAAAATCGATTTTTTCGATTAATCTATTTGTGCGCTTGATTGATCTTTCGATTAATCGATCTTTTTCGCAGCCATACAATATGTTCCAATGATTGCTGCAAAATTTATTTTAGTTAGCGTGGAATTAAAAACTGTAAAAATATAACAGGCTGTTACATTTAAAATATAAAAGTTTATGCAACTTTTGTCATTGATAGATACGTGGGGTCGTTTTTATATTCCCGGACTAGGCATGAAAACAAAAGACTAGAGCAACAAAAAAAAAAAAATTTTCAATATAGTTCCCCTGCTTTTGAATACAGGTATAACACCGTTTCAATAACATCTTTAATCCAGTATAAAAATATTCATTTGGTTTTTCCGCAAAATGGCCCTCAACAGCTGCTATAAGTTCGTCATTGTCTCTAAATTTTGTCCCCCTTAGTGTTTTTTTGAGATTTGAGAACAAAAAATAGTCACTGGGTGCTAGATCTGGACTAGAAGGCGGATGTTCAATTTCTTCGAAGCCACAATCAACTACAGCAGCTTTTGAAAGTCTGGACTTGTGCACTGGTGCATTGTCGTGGAGCAACAAGACACCTTGCGTCAGTTTTCCGCGTCTCTTCACTTTAATAGCATCTCTAAGGCGATGCATCAGGTTTGCATAATACTCTAATTGCTAACTGCTAATTGTCACTTCTTTAGTCTTGCATCCTCCAGTACCAAACACTTGGTTTTTTCAACAACATCTGAAGTGATTCCGTCAACAGGGCGCCCTGGACGGGGATCATCATCCAGTGATTCTCGACCATGTTTAAAAAATTTTGACCACTCGCAAATAGTTGACTTAGAAGGACAACCATCCCCGTATACAGCCAACATTTCTTCAAGAATAATTTTTGGAGGTTTTCTTTGTTTTGTAAGGAATTTTATAACAGCCCGGTATTCGATTTTATTCATTTCGATAGATATACAACGCGCGACGACACAAACTGACAGATAATAAAATTAATAATGTTGCAATTGTTTTGTAAATTGCCACACAAGTTACCAAGGCATATGTGATTAAAAAACAGCATAATGAAAAATTGCATCAAAATTCTAAACAGCCCAGTCCGGGAATATAAAAACAACCTCTCGTACATAAAAACGATTCCACACACATGTAAAATTTACACACATAAATTATCAATCAAATAAAATATCGTTATAAATAATTAAGTTAAGGAATGTCCCGCGTTTTGTGGACACCCGGTATATAAACAATAATTATATTAATTTAAGTTAGTAAAATTTCGCAATTCCATGCAAACCGGTAATGAGTAAAAGGCGGTATAATTTGATGAAGAGCAGTAAAGAAATTTTAATTATAAAACCGCATTAAAATCCGTGTATTTCTCCGGATGTTTTCCGCCACAATATCAGGGCTGTTCACAATTACTTGAACGTGCTTTCACATTGTTTCCCGTGGGTAAAGCGCTCACTAACGACCCCTACTCGTGTTCGGAATAAAGACATTACCTTAATGAAACTGGTGTCTTAATTGCAAATCGTGCCACCCACCTTACTTACACACACACACGCACACAGATGCGTGAGTTAACAGTGCGTGCGATCAAAACCCGCGCGGCACGTCCTCGAGTTATAGGTTAGGTTTCTGTCTTCCAGCAAGATGGCCGCCGGCTAACCTCACAAATTTTTATTATTGTTGACGTATTTTCGTCGTGAAAGTTGTGAAATACGTAATTACGCGGTGTAGCTCGTGCTTTAATACATGTTTGGTGTTTCAAGGCAGCGTTTATTGTGGAAAAATGAGTGGTAGTGGTTTTTTTCTTTTATAAATGTGGATAAAGTAATAGAACTGCAATTATGCACTATAAAACAAGGTGTATGTGTTTTATTACTGTATATTTTATACTGCAAAGTACTGTTTTACTTTTTTATACTTTGATTAAGATATGAAATGGGTAGATGTAATATGAAACAAGGCTGAATGATTGTTATTATTGAAATGGACAGAAAATGGAAACGATTTACCCAGAGCTCAACAGAAATCTTTATCATATTTCGAATATTGCATTGTATATTGTATCTGTACAATATTTTGCCAATTCTAAGAGGATTTTATATCGAAATTACGGAATTACAGATATTACTTTATACAAATACAACATTTTAAGATTGAAACATAATTATTCATAATTATTTTTTATTGATCATTTCACAAAAGTTTTATATTCTATTTATTTAACATACTAGATAGTAGATAGGTATATACATGTTTTGATACATATCAATTACGCTTAGTAACTAATTTGGGTGTGTCAGTCTCACATATTGTGACTCATCATAGAATAATTAGTTCCATTGAAGAATTTATCGTTATACCAAAAACATACTCCAATTTTATATCTTTAGAAAAAAAATTATATGGCAGATACATGACCTACTGATCACGAATCAAAAAGAATTTATAAGAAAAATTGCATTGTAAATGATGTAAATAAATATTTTTATAACCGCTGGTAATTACCATTACCGAAATTTATTAATTAGTTTATTTATACAACATTAGATTCACTAAACTTAATTATATTAAAAATACTAATGTGAGGTGCAATTTGTATCGCGAATTTTGAGAACAAAATGGATTTGTGAACTGTAAGCCATTCAATTTAATTTTTTCCTGAAGTTGTGAAACATTCTGTATTGAAATGTAATCAAAATTATTAATATTGAGTACCAACCTACCCGTCAGACGACGGCTGATAAACTGCACACACGAGATACCGGGAGTTTCCTGAAACAGACAACCCCTCCCCCCCTCCAAATTATATTTTAAATTCAATTACATTTATATTATAAGTTTATAAAATACATTCAAAGGCGCATTAAACTACATAAATAATTGAATTTTATTACTTCCCGTTTAGCCGGAATTGAACTCCCTGTATATTTTTTAAGATTTTGATTCTACATAAAACTCTGAATACAACCATGTATAATAAGATACTTTTTCGTTGTTAGTAATAAATTCCTTGGGGTGCGCCTCTTTCAGGAAACACCCAATATATTCTATATCGAAGTCTCATAATGTGAGGCTGCTACACCCAAGTTGAGTAAAATGCATTTTAGATAATTAGATAATGTAGTATATGAAATGTATTATTGCAAAATGTTACAAAAGTAGGTACAAGCAAATTAAGAAATGAACGATTTAGTGATTTAGATTAAAGGCAGCATCCTATACGAATAAAATTCCTCCTCTTCTCCGTTTAAATTCCAATGAAAGATATCACAAAGTCGATGTTCGGCTTGTCGCTGGAGAGAGTAATGAAAAAATGGCGTGGTTGGCTGTGCTCTTCTCGACGCTTTCGTCTTCGCTTGCGTCTGATAGATTCTGTAATTGATCGAGGGTGGTTACACAAGACTGATTAGCACTCTCTAGAAATATCACTTAGGATGGAAATGATTCCCGGCCGTCGTCACGCTTGATAAATGAATGACATCTCTCTTCGGGATACGCGGGAGGACCAGCGACTTTCAGCAAGTGGACAGAGAAAATCTAATTTTTCACTAATTCATATTAAGTTTTTATGGAAATATTTGCAATCTCATTATTTATTAAATAATATTATGTAACTACAAAAAAATGTATGGAAAAGATGTTGCAAAGACAATAATTTATCATTTCAGATTAATAGGCCAAAAGAGAAAATTGAAAATTTGATAAAAAAACAAGTTTTAATTGGATTGCAGGTTTAAATTACTTATAATTATAACGTGACGTTTAGAATGAATTTTTGGTCGGATCATTTTCAAACAAAGTGTATTAAAACTGAATTTGAAAATTATCGTATGTGGGGTTACCAGTCGCCAACTCACAAGTACTCATAGTTGTAAGTAGACTGGAGGGTACCTTACCTACACTTACTACAGATAAGAGTCTTGTACAGTTCTGGAATGTGTATCAGTACCAGATTGGATTTAAAATTGTAAACTAAATCTGAGCCTTCAGAATCATGCGGCCAGTCATATAACGTAGGTACTCAGCGTTAATAAGTTTTAATTTTTTTCTAAAACTTAAATTTGGTATCGTGCTTTGTATTTCTGATACCTACTTAAAAAATATTAAGTTATACACAACACAACATGGTGTCAAATGGATAAGAAAATTAAGTTCGAACTTCGTATATATTTGTTCAGGACCGTAGCCAGGAGGACGCCAGGCAGGGCAATGTCCTGTTTGTAAAAATCTCTTGCCCTTTCTGGAGCTGAGAAGTTGATTTTTACCTATTTTCATCATTTTACAAATAAAAACCTTCAACATTAATATTATAATATTTATTTACAAAATAAAAACATTGAAATCCGAATTAAATCTTCGAATCAGGAACTGTGGTTGTGTGGTTCAATAACTGGCATTAAGTAAAAGACGGCTAAAATTTGAAAAAATTAATTTTGTATTCTAAAAAAGATTCTGTGTTTCCGTTATTCGACAATTATTTATTTTTGCCCCATGAAGTTAGAGAAAAACAAGCAGCTTCTCATCCATTGAAAAAATGTAACTATATGTACTAAAGGTATTTGACCTCGAATGGAAATTTTTTTCGTTTGCGGCGCATTTTTTACCATTTTACTCACTCGACTCTCTTTATATATGTTGTCCTTTCCATAACATATTTGGCTCTTTCTTGAAACATAACCTGGCTACGGCCCTGTATTTGTTGTAGGTATTTTGTCG
This sequence comes from Agonum fuliginosum, assembly GCA_947534325.1. Lineage (NCBI taxonomy): Eukaryota > Metazoa > Arthropoda > Insecta > Coleoptera > Carabidae > Agonum > Agonum fuliginosum. The sequence continues at coordinate 9,104,630 of OX384031.1, forward strand.
TAATGCAGCTACTGCAGCTACATAATATTAATATTTTAAACATTTTAAAAATACGAGTACCTACGAGCAACTGATCGTTAAACTGGAAATAATCAGAATTTAGGTAAATTAAACAGTTACTACTGAATTGAAATAAAACCAAATATACATTACACAAATAGCGTTGTGATTTGTTCGTCGATCCAGTGTTTGTGAAGTCTGTGTTCTTGGCGGGCGGTACGATCCGTGACGGCAAGACGACGGGACCACGAAAACGCGATTTTAACGGTGATTTTTTCTCAACAAGCCTCTGCGACGTGTCAAACTAATGATGCTTTCCACCAGCACCAGTAGCAGAGCAGCTCCACCACACCACCTCTGCTTCTGTTCTGTTCTGTTCTTCTTTCGCTCCGGGCGAGGCGAGGCGAGGCCGGAACTCATATTTTCCACGTTATTAAAAAAATTTAATAAGTGCAAAACGCCGTCCTGCCACCGCCCTCCTCGAGCCGCCCCTGTGCTCTTGTTAGCAAGAAATAATAGTCACACGCGTGACGAAATAATAATTGACGAAAGGCGAAACATTTGCTACCTTGGGAGATGGAACGAAGTAGGCGATGATGGAGATGAAGACGTTCACAGCTTGTAGCTTGTTATTGCTCTAATGATGTCTTTATAAAAAGTAATTGAATACAACAAGAATTTGAATCGACACTTACGGAAAACAAACAAATCATCATGCGTAGAGAAAACTCGAAATAAATTTTTAACCTTACTCAGATAAGAACATAGTATCTATCATTTTGGCAGTCCTGAGTTCTACTCCAGAAACAAATTCCCCACTGAGATCTAGTAAGGGACCCCTTAGCGTACTTTTGCTCCCGATAGAGGCCCTGGAAGACAAGTCACATTTTGACCTTCAAATGTTAGTTCAATGATAAGAATGACAGTTGATAGTTAAGAAGTGAGGTTATTATAGACATTCCAAATGCAAAAATTTTATGTTATTAACTTTGACGAAAATGGCAAATATCGTTTTAAATTCCTTACGGATGAACGTAGAAATGTTTTTATTTTTTTTTTCAAATTTATTACTTTCCATTCTTCGTAATTGCAAATATTTTATTTAACAAAATGACAAGTTTAACCAAAATATAGTTATGTAACATTTAATTACTTACAAAGATATTTACATAGTGTGACGCATACTTGTCCGGTCATGCCATCTATGCTTAGCTTTGCGATAAGGGATTTATGATTGCTTTAGAGAGGAGTGAGCAAAGGGATTTATTTGAAGAAATGAACACTAAAAGATATTCAAGAGATCAGAGCTGAGCACTAAAACAAGCTGTGATCTTGATTTTGAAGAGGTGTAAGTAGGTATTATGGGTTTATGAATTTATAGGTGAAATTAAAAGCTGAAATTGTACTCTTCAGAAAAGTTACGTTCCCAGGGGCGTGTAGGTAATTGGTATGTTGTTCTAGGATTTTGTGTTGGAGATATGTTGTCAAAGCTGTATTTTTTTATTGATATAATATTTCTCGAAAAGTATGAAAACCAGTCTTAAGAAGTGAATATCCTCTAAGAAACCAATCAAATAATTTCACATTAATTGTTCGCTTTATTACTTGGATAAAGTTTTATTTCCTATTAATTTTCCAACAACCAATGGTATAATAATGTGGACTAAGTACCGTTACAGAAATCAATGATAATATAAACGTATTAATAACTATTTTATCTTTATGTATCTAAGTTTATTTATAACTTATTCTATTAAACACACATGATTGTCGCGTGCATTTGTTGAACGCCTTGAACAAGGGAACAGAGCTAGTAAAAGGCGACAGGTCGTAGGTGAACGTCATTATCACAAAAAATTACTCGGTTAATTATATATATATGAAGTGGATAGCCGAGTGCATTATGTTATCAACTATAATTCTGACAACTCAGGTTCAAATCCAGTCAGCCACACGACATAAAAATTTCCTATGTAGTGTAGGTACTCTCAACTAACAAATTTAAGTACCCGTGAGTTAATAGGTGATAACCTCACAGGTCTAAATATACATCTATATTAATAACTCACATAATGTAAGGCTTCCATACCTTAATTGGGCTATAGGCGTGATAGACGGTATGTTAATATTAGAGATTTGCCACGTCCAAAGAAATAAAATAGTATAAAAATCTGTTTTTCCAGAAATTTTTTTTTGAGCTGATGTTAAAGATCTACTTTATCGACTATTTTGACTAGATAAAATAACACTTTAACCACAAGGATACCTAGATAAAGTACAATTTCAGTAGATAAAGTAAAATAAGAACATTTTACATTTATTTTCACACATTTCTGCATCTTCTGGGAAAAGTAAGATAATGAAAAACATCAAAACAAACTCTGAGATTGCATTTTAATAATAATTTAATTTAAAATTGTTTTTTTAAATATTTTTTTTAAACATCAGTTATAGAAAAAATAGAATTTTATACACAACGATCGACTCGAAAAAAATAATTAACACTTTTTTTTCGTCGATAATGTATAATTTTATCGTCTTGTATAAAGGAAAACTATACATTAGTATTAATTTACATGAAATACGTAGTTATAAATTATTGTACTGGACAAATACTCCTAATTTCAATTTTCATTTTAATTTTGGAAAAACTGTTGAACAAGCTTCCAAACTATAGTATAAAAAACTCGTGAAATATAATTACAAAATTCAGTAGCCCCGTCCATTTTGATTGACACGTCAGAGTCAAAATCCCAGCAGTGTTTTGACAAGGCAATTTATTTAAAATATCGTTTCACATTTATTTTGCGAAGTTTCATAACATGAACTAGCGAGGCCACTAGAAACATGCACAGTGCTGCCATGGTGTTATGTTCCCCTGCGGTGAGTCTATGAACTAACGAATTAACTTACCTGGGAGATTATTATACCCCACTGAGATAGAATATTAAATAGAGAAAAAAAGGAAGAGATTAATACGAAGGAATTATGAGGAGAGAGCCGAGAATGAAGTGTTTATGGAATTAATAATAATGAACAATTGAATAAAAAATATTACGAAGTTACACTTCAAAAAAGTAATAATTTATAGAGTAATAATAATAATTTAAATCCACACTTTAAAATTTTTAACTAATTATAATTTATCAATTTGATTCAGAAATTTTTTTCTGAATAAGAATAGTAGTAGTAGAAATGAGAGTTGAAAGATGGGAATTACCTACTCATATAAAATAAAAGTTTATTTCACGAGTAACATAAATCAATCACATAATAGTTGACATTTTAAACCTGAGTATACTAATATCTGATAAAAAAATTAAACTTAAAACTAGATAAGTACAATTAAATAATAATTAAATTGTTGTAGATAAAAATATTTTGAAATCAAAAATTCAATGGTTGATCAAAATTTTTAGAATATAGAAGTTTTAACGTCCACGTTCAACAAACAAACCGTTTTAGTTGATTTTTAAATTTATTGAGATATTTTATTTCACAAAATTGATAAAACTATACCACAGGTATCCTTTTCATCAAAGGGAAAATAAGATAAATGATTAATTTGAAGGCTTGTGCTACTGCAATTATAAGGAAACAGTCTGTTATTATTACATTCGTAATAACAGCACAGAAATACAACTTCCCAACACGTGGTAGGTTTGAAACTGGTTCTAGCATTGTGTTAAATAATTCAAAAACATTAATTTATACATTGAAGATGAAATATGAACCAGTAGATAATAATCGATATTTAGCGTAATGAATAACGATAACGATACGACATTTCCAAGTTCCGACACTAATCTGAATGTAAAATAGATAAATATTTATATCGTGTTATGGAAATGAAGGAATAAATATAGAAATTAAAAGAATGCATGTCGAAATAATTTTCATGTTGTTGTACGTATTTTTTTGGGCTTAAGGGCGCTCCGGAGATCAAATACATCGATTTTCACCGGAAATTTCTATGATCTCAAATTTATTAAATTTTTTTTTATTAATTGCTAACATCCAAATTTTCTTCTCGAGTTGTCCACTCAAAAATTCGTATTGCCCACCTGACTACGGCCCTCGTTGTTCTACATAATACTAGTTCCTTTTATTTAATAAAAATTCGTGTATTATTTGAAAGTGATAATTTATGTATGATGAGATATGAGCATATCTAAATATAAATGTTGCTAATATGGCGGATAATTAAATTAAACAATTAAATTATTCAACAATTTTTGTATGTGTTTGTTTATGCAAAGTAAACTAAATTATGCGCTGCAAATTTGATTCACACTGCAGCGTTAAATTATGCTAAATTGGTAAAACAATTTGCAGTGATTAAAATTCCATATTTTGCTGCTCCGTTTATTTATTAATTAAGGGCGCTCTGGAGAGCTCAAATATGTCGATTTTCACTGGAAATTTCTATGATCTAAAATTTATTAAAATTGTTTTTTTATTAATTGCTAACAGTAAAATATTGAAATTTATCAGTTTTTTTTTTAAATAACGTCAATAAAAATGTTATATTAATTATTATTGAGATTATTTAAAAAAACTGATATTTTTAAAAATTTTGATTCAATAAATTTGAGATGATAGCAGAAAGTGCTTACCGAAAAGTTTCAAATGTTCAAATGTTATTATCTTAATTATTATTGAGGTTATTAAAAAAAACTGATAATTTTTTTTATTTTGATTTTAACTATTAATTAAAAAATTCAATAAATTTGAGATGAGCACCGACAAAAAGTGCTTACCGAAAAGCTTCAAATACGTCGATTTTCTTAAGGTGGATTTATAACACGCACAGCGCATAGAAAATAATTTAGCACAGCATAGCATATGAATTGGTCATATGGAAATTAGTGCATCCATTTATAAAACGCACAGCGCATAGAAAATAATTTATCACAGCACACGAATTATTTATTTACCATTTATTCATTTATTATTTATGTCAAAGTCTCCTGTCAAGATTATGTTTTTGTCAAACACGGTTTTATATTATTTTGTTGTCCATTATTTTAAAGAAATATTTGTAAAACACAATAAAAATACACAAAGCCTCCAAATTAAATGTCAAAACCGCTGTGATAACCCGTCAATAAATCTGTGTTTCTGTGTGATTTATAAAACCCCCGTGAAGAAAATGCTGTGCGCTGTGCTGTGCTGTGTTGTGCTAAATTATGTTCTGTGCGCTGTGCGCAGTTATAAATCCACCTTTAGGCAATTTCTGCGGTTATGATTTTGTTATTTTTGTATTTTTTTTATAATTAATGTTTTATGATGCACATTAATTTTGTAGTTAATTTTAAATTGGATAGAATATGCGCGGTAGTATTCATTTTCCCTTCGTTAAGTACGCGATCTTTAACATATATTTGTTTTTGTCGGCAATTAGTCGAGTGTCTAAACTGCTATATGCATAAATACTTTATTTGAATGGACAAGATTTAATGTCAGAACTATGTGAAGACGAAGTAGTGTGTGAAACGTCAGAATAAATAAATGATTGTGAAAAATTCGCGCTCGCGTTGAAATGTGCCAACCCGCAATGTTTGCTCTTTGGATGTGCGAAAGCCGCAAACAGAAAGGGAAAAAGTTTCAGAAAAAAATTCCCGTCACACGTTTACTTGGATGGCGGTTGGCGCTCGGCGAGAAAAATGCAGATCCCTGAAAAATTTCCATACATAAGTCAACGACGCAAAGTGCTAGTCGCTACGCTAGTGCTATATACGTGGAGCGAGTGAACGCCGTCCTGTATGGAAATCCAAGGATGCTTCTTCGTCACGAAACCGAGCTCATGTGGCATTACGTAAGCCAGGTTGGGTTGGAGGGGCTCTTATACGCCACACGGAGGAGGGAGACTCTGAAACGGAAAAATACTTCAATTGGGCTGCCACATTTCTGAAACATTTAAAAAAATAAATTATCAACATTTAAGTTTTTGATTTGGTGTTAATTTAAAACAGTTAACAGGCTTTTATCTCTGCAATTCTTTTTTGCTCGTAAGTTCTCATTTTGTAATGAGAAGAAATTTATTATTGTGTGCAGCAAAGTAAAAAAATATTTTATTTGTGTTCAAGTACGGATAGAGCATTTCGTTTGTTGCACTCGCAACGAACAAGCTTTGATTCGACGAGGTGCACACAATATTATTTCTACAGTCATCAAGAAATAATAATTTTTTATTTTTTATTTGCCGTGACAACAAGTCAATGAAATCGGTGTTATCATCACCATGATAACGTTTACAACGTCAAAAATTTATAATTTTTTTATTTACCGACGACAAGTCAATAAAATCTCGGATATTATCATTATGACAACATCTTAAGAAAATTATAAAAAATATAAAGTAAATTCAAAATAAAGTTTTTACAGTCGTAGTTTGAAGTCAATTTAAGAGGCCCGTCTACATCTAAAATCCAGCACAAAACGTACTAACGTAGCGAGTGTTTTGTGACCAGCACAAGAATGGTGAAATTGTATTTCAACAAGGATTATATACTTAAAGGAACAATTATTAACAGTTGTGCCTTTTTTAAAAATTAATAAAAAAATTGTACATGATTATAAAAATTCCGAAAAATTAATGCAAACTTTACACGGTTTCACGGTTATAACTCCTAGCTCCAAGTAGAATTTTATTTTTAAAATTTTAGAAAGGCACATCTGTATAGATACATTCTTTCTCTATTAAATGTTAAACATTACCTTGAAGTCGATAGTAATCTAACAGTTTACTCGCAACGAAAACACTTTTACAGTATTTTCAACTTCAAAATGACATTTCATTGCTCAGGCTTGTTTTGGGGAGTCGTTGTAGTTGGGAAAAGAGTGGAATAAAAAAAAGTAAAATTGAGAGTATTCTAGGAATTCGGAAAAAAACCTAGTTTTGTTGCACTAGTGCGACAATTATTTTGAACATATCACAACTAAAAATTGAATAACAAAATGTTCATATTGTAAATTGTACAACGATTGCAGAAAAAATAAATTATTTACTCAAATGACATTGTTAAATCTAGCTGTCAATTTTGATGTGATATTTTTATTTATTGCATTGAAAAATTAATATTATTCCTTGATTTTTCTAGGTTAGAATTTGAACTAAGTTTATCTATAAGAACTTCAATTTTGTGTAAGTTTTTTTTTGTAACCCTAATACAAGAGACGCTAATTACATGTAATTTGTTTCACACATTCTTAAGATTTGTCCTGAGTTATTAAATTAAAAATTATATCAATCAGTTTAAAAAACAATATAAAAATAAACGTCTTAATTATATCGCTGTATACACCAGCATTACCTATTTGTATTTTTGGGCTAAATAATTTATAATTTTTATAAGATTTTCTAAGGTAGGTAACATAAATTTTAAATTAACTGAAGCGTAACACATAATTTGCGATTCTTAAAAAACATTTAACCTGAACTGTATTTTTTTAAATTGTTTATTTTGCCTTTATTTTGTTAATTTAAACAGCTTTTGAGCTTTTCTACTTTAGTAAAAGAGCATACATTAGCATACATTATTAGCCTTTGTAACTAAACAGTTACCAAGCTGGAGTCGAACTATCCTTCCTAAGTTTAAAGTGTCGAAAAATGAAAAATGCCACGTTGGTTAACGACGAGGCACTCGTGTTTGCTTAATTTATTCTTAAACTAAAATCAACCTGCTAATAATTTTTCATCTTACAAACTAAAAATTCCGCACCACTCTCCCACATTTTCTCGGTGGCGTATACCCACATCAGTTTCTTTATCCGCCGCCACCTCCGCCACCACCGCGGCGCAGGAAAGAATGGAAGTTTACCGCCGTCTCCTCGCCCTCGCCCTCTAGATCAATACCTCACACACTCGCGCCCGCTTCCTGCTTCCCCTCTGCACCCCGGCACCCCACTGCCGCACCCCCGCACCTCGCCCGCCCCGCCAACGTCCACAATGTGACTTGCTAGGGGAGCAAATATTGCGTAGGCAGACGCACGCATGGTGCGTGTGTGAGGGAAGAAAATGGATTTCTTGACTCTGAGGACTGTGTGTGTAGTTGTGTGGAAGTATGTGGTAATGAATTTTAATGAGTTGAGTTTGTTGTGATAACATATTTACTTAGATGAATGCGTAGAATAATGGCAGATTAATGGTACAAACTACAAGATATAATAAATTTGCTATCTGTTTTTGGATGGAACACCCTCACAGATCATTTGCAATAATAATTATAAAATAAAATAGTCTTACAGAAATTACAGGTCATAAATCAAATACCTACCTACTTAATTAATTCTGTTTCACTAGTACATGTTTAAATATGAGATAGACCATGTGGTGCTGTAATAATACTATGTAATATTAATACATTATTAACTGCTCTAATTTTCCCGACCGTTTCTAGATTTGGAATTTTAATTAGGTATCTACTTTTAATTTGGTGACAAGAATTATTAATAGTTATTTTTATGTAACAAGTAGGTACCTACGTAAAATAGAGTTTTAAAGGACGAATTTTTTAACGGACAAGACGTAAGCCGAGTTCTTAAATTAGAGGAGATTTGTAAAACAAAGTTTTTTAGTAGGTGTAATGCATTAAATTTGTTTATTAACTACGCAAAACTATTCTAAAATATAACTACAAAATTTTTTTTTTTAAACGTAGGCGGTAAAAAAGTGAAAATAATCCATTAAAATGTAAATGACAGTAACAGCTAATAGATAAGATGGCTATGCAACACCAGAAAATGAAATTCTAGAATATTCATACACAGGAAAATGCATGAATAAGAAGATTCAAATCTAGAAAATTTATACGTAATAAAATTCCTGCATTAAAAGATTATTCACAGGAAAATGCAAATCTAGAATTTTAGATTCGACATAAATGCAAACACAGAAAGATGCAAATCTAGAAAAGTATTTTGTCTCTTCAAGGGAAATACAAAAATTAGGTTTAACTGAACTAAATGAACAACCCAAAACCATTCTTGAAACCTACATACTAGGTTTTGATTATAACTTATCTAGATTTGCATCTTCCTGTATTTGCATCTTCATCTTCCTGTGTTTACATCTATGTTAAATCTAATATTCTAAATTTGAATTTTCCTGTGAATGAATGTTTTATTGCAGGTACTTTATTAAGTATAAATTTAGTAGATTGGAATTTTCTTGTGCATGCATTTACTTGTGTATGAATATTCTAGAATTTTATTTTCTGGTGTTGAACCCATTCCCAACGTAATTATAGTAGCAAATCAGTTCGCAAAGTTAACGATTTTGGAGAGTATATTCAAAAGAGTATTGTAGGTACTACGGGCAGCATTTGAAATAATAATCTTGTTAAATATATTTTACTAAATAAGCTTATTGAAGCCTCCGGCTCGTGTTTTAAACTTTAACCTCGTGTAATATACATATCCATTACACATTAAAAAATTCTATAATCGTGTTTTCGCAAATATTTTTTATTATGAACTTATTTAATAGAAATGTTATTTTACATTTTCTTAATAAACATTTAAACCTACTGTTATTGAAATTTAAAAATGTGTACTTAGTTATTATTGTACTTCACTATCAATTTGGTAAAGTGAAAAATGACCCTTTATTCATATTCCTATCGATGTCATTTTCATGATTGCAAGTGTATCATTAGAGGCCATAAACTTCCAACATCTATTTCTTTATTAAATATGGTTTCCTGTAAATATTTAATGAAATTTTTATCATAACCATCAGTTTAATGTCATTTATAATATCTAGTTTCATTTTCCTAGTTTGGGAGTGGTTTTAGTAGACATATTTATGTTTTTAATAAAGTCGTTGCGTTACAATAACTTAATGTGGCATTCGAATGAAGTTAAAAGTGTTATGAAGATCATATTTTTAGAGTGCCACCCACTATTACGAAGTCATGCATATTAAATGTTGTGCGTGTATAATTAAACAAAAATATGTAATATGTTATGAATATGCATACAGCAAATTGATTAGAGTAGCTTTTAAATGTAGTAGTATATTATTAGTTGTGAACGTCCCTTTTAATTAATATATAATACCAGGTAGTTGTGCAATCTACGCAGCCGGATCTAGGCCTATTTTACGAGCGATAGACATCGTATATTTTAAACCGTTTAACGATTTTCAATTAATAACAAGAATATATTATCGAGCAAATAGAAATTTTTAAATTTATTATGTCATTTGGCACTCCAATGTTTAATCAATTATAAAAGCTGCTCTCCCCCTTTTATAATATTTTGTAAAAATTGTGTACTAGTTCAAAATAAATGTTCAAACTATTTCCCTTCCTTAAAAGCAAATAATTAATGGAGTGAAATTTTAATACCAATGTAACTCGGATTTTTTATTGTCTAATTGCTTGACTTTGTTTGATGGAAGTTGAATGGACTTGTTTTTAGGAATGAGAGCGAAGCGAGTCTATCCTAAAAATAAACATGGGAACAGCCTACTTAATGTTAAGCTGATTTTTACTCAAAAGCTGTTATAGTGTAAATCAGTGTTTGTGTATTTGATATTGTACCTATAACAAGATAAAAGTAGAAATTTTAAAAAAATTGTTAAAAAATAAACAATAAAGTTGCCTTATATGTATATTTAAATAAAAAATACTTAATAATTACATAAATTTTATAAACGGCCATTGACAATTTAAGATGGTATATAAATTATTTACGGCAACTTTTTTTTTAACACAACTAATTTGTTTTTAAACTAGGTCCAGTAAAAACAAATTTGTGTAATACAGTAATTGATTAAATTGATATACATAGAAATTAAAAAAGAGTCCACCATATAAATTTTGGTTTTCCTCTTTTCCTCCTAGTTTAAAAAAAACATAGTAAAATTTTAAAACAACACCTACAATAATTAACTTATCGATGTTTCATTAATGTTCTTCCACACAATTGCATTAAGGCTGGGATGAAACCGATTACTTATTCTGTATTCTGTAAAGTTGAACAAAGACATTTCTATGTTACGGCTCCGTCTCATTCTGAACCGTAACATAGAAATGCCTATACACTGTAAACAAAATTTCTGTAAATTTATTGTTACTGGAATCCAAATTGTGAAATATAGTAAATTTACATAGAAAATGTAATTTTGTCTTACTATGTAAAATTACATACTACTAATAATTTTTATATTAAATTTAGTATATGACTTAAGTAAATTTACATGGTTTTATAAATTATGTACTAAATTTAATTTGAAAATTATGAGTAGGTACCTATGTAATTTTACATAGTTGGACAAAATTACATTTTTATGTAAATTTACTACATTTTACCTAGATCTAGGCAATTTGGATTCCAGTAACAATTTATTATAGTAATTTTAAAGGATTTTTTTTAGGTATGGTTCAACTTTATAGAATAAAGAATAAGTAACCGGTTGCATCCATTATCCAGACTATACACTACCTACACCTAATAGATATTTAACATTCAGTATTTCAAATACCCTTAATTAATTAACTAGGTACAATCACATACGAATGTAATATACGAGTAAGTCCATCATCATCAATTCAGATTATTCATACGCCAATATCCAATACATTCTAACTAGTATTCAAACCATCAAAACATTCCGCACCCGTTTAGCATAAACAATTAATAACATCGAACAGTTTGAAGTACCGATACTCACTCCTGCCACACACACCTCGAAAAAATCCCTGATTGATTAACGTCGCCCATCCTTTCTCACGAACACTGCCAATAAAATATGTAGTTATTATTATAATATTAGACGTTAAGCACTGCTGGAAAAGGTGAGATATGCTAATCTGGCCCCTGTTTATACAGAATTCGTCGCGCTCCGATGATGAGCGATGAGGAATGACAGGGATGAGATGAACCCCAGAAAGGGTTGGATTTTGCATGCTGCGAGAGTTAAAAGTTGTCGTGTTAGTTTTTGTCGGGTGATTTAGGGATGTTTGTTTCGTGGTTTATGACCGGTTTTGCTGGATGAGATTAATTTTTATTGGAAAGTTATTCATCAACGAAATTTTGTTCATTGTGAAATTTACGGATATTTGTACAAGTAAGAAAAGTGTATTAACACGGTAAAGAATTTGGTCGTGTTAATTATTTTAGTTTAATTAAATTGATGTGGACGATTTACTTTATCCAATATGTGTTGAAACAAAAATATGAATGGTAAAAATTTGAAACACTACTAATATAAATAATGTGGACCTACTTGTTTTATGTAGTGTTACAAAATTTTAATAAATTTTTTAATTGGGTTCAGTTTTGTTTATTTTTATTTATTTACGACGTTTCGCAAACGATGTGTTGCCATTATCGGGTAACAAATGTTAATATACTTAGTAGTTTGAAATAACAATTCGTATTCGATATGTAAATAAATAAAAATATACAGAATTAATTCAAAATATTATTAATTCATGGTTGTAAGACTTTCCAAAATTTTGTTTATACATTAGGCGTAAGATACACCATTTCCGGGAAATAGTTATTTGTCCAACTACAGAGGAAAGCGCTTCCCACTCGAGTTTGAAGTTTGTGTCACGAGCGAGAGTGGAAAAAGAGCTTTCCTCTCGTGTTAGACAGAACATTTTTTTCACGACATATTTAGACACATTGTAAATGTAAAAGAAACACATAACTAGAAGTTAGGTTATAACTGCCATCTGTCAGACTGACGTTTAAAAACAATGTTTCACTGCAGCCACTATGCCAAATTATATTTGAGTTGTAAAATTGTTAAATTGCAGAAAAAGCAAGTATAAAACATCATAATTGTAAAATAATCGTTTACATTATATCACTATAAAATCCGAATTTCCAATAAAGTATAATAAATTTACTTACAATTTTTTAAATATTTCATCGTAAAATAACACTGGTGATAACACGGCTTACTTTCCTCCCTAGAGAGGGAAAACTTACTTTACTCACTAAATCGCGAGAAGAAAATTGTGTTTTTTCCGCATATCGTGAAAAAATACATTTTCCCAAAGTATTTTACACAGATTTTCATTAAAACATGTTAATTTATATTCTTATATAGGTGATTATTAAAAACTATAATACTTGTAAAGATAATGGTATAATTTTTAGTTAGTTGCTATATTTTGCAAATAATAATATTTTCTGTTTACTGCTATACATTCTTCATTTTGTCAATTTGAAGTATTGATAACTTACTGTCTGCTTTTTTCGAGTGTCACGTGTTGGTTATATATCAATAAAATATTGAAATTATTTACCTGTTCAATTTTGGCGCATAATTAAAATATTAATCGATATACTCCATGTATAAATTATAGTCATGTGTTAATGAACCTGCAACGAACTAGCCGATCACTTTATTAAAATTTCATGCGGTGAATTTTGAGGCTGGCCACTGTTTTAATTATTACCTCTATTAATATATCAAATTCAAGTTCATTAAGCTCAACTTGGCAACAGGGTAGTGGCAATATGTCGGTGTCAGCCCAAACCTTTAGCCAGGATCGGCATGAGAAAAGTTTTTTTGCGGTGATACATGTGCCTTTTATATTTTTTCAGTTTAGGTACTAAAAAACAGAAAAAATGTAGTAAAATACTTTCGAAATATGATCCTTGTATAAATAATTTTTTAATGGTCAAAATTTTATCAGTGAACATAGCTGGGCAAGTATCGAAATCAAAATACTGAAGTATAAGCATTAGTACTACCTATTGTCAGTACCTACCTAACTTGTTATCCATTACATATAAAGCTTCACAGTACTTAACTTAAGTAAAGTATATTATTGTCAAAAGTACTCAAAAATAATTATTTTTCAAGTACCAGTATTTTAAAAATTAATATAATAAATTGCATGGTTTGTAACATTATTACCTTTTTATCAAGGAAGAATAATTCGCAGTAAAAATGTCGTTTCCTGTCGCTGTGATCGCAGGTTGAACAGTATAATTACTTATCCTATTGAAAAAACTTAAGTACTTTAACATTATTTCAATATTATTGAAAAACTTATGTATTTAAAAAGTACTTCAATATTATTTACGGTAATGAAATGAAAATAAGTCTTAAGTAAGTACAATATTTTATTTTAGTACTTTAAATTTTAAACTAATAAGTACCAAATAATATTTATACTTAGGTACAAGTATTAAGTACTAAGTACTAGTAAGTAAGTAAAAATTGATACTTAAGTACCTAAATACTTAAGTAACGCCCAGTTCTGTCTCTGAGTTTGGGGTATAGCTATAGATAGCTGTGAGGGCGTAACATAAACGACTGATTCTGGTAATTAAGGTCGAATCTAGTCAGGTAAACATTTCAGAATCGAAATTAACTGCACAAAAAATCTCCACTAACAATTATGAATGCCCATGAGTTGACGGCTCACTATGAAGTGAGTCTGTCACATCCAAGTTAGGTAAAAGGCGTCATAGTATGTAAGTATAAGAATGTTACAAATTATGTATTTTATGATAAATTTCGTATTAGCCCCTAATGATTTTACTTGTTACGGTCCTGCCTGCTTTCGTCAATCTCACCTGTGCGAAGTGCACACGCTGATATCTTTATTATAGAGTTTCCTGTGCGTTTAATCAATAAATAAATAACTTATGATTGCAGTCTATGATTAATTATCTTTTCTAAGATGTAATGAATACCTACTTCCTGTCGATTTGTTGTTTAAAATACAAAAAAACTGCGCCTTGTTAAAGTGAATGAGAGAGAATTATTAATTATAATGTTATTTGACTTGCAGAAAAAATAATAACTTGTGCGCAATATGCAATTATTATGTTAGATAGCAAAAGAAATAAATCAAAAACAGCAATACAGTTACAAAAACAACTAGGTATTAAATAGTTATAAATTATCTAACGGCTTTATTAAAAATAAATTCTGCAGTCCACAAAAAGCTAAAATAGCAGCTTAGGTTATTATCAAATGTAAAAATATTGTGTGAAGATATTTTTCATACATTTTTTGACAGTTATATATCTTATCTTATAAAGCAATATTTTTTAGAAGAGACGTGGATAGACTGGCAAATTTTAATTTCATTATTATTTATTAATATACTCGGATATAGTTAACGATTTGTTTAATGTTTTTTCTTTTATTGCAGGTAAGGCTTTTCATTACGCATTCAAATACGAGTAATTATATGGTAAGTTTTTCCTTTAATTATGTGAACTTTGCAACGATATCTTAATTTCTTTTCATCTCAAACGTGTGAAAATTATTTTTAATTACTGTCTTAGCCAAATAATAATAATGTCCTCCTTCTTTTATGAAATAATTGATCAAAAATCCGTCAAAGAAAATATGCGACATAATTACACATCATTCAGAATCGAATCCTAATTGCAAAAAACAAGCAAATGTCCCCGGGGAAGATGAAAACTTCTCCAAAATGAGAGCGCGCGCCGTCCCCTCGTAATAGAACACTCGCACTCATTATAAAATAATATTCAGAACAAATAAATTCGAAAAAGATAGATTTCAATGAAAATAATAAATAATGTAAATAAAAGCTTCTGCCCCCACTGGCTCTGGTGAAGAGGGAGGGAATCCAATCCAAGGCGATTTGATTTTCATCATTATTTCAATTTCTCTGTACGTTCGTTGTATTTATTTCGCATCGCAAATGGTTCACCTTCAATTTGGCGTTTTATTCATAATTCTACCATTTTTCCTCATTATATGTGTAGAGGACGAAGACTGTAACGTCCTCATCCCTTAAGGTTTATCTTGGTTTTATTTTGTTTTTCTACAAATATTTACAAATTTGATTGTATAGAAAAAAACCTTGTACCATTAGAGGAGCTAAATGTTCCTTACGTATTTTGGTATCTACTACCAAATGGTAAATAAATCATTTTCACAAGAACAGAATCACCAAACTTCTCTAAACTATATTTAGTAGATTTAGTAAAGAAAAATCCAAAAATGGTTTAAGAGTTCTTTGAGAAACTTCGATAGAGGCCAAAAAGTGAAAAAAGGTATGAAAACGCACTAATTTCGCTGAAAGAGAAGATTTTTCTAAGGAAAAGATCGATTGTTGAGACGGTTTTTGACTTCTTGAAAATGAGTTTGAGATACCCCTACAATTTATTAATTATTTGTTATACAAATTATCAGAAGTTAAATTTAGTGAATCAATTTTATTAACATTAATTGACAAGTATATTCTTCTGTTAATATTTTACGTGGAATATTATAAGAAATTAAGCTAACTTATCTCTAATATGATCTTACTTACCTTAAAGACTGGTATGTATAATAGAGGTAACTGGTAACTTATTCTGTATTATGTAAAGTTGAATAAAGACACATCTATGCAATGCTTCCGTCATTATGAACCGTAATATAGAAATGCCTAGAGTTTAACTTTAACAAAAATAAGTAACCGGTTAGATCCATTATAAACCAGTCAAAGAAGATTTAAGAGTAAATATAAACTTTGGTTATGTATGAAAAGGAATAAGTTATTTTCTACCTTGTTAACACTAGCCACTTAAACAATTAATTAATTAATTAAATAAAACTAATCAACTAGGTTAAACGTTTAACAGCCAGCCAATATTAAAACTGTCAAAATTTTGAGTTTCATAGTTGGATGATGTCACGTAGGTACGTACTTTTATAATTAATTTTGTAAATTATATTGGAATATAAATAATGACAATATATTAATGAGTCTGACACAAAAAATAAACATTAAAAATACTGATTGTCACGTATGCCACAGGTTTCAACTTTGAAGAAATGTTATCAAATAAACTTAGCGATGCCGTTTGACTAGTCGCGAGTATGTCCGACTCTCGTCTCGTCTCGGAATTTGCAAAACTAAAGAAAGTCACTTTCGTCTCGTCTAGTCTCGATATTTCTCGACTAATCTCGATTATGATGTCGAGAGTTTCGAATCAACTTGAGTCTCATTTCGGTCTCGAATCTGTAGTCGAGACTTGCTTGTGATCTCGTCTTGAATTTCGTGACGAAACTAGTCTCGAGTCTCGCGGCAACACCAAATAAACTGAATGTTGTCCGAGTATTTCTCACGTGTAATATTAATCCCATCCCTTCCCTTTCCGCAGCATCATCTGATTTGAATGTATGGAATAATAATTAAGCATAAAGAAAGCATTATTTAAAACAGTTGGTCCCTTTTTCTGTCACCCAGGCTAACATCAGCTTTGAATAATATAGCAGCTAGTAAATTTAAAATAACGATATACCTGAGAGGCCCTTTGTATCCAGTTTGTATGCAAATCGCTGCGACACGGACCTTCAGCCATTCACGATTTCATTTACAACATCTGCTATAACAATATCCATAACTGTTGCGATTATTTTAATCATGAAGAGAGCGTCACTGAGTAGAGCGACGCTCCGTAGATAGAGTTCATTAACGGGGGAAGTATATTTTGAAATATTTTCCGTATTTTTAAAAAATTATGTGGCATATGGTCAGTGTTTTTATCAATCTGTAAATGTTTAAATCTTTAATTAATTAATTTGAAGTCACATATTTCAATCTTATTTACGTACGTACATTCCATCAATAAGTTTAGCATTAGTATTGAGTATGGTGAAAAAAGTCACTCTTTGTCACAGACTTTAAGTTAGCTGCGGTAATTTTTTGTTTGTTTTCTTAGTGCTTGTCAAAAATACGTTATAGAATGTTATTATTCTTACATAATTTTCAATTACGGAATGGTTGCACACATCTATCACGGAATAGTTTCATTCTATCACTAGTGATCGAATGGAATGTAGAGAGTTATAATAATTCCATGTTTTTTTTATTTGTCTCATTAGGTATTGTAGTATTTGTTAAGTGTAGTTTTAAAATACATACGTTCAAATTTAATAATTCATCAAAAATTGTCTGTAGAATATTATAAATACCAAAATATGTTCATTTAGATAGTATTAGGTTATGTTTTTTAGTCGTAATGAAAGTATAGTAGTATGCATTGCAACACGTTTGGAATGGCTATTTCGCTTCGTGAAACTCGCCTACGGCTCGACTTAAATATTCCACTCGAGTTCAATATTCTTCATTCCACACTTGTTGCAGAACTTTATTGCATAGGTACTCATTAATAAAAGTAAAGACATGTAATGAATGTGTTTAAAAATGATGAATAAAAAAATAATATTATTTTTTAAATATATCCAAGCAGCAAAATTACATGATTTCGACGCATACGTGACGCAATTTTTAGACCACTATGTGTGGATCGAATCGACATCGTTCATCGACGCAATTTACACATCGTGCGTGGACGTGACCTTGACGTCAACCATACACGTAGCACGTAGTTTAAACGTCTGATAGCGACCACATGTCAACGTCGATAATCGACACATATGAGTCGTGTCCGCGACGTGTTTTATTGTGAAATGAAGTAAATATATTCTTGAACATTAAATTTGATTTTGTGATGAGAGTAGTTGGTGTACCTACATTTTTGAAGTTATATTATTTTCAAAATTTAAAACTGCAGTGAATAATAATTTTGATTGTCCGGGTCCTGTCGTAATTCTAGTGTCGTTATGTGTTTGTGTACAAAGCTGTAAAATTTTTATCGGTCGTTCTTCATAAGCACAAATGTGTTCAAATTTTACTTGCAATAATGTGAGCACTCCGGAAATGATTTTTCATTGGTTGTCAGCCACTATAGACCATCCATTGTCTAAAATAAAAAATAAAAGAATGCAAATACTTCCTATTGTTTGTCAAGCGTCCTCGGTTCCTCGCTAAAATGTAACAAATTATTTTTAGATCGTTCTCTCCGGGTTATAGATTTATAATGTAAAACTGCTTTCTGTATTTTGAAATTCAAATATGTAGCTGTTCTTACAGGCAATTTAAATAATTCTGGAAGACTGCGGGGCTGAACGTACAGCCAAGAGAAAAATTTGCTTTGGTGGGTTTTTATTTTCCTCGGTTCGAGTATTCGTGTTTGAATTAAAGTGATGAAAATTTAATCAAATGTAATTTGATGATTCCACGCAATAAAGTAACGACATTTTAATAATTTCATCACTAGCAGCGCTTAAGCCTTTTCAAAGGAATTCTCTTTTATTTACTCACCATTTTACACCGTTTAACTAATTTTAGATTCCAAATACATTTAGTAACATTTGCCACATTTTTTCTTAATGCTTCATTTTACATTGTGACAATTTAAAATACATGCCACTTACTAACGATTTTGTATAAACAATGATAAATGAAATTGTTCGTACATCACTTGTGATTTATAAAGTAATAATCATAGCGATTTACTGCGACTTAACCTGCTATTTTAGCAACATGTGTTAAGTCGAACATTATATCCACAAATTTGTTAACTATAGCAAGTTAGTGCTCCAATAGGGCCACACTATTTATATTGTTTGAATTTAAATTTTTTACCACTTTTACTTTAGCATATTGTTTCAAGATTTTAACTGTCATTATATTGTTACAATTAGCAACAAATTTTACGCTGATTAATTTTTTACTGTAAAGTAATGTATCAACGTGTGTCCATATACATTATTTTTATAAAGAGGTCTTGCTAGCTTGTCAGAAAGTCGTCATTATGTGCTATAATCTATAATAATTATAATATACCTCATGTCCTATATACTTTTCCACCCGTGACTAATATGTACCATGTATCATACCATACCCATATACTCTAATACTTTAACCATAAATAATCGTGTATTTTATTTTAAAACCAGTGTTGGTATATAATTGTTTAAATTTGTTGAGCATAAGTTCCATCCACAGGAAGATTGATTTATCGACTGATGCTTTGGACTGCTTCTCTACAAAGTCTAATTTTTATAAGTTCGAAACTTTAATAAGATTTTGATTTGTTTATTTAATAGTAGGTATATTATACATCAAGTTTTATAAACGTCATTTTAGTCACGAGTTTTTTAGGAACGAGCGCAGCGAAAACAGAAATATGTAAAATTTCATTTAAAATAATTTGAACACTTGAGGTTAAATCATAATGATATTATATTTAGTTACAAAATTCTACTTAAGCAAGTGTATTTAACTGTTATATTGGAAGAAAATAGACAATGATTGATATAAATCATTAATTTCACTTAATTTTTCACAAAAATATAATGTACCTAATATATAGGACCTAACTTCACTCCGTGCTTAATATGTCAGTTATTTTGTTCAGCCCGTGACTTGTATTGTATTGACGCTTCCCATAAAATGTAATATTTTCAAAGGGAATAAAATAAAATATTATTATTATTTTCATTTATTTTTCTATTATTATTATTATTGTCGAGGTGCATAAAAATGTTATTTAGTGCCTTGTGATGTTTTGACACCAAGAGTAGAAAAAATGACTTATAGATGA
Source organism: Agonum fuliginosum (assembly GCA_947534325.1). NCBI lineage: Eukaryota > Metazoa > Arthropoda > Insecta > Coleoptera > Carabidae > Agonum > Agonum fuliginosum. Next base: position 9,125,027 of record OX384031.1, read on the forward strand.
AACCCCTAAAATAAAAACGTTTTTGCCGAAGTTTACTGCTCGCAGTTTGGCGCTAAGATTAAATTTGCTACAGTATTTTAAATTGCTAGTTAACTGTTTATATAGCCTATTTTAACAAATATATTTCGCTGTGTTTCCGTGTGTGAAAATGGCGATCGGGCGTCACCATGCGTAGAAAGCCACGCATGCGTCCCCACCCTCTGACCCCTACGCCACGTAAACGGGGGGCGAATGCAAGCGTGAAATATGCACGCACTCATCACACATACATACACATTCACGCACACACATACAACATTCGTATGCGTCCACATGCAGCCATTATACATACTCTCCCGCACCGGATGGTAGTGGATAGCGTTTACCACGTTTACATGAGAAGAGAAAAAAAAGTACATTATATAGCGGGATTCTTATAAATATTAAACAATATCGCCACGAAATCTATAAACACATGAATTTTTGTATTATCTGGTTCACTACGAAGTATAATATACTCAGTAATGAATACTCCGTATCTTAGAAATACTAGATTCGTAGCATTTCTGTTTATCCTGTGCGAGAGAGATATTCGAGGACAGATCAGTGTGTTACCATCGTTACCGTTGATTATCGCCAGAAAATGCATAGTCCAAGTTGGCCCGTATTTTCTGCCTCTGTCTAAAAATTTAAACAAAAAAGCCACACTTCATTCAATCAAGTGTCCACTCCTGTCATATAATTTTACTTCGTGTTGTCAACAAAGGTATTGATTAAAATTAAAGATTTACGGATCTGTACAAGGTACCAAATTATAAAAAAATATAAATTTCAGGTACAAAATAAAGAAGTTGACAATAATTTTATTTTCATAAATTAATTGCAATTCAATAGTTCCGAGTGCAAGAATTTTTTTTTATAAGAAACAAAGAAAGAAAATTGTAGGCTTCAGCCCTATTCCTAATTTCAAGCTACTCGTATTCACAATAATTATTACCTAATCTAACCTTTGCTACCTACATTAATTTTTTTACCATTTCTGCTTCTTACTCAACAAATAACTGTCTAGAGGTACTGAGCGGCTTGTAAAAAAAAGTTGAATTTGACGTCCTCAATTCAGGCCGCAAAGTAAAACATTTGTGTACGATACATTTCGCGGCCGTTGCTATTAGTAACGGCTGCGAAATTGAATTTATTGAATTGTGTATGTCGATGTCAAATATTTTTGACAGTTGTTACAAAAAATAAAATTTGTGTTTTTTATTATATGCATTGAGGTTGCACAAAAAATATTGTGTATAACTCGTCTGCGAAATGTGTTTAGTTAACCAAATAGCTAGACAGACATTTCGCAGTCTATAGGTATAATAATAATAAACTTGAAATAATAGAAACACTTAAATTTCCAATGTGGTTTAGTGGTTTTGCCTCTCCATCTTCATGTAAACGTAGTGAGTGTCCTCTTCCTTGTCCGTAGGCCGGACGCCAACATAAATAAGGATTTAAAACTTGTGTTTGCGTCCCTTGTTCTAATGGGAATGATATTAAAAGGGTTAAAATGGGGTTTTGTTATGTTATTACGGGTTCCGGGAATTATTTTAATAATGAAAGAACAATAACACTAGATTTATAACACAAGCGGAATTAAAATTGAATACTTTTGGGATTATGTGGACAATACTGCCCCACCGTTGATGGTTTGCTAACGAATATTTTATTATGAGATTTATATTATTTTCTGGGGAGAAATATTAATTACTTTTTGAAATTGTATATTTTTGTACCACCTTTTAATTAATTATTTTATCTTATAAAGCAAACTCATAAATACATCAAAAGCAAGCCAAATAATTTTTTTATTTCCGCAACAACAAAATGAAAAAATCTTATGTGGCCAGCACAAGACCTGCCGCCATAGTCTACCTACTCTTTTTATTATACTATAGCTACTCACAAATATATTTTATGTAACTTCAGAAGAAGATATAAACGATGTGTCATTATTGACACTGTCACTGTCAGAATCAATTGAATTATATATAGTAACAGATGTTAAACGATTATGGATTTAAAGATACTGAATGGTGCTGAAGTTTCATACTCTTATTATAAACAACAACTTTAATTCCTAAATAGTATAACCACATACAGAAAAATTTATAAAATGCTAATTGTAGATATAATTAATTATTTGTCGAAATATTTAATCAAAGTACTACTTCCGGTTTGTGAATTGGTACCTATATTTAATGACTTCTCAAGATTCGTATTAAAACCTTAAATATAAAATTTTGTTGTTAAATGTTTGATATTTTTTTAGTAACCGTCAACGAAAAAATTGTAACATACGGACACACACACGCACACGCACAGACATCATCTCGAAAATACTTTATTCATTTTCTATATGGATCCTAAAACGTGCTTATTCACTAAAAACTCACACTTTAAAATTTTGACCCGTCACAATACCTCCCCTTATAGAATATAAGGCGGGAGGTAAAAAGAGAACACAGTATAGACCAGAAATATACGCATGCTTTGCGATTTATTTCGAATAAATGAATTTTGTTTTAATTCGATTTATTAATGTAAATGCTATTAAAAGGGTTCAACAGACCCACATGATTTGTTAATCATGCAGAATAAAATAAATTCAATAATTCTAATATAACGGAAATTCCGATTATTGTAGGTAAAAATAAATGTTGATTTTGTGTTTATATCTATATCATCCGGAGTTCTTTCACGCCCGCCAGGATAAACTTCAACTCTGCTACTACTGTTCGCGCAGGATAACTTGGCAAGGCAGGGGCGTGGCGAGTTAGGGATTATGGAAGTAAAATCATAGGCGCACCAAAAAACTTTCATTTCAATAAATGTACAAACATTACCTACACAAATAATTTTTTTTATGAATTTTGAAGATTTATTTATTATTTACGGAAAAATAATCTATATATATATATATAATAAACAAACATATAAATAATTGCACTGGATTTAATATTTCTAGAAAAAAATCTATATAGAACATGCAAAAACTTAAGCAATAATAAATTACACTTGATAAGTATAAATCAGTCATAGAAATATTTAAAAAAATAAATATTTTGCTGATAGAACTCGTCATTCTATAATCTATATACAATAATTAAACATAAGTAATTGCACTGGATTTAATATTGGTAAATAAAAAATATCTATACAAACATACATAAATAGTAATAAATAGCACTGGACAGGTATAAATCTGTAAGTCATAAAATTTAAAATTTTCTAACAAAACTCTTGATTCTCTTCATCGTCGTCAGAACTTTATCATTAGCTTTGAAGTATTCCCATTTTAATCTTTTTTGTTTTAAATAGTATACTAAATATGCCGGACTTACACTAATTATAACTATAAGTACATCATAATTGTCCTGTGGGATTTACTAGGTAAGAGTACAAAGTACCTACCGGTAATGTACTAACCAACAGTTAATAATTTGTTCGTTTTAGTGTCAAATAATATTTTTACATAAAATATTTTTATATTGACTACGCCAATGGACAGAGAAACTTAAATGCATCCCTATGTTATATTGGGCTTCCTTCCCTCTACCGCACCTTCCCGCTAACCAACAAGGTTAGCTCTAAATGGTTGTAAAACTTTAACTCACTATTTCACTCGTTAAAAGTCGAGCGGCATATTTGCAATTTGACATAACGCACTGTAGGCAAACTGGACAGCATTACATTCCTAAGGCTCGCCAAGTAAAATTGCGCGAACAGTACCTGGCCCTGCGAGGCCAGTCCGACGCCCAGGGGTTTATTGCAGGCCTCGAATTTATTGTGATCGCTGATTTGAGATGACCCTCCTATCGAACCCAGGGTAGTGTACTATCACGTGGCACTCGTGGCAGTAGGGCCTCACGATGTTGGTTCTTCGAGACGTTTCGCGTGCAGGGGTTGGTGATAGAGGTGGGAAAACTATCGATAGTACTATCGATAGATCGATAGTTTCATAAAAAAAATAACTATCGATATATCGATAGTTGCACTTTATCGATAGTACTATCGATAGTTTATCGATAGTTAAATGATAGTTATACGATAGTTAAACGATTGTTAAACGATAGTTTATCGATAAAACGATAGTTTATCGATATTTAAACGATATTTTTTATCGATAGTTAAACAATATTTTATTGATTGATAAACGATAGTTTATCGATTGGTGAACATTATTTCCTCGGTTGGTAAACGGTAGTTTATCGATTGTTAAACGATAGTTTATCGATATTTAAACGATATTGAATATTCCTATACATGCGTTTTCTGTATCCATCGAATTCAAGACTTTAATTTTCTAGTTATGAATTTTCAAGAACTGGGTAGACACCCGTGTAAACGTAGGAATCCACTCGCAATTTTTTGTTTTAGTAATTCAATTATTTTAATGTTTTGAGTTTCAAAATTTTCCAACAGATGTCCTTTCAGTTCCAGGCTTTTATAATTTCACCATTCTGTTTGGCTCCGTTGTACGTTTTTGGTATCCTGTTATCGTATAGCAACAACTATCGTAGGTATAGCAAAAACTATCGTTTAAAAAAATATATCGTTTAACAAAAACTATCGATAGTATCGAATAATAAGGACTATCGATAGTACTATCGATATATCGATAGTTGGTTCACTGGACTATCGAACTATCGATAGTTTCTTATACGATAGTTTTCCAACCTCTAGTTGGTGACTCCCCCTGCGCGTCCACGAAGACCCCGTCGCTACTAGACGAACTCTGGGACTGGGAAGTCGAAGCACTATGGTTAGCTGGTGCCCGTGGGTGCTTGTCCACCACCAGCCCGGAATCAGGAGTCGGTGTAGTAGGGGGGTCTTCATCCCTTGTCCCAGAGGAACGGGAGTCGAGGACCGTGGAATATACCTGGGCGGACGCTGTGTTGGGAATCTGTCTCTGTCGGGGTGGATAGTAAAACCGTGGACGCGGACCATATACTGGACGATTCGGACGCCACGGAGGGTGGCCTCTCTGATGGTGGTATCGCTGGAGCTGATGGTAGTGGGTTCCCGGCTGAGGTGGCGGCCATCCCTTGCCTCCTATAAGCCGACTGACCGCCTAGTAACGCAGAGCTGGGCATTACTTAAGTATTTAGGTACTTAAGTATCAATTTTTAATAACAACTAGTACTTAATACTTGTACTTAAGTATACATATTTTTTAGGTACCTACTAGTTTTAAGTACTAAAATAAAAACTTGTACTTAAGACTTATTTTCATTTCATAATCGTAAATAATACTGAAGTACTTTTTAAATACTTAAGTTATTCAATAATACTGAAATAATGTAAAAATACTTAAGTTTTTTCAATAGTTTAAGTATTATACTGTTTAATCTGCGACCATTTTCACTGTGAATTATTCTTCCTCGATAAAAAAGATAATAATCGAATGTAATAAGGTTACAAATGTTACAAACCATGCAATTTATTATATTAATTTAAAAAAATACTGCTACTTGAAATATACTTATTTTTAAGTACTTTTGACAAGAAAAACTTATAATTTACTTAAGTACTGTGAAGCTTTACTTGAAAATGTACTTGGTATCAAGTACTGACCATAGGTAGTACTGGTACTTATACTTAAGTATTTTGATTTCGATACTTGCCCAGCTTTGTTAGTAAGTAGGCGGCGCCGTTACTACTCGCTAATATACCCATTTCAAGGAATTCGGTCACCACCGTAATTGGGGTTTTCAACCGTTGTAAATGTTGGTGGAAACAATGGGATGCCACCACCACATAAACGGGGTCCACTGGTCTCGTTCTCTCGAAGATCTCCATTAAACCATTTGCTATCTCTACGCGTCCAGAGACCTGCAGACTCTACCGCGGCTATCCGCCCAGCCTCACACAGAGCATTTTGTCTGGTGATCTGCGCTAGATCCTGCTCCATGCTGGTCAACAGCGGCGTCACCACCAGTCGCATCATTACCCAGGTGTACGAAGCCACCAGGGTGTCCAATACCCGCAGCCCCTCCAACGTTCCTCGAAGCTGAGCCTCCGTAGTTACCCACATACCTATATTACATTGTAGGTTTACCATGTCGATGAACTCGCAAATCAAAAGCACTGACGATCAACTACTGGAGACACACCCAGGCACTCAGAAGATTGACTGATAACTGATTACTTCATAAGCCGAAACTTGACGTTATATACTAATATCCCTCCGGATGTGGTCAGAATTTCGTCAGGCTTTTGGTTTGAGGTTTGTTAAACCAGCGTGATTAGTGATGCCGTTTGTCGAGAGTAGTCGAGAGTGCACCCGACTCTCGTCTCGACTCGGAATTTCCAAAACTAATAAAAGTCACTCTCGTCTCGTCTCGAAATTTCTCGACTAATCTCGACATGGAGTCGAGAGTCTCGAAAATCTCGAATTGTGTGGTATTTCTTTATTTGACATGCAAAACAAGTCAGTATTTGTTTGTTAGTGTTACTGCGGCCTAGGTACAGTCTTATGGGATTACTTATACGTATTTTGTACGAAATAACTCTTTTGTGATATACTCGTATTTAACTCTAAGTAATACATGTTTATTTTATTCCACGGTACTTCATCGATTAGTTAGGTACCTAAATTAATAATTTTTATAATTAAAATTAATTTTTGTTAATTAATAAAAATGTTTCGTCATTAAGTATAGGTACATATATAACTATATTAGTTTGTTAATAACTGTTAGATAATTTTAGGAATAGGTAGGTATTATTTTTATTAAATATCTAATTGATTTATGTCGATCAAAATAAAGATTTTATTTTTAAACATGTAAGTTTGTATACATTTATTGTTTGTTGATCTTGGGAATATTACTTAAAATACAACTTTTTTGTGAAAGATCCCATTTATGATCTGGTCCTGATATTCCAGCATCATTAGCATCTAAAAATGCGTCACGGACAAGAAGTGAAAATATTTTGAGAGTAATTTTTGTTTAATCCTATCATATTCACAAAAGCATATTTCTGTTAATTTTAATTTTAAGCAAATAGTCACTAATCAATTATATAATACGAGACTCTCGGCGAGACTTGATACTGGTCTCGTCTCGGTTCGAATTTGTAGTCGAGAGTTGCCTCATGGTCTCGTCTCGATTTTCTCGACAAGACGAGACGAGACCGAGACTAGTCTCGACTCTCGCGGCAACACTAAGCGTGATAAGAATTGGAATTTTATATGCAGAGGTACTGTGTACATATTTGATAAGATGCCGAGATACTGCGTGTATATTAGATAAGCTGGTATTTTTGGAAATGCTGGGCTGGTTTGTGACAATATTATAGGTACCTATTTTAAATTCATGTTATCAACATCTACACAATATTCATAAAAACAGTTTGAGTATCACTGATTTACTAAACTAAAGTCAAATAGTATTTTTGACATAATATTCTTATAAAAGTAATAAACTGAACCTGTCGAAACTTCGTTTACGCTAGGAACTGATTTGCAAGTTCAGTGTTCAGTTTAACGCGGTTTATCGTAGTACGTAGTGCACATCATTATTTATAAGATAAGATTAATCATTTTGTGTGTATATTTTTATGTAGGTATTTAAATGTCTATAAATTGAACTTTTTCATAAAATGATATAAAAATAATGATAACTATTTTAAATTAAAATGTTTTGTGTCATGAGCAATTTAAAGACTTTCTGGGACTCCTACATATGATGCACCATCGTCAGAGGTCAGCTCAGAGTACACCAAAGGTTAGCATTTTTGTTTATATTATATAAAATATTGACACACCTTAAGCTAGCAGGACCTATTGGATCAAATCTTAAACCATTTAGAAAATTAAAGGTTAATTAACTCTATTGTCGAATTAGATGCTTTGTTATTTATTTATAAAATCATGGGTGTTGCCCAAAGTGTTGCCTACTTTTAGAAAGGCAAAATAAAATGTTTTCATTCTTGAATTAAAGTTATTTAGAAAATTTAGATTTTATTTTGCAATATAGTCCGTGGCTCTTGATTAGATTTTTAAAACATATTATTCTAATGCTTGCGCCCAATATCTTTAGTTAAACTTAGAACTTAAATATAATTTAAAGAATTAATAACATAATCTTTGAAAATTCATATCTCCAAATTACATCTCTCTTTCTCTGCAACATTAAAATCGTTTAATTCAACGCAAAGTTCTTCTGAGCAATAAACTGGCAAATTAACATTCCGGTTTCATTTATTAATTTTCAAAGTCCATTTACATTACTCATTCGGGTTTTATTACCAACATCAGAATGAGAAAGTTGCTGCAAACTTTTGAAAAGTTTGAAACAGTTATTACTACCGTGCCTAAACAACTACAAAACTATAATGAAAGCTAGAATTACCTGCTTGTTTATACAAATAGCCCGCGATCCATCAGGGGGAGGTTCATTTCACCCATACCGGAATCGCACAATTAAAATTAGGCCACATTATTTGCAATTTTTTTTCTTTCTAAATATCGAGGGTAAGGGTATAGTTCTGAAAAAATTCGATTATATTTATTAAAATTCACTGTGTAATAATGTAGTAGGTACCTTCTTATATTTTGATATAAATTTAGTCTTCTTGAAGCTGATTTGAAATAACGTTTGTGAATTTTATAAAAAAATTCTTTACAGTCGTATCACACGGTCTGCAAATTTATTGAGTTATCCAAGAACAAAAGATTTTTACAGCATATTGTTAAATTTTTGCGCCATCTACCTACAAGCTGTTTATGTATCAACCACCAAGTATATAAGAAAACGAAGATAGTTAGTTTTAATGTATGTGAAATTTGCAGCACGAGACGTAGCCAAGTTCTATAAACACATACAGAGATTCCTTACGTGTTATATAAAAAAATTCTACTTTCGTTTGAATAATAATAAAATTTTGAAATTTTAATGACACAAAACACAAAACAAAATAAACAAATCTAAATTATGTTACGTAAAAAAGACGTTTTCATTCGAGTTTTTTAAAATTTAAACTGTGTAAAATATGCGAGTTACGATGTGGTCTATATTGTAAACTTTACATCTATGTTTGTCAAATCTTAAAAATGAAAATTTTTACATATTTATATTATTAGAGTAAGTTGTAGATGTTTTGATTACATAAATTTAGTTTAACAAAATTATTAATGTATTCGTTTTGGTGGTTTTTCACGTAGACTCACATCGTCACATCGCTTACTATTTTTACTCAACAGACAGTAAACCCACTAAAATCGTATAAGCTGAAGCCGCTGTACGTTTTAACTGTTTTCAGTAAAACTCATTTTTAAAACTACATACCTATCTACGAGTACCTATTTATCTGTGTTTCAGACAAAAGCTTGTTGCCAGTTTTAACTTTTACTTCCAAAGTTTAATATATTAATAATTATCCTTATACAACATCTTGACAAAAAAAACTATTTGTATTTATTCATTATTAATATTTAGGATGTATTTTTGTTTGTCGAATCTAAAAATTGAATTGCAAGTGTCAATTTGAGAGGGGCCTAATTGCGAAGACACTCACACTATCCGGGGGTAGTTTCCCCCGCCTCTGGTGTCGGGAAGTGTAACGACCTTCATCTTAATGCCCTAATTACGAAGCCCAACTGAATACTTTGTCAATAAATTAGGACCTGATGGCGGTCGAGCACGCAAGAAGGAATTCTTGGCTTTGTGTCGCCCCCAACCTCCGCCCCCGCCGCTGCCAATGCTCACTGTTTGCCTTTCACTTTTATTATCCTGACAATTTTATGACTTTTTATTACTTGATTCACTTCATGAAATTGTTTGTTTTCTGTGTTTTCGGATAATGAACTTACCGCGACTGCAGGAGTCAGTTGAAAAATTGATTTTTTTCAAAATATTTTCTTTGATCATGATCAGGACTAGGTACGCTTTTGTTAAATTTGATGATTTATTTATTTATGTTTATTAAAAACTACTACACAATGGATATAATTGCTTACATTATACCCTTTGGAAGCCACAGATAATAAAAAAAATTTGCCAGAGGCATATGGTTCACAAAATTACCAATGTTTGGTTAAAAAAAAATTTCATTTACGAAATTACCTATTCTCACTAATCACTAAATTTCCCGCGTAAAGTTATATACAGTCAAGATATCCATCGGATATGTTTTAAAATCTAGCTTTGCTTAGGTATATTTTACCTACCTACCTAATAAAGGCGCAATTTTTTACATTTATTTGAATTTTGTTGCAAGAAATAAATACATATCTACATTGTTGTATTTATCTAGATAAGATAATATATTATAGGTATCCATTAAGAAAATTATCTAGATAATGGATTACAGATAAATTATTATTATATCAACTATTATTAGATAATTTATAGATAATATAAAAAATATACATTACATGTTAAAAGAAGTAAATGGTATCAGCCGGTAGTGTTGCGAGCTTGTGTGTTGTACGCTTGTACAATTTTATTATATTACATTTGAATTCGATTAAAATTACAAATAAAAAAATTGATTATAATTTTACTAAAATAATTGTCATCAAGATGATATTTAAAAACAGATAAATATAATTTGTATTCTTATCTAGATAAGATAACAGATTAATAAGAAAAAAATATCTAGATATGATAATAGATAAAACTATATTATCTAGATGATTTATCTAGATAAAATTATCTAGACAAGTTACAACACTGCATATCTATCTCAGACGCATTTATGCAACTTGGGTGTGGCAGCATCACATTATATTGGGTGTGGTTATCAGCCATCTACTCACGGGTACTCATGTTTGTTAGTGAAAAGGACATGATGAGATTTTTGTGCAGTTTAACTAGAATGTGTACCTGTTTGGATTTCAACCTCAGTTGTTTAAACCACAGTCATGTTATGCACTCACAAAATGGCAATAAATAATTTTAAAGTAGTACTTACATAATTATAAAGATGTATTGGATAAAATATCACTTGATAAACTTAGCGTACTTGGCAGATCTCAAATGTTGGTTTCATTTTTTAATTACTAATTTAGTACCACATCACAATACACTATAAAGTTCAATTAATAAACTATACTTAAATAATGAACATGAACAACTTTAATTCAGCAAATTTTATTTGTCGAAGTAGGCAACACATCGCTCTTGGAACCAAAGTAGAGAACTAACATAAAATATCATTTTCTCTGTTGTGATAATATCGAAAATCGATCGCCGAAATTATGCCAACACGTATTGACAAACCTGAGAAAATATCCATTGATATTCATAAGATCTGTTCCGCATAGTCGCGAAATTTACATTTGAAATTCGGTGGGATTGCTGACTCGTTTCCTAAATAATAATGTGGGAAAATATTTAGGGTAGCAAACAGAAATTCTTATCAAAACGTTGCTTCAGCTGTACATATTCAAATGTATTCAAAGATGCAACATATTTAAATAATCTGTATGCACAGGTCTTGCGCTCGCTGGTATTCGAAGGGATAATATTTTAAGAAAGGGTTGCAAGGGACAAAGAGAAGGTGTTGCAGTTAAAGGGATGATCTTACCCTTCACAAGGACGAGGAGTAAGCAATTGGATATGCGCCACTGGAATCTTTCAATACGAGACATAAATTATAACATTTGTTAGTTTTAGAAAGACATGACGCATTTATTTTACTTCAGATGAATTTAGACTTAGAAGATTATATAGTTTTGTTAATTTTTTCTTAAATTTTATGGAAAAATAGAAGATTTGAGCTATGGCTCGTATATGACATATAAATATACCCGTGTATTCTGTTTATTCTCGCCACTACAACTTCTGTTTCTGGGTTCGAGTGAAATTATGAATAAAATGAAAAAAAAAACATATATCTATTAAAATTTATACTTTATTGTTTACAAATTATCAATTTATTTAATGTCGAATTTGAATATAAAACACAATCGTACTACATCATCCATATCTACTACGCGTGGACCATGGACTCGAACGTCGAACCGTACAACATAATGGTTCAGGTTCGATTCGCGGTTCACTGTTCTAATGGTTCAGTTTGTACCGGTCTTCATTTTTCTTCTTGTACTGAACCGGTAATCAATTTTCAAAATATCGGTTTAAGTATCGGTTTTGGTTCAATAATTTACTGAATAACAATATAAATTCATTAAAATATTAGTCTTAGTTTTGGACTAAAAAATAAACCAATTTTTAAAAACACAAAAATAAACTAAACGCAAGAAAATATAACAATTTTCCTAATTTCCTAATTGGGTGTTGTAGCCTCATAAAAATTTATTTTACTGTTCTTATATGCAATTAGTAGCCGTATAAACTCATGGGTAATCAGAGGGTTACTGCGGGTTACTGCGGGTTACTGCGGGTTACTGCGGATCTTTTTGTGCAGAAACTGAAATAAATGCCGGACTAGATAGTCAGAACCACAGTCTGTCAGTTAACTAGCCACCTCATTATTTTATTGTCGAGGTTCAAGTCTCTCGTCGGTAGTGTGTGAAATTGTGAAAACATCTCGCATTTAAATCACACTCGGGCGCTTCAAGTTGACCACTTGATCTGGTTGCACAAGAATCTTTCCGATACCGATTTGAACTTCAAAGGTCGTCGCACGGATTGAGATCCTGACTACACCAAGACGAATAAGTCTAAAAATAGTTGGATTCCACAATAATAACATCTTGCCATCTTGTTGCACTAAATTAATAATAATAATATGCAGTTGCTTCCTATTCTTTTGGTAGTCATACAATATTTTTATCTTAAACCATCTCAATATTCGAGGCTAATGTATCCAAAAAAATTAATTTATGCTGGAAGTTCGCCTCACTCATGAAACGAATGTAATGTCTTGTAAGACCGGAGTTAATTTCTCGAAAAACTACAACCAGCTAATGTCCTCCATACCCAGTCAGAAAACACATCATCATCAGCCTCATCCTCATCGCCTCATGCGAAAGAAATGTGAAAATGTCTCCTAGTGGGAGTGGAACACATCAGGGAGTGAGTCTGCGAGTCCCGGTCCCGGTCTGAGGTTTAATGGCGCGAAAACAGGAACCCGGCGAGCGGAAGTCGCTGTGTTCTGGACGCCGTCTTCCTCTATCCTGATGGCGCGGCTTCCTCTTCCTCTACAAGGATAATGGCGGAGGTTGTGCCTCCAGCTATGAGGAAAACAAAAACATGGAGATGGTGACGGATTGAAAAAGATGAAGGGTATTGACATTTGCGGTGGTGAATGTATGGACGTAATATTTGATATTTTATTAACAATTCTATCGCACCTTTTATCCAACTTAAATGTCGCAGTCTCACCAGTGAAGAACTGCGGCTTATCAGATCGGCCCGGAATAGTTATTTTTGTAACAAGGGTTGAATATGAGTGATTCTAAAACGAATGCTGTGCTCGTATCGGATTTTGCATTGAGTTTCAGAATCACGTTTTCTTTATTTGTTACAAACAAAATTTTTTCTGCAATCGTCCTTAAAAACATTATATAAATAAGTTTTTGATAGTTTCTATGTAACTACTTCGGCGGATTTGCATAGTTTATCTTTATTTTTTAAGCATCGCGACTTTTGGTTACAACACAATAATTAAATAAATAAAAATTTTATTTTCCCGCACTAGTGCTAGAATTGGCTATTTCCCGCACTCATTTTGAGTGACAGAATGTCTATTTGCCGCATTAAAAAGCGAATGTCAAACCGGCTTTACATAAAGTAGGTACTTAATTGGATTTTCGTAGTATTATTTCCTAGAATGATATAGAAACTGTGAGTAAATTGTAAAAGTGAAATATTTATTTGTTAAAGGTTAAATACTTGTAACTTATAAATTACATTTTTACAAAGACGACAAAGCTGCGTTTTATCCAGTTCTCGTGTGTCAAGAGCAGTGTTGTGACTGATCTAGATCAATTGATCTAGATCACTGATCTAGCTCAATTTACGTGATATTTGATCTGATCTAGATCATCTGATTTTTAAGGATCTAGAGTTTGATCTAGATCAAATAAATATGATCTACGATCTTAAAATAAGATCATATTTTTAGATTTTTTTCTACGCTATATGCAAGTTAAAGCATGAAATTTAAAATATAAAAGAGTAAGAGTTTCATATTTTTAATATGTTTTAATTTTAAACTAGATTAAATCGCTTGAATACTACGTATTTTTTTCTTTTTTTATGTAATGTAATACAAAAATTAAATATTTTGTATAATATTGATCTTTATACGATCTAAAGAAAAAAAGATCACTTTGTGATCTGATCTAAAAAAAAGATCCTATCATAAAAATTGATCTATGATCTGATCTAGATCATATTAAACGAGAAGATCTTGATCTTGATCTAGATCCATTTTAAAATGATCTGTCACAACACTGGTCAAGAGTGATGTAAATCGAACCTAAAATTTTTGTAATTACCTATCTATCGTCATTTTTTATTGTTTTACGAGTACATTTCTGTAAAATTGCCTTATTTCTCGTTTTTCTGTATGTGTATTTTACTGTATATTTTTAATGTCGGCAAGTGGCACATCTTGAAGACGTCTATGAACACAAAAGTAGCCAGAATAGGAAATATGGAAAGGTGCTTAAATTTCGGGGAAGCACTGTAAAATTTAAATTGAAAATATAGAAAGAAAATTTTCTTTTATTATGTGTTCAATGTCAAAATTCAAAATCATAGTGCACATCTTGCATCGTGGGTTGATAGCTGGTACCGCACATAAGGTACAATATTTTATATCAAATATCGATGACTCACACTCACAGTGTGTGAGGCTGCTACACTTTAAATTGAGCAAAAGGTGTGATGTTCAGTTTTAATTTGTAGTTCATATTTATGTGTCATGTGATCTGAATTTAGTCAATATTTTGAAAGCTGGCGATTGAAAAAAATGTTAATAATTCATCTTGAAATCAGACTTGTCTTTTTCTTTGTTTAAACATTCCATCTTTTTCGCATCCCAGTATGTAATCACGCAATTAATCTTCTTTCTTCTTCTATTTTTCGGCACAAAATAATCATCAGGTACAACTAGAACCGTCCGCGATTAAAACATCACGAACTCAAGATTGATAGAATAATCATCAGCAAGTAGTGAATCGCGGTTGGTGTTGAAATAAACATTAAAACTGCAGAATGATTTATTGCGGAATTAAAAACAGTTATAAGTCGTAAATGATAAGTTAGGAGTTAATTGATAATGCAAATTTAGATTTATGGTGCATTGTTCCTAGAGTTTGATAATTGGGACAAGATTTGATGGGATTTTAATGTGATAGAATTATTGATAGCCTATTGTTCAAGAGGAAATGATTGTTATTGACACAAAAACAAAGAAGTTGTTTTGCGTCGAGATATAATTAAACTATTTAAAACTTGTAGGTATTGTGATTATCGTTTCTTCTTAAAATATACTATTTACTGCAGGTTTCATAAAATTGTGATTTATTGCATCGTTTTAATTTTGTTTTAAAATCTTTTGCCCATTTAAAAT
Source organism: Agonum fuliginosum (assembly GCA_947534325.1). Classification (NCBI taxonomy): domain Eukaryota; kingdom Metazoa; phylum Arthropoda; class Insecta; order Coleoptera; family Carabidae; genus Agonum; species Agonum fuliginosum. The sequence goes on from OX384031.1 coordinate 9,140,552, forward strand.
AATTTCATATTTTTATAGCATGATACTAAATGAAATAGTATTTAAATGGATTATACCATATAGGTAGTACATAAAGTTGCAATTTATGATTGACACATGAAGCTAAATTCAGACCTATCCAATTATAAGTATATAAGTAGCTAATTTATCCAACCTGCGCTCAATGTTTGCAATTGGAATTTAGCACATATACTTATAATTAGGTAGGTGTGAATCTAGCTTCATATTCCAAATCTATTGACAGTTTAATTATAATTTTCAAATGTGTTTCCTGTACTTTAAATCATAACTGATTGCTAAAAAATGTGTAGGTATCTACAATTCGGGTGTAGACTATTTTAATACTTACACTCATTTATATTATGAATAACACTCATCTGGATTTGTGCCGTAAGCCGTAAACTTGATACTCGTGTATTTAATTTAAATTTGCCTAATATTGTTCGTGCAATCGTATATTATGTTTTCTTTATTATTTGATAGACATCAAATAAATCAATAAGAATTTAGAACTCAGTAATAGGAATAACTTTTATTTCCATTTTTCATCTTAAGTTTTTGGCCATCTGTCGAAGGTGTTCTCAGTTCCGTCACATATTCAAATTTAGTTATTTTTTATAGGCATTTTTTCTGAACGTACAAAAAACTGTTTGTACTAGCTATCCATCACTCGGTAATGAGATGGGGCCGGCGTTCGGGTTTGGGGTTGTTGGGGGCGGTTTCACCCCCCGTTCAGGGGGTAATGGAAAAATAAGACGCGTCGTAGTTGATGACGCTGTAGCTAGGGGCTGGTAGATTGTTTTCTTATACGCAAACGCGCTCTCGCTTGCAGACATTCTTATCATTTATCAGTTTTCTTCTTGCCCTGGAAATTCTATCGATCGCTCCACCGAGCACACAAGCCTTCACGTGGAGAAATGAATGTGTGTATGCTTATTCTTATTCTTACACCGGTAGCAAGAGCAAGAGCTGCAATACAACAGCGGCTCAGTTTTATACGCCGGAGCGAGAGGAATATTGGAGAAGACATTCACTTCTGCTTCTCCGGTTTTCATCTTAGAAATATCTATACTTTACAAAAAGTTACGGTTTAAATCTATTGAGAAAGGATAATTATAAACACATTGGCTTATTAATAACATAATTATTTAATTTGGCAAAGTTCAGTAAATTGCTGCATTACACTTTTTTTTGAACATAAATAATACTTTCGACTCAAAATAATACATACATCCTTTTTCTTCAAACTATGAGAAAGAAGTATTTATATTATTTGTACTACTAGCTACATACATCATACATACTTCGTAACCATGGTAACATTTTGTTTAGCGAGCTGGAATATTACTTTTCTGCACGCTTTCGCTGAACGCAATCGAGATACATCGTAAATCGTAATCACTAATCAGACTTTGATGCTCAAGAAACTTTAGCTTTTTAAGTCAAATTACAGTTCTTATAGAAATACTTATTTAAAAATGTTAGGAACTTGAAAAGAAAAACATTATTATGGATATTCGAAAATAAAATGTTCAGTGAATAATGCTCCCAAATTATAAATGGTGTTTTACAACTTCAGAGAAAAATTTAATTGCAGATACTTTATGAACATGACATAGGTACTGGTCAATAAATTAAAAAATTTAATATGATTAAATTAAACTAAACTAAAACTAATAAAGAAATCACTTACCTTATGTTATATACCTATTAAATAAACAAGTTAATTTATTTTCATGGATGCGGAAAATTTGAGGTAGGTAGTACGTCCTATGGAGTGCAATTTATTTTGAGAATTTAAAATAAGAAATTGCATTTAAGGAGGTTCCCTACACATGCAGTGGCGTACTCAGATATCAGCCTTTAATTAATAAAAATATTTTTATTAATGTAAAACAAAATTCGGTCAACGGGTGTTAGTTGATATTGCAATTAGTTCAGTTGCGGTGATATATTTTTACAATAATTTCTAATTCACTAATCAAAAAATGGTTGAAGATTTTTTTACAACAACAACAATATTGTTACAACTATGTGGTCAAACTTCTTCAAATTTTGGGAAATTGATGTCCGTGCTTGCATACGTTTATATACCAAAAATTAAGTAAATAGAACATTTCTAACATCTTTTTATTTAATCAATTAATGGAAATCCATAAGAGCCCATGTAAAATATTAAAATTTAACAATTAATTTCGTTCAAACTACGTGGTCAAAAATTTCCAAAAAATTCAGGTATCATTTTTATGACACAGACAACATAAATTCAAAGTTTGGTTGCATTAGAACATTTTTTAAAATGTCTAGGGAACCTCCTTAAAAGTAAAAACATATCCTTTTTGGGTTTAAAAGTCATTTTTGTCAGTTTTCTCTAAATATCTCAAAAATTATGGGTTCAAGCAAAACACTTTCTTTACAAAATTATAGAGCATAAAATTCTCTAGAATAGGTCCTCAGAAATCTTCATGTAAGTGGCCCAGTTTGCGAGAAAATCGTAAAAATGTATTTCGAATATTTGTTTTAATTTTCCTACCTCTATTGGGAATGTATCCAACTTTATATGAAAACATTATAAATTATTTCTCCTATTGCATGTTAACGTACTAATTTTGTAATTTTAATTTATATAATAATTTGTAATAAGCAAATATCATGTTTAATAAATTGAAAGGATCAAAACAAAATAACAAAAAAATTAATTACCGGATTTTGTGTATAAAATAAAATTATACATGGAATAATTTACACGATTCGTAAACATTTAATTGAGAAATAAATATTCTGTATAAAACATGAAATTCTGTTTTGACACAAATAAAGGATTAAAAGGATAACAAAAATTACTGAACAAAATATTTTAAAATTAATTTATTATCCACATAATACAAACCACATTCCCATCACAATATTCCAACATTTCAATGCATGTCCTCAAACAATAACAATTTCAAATACACGGATGTTTTCCGTAATTTAATCACCCCTCGCCCCTGGTACTCGTGTCTGTGTCCTGTACCTCGTGTTTAGTCGAAACATGAACGTTGGGAGCGCTCCGAGCTAATTTAATATTAACTGTGAAATTGATAATCAGCGAACCAATAACCGTAAATGTCAAGTTATGAAGTTGTGAGATATAACACTGATACGAGAGCCACGAAGCACGACAGGGATTTTAGTGTTAATTTGTGTTTGAGGGGAAAATAGATAATTAGGAGAGATTGTTAGAAAGATACGAACATTTTGGTTAGTATATGAAATTTACAATTACCTATACTTTTTGAACCCTATTTATAATAGTAGTATTTTATTCCTGTATATACATAAGTAGGCAAAAGAACAGAGATTTCGTCTTATTCCCTTACTTCATCAGAATAGTTTGATCCGAATGATGATCTAACTGCCTATTTATTGCGATAGTTTATCCATTTTGATCTGATACTGATAATTTTGGGTATTTATTCTACCTTCCATCATGAAAGTAGAATATTTTTCTTTCGGAAATGTTTCTGAAATGACTCATCCTTGGTTAAAATATAAAATATAACTTGCTCAGCTAGAGATTTTACAAAAATTATTTCAATTATTTATGTTTCTGTTTTCACCAATTAACATCAACTTTAAACAATTATTTATGTTTGTTTTCTTATTTTAACGTTTTAAAATCTAATTGCAAGTTTAAAATTTCATGCAGACTGCATAAAATTTCATGTTTCAGTATCATTAATAACTTTTAATTGTCCTTTTAATATTTTGACACGAAAATGCACCTATCAATTATTTTTCAAGCCAGACATCAGATTTTGCAAGGAGAAATTACTTTTCAGACTGTTTCACGATATTTTCCTCATCAGATAGCTTTAATTAACCTGGCAAAAAAGGAAACAAGCATTTCGGACAGGCAGGAGCTATTTTCCTTTGTGTAAAGCACAATAAATGAGTATCAGAAATGCAATTATGAGAAAACAAGTAAGTACATAAATAGAGAGTAGGTACCTAGTACCTTTCAGAATAATTTGGAAATTCTACGCTCTTAAAATGTGTTCTTTTTAAAGTAGATTAACATGCTTAATCAATTTTATTTCTTCTACTTCTATTTTTTTTATGTAGGAACCAGGAGTTCCGTAGTTCATATCTCTCGACCGACATTGTGTGATTGTCGTTAAATTGTCAATCAGAAATCATAAATGAAAGTGTTTCGAAATTATTCAGAAATAGGTACCACCTTTCTAACTTATATCCGTTGAATACAGGTTGAAATTTTAAAATTCAGCAAAATTTTAAAATTCTGCATCGAAAATTTTGTAGATAGTACTTTTATCTTCAACAATATCTTTAGATTATTATATTTAACAAAACACTAAAGACTGTGGAGTGGCGCGCAAAAGCCATGTTTTTGGCTGTTATCTGGCGTGGTAGAGGATCGTCTTAATACAAAAAATATAGACAGTAATCTTAATTGATCTTAGTCTACCGTCTATCTATCTGTGAAAATATAGTTTCGAGACTTTACCAAAATACGAAACTGCGGTTACCTACGAGTATAGAAGTGAAAATTTGTAAAATTTCAAATTAAGGAAGAAATTTGCTGGTATCTTTATGCATCTTCAATCATGGCCAAATGGAAGTTTCTCTTGTTAAGAACCTTTTCTCATGTTTGGCTGGGTTTCTTCTACTCTTTGTCTCCCCATCGTCACAATGAAAGCTTCGAGTCATATCAAATGTGAACATTTACAAAGGAAACATTTTTATACGCGGAAAACGAAACGAACGTATTTACATTTTCTTTGATGTGAACACGAGAACAGGAACACTTCTCAAGCTTTTATTGTTCGCTGGAAGCTCTCGTTTCAGTAATTGTTTTGTTTCTGTCATTAAAAAAAATCATGCAAATTTTTTATTGTGTTTAACACATTCTTGAAGTATGGAATACTGACTTCTTAAAATGTAAATAGCTTCCTACTTAGTGAGGAGGAGTTCTTTTCTCAACAACAAATTATTTATTCCCTTATTTGTACCGGGAATTCTAGAAAGACTTAACGTTATTTACATCCCTAACAAGAATGGTTTTTATGTGCTGCAAATCTCGTCTTACATTTTACAATTTTGAAGCCATTCTTTTCGATAATTGACTTCTTAACTTCGAATTTATTTTTAAGTATCTCTTACAACTCAGGATTCACTCCTACGTTTTGTAAGAGCAAGGGCCACCGGTACAAAAACAAACATTCATTCTTTGACAAATAGAAATAAATATTACAAGATGTAGTTTTAAGAACAAGTTTTAGATTAAAAGAGATGAGTCATTTGTATTTTATAGATCGTTGCTGAAATTTCATGCAAATTAATTTGTTTTAAACCAGCAACAACAAATTGATATATTTTTATGATATATGGTGTTCAATTTACTTATCACAAAACTAAAATATTTTTTCAAAATTGGCAATTTTAGTTTCCAGGTTTTTTAATCAAACAGTTTTGGATCACTATTTTCAAATGGAATTTGATAAATTTACTCTTCGTGTCATTGTACAATTAATATTAACATTTTATTGTATTCTATTCATATAGTTTGTTAGATATCAATTACACAAATAACAATCCAGTGGTTTAAAAAATGTGCTTCTTGGTAAAACTGCCCTTAAATAATTTCACAATTTAAAAAATTCATTTTCAGTAAGTTAAGTACTATTTGCCATTAATAGTTATTTAAGTATCTAGTGTGTTAATGAGGGCGATTAATAATTGAGACATTTTAACGCGTGAGTGAGAGAAGCGAATACATGAGTTAGTTACAATATTTTGGAGAAAATCTATTTTTTCCATAACAAATATGTTAGGTTAGGTTTGAAACTGTTGAATACAATGTTACCTGAATATTATGTAGCTACAACTGTCAAAATCATTTCGTTTATTTCTGTTTAATATTTTTCTACAAATTAACACTAGCTAATATACTATATTACGTGTGCTGAACGCACATTCAGAAAAAATTGTTGATTTATAAAAATCATGCATTAATAGGGGTTATTATTGTATGATTATTTTGCATTAATACTCATTAATAATCTATCAACGGAAAAATATATTTACGAAGTTGTGAATCACCCGGTATATTCTTCATTGTTAGACATTAATTTTCACTGGATAACCAAGTGCGTTATGTGATCGACTGTGGTTCTGATAACTCAATCGAATCCAGTTTGATACACATTTCAGTTTAACTGGACCTAAATATTCTTTATGGTGTACTCTCCATTATCAACCAGCAGTGGATTGATTGCCGACTGGTAAACGCACACAGTAATAAAATATATCTACGTCGGTGATAGATATGAATGTATTATTATTGCTAATCTAATGTTGTTTAAGAAAGAATAGAGGCTACTATTTGATATGATAGATCATTGTTTATTGGTTTTATTTCATGCGTTTAAAATCAACAGCAACAGCAACTTGAAATCTAAGTTCGTCCGGAGTAGAAAAATAATTTCTAATGATATTTCCTAAAAACTAGGACGATCTCCGTCGAAACCTCTATTTTTACCTTTTTGCTCCAAAGGTCAGGGCAATAACATCATAACTTCTTGACTTTTCCTTGAAAGTTTAAGCTCCCAGTATTTACAGTAAACATTTCAATTAAAAAACTTGGGTATCTGATGTCGATCTCGCCACGTTAAGTGTGTAATCAATAGATCAGGGAGGAAGGGAAACGAAGGGGTGAAATCTTAGCTTGAGGGTGAGAAATGAGATGAATGAAGTTCTGTCTCTGTTTAGCACGTTTGCCTTTTGGCGGTGTTTGCTTAATCGGTTAATGCGATGCAAGAAAAGTTAGTGGAGCATTTGACGGCGAATATGTCACGAAAATTGAATAGCAACACTGCGTTCCATTTGTTATGGATCTAATCTACACTTTTAAATAAGTTGTTGAGTCACTAGGAACTTCAGAAAAATTTAACTTACATACATACGTGCGACATATCTACCACACCTTTTACCCAATTTGGGTATGCATTCTCTTCTCATATTTTATTTTGCTGGTAACCATTCGATGGTATTTACTCCCAAATACAGGATGATTAACAACTTTGCAATTTAGTGTTGCCATTAAAATGTGCACGAATTTGTGAATCACCCTATAGAATGGTAGATGTTATTACAATGAAATCGAACTATTTCTATGCCGATTTGTCTTAATGCAGTTACAGAATCTCAATCCGTGAGACGATCTTTGACATTCAAAGCGGTAACGGAGAGATTCGTATGCAACCAGAACAACTTTTAAGCAGGGACTAAAAACGAAACGAAAACGAAATTAACCGAAATTTTTAGAAAAACAAAAACCGAAACGAAAACAAAATGTTAATTTTTCGTTCAAGATCTAAAACGAAATTTATAATATCGATTATCGGTTTTAACCGTTCTTAACTTTTAACACAATCATAATCATAATATAATCTATTTCGTGTATTAATGTAAAGCAAATATTAAAAAATTAAAAAGTTAGAGTATGATCAGACTATGTGAAAGTTTTTCTTTCTGTTTCATTAATTTTCCAGTATTACATCCTATCAGCTATCAATAAAACGTGAAAATGTGAAAACATTTTTAACCGGTTCACGAAATTTTTAGGTAAGAACGTTAAATACGAAAACATAAATAAATTATCAACTGGAGGTTATGTGCTGGTCACATCAGATAATTTATTGACATCGCATAAAACAAAATTTCATCATAAACGATTAACACTCTTCCTCCAATCAATTTACCTTGATGGTCATGAATCTAAATTGGATAAATTGTAATTAAAAATTTATGAATAAACCTCACTATCAGATGACGTTAAAATTTCTCTGGCAATTAACAAAGCATTAATCCCATCTCCATCGGAACCATTTACGCATCTGACGTAATCGAGTAAGTGTACTACTCTACTTTAATTACTCTCGTCTTTATAGTTTCACATTATCATAAACGCGCAACACCTGAAGGCGTCGTCCCAGCCTACTTTAATGAGCTTCAACGGCTTCAAGCACCAGCTCATTACGGAAGTCGATTAAAAACCTATAAATTTTTTTACGATTTTTGAATTAGTCAGACTGTATCAGAACACTTGCTTGTCAAACTTCATTACAAATTAATCATGGGGTAATAATAAGAGGAGAACTTTACACCTTGATAGCTATTTTATAGCCGGCCTACAAATTTAGGCTGATACGTTTAATGTTTTTATAATTAAAATTTAATTCCTGAACATAAACAGCATTATTAGATGCAAGGTTTTGATATCATTAATCGAGATAAACAATAAAATGAAACTTTACATTGGAAGATTGCTTGTAAGTTACCTTTCTATTGATTTAAGGCCCAATATTAAACTTTCTTCTACCTTTGAATTTTGTTACAGCCCAGGGCCGTAGCTAGGTTATGTTTCTAGGAAGGGCAACATTGTTGTTGTTCTAAGAAAGAATATACACCGGATGCGAAAATTTTTCCCACTCAAGGTCAAATGCTTTATAATTGAAAGTTACATTTTTTCAAGGGATATGAAGCTGCATGTTTTTTTATCTTCCTAATGTGCAAAAATAAATAATTGTCGGATAAAAAACCACGAATACTTTTAGAAAGCAAAATTTATTTTTCAAATTTTGGTGGTTTTTTACCAAATCATAGATAGAACAAAATTGATAGCACTAATCTTTGTTTATTATTTTTTTAAAGATAAATTTAATTTTGCCTATTTAGTAAAATTTGACAAATTTTGCCTTTTTAAATATTTTTGGCCTAATTTTCTGGCATATTTTTGCCCTTAAATAGCATTTTTGTCTTATTTTGTATGATTATTTAAATTTTCTGTTGTAGTGTATGCATTTTTTAAACTGTCTTTTGAATATTTCCTATTACTAAAATACGAAATAATAAATTCATTATCAAATAAATACATGTATATAAATATTTTATCAATAAAATGTATTAATTGTGGCCTATTTAAAATATTTTTTTGCTTGTTTACCTTACCTTTTTTAGTTTTTTGTTACCTAAAAATTGTCAGCCTGAATATGGTGATACTTAATGCCAGTTGTCGAAGATATACTATGCCATCGATATTTATTTGCAAAAAAATAATATACGAGTATATTAATTTTTCAAGATTTTTATTTGTATAACGATGAAAGTAGGTACAAATCAACTTTTCAGTACCAGGAGGAGCAAGAGTTTTTACAGGCTGGACAAATAAAAATTTTCTTACATAGTTCCTGTAAACAGTTTACAAAAAACATTTACAGTTTTAAAATGTCAATTTTTTATATGACAATGCAAAAAAGATTGTTAATATGTGTTTATAAAAACAAATTGTCTTTATTTTATAACTTAAAAGTATACTATCTTCAATACAAAATTTCAACATCACCACAAAATATTTCAACTCTTCTCGCAACTGTACTCTTTTCTTCCTCTACCTCAAACACACATCCACCAAAAAAATAAAAACCCCTCTCCTATCTCTCCCCTGTTCCCCGCGTCCAGCTGTTGTTGTCTTCATCCGTCCCTCCATCTTGGATCCGCGCGACGCCGCATTGATCGCAGTCGGCGCTCGGCGTCGCCTGGTGGGGGTACGACTCCCCACGTGACGCTACGCGACGCTGGGGTAACGTGACTTCACGAGGCACAATGACACACTGTCAAAGTTTTTAATCGTTTGTTGGTAATTAAGGGTGTTGAATGTTGAGGCAGGCCATGGAGAATTACGTGATTGTGGAAGGAATTTTAATGGAGTAGGAGTAGGGTAAATACGAGGAATAATTATGTTTTCAAGGCAGATTTAAGTGGGGTAATGCTGATAACTTTATTTACTTGTTTTGAGTGAAGTGCTCAGCAAATATTAATGTTAACAAAAAGTTTATTTAAAATTGTTTATTTTTAATACTACTGCTACTACTAGTAAATTTAAATTCAATTACCTCGTAATTTTTGCATTGTTGAATTGACCAAATCATAAATTTTTGAACACATTTTTTTGTTTTAGATTAAGAAATTTTATTTATTTATATTGTATCACATTGTATTGTTTCAATACAGAAAAAAGTTCATAAATTAAAAATAGTACGGACCTGATGAGACGAGGCAGAAACTAAATACATACACTTACTTTTATTTAAAAATTGTATAAACTACATTAAAAAATAGAAGTAGTGTAAATTTAAATACTATAGCCAGTGTCTGAGTATTTTCACTCTATTTGTCTTTAAAAATAATTTGTGTGCATGAGTGATTTAGTTATTGTTGTAACCACGTTAGTAAACCTTCGTTAAAAAATGTCGAAATATCAAAGCTGCGATTTTTTCTTTGATTCTTTTGAAAATATCTTATTTGTTGATACCGTAAAACACATTCTATGTAAATGACACTATACAGGCATTTATGGTATCTATAAGTAAATGAGTTATTATAGCGCTTAGACTTGTAATACTTTACAAGCTCACAGAAGAGACCTGTAAAACTTTACAGGATCATATAAGGGTAATTCAATAGGCTGATTCAAATTTGACAATGCCCAATTATTGTCCAACCGCATCCACCTTCTGATTGTGAAATGTAATGTATCTTCTTATAAAAATAATAAAGTTAATTAATAAAAAAACGATATGAAAGTGGAAATAAAACTTTCTACGCGGTACGCTAGTAACCTATCTCTACTTGGCTCACTGGATTAAGGGAGGCCATTCTCTATTTTTTATATTCATGGCTAAACATGGCCATGGCAAATTTTAGCTATTTTGTGAGTTTTTTTATACGAATTTTATCACATATTTAAAACAAAAAAAATAAAAAAATGGTATTAGAAGCACTTGACGACAATCTTTAGCTATTTTTAAATATCTAATTTGTTTAAAAAATATCAATATTGACACAAGTTTTAATGTAAAAACTGAATATCGTTTTGACGGTTTGTATTGAATTATTATTTGTAATTTAATAAGAGTTTTATTTATATTTAAATTAATAATTTTATCGTGTTTATTTATGTGTAACAAGTCGCACAGAGAAATCCAGCATTTAGGTATCGATCTCCCTTAAGGATGCTCAGTCCATCATCGCTCGCTCCCCAAACTTTATAGCTCGCCCGTAAAGATTAATTTACTACGCTCGCCGCGTAATAACAATTATGTATGTTTGGTTTCAATCATTTTTACAAATAAAAAAAAAATTCTACCCTCACAAACATGAAAGTGCATTAGGTACATAATATTAACAATAATATAAGCAAAAAAAATGTTTGAGTTTATTTTAGTTTTATTAATCTAGCAATTTATAAATCAAACAAAATTTAGTTCACAACATAATTGTAGCAGTTTTTCTTGTCTGCATTTATAAATAATACCCGCTTTTAAAAACCGATAACCCACTTGTCCACCATTAATTTAAATACCCCTATTGTCAAATCCTGCCTTCCAAATCTAAACTATCTTACTAACCACCGTTCTTACCATATTATCAGCCTTCTAATAGTAGCACAGTAGTTCTTGAAGGAAAACATAAATCATATGATAAACAGATATGCAAATCGCCTATATGATACCTATCATTATCAGCTCGCGATAACAGACGATAACTCATCGATTGAGGGTAACCTTCTGACGAAGGGAAGAGCACCACTGGAAGTTTTTGGGGCGAAGTGGGGCCCAAAGCGAGATGAGGAGCTCACACCTGCGAAAACACTGGAATTAGTCGGATAAAAAGATCAATTTGGATTAAATGCCACCCTGACTTAATGATTTTTGAAATTCTTCACCTGCGTTAGAATTCAACGTGTTGTAGGGTAAATGACGGAGGCGTACGCCTTTGCCAGAGCAGAACTAGAATTTTTTTTAATTTTGAGGTGCTGCTTTTCCATTCTAGATTTTCAAAACTTTTACGTAAATTAGCATAAGATTGGTTTTATTGTAATCTTTTTGTATTAATTGGAGTAGGATTATAATTATATCGGAATATGGCAGAAAGAGGTGACAAATTGACACTTCAAATAGAATAGTAGGAGTAAGTAACAAAGTAATGACGTCAATATATTCCTGTCAAAGTATTTTTGCTGTTACATTATGTCCAGTTTACAGGAGGAAAGTAGTTATCCTAAAAAAAATACAAATTATAAAATCTTTCAATGCCGTTTATACGGAAAACTAATTATTTCTATAAAATATATTTTATGTTTATTTGTTTCATTGATACGAGGTATGTTATATATATATATATATATATATATATATATATATATATATATATATATATATATATATATATATATATATATATATATATATATATATATATATATAACATTATGCCCTAGGGCATTAAAGGATTACCATGGCTATATTGACACATCACAAATGTATTTCTACCAAAATTATTAAGAAAATTTGAAACGTCAAAGCGAAATATCAGGTGCGGAAAATTTTAAATAAAATAGTATGACAAAATATTGTAGGCACAACGGGCATCATTGATGTTTATAGCACTTGGAATATTTAGAGACCATCGGAATTGTAAAGATGTCGCCCTCGGATGAGCATAAACATCACTATGATGCCCTTGATACATAAATAACTATAAGATCACCAGCTTTTTGGAATATTTTCCTCCTGTTAACTAGGCAAAACAAAGTAACTAAGTATACTTTGACGGTTATGGGACTGACAGTGGTTCTAACTTGTGATGCAACGGATATCCGGTTACTATCCGGTATCCCCACATTTATACTATAGTTAATAAAATATAAAATAAGTATGGAATTGTAATAATGATAACATTTTAAAAAAATCGAAAATCATTTAGGTACTACTAGCCTGAGTAACAACTGAAATTAATAAGTGGAAATATTTCAGTTAGTCATTTAAATTAAAAAGTTGTTGTATTGTCATTTTGTAAATAGAACTAAAAAATCTGACGTGGACACCACATGACTTCCTTGTACGCCTTGTGTGTTCATACTTTTCTTAATAACTAAAATGTAAAATAATATTAAAAATTCTTTTAACTTATTATACTAATACTCACAAATATATTTTAGTCATTTGATTTAAACTGCAGAAGAAGATATAAAGCATATTTTACTATTGTCACTGTCATGTCATAATCATTTAAATTTTACGTAGTAACAAATGTTAATCGATCATGGACTACAAGATACCGAAATACTATAAATTATAAATATATACTTTAATTATTTTTAAATGATAGCAGATACAAAAATATTTATAAAATACCGATTGTAGGTAATAATCACATAATCTTTCATTTATAATAAAAAAAATTGTCTAAAATTAAATATTTATCGAAATATTTTTAAAAAGTACTACTTCCGGTTTGTAGACTGAAACCAAAAATAGGAGGTGCACAACTAGATGCTATAACAGTCCTAAATACAAAATTTCAACTTTCTACGTCTAACCGTATTTGAGTTATGCGACACACATACGTCCGTACGTACGTACGTACGTACGTACGTACGTACGTACATACGTACGTACGTACAGACGTCACGTCGAAACTAGTCATAATGGATTCAGAAAAGGTCAAAACGGATATTTCCGTCAAAATCTGAGAACCGAAATTTTTCGCGATTACAATACTTCCTTACTTCGTACAAGGAAGTAAAAATAGAGCGGCGGTGTCAGTATTATCAGGTATTATATTATTACTGAGTCTGCAATCGATTATTAATTCATTGATTAAGACGTTGTTGGAAAGCACTCAAAAATTTCCAGAAAGAATTAATGCACCTGTAAGATTATAAGTGGAAATTACATAACAATAACATTTACATTGAACCGTATTAAATCTGGCAGTAGGTATGTGTTTGAAAATTTGTATTTTGCACAAATTATTTGGGACGGGGGGTGTTATGCTCCCCTCTAGACCCCCTAGCAGCGCCTATGGTAAAATGTTAATTAACTAACTGCAAACATTTGGGTTGAGTTTCTGGGTCAGTGTCTGTGAAATTTTCCATTTCGGTCCTGTGTTTAATGCGTACATGCACCTGTACACCTCAGGTCATCCGAAGTGCGTGTGTCCACTAGCTCCCCAGCCTTAATGTCCGCCCGCGACATCAATACCATCATTTTTGACCACCTGCATTTTATGTTTGAACTTTCTGTCCATTTCTCGCTCGTATTCCAGCAGCGTCCGTCGTAAACTATCAAAGATAGCGCGAAATTATTTAGATTTGTTGGTGGAACGTGTAGCCAGTAACGGACACATTACTGCTGCCTGTAAGCGCGTTTATTTTCATTATAAATCCACTATAAAAATAGCTTTATGCATTTTATTTGCTGCTGGTTTCATTAAATGCTGGTTTAGAGACCATTTGGGCGGGTTTTATGGACGTGTTTGCCAGAGATGTGCGTGTGAGGCTATTAGAGAAGCAGAACATGGTTCTAAAATTTTATTTGCAAAGAGAATGATGATGAGGCTAATTTAATCAGTTTTGCTCACACATAAATATATGGATAAAGTTTTGGTAGTCATATTTCAAACAAATTAACATTCAACCACGTTTTAGATTTGAACTTCTTTACCACATAAACTTTAACTTAATATCTTCTAAGTTTAATAGATAACATAAAATATTTCACATTCACATAAAATTGTTTTAACTATTATATTTCCTCAAATTAAAAAAAAAACAAACTTATATCCACTGCACTTACGACAACAACTTAAGCTGTTTTATTCGGTTTATAACATAGTTATAGTTTAAATATCATGTCAAGGTACTATAAAAATGATAATGAACAAAAATGTTCTTGCCAAAATAAAATATTGATATCAGAATTTAATTATTGAGGTTGAGTTAACATTTTCTACTCTCTTTGTGCGGAAACAATTTTGCTGCATACAATGAAATCAGAAATGATTTAGAGAAAAATTGAGTACTTTTAAGCAATGTGTGATGTATGAAGTTGTAGAAATAAAAACCAGGAGCCAAAACAAAAAATATCCTTTCGCATTTGCATAGTTGCTGAACATGACTAGTGTGACGTACTCTACATACCTAAACTATTTTTAAATCATTAGTATCTTTGTTTTGAATGAGTTTTTTAAAATTTTATTTTAGACGTTTGTTCCATCCAAAGATAAGGGGACAAATTTAAACAACTGTGGACTGTGCAATTATTCTACTAGTATGAAAATCAGATAACTATACAATTCCAATAACAATAATTATATTGTGAATATTTGATATCTCGATACAAATTTAAATTAAACTAATATAAAATCTTGATGACATATTTATTCATATTTTCCAATCTAGGAATAATAAAAGTCTTCATCTTCTGCTTGCTGCATGTGCATACATTCGTACAATTTTTATACTTTCCTTCAAAATCCGTTTTATATTCAACAAAGTTTCTCGTCTCGTTTCGATTTATTTATTTGTTTTGAAGTATCTCGGTCTGATATTGGCCCGAAGGCACAGCGTTCATATATGAACCCTGGTGTGAACGTAGATCGTATATGAATTTTGTGTTGGTGTGTGTGTTTGTGTGAGAAGAAAGGCGTCGTCAAGGAAATTCCTTGACGGAGATTGTGGAGTGTAATAAAATCGCGCACTGCTCAAACTTTATAAATCGAAAACTTATAAAAAGTCTGCATAAGCAATCTGCGTGCGAGCAGGCGTGCTCAAAGCGCGGGCGCGTGCTCCCACAGCAGGTGATTTCTTCAAGAGTTTTACCCCCTACGCCTCAACAATGTTTCAAAAAGCATACAGCCTTAAAATATTCTAATTTCAATTTAATGCTCCTATCTTATACTCAACACACATTTGAAATAATGTTCGTCAAAATACAATGATGTGGCCAACACATAACCTCCCGTCTCCTAATACTGAAATATAAATTTTAATTTTGTAATGAGGTACCATATAAACAGTTTTCTGGTTTAATTATTTATTAATGAGTTCTCAAAGATTCTTTACCATACCGTGTTACCTTTTTCCAGTTAAAAATATATTCAATATAAAATATTTTGTCACTCAAAAATTCTGTCTGTTTATCTGTCAGATCGACATTTTTTTGTTTGTATATTATTTGCTATTTTCTGATGTCCAAATCGTGGTAGGTAAATTAACATAAATTTGTAAAATCGTATTTCTTTATTGGTAGCAAAAGATCAAATTCATGGAGAACGTAATTTCTTCTTTCATGGTAACGTAGAAAAAATTGTAGCTTTCGTATTATTTTTGCAAAAAAATATGTTTTGCTTCAGGAAAAGACCACTTCCGGTTGGCAGATTAAAATAATATCAGACATTGTATAATGTAAAATGCAAAATATTATAATTTTATGTTCAGTAGAATTTAAACCTTGAAGCGTACATCCATCCATACATACACACACATCCTCGTAAAAATAGTCAAAATAGGTTCTATGGGTACTAAAACATGCTTATTATTGACAAAAATCTCGACATCGAATTTATTCACGATCTATATATTTCCCTTTTAGACGGAAGGTAAAAGCTCACAAATGACTGATAGGTACTATCATACAACATGATTCTTTATAATCAAAATTATCAGTTGTTGATTTTAATAACTAATAAGCAATAAATTATTAAGGTAAAGTGCATGTTCACGGAAAACGGAATATACTAGTTTTATTTATATTGGTGATAGTGACCAAAAGCGTCAATTTCAGTTTCAGAACATAATTTATACTCCTGCGAATTGAAGGAAAGCTCGACCACCAAGAAGCAGACGATTGATCAGTAAAAATAAAGCTCTATGGAAATATGTACATTGAATTCTAAAACCGAGCATTGGTGGTTACCAAGTGCCTCATTAGGAAGAATTCTTATATGGCAAGTTGCACAGCTATCCCTTAAAATGTCAGTTAGATAAAGATAAAAAAGTCGAAAACATCACAACAATGTTATTTTGACATCTGAAAATTTGATTTAGATATATTGTTTATTGTAACTGGCTAGTCAAAATGTACTGTAAAAGTTTAATATGCAAAAACACTTAAAATAGTGTAGATAGCAGTTTACGTTCCACTCTATTATTGATGTTAAAATATTTTGTAACGTAGTCGATGACGGTAAAATAATTTAATTATTACATATCCGCAATTCCAATAAATCTTATCGAAAGCATTTGAATATAATGATTTTGGAGGTTAAGAATGATTAAAATACCTAATACTGACGATACTTACAACATATACTTACGTAATTGAGTCTCTCCATTTTAGTTCAAGAAATATACTACTTTAATGTAGGTACTTCTCACCAATATTCCGCTCTGTTAAAAGGTAAAATTTCTTATTTCTTTCTCGTAACGCAATTTGGCGGAGTCGCAGGGCGTTTCTGCTGCTGCGCTGTGTAAGCCCAGGTAACGCCGCTCGGCTTCTACCTCTAATGCAATATTATTCGCGCCCGCCACCGCCGCCGCCGCCACCACGCCGGTAATTTCATTTTTCAATGTTGCTGGCGATGAAGATCTGACGCAGATTTCTCAGAGAATAAATTAATACAAGTGAGGATAAAGAATGAGGAATGAGACACCAGAAAGCAGAAACAAAGAGATACATAAATGCAATTGGGATATTTTAATAAGAATGCGAAATTTTATACGAAGAAAATTTTGTTCATCGGCCGGCAAGTATGTGACTGTCAAGGAGATTTCAAAAACATCTTTAATTTAATCACACTAGCACTTTTTATTTGATTGCCTTTATTTTAGATCTATGACTTGGGAAGACCGTCTATCTCCTAAAATTCTGTATAAAATGTACTAACGTAGCGAGTGTTTTGTGGCCAGCACAAGAATGGTAAAATTTCATTCCAACAAGGATTATATACTCAAAGGATCAATTAACAGTAATGCCTTTTCAAAATTTTAATAAAAAAATTGTACATGATTATAAAAATTCCGAAAATTTAATAAAAATTGCCAATTTATAGAAATTCAGGCACATCTGTAGATCCATTGTTTCTTTATGAAATGTTTAAGATAGCATTATCTTGAAGTCAATAATAAACTAACAGTTTACTCGAAACGAAAACACTTTTATAGTGTATTTGAATTTCAAATGACATTGCATATCTAGGGTGCGACAAAATCCGAGTTTCGGGCTGGTTTCAAGCAGCCGTCGTAGTGGGGTAAAGAGTGGAATCGAAAAAAACAGTAAAATCGAGAGTATTCTAGGAATTCGGAAAAAACCATAGACGAGCCCGTTTAATGCCGTTTTGGTTATTATAGTGACCAACATTCGCTACATAAAGTGATATTCTAACTGCACCCTGCACCACGATGAATCAATTAAATAAGAACCACGTCAATGACGTCAAAAATACAATTTTTCTTGAGACTAGAACTTTTACGTGCGATTTCTCAACAATTATTGAGGTGACTCATAATTAATATCTATTTTTTAAATAAATATCTCAAATATGTTATGATGTAATATGTTCTAATCGTTTAGTAAATATACTGCTAACCTCCATATACGCAATGCATTTTAGCGTGTTTTAGTGTCAACTTTAAATTCAATTATTTTCGTTATTTCAACGGTTACCTATAAATTTTAATTTTTATCCAAATTCTACGACTTGTAATAAATGCTGTATATTAATGTGAGTCATATTTTCGGTTGTCACTACCCATGAATTTATTACCTTAAGTGCTATGAAAAAAGACTGAAGATCAGCAAAAACAACAAAATATTTACGTCTTAAAGAGCACCGTTTATTTTTGTGATAATTCCTCTGGTAAAGTGTTGCCCATTTGGCTATTTGTATGCAGATGAATCCCGTAAAACAAACAGTAGAACTCTGCCATTAACAAGTAAAAATAAACGCCTGGCGCCTGCGCACTTCGTCCGCAAGGACAATGAGCAGAGAGCAGCAGCCCGCGATCTCGTAAATTAAATTAATTACAACCTCAACAGGTGGCCGCACCGCAAAAAGAAGGGCGAGCGAAATAAGTGGAGCAAGAAAAACTTTACTTTGGGTTAATTGAACAATCTCGTTTTCGTCCCGTCGACGACGAGTAGCTCTGTCTCGCTCCAACTCATTCACAGCCCGTCCATTCATTTGCGATCGTTTAATTGATTTAAATCTCGCGGAGATGCTGTTGTTTTGTTTGTTTGGGGGATTGACGCTGATGTTGACATAGACAAGCGACTGCCGACTGCATCTGTTGATTTTTCTTTGTTGTCGACGCTGGCGATTGGTCATTGACATTTAGTTCTATTTTTCAGTTGACATATTAAAAAACACAGAGGCGGATTTGGACGTTTGGAGGCCCCGGGTTTTAAAATACAAGCGATACAGAATTTTGATAAAGACGGTTTCAAATTATTGCAGACCAGAAAAGTTTAACATGGCTGCAAGCAAAATTATTTTTATTCAAGGTCAAATACTTTAAATTGAATGTTACATTTATATCGTCATAAGAAACTATAGTTATTTTACTCTTGTTCAAAAGCTCAAAATTAGATTCAATTTATTATCGATCTTCTGAATATTTAATTTTTAATTTTAATGCTAACCACTCAACAGAACTATTTCATAATCGGTGGAAGCTAGTGGATCTACCACTATTATAGTGGAATCCAACCACTCGGACACAGTGGTATAATATTATCGGTTATGTTAGTTATTGGTAGAATTTATTGCAAAAACATAACTTAATCTTATCTTTATATAGTTTGTTTAGATATTATCCAATGAAATAAGATTCTAATCAACGTTTTTTATTGTCAGTTGCTCCAACGATACTTCAATCATTTGTACAAACGTGAATAAAATATGACACTTATATAATTATTGTTCCATATTGCATTTAAGATTGATATGTTGTATTTATATATAGCCATTATTAGGTACTAATAAACGATCCTTATGGATACTGACAGCTTAACTGCAAAAATTCGTTAAATATTACAAATGTAAATACAATACTTAAAAATTAATTTATCAAACTAGAAGCACTCAAAACCTTCTAATATTTGTCACAGTAACACAAACTCTTTGAATAATACTCCCCAACCCTTATATTAGCAAGGTTCGAATTTCACAACACTCTGTATGTTTGTGTGAGTCAGGTAGCCAGGTCGGCAACCACATCAATATGTAGAAATCAATACCTGCGTTGGTTTCGGCATGTGTGAAAGTGTGTTCGAGCTATTGAGCACTTGGGTGGCACGCCAGGATGTTTGTATGAGAAGGTACTTGATACCAATGCAGGTAGAATTGGTATAATCTAATTTATTGATTTGTTTTGTTGAGTTTTCTTATTGTAGTTTCATATTTATGATTGTGAATGTTTGAAGCAGGGTTAAAGGTTAAAAGATACTCGACTTTTTGCGCAAATTTACCCAAGGAAGGGATGAATTTGTGATTTATTTTTTATAAGTTTGTTTAAAACTGGTTTGTACTTTTTATCGAGGACTTGCCAGTAGATACTCATAAATTAAGACTATTCCATTGCAACCACCAGAAACAAAATATATAATTTTAATAAGTTCATCCAACAACTCTTAATAAAAACGTCATTACTATGGTGATTTTAAACAAGCAAAGCAAAAGATTGCCCAGTAATGGTTTTGCTCAAAATAATACTTTGTTACATTGCTTGTTGAAAGTCATCATAGAAACGATGTTTTGGTTAGAACATGATATTTTTAAAATATTTAAGCAGTTATTAAGAGGTGTTGGATAAAACGTTATATTTTACACGTAGGTAAAGTAAATAAATATTATTTAATTTTGACACCCATAGTTGCAGTATAATAGTAACTGTTCAGTATACGTCTAGTAACGGTCCCTAGTTTGGTGCTATAGAATTCGACAAATTGCCATTTGGTTTGAGTAGGTGCCACGAACCATTTTGTAATTATTTGGTGGTTAAAAACAAAATAAAATAAAATGTTCTGACTAAATAAATGAATAATATAGTAACGGTCCCTAATTTGATTCCGGCAATCGACTAATTGCCATTTGGTTTATGTGCTTCGCCAGCTACCATTTTGTAATTGGGATAAAATTTCAATTGATGGTTGCAAACAAAATACAAATTAAATCTCTTGTTCTGTTGACTAAAAATTAATAATACGGGTCCAATTCAACTACAGAAACTAAATATAAGTATTCGTATTTGTGAATTAATTCGTATTACAAGTAAATGCACAATTTTATGTAGTGGATAGTAGAGTGCGTTATATTCGATTATGGTTCTGACAACTCAGGTCCAAATCCAGTTAAGTTCGCATTCCAGTTTAATTGCCCAAAATATTTCCTTTGGTGTTCTCTCAACTAACAACCATACGAGGAGAGGTACTTATAAGATAATGGTTGATAATCGTATATAGGTACACAGTTTAACCAATTATATACCAATGACTAAGTTTATAAGGTTCAAAACTGTCTTGTTTAATTAATGTAGCAAATATTATATAGCTGACTATATTTCTCAGCCATTATGGTATCACTGAAAAATATATAGATCCATTTCTTATAATACTGGTGGTAATAAATGTTGTTTTATCAAATACAGTAAAACGTTTCAGCATAAGTTGGTAATAAATAATAATGATGTTAATGCTCTGTACAAACAACTTATCTGTATGTAGTATAGTCTAGTATATTATACTCTATTTGTAGTAGTGCCTCCCCCTTCTTCGCTGGCGTCGCGATCACATGCCTCCTGCCCTGCTCATTTATTATTAAAGTCAGAAATGAAATGTTTGTATCAAGTGCACAGAATATCCTCTTACCCTCCAAGCTATTCGTTTCTATAAATAACAAAAAACATGATATTCCAATTTCGATTGCTTACAGACAAATATATGACATGTCTCCGATGCATTGTCTACATAGTTACGTTTAACGGCGTATGCAAGGCACTTGAAATAGATTCATGATTCGTATCACTAGTCGGCTATCGGAGGAATAGCGCACGAATGCGATATAGACACTGTGAGTACCTGGTACATGAGGAGAAAGAGATTCTTTCATGTGTGGTGACATGAAACATTAAATTTCAGAAATGCAACAAGAACGTTTGCCAAAAGTCAGAATCGTTTTGTTTTATTGCCCATTATTTATTCAGAATATGAATTTATATAGAACGCTCTGCTAATTGTGCCGTAAATAATAATTTGATTAGCATTTACTTTAAATAAATTAAAGCAGCCGAATTGCTAAAATACTTTGAGCTTTTGACGTATAATTTACAACATGCAGTATGGTTAAGTACCGATGATCAGATTTTATTTTAGTAGACAATTATTGTAAACATTCATATCTTTGTACTTTATTTATGGTTTAGTTTGTCTTTTACTTTAAGTCAATATCCAGTACACTAATTTAGTTTTAAGTTTAAAAGTAATATTACTGTTTTTATTTCTAAAGTGTGTTGGCTGTTGTAAAGTTCAGTTGCACATCTAACGTCTAATTATTTTGATCTGCAAAAGAGAAGAAAATAAATAATAATACGTTCGTCAAAGAGAAATTATTTGGCAGTATGGTAAAGAAAATAACATTATAGAGTTATATTTTCGCTCTTACTTTGAGAAAGTACGAAGTATATTACTTACTGTATTATTTTTTCTGAACAAAAGCTTCATTCTAGCACTTTTGTGTTGCTCTTGAAGCAAGAGCATATTTCGAAATTGGGAACTTTGATGTTGCAGCTTTATCGGGATAGGTATTTTATTTTACCATGTGTGCGGTTACCAGTCGTCAACTCATAAATTTAAGGTTGTATGGGACGGTACCTACACCACAGGAAAGTATTTGTGCAATTAGACTGGAATGTATATGACTGAATTCAAACTTCAATTTTCAGAACCACTGTCCATCGTTACTTGGTTTCCTTCTTTTCTTCTATCGATTGTTAAATAGAGAAATAAATCATTTTAATAAAAAATATACTATTATGGTTAAGTTCAAATTGAAATAGATAAATGATGCGTGGTAACACCGATAATCGACTGGGACGATAGTCAGGTCATTGTATGACTGACTGTCTGACTGAAACGTCAGTTGAAGTCAGAAATAAATATATTGACTGCAGCTGCAAGGAATTTTTTTATGGTTAAGTTTTCATATCGAAGAAAGTGAAATATGATTGGTAACATCGATAATCGACTAGGAAGTATAAATAATTATCCCTGAAGATGACCGAAACGTCGGTTTAAATCAGAAATAAACATATTGACTGCAGCTCCAAGCAATGTCCTTTATTTTATTATTGGTTAAGTTTTCATACCGAAGTAAAATATGTGTGGTGCATCCGTCAGCAATTCACTGTTTCCATTTATTTTTGTTTCGTCTTGTGATATTTTTCATGTGGTGATTTATCCTCCCGAGTGCACTCTGCTCTCTTCGCGTAGCGTTAACGTAACGCAATGACGATGCACAGAGGAACCCTAGGAACCCCAGACCCCTGCACAAGGGGCTGCTAACGTCTTCTTTCGTCAGTGGCGCGTGTAAGCCCTGCTGGATGCTAGAAGCTCCCCCTCGACTTTGCCCACCTCCTGCAAAAAATACTTCTGCACTGTACACAACGCATTTATCTTATTTTTACTCCAGACGAGATACGAGATGTAGATGTAGACGCGTCAATTCGGCAGTGAAATATTGGGAATATTAGGCGTGGAGTTGGTACTGCTATGTAATTCAATTTTGGAAAGAAGAAATTGATTAAGGAGAGCATTTTCTAATACATTAAATCAAATGTTGTAATTGATATTGTTGCTCGTGGATTGAATTACTTTCATTGCTCTGGAATGAAACAATAGTTATTTGTATAACAAGTTTTGAAAATATAGTTTTGTCGAACGCAAACGAAAATTGCAGCCCGAGTAAAGGAAGGGTTGCAATCGTTTAAGTTTGACAAATTATTTTCAATACATGTTTTTTTTTCTACTCCTGCAAAACAAGGATGTTAAAAATTACAAAAATAATCATTAATTTTTTGACATTTAATGTCAAATTTTTAAATTTTTGTGAAATATAAAAAAAAATAGCTACATGATTACCATATTAGTAATCTCATGGCGCCATGGCCAACTAGTACCTAGGATTAAAAAAGTCAAAATGTAAGTTAAATCTGAGTTTACCTACAATCCTCAGGAGTTAAGAAGTACAATTAATAAGATATCAGAATATCTGTTGTCTTTTATCTACAATAATAAATTAGAGGAAAGCATGTTTCAGCCATATTGAAGGTTTCGATAACTTTATTAAAATTTACAAACAGAAACAACTATACATGAACAAACTGAATGTAGATATTATATTGTTAGATTTTTCTTCAAATTATTCCAAAATACATAGTTGATACGTTTTCTGATATTCTAATACACGGACCGGATAGTATTCCATTTACCAACTGATTTGTTAAATTGAACTACATTTCTGTTTTTAGCTAAGTATTTATATTATAGTATAATAATTGGTATTCAATAAAGCTTACACCTTTTGAATTTAATTCGCGGAGGGTTGCTCAACTACCAACTAGTTTTTTATAATTTTTTTTTATCTGCTAGGTTTCTTTAGGTGTATTTATTTTATAGCTTAGCATTTTTTTCAATAGTATAGAACACTACGCTTTCTGAAAACAGGAAGATAATATTCCAATTTAAAAGACATGAACATAAAAATAGAGAAACCATTTTCACCGAATTAATTAAGTCTCCTTTGGTTTATAGTAAAGCTCAGACAGAGATTTAATTTTTTTTAAGTTTCTGAGTCTAGGCTAAAGGCTGATTTATAATGAATGTAAATGCAATCGGTAACTTATTCTGTATTTTGTGAAGCTGTACAAAGGATTTCTTGTTACGGCTCCGCGTCATGATGAACCGTATAATAGAAATACCTATAGTTCATCTTTACAGAATGTAGAATAAGTAACCGGTTACAGTCTAACTTGACGTGATAACCTTTGTACTTAATTGATACAAGAGTTAATGTTTCCAATCGCGGACTCATTCTCTCTCACATATCGACGGTCGATTCTCCGATCGCTATTCGATGGCTTCCTGAGCTGTTCCCCTCCCCTCGGCGGGCGGAATACGGAAAATAACGTCGTAAAATTCTAAACCGAATGAATCCTCAGAGATTCCAGCTTCGCGGCAGAGGCAGCTACATAAAAAGACACGTATAGCGGCAAAACAAATTCGATCACCGAGACATTTCCATCCATCCATCCATCTTATTTTTTCCTCTTTTTTCTATCTAGTTCGCTCCCCTGATGGCTTTCTTTGCCATTTTCCTCAGCGGCGGCGGCGAGGAGGCGGGGGCTCGTGTGTGGCCAGGGCCGCATCGAACAGTTTTTACTTTTTTTTAAAAAAAATCCTACGTTTTTCATAATTGTCTGTTTTATACTAATGATTGGTTTACCGGTACAGTTGTATGTATTTATCTTTATTTGAAGCAAATTTTGAAGTTAATTCACGCGCTGTTTAGTCCTTCCGAAAATATTCTTCTTTTTTTAGATGCTAATGACGGGTTTACAAACAAACATACAAACAAAACCAGTGTTTAAAGTTTTACGAGGTATTTAATTTTTATGTTTTTAATTAAAAATAATAGTTTACTCTTCAATTTCTAATTTAATTAATAGTTTCGGTATTGTTGTAACTAAATATAGACCTTATTTTAATTTATTCTTTTGTTTGATTTCACACAATAAACATATTTATCCAACACCTCTTAATAAAAGCATCATTCATAACTATGATGATTTTAAACAAGCAAAGTAAAAAATTGCCCACTAGTGGCTTTGATCAAAATTATACCCACTTATGGGTAAATTGTTACTTTGCTGGTTGGAAGTCACCATAGTAACGATGTTTTAGGTCGGATCTTAATATTTTGTAAATATTTAAGCAGTTATTAAGAGGTATTGGATAAAACGGTATACTTCACACGTGGGCAAAAAGGAATTGTCCACTCGAGAAAATTATCTCACTCAGCCTTCGACCTCGTGAGTTAAGATTTCCCTCGTTGGTAATTCCCTTCTTTGTACACTTGTAAAGTAAATGACTATTATTTGTATTGTATTGTGATCAAAAGTAATAAGTAATACTTTGGTAAGTATGGTTCTCAAGCGCAAGCAATTTGTGAAATTTTACATAGCAGTCGTAGAAACATAAATATTAATTATTTTTCTTTAGTTGTTTTAATTATTACATAATTTTTTGTTCATGCTTATTAATATCTTTTTTCTTTTGTTTTAGGTCAGTGTAGCAATTCTCGTCAAATTTCATTAGCATAGTATCATCGGGCACGCAGGCATCTTTCGAGGTTGGTTTTCTTTTCCATTTTAACTATATAACACCTATTTGCTGTGTGTGCACATTGCACATTCATCTGCAATGTTGCATTTTAGTATTTTGTGAAATTACGATTCGGTTGGTATATCTATCAATTTTTTTTCTGGCTTTTATAATTGTAAAATAACATAATAACATATTGTTAGTATAATAAACTTAAGCAAAATAGGTATACTTGTTTTATTTAATTTTAGACACGAACATTTGTCGATAAAAGTTGCTAACTATAGAATAAATGTTTATATAGTATTTTACGTGTCTGACATTCGTGCGTTCTATTTTGACTGATACAGATAAATCACAGTATTTTCCGTGTAACAACAGCGTTTTTGGGAATATATTCATATAAAAATAAATTCGGTTGTGTAAAGTCCGGGCGTGTGTTCGCCCCCTCGCGCGCACATCCATCTCAATCCTTCGTCCTGCGTCGCTTGTGAGCCGGGGCGCATAAGCCGCCGCCACCGCCGCCGCCGCCCCGGTGTGGATATTGCGAGACAGCGCCGAGGACGAGGGCGTCACATGTGCCCTACCCCCACCCGCGACCACCCCCACCCCGCGCCCCTGCCATTTTGTCTATTTTCCGAGATAAAGCGCCGGCAAAAAATTGGATTTGTTTTGCCAGGCAATCTATCTTGCAGAATGTCTTTCTCGTTTCACGTACAGATGCCGCGGCGAATATAAAACCGAACCCCCAAATAAAAATAAACAGGGTAGGTAAATGAAAATATATGAAACGCGCAAACGTATTTCATTTTCTCCGCAAACGAGAAACAAAACAAAAAGATAATGCCAACGTCGTACGAATTTCCTATTTATATGAGATTTCTTTTATGTCTCGGAGAGGAGGAACTGGATTTTATTAAAATCTACAGCGACTTACATATCACATATTTAATGAAATTGCCAGATACGGATCCTCAAACAATATACAATGTTTTTAGAATTATTGTTGCATTAGATTGACGTTTCTTAATCTTAACTCAAATTTGCATCGCGAAAGAGTTAATGGGATACTTTCATGATTTTGTTTAATTAAATAATTTTGAAGAAGAGATAAAAATTTGGGACCCGTATTTTTATTTACACAAAATTTTTATCAACAAGTCCAAAATTTAATAATATGCGATATAAATCTAGCATATCTCCTGAACAAAATAATGACGTCTCAGCAAAACTTCTTTCTTAATTTACTAAAAAACATATAATTTTTTAAAAATAAAATTTGTATTTTTTCCAATGTTTTAGACCTAACGTTCGTAGTGATAAAAATCTTATTTTCAGTACCATGCAAGTAGCCCAGGTCGCGTAAACTACTAGTTTTGGATCTGCCCCTGAAATAAATAAAAAAGTTATTTTGGGAAGTACGTCTATAATTCAGGTACGTTTTTAATTATTAGATACTACGCGGCTTCTGTCTCCAAAATGGATAGGTAGCCTCGAGCCTAACTGTCAAAAACTATGTTTAGTTATTTCTTTTTGTTTTGTTAATGAAATAGCAGCAAGGTTGTAATTAATTGGCAAGAATTAAACGTAAATGATGCAAGTGTATCTCTAGACTCTGTCGCTGGCGGGTAATAACGCTTGAAAAATATATAAATTATGAGGGACGCTCTCCGTTCTCGCGATGTCGTTTATTTATAGTTGGAGACGCGAATGTTGCGCGTTAATTTACCGAAAACAACACCGTGTTTTCTCTCTTGCGCTAGAGCTCTTTGTCTACTGCAGCCGCATCTCATTTCAAACATTTACACTTCATTACACCGTTCGTAAATAAAGAAAAACACTACCGCCGCGAATAATATCTAAAATTGACAATCAAACTTTCTTTCTTCGTAACAAGAAAAATATTTTTATAATTTAAATTCCGTACAGAAGATTTCTGAAATCATTTTTAAACATACTTAAACATTTACCTTTTACTCAACTCATTTTGTACTAGTGGTTATTAGGGGAGAGTACACCATAGGGCAGATTATTGTGCACTTAAATTAGATCAAATTTTATCTGAGTGCACAAAGATTTTAAAATACTAGCATAAATCTGTTACAAAAATAAGAAATAGTGGACCAGATATTAATTATTAAAGGTTTTAGTAACGTTATCTTCGGTTTATTTAAAATACACTCGAGGAAAAAAAACGCACCACTTGAAAATGCACACAAAATGGCAAATATTCAGAGTGCCATAACTTATCGGTTGCATTTTGTCGAACTTGGATAAATCCGCATAAGAAAAAAAATGTTCCTGGTGTCGAAATATGTCCAACTTTGACAGCTTTGCCAAAAAATCGTGGACACAATTGACCAACAGAGCGAGAAAGTCCATTCAAAGTTCCCAAAAAATCGGGTACCTGCGATGATTTGGCGCGAAGTTATTATTTTTTTAAAAGTTGCACATTAACTAACAGGACTGGAAAGAGAAAGCTTCAAACGTTTCAGAACTCAAAGATTCATCGATTTTGGTGCAAAATTAACCAAGTTATGTCCAAAAAGACACAAAATGCAACTTTTTACAAAAATTCATATCTTCGTGCCAAAACCATCGTAAGTAGGTACTCTAATTTGAGAACTTAAAGAAAATGAATGAACTTTCTCGCTTTGTTGGTCAATTGTGTCCCCTATTCTTTTGGCACACCGTACGAGCTGTGAAACATTTGTTTTCTTAGGGGGCTGGGAGAGGATGTAATGGATTAGGTATCACATTGACTTGCATCACATTAAAGAGAAAACTTCAAACATTTTATAATTTTATTTTATCCAATTTCGACTAAATGCAACCGAGTTATGGCACTCTGAATATTTGCCATTTTTGGTGCATTTTCAAGTGGTGCGTTTTTTTCTTCTTCGAGTGTATTAAAGAGCATTTGCAAAAACAACTAGGTAGGTATTACTGCGTGTTAAAGAGAACATTAATTCATGAGCCTATGTTCTTCCATAAAATATTTTAATTTTCAATAATTAACCCTATCATGCAACAAATGTGGAAGAATATAATTATTTAAAAAAAATTTAAAATGATTTTGTGAAAAGAGGCAATTTAGCTGCGCGCCTATAACAAGTTGATTGTCACTATAAAAAGGTAGCCCCCTCTAACTTTATTACGGAATTTTATGGCAAATAGGGTATGTGAATATAAAATAACTCATAGCCTCATAGGGTCCCCTAAGGGGAGCATAATTTCGTATAACAATTTATTCTTCAGCCACTTTATTCGTCACAAAATTACGTTCCATCAAAACTTCTTCACACACTATATTTTAATTCGTTTTAAAAAATTCTATGAATAATAACTTAAAATTCATAGATTCATTCTATTATTTTGATCATCAAAAGTATAACAGGATGTTTTTTTTTATTTGTAATTAAATTTTAATTATTCTATTAATTTGGATTAGAGTCAAAAGTATTCGTGACTATTTTTATATATTTTTACGGTAAATTAACTCTGATTTAAAACGAATTTATTACAGAAAGAAAATTAATTAAGCTTATTTACGTTGCGATTAATCATACTTAATTAATTTACAAACCATTTATTTTACTGCATTTGGAATTAGAACTAACTATTTAAAATAACAAACCAACACCCACTAAATTAGTTACGTCATTTATGAAGGCTCTACATTTGCCATGAAATACGAAGCAAAATAGGTAGGTACGATCTTACCACAGATTCAGTATTGTGACTTTATTTAAATCTTCTGGAAACTCATATTTTACAACATATAAACTGTCCGAGGTATCACCAAGTGGTATTCTTGAAATACCATTTACCTATGTTTGGTATTTTACACGTCAAGTAAATATCAAAACTGTCAAATACAGTTGTCGGCATATTGTTTTATATCATACTACCTATTACGCATTTTATCAATTTTGGATTTGGCAGTAGTACATCATTGTGATACTAGAAGGGATCTAAAATAATTTGCCTAAAATATAAAATTTAAAACACATACGCACATACCTACTGTTAAAATTTGTTATTGTAATTTTTGTGTAATATTTGGAAAATTGATAATTTAACTAATTTTTAATTTAAATGTCAAACTGACATGTGACAAAGAAATTTCCACTTATTAATTTCTGCTACGTTACTCAGATCAGAAGTAAATAATAATTTCCGAAAAAATGTTAATGTTACCGTGGTGTCATGGTTAATGTTATAGTAATCAATAATTCCATTGGCTGTTATTAGTCTTATTCGATTTTAAATAAAATATAGTATTTAAAATAATAAAAGCATAAAAATTAATTATTATATACGACTACATTTTGTTAAAACTATTTTTAGGACCCTCCGCCTCCCAAAATATTGGACCTAGTTGCGCCTGGTGATACACCGTGTTTCCAATTATTATTTACCACTTCTACTCACGAGTAGTACTCATGGTTGTTAGTAGAGACAGAGAGTACACCATAGGGAGGGATTTTGTGCAATCAAACTAAAATGCATCATAGTAGGTCATTTGACAATATTATTTGACGTGTAAGAACTGAATAGCTGATCATTTCATTATAGTCAGTGCTGGTCTATAATGGATGTAATTGGTTACTTATTCTGTATTCTGTAAAGTTGAACTATAGACGTTTCTATGTAATGGTTCATAATGACAAGATGCCGCATAACCTCGAAGTTCTTTGTTCAAATTTACAGAATGCAGAATCAGTAACCGTTTACACATACATGCCTGTATTCACTTATTCAGTAATATAAAACACGAAATTATTTTTATGCATTTATTATTGTTTCTGGTATTTATACATTTTTTCTAAATTCACACTGCACTAATAACCTTGGGTACCTCCGTGAGTTGACGGCTGGTAACCGCACACACGGTAAATATATGTATACCGAAAATTCACAATATGTGAGTCTGCCACACCTAAGATGGGTAATAGGCGTGAAAGATATGTGTACAATTCACGAAATTTTTACGGTATAAACAGTCACACCCACACCTTAAATAATTCACTGAACCAATAAACTTATTCTTAACAACCACTGAAACTTCTCGCGTTCACTACTTCGCCATTCTCGCCGGCGTCTTCGTGAGCTCTTGCGGAAGTTCTCTCTGGATCCGGAAGTGCAATGCTCTAGTGACCGAGTTAATTAACGCGAGGAGGAGCCAAGACCGGCAAATTAGGGGACGTAGAACTCGAGTGTTGAGCGCACGAAGAACACCAGTGTCAAGGTGAACAATGTGCTGCCCTGGCCGGCAAACGAACGAAAAGAAAAAGAAATTAGGAGGAGCCTAGAATTAAACAGGAAGTAGAGGAGTTAACCTTCGAGGGAAGAATTTGTGAAGCCAGAATGTTTTGTATTCGAAAAAACGAACAGAATTCATGGAAATGAGAAAATAGAGTTCTATGCGATTTTTGAATTATAGGTAAGGCCCATATCTTGCTATCAAATGCAAAGCAAAAAAGCATGTTACAATAAATCATTTTGTGACCGATGACCTCATATTTTACAATGATGTACTTATAGGTTGTGCTATAGCATGAAATTTGCAAAAAACCATGCGGTATTTTAGTAAATAATTTCTAAAAATTACTAAAAATGCGAGTTTTACATAAATTATTACAGTCAATGGATTAACTGTATAAAAAATCTCTCTATACCCGTCTTCCGACTAATGTATATTATCGATTTCAAAAGAAATTTTTTATTTTAAACTTAAATGATAAAAATTAGCTCCAAGTTTTGCTAATTGATGTCACAGCAATTAATAATTTGCATTTATTGATTCACTAATGAGTCATAATTATTTATAATTATATTATAGCTATTCTCAGTTGCGTGACATAAGTGATGGACCGCTGAGTTGTTGCTGTATGTAGACACAGAAACGTTTTCTCATAATTCTTTATGTCAGCCAGAATCGTTCAAATTGATAATCTTCTGGATTTACAAGTGTAGTGCCTTAAAGTACAAAAATATTTATTTATTTTTTTGTTTTTGCCAGTTACATCTTCCCTTTAAGACAGAAAAGTGTTTAACAGGACGAGTGAAAAGTGCTAGTCCTGTATACATACCTTTGAAATAACTAAATAATTATAAATATAATTTCATGTGACAGTAAGAATCTTGAATCATGTATCTTTTGTTCTTTTGTTATGTAAAAATGTGTGTTTTTCAAAATTGGTATTATTATAAATACTAAACAAAAATTCCTAGTATAATTTACTTTTTTGATATAATGCTCTCCAAAATCGTTACTTTGCGAACTGTTTTCAGTCCGCAAAATAATATTTTAGCGGATCTTGCCCTTTAAAATGACGTTACCTAAGCAATGACCTGTAATTTTTATTTTATAGGATTATTTTCACTGATTTTCATTGTTTTGTCGTCTACGTTTTTCAAAATTTAATATTAAAATTATATTTTTGAATAATTTCGTCTAGTTACCAATTTGAAGAGCATACTACATTTTTTTGTTTGAGTGGACACACTTCAATAAAGGACTCGGCATACGCCTCGTCCATAAATAGATTCATCCATAAAAACTCTATTTTGCGTACATGTTAGATGAACCTAAAAATATACTAGGTATATGTTTTTGTCAAAGTGAAGTCTTTTTTAAATATTATTTGCAATAAAAATAATATTTTTTAATCATTAGAAACGTGATTGGTTTTTGTTCTTTTAGATAATAAAAGTGCGAAAAAATTGGAAATACAAAAGAAAACGAAAGTAGTTAAAAAATAATTGAGTAAGATTGTACAAAACTGATATTTGGAAAGTAATTAACCAGATTAAAATACTTAAATGGAAGATGGTAAGATGATAATGTTGCGATAGATTTACTTAATTTACTCCTACCGTTGAAGCGGATTAGTTAAAAATTTATAATAGTCACCTCGGTAGATATTTCACAATTAATGAGACGTATATATTCAAATGCAGTGTTAGAATGTAAATTTATACCAATCAGATAACCAACTCTTATCAGATCTTGTTTAAAAACTGACAGAAAATAAAAAATCCACTAAATGTTCCCTCATATGATAATCACCAGAGAACTTCAACATCTTCGCGCTGTAAAAGAGTTAACGAAGTCGCGGGAAATAATAAAATAAACGAATTAATGTTGAGCGAAACGACAAAATGGTTAGAGAGTTAAGAGAATTAAGTTGAGGAGCGCAGTGTAAATTGTCTGGACGCGTAACTGTGTTAGCGTGGAGGCATAAACAGACTTCTTCTTATTTTCCAAGATCTTCTTGAAGTTTTTTGCGGGAGAAACAGCGGGTTGGTAGACATTTTATGTTGACAAATTGTACTACAATTTAATTAACGGCTGTTTCCGGCATCTTTAGTTTCAAAAGTTGTATAGTTTTATTTCTGCGAGTGACGAATGAACGAACTAGTAATTGTAACGATTGATGTACAAGAAACTATAATTTTAAAAATTGGCCTGTTCTCAGGTAATGCATTTTTGTGGAAATTAGTTTTGCTATACTTATATTGTTTCCATAAAATGAATGATAATTTTCACTCACAATATGCGTGCATTAATTCTTCCCGGAAACTTTTTTTGAGTGCTTCAATAACATCTCAATCAGCTCGAGTGGTACGAATGTACGATAAAAAAATTTCTGGAAATGAATTAATGTACTAGTCTACTAGTGCAGATACAGTAAGAAAATCGTAATGACACCGCCGCTGTATTTTTAAATTTATTTTATAATATAAACTTGAAATATTCAGTAAATGTGTATTTAATCTTAGTATTATTTACCTTATTGATAGCGTATTTACACTTAATCAATTTTTAGTTTAAATGTCAAAGTCACGTGTAAACTTCTACTTAATAATTTCAGTTAGGTTACTCAAGTTAGTAGCAAAAATTTCGGATAAATTTTATGTTATTTATGTCATGCGAATTACATAATAAAAATATTTCAATTATTGCTTATTTTCAGTAGTACCTAATGAATATGAAAACATGAAGTGTCGGTCTACTAATTTTATCTCTATAGATAAAGTAATAAACTGTATTTCACTATTTCTTTTTTCAAACTAGATTTCTCGTTTCTGCAGTTGAATTTTTTTTAAGGTTAAGAAATACGTAGGTAGTTTAATTTAGTAATTTTTCACGCACTGCTCTATTCTGTGTTTATTTTCCACTTTATTATTTAACTGTTGAGAAATTCAGAAAATATGAATTTAAATTTACGGTTTACATTAAAATATCTGCATAAACATATTTTAAAAACTATTTCAGGTCAACATTTAGTGCCAAAGTTCAAAGAAACCTTTTTCACAAGTTACCAAGAACAAATTTTATTGTGTATTTAACGACATTTCTCCAAGTTTTACAAGTTGTGAAAAACATATTTATTCAGGTCGTGCAGAAATAAATTCACTCGAATAAATTTATATTTAAAAACGAAATTAAATTGACTCAACCGTTAAATTTAAAAATCGCGACACATTTTTTTTATTTCAGATTATTTATTGTTTATTATATTTATTAAAACAACAACACATCACTATTTAGTCTCTTCTCTGTCTTCTACCCTCAACCGTTTCACTAGAAATTCCCGACACATTTTTATTTCACTTCACATTGTTTTTATTGTTTATTATAAAACAACAACACATCAGTATTTAGTTTCTTTCTTCTGTCTTCTACCCTTTGGATACCTCACGGCAACTGACTATCGCTTCTATATCGAGGCGTTGGCCCGGCAACTCTAAGGCTTTAGGGATGAACGGATCCTTGAAAATCTTGTCCGTCACACCTAGAACCCTTTCATGAATCTCATATGCATATTTGTCTCTGTGTTCGTGTGTTTGTATAGCGAATATAGGACGAGTTGTTTTGCATATGGTGAAATAAAATTATCGGTATTAATATTATGCGTTTGAAACGCAAAGAACAGGGACGGATTCAGACAAAATTTGCAGAATTTGCAATATTTATTTATATAATAAATTATTTATTTGGATTTATTAAGATTGATTGAATTGGTGGTTCGTGATTGGCACTTGGTGAAATATGTTTAATAATTATTTAGAAAAAAAAAACACACTGGTGAAACATGTTTAATAAATAATAACTAATATTAAAAAAACACGTCGGAAATTAATAAAAAATGTGAAATTTGGTTTTAAATTTTTTTATAAATAATTATTTGGATTTAGTTCTGTATATTTTTATTTATTTATGACGTTTCGAAAACAATGTTTCCATCATCAGGTAACAAATAATAACAATTTAAAAAAACAGAAGCTATTTATTTAAAATACAAAAATGCTACTATATGATAAATATTATATAGTAGGTACAAAACTAATCCTAAATAAATAATTCAATTTTCATTAATTCTGAAAATTTCTCTCAAGATAATTATTTATAATATATTATTTTAATAAATACGTATACATTTTGTTTAGGTATGATTATTTATTGTTAATTTGCCAAATAACGTTTAAATTTTTTTCCATTTAATAATAATAAATAATAATTAATCCCTTTAAATCCAATCATTTTACTCCTAATTTGCTTACTCAATAATTAATTTTGCTGGGCAATTGCATTAAATTTGTATCCTTGATACCCTTTATTAAGTTAAAATATTGTTATTACGCTTTATCCGAGATTACAGTTTTATTATAAATCTAAAAATTATACATAATTTTTCACCCTAATTATTAAATTACACCTCAATTAATAAAAATTTCATCGCGTTAATAAACGTAATAAAACCTAGTCACGCTAATTTAAAGCGCACGTATAAAAAATTCCTCAATCCAGCCCTGGCGTGCATCCGCTGCATTTTTGCATACGATTATGAATGCGGATCTCTGGGAAAGTGCAGGACGTTTGTGCGCTGTTATTAGTATGCAAATGTCATGCAAAAGAGGTTGAAGGTTAAGTCTTCGTGAGGTGACACCCTAAACAACTCACTAAGAAACAACTGAGCGCAAGAATCAACTCCATCTCTTGTTTTGGTATAATTATCGCAGTAGGCGACAATGAGTACTTATTCGTGTTTTGTTTCTGGAGTATTGTACCTGTAAGAAGGAAATGAAAAAGAAAAGAAGGGTGGCTTTTCATTTGTTTTGTTTGGATGTGTCTATGGTGTGAGGTTGCGGAACGAATTTGCATATGGCAGTGGGACAATTGGCAATTGTCCTACGTGCCTGTGTTTAACCGTTTTCATGCTAACGGATTTCCATTGGAATAGAGAACAATTATTCACAGATGCGATGAATCTGTAATTATTAATATTTTTGACCTACTGCCGTATTTCATATCTATTATAAAATTTGCATTAATTAATGATATTGTAAGTTATGTGTCTATATTATTGTAAACTTAAGATATACATAAAATATCATTATTAGGAAAACTATTGTTTCTAAATTTCTGCAAGAGTTCCGTTTGCAACCATTAAATGCAATAATTATATTTTGTATAATCAATACTCGTGCCGTGAGTAATAAATTTTTACTTTCTACCGAGGATAATTATAATAATTAGCATTAATAATTATCAAACAGTCTTCATAGGAATCAGCATTATTTGATAGTCTTTTAAAACAAATAATAGTACATTTTATTTTTATTATTAATTAGAAAATTAAAGGTTGAAGATTACTAATGACAATTTTGTTTGTTGTTGTTGCCCTTGAATAGTTCTTTATCAACATAGTCCGGAAGATCTTTTTCGTAAAGCATAGAGTACTCCTCGATGATATCTACTAAATAGAGCAATTACTCGCACTCCTTTATCCAGTAACCCAGTAATTATCCTTTATCCTAATTCTCCCACGATGTGTACGTCTCTAACCTGCTCATCTACATACACTACCTCGTTCTCGACCAGTTTTTGTGCCCTAAACCCTACCCGTCCCTTCTATCGCTTCCTGTTCCTTTATCTTACAACGGACTCTTCCATCGGCCCTATTTGCATACGAGAAGACACTGCAGTCGGCCAAAGAAAGGGTTGGGTGAAAAAACTAACAATAAGGGAAGAACTCCGCTGGCCAGATGGAAATATATTATTTTTGTTCTCTCTTGTGGACATTTCCCACATGCTGTAGGATGGTAAAAAATTCTGATGCAGCTGTATGCAAGGAAGGGTTTCTTTGTTTTTTATTTGGTTTTTGGGGTTAGAGAATAGAGTTTATGTGGCGGTGACAATGTTTTTTACGATTTTGGGTGGTTTTTGTAGATGACAAAAGATTGGAGATTTATCTTGTATCAAGCAAGGATCGAATTCTTCATTCTTCCAGATGAGTTCATTTTAAACGTTCCAAATTTTTTGTTTGATCGAAATCCAAAACCATCTTGATACATTGACCTTGATTTTATATTACAAAATTATACATTTAGCACAGCCAAAAGGGTAGTGTTTATAAGAATGCACGGAATTAAGTTAATGCATGGAAACGCTCGCTAAAATACGTTAAAGCAGACTAGCAATTTCTATAATGTTCCCAAACCACAAAGTTTTATACATAAAGCAAAATTTCAAAAAATTCTTTACAAATGAAGACGAATTTACAGTTATTAAATAAATTAAGTTATTCCTGAATCATATATTTTATATTCAAATTACCAATAAGGAATGAGCTGGTAGTTCAATGTAAACTACAAAATATAACCAATTTTATTCAACGAGACAACGAAAGTTTAATGATGGCTTTTACTACTGTCAACATCAAAAGTTTGTTACACGAACCGTAGGCCATATTCAGAGGTGTTCACGTAGTCTACGCGACGTAGATTACGTGTAATTTTACGTGTAGACAAACGCGTAATCTACGCATGCAGTATCTGTGTAAACAATATAACCAGTGTACAAAATGTTAGAAAAAGCACAAATAATTACACCGAAAACGAATAAAATTATAGATGAGATTTTCTGACAATTGAATTATTTTCATACTGTACGCCTACATTGTCTACCATTTACTTAGTTTACACAAACTTTACGTGTAGACGTAGAAAATTATACTTTACACGTAGATGAACAACCCTGGCCATATTTAGTTCAAGTAAATAGTAGAATACACTTTTACTTTACTACGACTATATTGTACATATTTTAATTTTTTGTACGATCTTGTATGCTGTTTTGACTATGTTTGTATTCTGTGTCGACAATAAAGTGTTATTATTATTATATTGAATATTGCAAAATTATTTCATTTCATAAGGTAACTAAATTTCAAATTTAAGTATGTACTTAACTTAGACCTAAAGATAAGTAGCATTTATATTTCAAATAATATGAGTGTTACATCAACCATACAACCTATTCAAAAAAGTCAAAAGTAAGTTATATTCATGATTAGTACTTACTAGATACTAGTCTACTAGTGAGTAGTTAGTACCATTTATTATTCTAAAAACAAACATATCATGAATGTCTTAAGCCTTATTCACACGAGGATTCTATGAAGATTCTGAATCTTGGATAAAATAAATTCACGGTTTTGAAGCAATCAATAAATTTTAAAATCTTCTTTTTCAAGACTCATTGAAAATTCAATTTAGCGGCACCGCAATTATCCAGGTAATTCTCACTAGAAATATTTATTCCAAGATTCAGAATCTTGAAAGAATCTTCATAGAATCCTCATGTGAACAGGACCTTATGTACCGCCGTAGATAGAATTAATAAATAATAACAGAAATAAATGGCACTGACATCAGTATTACTAACCGCTAACCGGTAAAAGGTCACAATTGAACCATTGTAAAAAATTCGAAAATACACAAAAAAATGCTACAAATATTTATGATAGACATTATTTCCACCAAACCACATAAACCCACAACTAACATAATTCCTAATTCCTAATCACTCACTTTTGCTTTCCGTCACCATCACATCCTGTGTGCGTCGCCTGCCGCCATTACCCCCACCAGCGCTGCGTGTTGGTGGGGGGCGTCACACATGGCGTGCGCACGCACACACACGCACACGCATCGCGAATGGCAGGGCGCGACACAACAATCGATCGATCACGCGGCCAAGCCGACTTCGCGAACGCGAACTTGGGACGCGAAAGCGCGAACGGCGACAGAACAGGGTAGGGGTGGTTTGTCTGCTGGAAGGTAGATGGCGGAGCTGGTAGGAGATAAGGGATGTTTATTTGATGTTTGTTCAAGGTGGTAATTAGGTATCATGTGATATGATACTAATTAGAAGGGAATTTTTAGCTTAGTGTAGTTTTTCACCGATTGACATTAAGACGATCCTCTACCGCGCCAGAAAACATGGATTTCGCGCGTCACTCCACAACGTGTATTATTTTGTTAAATATAATAATCTAAAGATATTGTTGAAGATAAAGGTACAATCTACAAAACGGTCCATGCAGAATTTTAAAATTTTGTTTTAAAATCGAAATATGTTAATTTGAATTTTGACAATTTTTCCATCTATTTTAAAAAAAATTCGATCGGTTATTTCGCAGATCCATGCTTTTTGACAACATATTAAAGTTTGAATTAATTTATAAATAAAAGCTGTACAGTGGCGCGCGAAATTTTTTACAAATATTGCCAACATTATTTTCCCCCTCAAACATAAATTATTTGTTATTTTTATGTTTAACAAAACAATAAACGGTATAGAACAGCGTGCAGAATCAAAGTTTTTGACTGTTTTCTGTTATGGGTAGAGGTAAAGGTAAAGGTACTATTTTATAGACAGCTGACAGTCTCACTTTTAGTGCCTAGGCTATAACATTATTTTTAATGCCTATGTAGTAAAAGTTATTGTTACTATGGTAAATCAATAAAATGTTATAAAAATATAAATAACAAATTATTTGTTTTTTCAAAGTAATCACTCAACAAACGCATCACAACCGTTAATAAAATGCACCGAGTGCCGAGTGACATAATTTTTTGGCGATAAGGCGATATCTTTCAAAATGTTAACAATAATTACTTTTGTGCATATAGTTAAACAAATAACTACTGTAAGCTGTAAAATGAGTGTTAAACGTTCTTACTGTATGTATTCAAGCAGGAACTAACAATGCTCGAGGATGTTAAATACATTTCGCAGACAAGTTGTACCTACAATAATTTTTTTTTGAAACATTTATAATGAAACCGTTTTAATTATTTCTTAAATCCACCCCAAATGACTGAGCCATATTTCACGTCCTGCTAAAGAAAAATTATTTTGAAAAAATTAGTGTATTGCATTTGGATTAGTTGTTGCTCCCAAACCATTCTATTATAAAAAGTAACAGTTACTTTCTCAATTTTCGTTGATATCTCCAATCAAAATGTCAGCTCCAGCCTCAGTAGCAAAATATCGTATACATCATTATTTCCAAAATCAATCAATATCAACTCCAGGTCTTCACGCATTCAATTAAGCATTCGCTACGTTTTGAGAAGAAATACGTCTCAACACACAGCTGTACTTGTACCTATATTATATGTAGAAATGATTTCCTTGCTTCTACGAATAGCAACTTTAGCAAGAATCCTTGTCGTACAGTGAATTGCTCATTACTCAGGTTGATTCGGCGTCGTAGAAAAGAAATTCACGTTGTAGAAAGAGAACTACACAACACATGCCTGAGTCGAGAAGCGGGGTACATTTGTAAATTGTAGTTGTACGACTTGCAAGAAAAGTTATTTGTTGCTAATTAGGAGCGAACGACACATAGGCGTCCGCAGTGATATGGAGACACTACTTGTCCTTTTGTAAAGTTTTATTGATGAGTAGTTTGCAATAACAGAAAATACGCAAACATAGAGAACAGAACAGAGAGTAGAATGAACTATTACAAAATAGTAGAAGAAAAAGACAAATAATTATTACCTACTTGGATTCGCTTTTTTCGTCAAACTTTATTTTTACTTTTTTTCTGGAAGAAAATGGTAAATGCAGATTCGCTTTCCAGCAAAAATTTAACTTCCTATTTCTAAGTTTCACTTGCCGTGTATTTTTTTTCTAATTAAGTGTTTGTTCCTTGTTGTATAATTTTGCGGGCGCCCATGGAAATGGTAGGTAGTAATTTTGTTCATTTGAAATTGGGAAGTAAAACTTTTAATTAGAAAATTAGTCAT
This sequence comes from Agonum fuliginosum, assembly GCA_947534325.1. Taxonomy (NCBI): domain Eukaryota; kingdom Metazoa; phylum Arthropoda; class Insecta; order Coleoptera; family Carabidae; genus Agonum; species Agonum fuliginosum. The sequence goes on from OX384031.1 coordinate 9,181,951, forward strand.
TTATATTTCAGTCTTTCTTCTACAAGAATACGTATTTAGGTACTTACTATAGTGTGTTTTTAAACTAGGAGGAGTAAAAAGAAAAGTTAGATTTACACTCTAAAAGTTCAAAAATATCACTAGAATTTTCTTTTCCGTAAATTTCAATGCATCAAATTACTTAATCTGTAATTCATAAGCTATTTAATTATATACTGATATATAATTTGAATTCAATTCAAATTATATTCACCGTGTAAAATTTTAAAAAATGACATGTTGACAGTAGGTAAACATAAACAAAACACAACAATCTAACATGAGATGTGCTGGGTGTAAAAACGGCAGTGAGCCAATCACAAGCATAGAAATATCAATATACTTTTATTGTTTTTATCCAACATCTCTTAATAAAAACAACATTACTATGGTGATTTTAAACCAAGCAAAGTAAAAGAATGATAGTTGGTAAATTGTTACCTACTTTGCTTGTTGGAAGTCACCATAGTATCGATGTGTTTGGTTAGAACATAATATTTTTAAAATATTTAAGCATTTATTAAGAGGTGTTGGATAAAACGTTACTTCACACGTGGGAAAAAAGGAATGACCCGCTCGAGAAAATTATCTCACTCAGCCTTTGACCATGTGAGCTAAGATTTCTCTCGTGGATATTTCCTTACTTTGCCTACTAGTAAAGTAAATTACTATTACTCTTCCCCTTTCCTAGTTTAAAAACAGAATATAGCTTACAGCATTGGCAAAAATAAGTAATTAAGGTCTCTTTCTTGAAACCTTTGAAACTTTTATAATTGTGTGTCAAACTGAAATTGTTTTCTTCGTTATTTACCTATATCTATTAATAATACGTCACATATACCAACCAAATTTTAAAAAATGTAAAAACTACGTTACATAAGTAAGTAACAGTTTCATGAAAAAATTGCTACAGACTTCAGAGTGGTAAATATACTGTGATTGTGACGGTTCGAATGTTTTTAGTTTATAAGCGAATTTTTCTCCGTGTAGAATACAATTTTATGTAAACTTTTTTTCTTTCGTAAATTATGAATCTTGTTTAGTGAGTTATCTATTTCATACATAAATAAATAGCTTGTAAAGCTATCTGCGGTGTGTATTGAAGAATCTCTTTCCCTTTTTCTTCGCACCTGTGCGAGGATCGGGTGATAAATATCCCAGAAAGGCACCGCCGCCGCAATTTATCATCAAACATTAAAAACTGAGTCGGCAACAGAGCTCTTTACAAGCGATCGCGTCGAAGCAAATTTAAATTCTTATCTCGAGCGGTGTGCAGCACGTAATATTCATAAACCTTACAGAAAAACGGTAGTCATACTATCACAACAAAAACTGTTATAAATTCCTGTGAATTTACTGCTAGGCTGCATGCAACCGGCATCTTACAGACTTGGGTATTTTTCATAAGTTACGCTGCTCGGACAAATGCCAATCTGAATAATTCAGCTCAACTGTCTTCGGCCTGTGGTCAGCTAGAAAAGGACAAAGGACACTCAGTGGCGTCACCCCATCATGCAACCCCATTATAAACGAAATCAGAATTAAAACCTTGCCTTCAAATTCCTAACCTAAATAATAAAAATATACAAGGTGTCCTATATGAAACTGTTTAAGCATGGGGATCTCGAGAACTATAAGAGATACGAAGTTGGTTAAATTATAGACAAAAGTTGCTTCTTTTGGGGGCCAATTAAGAAATATTTTTTTCTCTTTACAATGATACAAAACTATGAGCTCCATATGAAAATTTGAATTTGGTTTGAATTTCTACAAATCTGTAGGAAATTAAAAAAAAATTGATAACTGCTGTGAATTCCTCGTTAAAAACTGCCTATAGAACGTGCAAATTACAAACTTGTACTAATTTAAACAAAACAGTTATAGGTGAAAAACGAATTTGGCAAAATTTACATTTTTGCGTATATCTAGTCACCTATGCATTTTTGTGGGAAAACAAAAACATTTCTAAATTGGCTCCTAGAAAAACATATGAACTAATTACAACTTCTGACTTCTAACAAGGGTTGTCAAAGAAAAACGTGGCCAGTCGGTAAACCTAAGTATTCTTTAACCGTGATAATAGGTAATGTAAATGAACTAACTAAATTTCCAGAATATTTACAAAATCAGCTTCTATAAAAACATCAAAAGACGAAAATATGTATTGTTATACACATCACATACATACTACCGTTATTTTAGTGTCACCCCTATGACGGCGTTATTCGATGCACGTCGTTTGTGACGCTACTGAAGAAACCCTCTTTACCACAAGCCATAATTAGAAACGTATTGTCTCTTTGATGACTGTTGGTTCATTATTTATTCACTTACAAGTAAATGTTTTCTCAAGATAGTAATTTACTTAAATGTAATTTGTTTTGTAAGTGCTATCAGGACATCAACTGAAGGGATACTATAAAAATAGAATAATAATTGATTTCAGGAAAAAGCTTTTCTTTTTGTTTTTTAATTCAAATATAATAACAATACGTTTGACGCTATTGGATTAGAAAAAGCAAAGTGAATCGAGTAACGGGTCTCTATAGTTTTTAGTAGGAAGTACACACAAGGATGATTTTTGCGCAGTTAAACTGAAATGTGGACATGAATGAATTTGAATCTGAGTTGTCAGAACCACAGTCGGTCACTTAATTTATCGTTTAGCTAATAAGTATGAAAAAATAGTGATTCAAAAAGGATAAAAAAATGCACTAACATCTATGATTTACGACAGGAAAATATTGTTTAAGTTGAAATATTTTCTTAAAATGTTTTTTCTTTTCTTATTCTTTGGTGTTCTTTCCTCAAAAGATTTAAATGAAATACTCTGCAATTTAATCGAAATAACTCCATTAATCAAAGGCATCCAACTAATTTAAAACCTCAACAAAATAAATTAGCACATCAGGTAATCTTCAAACTTGATTAGATTCAGTTAATTCATCGTTTCCTCGAGAAAATCGTTTGCTACACGACTTAAACAAATCACTTAAGTTCGAACGAGCTGTCAATTCAATTTTCACGTCGTTTAGACGCGGATACAACATCAAATCAAACGCCGCAGAATTTTAATTGAATTTTTATGTTTTATTACCAAAGTTACATTGGTTGCGAGCGATGAATCCTCTTTAACCACTTAGGGAAACTTGGAAAGTTAGAAGTCTAAGAAATGTTTGATCGGGAATTGAATATTGTGACATTAGCTACTTAAACTCATTCAATATTCATAGTAGCGTTTGCTGTTACATGTTCAAATGGTTCTGAAAATTTATAGCTTTTTAACGATCACAACTATATATCAACCGAAATGCTACATTTCGTTTGAACACATGTTCTCCGAACATCCAGCCGTTTGGTTAGTAATGAGAGCAACCGGTAACCGAAACGGTAACATTTAAGAGTTACAAGTTTGGACAGCACTATGATATATTCCAATAGTACTAGAACAATGCCTGAGCATATATCATTTTGGAGAATTTATTGCCTAGCTGAAAGTATGCGGTAGTTTATTAAGTACCAGTTTAATTTATTGCTAAATATACTCTTTGAACAGTTTAGATGCTTAAAATATTCAACTGCTTATACCAACGCAAATAAGTAATTAATATGTTTTAGTTGCAACATAAATTTTCATGTTCATTTCTTAATTAAGAGAAATATCATTGGTGGGAGTTAAAATACATGAACGGTTCAAAGTTTTAGAACGGTAATAACAATTTTTTGACAAAGGATAATATTTTACCTAACTAGGGGATGGCAGCCTTACGTGATCGGTATATAGATATAATTATATTTAAAATAAAAATTATGTGTGGTTACCAACCGTCATCTTATCGATTCATATTTTTAGTAGATAATATACAACACAGGTAGAATTTTGGTGTAGTTAAATAATAATGCATTTCAAATATCCATAGTCGCACAGGGCTACTCATTCCAAATAAAAAATTATTTGATTTTTCCCAGAATAATATATTTCAATTTTTAGACTATACAGTAGGCGTTTGGTTATGTGAACTAATAAAAACCAGAGCTATTCATATAATCGAGCTGTTCATTTAGTCGAAAATGTATATTTTAAATATCTATATAATATTATTTGAAGCATATGCAATTTTCTCATATTGACATTTTTCACTTAGATTTAAAAAAATTAATGAAATGTTTATGTGCATAATTTTTGTGTATTTTTAATAGTTCATATTTTATTTGTAACTTTCAGATATTATTTGTATTTTTATATTGGTGTATTCCTATCCTGTTATTGGGCTTTTGTCTGTTGGATAGCTTCTTAAATAAATAAATAAATATTCATGATAATAATACGTTAAGATAATTAGTTATTTATTTTTGCACTGTCTTAGCACTCAAGCATTTTAGAAATGCCATATCGGCCATAATCTATACATTTTGACAATACAAGTAAATAATCAAGATAAAAAATATTACTTTCGCATGGGCTTAAAAACTGAAAATGGATATCTAAAGTTAATAAATGTTTTAAAACTTCGTATTTAGGGGAAGTCCCAGTTTATCTACCCAAGATATCAAGTAGATCTGTACTTTGAAAATTTATATCCTGTTTGAAATAAGGAAAAAAAATTGACAGTTAATTGGGGCGTGATTTAAGATGTATAAAAATAATCCACAAAACCGTAAGAAAATAATAGAGAAAATAGCAAATTAAAACTTTAAAAACAACAATACAACAAATAACGCATAGTACATAGTAACATAGCAACCAATAGAATCACACGAATCTATCTGTCAAAATTCTTTCGATATTTCGAACACAATATAGTAATATCTAGGAAGGAATAAATGAGGAAAGGATACGTCTTAATATTAAAGCTCTTTATTTCATTATTGAAATTGAAATTTTATTAGTTACTAGAATGCAAAGGAAATTTTTTATTATAAAGATCAACATATCAAATTGTATTAAATGTAATAATTATTGTCTTTGCTTTTGGTGTGTATCGCGTATTGTGATTTGTGTCTCCACTTTCAATTTCATTGTCTGGTTAGTGAGGGTCAAAGAGAAATGAGGTAAATGAGTAAGGAAACGCTTCAATTAGAGTAATTACAGAGTCCAGATAAAGATGGTAACACAATTAGCCGGTTCGCTTAACACAGACCTGTCTCTCTTTCTAATCATATTAACTCTGGTACGACACTCTCATCTCTATCCCTCTTCAAGTCCTCCCACGCAGTCTCTCTCTTTCTCCGGGCACTGTTTAATCATTTCAGCGACGCACAATGGAAGTTGGAAGTGTACTTAATGATTCATAAGTTCATAACTACCCCGGGAAGTTAATGCGGCTATTAAACAAACTCACTTACAGACCCGATGCACGTTTTTACGCTAAAGATTTGCTTAATTTGCTGTGTTGTGTTTTTATGACGATTTTTTCTTTGTTGGCGAGGGAATTGGAAAATTAAATTAGTATAATACGAATATTTTTTGTTATTTGGTACCTACCTACTGTAACATATTTTTCACTAGTGATTTATAAAAATTGCTCTACTGCTGAGCACAATGGCTCTGAACTGAACTGTGAACTATAACAGATTCACATACGGGCTGATTCACAACTTTCTTTGGAATACTATACTGCTCACGAAACTAACAGAATTTTTTCAAAATTCGGCATTTTATTTTGCCGGTTTTGTAATCAAATAGTTTACAAATTGAATTTTATAAATTTACTATTCTTGCCATTGCACAATTAATTAAAATTAAATTTTATTCCATTCATAGTTAACAAGATATCCATTATATCATCAACAATCCAGTGGTTTCAAAAATGTGCTGCCCTTAAATTTATAAATTTTGAAAATATTCTTTTTGTTTTGTTTTTCGTAGAATACTCTCGATATTACTTTGTTTCTATTCCACTCTTTTTCCCACTACTACGACTGCCTAAAACGAGCCCGAAACTCGTACTTTATCGCATCCTAGCAATGCAATGTTATTTTGTAGGTGAAAAATACTGTAAAATTGTTTTCGTTGCCAGTAAACTGTCATATTATTATTGACTTCAAAGTAACATTTAATAGAGAAAGAATGGATCTTCCGATGTGTTTTTAAAATTAAAATTAACGTGTAAAGTTTGTATAAATTGGAAATTTATATGAATTATTTGAAATGTACTTTTTTATTTTGAAATACAATTTTACCATTCTTGGTACTGGCCACAAACCACTTGCTACGTTACTACGTTTTGTGATGGATGTTAGGTGGTAGGGCGTCTTAAAATATATGTATAAAGGTGTGAATCACCCTTTATTATAATAGTCTGTTGCTAGAAACGTACATATTTCTAAAAAACAAGATTTTTGACAGTGGTTGTCATTTTGAATTTACTTCAATTAAACTTATAATTTAAAATAGTCATATATGAAGTATTCTATTCGAATTTAGCAAGGCAATTACTCACTCGTATGATTACGTCAGATATCTTTGGATCTTAATCTTATAGTAAATTTTTTCTCTTATGAGTAATTACCTTTGTTAAACTACTTTGAATATACCTACTATCCTATTTGCCTTGGTTGATTTTTTTACATAGAAAAATTTGTAAATATTGAATTCCTCTTCAGATGGCCCTTTTTTAATCGTTTTAAAATATCAAAAATATTAAACTTGAGAGTTTATACTAGTATATATTGCTCTGAATATTGATGTTTCAAAAGAAAATAATGACCTCCTTACAAGCTAAAATTCAGGCAACAATTATCCCCATGCAAAAGACTGTAAATGGCGTTTTTCCTCCTCGTTAGCAACTTGTCCTGTTGTGTTGTATTTTACATACTCATTAACAGCGTTTTGACAACGTTTGCAAAAAGGGTTGAACCACGTGTCCCATCAGTAGCTCTGTTATTATTGTAACTGTTTGTGGTGTAACATATGTGAAAGCAACGCCTTTTAGTTAAAAGAGTATTATGTTGTCATAGCTTTTCAATTCGTAATGAGGTGTGGCTGAATTTTACTGTTACCCGAAGAAGGAAGAGGACTTTTGCGGTGATGAACTGTTATGTAATGAGAGATTGCTTTGAGGCAACACGTGCCAAACCACGTGGTTGAAAGGTTTATTTAAATGTTTTCCCAGAAATTGAAAATGAAGACATATGAAGTAAATGCCATTGTTGCCGCAAATACTAGGAAGATTGCAGTTTTCATTTTCGCAAGCTCAGTCTTATATTGACGCAAATAATAAAATACAGTCATATTGGCAATTAAAGAATTTAATGTTCGGCTGCATCAGAAAGGCTTGATTTTATGGCAATGTTTGCTGTCCATAAAATATCAGTTTATTGCACTACTAACATAAATTAGTAAAATTGGACTCCTGTTTATGTCATGGTAAAACAAAACTTTAAATAAATAAAATAGTTTTTTAAGGATAAATTGTAATTTGTTTTACTTCTTTTGAATCTTGTCATAAATTTTACAATTTAAAAATTATTTATATATTTATTTACAACAGGATTATTTTCCCCCAATAATTACCGAATGGTGGATGTTTTAATGGAATAATCTAATTACTCAGACTCAGTAGTATATTTCTGTTACTAGGATCTAACTAGGAAACCCTTACCATGCTAGGCGAACACTCTACCGTTAAGCTAATCACTAAAAATCACGGTGTATAAACTATAGGTGAGGTCACGAGATACTGAAATCTGACGGATTAGGTGGCCGCTAAAGGGACCCACCTTTTGATTGTTCAATGTTGTCAGCGCTTGGAAAAATGAGACAAGTCATAGTAACCCTTGATTTAACAATTGAAACAAAAATACAAAATTGACAGATTGACAGTACAAAATGCAAGATCTTCTCCTATAAATAGGAAGTGTTACGTGCCTAATAAATACGGTTTACAGATGATTGAAATTAATCTCCACGAATTGCTGTATGTGAAAATATAGAAGACATGTACCGGGTCCCGGTAAGGACATCTAGCGATCAAATATCTGAACTAGCCCATATAAGACGTCAACTTTTATATGATCGTCACATCACCTATATTTAATACACCGTGCTGAAAATACATATTTTGAAAGTAAAAATTAAGCATATTTTGAGATGCACATGTTTCAAAAATATATTAACATAGACAATCTACAAAATAAAACTTTATAAATCGCCTTATTTCTATTTGATTTGAGTCATAAATTGTCTAATAGCTTATCAGAATATCAATTAATATCTGTGCATGAAAACTATATAATCTATGCAACTAGTTTTTGAATGCTGGGTTGTAAAACATGCACTACCTTAATAAACCCCAACTGCTCCCAAAAGCTAACCCGCTCCTTCTCCAATTCTCTTAATTAGCTAATTAGCCCCCAGTTCAATTTGCGATCATTAACACAGTCTGCAAATACGTTCATTACCCTACAACATCTTTGCATCGCGATCAACACATGTCGTAGCGCACTTCGATTATAACAAACCTGCGGCAGAGGCAATTCCAGCACCTTCTTGATGTTAACAACCTCTCACCCTCTGCTGTTAACAAGTGAACGTGCCGGGGAATTTTTATACCGCGTTACCAGGCGACTCTGATCGAGGTAAGTGTTAATATGTCATCAATATAAATTAGATACTTTAGATTGTGTACATACAAGACCGGTTGAGGTGATTTTTCTTGATAGTTTGTACGTGGTTAATAGCGGATTTGTCGTGGGAGATTAAAAATTCTAGTCAGGAGGAAGTAGAGCATTTTATGATTCAAAAGAGAACTATATAATTTTTTAACGTATGAAGATAATGAATAGGGAAATAGGTTGGCATATGGATCCAGGGAAGCGAGATGAAGACCAAGTAGTCATGTTGATTTTATTAAATAAATAATAGGACGTCCTAGTCTTCATTTCGCTTTCTTGGATCCATACGCCAACCTATTCCCCTATTCAAACCTTTATATTAGATTCACATTTTAAGAAACTCATTATGAAGAGAATGGATTAAAAATCTTTTAAAAGTTAGATAAAACTCAGATGCAACCAAGGAGATTTAAGTTAACGTCTTCAGCTGCATTCACAGTCTGAAATTTGGTGTAAGTAATTCGTATCACTGAAATTTGAAGAAATTGATTTGACTGTTCACAGCCCGAAATTTGAGTCGTAGCACAATCAAAAGAAAAAATATTAAAATTATTAATTATTTTACTTTATTTACTTTAATCGCCTCCTAACTACAATGATGTTATAATACCAGGAGTAGAAAAACAAATAAAAATATAAATACATCAGTCTTTTCAAAGTTGTTGAAATATAGTATTGAGTGTACCACGGGCATTGCTTGCTGGTATACTTCTCATTTATTTTGTAAACGTAGGGCCAAAGATTTTCGGTATTGTAAATTTATACTTGTCGCCTTCGTACTACATAAATATCTTCATAATTTTATTTCACTGTCATTGCCACGTGTCAATGAGCGAGTTTCAGCGTATGGCTATTATTTCTTCTAAACTAATCCTCTGGCGCAATCCCTTATTAAAATCATCAGCCGTAGTCCGATAGCTTTGCCAAGATAATTGTATCCCAACTTGGAATGGCAATAAAAACGGATACCAAACCGAGTGATTCCGTGAAAATTTTACACTTGATTTCAATTCTAATCCATAACCTCTGATGTTTAGAGCGTAAGATATGACTATAAAAAGTAAACCCTCCACCTAAAAAATGTCAGTAGGCTTATTGTTTTATATGTCCAAGCGATTTAAAGATGAGTTAATAATAAATTTTTCTGGTCTTATTATCATCCCCTAATCTTGTTTTAATTTCTGTCCACCTTAATTATTAACCACTCTAATCTGTGACCTTTTACTTGTTACATAATTAACAGCTCTTTTAATGTCTGCTACTAAGTAATCGTACGTACAACGTACTAGAATATTTAGTTTGTCTTCATTGAACTGTTGACAAACACATGTATCTAATATTCTGGTAATGTGTATGTTTACCTCGTCAGCTATTGATCACGTAAGTAATTAATACTTGTTTGATCATTACCGTCTGTATGTCGTGCACACATGGCGCGTGATGTGACGTGGCAACGTTCACGTGCAATTTCACGAGACATCAAAGCTAACATGAGGAGCGCATTACACAGGATAAAGATTGTGAATTCTATATTTCCGTTTGACCATTGTCTATGCTCCATGATTTTAACTAACTATAATTTTCTCCCTGATTTGTGGTTATTTTCTTGTTAATATCTACTAAGTTGACAGTTTAATTTAGGTTTTGATGTCTAATTCTATAGCTGTCAAAGTTTGTCTCATAATGCTATGTTATCTTTAGTTTTATGGGATTAAACTGTTCATTTTTATGAAAAAGTGCAAGTACTAGGTATGTTTGCTCTTCATTGTTACATAAATTATGTATAATTTCATGTAATAAGTAATATGATTTCTGAAGTAGTTTTATATTCTATGGAATGATAAACAGACTATACTTAATTGTATCTTGAACTTTCTCAGTCAATTTTTTAAAAGTATACCTACATAAAAACCAAAATATACTTCAAATTTAGATTCAAGCTGCATTTTGAAAGATTAATCAACAAAATGAAATAATTCAATTCAAATTAAGTATATTTATTTAAAAAAATATCATTTTCATTGTCATTTTTAGTTAAACGTCATACAAAATAATACGATTACCAGAAACGAGATCTATTAAATATTTAATTAAATTTCATATTTATCTTTCTTTGATTGGACTAATTTTGGAATATAGTTTATAATTTGTTCTTTACTTTATTATCCATAAGTACTTACAATAGTAGTATATTATACAACGACGCTATAATGGATGCTATTATTCCTGAAGACGAACTTTATAACAGGAGCGAGCAAAGCGAACGAGGGTTTTAATCATCTGAGGGAATAATAGCCATTATAGCGAGTTGTATACTGTAGTTTGTCTACGACTTATATAATTTAATTACGTACAAGATTTAAAAAAAATAAATATCAATTTTGACAATTCCAATTTCAATGATTTTTAAAAATAATTTGAACGGAGAAATTGATTCAGGCAAAGTAATTTTGTGATTGGTGTAGAGGAGGGAATACTGACTATTATTTCCTGGTATTATTCCCTGCGGGATTAATATATGGCATTATGTAGCAAACAAATATGTTTTATAAAATTAGAAGTACAAGCGTTTACAGAATTTTTTACCAATTGAAATATCTGAAAAATTGCAATTAATATTTTTTCTCAGTCTCAATTTTTTGTAACTGGAACATTAATGAAACAAACCGTTACGAAACCAAGTGTATGAAAATATAAATCTGCATGTCTGGTAATATTTATTCGATAATCACTAATCAGTAGGACAGCATAATGCTTAATGCTCTCAAAACCATTTTTTCAATCCTAATATCCCTAGTTACTGAACGTAATTGCATGTATTAAATTAATATTAATTATTGATGTGAACCACGTGCGCATGTATGTTACGAAACAGCATTGGTCTGCTGTTCGATCGGCTTTGCTAGTTACACTGTTAATTGTAATGTGACAATTAATGCATATTTACGATGAGTATCAACATAAATCGGTCTAACACGATAACTCATTGTAGCTATAGGTGCAAATGCACAACCGGTGCACAGGCACAGCCACCTCGGATGTTGTGAGATGATATACAATACGCAGAAGTTGCCAAACATTTTTTTGAGGCTTTCTGTTTTGTGTTAAATTTAACATTTCCACAATAAACCTTATAAAAATGTTTATCTACGACACTAAATACATTTTATGATTAGCTTCTATTTCTACTTGAAACAATTTCTTTATTCAATTTTTTATTTGAGAAATATTATGTGGACTAAATTATGTCTTCGTTATCTCAGAACGATCTCGTATAAGAAATTATTTTTTACTTTTATTATATAGCAATATAGTTTATCAAGTGCAATTGTTTTTATTATGGCAATACGCACGACCCGAAGGAAAGCTCCGCGCTCCGCAAAGAATTATAAGTCTAAGCTTTTTTCTACTACTTTAAATTTTCATTTAATTTAGTAAAAAACATAATACAGATTGACATTTTACTTGCGATGAAAAGCAGAGTATTTATTTTAACAGTATATAGATAAACGTATTTCTTAATGAACTTAATGTGACATAAATGAGGATAAGTACGCATGTTTGTAATGATACATTTTCGAAGCAAACAGTGAGTGCTAAAAATGCGATTTTCAGCAGAAGGCGTGTAAAAAATATTTACCTACACACTTGATATATTTTTAAAGCATGTATGTAATTTTTTTTTCGATATATACTCGAGCTGGCTGAATGCGTTATAAGAAAACATTTATAGGTAATCTATAAGAAAACAAATTTATATTTAAAAACTTATTCGTTTCTCTCAGGGCTGGTTTGTAATAGATGTAATCGGTTATTTCCTTTGTATTATGTAAGATAGAATGAGAATTGTGTGGTACATAATCATTTCAGTAATCTGCTAACCTGACGACATAGCCTTTCTTATAACTGTCAGAAATGGATCCGTTTGTTGAAAGATTCATAGTTGAATCTGTAATGTGTAGAACAATAAAATATTGTAACGAAATATGAAATACTCATCAAAATGTAATGAAGGATAAAAAAGAACAAACAGAACTTGCTTGCTATTTGTTAAAAAAAGAGTGAAGAGTGAAGTATGTCTTTATACCTATACGGAGAGTGGCTGACTCTAGTAAAATAGTAATTGAAAAAAATAATATGTTTGGTAACACGTGAAGAGTTTAAAAGTTGGATCATCATGTTGTTACAGTTAATTAATTCCACATTTTTTTAGAGTACCTATAAAACCATGGCAACGAACGAACACACTGAATTGTTGAAAATATTGTGCATAAGTCATCCAAAATACCGGTAGGTGTACGAATAAACGTTATACATTTGAGATTTAGTCAATCCTTTTGTTGATATTATACTTGTTGTCCAATTGCATGTTTTCAATACGGAACATTTTTGCAAACACTGATCCTCTGATCGCATTTGTTTCATTCGGTCCATTGGTAGCCACAAACAACCGCATACACTAACACTTTCCTCTCTGTTTATGACTATCTCTGTTCATGTTCACGGCAGGTACACAGCACAATTCGCGTAACAAATGCGCCAGTTAAATTATTGCTTTTCCACGAGGCGCGTTTTGGTTTTTTACGCCCGCGATAGCGCCGGCCCGCGCCGCTACCTGCACCGGAAGCTATATAAATTTCCTAGTTATACAAATGTAATTAACAGGAAATATTTGTCATAACGCCGAGACTAATTGTTTGGATTATTCTTTTAAATCGACCGCGAATGCGTTTAAATTAAACTACGCTTTTTATTTCTATCGCCTGGGAACTGGGAGCTCTGTGTACGTTTAATTAAATCACTTGACATAATATTATTAGTTTTTATTAAACTGTAATGGAGATTTTATACGACCATTTCTATCTGTTTTGTTTTCTGTTTTTTCGACAATGAAATAATGGTTATATAAAAATTTAGCGGAAATTCTTTACTAGTAGCATGAGGAACTTAACTGAAATTCATAAGCGGAAACTTTACTGTCAGTATGACATTAAATTTAAAATTAGTTAAATTTTCTTTTAACATGTAAATTAATACGGTAAATAATACATATTTATTAATGTTAAATACAAAAGTAAATATTTCAAATTTCTGTTGTAAAAAGAATTAAAAAACAGAGTGGAGGTTCATTCCAACAACGAATTTAGCTCTCGTGTATCACTCGAGCTAATTAAGTGGTTGATAATTAAGGTGAACAGAAATTAAAAGAATGGCGGTGTCATTGCGATATTCTTACCGAATATGCACTCGTGCATTAATAATTCTTTCCGGAAATTTTTTATCGTGCATTCCATCAACGTAGTTTGCTCTCGTGTACCACTCGATCTAATTAAGACGTTGTTGGAAAGCACTCAAAATGATTTCCGGAAAGAATTACTGCACATGTGATATGATAAGTGAAAATTTGATGCAGTATCTTTATTTACATTTATTATTTATTTCACACAACAACAAAATAATATTTTCCATTCTCTTTGGTCATTGTAATGCCAATAGTTATTTTTGATTCTAGATTACGAAATGATATACTTTTGCATTCGAGGATGAAAGCACAGTATTCTTAAATGCAAATAATAATTTAGTTTGTTAGGAATTTTTGAAATCTATTTATTTGTAAAAACTTTATCATCTTTCTTTTATGTGAATGCAGAAGATTTTAAGAGAAGTTAAAATGTTTCATAATCATAATATTAATCATCCAACATAGTAACATTCTAAGCATTACTACTCACCCCTTTCTTAAAGGGTAACCCTATTATCATAATAGTCCCTCGGAAGTTAGTTTTGATATCACTTATTCTAAGGGGTTCAAAATTTTAGGACTTTTAGTTTTCGGACTTTTTCTCTTGCCGGTATGCTAATAGGTAAGGCGGTAGGGTCCGCCGTATACCTGTACCCCGGAACAATGCAATACATTTGGGGCACCCTGTAGATCTATTCATTATACACCGACAGGTAAATGGAATAGTTTTCTTTATTAATTTTTCTTTTATGCATAATTATAGTGCATAGTTAGAGGTGGGCTTTTATGTAAATTGGACAAAAGTTATTGTTACAATTATTAATTGTGATTTCATTACATAAGAAAATTATTATTGGAGAAAATTATTGTACTGCGTAATTATTACTTTCAGATTAATATGGTTGGGGATAAAATATTTTGCTTTAATAAAAAATGTGTCCTGTGGTGTACTTTTTTCTAACATTGTGCTCAGTTCATTTCTCAAGAGGGAAAATAACATTATTTTTGTAAATTACATTTTTTAAAAATTATAAAATTATAAATTTATTAGTGTATTTTAATATATTTAAAAATATATTTGATCCCACTTCTGATAGACCAACGGTTTTTATTTTTAAAAATATATTTAATTTGTTTAAGTTAAGTAGGCTTAAATATAACGAGTATGACGGCTTGAGTTAGTTTGTTGGGTTGAATATTTAGATATACTGATAAAAACAATTAATACTTCAATAATGAAATTAGATCCTGGAACTCATGTGATGAATTTTGATTTAATATACAAATCTCTTAATTATTAGATAACAAATTTGTTGATACTGATAGAAATATTGATTTTGCCATTGACTGGTGTTTGTTTAACAGTATTTATTACAAAAATTTCATATATAATGATATGTGTATTATTTGCTTCAATTTAAAAAAAATAGTTCAGTTAGAACTTATAGTACAGTATGGGAAATAAGAGATAACTGGAGATTTGAAATTTCAAATTGGTATTGGTATACAATAATTTTAACCGAGCAGACTGTCACAGTCAATTCTCGATTCATGGACAGTACAACAATATTTACATTTATATCCCTCACAATTTCATCTTGCTTCTTCAGTATTCGAGTGACAATAATTATTATCGTCTGTAAATATTAAACGATTTTTATATATTTCATTATAGGTAGGTAGGTACCTATAAATATAGTATTTCAATTTATAAATTATTATAAGACTTGATTATTTGTATAAAGAATGTCTGTTTGAATTGAATCTCCAATTTAATTTGAAAATGATTCCACCTCAAGTACACCTTGGGAATTGTTGCGCGTCTCATCGTTATTAATTATTATTGAATCGGACACGGTGCAGCACGGTCCTCGATCTCTCGCTCTGCGTCTGTCTTTTTGTTCGCATTCCTCTGGTAATTAACGAAATAATAAAATACATTTAATTATCGTCTGCGTCTCGTTCTACTCACGGGCGTCACGACAAATTGTGATAAATTTCTTTATTACGAACGGTGAACGCAGACGACGGACTCTCCCTCGCGTAAAGTGATTTTAACGTAATTAATATTACATTTTTACATTTTTTGTTTCTGGTTTTAAAAAGATATTTTATTGCATTCTTTGCAATCGTTAGTGGGAACATTTCAGCGTAATTAAAGAATACTTAACTCTATTTAAAACAATTTCTTTAAATATATGACACTTCTTATCAATCTTAATTACAAAATTCCGAGCAAAATTCATTTTATTCAGTTTCGTTTATAAGGTCAACAAATATTATCAAATTATAGAGTAAGATAAATTAAATAAAATTCTTGAAATTTCGATGGGGTACACCATTCACAAAAGTTAGATTTTGTTATTAATTCATTCATTTATTCAAACGTCGAATTTATGAATAAATAACAAAATCTACAACTTGTGTGACTTGTGTACCATTATTTCGACCTTCCAACATAGAATAAGATAATGAGATGTGTATTATAGCCGAGGGCGATATATGGCAGACTGTGGTTCTAACAACTCTGGTTCGAATCCAGTCAGGTATAAACAATTCAGTTTAATTGCACTAATTTCTTCATTAGTAAACATAAATACTCGTGAATGGGCTACTTGCATGCATGGTATTGAAAATGAGTTAGGTCGAAAACATAAATATAAAAATATAAAATTTATTTAAAAATTGTTATATACTTTTTAGTAAATTGAGAAAGAAAATATTCTGTGACGTCATTATCTTGAACAGGAGGGGGGAAGCATATTACGGTTTTGGGCTTGCTGGTAAAAATTTTGTCAAAAGAAAAAATACGTGTCCTATGTCTTAAAATCTCACGGTAAAAAACTTATCTATACCGACTTACCTATAAGGTATACAACTTCAGAATAAAAATTATATGGCAGATAGTGAGTGTTTTGTTTTGAACCTAGTCATTTTGTACGGTAGGTACAATAGTAATTTTTTGCAGTAGTTTTTGAGCTCATTTTTAAAAAATTCTATCAAATAAAAATGGTGCTTCCTCAACAAGACTGAAAAAACTTGTCTTTAATTAATGTACTTTAGCACAACGTTTAAAAGATTGTAATTATTTTGCATGCCATCTGCAAATTGGCATCTTCCTTGTAAGTTTTTTCTGCACATACCATTAACACCTACATACCACATACCACCTGTGTAAGTAACATGTAACATACACACATACGTTCATTTTCTTCATTACTCAAATACCGAAGAAGGGTTTAGTAAACGCATATGGTCTGTGTAGTTAGCACAAGACGACAAAAAACGTAGCTTGTCTTAATAATTATATTGTTCTAACGATGGACATATGGCTAGGCTGTTTACTTGTTTTGTTTTTCTTTTATTGGGGTGTTTTATTATAGGAATTATAATGAAATTTACTGCTTACTTAACTAGCTGTTGTTAAGAGCACTCGCTTAAATGATCGCCTATAGGATTCTTTTTTTTGTCTTGTTAAACAACCATTATTATTAGTATTCTACTTGCAAACTTCACGGTGAACAGATCGTATCTATATGTGACATATATCAATTTAAAGAGAAAAAAATTCTAAGAACCCGTTTAAAACGCGTTTTTCTCTCTATGTCTTTAGTTCCTTATAATTCATTCAAATACACATGAATTTGCTATGTTACTAATAAAATTACTAAATTTATGTTGGTATTCCATATAATACGTCATTACTGTTACCTAGCAACCGAAAAACACGTCATTACTGTTACCTAGCAACCGAAAAACACGCAGTCAGTGTTACCAACTGTATAATAATTTTAGAAATTTACTTTTTTAATTTCTATTATTTCATGTTTATATTATATATAATTGATAAATAATTAACTTATTTATATATTTATATTATTATAATTATTATTTATACGTTAATTATGTCTTAAATATGATTATTTTGGGTTTCATATATGATTATATTTTTCCACTAGATTGGCAACACTGTAACACTGATCTCTTACTAAACGTCAGATATTTTTTTAGGTTATTGACTTATATTAGTACAAGTTCTTATTTATACATTATTGTACTTTATTATTATTATTAGTAATAATATCTAATAACAATATTATTATTTATAAACGTAACGCGCATGACATAATATATAAAAGTTGTATGTAGGTATGAAACATATTATAGTATAATGAAATAATTATTTTGCAGAGATATTACGGAAAAAGAAGATCAGATCAGGTTGTAAATATGTGTTTTGTATCTGTACAAAATAGTTTAGAAACGTAAGTTGTTGTCGTGTCTATCTAAACATTGGTGGTGAAATGCTAGACGAATGACAACATTTTTGTTTTTGTTACTCTTTGACAACACTTTCTTGGTTTTCGTATTGATAATAAAATATATTAGGTATTTTGTATCAGAGACTAGGTAATTCTTATACTCTTATTGACCTGCTTTTAGATTATATACCTACAGAGTAGCTCAAATATATTTGCTGACAGATCTGAATCTCAGACGAGGAAACCCTCAGAAGATCTTGACATTATTTGTTTGTAAAACAGCTTCACGATGCGACGAATTAACAAACGTTGGAAGGTGTTTGAAGCATTATTGTGTAGCGCCGGCTTTTGACAGAGATAATCATATTGGATTCTTATTTCTTCTTCAGTAACCAAATTAAATCTTCAAATCATTTCGCGTTTTCTATATTAATGATAAAATATCTAAATGTCATACTTAATAATATAAATGTCATAATATTGACATGTTGTGTAAAAAGTGTGTTTCCAATAATATTAATATTCATTCGTCAGTCTCCTTATTGACTGTTTTGATGATGGTGGTGGTTGTCGAGTTATGGATTTAGATTTGACATTTTTGTATTATTTTAAAAGGGTACATTAACACGTAAAATATATTAATATTATTTTGTTTCAGGTAAATAATACAATTTTAATGGCAAATTATAGCTTTCTCAGTGCTACCTACTAATTATTTCATCGTTTGTTTATGGTTAACAAATTTCATAATGTTCATAATTATTCACAAGAAGTTAGCTGTAAAAAATCTTTTATCCAAATGTATCAATCAATAATAAATAAATATTGTACTGTTTAATTTTTTATTTAATATTATTATTTTTCTATTATTTTAATAATAAAAATAATACTGAGGAACTAAAACCTACATCTTGCGTTAGCTGTCGTAACTGTCACGAGATGGCGCAGTCTACATAGTTACAGCCGATAACAGGAATTTTTATGGTCTGTGTGGTTAATTTGATGTAAATATAGCAAAAAATCATTTTATTTTTAATTATATAATTTGTTGTATTATTGTTATTATTTCTGTAATAAAGAAGTTTACAAAATGTGATCATAAATTAATATCAACTCATTTCGTTACTTGCAATTCTTAGCTAATAACCAATTTTCTTTTTCAGCAATTTACAAAATAATTTTAAATTAAACATGTAGACTGATATTGGGTATTGTCGTCTGAGAATGTTCCTGTTTAGTTCGGTAGGATCTAAACAAATTCTAATCAATATTATATTATATATGAACACGAACAGATATATTAGAATAATAATTTTATAATTTCTGTATAACACTCATCCAATATTGAAGCAACTTGTCAAAAGTTGCACTTGCATCTGCAATATTGCTCAATGTAAAATGGGCTTAATAAAGATGGTTTACACTCCTTTCGTTACCTGCAAATAATCTCAGTTAAAATCTAATGTTAAAAATTGGTGTGTGCGTTTGTGTGTATGTGTTTGTGTGTATGTGTTTGTGTGTACGTATTTGTGTGTATGTTTGTGTTTATGTGTTTGTGTGTTTGTCTGTATGTGTTTGTGTTGGTGTGTCCGGATGTTTGTGTGTGCGTGTGTTGGTGTGTATGTGTTTGTGTTGGTGTGTGCGTATGTTTGTGTGTGCGTGTGTTGGTGTGTATGTGTTTGTGTGTATGTGTTTGTCTGTACGTGTTTGTGTGTATGTGTTTGTGTGTATGTGTTTGTGTATGTGTTTGTGTGTACGTGTTTGTGTGTATGTGTTTGTGTGTACGTGTTTGTGTGTACGTGTTTGTGTGTACGTGTTTGTGTGTTTGTGTGTACGTGTTTGTGTGTATGTGTTTGTGTGTATGTGTTAGTGTATATGTGTTTGTGTGTATGTGATGGTGTTTAAGTTTGTGTTGGTGTGTGCGTATGTGTTTGTGTGTACGTGTGTATGTGTTTGTGTGTATGTGTTTGTGTGTACGTGTTTGTGTGTACGTGTTTGTGTGTATGTGTTTGTGTTGGTGTGTGCGTATGTTTGTGTGTGCGTGTATTGGTGTGTATATGTTTGTGTATGTGTTTGTGTGTATGTGTTCGAGTGTATGTGTTTGTGTGTATGTGTTTGTGTTTGTGTTGGTGTGTGCGTATGTTTGTGTGTGCGTGTATTGGTGTGTATATGTTTGTGTGTATGTGTTTGTGTGTATTTGTTCTAGTGTATGTGTTTGTGTGTGCGTGTGTTGGTGTGTATGTGTTTGTGTTGGTGTGTGCGTATGTTTGTGTGTGCGTGTGTTGGTGTGTATGTGTTTGTGTGTATGTATTTGTGTGTACGTGTTTGTGTGTATGTTTGTGTGTATGTGTTTTTGTGTACGTGTTTGTGTGTATGTGTTTGTGTGTACGTGTTTGTGTGTATGTGTTTGTGTGTATGTGTTTGTGTGTATGTGTTTGTGTGTATGTGTTTGTGTGTATGTGTTTGTGTGTACGTGTTTGTGTGTATGTGTTTGTGTGTACGTGTTTGTGTGTACGTGTTTGTGTGTATGTGTTTGTGTGTATGTGTTAGTGTATATGTGTTTGTGTGTATGTGTTTGTGTGTATGTGATGGTGTTTAAGTTTGTGTTGGTGTGTGCGTATGTTTGTGTGTATGTGTTTGTGTGTATGTGTTTGTGTGTACGTGTTTATGTGTATGTGTTTGTGTGTACGTGTTTGTGTGTACGTGTTTGTGTGTATGTGTTGGTGTGTGCGTATGTTTGTGTGTGCGTGTATTGGTGTGTATATGTTTGTGTGTATGTGTTTGTGTGTATGTGTTCGAGTGTATGTGTTTGTGTGTATGTGTTTGAGTTTGTGTTGGTGTGTGTTTGAGTCTGTGTTTGTGTTGGTGTGTGCGTATGTTTGTGTGTGCGTGTGTTGGTGTGTATGTGTGTATGTGTTTGTGTTTATGTGTATGTGTTTGTGTTTATGTTTGTCTGTGTGTTTGTATGTGTGTGTGGGAGGCTTTAGAAGGAACATCTCCACATGCTTTTGATGGATCACCTCTACAGGCTTTGGATGGGGCGTGTTAACAGTATTAAAATGGAACACCTCCACAGGCTTTGGATGGGACATCTCTATAGGCTTTGGATGGGAATACTCCCACAGGCTTTGGATGGGATATCCATACAAGCTTTGGATGGAAAACTAAAGACGAGTTTAATCTAAAGACGAATTTAACTTAAAAACAAGTTTAAATTGGAGACAAGTTAAATCATAAGACGAGTTTATTCTAAAGACGTGTTCTATCTATAGTCAAGTTTTATGTAAAGACGATTTCTATTAAAAGATGAGTTGTATTTAAACAAGTTTTATCTAAAGACAAATATTATTTAAAAACCAATTTATTTTAAAGATGAGTTTTATCTAAAGATGAATATAACCTAAAAACGAGTTATTTGATTATGAATTAAATCTAAAATCAAATTAAGCCAATTACGAGTATAACCTAAAGATGCGTTCTACCTACTATACTGGTTCAGTAGAAAATTATATATGTATTTTACTTACTACATGGATTACTATACTATTATACTATACATAGTTAAGGGTATATGCTGTATATACACTTCAAATCGTTTAATAAGTAGGTATGTAAATTAGTTTATGCAACATTTCAGCATGTCACATAAAAAGTTGATATTTTAAAATTGTCAATAGCACGTAAAGATATATTTTTTGTAAACTGTTCAAAAATGATTTTTTTCAACAGTTTGTAAAAACTGTGAAAATTTTTTTTATTTGCACAGTTCAGATTTAGAAGGAGTAGGTATGTAGTATTATAATATATTTCAAGTAACGGAGTGCACTGTAAATCGCTTTATCATGCATTTCTATTGCTCATATTTTCTTACAATATTTATTAAATATAAAATTAACAGTTAGTGTAACATACAGAGATAGAAAATGTTTCGATATTTTTGTTCTTGTCAGAGAAAAAGTGACCCAATGTATAACGAGTATTTCAATTAAAACTCAAATCTCGTCAGAATAAATTTATATTATTTTTAATAAAGAAATAACTTGACATGTTTCAAAAAATAGTGTATGAAACTTGTTCGTAAAGTGTCTATTTTACACTTGATACTCTTACAACACTCGCTTCACTTGTTTTCTAATCTTGAGCAATATGTGTAAAAAGGACTAACTTTACGAACATGTATCATAGACTACTATTTTATAATAAAAATTCCATAAAAATGTCTTCTAATGTGTATGTTCTACTGGATGTTAAAAAAGGTCAAAAATTTTGAGGGCATATAACATTTCGATGTCGTGATTTTCAATCATTTTTTTTTAATTCACAAAGTTAAGGATATGGTTTTCAAATGAACATTTTCCGACAAGAAATCTTTAATAAAAGTATCTAATTTATTTGTCATTTAACGTTAGTTAGGTAATTAAATAGATCACTACAATATTTATTACAGATTTCTTGTCGATAAATGGCACTAAAGAATCATGTACAATTGAATATCTTTATATCCTTAATAATTAAGGATGCAAATTTTCTAAAAATTCTTTTCGTTTTTCACCCTGTATAATTAATATTATATTCTCTATTAGTACTGTTTATTACTGCACAGTTAGTTGAAAAAATAATATGCCAACAATATTATGGAGACCCAAACTGTAAGAAGCAAATTTAGTCTGTTCCTGAATTAATGTAATACGTTCTCAAATATTATATTAACGGTTAAATTCGATCATGAAACACGTTATGTGACTTTTCTCCTTTTGTAGTTTTGTTGGAGAAATGGATAAAACACAATTCTATTTTGTAGATTACGGATTACGTTCCTCCATCAATCATTATAGAGCGAGCAGTCAAAACTGCTCCAGCGAATGAATGTAGCAACATTTGACGATGTCAAAAACACAATTCTCATTATTTGTGCGACGTTAGCGTCGCGTTTTACCACGTGGCACAGTTCGAAACGCGATACGCGCTGCCCGACATCACGGCATCGGCTCGTTAACCGGCAGGATTCGAACCCGGCACCACAGGAACAAAATCACCCTGAACTCTAATGTCACACGTACCATGACATTCGGCATTTTCACCAGTGAATTGAATTAATGGCCGACTAAATTTAGAATAGAAACGTAAATGATTCGTGCTAGATGAGATTTTGAGGGGATTTTGTTTTATTTACGTGAAAAAATCTCATAAAATTTATGCAGCTCAAGAGAAACCCAGTTATAGAAATTGTAACATGCACACGCCAATCACGAGAGTCGGGATTCAGAAATTTATTCCTATTTAAACTTCAGAAACTTACGGTCAGTTGTGCCAAAGAATCTTCAAATTGAAATCCATAATATAAATAAAATACAAAGTTACGTAGTATAATTATTTATTATGTATTGCTCAAAAGTTTAGAAAAGTGATGGATAGTGAACAGGAACACTATTTTTTTCGCATTTTGGTAAGAAATGTTAAAAACTTAAATTATAATGTAAACGTCAGATTTTATTATATCCATAAATTTGAAATTAAAATAATTTACTTATATATTTAGTTTTTTTTAATGATAGCAACAAACTTGGAACCTCCAGCAAGTCATTTCTATTTTCTACAGATAATTTTTTAAAGAAAGTGTCAATATAATTTAGTTTGTCATATTGTCATTAATAACTAGTAAATTAAGACATGGACAAAATAGTCAAGAAACATTTTCATATCCAATTAGTTCATTATACCAATTATTGCAAAAAAATTATAAAGATAATTATTTTTTTAGAAATTATTGTTATTGATCAATTTACAGCAGAAATTATTGGGCGTTAGAGTAATGGAAATAAAACAAATTCCCTTTCCCCGAAACAGTAAATATTAGCTTGTCAAGCGTCGACCACAGTTCTCATATTGTGACAAATCTATTTCTCTCTAATAACCACATTTACAAAAACAACCCAATCCCCTTTTAGATCCGGTCATTTGCTTAAACAAATTCAGGCCGGTAATTATCACTAGATTATTCACAAAAACTTCTCCTTGTTGCCTAAAATAAGCCATTATGTCAGCCCGTAGCAAAGGGTGAAGGGGTGGAAAGGGATAAAACAAAATCACGACAGATCACGTCAAGCGCTCGTAAAATTCGCTCCAAAAACAGACGTTTTTTCTAATGCATATTCCTTGTAAGCGCGTCTACCTTTAATGTGGTGATGGCGAGTGGCCATTTGCCTCTACAAGGAATGTATTTTTAATGATATTTTCCGATAAAATATCACATGGCGACAATATTTTTTCGCTTGATTTTACACAATTGTTGTCGCGACATTCATCAAATGCGCATTATTCTTATAGAAAACACGAAACCTGATCAGGACATTTAATCAGAACCAATTATTACGCCACTACTAGCGAATGATACTCAATGACACCACATGATTATATTTTAATAATGTAGTTTCATCTAGAAATAAAGTTAAGAAGGCTTTGACTATGTACGTGCAAATGAAAGATAAAACGTATAAGTTCCTTTCCTACATCTTATTAGTGAAAAAATTATTTTTTCAAGTGTCTCGGCACCAAAATGGGTTAATGATATTACATTAAAGCACACGTTTAATAATAAAATTTCTTACCTTATACTGCTGTTAAATTTAAATATAACCTCCATTTATTTAACATATAGGGGAGAGTCTGACAAAACCGGGTAGTATGATAAAACCGGGCACTGACTAGTTTCTCTGTAGTATATTGGACTTTATTTTTAAGGTAAGTTAAATGCAAATATTTTACATGTTGCCTGCAGTGGCTGTGATGTCATGGATGAAATATTTACCTCCGACTTCTGTTCATAACTGTGTTTTGTGTTTTTTCGTTGCATTTTTAATATGTAATGTTATTAATGGTTTTCGTGATTATTATACTGCTACGCGGTTTTTGGTTAATAATATTTGATATGATGAAATTTTTGAATAAATATTTTGTATTGACTAACTGTAAGGTTTTATTAAAAATTATCAATGTCGGGCGAATCTGATGTAATGTCGTAATATGTTAAAGTTAAAGGTATGTTTATTTCCGTAACACAGCATTATATATCCATTATTTTTTTACTGCTACCCGGTTTTGTCCGACTCTCCCCCACGCTAAGTATAATATGTTTATGTACATCATTTTATAAGCAAAGACCAATCATAAGCAAGCGTTCATTGTAATATTTTGATTATAAATCAAAACACTTTTTCTACGACGCATTATAATTTGTTCTCAAAATTTAAATCCTTTTTTTAAATATTCTATTTGCATTAAAAATTAAAGTTCTTAAACCGTAAAATAATTAAAGGCAGAAATACAAATTTCTGGTTCTAAAGCCAAGTTATCCAAGAAACAAATTTTTATTTCCACTTTCAATAATTTGTATTTAGATAAGTTTCCTTCTTTCTGACAGGATTTCTAGTGTTAGTGATGTCACTTCAAACAAATAGAATAATAAAATAATAAATGCTATAAATTAAATCTGATCCATGTTGTAAACTTATGTAATTCTTGTCAAATGGTGATGATGTGTTAATTTATGAACATACTGATGGTAAAGCGGGAAATAAAACTAGCAAGAAAAATGTTAGATATTTGATTTCCAAGAAAAGGATTACAGAATTACCATGAATATTTGTCCTGAGTGGCAAGACAAACAAAAACAATCGGTTAGAAAAACAAGCAACATTAAAACAGTTGACCATCTGTTGTGAGGGTAGCTTCTTCGTCTTTCCATAACAGATTCTCGTTTTATGTTTTTATTGTCGGGTTAAGTTTAATGGCAGCGACAGTTTTTCTTCCCCATTCGACGTAGGAAAGGACATTAATACGTAAGGAAGTCGCGTGTCGTATTTAATTTACGAGCGATGTATTATTAAATGTCCATCGGGCTAATATGCGGTTGTGAAAAGTGATACAGGAAATCATCAAGAAGGCCCTGCTAATTTTCGTTTGTTTCTCGTCAACTGCCGGCTACTTGAGGCGACCTACTAAACCTAGTATTATTGCTCGTTCACGCGATTGCCCTACCGGTTCTTTTAATTGTTTTACGCAATGGGGGAGAAAGAGATATTTTACCCAAGAACATCGATAGATTCATGAAGAAGAATAATAATCTTTACGACATAAAAATATATTTTTTTATTTATAGCCAGATTGGTTCTAATTTTGAATATCTGTACAGATAAAATAAAAAGTCTGTACTGTAAATTATCTGAATAATTATTGATACTAAGATGTTGTCTCACTTCAGGCATTAGAAAAAAAAATATTGAAAAAATTAACGAATTTAAACCAGGAATGGCAAAAATCATAATTAAAAATAAAATAAAAAATCATTGATTTTTAAAAATACATGTGAAAAATTTGAGAAATTTGGTACAAACTCATTAATCTGATAACTTTATAAACAATAGGTATATTTTTGTTGAGTAAAGCAGTCATATACACATTAGAATGGCTGATAAAACTTGCATTGACAATATTAATAGACCGGGAGCTCATGACAGGTGATAGTCCCCGAATTCATACAGCATACCTTTTGAGGATAGAATATTGACCCTATGACAACAAAGAAAAGCGGGTATTTAACCCTTGCACGCTTTCCGTCATATGAAAAATTGCATTTTTCCACTTTTTTGTGTTTTTCTCTGATTTAATTATCAAAAGAAACTTAAACACATTTAAAGTTTTAAAAATTATAGGCATGTGATTCGCAGGATCCCAAAGGGCTCAAACGGTCAAGTGATCTTGTAATAAAAAAAATTGATTTTCCGCGTTTTCATACAGCATGATGCCGATGAAAAGAATTAATATTTGTGTCATAAAACACCTATAGTCAAATTGGCATGCAGTCCTCGTTGGTCCAAAGTTGGAAAATTTCGGAAAAGTTTTGTGCAAGTGGAAATGCAATTTTCCATATGACCGGAAAGCGTGTTGTCATAGGGTAAATATGCTATCCTCCAAAAGCCATGCTGTATCAAATCGGAGACCATCACCTGTCATGATCTCCCGGTCTATAAATACATCTTTATGGGTGTGTATTTTAATTTTAATAATAAATAATAATATTTTTGTTATTATGCACGTGGTTATTCTCTTCGGCCAGTACTTTGAAAAATAATATTCAACATTCATAATAAATCGTGATTGAAATCAAAGGATTTAAATCAGGCCAATCCTGATTTAAACGATGTTATAATAATAGAATAGTAGTATTGAATAACGCAGCTTAAGTTTATTGATGGTGATTTATGTATCATCATGACTTATGTATGATTATGGCATGAATATTTTTTAAAGTAGTAGCTAGAATAAATATTATTTCAATTAAAGTGAGTTCAATTTTAATGGGATTAAATTTCTTTTATTAAAATTTCAAATGAAAAGTAAAGCGAGTCGAGTTTAATTTTTATTACAAAATATGGAAAACTATTGTTTGTTTCTAACATAAAATGTAGCCGTGCAGCAAAAACTGATCTTATCGCTTAATTCAGCGTTTTCGATATTAACATAAGTACCTTACCTACCTACCTTCTTCCTTGGTCCTTCGACTGATATCATTCCTCTATCATTGCTTAATTTTAAACATGCAAATTAACAGTATCTGCTCAAACTCTACCCTTGTTTAACAGCACAATACAAAACCGGATATGCGTCGCCCATCAAATGTTCCAAAATTCTCAGTTACATAATTTGCATACAACAACCTATCCCAACACACATCACCATGGGAACAGTCGCGTCAGTCGACAGTTGAGCATCGCTATCGGCTACCGGTTCCATTTGCCTAAGAAAGGAGGCCATTTAATTTTTTTTATTTCATTTAAAATGAAAAGGGTTTGTTGTCTTCCCCCTTGCATATCATTAATGGAGGTACGCGGTCATTAGAAACGGGAACACGCACACATACACAAACCGCACACACATGAAGCATTTCCTCGTGTGTGTGAATGATATGCGTGTGTGGAGGAATCGTTCTAGTGGATTATACTTCCGGATTGGTGACAAAAAATGTGTAACGATGATTTTTCGAATTTTTTGTCAATGAGAAGTAATATTTCAATGTCCTCTATTTGTATAGGATTTTTAATGCCTGGGTTTTATTTTTTGTAGTTCTGATGCCAGTGGGCTTTGTACACGAACTAAAAGCTGTCTTTGAATAGAGACTACTAATTTTCGGCGGTCTGGATTATATTTTGAAGTGTATTATTTATTACAGAACATACTCAGATGCATATTTAGGCTTTTAATTTAGCAGTCTTTAAGATGGACTGCAGTTTTTTTTAATTGATACTAGACGTACTGAATTTTAAATCACCTCTGGTATCAACCAACTAATTAGAGCTACTTAAAACTATTTTGTGTCAAAAATGTGTGCCCCGAAACGATCTGCAAATATTGTAATCTCATTTTTAATTTTAGTCTAATAATAATCTCTCCTTTGTGTTGTACTTTTTACTGTCAATTATGAGTATTTGTGGAGTAAACGTACATAAGAATTTACACCGATGGCTCACAGTATTTACGTGGCAAACGTAGTAAATTAATCTTTACTGGCGACCTTGAAAGTTTGGGGGCGAGCGATGAATTAGCGAGACTCCTTAATCTAGTGAGCCAGCTAGTACATAATTTTAACCTTTACAGCATTTTGTTTTTGATAAAAATTACTTTATAGTTTATAAAAAAGATACATTACATTTATAATCAAAAGTTGTTGGTTGGTTGTTGGCAATTGAACAGAATAGACCTGTAATGTCACTTCTATGAGCCTTGTAATGTATTACAGGTCTGAACCTTGTAATAACTCATTTACTTAGTTACCATAATAATAATAAGGTAGAAATAAATTAAATTTACGTGCCACAAACAAGATTATAATTTGCTTTTAACAGGTATGAGCTATGTGGACTTATAATAATAATTCGTTCCAGCAAAGGTATACATTAAAAATATTTCTGCTGGAATGGCGAATGGCATTAATTTTTACGTAAAATTGTTTTTTTAATAGAAAAAATATATTATGAATAATAAATTATATCCAATAGAGATGTAGTAAATCAATATTAAAGTACATAAAGTTATTTTTCAATCAATTAAAAACCTTCAATTTTTCATAAATTTTAATTTTATTAAAATTTCATTGGACATTCGTTCCACATGTCCGCACACTCATTCCGTTTTTTAAATCTGCAAAAATTCATCGTCGTCATGATGTATTCATTTTCGTTCAAGATTACAATTCCCATTTCCATTCGTTACTAATTCATCAAAATTCCTTAATGCTCTTAGAACAATCAATCAAAATTAA
The DNA here is from genome assembly GCA_947534325.1 of Agonum fuliginosum. Taxonomy (NCBI): domain Eukaryota; kingdom Metazoa; phylum Arthropoda; class Insecta; order Coleoptera; family Carabidae; genus Agonum; species Agonum fuliginosum. Next base: position 9,211,406 of record OX384031.1, read on the forward strand.
AAAATTAATTACTTCCACCCCAAACAGAAAAATAAATCCTCAGTTAATAAAAGTCTTGAGAAAGGAAGAAATAAACCTTCCTTTATCAAAGCTTGCCATGCACGGAGGTAGACAAGCGAGCATCGAGAAGCGAGCAGGTATGTGATACATTGAGAGCACGGCATAAATCATTCTCCGCTCGGAACCGGGCCGGATATTGAATATATAGGGGTTCAATAATCCGTATTGGAAAAGAATGATTTGTATTCTGTTGTTGAGGTGCACCGGCAGAGGAGCAGGTTTCTAGCAAGTGCAGCAGCATGTGCCACATGAATGGGGATGAGAGATCTACATTAATATAGTTTTTGGAATAATTTTTAATCAAAAATTTCCTTTGATTCTTAATTTAAAATAAACACATTTGTTAAGGAATGAGAAGTAACTGTTTATAAAAATTGGGAAGGAAGTGTATTTTTTATTTTCGTGACTGATTAAAAAGCAAAACTCTAATTTAACTGAACTTATACTCTTCATGAGTCTCACCTCTCACGTACTTGATTTTGGTAGAAACTCTAATTGAACTGAACTAAAGTAAGAACTTAATATCCTCTTATGAGTCCCACATACACGATTAATATTCTTTGCGATGAATTTGCAGGATACCAAAAATATGTGCTTTACAAAACTGTAAAAATAAATTGTATGGAGACATTTTGCTGAGGACCTTTTGTATGGAGACATATTTGCATGAGGATCTTTTCTGTGGGGACATTTTGCCGAGGACGTTTTGCTGGGGACGTTTTGCCGGGGACCAATATTGCAAGAAGACCTTTTGTGTAGGGACATTCATGTTTGGAGAAATTTTTCTGGCAACGTTTTGCTGAGGACGTTTTGCCGGGGACATTTTGCCGGAGACCAATTTGAGGGAACCTTTTGCATGGGAACATTCGTGTTTGAGGCCGTTTTACTAGGGACATTTTGCCGAGGACGTTTTGCTGGGATTAATTTTCTTTGCGATACCTACCAAAAATATGTGCTTTACAAAACTGGAAAAATTAATTGTATGGGGACATTTTGTTGAGGACCTTTTGTATGGAGACATTTTTGCATGGAGATCTCTTCCGTGGGGACTTTTGCCGAAGACGTTTTGGTGGGGACGTTTTGATGGGGACATTTTTCCGAGGACGTTATGCTGAGGACGTTTTGCCGGGGATCAATAATTGTGAGGAGTCCTTTTGTATGGGGACATTAGTGTTTGGGAACGTCTTACTGGGGACATTTTACCAAGAACGATTTGTTGGGGATATTTTCTCCGGATGCCGAATTGATTTGCTTGGATTCTCACCTTAGTTGCAGTCAGTCACGAAGGCAATATTTGCAATGGACCGTATAGTGGTTTAGTGTTCCATGAGTGATAATCGCATCTAATTTTTAGTCCAGCACTCATGATTAAAAGAAAATGCCCTATATAAAGAGTAGCACAATTTTAAAATATTAGTTATTCGTTTATTCTTTCATTAATCTCAAAATTAGGTACACAGCATACAATAATTGAATAATATTGAAATAAATACAATTTTCTCAATTGTTTCATCTGCAGATTGATTAATCTTGTCAAAAAATCTTTCCATCATTTTCTCCTAAATTGTCCCATCGCATCTCATCTGATTGAAAATCCTCGCTGGTGCTAATTTTCCAGTCTGAGTGATTTCCTTGAAATTCAGTGGTCGCGTCAGTTAATTTGGCTGTAACATCGCAACATCGGGAATCGGGAATCGTTCATCGTGAATCGGTTTGCGGCGAACGTTGGGTGATTGCCTCTGCGCCTAATGAAGCGGTAGCGACGACGGCCCGGCGCTCATTATTGCCAGATTACGCGTCGTGACGGAGAGCGTCGAACTGGTTGCTGTTCGCCATCGCCGGGATTCGAACTAAGCCTGGCTTGGTTCGTAGATTGTTAACAAGGGTGATTTGGAATGATAAGTAGAGGTAATCGCACGCTGGGCTAAATATAGCATTGGGAGTTATCTTGTAATCGGTTGAGGTAGATAGAAATAGAAATAAACATGAGTAATTAACTCTAACTTGCTACTATTCCTAATCAAAATTAAATTTATTGGATGCTAAAATGTAATTGAGATAAAATCGTTATTTGTATAAAAAGTTTTGAAAATATAGTTCTGTCGAACGCGAACGAAAATTGCAGCCCGAACGAAGGAGGGTTGCAATCGTTTAAATTCGACAAAATATTTTCAATACATGTTATACACACTATTTTATCTACTTCTGCAAAACAAGGAAGTTAAAAAAATTAAAAATAACCATTAATTTTTTACCCGATAAAATTCATATTGAGTAAATTGTAAAACGCGTTGGTTCTATAATTTTGTCCTAATTTTGACAGATAAACAATTTTATGGTTTAGATCAACCGAGAAATTTTTAAGGTTGCTTTATTTAGCCCGATTATTTAACAAGATTCGTGTTCCGAATATTGAATACTTATTAAGATTTTTATAATTTGTTTTGGGATAGCCTAATAGAAAAATCCAGAATGACATCATAGCCAGGGGATATCCTACTTGTCCAACCTCACTTTTGCTTATTTTTATTAAATTTGGAACAGTTTCTGTCAAAACGTAATTTCAATAATTTTTTCATGATGCAAAGTACATATAAAATTGCATATAACATGGTATTATGTTGATAGTTATATTTTAAGTTAATATTATATTTTGACAGCTGCCCCCTGGCCCTGACAAATTCATTTGTTATGGATTCGTCAATAGCAACCTAGTATTATCCAGTATTTAATAAAGACAAGAACTGTTCGATCGTAATATGAGACAATCTTATAGGAATAGGAGTGAACCATATGAACTCTTTACATTTTTGGATAAAATCCCGGATAATTTATCTAATAGAGATACGCAGAACTATCGCAATAATAAAAAAATTCAATAGGTACCTACACGATTTTATTCTGTTGTTTCTTGTATGATTCTATAATATTTATAAAAAGATAAAGAGACAGCTCTATTAGTATAGAAACCAATCTTTATTATCTAATAAACAAATTACAAGGCACGTTCTAAAAATATCACTTACCCACCCTCATGTCTTCATTGCTAGAATTATTGGAACTTAATTATGAACAATTTTGTCCATCTGCTATAAAAACATTTATTGTCTTAGTTATCCTAGCATTCATATAAGTAACTTCCTAATTTCCAGTTACCTTAATGTCCTGCGTCCGTTAAAACAGTAAAAAAAACTCATTGTATCAAATTCCCGGTCCTGATCCTTTCATATAGCAGCCTCTTTGCTAACAACCCCCTCCACTCATAACAATATAACAACAAGAGAAAACGAACCCGTCGCGCTAATTTATTTCCCTATTGTTGGCGTCCCGGGCATTCATTGTTCATAAAAAAAACTTGCCATTTCCCATCAACGGTAATCATATGCAAGAGCATACGTAATATCAACGAACGAATGAAGGCCATGAGATGCAGCAAACAGACAATGAGGGCAAAAAATAAGCAGGCCCTGTGACGAGAACTGGAAGTATCACTTTCATTAGGATTGTGAGAGATCATGGACGTCCAAAGGATAACAAATAGGGAGCTAAAAAATTAAAAAGCTTCCTGACGACTTTAGGAAAAATTATCTCAGAATTCCAAGACTAGTGATGCCGTGAGACAAGGCGAGAAATAGTCAATTCTCATCAGACAAGAAATTTAGGTATTCTCGTTCCGGTTATTTCTCGGCAGTTCAATTATCGTCTCAAAGAGCTCAATGCTCGTCTCGTCTCAAATTCTCGAAATTTTTTTTTGCCATTTATTTGAAAATCTAGAAGTGAATTAAGGAACTTGTATGTACATTTCTGTTAAACTTGCATACAATTATTGTTTTAGAAATAAAAATATTTGATATCAAAACAAACAATGCGAAAGTTTGAATTTCGAGAATTCTCAATTTCTCGAGAACAATTTCTCGTATCGTTGTTTTAAATTCTCGTCCAATCTCGAAAATCCGAGACGAGAATATAATTGTTTCTCGTCTCGCAATTTGGAGACGAGACGAAGACGAGAATGACACGGGAAATTTCTCGTCTCGGCGGCATAACTAGTGTTAACTTATCTCTGAATTCCGTGATAATTTATCTGAGAATTCTGTGGCAAAACATATTTATTAAATATGCAATAATATTTTTCAGATATCTATATGCAACAATTACAAATAAATGACCTATCCTATACACACACAATAATTAAGATCATTAGATGACTGTTGGATAGCTTCTTAAATAAATAAATAAATAAATAAATAAACACAGGACTAAACATATAGATATTAATTAATGTGAATTATTCAAGTACCTAATGTATATCTAATCAAATTATTCAAATACATTTATATCATAACCTTAATCAATATGCTGTCTATTTGATTAAGTCTATAAAAAATATCCGGAGAAGCAGATACAAAAGAAGTGAACTAAATTGAATACTGCACATTAATTTAATTCCATCGACTGCAATGCACTCCGCTACCTTGAAAGTATGCAAATGATTGCGAAGTATTACAATTGCAGCATGCTTTCCAGGTGTATGTTACCTTATGATTGAGGTAAGACGCTGTATGGTTATTTCTTCGTATGGTAATTAATTTCGACCGACTGATGCACATTATTTAAATGTGAAATTATACCGTGCTGAATTAAAATATTAAAATATCCTAGTTGGAAAATTCGTTAAACCAGCATACATTTAAATATTTCGTAATAAATATATTTAAAAGGGGATTAGACAAATCTAACAGGAAGAGGAAATTAATTTAAATATTTAAATTATTCTTCAAAACTCCTAATCGAAAAATAAATATATGTCCTTGTTTCAGATGTCCCAAGACTTGCAGTGTCCAATGTCCAGTGTCGCTGGAATTTATTATCAACAGGTGAGTCTTAACTCTTTATTCCATCTTTGTTTCTTTACTTGGATCTTTGTTTTTTGAAAGGATGCTGAGCACGTGCTAGCGGGGTTTATAATAAATAAGACACTGCAATTTATTCTATAAAACATCAAGATTTATGGCTTTTGTATACCCGCATGACAGAATATGGGAGACGTGCATAAATTTCAAGCTGGGTTTATTAAAATTTAACTCATGAAAGTTAACATGGAAAATGAATAATATTTTGATTCTTACACGTTTTAATTTAAGATTGAAGTTTTACTGATATTTTAAGGTTATCCAGTTTTCTCATATTTTTTTATAGTCAGTCAGACAGTCAACTGGGTTTATGATTTAACTTATATGTTCAAAATATTTTAAATGAAATTTTACGCAATGTATGTTGTTTAATTTGTGGTCGTAGAAAAAGTGTAGTATGTGACTCGTTTGTAAAGTCTCTAGATACTCGTTTTTTTATACACTCACTGCGCTCGTTCCTAAAAAACTTGTGACTAAAATGACGTTTATAAAACTTGATACATAATTTACTCGCTTTGCTCGCATTTGAAATAACCAAACTGACATTATCATTGTTTTTTTGAAACACGTTTACGGAGTAAGCTAGCTTTACTGGTTCTTTTCAAAAATTAAAATATTTAAAGGCTACTGGCCATTTCACCGCTTCCACTTAAATTTTAAGTATCACTTAAATGAAAAATATCGAATCGAACTCAAGACAGCAATGTTATTTCTACTAGATTTCTACATTTTACGTAGATTGTTTATTACCACTTTTGTACAGTGGCGTGAATAATTTATTAATTATTATATTTGCCCATATGCATTATCATTCCATAATAATATTTATTTTTAATAACTGATTGAAACCATTCATTGTTTCAATAAAAATTGCAATGATTTACGTTATTTATGAAATAATTATACAATAGAGTAATTCTGGTGAGTTTAATTTAGTCATTATTTAAGAGTATGCTTCGTTTCCGAGAAATGAAAACAAATAGAAACAGTTAAAATCGAAAAACACAATTCAGTAAAATTTTTGGTGCCTAATTTTCAAATATGGAAAGTAAAATCTTAGAATCAAAATGTTTAGTGACCATTCGTATTAACTACAAAGTTAATGCATGTTTCAAATCCCCAATATCGATATTCAGATAGAATCGAAATGACACAAATCATTTGCATTTCCTTTTCCGGTTCCTTATTGTGCGCCTATTCGAAAACCTGAGCTAATTCCAGCTTGAAGCAAACAAAACAGCATTTAAAATAGAGTCTGCATCTCTCAACGGTTTTAATTTATGCATCCCAGGTAACAGTAACATTACAATAAACTATCGCGCCCATAGCTAACAAAACATCAAACAATACCGTCAAATGAATCACAACCTAACCTAGTTCACAGACCATTCTCTCATTGAAGAAGGGTTGTCGTACGAGTTCGCCAGCACGCATACATTAGACCACGGATATGCAAATGCTCACCATGTGCTCCCAGCGCGTGGAGTAGAACAAAACCCGCCCGTAAAAAACTTGACAAAAAGCCGTCCTCGCGCCAGCGGCCGAGGAAGAGTTTGGCTCAAGAGTGGTGGTTCCGATGGTTGATGGTTGGTGGTTCAGTGTAAACCGTGTGCATGTGCGTGCGAGTGGTGACGTGACCGCGCTGACGTAGGTGGATCACCCGCGGGAAATTGGAAATTGCTTGCGATGTTGCGATGTTTTTTGTGGTGTTTGATGTGGGAAGTGTGAGGTGGGCAGGTACTGTTTATTTTTGATTATGTATTAGTAGTGCTTCGGATTTAGGTCAGTAGTACGTATTTAGATGAATGGTTGAGTATTGTAGCAAGATTACCGTACTAAAGTAACTAACTAGGGTAAGATATAGACTAATGTTTTAATGCCAATCTTACTTGTGCCGTATAAGTACGTAGTTTTGACATTTTGTATAAATTGAGTTTAAAAGACTGTTTTCCCACGGCCATATACGAAACTAACTGTTTCCATACAGTTACCTAGCTAGGAAAATAAACAATATCACACATCCGTTCAACCCGTTCCATATGTTATCTAACAAGTTTCTCAATTTTCGTTTCACCTTCCAGTAGGCGGTTGTATCAATTTTTTTCCTGTCATTAAGAATTTAGTGATAAATTGCATTATTTCATTAAAATGGACAAACACGACATTAAAAGTGATTTATGGACATAAATTAAAGTATTACTTTTGCTGTATCTGGTATAATTTTAAAATTCAAATATAATTTATGTTCTTGATATTGAAAATGTTGTACCTATCATGTATATTGATTGAATGATCGTGTTTTTTCGTAAAATTGATATTATGACAGTAGTAGTTGACATTAGAATACATTCATGAATAAAATGTTTAATATTGATGGTCATGAGAAAAATAGTGTAGCTACACAACGGAAAAGTGTCTGTCGAATTTTCGTGAGATTTTCGAACTTGGCAAGCCTCGTGCGTAAACATTCTCACTCACACGATATCAATCACTTTCCTCGCTCATTGTGTAATATACTATTTCATATTGGACATTTAAAACATTAACAGTTTTACTGAAAAACATACCGACGATCATATGCTGAAAATCAAATTTGGAAAACATAACTGGCAATTGGTCATCCTTAATTTGAAGTAAAGAGTAACAGCCATTATATTTGCATTAGCCTTGCTTTAAACAAAATATTGAGGCTTGTATTAATATGTAAAAGAATAATCAAAGCCTCGCATGAACTTGCTCAGAATTAAAATATTAAAAAGAACAAATCAAAAAAAAAACATAGCCTTAGTTTAGCAGGACACGAGTTATGTGGTTCATGCTATTAGTATATACTTACAAGTTTAACCTTACTAATATTTATTTGTATTTTATAATTTAAAAATTTAGGAAGTTTGTAGAGAATCTAATTTACTTATAGTAAATTATTTGAGTTATAACAAAAATTAGAAAACCAAAAAGAAAGTTTGTTAGGAAGTAGAAAAGCTTCTAATAATAAATTCATTGCTGACAACTGATAAATGTACCAAGAATCAAAAAATTAAAATACGTTTAGTGACGTATTTATGTTACAATTTTGATGCAATGTTTTTCACTATCCTATCTGATCATCGAGAAATGGAATAATTCTCACAAACTACTCGTAAATATATAAATATATCCTGCTGGAGTGAAACAAATACTGTAAGCTAAACGCTCCAAAATGTCGAATTTATATCTTCCGTATTTGCGTTCCCACCGAAGCAAAACGTTATGTAAAACACCATCCAATGTCCACGCAGGGTGTTTACTCTGAGTGCATCCATCCGAGACGCCACGATACCGTTCGCCGGACAGCTGACCGCGTTCGTCCAACTGACCACTACATCACCACCAGTGACCACTCCACTTTGCCCCAGCGTAGCCCGAACCACGCCGCCGCCAACCATGTAAATGTATCGATGTGAACTTAATGATATTTTAATTACAAGTCAAGTTGATTGATGATCTTCCACCTCGCCCCGCGAACGCATAGGCGTAGAGCGAGGGATATTTTACTGGGGACTCCATTTATTAATAAGAATTTTGCCGGTTTTTTGTTGTTCCATGATCTTTATTTTATTTGGAGTGGCTTGGAAAATGTAGTAAATTATTTTTCCAATTTATTTAATGGATGTATGGCTTTAATGATTGTAATACATACCTACTGGCGGCAAAAAAACGAAACATTTGAAATTCGTCGAGAAATTCGTCAAATTTTGCCAATTTTCAAACCGTCATAACTCCGCGTGTTTTTCACTAATTTGGACAAGACTTTGACGAAAAGAAAGTTTTAAGTGTTAACTTTAAGGGAATGCATCTTAGGTGTAACCCCTTTCAACCCCTCAACCCCCCTATGAAAAAAAAATGTTTTTGTGAAAAAACATCCAACATTGGCGATCTGTAAGGAGCTCGAATTTTTTTTCAAGTCGATGCACCATTTGTGCAATAAAGTTCAGTCAATTTCCTGTAAATTCTATGAAAAACGAAGTGTCTACGATGTATAGAAACAAAGTTATGCATGTTTGAATAATATAAGTGCATTTGGTGGTTTTTGGCTCATAACTCTGAACCTTTTCAACGAAATTGGACGATTTTTTTAGGACAAAACCCTGCTTCTTATCCTCTTTATGGGAGTGTAAGCGAAATTAGGAATATCGCATTTTCAATTCCCCTCACAATCCAACAATCCAACTTTGACAGTCTCTACAGGGTAGGAAAAAATCATGGGTCCAATGAAACGTCGTGACAATAAAGCTCGTTCATTTTCCTGTTAAAAACGCAAAAGTTCCTGCGATGATTTGGAACAAAATTATGCAAGGTTGAAGTGGCCCATGCATTTTGGCTTTTCACCACCAACATTACCATTACCCAGTGGGCACCACTTTTTAATCAAACACGCATAACTTTGTTTCTACATATCGTAGACACTTCGTTTTTCATGAAATTTACAGGAAATTTATTGAACTTGATTGCTCAAACGGTGAATCGATTTAAAAATATAATTTCCAGCTCCGTACAGATCGCCAAAGTTAGACTTTTTTTCACAAAAACATTTTTTAGGGGGGTTTTCATCAAAATTAGTCAAAAACACACAGACTTATGACGGTTTGAAAATTGGCAGAATTTGACAAATTGTAAGTGTTTCGTTTTTTTGCCCCTAGTGTATAGTTGTTACATACGACGTTTCGACTTATTTCCAATTAATTTTTAAGCAGTAACGGTTACTTAAGATAAGTTATTACATTTGATGAAAAGATGATGATAATTGTTTGATCTTCTCCGCCGCCTATGTGTTTATGCTCAGAAATTCGTGGTTTAAAATCCGTAAGTGCGAGTCGTAATAAATTGTGCTCCAATTAGCACGCGGTGCTATCTAGAAAACGATTTGCATAAAATAAGAATCAATCTTAGAATGGAATGATAGCGCAAGGAGATAGAGTTGTACCAAGGCGATAACGGGAAATGACGGAGCCGATGGGCTGAGCCGACCCTGCCTTTACCTGCCCCGAGACTAACTTTGCACTTTTCAAGGATTTAATTATGGTTTTGGTGATGATAATTACTAGCGCTAAGATAGATGTTTAGAGCAGGAAGAACTTCTGCGGAAAGCGATATTACAAAAAATTAAAATTTAGTTTTTTTGAGGAAATTAATTTATTGTAGGTACCATGCAATTTAGAAATGATAAATTAGAAAATTCAATTTAGATTAAGAAGTATTATAAACCAGATCAACTATTTTTTCTTCTATTTTAGTTCATAAATTAAAATATAAGTAGGGATTAAACAGTATGACATTTCTAAAGATTTTGAATTCGTTTCTATTATTATTTAACTTACACATAGGTATTTATTTTTTTGTTCCATTTGTTGAATAAATACCTACCTACCTACCTAATATTTTAAATAAAATTTCGGCTTTTCAGATTTTATTCTCCTGATCTTACAGTCTTAAACAATTATTAATAATTTCGGTAGGTAATTAATTAAATTTTACTTTTTCGAACATTATGTAGAAAATTAACAGTTTTTATCAAACACTGCAATGAAAATAAACAACTCAGACTTTTTAAGAGAGATAGGTATTGCGTATTGTAATAGTGCTAAAATTTTGATAGTGAGTTTTCATTTTATAAGCACGTTTTGAGGTCCAGAACGAAATTTCGATAATTTTGCGATGATGTCTGACTGTGTTTGTGGATGGATGTTGAAGGTACGAAAACTAAAACTAAAACACTACTGAATAAAACAATTTGAAATTTTGTATATAATATTCTGACAACCTAGATTATGTTTAATTAGATTTCAAAGTTAATCAAGCAACTGGAAGGTGTAGTTTCTAAAAGATTTGAAGTGTCTTTCTGAAATATTTTAATTTATGGATTTATAAGAATTTTGGAAATAACAATGTATACCTACCTACTAAATGCCATTAGCTACAATAAATTGGTATTAATCTATCTAACACCATTTACAAACTATAAATTTGTTATAATCTCGGTTTATTTTAATTTGTATCTCTATTAAAATAGCACGAATTTCTTAAACTTATCTATCAGTAACAACTTTGCAAAAGTTGTTGGTACGAAAACACTAAAAAGGCGCCCAGTTTTCTTTCCTCATTCTATCCGTTACCCGTTGATAAATATTTATCACAGTGCAGCCCAAGCACGCTAGGTATAAAACTCATTTTAAAAGTGCAAGTCCTCGCGGTGAGCCACCGCCAACGCAATGCATTATGCCAGTGACAGAATGAAAAATAGTCGCGCGGCACCGTCGGTGGCATGGCGGCTGGCGTCGCGATGCTGACGTGCTAATCAGGATTGATGTGTGCGCCGCCGCCCCAACCCCCGCTCGGCTGATCTGCGTCATCAGAGAGCCAACCCCCGAAAATGGCTAACGCGGGAGGGACATTCAAAGGCTACGCTGCGAAGACGGTTTGGTTTGATCAATTTAGAATTGTACTGCTTGCAAATCTGTTTCTTTATTTAATATTTAAACAAACGAAGACCTCATAGGAAGAACGATAAAAGTCCAAAAAATGAAAAAATGAGTTTTTGGTACCATCTTGTAACAAAATAAGTAAATTTTCTTATAGCGTTCAGAAAATTGCAGTAAAAAAGTCACGATTTTCAGGCATTGAAATAATTGTGACCACTGGAAGAACGATCCAAGTCCACTTTGTTTAATGGAATTCCGATCTTAGTTAATTGTTTATAACAAATTAGTCTATTTTACAAGAACGTTAATTTTATTATTAGGTTTAAGTAAAAACTAGTTCTATTATGACCAAAAATTGGTAGTAATTTCTGCGATTTACCCCCATATTTACAAATCCCTATTTACCACCGTCCCTTTTTTACCACCGTAATTCTTTTACCAATCCATTTTTTACCAACATTATACTTTTACCAATCAATTTTTTACCACCGTCCCTTTTTACCACTAATTTTTTTTTACCACCAACGTATTTACCAACGTATTCTTTTACCAATCCATTTTTACCACCGTCTCTATTTTTACCACGAATTCTTTTTACCACCAACATATTTACCAACGTGTTTTTTTACCAATCCATTTTTACCACCGTCTCTTTTTTAACAAAGCTAACAAAACCGTACTAAAGCCCCACAAACTCGGTTTTGGTATTTACTACAGTAACAAAGCTAACAAAACCGTACTAGGGCCCCACAAACTCGGTTTTTGTTTTTGCTACACTAACAAAGCTAACAAAACCGTACTAGAGACCCACAAATTCGGTTTTGGTATTTACTACACTAAAAAACCGTACTATAGCCCCACAAACTATTAATGGTAAAACGGAATAGCGGTAAGTTGTAATGGTAATAACGGAGTGGTAAAAATGTATTAGTGGTAAAACGAAATAGTGGTAAAAAGTATAGTGGTACAAATGCAGAGGTAAAAGTTGGAGTGGTAAAAATTGAGTGGTAAAAAATGGGTTAACGGTAAAACAGGATAGCGGTAAAAAAGAAAGATGGTAAAAATGCTGTGGTAAAAGTTGGAGTGGTAAAAATAGAATGGTAAATATGTAGCACAACGATTTATGCTTATACAGTGAATTTATTTTAACGTGAAACATGGGATTTATCATATCATATCTCAAAGTTCTGAGTGTAGAAATACCGCATTTATTATTGCTCTGTGAAGAAATTAGTTAAATAAGATATTAAATATTAAATTTGTAATTTCTTAGTTTACTTAGGTAGGGATTATTAATTAAATGAATTATATATTATTATAGTAAGCTGTAAAATGATTAGGTATACTAATTTTAAATTTGCGATGCGATGTTATTAGAAACAGATATAAAATATGATTAGTTTTCTTGAAGAAGTAAGTATATTGTATAAATATATACTAGCAAGCATCATGTAGGAAAAATTATGATGATTAAAGTAAACGATACTTGTATATTGCTCAGCTGTATAACACTGCTTACTACTTAATTCTTTTATTATTATTTAATTTCTTCTTCTTGAAAATGATTATTGGAGGTGTCAACAGCAAAGCTACAATTATTATAAATCTACCAGTCTCGCATATAGAATTATATTTAACTTAGTAAAGACTCCAACAAACTCACTATGTACTTATGTTATTCACACTGAGAATTTTATCAAGAACAACGTCTCATCAAAAGAAAATTATCAAATCATGTTCTGCAAGTTTATGTTATTAAATTATTGGAATAAATGTTGTCGCGCGAGTTGTGGAAATCATTAAATTTAACTGGATACGGAAAAATTGTTCAGAATACATTAGAATCGTTAGATGTTCAAGTAGGTAATTACTTTTTAATGTGTAATCAAATACAGAAAGTTTATGAAATTACCGGGGATAGGTAGGTGTAGAATTTATTCGACTGCAAGGTGTAATAAAATTATCTCAAGTAGAATATATTAATAATAATAAAGACATTATATTTATTGGTTAATACTGTTGTACAATGATAGTTGTTTTAATGACTATATTTTTGCAGTTATTTTCAGCTTGTATCCAAGTGGAAAAGATTTGTATTTTAATTTACATAGTACCTAATTTTTGTTCTTTCTAACGCAGACGTAAAATATCTTGAGCATTTATTCAAATCGAAATCATACTTTCGTTATAGACTTTGACTAGTACACCTTATTTAACAATTTCTGTGCTCGATCGGTAATGTGCTTCTTTCTCTACTAAGTACAAAAATAATTAATTCATAACTTTGATATGATAAGAATTAGTTATGCGAAAGGCTTGTTTCATTTTTTTCTATCATCATCTCTATTCTGGATTTTTAGGTTAAGTATAGCTACAGTTCATGCAGCCAGAGTTGGCCGGAGCTGTAAGGGAGAGAGAGAGAGAAAGAATGTGTATAGGAACCGTGCATCAGCCGAATTTGTGATCGCTGCGCTTTAAGTGGTAAGAATGCGAACAAATGGTAAAAGAGATTACCATGGTTACAATTATTGAGTAAATGTCATGTAGGTACTGTCAATTTACATTTTATCAGATTTCAGAGTTTTTGTAAAACTTGTGTAGAATTACTCAATGATAATAACATGCATGGTAAATATTTTAGTGCGAAATTTCACCGACGTAAGCGCCACTATCTTCTTGCACGGTCCCTATGTTCTACACAGAACTGAGTCACAATTCGGCAACTTATTACTCGCCTGTGTTTGAGATTGGATTCTACCACAGGAGAAAATATTTCAAATCTTTCTTCTCCTTTTTAATTTCGAGCAGCTCTCCTGTCATCCTTTAACATCAAAGTGCGTGTTGCCATCGTCTGCGTTCCATTATTATTGCGATTGGACTTGAAACGCAATAAAGATTACGTCGTACGTCGACGTCGCATATTATTCGCATTCGTTGCCGCTAAAAAATACAATATCACGACCCACGACCCTTGTGTGACCAAAGCGCAGGAATCCACGCGGAAAATGTAATAAGGAAAGTGAAATTGTCTGGACGGATTCGGTAGCAAGGACTCACAATTGCCTAAAGACAACGGTGTAATGAATTAATTTCCCGAGAAAATCATAATGGAAGGATGATACTTCTTAAAAGAGAAAATTGAATAAATATATTTCACTTGCTTGAGTTGCTCAGTGTTACCCACTGTGGGTTCTGGCGACTCAGGTTCGAATCTAGAAAGGTACACATTTCAGTTAAATTGCACAAAAATCTCCTCTGTAGTGTACTCTTCACGAAACGTGAGTTGATGGCTGGCAAATGCTCTCACATAAATGCACCAATAATATTTCTTACATACTGCTTAGTAGACTATGGCTTAGTACGTACATGTTACCGTGTAAACTTAAACTCAAAGTAGTAGTGATGCCGTGAGGCGAGACGAGACGAGAAATAGTAAATTCTCGTCTCGTCTCAAATTTTCGAGACGAGAAATTTTAGTACTCTCGTCTCGGTTATTTCTCGGCTGTTCAATTCTCGTCTCAAAGAACTCGATTCTCGTCTCGTCTCAATTTCTTGAAAAAATGTTGTTGCCATTTATTTGAAAAGGTAGAAGTGAATTTAAGAACATTTTGTATTTTTCTGTTAGATTCGCACACAATTCTTCTTTGAGAAATAAAAATATTTATATCCAAACAAAAAATGCTACGAACAAAGTAAAATAATCAAATATTTTGACATTTTCGAAGAGAATAATATAGTTTTAGTTTCGAGAATTCTTGATTTCTCGAGAACTATATCTTGTCTCGTAGTTTTAAATAAATTCTAGTCTCATCTCGAAAATCCAAGATGAGAAATGTATTTTGGTTTTCGTTTCGTAATTTCGAGACGAGATAAGAAATTTCTCGTCACGGTAGCATCGCTAAAAACTAGTTTTAACTAGTAAAACCTTACCTAACTTCGCGTATGAACTATACAATACTGGGGTTTGGTTAAGTTGGGTTAGTTGCCAGTTATGACTAGTTGAAACTAGTTTAAACTGACTTCGGGTTTTGACAATAACACATACATTACGTTATCTATCACGCCTTTTAACCAAATTAAATGTGGCAGTTGGTTAATCAGCAAGTACCTACTGAACGTCAATATAGGTAGTATTAAAAAAAATGTGCGTTTTTATTCTGTGTATTTAGTGACCAGCCGTCCACTTACGAGGAATTATGATTTTTAGTGAAGAATACACCACAGTGGAGCCTTTGTGCAGAAAGACAGTTTGGCGGTCACATAATAATTCGACTATCCGTCTCATTATTTGCAGGTTAAAATGTTATAAAAGAACGTTATCATACATGATAATGAATAATACAAATTATAATATAAATGTTCTATATGATTTAGTTGATGCATATGTCCATTACAGACAATTATTTATATGTAATTTCGATTTATTCTGATCGAAATTTGCCAGTGGCAGAAACAGCAAAGGATCCGGAAATACAAGTTTGGGAGCTGGTGCGGCGAAGACCTCATATCCGCAGAGCGAAGTGCTCTTCTTACTTGGTTCACTTCACTTCACCATCCGTGTATTTTAAATTTGTGCGTATTCGTATTCGAAAGTTCTCCATCTTTCCCCCTAATTTCTCTGTCTGCTTTAATATATTTGTTCCCTCGCAGCGCCACTCTGGATTTGCAAGGAAAATGATGAAAAATAATCTGACTACTTTCTCCACGTTGCTGTCATCTGCCGGTTCCCACTACGAGACGGAATAGAGATCTTATTACCCTCACGGCTCGCGCAACAACCCTCGATGCATCAACTATGAGGAAGGAACGTCAACGGACGATAATTCAATCGAACAACACTTACGCGATTAGTTTTTGCCCAGAAAAAATCTTTACTAAGAAAATAAGCATTAAAAATTAACGCTACATCTGCCACTGAGTCTCACAAAAAATTGGTGCCTATATGTTTACGAGTACCTAGATAAATATAAAAAATCTGACGTGGCCGTCACACAACCTTCCGCCATATCTAGACTTTAAACAGAAATGTATACGTACAATCCGGTGCCCATTTAAAATATACAAATAAAAATCTAAAATATTCAAACACATAAATTTGCATCACCTGAATAAAAAGATTCATTCACAGGAAAACTCTGCTGTGTTGAAGCCATCCTCCGTTCAATTACTACATTTAATATCTTACTTAGAACTTACATAGCGCTAGTATGTCAACTTGTCACCCGTCTCACCTGTCAATATTTTTTACGCAGAAACAAAAATCAACCGATCATGGATTACAAGATATCAACGTTTTATTTGATAAATTTATTGTTTAAATTTTACTGCAGTTCTTTAATGCTACCAGATAAAGACAATTTTTTTATAACGTAAGTTGCAAATAACTTTTCCTCTTATTCTTATTACAAATAAATACTATATTTTTCCAAATTTATATACAATTTTGACAATTAACCTTTTCAATCTTCAAAAAATATCACTTCCGATGAAGATATTTGTACCAAAATCTACGGAGCTCTTCCAATTTATATACAAATGTTAAATACCAAATTTCAAAATTTTCGGGTAATTCGTATTTGAGTTATGCGACTAACACTCCTTGACCACACACACACACACACACACACACACATACACACACACATACACACAGACATCATCGTGAAACTATCAAAAATGAGTTGTAAGGACCCTAATTCGTGCTCATCCACTAAAAATTCACCACCCGATTTTTTGCATGATTCCAATACCTTCCTTTACAGGTAAGCGGAAGGTAAAAACTAGTTCTACCTGGGAAAATTCCCGAAATTTTCTCGTGTACAATTCCCATAAAATCTATCGGAAATTATATTTTGGAAATTCCAGGGAATAAATGGTCATAACATGGAATTTTCCGGGATATGTCCTGAAAAATTTCTCGAAAAAATCTCGAGAAAATCGGAAAGATTTTCCGAATTATTCTTTTCCGGGATTTTCTTAGTTATCAGTATGTATAGTAGGTTACATTACTAGCAAAACAGTTATCTTGAGTGTATTGTACTACATTTTACTTGTTACTCATTTATAAATCAAAATTAAAAATTATAACTAAATTCTGTCATTCACACACAAGTCAAAATAGTATATTACATTACTAGCAAGGTAAAACAGTTTTACTGCTGAAAGGAGGATATGATCGGTGAGCCGATCAGGCGACCCATCACCTCCTTGATGCAGTAAAGTTACCTTGCGTGTATTGTACAACATTTTACTTGTTACTCATTTGTAAATCAAAATAAAAATTAAAAAATTATTACCAAATTCTGTCATTCACACACAACTATTCTGTCAATAATTGTTTTGTATGATTTCTCATAAGTCTGGAAAGTATTACTGTGGCAACTTGAAGTTGAACCGTTTATTATGAACATATGACTAGCTACTAACGTGTTAAATTTTTATAAGTCAGTTGTCAATTTTACAGATTAGTAACTAGTAAATATTAATTTTCAAAGGGATTGATTAAATGACGTTTACAAGTAAGTAACAAGTAAAATATTTTACCGTGTACCGTGTGTAATTATTGTTATTGGAGGGTACACCACGGAGGAGATTTTTGTGCAGTTTAACTGAAATGTGTGCCTGACTGGATTCAAACCTGAGTTGTCAACCACAGTCGGGGAGTCGAACACACGATACTTGGGATAAGGAAGATTGTTGTAGAAGTTATATTTTTTAAAACACAAGTCCACTTTCTTGGTAGCTAAAAGCTAAAATGCTAAAATACATCAACTGATTGTAGTTAATTTTACTAAATATTTAAGTAGTGCACTTACTTATATGTTTTAATTGTATGTAATTTACTATTTACAATTTAATTATTACGTTTATTCCAATTAGAGAATGGTGGATATTTTTTGCATGAAAATTATTATGTATGAAGGAAGCAAAAAATATCAAAAATGATTGCTGTGGATTTATTGGCATTAATTTTATTTAATGGGTATTGAGTTAATTGATTTAGAAATGTGTTTATTTAGTAAGAATTGAACGCTAAATAACTATTTTTAGTAACTATATCCTGACAAGTTAATCATTGTTATTTTAACAAATTATATATAACAACCTATTCCCGAAATCTACTATTGATGTTGACGGCAGAAATTACAATATAAACTCTCCTGAATATATTTGTAATTTTTCCTGCACCTTAAAACTTGTGCAATAACGCATAATTTATTCCGTTGCAATATGCGTCTCAGATTCTATGGTTCACCATCGCCATCCCCATGAGTAATTCCCCGCGGCTTCGATCATTAAAACACGTTTAGCGAACGAAGGATGCAGCAGATAACGCCGTGAAATATTGCCCGCAATATTTTCAAGGATATGGGGAAAACATTTACTGTAATCATATCGGCCATTCGAGTTGGCGGGTGTGCGCGTGCGCGTGTGGCACTCCCTCGCGCGTTGCCATGGTGATGTCACCCTCTTGTTGTCGCGGGCCCCTCCATAGCCAGCGCGATATGTGCGAGTCAAATACAGGGTGTAGTGTACGTTGATGTCCGGTGTATGAGGGTGCATGTGCAACTGCACACGTGGCTAAAATGGCGATGGGAGTTTCAACAATAAATGGCCAATTTCAATTTATTTTCTGCTGTATTTTGTCAGTGCTGAAAATCAGCTCAATTAGTTGATACAATGTAGTTTGCAGTGGCAAATTATTATAATTCAATTTGATTTAATTTGCATTATTTTTTGTTTTTTCAGTCCAAGCCAAACAAAATTATTTCTGTGACACGATTTAAAATTTAAGAAAATTATATGATAAAACAAAACCTGAAAATGTGATTAATAATTTATTGTATAGGTATTTAAAATAAATTATAGTATACCCATATTATAAAAAAACTGTAAAAAGTCCATTCATTATTGGATGCGTGCTTTCAAAAAAGTGTTCAGTACGTTGACATTAAAAATATTAAAAAATCTGACGTGGACACCACATGACTTCCTTGTACGCCTTGTTTGTTCATACTTTTCTTAATAACTAAAATGTAGAATAATATAAAAAATTCTTTTAACTTATACTCACAAATATATTTTAGTCATTTTATTTAAACTGCAGAAGAAGATATAAAGCATATTTTACTATTGTCACTGTCATGTCATAATCATTTAAATTTTACGTAGTAACAAATGTTAATCGATCATGGACTACAAGATACTGAAATACTAAATTATACATATATACTTTAATTATTTTTAAATGATAGCAGATACAAAAATATTTATGAAATACCGATTGTAGGTAATAATCACATAATCTTTCATTTAAAATAAAAAAAATTGTCTTAAATTAAATATTTTACGAAATATTTTAAAAAAGTACTACTTCCGGTTTGTAGACTGAGACCAAAAATAGGAGGTGCACAACTAGATGCTATAACAGTCCTAAATACAAAATTTCAACTTTCTACGTCTAACCGAATTTGAGTTATGCGACACACATACGTCCGTCCGTCCGTACGTACGTACGTACAGACGTCACGTCGAAACTAGTCATAATGGATTCAGAAAAGGTCAAAACGGATATTTCCGTCAAAATCTGAGAACCGAAATTTTTCGCGATTACAATACTTCCTTACTTCGTACAAGGAAGTAAAAAGTGACAAAGAATATCGATAAATTTAATAGTTCGTAGTTAATATTTTTTTGAAATAAATTACATAGTAAATAGTTGAATTATTTATCTATTTTAGAGACTGCAATTATAAAAAAATATTTGAAGTTCAAGGTCAACTGCCTTGAAATGAAATTTCGGATATGAATAACACTCTTTTTATGTGTGACAATATATTAAAATGTAATTTTTTCTAATAGTTCTCGATTTTAAGATCGCAACGTGACGATATTTTTATAAATTTTAGCGAAAGAATATTTTGTGGAGGGCCCCGGGGATTGCGCACCGCCTGCTCCCCCTAGCCCTGTATCTTGTAGAAATAGTATCAAGGGCGGTAAATGCAGTTTACCGGTTGAGGATCATGTTTGGAGACTGAGACTTCCAATATTATCCGAAACCGGTTTCCTTCGTTTCTGTTGACTTCTAAATTACTTACCGCCTTTTAATTTGTAAACAATACCTACTAGGTACCTTGTATACAGATCCAGTAAACGATAAATAATGACCGATCGTGCAAAAATAATAATTAGTTGCTATAATACACTTAAAGTTTATAATTTATAAGTTTCCCATAAAAAATTAAATATAATATATCTACAGAATATGCACTATTACGATTATATATTGACTATAAAACAAATATTCACTTCATAAAAGAAAAATAAAGATATTGAGACATATGGTACATGTAGTGTAAAAGTTTATTATCCAATTAACAAAAACGTTTTCTGCTTTCTGCTGTCATAAAAAGTAATGTGCTAAAAATTCTGCAAAAGCGTTTAAAGATAGGATAATATAGATTGATTAACAGAGAAAACAAATATTACAGGTTTAGCAGGTAACAGAACATGATGTTTTACGATTATGTTTATGTAAATTCCAATATTCATTTCGGCGGCTTGATAGCACCGTAACTATAAACATCTCAGGTGAAAGAATCGCCTCCATCTTGTTGTCAGGGGCAATAACAACCGCATTATCATCAGCGCTAACTTGAAAAATATTCTCGAGACAGTAACTAATACCTTAACGACGGAACATTAAATTATACAGTTCATTTTGCTTGAGACTCGGCGGTGAATTTCGCGAAATTAGCGATAAAAATCGCGTTGGCTCATCAGCGCATCGCGAGAAGTTATTAACCGGGCTGTAATAACTTTAGTGCGGTTCTACTTAAACAATACGTGTAAACGGCGCTTTACATCGCGCTTTATACCAGCTTTATGGCGCGAACGCGGGGCCTGATTAGCCACAAGAGGAATCAGTAAATTGTTTATGAGGCTGTGTCATCTTTTTGTTGTAATTATATAACCGCCTTCAATTTATTCTGGAAATTATTAGTCTATTCCATTTGCCACAAGCGACAATGTTAATAAAATTTTACTTCTTTATTGTTATATAAGGTGTTTAAAATTGGACGGCATTATTTTAAGTAGGTATGTGTTTTCCTGCACAAATAAACATATGTTTCACATTAATTTATTACCGAGATATGGAAGGTTAAAGATTTATTTATGTAAAGTTAGATGTTAATCAATTAACCGTGGAGACATATTAGAAGCTTTAGAACAATGTCGATAATTTGTTTGACAGGTCTGTCAATTAGTGAATGTTGCATTGTTAAATAAATATATTTATACTCCAATATCGCGATAATAAAAATTAATTTGAGGCATATATTTTTTGTTTATTTTTTGCTAGAGAACACATACCTAAAATAGTGCCTTGCAATTCTGAAACACTCTCTATACTAATTAAATATAGTTTGAATGAATTTATCCTTATATTTGACCCAAGCTCTGTGGTTATTTGATAATTATTTAATTATTATAAGTAATATTAAACATGAGTGACTTAAAAAAGTATATTAAAGTTTAAGTTTTATAAGACATGATTTTTTCGCACGCGTCCAAATTTAGTAAAACTAGTCCTCGGACGAGTTTACTAAAGAGCAAGTGCAAAAAAGTCCTATAAAATGAGTTCTTTATACTATTTTTTTCTATTTGCTACCTACCTGTTTAATATTAAAATTTAAATTAAACTGTCATTATACACCAAGGAAATTTTGGTTGGTGACATTAATATACCTATTGCCATTTATTTAACAGTCACTCTCACTATTCTGGGTGATAAGTGAAGAAATTATAGAAAATATTGAACTTATATATTTTTCATTACTATATTCATTAATTTTATTGAATAAAAACTAATAAATTAAGCAAAACAGATTTGGAGGTTATACTGAAATTTATACGTTCTCAGGTTTGACAATTGAAGTAAATGTCATCTGATACTACCAATGCCAACCTTCTAAAAAAATATTTTGCTTGTCACAAAGTGAACTCTGGCGACATTCAGTTGCGTTTCACAAAGTTAACTTTGTGAACGCCAAATAGAAAATAGCTACTATGAACGTAGCATATATACATAACGTCAAATTAAATTGTGTTTTTTAATATATAAGCGTAATCATTTATAACACTCGTGTGTTATAAATTGAGACTGTGACAAATATCCATTATATTTATAACACACAATACTTTTCAAAAATTAAATAATTAAAACTCCTAGTTATTTCTAAATTTAAAAAATATTTTGTTTTCTAAGATGGAACATGCTAGGC
The DNA here is from genome assembly GCA_947534325.1 of Agonum fuliginosum. Classification (NCBI taxonomy): domain Eukaryota; kingdom Metazoa; phylum Arthropoda; class Insecta; order Coleoptera; family Carabidae; genus Agonum; species Agonum fuliginosum. The sequence goes on from OX384031.1 coordinate 9,234,122, forward strand.
GTGTAGGTAATCATTTTCAATTCAATAATCAATTTTCAATTTTGAATAACTAGTTTATTTGGTATATTATATTTTACCTTGATTCTAATCAACTTCATATTACACATTACGTAGGTATGGATTGAAAGTAAAAGAATTATTAAAGTCATTGCAAATATGTTTTGTATCATTACCCATACATCCTTTTAATTAGTTATTAATTTGTTTATATAGTTTCATCTTGAATTACTAAAGATATTTTTTTATAGAGTACCATTTTAAAGAAATACATTTTCTAACACTAGCATTGTTCTCCATAAAATATACCATTCAAATTGCTTCAATATCATTTAATTATAAAAACAGGTGTTCAAAAATTAATTGGTGTTAGTACAAACTGTCACAATTCGCTACTACTTTCCGAACTATTTCATAATGAAATAAAATAGGTAACACGGGGGCAAACCTCCATAATTATATTCTTTACCCCTCATAATTACTCGCCGTTACTTTTCCTCCAAGTCTCCTGGCCTTGCACAACTGCTGTACCACCTCACCTCACGCAGATTTGAATTAATTTCATCTCATTCCGTGTCTCCAAGTCGGGGACCCTTCGCTCGGTTAATTGATGCTTATGAAAGGAATATCGTGCGTCCTACCTGGCAGACGAACCGTCACTCTTTGCATATTTGTGTTTTAATTATGAGAAATTCTTTCCGTTATTTAAATTACAGAGAAGAGAAGATGAATGTGGATTATACTTTATGCACTTGAAGAATTAAGAGAGATGAGAGCGGAAAATTAAAAATATTTTCGGCGGGATATTAATATTTTAAGAATGTAGAATCCACAAACAAAAATTGTACATAATTTTAGTTGTGCAATGAAGAATCATGTTATAGTATATTATTCAATGAGAGAATAACTGTTTAACGAAGGTGAATGCAAGTTTTCAATATATGGGCCGTAATTATACGAATGAGTTATTGCCAAATTGCCATGTTACACATGAGTAGCATCCATTATGTACGTTAATAAGCAACAAAATATTATGTTTAGATTGCTATATAATACAGGGTATATCGTAACTTCAATAACAAACCTGCATTAAGGGTATATACCTACAGTTTGGTATGCTGATTACGGATCAAAAAGAAATATTCAAAATTTCCAAATAATATAATCAGAATTCGCAAATCTAGCTATATTGCTCAAAATCTGAAATTTAACATGAGTAATTACGAAGCATTATTTGATCGAAAAATTCTTACAATAAATTGTTGCGATAACAATTAGAGAAAATAAGAATTAATTTTTGCATTTTAATATTACAAACGATGGCCTTATTAATGCATAGTTATTAATTTTGTTTTAAATAGTCAGTCAAATATGAACAGTGTAGGTGTAATAAAAAAAGCTCAGTTTGTAATTAGTGATGGGTAAATTCCCGGGAACGAATATTTCGGGAAATTTCCCAGGATATTTCCCGGGAAGTTTTCTGGGGAATTTCCGGGAAATTCCCGAGGAATTTCCGGGGAATTCCCCAGAAAACTTCCCGGGAAATATCCTGTAAAAAAATTTACGATAAATTTTTTTATAAAAATCAAAGGCACAACAAAATTTTTATTTCAAAAATAAAGAAAATTAAATAACAATTATGTCATAATGTTTACTATATAATAATAATAATAATATCAATATTATATGTATATTATACGTGGTCAGAATCATCTATGTCGGACAGAGAGTGGATATCATAGTCTTCGGTATCCTCATCCAAGCAGGAGAGCAGTGAGCAGTAACTACTAACCAAGTTTAAACAATAATGGAACGTTGCTAAATGTTCCAAGAAATAGGTCTGAACAGGTTGAAGCATGTCGGTAATGCTGCGCATGCGTTAAAATTCTCCGTTTATTATCGCTATCGAGAATTTCCGTTCGGGAATTTCCCTATTTATTCCCGGGAAATTTCCAAAATGAAATTCCCGATTTTTTCCCGGGAAACGTGTCTAGGGAAATTCCCGGGAATATTCCCGGGGAAAAAAAGAATTCCCCACGGGAAATTCCCAGTGACCCATCACTATTTTTTCACTATATTTTTGGCACAAGTGTACATTTTTAATGCCCTGGACTAATAATTATTTAAACATTATAAGTTCTAATAATAATAATTCTAATTCTAAATTAATGTCATTCTATTTATGTAAGGTTTTCCGTTGATCGTTTATTTATGAGTATCATTAATGTACAAAAATCAACCATTAAAGACCCCTATTAATACATGATTTTTATTAATCAACAATTTTTTTAATGTAAGCAACATTGATACTCAACAGAATGAAACGGTACTAACCTAACATGTTTGTCGTGGAATAAAATTTGATTTTCTCTAAATTAAGCAGGTATGATCAACGGAAAAATATTGTATTAATTTTTATTAATTTAATTAATATTAATCGCCCTCATTAACGCACTAGTAAGTTAAATAACTATTAATAGTAATTAATTGAACCTGACCATGCCCAACAACTAGAGCCGGATTATTTGCTTTTCTTTAGAAAAACTTTAGAAGTTATTTCTTGGATTCACACAATAGTAGTTAGCATTGTTTAAAAATTTGCAATAACTGAACAACTACTGTTGTACAGAAAAATCAGAGATAAAGATTCTTGGAAATAAATAAGTAATAAGTATGAGTAAACCTATAAATTATGAAAAACCCTCCTAAGTGATCTGTGTGATTTGAGAACTTCAGTACCTATGTAATTTCATACTCCTCAAGAAAGAAACGGTACTCACAATGATAAATAAGTGAAATCATACGAATGGTCTGCTCTTTTACGTTACAAAACTACCTGGTCATTTGCATTTATTATCTTAAACGCACATAAATTATTTACGCTTGTAAAATTGTTTCACTACAGTATTCCACTAAATTTTATACTATTTTACATTTCTGAAACATTCATTTCATAAATAACATATCATCACTAGAACAAACGATATTGAGTCCAGCCCTCAATTAAATGATAAAAAATTCACCAGAAACTAACCCTTCGGTTCTTCAGTAATAAGTGGTGGATAACGCTGAAATTATCTAAAATAAAACTGTAATTCCAACCTCGAAACGCAACGGTTATTTATTCATCTCTCTGTTACGTTTTTGCCGGTATCAGAGATCGCCGATTGGTAACCTGTATTGCTCAAGGCGGTTCCGACTTCGTAACCGCTTTGAACCTGGTTGCTGGCTCGGACTGTAATCATCGGTTGGTAATTAAATAATGTAGAAGTTCTACCCCCAGGATGGAGGTTGGTTACATATTGAAAAGGACAGCTGTTTATTTATTCAGTTTTTTCCTTTCTTCGATTTTTATGAATTAGTTATTTGCCTGGGCTGTGCGATGCGTCACATATAGGATTTAAATTTTAAGGGGCAGTGATCACGACAGTTGCGCAAATTTAAAAACGGACATTATATCGATCAATAAGCTTTTATTATTTATAGTTGTTTTTTCTACCTCGCTTCCGTGATGAAAGTAGATTTTTACAACTGGTAGTTGACAACTGAATGATGAAGTATGTCGCTGTACGAGCAGAAAGTGAGTTTTCTGTAGATTAACAACTAACTAGACTTAAAAAACAATAAATAAAATATTAAGTATGTCATCTACTTCATCGATATTTTTGAGAGGTTCTGATAAAATTATAAATTATAATTAGGAAATATTTGTATACTTTCTACTCGATTATCAATATTCACACTTCTAATCCTAAATTCCTAACACAAAATTAATATTTTTATTTGCGGTTTGTTAAAATTTTTATTATATTAACATTATTAATAATAAGTTTACTTTCATCATTTTGTTTGTTTTTACCTTTCGCCTCATATTCTATAAGAGAGGTATTGTGACGGGTCAAAATTTTTGAGTTTAAGTTTTTGGTGGATAAGCACGTTTTAGGGTCACTAGAGTAAGAATTTACCACTTTTGAGATGATAATAGGAACACGAATCCAGTGCATTACTACAAGAAATGCCTCATAACATAATATCAAATAACATATACTTTTAACGTTATGAAACAGAATTATCTTAATATTTTACTAAATAAATTATAAAAAGTCGTGAATAGTACTACTAGTAGAGTATTCTACATGAGATTAATAAGAATTCGAAATATTATGATACTCACCTATATGACTCATATACCTACCTACTTACCTATAATTTTTTTTTATCGTTATACCTGTTTTACAAGATTCAATTTATTGATCGAGTTTATTTTAAATTTTTCAAAAAATTGTTAAAAAATATAACATATTTATATTTTTTAAATAAATTGATCAATATATAGATTAAGACAAGTTTAATGTTTTCATTTTGGACACAACAATAAATTGAAAATAAAATTGAGAAAATATACCTACAAAATCCTGAAAGAATAACAATAAAGATACATTCGTCGAGGGAATACTCCTAGAGTCTCGAGTCAAGCATCAACATCAAGCACCCCCTCCCCTTTACATTCCCCAGGTACTTTGCATGTAGTAAGTACGTTACACAATCCAGCTGATATTTAATTGGACTTCAGACCGCTGCTCAAATCCAAGAGAATTTCTTCCTCTTCTTCGTCGCAGATTCTCCCCAGCCGGCACGATGGATGCAGGGGCGGCTGAGGGGGCGGAGGACATTGTGACTGTCGTCTATTGGCGAAGAACGAACGAGAAATCTAAATAAAAAAGAGCACACATCGTTAATCTCTTCTAACTGAATTCGTTCGACGTTTGGAGCGGAGTTCGAGATCCCCTCGCGCTGCCTGCCTCTTCGTACTTTTGATGTTGGAGGAATAAATATTAAGGGCGAGTTTACATAATGATTTTCAGATCCTGACTTTTCTTCTGTATTGAGAAAAAATATAGGTAGGTAATCAAATGGATTTCTCCTGTTCGTATGAAAGGAATTTGTAAAATATATTAAGAATTCATATCAAGCTTTATATGCAAATCTACTTCGCTCTCTTAAGGGGTTTTATTTTTAAACTTGCGAGATAATTGGAATTCTGTGATATATTCCAGTTTGTATGAAAGATAGATGTAGGTATGCCGTACGCTCTCTGGATTTCAACAAAGGACGAGATTCAATATCCTCATTAAAATATACTTTTCCTTCGAACGAACCTGATTTATAAAATTTATTTATACACAAAGTATCTAGAATATTTCTTATCATTATAACATGTACCTTTCCATGACATGGAATATTCCAATTAGGATTTAATTGCAGAAAAAAGAAAAATATAAATACATTGTTGTCATTCAAAATATAACAAAATAAATTGGTACATCATTAGGACTCGACATTACCAATGAACGATTTCTTCACTGATAATTTTTTGGACAACAACTGTCTCAGAGTATGGTTTCTTTATTAATGTAGTATTGTCCTGAAATGTAATTATCCCTAATATTTGGCTATATAAAAATACCAGTGGGTAATCTTATGTTTAACCATTTAATCTTAATGTAATTTTTATTTTATAAAGTAAATAGCTGAGTGCGCGTTATGCGATTCATTATAATTCTGGCAACTCAAGTTCGAATCAATTTAGGTACACATTCCAGTTTCACTGGACAAAATCTCCCTTGTGACGCACTAACCACAATTCACTCTATGAGTTTGAAGACTGGTAACCACACACATCGGTATGACTTACAATATGTAAGTCTGTCACACCCAAATTGGATAAAAGGTGTGATAAATATCAATATTTTTCAGTTCGTTCATTTTCACATATACCATTTAGATTTAGGTTCAAGATTGAAAAAGCTACAGGTATTTTAAGTAATAATAGAGCGAACACAATTGTTTTTAATATTTTCATCAAGTATTGTACATTTTTTTTTTAAATTTAATTAATTTTGACAGTAATTTATAAACCAGTTACGCAAAATCGAGTAAAATTGTAACTAAAATTTTAAGTTTGAATCATACGATTATTTGTGACGTTATGAAATCACGTGGGTGTCAAAATAATTTGAAAATAGTATGTTAGGTTCTATAAAATTTCAGTTTCATGTTTTCAGTTTTCATTATCTTTCGGAACTCATGAAAGAGCCTCCTGCTCCTCTTTCTCCTTCCGAGACAAAACACTCACAAAAAGCTCAGCCCGGGGCTTCCGAGATGAAACTGAACAAAAACTGTGTCCCAATCTTTTTTCTTTGTCTCCCAAAAGACCGAATAATAACAAATGAATAAAATATAATTTCGAGAGTGTTGCACGTTATTAAGGATAACTCGTAATGAGGACGCGTGGCCTCAGGACATGCAGGATAAACGGAGTTATTAAACTTTACCCTGCAGCAACAAGAGGACTAAGGACTCGGAAGAAAACGTATCTAATGACTGTCCATTTACACGAATAAACGATTCATAGGATCTTTTCTTTCTTGAGAATTTCAGATGTGACTACAAAGGCTGGTTATTATTTTCTGTTTACTGGAGGTTTGAAAGGTATTTTAAATTTGTAAGGAGCTCATACTCATATACGCAATTACTTTATTTTGTGATAAACAGAAGTAGAATAGGAAATGATGTTTTGTTTTTATGTTAATAAATTATGATGCTTAATATTGATGATTCAATTTATTACAAGATCTATACTATGAAATAAGTTTAAAACTATTTTCATATTTTAATTAGACATCTCTAATGTTTTTTTTGAGTTACCAGCTTTCAAAAATTCTTTTATTTTCATTATCAGTGTTAAATTGATATCTCGAAAATTAACATACCACTTAAACTAATTTTCCTGTAATTAATTATTTTAAAATATTGGTACGTACCATATCCAAAAATAATACAAAAAGGCATCAACATACTGATTTTTTGCTATTTTGTCATTTTGAGATTTAATATTTCTATCTCAATAAAAAACTAACATTATGGCTATTTTAAAATTTATTAAACTTTTTTCGTAAAATTTAATGGTGGCAGTCGCCAGATTTTATTATTGCGTGCAGTTATAAAATTTCATCATTACGAGACCGAAGATAGTCGACAATTTGAACATATGTTATAAAAATCATAATAAACATGTAAAAAACATTAAAATTAAATTCTTGTAATAATTAAGATACCGGGTTTTGGTTTATGGGGATATATTTCGTTTTGCATTACCTTTAAAATAAGGTGAAACTCGACAGAGGTTGCTATTTAAAAATGTAGGGATGGTCATCAACTCGTCATTAACTTATAGCTCTTTCCCGATAATTTTGGGTAACCTGTATAAATAGAAAAATAATAATTGTTAATTCAATTATTGTATTATGCAAACATATAGTTAATAATTAGTTATTTTATATTGAAACAACCTATTCAACCAGTGGCACAAAACTGTTTCCTTCATAAAACTCAAAAATTGAATTTCGAATTTTGGAAAAATTATTTTTGTTCTGTGATTAGTACAAGTTCTATATGCCATTCAAATATGTAAATGAAATTATGGTACACTTTGTATGATGCCTTTATCTAAATTCGATACTCGATCGATATGCTTGATTTTCTGTTATAAATTACCTATATAATATTATGTCGTTCTTTAAAAATTTCCGTTATTGGTAAATGTAAATACCGATATTTTTCTAATAATCGGTAATTAAATAATTTATAATGAAATAATTAACGGAAAATTCTACAAAACCGCACTGGTAATTGTTCATCTCCCGCATACAACTCCATAATTCTTCATAGGGTAAACCGGGGAAAGAATAGTATGGCTGCACATATTGAGGGGTTAGAAAAGCTATCACACAAAAACACGCACACACACCCTCACTTAGGTCTGGAAGGGCGAGAGAGACTTATCGATCAGACATCCGCACTGTTCGCACGGCCGCAGTCATAGATGGAATAGCAATAAGTGGGTGGGCCTTCACCCCTCGCGGCCGCGCGCCCTCGCGCCACCCCTGCTACGCTGGGGTGGAAACCGAATTAGGGATCAAGCGTACAAAAACAGGGGAGACAAAATATAAAAATATAATGTCCGCCATTTCGCTCGTTTCGATCTACAAGGCATTCGCATCCCTCTGAGGAAGAGTACCTGAGGAGGACCATGGCCAGAGAGATAACACTTCATATTTTTCATAATTTGGTGTCTCTGCTTTTTAGCTTACCTACTTCAAACCACGAACAATTTTTTTATGTGGGCTAAATAATTAATCAACTCGATTTTTAAATGCATTATAAGTAACTTTACGAGTATGATTTTACTGGGAATTATTTATATAATGAAAAGATAATTAGTCGACTGTTGTAGGATAATTAAAGATTGATGTTGATAAAATAAAAAGACTGCATTTCGATCAACATCAAACTTTAATTATTTATACAGATTATGTGCATTAAAATTAATACTTTCTGCCTTAAAATAAAAAATATTTAGCATTAATTAAATATATCTATTTAAAATAAAGATTTTAAAATTGACCAATATTTTATTTATAGTATGCTTTAAAACTATTTTTTGTGCATTATATATTAAAATAAATATTTTTACTTTAAATAAATAAATACTATAATTATTATCATAAAAAGAAATAAATACCAATTTCAATATTATGATGACGGCTTGAAATATTTTACCCTCCTTCTTAAATCCCACATACCTACTCCAATTTTTGGTAAACTAAACTAAATGAAAAAACCATTTTACCAGTCTTGAGTCCCACATGCTCCATTTTGGTAAAAACTATAATTTAAACTAAACTAAATGAAAAAAACTTTTTTCTACAACTATATCAGCAACAGCTCTCTGACAACAGAAAATTGACATTTCTCTAGTAAAGTTATCTAATTACAAAAATGTAATGATAAATATTAATAATAAGTTAACTGTTGGTTCTTCTAAATCTACAGTCTTATTATCGTCATTTTTAATTCTATAGTCTCTCGTGTAATTAAATTTTGCTTGATAAATTTTTTTTATATGTGTGATTATGTAGGTAGATGACAAATAAGATTTTAATTTTAATTGTACCCAAGTAATGCTGTTGTAAGGTGTTAAATATTTCGTAAATTTCGTTTTTGAAAAGAAAACGTGATCTGCGTGATAGTGTAATATAAAAAATATTTCATGTAGTGTTATGCAAATATATTTGCGTTTGTATTTCAAATGATTAAGAATAACAATAAATCATTTTGTTATAAATCAAGCTTTATCTATTCAAACGTCAACATTACGTTTACAACTGTTAGACTTTTATCAGGACTCATTTACAATTACTAATTATGATTTATTAACAGTAAATAAACCCTGAAAATGAAAATACCATGGTTTTGAACTAAATACTAGCATTTACATAAATTAAAACGCGTTGGAAAGAGTGCTGTGTTATACGCATTTGTGTTCCTCATTTATTATAATTAACGCTTTGTTTTAATTGCCCCAAAAAGGAGAACAAAACAACTTTTCAAAAAGAACACAGTTCGACATAAACACACGAGGTTGTAATTAAATAATTTTAGTTAGATAAATGAAATTTTTCATGATGACACAAAATCATCTAAACGCAGCGAGTGTTTTGTTTTACAATAAATGGTAAAATTTTATTTCAACATATTATATACTTAAAGGAACAGTATACCTACAGTTGTGCTTTTTTAAAATTTTTATAAAAATGTTTAAAAAATGGTTAAACATCTTCAATTTATGTAAACTTTACATGGTTATATCTCATTCATGATAGATATTTATTTGAAATATTTTAAAAAGGCACATCTGTAAATCCATTCATTTTCTCAATGTTTTTAATAGCATTATCATGTAGGTATTAAAATAATAATATTAATAATAATAAACTGACAGTTTACTCGGAACGAAAACACTTTTGCAGTATTTTTTAATTTCAAAATGACATGGAATAACTAGGTTGCGGAAAAACGAGTTACGGGCAGCTACCCCACTACCACAGTGGGAAAACTAATAATAATAATAAAGTATTTATTCCATCGACTAGTAAAATACAAGTATAGAATATGTCAGAGTTGGGAACAATATTTTAGAGTGAATTCAATATTGAAATCAATCAGCCGCAGTCTGCAGAAAATTCATCTAAAGTATAGTAACTCTTATTCAGAAGAAATAACCTTAGTGAGTTTTTGAATTTATTTTTATTACTCTCTTCTTTTAAAGAAGTCGGTAATTTATTAAAAATATTTAAGCCTTGAATATTAGGTAGATATTTTAAATTGTTGTGCTTTATATTTGGTATATGAAACATCTGCTTTTGTATACTATACAATAGAAAAAACGTGAAATCGAGAGTATTCTAGGAATTTGGAAAACTGTGAAACATTTTCTCAAAAGGCACAGATTTGGTTAGGGGCACTAACCAATTTTTTTGCACATTATAATTATAAATTTTTAATAACAATAAACGAACTTTTCATTTTGAATTCAAGGAGCTTGCTTTTACTGATATCTACATCAGAAAAGAATCTAATTTTTATAATCCGTTTTCTCGTCTTAAATTTATTTATGTAAAATTTATTTATATTAAAACTATACGGGTATTAACCAAAATTGCTACAAATGATCTATTTTTATTTATTTAAGCCAAGTTAACTTGATAAAAGAATAAAATTTATTAGGTAATAAATTTATTGTCAACAAAATTTCTTGTTTTCGTATTCTTATGTGCATAAAACATCGATTAAAATCCCCTTCTTATAAGAAATCCTCGTTAATTACAAGATTACTCCAGCAAATTTCTTTTTCAGATTCCAAAGATAAATCTAATCCGTCTTGCCTTGGTTAATCCCTCCTGATTAGCAGTTAATATTTTGATGTAATTCTCCATTAATCCTCTGTGTTTGCGGTCCCCCCTTCCCCTTGGGAAAATCTTGATGGGTGGGGGGCGGAAAAGGAAGTTCGCAGATGCAGAGAAATATAATACCGCCGTGTGTTGTGCCCGCATAGCTAGGGAAGTTTTTTGTGCGTTGTTGTAAGATTATCTCGCGACTGCAGGGGTATAGAATGATTTCTTGTTTAAATATATCAAATTTAGATTACATGTCCTTGTCTGCGAATTAAAAATTAGTTTCATATGAAGTTTAAATATCTAGTTTTATTTTTTGTTCTTAGATTAGTTGCTCAGTTTATTATTGTTTGTTCTTTAAAAATAAAAGGCTAGCGGAATAAGATGGTCAAAACTGCCCCCAAGCGAAATGAGCTATGGGTTTCAAAATATTGTTTGGGATCATAAAAAACCAGATGCGACTAATAATTAACCCCCCACCCCCTCTCATACATTGCTACAATCAAAAACGTGTTTTTTTGGTTTATTAATTATCCCCTGCGTCCAACAAACTTTCGACTTTCGTTAGGCGTCAGTAACGAAAGATAATAAAATTATCTACTGTAATTTCATAAAATTTGATTTTTTGATTTATAATGGGCGAGATTCAGCCAAGACTGTTCTTCTATCTAACCTGTCGCGCAAGCCCTTGTTACAATCACTAGCCGGTGCAGATATCCGATAGTTTTGTGGTTGCCAAGTTTTTTGTATCCCAACATGGAATGGTGACGAGAGTAGATACCGATCCAAATAAAGCCAAGAAAATTTCACACCTATGATCCTGATTCGAACGACATTCTTTTCAAAGCCGAATCAGAGCCAAGCACTCTACCACTGTGCTATCTCGCCGTTTGTATAATATATTAATGTATTGTTTATAATTTGGTATAGTTTGAACTAAAAAAAAATAACTAAAATTGTGAATCCACTTCCGTTCATTTTCTAGCTTAGCTATACATTAGTAGGGCAGACCGAGGCTGGCTGTTACGGAGTTAAGTTGTTACAGGGCACATTGCAGATAATGCAAAAGACACAAACAAATTCATTTTAATCTTTTTACTCAATAAAACATTAGGATAAATTTTCTAAAAAATGTCACAACCAACCTCGGTCTCCCCTAATAATTATGTTATTCTAAAATATATACTCAAATATTTAATTCACAAAGTAAATTCTGTTAATTGTTTGTTCCATATCCTGGTAATAGCGGTATTTACATCGTGCTAAACAAAGTTATGTAGTTACTTATTTACTCGAATTAGTAGCAAAAAATCTCTCCGTGAGCAACAGGAAAGAAAAGCGCAAAAAGAGCAATTTGTGGAAACTGTAAAATAAGTTACTTGCAAGAGTAATTGGACAAACGACAAGTCAGTGAACGTGAACGGGTGTTTAGGGGCTGGCAGGGGGCGTAGCCCCACCCGACTGAGTTCATTTCGCATTTAAAATTGAATATCAGGAGAGCTGATTAAATCAGATGGCTCAGTGCGCCGCGACAGCGCCATCTCCACCAACGGCAGACAGCGAAATTAATTGGTCAAGTTTACTCTCTGATTTGTCACAATCACATTTTATTACCTCCGAAGAAAGTTTGGAATTATTTTATCTTATTTAAAGCCATCAGGCTATCATCGTACGACTTTATAATTAAAATGGAGTTAGGAACTTTTTAAACTTGCAAACAAATTTTGTTACTGTAGAACAATTGCCGCAGTCATTATGAACTTCTTGGGAAATCTTTTTATTAAGTTTTTTATAAACGACAATCACGCGGTAAATTGATAATAAAACGCTAATCTGGTGCATAATGTACCTCGTTAATTTTTAAACGCTTGTTCGTTAATTGCGGGGAGTTTTAATTAATTTTTACGCTTTACAACCCCTAAAGATTATGTAGAGCAAGAGCTTACGGAATTATTCTCCTTTCTACTCATTTTTTATCGCGTATTAATTATCAAATTGCTCTTTCCACGTTTCAACACTCATTACTTTTTACATTTTTTTTCTTTTACCTTTTAATTACAGCATAGCGTTTCATGCTGCTATCGTTCTATCATATGTACACAATTTGACTACACAAAACAATATGGGATCGTTTATTTTTATGTATATGCATGTTGTTTTCACATTCCACAATTTTGTTTTCTGTACATGTACAGCATTTTAAACAAACGGTCTGGTATAGGTACCAGGATTTATTTTTATGGAAATTTTAGACTCAAATATCAATTTTATGTTATTGCCCGAAAAATAGTCTGCCGAAATTACAAATTATTGTAATAATTAATAAATACCGGTTTAACTACTTGATGATCTACTCATCTACTATACAAACTCTTAGACCAATTATTATATAAATTATTAAGGAGGTTGGGGATGCCTGCAGTGGCGTACCTAGATATTAGCCTTGGGGGCGGTTATGAGAATAAAAATATTTTTAATAGGAACTTACGTAAAACAAAATTCGCTCAATGCACGTTGGCTGGTATCATTGCAATTCGTTCAATTACGGTGATATATTTTTACAATAATTATTAATTCATTAATCAGAAGTCATTTAGAAAAAGTACACCAAATCTTCATGAACTTATTTTTAAAGTTTTATAGGAAATATTAATACAAGTTCTATAAATTTTTCATCATTTTATCATATAGTTTAAAGCAAGCAAAACAAAAATTTAGTAAATTGCCTTAAGAGTAGGTATATGTAAAACGAGTATAATTTCAATATTTAATTAATACTCAAAAACCAGAGAGATGAAAATTTAAAAAAAAAATTGTCAAGAATCTCAATAGTGAAATAAAGGCACTGTATAAATTTCAGCCTCTCGTCCTCATTTTAATATATGGTCACCAACCTCCTTAATATTATATTCCAGATACTCATCAAATTATCATTTAGCCAACATGTTAATTAGAATCTCAATCGTTTTGTCACGATGTTTATGTTTTTAACAATTTTCATTATAAAATTTAAATTTCTATTCCGGCATACTTTTAATATTTAAACAATATATTATGTTGGTTGGAAGATGTGATTTTGATCACTTATTTATCATTAAATAATATTTTTTAGATATGCTCAACGACTGTTATGATATTATCCATGATTCGTGGAGTCAATTTATTGAGAATTTAATATTTTTATGTATTGAAAATTGAAAGGCATTAAAATTCAAATAACATGATCATTATTATGAAGAAAAAAGAACTATTGCACTATTGATCTTATAATCACAGTTTTCTGAGGCAATAATAACAACGAAATAATCTATCACAGTATAACTTTTATAATGTTAAAGAATTTTTAGTCTCGTAATGTGACTATTTTCTATTTATTTATTTTAAAATGTTTTTTGTATCAACTATTGTTTTTTTTTTACTTATTCCATACACCTGTATTGTGTCAACGGAAATAAAAGCATTATTATTATTATTATTATTATTATTAATTGTCTCAGAAAACAGTATAATAAAGACCTGGAATTATTTTTCCTGTCTTTTTCCCGGTATTTATCACTTCTTGAGTAAATACTTAATTTCAACAGTATTAAAATCATTGTCAATTTCCTTGTTGACAACAAAACTTTATGACATATTTACGCATAAACAAATAACTAATAAATAATCGTGAGACGGCTCTGTATGTCGAGTGTGTAAGCAATTATTGTGACATACAACGAGAATATATTACACTGAAATATGTGGAATATTCATACGTAGGCACAGTTGAGTTATAATAACACGGTGCTGCGAAAACATTTAGAACAATTTTACAAATGTCGGTGAAACATTTCATTTAAAGCAGATTATCTCGTTTTGCCTTTGGCGAGATGAATATTTAATTTTTTAAAGGCGAAGGTGTTTATTAAAACATTTTTAACGGTCTAACCAGCAGCAGAAACTGACAGATAAATAGATTATTTACTTCTAAATTTTTTCTACATAGTTTGTATTATGTTTGTATTTAATTGTTATTTATCTATATTCTACACTAACACTTCAACTTATTTTTAGTGGATTTTCTTGTGTAATTTAGTGGAAATGTTGGGATGTGAACAAGAAAGACCTTTCCCTATATGAAAATGTCAAACTACTATCGTACCCTATGCCCTTTGTGTTTTATATAGTGACCTTAAAGCTCTACCAAAGCGGTTAACTCCATTTTGAACTCTGTGACCGCAACGATCAAATGAAATTATTTCCGTATCATAAATATTTTACTATATAGGTACTTATTTTACAAAAATATAGTATAGATTTATACTAAGTACATATTATATCCAAAATTCTACCAATATGTTTAAATTAAAATTTGTATTAATTCTAATTGTTATAAATATTATCTATCTATACATTATATTTCGATGAGTAGTTTTTTGAAAAGTATAAATTGTCGTATGTAAAAACAAATTGCCACTAGAGACCAACATCAACAATGTTTGTAAATGTTAATTTTTATTTTTACGCGTATAATAGGTATCTCTCACATTTTCACATTTTTATGATTTTATATTTATAGGAGCCCTGATGAAGCCAAAATTGACAACAATATAATTATCTAATTACTAATTATTATTATATAATATGAAAAAAAGGAAAATCTAAAACTGTATTATTTTTTATTTAAAATGTGGGATGTTTTTTGAAAAAATATTGACAGTTCATTGATGTTAAGAAAGTACAGCAGATAATGTGTATTTAAAAAAGATATTCCAATCGACAAAAGAGTTACTGGTAAACTACGATTTTTGATTGTTTTCTAGACTTTTCATTATTCAAAACAAGGGCGGAAAATCAGTACAGTCTCTACATATCCAGTATACTGTAACCGAATTTGGTTCATAAACATAACTACACTAATACTACTATACGCTAAGTATACTGGCAGTTTAATTATTCTAACTTAAAATATAAATGTAGGACTTCAAAACAAGAAAAATATTTCATTTCATTATAAGGGTTGTCTAAATATTTACAAACCCAATGGTATGTATTCATTTTATAATACATGAAGTACTTTAATTACTCACAGATTACAACGTCTCTACAATCGCGTGCGTATTAACTAAGCCCGTAATTAAATGGCGTTGGTTGAGCGGCGTTCATACTAATTAACACTTGGAATTAACATAATTAATATCAAACATCAAGTAGACGTGAGTTTTGGCCATTGGGAATTAGGAGACATCAACTGTGTAGCTCTCCATGATACTGGCAGGTTTCACAACCTAATTATTATTGATACTCGTTAAAATTCTAAAACAATTAAAACTTGTTAATGAATAAAATATTGGTAATAATATTATTGAAAACGTGCTAAGCTAACCTCTCAGTTTTCAAAGCAGGTGAAAAAATACTTTAATGTCTCAATCCAAACCCAAATTTGCTTATCGCTCCCGAAATCTTGCTTCGTTAAAAGCCGCGTATACCTATAATGCAAATCCAATGATATATTGCTTATAAAATTTCAAATGAGTTTCGCCCATGCATATTTACCTCAAAAATTAATCAAATCTAAGACATAAATATTATAAACTGCAAATTTATTCCATGGCGATAGGCCTATCGCCCATAAATTTCGGTTTACGAAATTACATTCGGAGGTATTTGTCGCTAGTGAATTTGAATATTAAAAATGCTCTCATTAGGAACACATATTTGATAACGGTAGCTTATAGCCAAGCAATAAATACATCATCGTTTTTTTTATTCCAATTTGGGCGTGGCGTTTCATAATTTATTTTTATAAACATTTTTAAAATAGTTGAACGATAGCAGGGCTTACTTAGTATACAATAATTTCACAAATTATTATTAAAAAATCTGACGTGGACACCACATGACTTCCTTGTACGCCTATTAAACTGTTCATACTTTTCTTAATAACTAAAATGTAGAATAACATAAAAAAATCTGACGTAGCCACCACAAGACCTCCCGCCGTACCTACTTTATTCTTTTAACTTATTATACAAATATATTAATATATAAGTACTACTACTACTGCTACTATACTCACAAATATATTTTAGTAATTTTATTTAAACTGCAGAAGAAGAAATAAAGCATATTTTACTATTGTCACTGTCATGTCATAATCATTTAAATTTTACGTAGTAACAAATGTTAATCGATCATGGACTACAAGATACCGAAATACTAAATTATAAATATATACTTTAATTATTCTTAAATGATACCGGATACAAAAATATTTATAAAATACCGATTGTAGGTAATAATCACATAATCTTTCATTTAAAATAAAAAAATTTGTCTTAAATTAAATATTTATCGATATATTTGAAAAAAGTACTACTTCCGGTTTATAGATTGAAACCAAACTAGATGCTATAACAGTCCTAAATACAAAATTTCAACTTCCTACGTCTAACCGTATTTGAGTTATGCGACACACATAGGTACGTACGTACGTACGTCCGTCCGTCCGTCCGTCCGTACATACGTACGTACAGACGTCACAACGAAACTAGTAATAATGGATTCAGAAAAGGTCAAAACGGATATTTCCGTAAAAATCTGAGAACCGAAATTTTTCGCGATTACAATACGTCCTTATTACTCCGTACAAGCAAGTAAAAATTGTAACGGGAAATGGCATTATCTGGTATTATTCTTTATTTTACGATACGGAACGATCAAACTGGTCAATTTTACAAAACGGAACAGTATGTTGGTCAAGTTTTTTAACGAGCCGTAGGTGAATAAGAAATAGCAATATTAAGAAGCTCGTGTAGCTCCTAAAATCCAGCGTAAAATGTACTAACGTATAGCGAGTGTTTTGTGGCCAGTACAAAAATGGTAAAATTTTATTCCAACAAGAATTATATACTTAAAGGATCAATTAACACTTGTGCCTGTCTAAAATTTGTATAAAAAATTATGTAAACTTTACACGATTATATCTCATGATAGAAATTTATTTTTAAAATTTTAAAAAGACACATCTGTAGATCCATTCTTTCTCTATTAATTGTTTAAAAAAGAATTATCTTGAAGCCAATAATAAGCTGACATCAATGATTTTGTAAAAATTATTTAAAAAATTTCTTATATAAAAAATGTGTTGTGAATGATTCTATGTACATATCCACGTTAACAAACTCATCACGTGAAAATAATTGATCTGTTTATTCAGAATGAAATTCCAAATAACACGTATTATTCCTTTTGTGGTGAGTACCCGGTTATTAAAAGCTATTTATCAACAATACGGCTTAATTATCGCCTGCTATCCGTTTGACAAAATACAAAATGCGCAGGGCAACGCAACACGACTCGGCATAGCACCTGGTGCCTCAAATTACTTCAAACTTCATTTGCGTGCCTGTGTTTCCGAACAGGATGCGATCGCCGAAAACAAAGAATTTATTAAAAAACTTTATCCTTAATAACAGGAGACTTAGTTGTGTAATTGAAATATAATGATATACTTTACAAAATGCACGACTTGTTAAAAATAATATAATAATGAAGTGATATTTTTATTAGAGTAAACATATGGTTAGAGGGCAGTAAGTTTGTAACTGTCATCATTCAATAATTTTTAATTTTTTCGTACTTATATCGTAATTATAGTGGCATGAATTCAATGCTCAAAACAAGATTTATCAGCTGGCATTCATTTCTCATTTACGGTTAAAAATGTTATTATTGTTTTTCATAGTTTACTTTTGATTTAGACTGTATGACGTATAACTATATTTAATTTTAATTAAACAATTATTATTGTATGATTTCATAAATTTGTTAATACACGCGGTAGGTTATCTAACTAATCTATGAAAGATGTTATAATTCAGCATAACCTATAAATATTTGTGAATTGTTGTTAAAGCAAAAGTAGCTAAAGTGTATAATATTCGTGTTTGTACATAGACGAAATCGAAGTTCAAATAATGTAATAAAAAGAGTAAGTAATTATATTCAATAAGTGTTAATGATGTACATGGAACTGTAGACTGCAGGAATGCAGGAAAAATAAAATCTCATTACTATATTTCTTAAATATATAAACACAAATTTTTAATACCATTTTTGCGAATTGTTTGAAGCTATGACTCATCAAAACAGTATGAATAAGATAAGAGTATACATGCCATATAAAAATTAATTAATCTAATAAAAATTTGTTATTGTAATTCTAACTCTGTTCAAAGGCAACTAATGAAAAACTCCATGGTGTTGTTGAAATTTAATGACCAATAAATTAATTTTAGTATCAATTAAAATGTAGAGCGGCATTAGAAATAAATTAGTACCCAGTGAATAAAAACTGAATTAAAATGCGACTAGCTACTTTAGCGTGTCTAATAATCTATTATTATATTTATTTATTTTACAAATATTATGTATTCTCTAATTAATTTAATTACAAACGCTATTAATTAAAATTATAAATCATTTTGCTTCCACTTGGTCTCCTACGTGCATGGCTCACACCAGGAAATGTTTTATGGGAACACCCAGAAAGAAAAGGATACATCAAAAAATGAAAACGGAATATGAATTTGTCATGTCATAAATATTGGGCCATTTTCCTGAACTGAGTTGGCGCGAAAGCAATAAAACAAAAAATAACTTACTTTTCTTCAAATTCAACGTAAACCATCAATTTATTTCTTCCACAAACATTTCTTTCTTGATATATTAAAAATACTTTTAACATTTTATTATAATCCAAACTAGAGTGATCATTTATTTTTTTGATAAAATCAGTACCTTATATTATTGAAGAATAATGAAAAAAAAATAGCAATACCATAGTTTTGAGTTATCTACTTATTTTTATTCAAAAGAGAAAACAAAAACTAAAATAATTTATTGTATGAAAAAGAAGAAAATGCATCACAAAATTTTTTAGGACGATTTCACATATTGTACATTTTTATGATGAAATTGAATAATAATTATTGAAAAACGAGATTGTCTGAAAAAGCTTTATGGGGCTCTCCAGAAAGGAAATCAGTACATTCAGTACAGCAAATAAAAAATCAGTACAAAATATCTTCAAATTCAGAAGAAGGGCCTGAAGATCAGTACCTACTGTGCTGACAAAATCAGTACGAATGGCCACTCTTTCAAAATAACTATAAGAAATCTACTAATCTACAGTCTATGTAACAAGAAAAAAGTGCATATATTACGCATTATTTACAATATCTTAATATTTCTAGATACCTAATATGTATAATTTATAATAAAGTTTTGTTCTTTTGTTACAGATTCCACCAAAATGTGCAGTAAAAATTGAACAAAAGAATTATGTTTATTGGTAAGTGTTTTGTCATTTTTTTTGTAAAAAAAATCATTATTGTAGATAGGTAGGTATATGTTTTTGATTATACCTTATCCGGGCAAGATATTTTACTTTTTTACTAACTCAGACGTACCGGTGAGTCTGACAGACTCATATTATTTATTGTTTTGTTTTAATGCAATTATTTTACATTTTTAATAAAATTTAGGTATTTAGGTATATTGTTATGTTAAGCATACATTTTTGTATATATGTAATACATATTTAACTTAGGAAGTTGAAAAAAATTTACTTCTGAATTTACCAGAGGCGGATCTAGAATGTAAAAAATAAAGTCATATTGTCAACAGCAACACAATATTCATAAAAAATAGTTTGGGTATCACTGATTTATTCATTTAAAATCAAATAATATTTTGAGCACAACATTCTTATACAGGAGTAAACTAAACCTGTTGAAACTTTAATTGCGCTGAACTAGGAACCGATGTCTGCAAGTTCAGTATACCGTGAATTGTCGTATTGCATATATCAATGTTTATAAGGTAAAATTAAAAATTTTGTGTATATATTTAAATGTAGAAATGTCTATAAATTGCGTGTAATTGGACATTTTAATTCGTAAAATGATATAAAATTATAATAACGACTATTTTAAATTTAAAGTGTGGTGCCATAATGCCATAAACAATTTTAAGACTTTCTGGGACACCTCTTTATATAGGATGCACTATCGTCAGAGGTCAGAATACACCAAAGGTTAGCATTTTTATTTATATTATAAGCGGCAGGACCCATTGATCAGAATCACTTTTCAAACCATATGGGAATTTAAAGGTCCTATTGCCGTATTTGAGACACTATATTTATTTCAAAATTTATTTAAATAATCATAAGTGTTGCTTACTTGTAGAATGACAAAAAAATTTATTCTTAAATAAAAATAAATTACAAAATTTCGTTTTTATTTTGGAATATTGTCTCAAGGGAGCCAATGGCCTCCTCCTTGGATCCACCTCTGGAATTTACATCCATCAAATGCATGCAAATGGCCATCTCTGCTGGTTCGTCTCTTACAGGATGAATTTTGATCATGGTTCCTAATGAAAATAAATTTTTTAAATAAAAACTAGACAAGTATATACACACCTAAATATCGACGATAAAATTTACGTCAGTTAAGTACAGAGTACACGTCTGTAGGCCTTAAACACAATATGAATCCGATAGTCTCACTAGTCCGTCGGCGTTACAAATCTTGAAATTGTTTTTTTATAAATCATTACCAAGAAATTTTTTTTTATTTATCAACAAATATAACATAACACATAAATAAGAGAATTCAAAAAGTATAATAGCTAAATATTTTAAAATGAGTCCGTTGGACTCACCTTGCCCGAATAAGGATTAAAATAGAGACTATGGAACAGATTTCGGTAGATATAGATTAAAAATTTATAATAATCTGATCTGATACAAAATTATTTAAAAAAATTAAAATCAATAACTTGAAAAACTATTGAACAAATACATGGTTTTTCTGTCTATTCGATTCGACAACATTTCTTTTTTCCAATGAGTAACTTTCATCGAACCGTGACAAAATGGCGTCCAGCAACCAACAGTCGTTTCTTCCACACAGTAAATGGGAGGGTCATTATTTGCTACCTTTGCTACCGTCGTGCGTGATAACACATAACCAAAGAAAATAAGATATACAGCGTTCATTTAGAAAAAAATGTGTAATTCACTTGTCAAATTACATAGTTCCAATACCCAAGCTAGCGAATAGAACCCGAGAATAGCGTAGAACACGCATATTATAACATGAATTGAAATTTTTATATTGGGCGAATTTCTTAGATTATTTATTTATATGGGAATACGAAATGTGAGGTTAGAGTCACGCAATAGACTGAACAGAAATTATTAAAGAAATAATAGGTGATCGGTTCTGTGATGAAAAACGTTAAAATCGCGCGAAATTATACACATAGTATATTTTGAATAGATTATGAACTGAAACATTTTAAGGAGAGTTAATTCTGTTGAATTGTACCTATCATTAAAATATTATGTAAAATGTATTTTTTAATTTGATAATATTATCATTTTTCGTTACAAACAAAATTACAAATTACTCACAGGTACCCATGGTTGTTATACACCACAGGGTGTACAGAAAACATAGTAAAACTGAAATGAGTACTTACCTACCAGACTGGATTCGAACCAGAGTTATCAGAACCGCAGTCGGTCTCATAACGCTCTCGGCTATTCAGTAAAAATCTTAAAATTTGTCACTATATGTCACACAACAGACCCGTAAAGAAGATATGGACAGCCAAAATAAGAGAGAGAAGAGGACGAGGTAGACCAAGAGAAGACTGGGATGGAATTGTAAGAAAACTACTATTGAAAAAAGAAATGACAATACAAGAAGCAAAAATGTGCGCAAGAGACAGATTACAGTGGATAAAGTTTGTGTGCGAATAAAGACAAGAAAACCCTACACTTAACGGTAAAAGGGTTACCATCGACTATATTAATATCTCGATTAATATATTTAAAGTACTGGTACTGAGTTCGTGTTTTATGATAAAAGAAATCATTTTTGTTATTTGGATGTAGGACTGCCAAAATCGAAAAATCCGATTATCCGGATGTATATGTATCCGAAATCCGAAAAATGCGGTAACCGGATGTAGGCAAAATCAGGAATTCGAGACTCGTTAATCGGTATCCGAGGTTCGGAATAAGGAATACGTGATGCTTTACCCGGAATCCGGTATCTGAAATCCGTCATCCGGAATTATCCGGTAAGTATTCGTTTTCAAAATATCTGTTACCTGATATCCGGATATCTTCATAATTCAAAAATATTTTGTTATGTATATGATAATATTGTAATACCGCTGCCACCAATATGTAACACCCAAATTGGGGTTACAATAATAAGTTGTTGGGTCCTTTTCGAGACTGGGAAACTAGTATCAATTAATACTCGAAGGTTACAAAAGTATATTTAATAATTTAATGACCAATTAAACTAATGACTGATCTCGCACATATTAATTGTGATGACTTGGATTTGTTACAATATCTATCTACCTTCATTTTATCTAGATTAGTATAAATCATAATCCGGATACCGTGTCTATCCGTATACCGCTTTGTTCCGGTCACCGGATTATTCGCATACCGGTTTATCCGGATTGAAAAATTGCGGATACCGAGTATTTTAAAATCCGGATATCCGGAGTTCGTTGATAGCCTTATTTCAAGGTAAATACAAAATTTAGATACTATCAATTTCTTGTTCGCACCTTAGAGGAAGCTCTGCGACATTAACCTAGGTATTTTTAATTTCTTTTCTCAACTTAATAATGATTAACAGCAATCTAAACGTTGAAATAGTTTTCAATTACATTACAAATGATGAAACACCTCATATTATGAACAACACATATCCATTACGTACTATTTAATTACTGTTTCCCATATGCATTCTATTCTCCATTATCTATCACAATAACGTCGTTACATTACGCTTAAACAGCACACAATAGGTTTTTTCTATCTGCTGCTTTGTGACAATCACAAAATAGTAAATTAACTACGGTGATTAATTGCTAACACGCGGTGCAGTGTACTGCCCACACGTTGTCGTTGTTACGTTAGCGTTATGTTAGCGTTATGTGAGTGTTATGTAGTGTTACGCCACGGTGCGTGAAACTTATGCAGTGTATGTCATAAACGAGAATAAGTTATTATGTTTGATTTACGTGTGATATAAAGTTGTTGCATTGGAATTAATTATTTATATATAAATTAACTTGAATATGTAAGTGAACCTGCACTACAGATGAGATTTAAATTGGATACCTACCTGTTCTTTCGTTAACCCAAATTTAGTTGTTGCTGCCTTGCAAATTACTGACAATAATTGAAGACTCTAAAATCAAAATTAAATTTCTGAGGAAAACAGCTTTATATAGAAGTAAACAATTAAATTGAAAAATATGTATTTGTAATTTGAATTAACATAGACATAAGAACACTGTAAAGCTTAGATGGAATTTTGATAAATAACATGTTTAAAATAATAATACTAAAGTCAACATATGCAAAAAGGCCTTTAAAATAATATAAATAATAATAATAAATAAAACAAAAGGACAAAATCCAAAGAGCATCATCTTTGCGTGTATATAAAACCGAAACAAAAATCATCAGACACATGGAACCTCTTTGGTATTAGGCAAGGCACTTAGAACCTTTATGTTGTTGTGAGTTGAAAAAAATAACTCGTAACCTGCACGCTTGTGGCAATCCTAAACTCCGGAAACAAAATTTTATTATCGCTTATAAACATTATAAACACATCAGTAAATCGATCTTTCATTTATAAAACATTTTATCTTGACATGATCCAAAACGAATTACATTTTACTTTCGCGAATAAATTTTAATAAATTCAAAAAGTCGAAAAGCATTGTTAAACCGATTATTTATTCACAATCAATAGATAGTGTCAAAACTGTGAGCCTCAAAAGGAAATTAATTAAAATCATGATCTGATATGAAATTAAAAAGTGAAATTGGTCGTTCAAAAACAAAAGATGATCGGTGAATAATTATCGAGAGATAAAATCGAATAGCGGGATGATGTTCAACTGTTTCAAGCTGGCTATGATAATTTTTTCTCGTGTAAAATGCGGTTAATTAGATGTTGTATTTTTATCATAAAGAGATAAATGTGGAGTGTGCGTAATGCGTATGCGAAATGTAAATTACTCAATTAAAAATGAAACATACATTAACGAACAATAAAATGTATTTTTAAAATGCACATTAATTACACATAAATTTCTACTTATGACAAGTTGATTTATTTCGTTCGGTTTTTGTTGTGTTCCAACATTGAATTCATTAATTATCATGTCCAGTTATTTCATCTGCAGCTTGGACAATCATTACATTAGTTTTTTAAAAGAGAAAAAAAAATTATGGAACAATTATTTTGACTGGGGCAATATATATGTTACGATTCAAAAGATAATTATATGGACAAGGAGAATTATTAATTTGTTTATATTAATCGTAAGAAAAGCACAGCACAGTTGATTCAATTCGAGTCACAGAATATTATCTTTTATTTTTTGCTATTCGATTATTTCATTTATGTATGCCATGGCACACCAAAGTTGGTTTGTAAATTATTTATATACAGGATGATTTACAACTTTGTGCATATATTTTAATGGCATATAATACACAATTTACTGATCATGAATAAACAAAAATAACTTTTTTAAAATTCGTAAATTTAAAAGCAGTTTTTTTAAAACCACTGGATGGTTGATTATTTAATATATATCTAATTAACAAACTGTGAATTGAATTAAATTAAATTTTAATTATTTGTGCAATTGTAAGAATAGTAAATTTATGAAATTCCAATCTAAAAAAATTATTTTAGTTCCATAATAAGTGAGTTGATCATATGCCACAAAAATATTCACGAAGTACGAAGTTGTAAATCAGCCTGTATTATACGTATGTTTTCTTTTTGAGCATATGGATTTGTTTAATAGAAAAGGAGATAATAATAATTACACATTTTGTCACAAAATTAGTAATTCAGGATTTTGATTGTATAGGAATTTAAAAACAGCCTGTGGTGCTGGTTTACTAAATTAGCTCCCTAAAGACCTGCATCCCTCTTCGCTAATTTGGTAGGTTGGTTGCATTCTGTTATATAACGTAAACTTTATATAATTTTTTATTTCTTACATAACTTGTTCATAAACATGAAACAAAAATGTAAAAGCAACAATTACTTTTTATAATAATGAAGAATTTAAATATATATATATTAATTTGATATACGAGACTTTGCCGTAATTATACATACTCTCATTGATGAGGTAAGTAAAATGTTACTAATTTCTTTAAATGAAATAAGAATGTGTCATTTAAAACTTTAAATTGCTTTATTAAGGTAATAATTAACTTCTGCCATTTTTTGTGCACACATTTTTATATAAAATGGTATAAATTTATAGAAATTAATTAAACTTGACATAATTTAGTTAGAGGAAAAATGTTATTGTAATAATCGTATTATTACAAGTACCTACCTACATTAAGAAATAAATTAATAAAGCTAATAATGCACTAACATTGATGACTCTACTTTGAGAACAAAGTAAGTCTATTATATTAAAGTGTTCCTAAAGGGTTAGCAGGGTAAGGGGTAACAGGCCGAATTAATTAGTATCCCAAGGGACTTTCAGGAAATGGATATTTCCACTTTCGTTTATTGCTTCGGAAAGTTTTATTGAATAAACAACTTATTGGAATGAAACATACACTAGTTGTATTAAAACACTAAATTATTTTTATTTATTAGATATACCTAGCTCTTTTTTTACTAACCAGTAATCAGTACCTACACAAATTTACATCTCATTTTCAAAATTTTCTGTCTAAGTCTTGACCCCTTGACAGCTACCTCTAGTCTTAATATATAAAGATAATAGTTAATAGTACATAAGTAGGTAATTAAAAAATTCGTAAAATTTTTGGTTAAATATTAATTGTTTCGAAGCTACCAACTATTAATTTAGACCAGATACATAATATGAATATTGTTTAACTTGACAGTTCTTTTAATTTTTAATTGCAAAAGTGATACAACTGACAAATATAAATAGATAATTTTGCGTAAAGCGTAAGCAATTAATTAAAATAATTCTAATTTTTTTGGTGAAATTAAAATTATTTTCAAGAAACAAGATTTATTTAGAATTGCACATGAGATTGTCAAATTAGTCAGTTTTTGTTTGTACAAATTAATTTGAGTGCGCCAACTAACTATGATAAATTTAAAATGACGAAATAATTACCAAATGTGTAATATACAGAGCCGTTCTAAAATATATGGCGCCCGCGTGCTATTAACAATAATGCGGCCCTCTACTTAAAAAAAGTTTCAGAATTAGAAGTCACTATAATGCCAATAAACAAATAAAAATATGTAGGTACCGCTTTCAAAATTCAAATAAACTAAATATAAACAAAATCAAACAATAAATAAAAAACGGAAAAACTCTGGTCCAAAGGAGAAGAGCGATAATAATTTTTATTTATTTTTTAAGTACCTAGGTACTTTCGTCGTTGCAATTTGTAGCAGCATCTTTAAAAATTCGCTTTGCTGTGGTTTGGTTGTCACGTTAGGAAATAAACTCAATTTTGAATCAATCCTCAAACTAAGTTCCGCACAAAAGAAATATTTAAATTATCTTCACATATAAATTCACCTGTTCAAAATGAAGACTTTTCCCATTTAATTATTTTCTAGATCGTCAGCATATTATTTAAAATTGCATTCTTTCTAATTTTGTTTATCAAAATTTTCATATTTGTGAGTTGAGGACCGTATTGTGCGTTTCTGCGGTGTTGTTAGTGTTGAAGCCATGCGATATTAGAATTTGGAGTGAAAATACAAAACCGCGGAATGATTTATGTACCGGGACCGCAGCTCGCGCTCCGCGGCCGCGAGTCGACGTAGCGTAGCGACATAGCGTATACCGACATAGCGATAGCGCCACGTGAATGTAACGTTAACATTGCGGTAGCCACGAGGACACGCTCAACAAGGGAATTTTTTTCATTGCATTTTGTGGTTTCATTGAGAAAATTGTTTGTTCGATTTCATGCTTCTGGATAAATAAAAGCAGTTTTCATGCATGTTATTGTTTCCCTGATTTTTACAAATTTACAGTAAACTGGAATGCAGTAAACTCAGAATTTAGCAAAGAAAATATTACTTTGCTTTGAGCTTAAGCCTACCAACATGTCGAGAAATGTCTCAAAATGATTTGTACTCTTATTTATTTCTAAGACAGGACAAAACTTTGTATTGCTTTCCTGGCAAAATTGTACGTTTCTTTTTCATAACTAAACTTTCGATTTCATTTCCCAACAAAACTAAAAATTAACTTATTCAGAGTATACACACGCGATAAAAATGCATTCCGCCAAATTTTATCAATTTCGCGTCTATACATCTTCGCCTCTGATATAATGTAGCTCTGTTTAAATTTCTCACTGGGTCTTTCAGTATCACTAAGTCTGTCCCGGCTACTATTACTGACAATATTTATATAAATGAAATATTTTCGCTGTAATTAATTAATTTTGTTTGGCCATTTCTAAATAAAATGGCAAGTTATCTCGATTATCCAGATTTTTAAAGAATAGACAGTTATTTTGTTTAGGTATATACATAATTTTCAATTAACTTTTTATCCTGAACGACAAAATTGTTCTTATCCTTCTTTTAAAAAAACTGGCGGAGAGACTATTTTAAACCTGCGTTCAACGATCATAACTTCCTACTTGACAAAATAGAATCCCCAGAACATCCCGGCTTGTTATTTGCTATTTGTTAACATCCTATTAGAGACGATTTAAATCCATATAGGAGTGACGTCATATCAGATAAATTCTATCCACCACGTTCACTAAATAAGCTATCTCTTTCTTACACATTTTACTCGTATAAGTCTATACGCATATCGTATGTCATAAGGGGCGGGGCTTATCAATTTGTGTCTTAACGGCAGTAGCAGAACAATTATTCATATAATATAGTATTCATTATATGAAATATATTTTCTTACATATTATTGTTTTCTTTTAGATTCACAAAAGTTTGTTATATACTTTTTATTGCTTATTGCTGACAACTTGTCAATTTTCTCCTTCTTGTTGTGTCAAGTATCAACATAAAATTTTGAGGTTAACGTGTTTTGTTATTTCGTTTTGTTGTATTTTAATAATCTTTGATACTTCCTACAGAATCATGCGATGTATTAAAATGATAAAATAATGATTAATCTATAAAATAGAAACAAAAAATATTGCTTTTAAATTTCGCGGATAGAGAAAGACTGCCAGCACCATCTACCAAACTCATGTTGTACTAAAAAGTCAAATCTTGATTCATACGAATAATTTGCTTGTTTTTTATGACGTCACTCCTATATGGATTTAAATCGTCTCTAGTATCCTAGCGATTGCTAATGTCCGTCCTTACGGTCATTATCTATGTAACATCCCAATATGAAAATTTTTGAATTAATATTCCAATTATTCATTGTAAGTAATTTCCTGAAATACTAGTATCGAGTATGTAATTTTTGATCGTTTTTAGGCTGTTGCTAGAATAAACTTACGTAATATCACTTACTTAAAGTACAAGAATTAGATATTTTTAAACATCCCATGGACAATTCATGTCAAGTGGATTTGTTATTAAATTTTTGATAATGTAAATAAAACATTGCAATTACTTAAAAATTTTCTTTGCCTTTTTCCATGTCGATTTGATCTTGAACAAAACCTTATTTTCCATGATTCATATTTTTTCCAGTGGTAGATACCTACACACTTTTATCAACAAAGTTATGTATAAAGATAAAAGTTATGAAAAATGTTTGATTTGTTGAGTAGTTGTGATTTTGTCTGTTGGGGTTTGCTGTTTCGCATCCAGGCGTTCGCTTTTCATCGCGAATATAATATAGGCAGCCCCTCGACAGCAAGGTGGGTACGGGTAGATATATTTTTTTGCAATTCTTTCATTACATGTTGGAATTGAAGATCTTCTTTCTGCGTCTTATCATTTTCTCATTTCCTCGAACTCTGCCACTGCATATTACCTGCTCTGGGCTCTTGACTTCGCTTCTTTATATTAAGCACGGCTCTCGTTCCTCCCGCGCCGAGAGGTTTGTAAATATAAAATATGGCGCTCTTGGCAGCAGCCAGTCCGACAACGAACGCTAAATGACAAATATTTGATCTGGAATTATTTCACTGTAATCACTGTATTAAATGCGCACACTGATTACAAGCAAATTGTTTATTCACGGCGCAGAATTACACGCCCTTCTTTCACTACTATTCTAAATTCCTTATTTTTATTGATAATTTACTTTTATAATTGTTAGCTTAAGAGTGTCGTTTACCTAAATGACCAAAACATGCTTCGCACAAGTTTGTGATATATTAACAAACCACGTAATAATAAAAAATTCGCTTTTACCAGACTATTTTTTCATGTCTGATTTATCGAAGACTATGCTTTATAAAACAAAATGTGTTTATTTAAACAAGATACTTGGTTTGCCAATAATTACCAATGGTAATTACCAATTACCAATGGTAATTACCAATGGTAATTATTGGCAAACCAAGTAATTACCAATTACCAATGGTAATTACCAATGGTAATTATTGGCAAACCAAGTATCTTGTTTAAATAAACACATTTTGTTTCATAAAGCGTAGTCTTCGATAAATCAATGGTAATTACCAATGGTAATTATTGGCAAACCAAGTATCTTGTTCAAATAAACACATTTTGTTTCATAAAGCATAGTCTTCGATAAATCAGACATGAAAAAATGGTCTGGTAAAAGCGAATTTTTTATTATTACGTGGTTTGTTGTTAAATAAATCACAAACTTGTGCGAAGCATGTTTTGGTCATTTAGGTAAACGACACTCTTAAATGCCGAATTTGTTGCACTCAAAAACTATAGTCCTAGTACTCAACTGCTGAAATTTCTTTTTAATTCTGGAGACTTCAAAAACAAGGAAGAATTTTGTTCGGTAAAAAGTGAGGCGAACGAGTTGCCAAAAATAAAGTTTCGGCAGTTGAGCCAATAGGTATTAATATTGGTAGGCAAACTCAAATAGTCACAAACGGAATACAATAATAAGGATAATTTTTCTTGACTGCTGACTGGAGAATGGATGAATAACGAACAACTTGTGGAATTCAGTCAAAAAAATTAATTTTATAATCGGCCGCTATCAGTCTCAACTTTTGATTAGTCACAATTCACCTCCTGATAAAGACCCAAGTTGTGTTGAAACCGGTAGAGTTCAATTAAATAAAATAAACATTTTTGAGTATGAAATCCAGAAGATGTTCTTTATTCATTACTAAACAGTATCAACTTGGAATTAACATTTGAAGAAAACGTATGTGTGTGAAGAATCGGAAAATAAAATTACATTACTGTTGCTCCAGAAATTTTTCTTCATCCAATATTATTACTTGAAGAACTGATTATAGAGTCAGACTTAGCTTCACAATGTAATTTGCCTCTGGCGGAGATACAGAAACAAAAAACTGTGTAAACATTCATCATACATACATCTGCATAAGTAGCAATGTTGAATAGTATTGAAACTATCTCATCAACCTTATAATTTATATTTTTTACTTTACATTCCCACCACAATACTGTGTTTAATTTTGAATCACTCGTTATGAACCAACCTGTATATACTATAAGAAAAAAAACCAAAATGCAAATATGTTTCAGGAAATTAAAAATTATTCTAATTCGACGTTAGTAGAGCTGGGTGCGTGAGTAACTTTTTGTGCACGATCACGCACGCTCACGAAATTGAAAACTGAATCACGCTCAATCACGCACGTCATTTTACGTTTTTCTCACGATCACTCACGCTTACAAAATTGTTTTTTTTAATCACGCACGACGGGTCACGTATCACGTTAAAATATTTCTATGAAATTTTACAGTGATAATTTACTTTAGCTCCGCAATCCGCAAAATCGTAAATAGATCAATAGATGAACAACTTTTGCTCCAATTTTTTCGACAAATATCTGTGCACTGCCTGTGTAGGGAGTATAAGTAGCAATAGCCCGTAATTATCATTTGTTTTGACTTGTAATTTTTACTCACGCCCGAAAAAATTTCGCTCACGCCCGATCACCCACGATACATTACATGTCACTCACGCTCACGCCTGTTCACGTTCCAAATTTTGAAAAATCACTCACACTCACGCGGGTCACGTCGTGACACGACGTAATCCGGAAATTTCACGACCCGTGTCCATCTCCATAAATGTGACATACTTATATATTTTACATAATAAAACATGGTGACTATAATTTAGCATTCTTCGTTTTTTCCGAGTTTTTTCCTTGAAACTAAAGATAACCATACATGCAACCTATTATTGGCACTGATTTTCGAACAGCAACTTAGTTAATTTAATTATTGTCTAGAAATTTCGTACAAACCATCTATATTATATTTTTAATGATATACCATTCACTAATCGATTTAGCAACATTTTTAAACTGGCATCGTGAACACATTAAACAATTTTAATGTCTTCCGGATCAATTTTGTAGTATCACGATCAAAATCTCGATAAACTTCAAATCTCTAAAATCTGCATCGTCACTATTCTTTCAAGAATCGTTAACCCGAACGTGTAATTAAGAATTACACGGTAACTAATTGTGCACACAAAAAACCACTAGACCAATTATATACTCATCAACACAATCGATTTACTTCCCCGGTATCGGGGCCTTATATTTGGCGATGGATAGAACAGAAACAGGTGCCTAGCAGGTAGAAAAGGTGCTCTACGACGTGTCAAAATGTGAAAATAATCTCCACGGAATATCTATAGGGTATTATGGCTTTTACCCTAGTTTATGGCTACAAATCGGTCGATGGTGTTAGGAATTTTAGAGGCTAGTGTAATGGGATTCAGTGAAAATCTAAAACGTTGTGTAGCACTTGTTTATGGGGTGGTGAACATAAAACGGACGTTAAATTGTACACCTGTATTACTATTTCTTTCTTGTTTTTATGGAAGATATTTATAACTGTTATTAATGAACAGGACTGGTCAGCTGTTCTCCTGTTCATGTTAATTTTATGACATACATTTCTATCACGCCTTTTGCCCAACTTGGATGTGGTAGTTTTCTTACACACTGTAAGTTGTCAGTATATTGTAACGTGCGTGCGGTTACCAGCCGTCAAATTACAGTACTCATGGCAATTAAACTGGAACATGTATATGACTTGATTCAAATTATGAGTTAAGAGGTCCGTCTACCTCCTAAGATCCAACACAACAGATTTGTGGCCAGTACAAGAATGGTAAAATTGTATTTCAACAAGGATTATACACTTAAAGGATCAATTAACAGTTGTCTTTTTAAAATTTTAATAATAAAATTGTACATGATTATGAAAATTCCGAAAAATTCATAAAAAATTCCAATTTATGCAAACTTTAAACGGTTATATCTCATGATAGAAATTCATTCTTTCATTACGAAATGTTTAAAATAGCATTATCTTGAAGTCAATAATAAACTGACAGTTGACTCGGACCGAAAACACTTTTACAGTATTTTACAACTTCAAAAAAAGTCAAAAAAAGCTTGCAGCTTAAATTTGGTAAAAGTCAATGGACTACTTGCATGGTACTGAAAATGTAATTTTTATCACTTTATGTATTTTAGTAAATTGAGAAAGAAATTTTACTGTGCCGTCATTATTTTGTTTTCATCTCTTCAATAATATTAAATTTTAAAAAATCATGCAAGTAGCCCATTTTGCATTTAAATTTATTATTTGTTAGTTTTACTCCAGGTAATTATATTCCACCTTACCAAGATTTATCATTCTATACCTAAATGGATTCAAAGCAAATTAATTATAATAAAATATCATCTGAAAAATGAATTGTAAACTCAATAAAATTATAAATTACTACTAAATCATTGTTGTCCTAATGATACTTTTTAATTTTTGGTATAAACAATCTACAAAGGTATTACTTCCATTTTCGTTTTGTGTTTTTGCGGATCTGAAGTCAATTAAACATCAGGAAAGTCTTATAAATCACTCCCACAAACCGCGTATTTTCACGCAACAAAAAATAACATTTCTAAGTGGAAATATCAACTCTTATCGGGGAGATTAAAATGACGCATTGTTTATTTAACATATCCGGAAATTAATACTGTAATTTTACTAATATATCACTGTATTTACATGCTGTGTACATATATCGTTTACATATCTCAGATGTAAGAAGATAAAAGCGATTGAAAATAACCGCCATACATGTTCACCGTACCAAAGAAGAATTATCCGGACACTTGAATGATTTATACACAGAATTACCCACGTAAGTATGCCCGAAAATTACATGCGTTTTCTTATTTTCCACCGAAAAAACACAGGATGTTACTTGCCATAATAACAACGAAGTTTTTATTCCCAATTCTTAAGTTAACTATAATAGTTTAGTTATTTATGTTACAAGGATAGTAACGTCAATCTTTATGGTACTAATCGTGCAGATTATCAGACGAGGTGAAGCCGAGTTTGATAACACGACGTGTACCATAATGATTGATTACGATCCGTATTGCATACAAAATTTTACCTGCTGGCGTAAATTGGTAAATTAGTCAAAAAATAAAATAAATTATTTGGTACTGCCCAAAAAAAATTTCTTTGACTGCCCCTTATTATGTACAGTAACAGTAACAGAAGTAGTAAAATAAGACACTTAGTGCATGTTAAAACACTTCTTTAAAATAGCGCCGTGTTTGAATGATTGAATGACAAAAGTCATTTCTAGTACCTAAGTGGTAAAATCAGGCACGATTTTATATTACGCCTCTCTAGCTATAAAATGTAAAAACGTCTTGATCTTGGTT
Organism: Agonum fuliginosum; assembly: GCA_947534325.1. NCBI lineage: Eukaryota > Metazoa > Arthropoda > Insecta > Coleoptera > Carabidae > Agonum > Agonum fuliginosum. The sequence continues at coordinate 9,268,823 of OX384031.1, forward strand.
CTTGCAATTAAATCCCACTCGGACGCTTCAAGCTGACCACTTTATCGTCTGAAATGTAATCCTGGTTGCGTTAGAAATATCTCTGTTGCCGCTTTGAATTTCGAAGGTCGTTGCACGGATTGAAATTCTGACTGCACCAAGATCAATCTATCTAGAAGTGGTTGGATTTCACCCACTTTAATAACATATACATCTTGAATGGTTACCAATAAAAAATAAAAATACACTTGCAACTTGCATTGGCCTGTGGTTGTATTTTAAACGTCATACTCGTGCATGTATTATAAACAAACCGCATAGTATACCTACTACTAATAATTTTATTATGTGTTTATTTCTGGTTTATGTTGGTATTTAAAAAGAGAAGTTTTTGAACTGTTTGACTGTAGAAGCTGTAATTAAACAAGAAATAGTTTGACGTAGATTTTCCTGTAAAGCAGTGCAGTAATTCATCACGTGCAATACAGAATAATTGCAGCACTTGATTTAATAACAGAAGAGTCAAAAAACAATAAAAAGTCTTCACTTCCCTCCGCCGCAGGTAATTTAATTATTCACTTTAAAATTTATCGTGTCGCACGCTACAGGTTCCAATTACCAGAGCAAGAGTTGCAAAAACGCGGTAGACTCTTATACTCATTCGAAAACGAAACAAATAATAAAAGCTCGAAACCAGAACGTAAACAATAACCAGTTCGGTGTTCGGTAATTACCGGGTGGCTGGCGCACGGCTATAACTCTCCCCGGTTACTGCTTTTGCTTTCGGAACTAATATTTCACATTGACTTGTGTTACTCCTACTTCTTGCATGCGACATGGCGACATTTTAAGGTGATATGACACGAAGAGCGCAGCTAGGAGCTAGTAAAATGTTTGTGTTGGGTTATGCATTAGCCGGAAAATTTCCTTGGGAAAATCACAACTGGCAAAGAGGAAATATCATGTTACATAAATTCTAAAACATTTAGGTTGTCTTCTTCTTTTTCTTGGCAGAGAAGCGGAGGACATTATCTCATTATTTTCATCTTACACTCCCGACACTTAGGGTTTATGCATCCCTGCAATAACAATACTAAAACAATATGTAGGTATCTAATCTTATGAAATGTAGGTAAGTACCTACACCTGAAAGATTGTAATTTTATTCTGTAAGTTGCTCGCTTCGCTCGACTTTTCCTAAACTTGACCCTGATACCAATAATTCCTATGGGGGTCGAACGTACCCTAACCCAAGTTATTTTAATTGAGAACCGTTGCAACATTGGGAAAAGTCACAAAACACATTCAGGCAAACAATAAATTGATTCTGTTAAACAGGCAAATGCAAATTCGCAACTTCTACTACTGCTAAAGAAGGAACATGATTCCCTTACCATAGTCATGTATTATTTAGTAATTGCTTTTCATGTGTTGTGTTTGTAAAAATTATAAGCTGACAATAAATTGTTTGATTGAACTCCTACTACAGATCATGGAACTGGAAGAATTTGTTTAAATTCACAATAATTTTAGTTTCCAGGTTTTTAATAAATCAGTTTTGAGCCACTATTTCCTATGGAATTTCATTGTATTATTATATTTTTAACTGTGCAAGCAATTTTTACCATTTCATAACTAATTAAAACTAAATTTTCAATTTTATTCCAGTGGTAGGTACTGTATCAAAAATGTTCTGTCCTTAAATTTCCAAATTAAAAAAAAACTTGTTTATATTTTTTCATGATCAGTAAGTTGAGTACTATATGCAATTATAATGTTTGCACCAAGTTGTTATTCACCCTAGCTAACTACTAGACTACTACTACGTTTAGTATTTTGGGCGCTATATGTCAGTTCACGTAAAATATACATACACTGTCACTGTAGGTAGTATGCACAGAACAAACTTAAACGTCAATAAGACGTTTTAGCGTGAATCTATGTACCCACATATTTGGTACACATCTAATGTACTCGAACTTAGATCTAGTCGTTTGAGAAATATTCACTTTTGACAAGAATCTGATCCTTTCTTGAGTCTTGTTAACAACAAAAATTATTTATTGAACGGAACCTTATTCTTGTTAATTTAATAGGTATAAAACATTGGACTCCTAAAATTTAATATTACTGATATCAGGATAGAAATTTGTAATAAATTTTATATTTGTTAGTTTTTAATCAACCCACTCCGCTTTCTGTTTCCTGGTTGGTCTTCGTCAACAATTTTGTATCCTATTTTATTCCCTCATTATGATGTGACATGAACCGCCTCGATAACAAGTTCTTCTTCTTCTTGCGAGGGATGTTTCTCCTTTCTCCACGTCTTCAGGGCTGCCAATAGTCGTAAACTCAACACCAAACGACGTTCGATAGTGGCTGATAACGCGACATCCTTAAGTTGAATGGTTTGAACGAAGAACGAATATCTTGAAGATGCCACTTGGCGCACCTTCAAGTTAAAATGGTAATTTGTTGATAGAGAAGGAAACTATATGGGGTAGACAACTGTTCATCGGATGTTTTGATTCAAAAATCAAAACGTTACTGAAAACAAACATAAATGAATTATTATTAGGTACATTGTAGTTGTAGTCTTAGAATAAAGCTCATTTTACACTACAAGTTTCTTGTATATTTACTTGTTCAAGTGATTTTTTGTTTCCACCATATTCGTACAAGTTTTCGTCATAGTTTCAATTATAGAAAATGAAATTAAACAATGAAAATGCTTATTTATTTATTTATTTATTTAGAACAACAATCCGTGTTGCATAAGGTGTCCGCCAATTTATCCATCTGACATTAAATTTATTGATTTATATCATACTTAAGTTTGTTTGATGGTTGCATGAAAATTTTGACAAGAAACTTGCACAAGTACTTGAAAAAAATAGTGTAAAATGAACTTTAGATAGCTTATATGAAAAATATAATGAGTGTGGACGAGGCAATAAAAGTATGTCAGGATAGAAATGTTTGACGAAGACTGATTACTGGTTAAGCTTGCGCTAGAATGTTTGAATAGATTTATATTGAGAATGTATAATTTTGATTTTGCGAAATTCGTGTCAAACCATTTTAGGGAAAATGGCGTGACTTTTACGTATGTATCAAAAAACCATGGTTTTTGAGACGCTTCTTGTAAAAAGACGTTGAATAGAAATAATTGTGTTTGTGTGAGTTGACAGGTAAAAATTATGTTGACATATGACTTCAATTTTTTAGACACATCCCCTAACAATTAAAAGAATTACAATTAAAAACGTAAGTCGTGCGTACATTTCCAGCTGCACGTCTGTCACCTGTCCTTAATTAATTAAGTTATTACAAAGACGAATTACTCTCTCCGGGAAACAATTAAACCTTTAAACCTTTTCTTACCCAGTTTACTTTTTACTTCTCAAGAAAAATCGCTTTAAGAAACTGATTTATAAGTTCGGTCACCCCTTCCGCGAATTCGCAGGACAATTACCGCGCATTCCTCATAATTAGTGAGGAATATCACGAGTATAATTGGCTGAATGCTGCGGAGACGTTCGTACGCAGGGCACGTAGGATCTGCTCCTTCGTACAGCAATTAAATTTCGGATAATTTATGTACAAAAACATCAAAAAAGTCGCTTATTTTAGACGCAAGGTTATACTTTGCCTGCATGCGAATTTTTCTGACTTGTAATTACTTCATTTTGGGGTTTTTGCAAATTGCAATTGATGTAATAATAATGTAAACATTAACAATTTTCTAATTGTTTTCTAATTGTAAAATTAGAAAAAATATTGACGTACAATTTATCGCGTATGCTGTTATTGCAGTTATAACGAAGTTTTTGATATTTTTAAACTTCTCGCAATTGGCAGCATTGTTATCTTTAAATTGGTAAGGCTTTGAAATTACCAGAAACGTCTCATAATAATTAAAATTTTCACACCGAATTACATTACAATTTTTGGAGGAATTACCTATTGAATAATTTCCAATTCGCACAGATAAAAAAATACCTATGTTGTGTAGCTATACTGCTTATCCTTAGTAATTTTCCATTTTTGATAAAAAGATCTAGTATTTGAAAATTGCATAACACAATTAACAGCCAATGGAAGAATTGATTACAATAATAAGTAGCTTGAGGAACTTAACTGTAATTAATAAGCGGAAACTTTACTGTCATAGGTCAGTTTGACATTAAATTAAAAATTGGTTAAATTGTCATTTTGTGTGTAAATAAGCAATTAATAAGGTAAATAATAGATATTTATTAATGTTAAAAAAATTAATCAATGTCCAAGAAATGTTTTATCATGCATTCTAACAACGTAATTAGCTCTCGTGTACCACTCAAGCTAATTAAGACGTTGTTGGAAAGTACTCAAAAAAATATCCGGAAAGCACATGTGCTATGATATTATAAGTGAAAATTCATTTGCATATCTAAATTTGGCGAAAATAATTTAATGGTGAAAAATATAAATTATATTTCTTTTTACGTTTATCGTGGATCCGATTTTCGTATCACAAATAGTATTTAAAATCCTGCTTTTAAGTATTTAAAAATTATTGCTGTATATAATTATAGCGTATTTTCAGCGGATTTAATTTAGCAATTATTAGTTTATTACTTTTGTAAATTAAATTATTTCACCCCAATTTGTAAAATTCGATTCATTATTATCTGCTAAATTGTCACGATCACGTTATTACAAAAAAGCACCGCTCTCTATTTTTCTATTAACCCCAGGAACAACTTAATCTAAAACAAATTATAATCAGACATCAGAAACAAACGAACAACCCCTACAGTGTCAAACTTTCCACCCCATAATTGTAATTACAATTACAATTAGACAAAAAGCGTCACGCCCTCGCGTGCAAATTCCCGCGTGACGCGTGAATTCACGCTCATGATCACGTGGTCACACACGCTTAGTAACTTCCACCATAGCCGTAGACAGGCGGGATTTATTGCAAAAAGGGGAAAAATGTTTATTGCAAATCTGTACCGAATACTGTGCAAATATTTCAAATTTGGAATGAAGATGTCAAGTCTTTGAAAAATTGTTTTCTAAAAAAGAAATGTTAAAATTGTCACTCTGAAAACACAATATTTTCGCAACTTTATTTTTAGATATTTTATCTACAACTTCAATTATTACAAACTCGTATTACATTCATTAGTTTTTGTTTTCATTATAATTAATGCTATAAATTGTTCACATCACAATGCATGGGAATTCTCTGATATTTTAACGAATTTTTAAAGCAATTATTGGCAATAAATGTTTCTGTAACCAATATTGTCAATAATAAGTTTATTCTTGATTGCTTTCATCTTTTCATTTGAAAATTTAGCAGCTTAATATAATAAATAAATATAAATTGATTTAATTACTTCGACGTTACCCTACATCTTGTATTTGTTGCACAAATGTTATATTAAATAAATTTCATTGTCATGAGTAGAGATGGGAATTTAAGTTGTAAAATTTACAAAAATAGGTACCTAAGTAGGTTAAAAAATCTTGTTATAGGTACCTACTAAAATCAATATTTCAAATTAGGTACCTAAAAAGTATGTTTAGGTTAAAATTTATAATAAATTTGTGAATAAATTAATTAACAAATTAAAATTTTGCAAAAAGAAAAAAAATCTTGTTTTAGGTAGTAAATATCTGAAAGAAGGTTTAAAAAGTATTTAAAGTTTAAAATTTATAATAATTTTGTTCAAATGTTTTGGAAATAATAAAAATAAAAATTTATTTATAAATTATTTTAATAAACTTAAAAATTGACAAATTACAAATATCTGTAAATATGTGAAGTAACAAAAAATAAAAATAATAAAATTTGAAAAACACGATTTAGGTAGGTACCTACTAAATAGGTAAATTAGGTTCAATTTTTAAAATCATGTAGGTCTCAAATTAAAGCATTTTCTTTAAAACGGATTTTGTTCTATGGACTCATAAAAATAGTAGTAGTAAAAAGTTAAGAACACTAAACACGTTTGATAATTATATTTTTCATATCTTAAAATTGTATATTTTGACAAATCCTTTTTTTAAATTTCTATGAATTTAGACATATGATTAGATTAGAAACATAACTGCAATTATTGACAAATTATTTCCCCAAGCAAAAATTAATGTACCCACCTATCACAGTTTTGTATAACTAGATTTGCACAGAATACCATCATAAATAAATTTCTAGCTACTGCAGTAAAATAAATTAACTAATTTACGTTCTTAAGCTGCTATTACTGTGAAATAATTGGACATATCAGCTATCACACCCATATTCGCTAAAATATCACCAAAACACCTGACAAACGCTAATAAATTTGCCACCACACCCAAATATAATAACTGCAAATGTATTCAACGCAATGAGATTTGCATACACATCAGATCCGATGAGACAAGATAACTTTAATGGTATTAAATACGAATGCAAGCTTTAAATACAGTCCTACGGGTGTTGGATAAATGCCACTGTTTGTGTTCATCGTGAATGTGTGTGGGCTAGAGTTAGACAGGTTGGAATATAAATTTGGAGTAGGTACTTCATTCGTTAATAATTAATTAACCTTAGATAAAAGAGAGTATGCCTTTTTCATTTATTTTTAGTTTTATTAGGTCTCTTGAGAGAAAAGTAACTTTTCTCCCTTTTTAAATAATAATTTTTTTTCTGTTGTACACCATTCTTTGTTATGTTTCTTAAATTCTGTTCAATTGAAACGAAAATAAATATGGCTGCAGAAAAAATGACATCTACCTCCTACCTTTAAAGATACTAAATTATAATAAGTAGATAAATAAGTAATTTTATTTTACCCACTATAAGTGTGAATGTATCAAAATAATATTAATTTATTTTATAAGTGGGCAAAGTAAGGAATTACTCACGAGGCCGAAGGCTGAGTGAGATAATTTTCTCGAGTGGGTTATTCCTTTTTGCCCACGTGTGAGTATAACGTTTTATCCAACACCTCTTAATATCTGCTTAAATATTTAAAAAATATTAAGTTCCAACCTAAAACATCGTTACTATGGTGACTTCTAACAAGCAAAGAAACAATTTACCCACAAGTGGGTATAATTTTGATCAAAGCCACTAGTGAGCGAGCTTTCACTTTGCTTGTTTAAAATCACCATAGTTATGATTATTATTATTAAGAGATGTTGAATAAATAAAATTTTTCGAAATAAATAATATAAATAATGTTTATGATTTAATTGTATTTAACTCAGCATTAAAGAACATATATATGGTACATAAAAAACAAATATCAAACAGGATAAGCACGAACCTTTTCATTCATTTAGTCCACACGTTTATTACATAATATAATTATGTATATTATAAAATAGTCTAAATTCTAAATTAATTACTTCTTTTGAAGATTCAGGAATTTTTCAAAAAATTAATGACAAAAGCAACCGCATTTGTCAATTAATAATCCACAATAAATAAAAAAATGCTTGCATTGTTCTTTAGAGTCGATGAATTACCGTAGAAAAGAAAGTTTAATTCTGTTCAATATTTTATAAAAATGAATCCTTAAAAATTGTTTTAATTCTTGCATGAAACAAAATTATCTATTGTCTGCCTTGTTTTGTATATTTATTTCTGTGTTTAAATTTGGCGGGCTTTATCCTCCTCGCAGATATCTGTACAAGTTTCTACCTGCTTCGGGGCCCTTTAATTCGGCTTCTCGTCAACAGAGTGTGCTGTGCTTAGCAGGATATCCCGCGTAATATCCTCAGTAGTTCAGCGGCGTTCAACTGTTTGCCTTACCGGAATTGTGTGTGCCGCAAAACATTTGAAACACGATTATTGTAAAAATTAAATTTGCAAGGATTCACTTCCATAAACTTTCAAAAGGTTAGTAGATTTGATTAAAGTCAAGATATCACAAAATTTTTAAAACTGACTATCGAAATTAGCAATAAATTTATATTAATTAGGAAAGGTTTGTTGAACATGAAAACACGTTCATGTTTCAACAACAATATTTTGTATTAATTAGACGTGGGAAGTACAAATAAATTATAATTATTATTATTAACTAAATTAATGACTGATGATTATTTACATAATCAAATAGAAGATACTTATCTGTTTATAGTATTATTATTATTAATTAGTTAAAATAATTTGACACAATACATAATAAACTAATTTTTTGTTTCACATTCGGATGTTATAGCCTAATATTACTAATTTCACACAGAAAAAGTTATTCATTACCTATGCGTTGCTGCAAAAAATATAATTTGATGTTTCTGCGCAAATAAATTTTACCCTTGGATTCACGAAATGGGTTAACGCTAAAACGGTTTTTATATTTCTTTTTCTTTAACACTTTAATTAAAGTAAACTGATGGAGCAAGCTGAATTTGTTTCATACCCTTATTTTTATTTATCTGTAAGTAATAATAAAATGAAATTTATTTGTATAATTAAAATTAATAACAAATTGATGTTATTAAATCTAATTTTGTTTCATTAATATAGATATTTTCGAAAATGAGAATAAATCAACACATTAAATAAGTGATCCTTTACCTATGACAGTCAACAGTCAAAATCATTGATTCCGCACGCTATTAGCGTTTATTGTTTTGTTAAACTTAATAATAACAAATAATTTACGTTTGAGGGGGAAAAATAATTTTGGCACCAATATTTGTATAAAAACTGGAATATTTGTAATAAAAGAGGGGTTTCGCCCGTCACTATACAGCTTTAATTCATAAGTGAATTAACCTCAAATTTTAATATGTTGTCAACAAAGCTTGGATCTGCGAAAGAACCGATTGAATTTTTTAAAATTTGTTTTAAAATAGAAGATATTTTAATGTAACCAAAATTGTCAAAATTCAAATTAACATATTTCGATTTTAAAGCAAAATTTTAAAATTCTGCATCTATCATTTTGTAGATTATACTATGTTTTGACTGTTTTCTGGCGCGGTAGAAGATCGTTTTAAGGCTGATATAATGGACGTAACCGGTGACTTATTCCGTATTTCGTAAAGTTGGTCATTTTTATGTTACGGCTCCGTATCATTATGAACCGTAACAAATATCTAGTTCAACTTTACAGAATACAGAATAAGTAACCAGTTACATCCATTATATACCTGCATTAAGGGTTTCATTATTAAAAATAATTAAAAGACTAGTTCCACTAATAACGAGTATAATGGTTTGAATTTAATTACCTATTATTTATTAGATAGGTATCTACATAGTTCGGTGCATATACAATTTGGAGTCAATAATTTTAAAATTGTAGTTTTATTTTGTTTTTGATTTAATACAAAGTTTGCAACTCACTTAAATACAAGTTTTAGAACAAAACTAACTATACTATAAATTCGAGTTTATTAAAAGCAAAAGACAATAATAAAACAACATTGTCCGGATAAAAATAAAGTTTATATTTCTACCCAGTGCGATATCTCCATGCCCATATGCGATATAAAATTCAAATAATAAAATATACTCCTGTGTGAAAATTGCTTCGCTCATGCATATAGTAGGAAATAACTAAACGTAGCATAGGCGCGCTTGCGGGGGGCGAGTGGGGGGCACCACGGTAGCAGCCATCGCACACTCTGATCAATTTAAGCCGGAAAAGTAGATGCGTCATGTGGCTGGGACATGGAAAATCAACTTCTCTTGAAGAATCGATTTGTCAAGCGCGTTCTGCGTTCGCCGATGCTAGAGACGCCAGAGGCTACGGCCAAACGAAGAACGAGAACGGGAACTATGGATATTATTTGTTGCGTTACCTTCAAATTTCCCATAAACCAGGGAATTTTTTAAAGCAATTTTACCGGCAAAATTTTTAATTCAACCATATACTTACCTAAATACATGTAAACTTATGGACAAATTCGTTTTTTGATAGAACTTATTGTCTTTGGATAAGTTGTTTTGAATGCGATTTTAATAAATATGAGCGATAGAGTCAAGGCATTATATTAATGAATATGGATCTCACAACTCAGGTTCGAATCTAGTCAGGTACACATTTCACACAACCATGAGTACTCGTGAGTTGATGGCTTTTAACCTAGAGTGACCAGTGACAATTTAATTTTTTTAATGAAATCATTACAAAACTGAGCGAATATATTACGGTCTGCCATTATTGAAAAAATAAAATAAGAATTTTATTAATTATATGAAGAAAAAAAATGAAAAAGCGCCACAGGCGAAAAATTGTACAGGAATATTTCACTTATTGTACATTTTTAAGGTGAATTTGAAGACAATAATAATTGTAAAACAAGTTCTACTTGAAGCTTTATAGAGGTCCAAAAAAGGAAATCAGTACATTCAGTACAGTATACAAAAAATCAGTACAAAATATCTTTCAAATTATTACAAGGATCTGAAAATCAGTACTGTAATGACAAAGCAGTACGAATGGTCACTCTATTTTAATCACAAACGGTATATAGACCAATACCAATGATAGATATTTTTATATAAACTCGCCTTTAGAAACACTGGCTTTAATTACAATTTTAATAAACAAATCCTAAAGTTATTATAAACCAAAATTGAAATTTTGAAGCTCAAGCAGTCCACTAAACATATATACGCACCTCATGGCTTGAAATGGTCCAGAATGGAACGAAACGCTGTTCCAGTTCGCGAAATTGACCAACTGACCATCTTGTCCCGTGAAACCAACCCTAGTTTTCACGTCCCATCTCGTAAAATGAAGAATAATACAATTTTTCTGATAACAATTATTAAAAAATATAATAGTTTAATTTATAAATTATTCGATAAACTATTGACAAGTAAAACAATTTTTTTAGGAAGAAAATTATAATAAGTCTTAAAAATTGACATTTTTTTCGAGTCCTGGTGTACCTAAAAATCTTAGACGAAATTCGTCTTTCTATAACAAATATTCGAATACTTTCTGTTCTTTTTGTATTTTATAAATTTATCAAGTGTCCACTTTATCCAAAAAATTTAGGAGAAAACATATTCGCTCAACTGTTTCTTCCGGTTAAGATTATCTGCTAAGTAAAAATAATAGATGCTTAAGTATGTAACTTTGTTGAAAAAGATCCATTGTAAAAAAGTGTTTTGTTTCTCAGTTGTAACAAAACAAACAACTCTATGATTCCCACAACAAGTATACTTTCTTTATTCTCAAACAATCGAACATAAAAATAAACCTCTCCAACTCTTCGAGCCCTAAAATCAAAACTATCTAACCACGAACAAATTCAACTTTCACCCTTTATTCAGGTAAGTTCCCTCGAAGGGATGTTTGCTTTGCCGCTCTGTGCAGACGAGGGCATAGGTTAAAGGTTAAGCTGTTCGCATTGTTCGCGTCAGGTAGTCTAGATTGGATGTGTCACGGTCAATCACTTCCGGTTCACCGACGCCACCGGAAGGAAGTAAGGAATGTGGAGAAAACGATTGATCTGTTAGGAGGAAGCTATGAATAAATTATTGGGGATTAATTGACAGGCTGTTTAAGTTTTATTAGTTTTTAAATACGAATCGAAAGTTTGGAACTGTTATTATGTTGTTATTAATGGACTGGTGTCTTTTTGGGGAACCACCAGTAATTTTTGTCTATTGCAACGGTGAACATTTCGGACCTAATAGTTTTTATTGTTTGGTGGAACTGCGAATTTACCTATGACCGCTATACCTTACCGGTAGCAGTGTGCCATCGGCAATATTTCCAAATGGCAATATTGCCACTTTGGGAATATCCCGGAAAGTCACTTAGAGCCAAATTTTGGGAACATTAATAATGAATATTGCCCGAAATTTATAAATATTGCCGGCAATAATCAATTTTTTTAGACCTTAAGTCATTCGCACAAGACACAACGCACTGCGTATGTCTGCATCTGCAAGTAGCAATGTGCTTATGTGGCACCGGCAATATTTAGAATGGGCAATATTGTCACTTTGGGAATATTACCGGAAAGTTGTAAAAATTGTAAAGAATTAAAAATGGAAATTCTGCCCGAAATTTAAAATATTGCCAACTATATTCCCAGCAATGTTGCCAAAAGGTAAAATATTGTGGCATTTTAAGTTTTCCAGTGGGTTTTCTTACCTTTATAAAAACTTATCGGTAATCTGTTTACTTAGGAATCGACAAAAATCAAGAAACTAATTTGATTTAATAATAAGCATAAATTGCCCTATATTACCATTTTTTGGCAATATTGCCATCAATGTTGCCTAATTTTAAATTTCCGGCAACGGCACATTGCTAAGCTAGCATGGGTGCATATGGAAAACTCGAAAATGCATTGATCGAAAGTGCAAAAACCGAATGTAGCAAATTCCGAAAATATTTCAATCGAAAATGCAAAACCCGAAAATGCATTGACCGAAAGAGCATTTTCCGACACTCCATCGTTGTGATACCACTGGTCGTATCGGTCTTCTTCTGTAACTTGATTATTCCTAGAACCAGAATTAAAAAATTGCTGCACTCAAGTTCGATTTAATTTGGAAAGTTGAAATACATTATAAAACAAAAACAGAGTTTTTAAAAAATTGTTGTAATTTTGTAGTTCTCAATTTTCAAAACAATTGATATTTCCTTGCAATAATTTCACTAAAAATGAATATTATGCATTTTATAATTTCAGTATTTTAGTCGGTTAAGGCTTTGTTTATAAAAACTGTGTTCGAAGCAAATCATATACAAAAGTCATTTCTCTAATGTGCATTTTACATTTGTTTAAATTTTCGTCAAATTAGCGAATTCGACATTTGCCATAAATTGTAAATATGATGAAATCTTTTTGGAAAATATGAAATTGCTTGAAACATTCAAATATAGCTATATGATGTAACGAAATATTCTCGTATTTATGTAAAATTGAAAAAGGAAATCGAAAAAATGTTATGGAAAATGTGAGTAAATTTGTCCCGCCCACATATATTTGGTTACCTCAGAGATATTTTTAAACATAAAATCATAATATTATTTTATTCTACATAAAAAATAAATGCACAAATATTTTTTGATTTTCACAACATAATTAAAAAAAAATTAATTACAAATACCTACCGTTGCCATTTGCAGTTCAAATAAATAATTGTTTTAACGAACCCTGAAAAATTTGAATATCGCATTATTAATCAAATTAATAAAAAATGAAAGGTAAACAAACAAAAACAACACAGCAAAAAAGCTTTAATTAACAACCAAAAAGTGGAATAATTAAACATCATTAAAACAAACTAAGCACATGAAAGTCCAACGAGCATACATTGTATAAAAGCAAATAATAACTAGGCATAATTATTTAATAAAGAAATTACAATATCTGTCACGGGAGCTAAATGTCATGCGACATGGAATTAAGTCACAAAGGTAACATGAGTTTGGTTAATTTATTTGGTAATTAAGTTTTTCACTCGACAATTAATTACTGGAGGTATTATGAGAGGATAAATCGTCTTTATATACAGGAATGTTTTACATGATAATTACAAATAATTAATAAACTAGGTTTTTTAAATATCTGAAATACAAAAGAGGAAAATATATTTTGCAGAATATTTTGTTTAACTTCTAATAAATAAGTTTGGTTATTTTTTAAATCTATTTCTGGTGTACTGCATGCTGTTCTATTTGAGACCCGTTGTTATTCAATTACGAATTACCTATAACCAATACTATAAATTTTATTTGGTTTTCATTTCTTAATTAAGTAATATTAGAAGGGAACCTAAATATTACTGCTGTATTTTTATTTTTGAACTATTTAATACTATAAGGTAGGTACCTATCGAACATTTAAAAATACTGAATAAAATAAAGAAAAAAATATAAGTTGCAAATATCCAGTACTTTTTAACTATTATGGTCGCTTCATCATATTTAATAAACACAAAAATAATAAAAAACATAAATTAAAATAATAAATAGTATAAGGTAAAAATATTAATAGATTGATAGAAAACTAAAGCCAAATGTATTAATTTATTAAAAAGATGAATTCTTTTTTTTAATACCTTTGGTGGATACTATAAAAAGGTTGTACCGTTGTACGTATATTATTGCAATAATTGATTCTATTTTTATGAAGTGAGTAAATGAACATAATAATGATCTACCTATATTTATGGATGAAATATACTGTTTATGAATAATAAAGTAATTGTCCATTAGTATATTGCTGTAGGGATGGTTGTGATGTTGTAAAGGCAAAGAATTTTATTTGTATTATTCAACGCATGATCGATATACGTTTTTTAGGTAAATGGTTCAATTAAGTAGCATATTATATACACAGGAATGATAGAAATATAAAGTGGTACTATTAGTTATTTTTATTTCAGAAAAAATAGCAGTAATTTGTCAATAAAATTAAACGTAGAATTAACTAAAATTATGATAATTTAGTACTTTATTATGAGACATACTTGTCTATAAATATTATTCACAAACGAAAAATGCTTTTTTTAATTTGAGACTTTATTTTTAATGAAGAGCAACTAAGTAACTAAACTGATATTTGTATATTAATTTGTTTCGTGAATTTATAGTAGGTGTACTATACCTATTTATAAAAGACCTTAATTTGTTCATGATTCATGAATAATATTTTGAAAATATCGATTTGTATTTGTGTGTAGTAGGTACCTAAGTATGAAACAAGAAACTTTTTTCTAAGAGGTTCAATATAATTTTGGACAATGTTTCGTAAAATTTACTTTTTTCTATTACAATTTTTGAAATAAAGTCAAACAAACTGGATTAAAAATTATTTTAAATAGTTTTTGTTTAATTTTCAGTGTGTTTATTTAAATTTTATGATGTAAATGATTTATTTATTTAGAAAATAGTTTTGTATTAGGTACCTATTTATTTTATTTATATTTACGACGTCTCGGATCTAGGTAGTAGTTCAATTTTTTATAAAGTTGATTCGTTTTCAATGCGATTTGGGATTCGAAAATTAGAAATCGATTCTGTCTCAAAATTTTGAAATCAATATACGATTAATATTAAAATAATTATCCTAATTAAAGAATAAGTATGCAAATAATGAAATGTTATGTAAAACATTTTCAACAAGTATATATAGTAAGCAATCCCAACTACAAGAATATAGGTATAATATTAAATTTTTCAAAATTTAAAAATTGAAACAATAGAAAAATCCAATTTAAAAAGTCGATCTTTGCATTTAAATAGTATTTTGATTTGATTTTGATTAATCGTATTGATCTACTCAACTCTAAAATTTTATTTTAATCTAAGTATCCCTAGTAGTATTTTATAATTTAGGTACCTATTTAAATTTTTTGTAGTTTTATTTTTAATACGATATTAACCCAAATTAAGAAAAACTCATAATTGTTATTTAAAAAGAAATAGAAATCATGTGAATCTTCTGCAATGTGAATAGTTCCCCACCCCAAGATGCGTAAACCAAGTTTAATTTCCAATTCTTCCATTCTTCCCTTCTTTGTAACTAAACAAAAATCCACCAGCTG
Organism: Agonum fuliginosum; assembly: GCA_947534325.1. Taxonomy (NCBI): domain Eukaryota; kingdom Metazoa; phylum Arthropoda; class Insecta; order Coleoptera; family Carabidae; genus Agonum; species Agonum fuliginosum. The sequence continues at coordinate 9,284,322 of OX384031.1, forward strand.
TGAATTGGTCCCTTTGAGTCTAAGAAATTCCCTGTTTTTTATCTATGAAGACACCCAGGGTGCTTCAGACTTCAGTCTCAACCTAACTTACCCTTTCACCCTTGAGTCACCTCTGTCCAACTGACGCTTCCTAACCTTGGGCATAAATCACACATGTGTTCGAACCCTACCTCGGCAAACAACAGAACAGGAAGTATATTCAAATGTCGCCAGCGCTTTGCATACGGCGGGTTTCATTAGGCCCCATTCAGCGCGCGCTACCTGCAAGGAGGGAAGAAAGGGTTAGATAGTGGTATGCAAAGCGTGCAGGTACAAGACTAGGGACATCTGCATGCGTGAGAACCTCCAAACGAGGCTAGGATCCAAATGATAAATTATAGTAACGGTTAGGAGTTCCGTGCTCCCATTTAAATATGGAAAAGTGTCAAAGGGCTGACTGCCGGCATTTGCATGTCACGAGAATGCGTTGTATTGATGGAAAATTCGTTTGTTCGATACAGACCCAATCCACCCTAAGGTTTCAGATATTCTTGCCACAAAATATCTATTACAAAATTGAGCCCGCTATATTCATCATAAAAGCATTCGTTAGTTTAAACTGAATAATCATTTATCAAATTTGTTGCCGAACTAATAAAATTTCCTTTAGTAAGTATATAAATTTTTTATTTGCTACAGATATAACTGTAAATGTAAATGTTATACGATGCACGTATATGATACGACATTGCAATTAAATATACTTATCATCTGAATAAACTTTTTCTTATTAACTTTTTTGTACTTGTCAGCAAAAATTTATGTTTTTTTGTTCTTTACGAATCTGTTATGATTATATTACGTCTGATTTGTGTAACCAATAGGTATCCTCACAAAGAATTTACACTTTTGTTAAAAAAAATTACATTTTTATATTTTCTAATTATTGTAGACTTCACTTTGTTACTTGGAAATGAACAAATGACGGTCTGAAAATATTATATGATTATAAAAATATGTTCCAATAATCATTAATGATGTTTTGTGACAAATAATTTATTAAAATTTGGTTAAACTTATACTAACATTGAAATTTTCAATCAAAATTATTTTTAAATTTCAAATCTATATTTACATTCATGTTTGTTGTTGTTTTTCTATATTTCAAATTAAATCTGTGGTAGATTATGACGATATAATGAAAAATTACATAATTTCTGTTGATAATAAAAATAATAATTAATCGTAGAAAATGTTGTATAGTATTTTTGGAGACTTTGTTTAGTTGCAGCCCTCGCTGCGCTCTTGCTACCACGTCTAGCGTCAATCTGCAAAAAGCTACTTTCAGCCCTTAACTATTTTGTCAAATGGTTGCATTCTTCAATTTTACAGATTACAAAATATTAATGCCAAATTTAAGCTTGTTAAAGTTTGTTTTTATGATACAAAAAATACTGTTCAATTAGAATTTTAAAAAACATAAATTAATAAATTTAGTGACCATTTGGTGATAATACCTACTAATAAACGTTTGACTTTATGCCTATTTCGATTTAGGTACTTTTAATTACAAATTCTAATTTATATTTAACTTTTACACTGAAATCACTCAGACATAGTACTTAAAAGGCTGAATGTATCGAAAATACTTTTTAATATACAAACACGTGACAATATTATAAAATATTAAAAAAAATAGAGTTATTAAGTTAGATATGATTGTATTTGATAAAGCTACGTTAAAATGTTATGTATAGAAAATAAGGTATATTGGCATTAATAATCATTAACCATTTGATCAGCACTACTAGCTGAAAATATCAATTATTTAATAGCACTGAATTCATCTATATTATTTAAGTTATGTAATATGTAAGTTAAAATTATACCTATCTACCTAATTAAAGTTAAAAACAGCCATTAAGTAATTTTTAATATTTTTAATTCATATCATAAGAAATAATAAATTAATCGTGCAGAAAATTGTAGACCCATTATTATTATATAAACGTACGATGTTCATAGTGCGCGTAGTTCTTTTATCGATTTTTGACAGAGCTCGTGGCTGCAAGATGCACATTTACAAAACAAATTTCGATACAAAGTAACAGCGTTTTTGTCCACTATAAAAACCATGTAACATGCTGTTAACAATCTAGAAAAATTCTATTGATCAAATCAATTATAAAACCTTTACGTTCTTCACAAAGCAACATAATCATAGTACCTGCGCTTTCAATCGAAAAGTCCGGTCGCCATTGTGTCGTATAAAATCGATGACGCACCTCATCCTTTTCCAAAGCCTGTCTCACATTAGCGCAAGCGAGACAGAGCGTCTTTCGCGAGATGTGAGGCAAGAGACATCAACCCTGACCCAGCTAATTCACCTGATTGCTAATTAATACATCATCGCGCTCAGCTGATGGCGGCGCCATCTTGCGCAGGCGTCGTTTGTTTCGCGCGTTCCTGCACAGGGCGTGCGCCGCCGAGCGTTGCCTGCCGACGCCGCGGCGGTAAGATGCTGCACGGGAACACTCGACGCCTGTCGTTCTTGAGGTGAGCTTCTTCCTCTTTGCAAGATCTCCCGAGGTAATCGAGATATTATCCTTCAGATGATGAACACATTGTCCGCAAAAGTGTCTAATATTTTTTGTTCGCTTGTTTTAGGTTATGTTGAAGAACATCGCGGAGCTGGTTGTCCTGATGGCCCGATGAGTCTGCAACAATGTAAGTACTTTGTGATTTTTTGCATGCTTTGAAAACTGTACCGAATTATGTATACGCTATTGTTTGAATCGTCATACTGATTCAATGTGTCTGTATATATCAGACAAACCAAAGTGGTTCAAATGTTTAATAAGAAACTAAAATTTCAGTTGATAATAATTGATGCAACAATAAAAACTGCTTCACATTAATTTTGTGTTGAAAATAAAACAAAATCCGTGGTAGTTCATGAGTTCAAACAGTGTTTTGTTTTGTATAAATCATTAATTAGATTAATTAATGTCCAAATCCCGGTAGAAATCGCTAATAATGCAACAATCAAAGTACTAATTAGTGCACAAACAGTTGAAAAATGTCACAAACACTTCTTCCCGTCCACGTGGCGTTGTTTTTAATTAACCGCGTGGCACTGACTCAGAGCTCGCTCCGTTGTTAGGTTAGGTCGTGTCAGAGCTTCCCCCCTCCTTCCGTGCTAATCACCCCGCGGCTAACGACTCCGGCGGCCAATGAGCGCGCGGGTTCACGACGCCGCCGCCGATGCCGTCGGGACGCTTATTAAACGCTCGGAGACTCCGGAATGTCTTCTCACTTTCGCTTGCAATATGCGAAGTTTCGGTTTCACTTTGACTTTGTTAGCGACGCAGGAGGGAATTATTTCAAGAGGAATTTTTTACATGTTTGGGTTGTGATTTTGTGTATTGATTATTAATTTGGAAATTTTGATAGTTTATTTATTTTTTATTTATATTGGCTGATACTGATATTTAATATTATTGTTTAAGTTTTAAAAACTTGTTTTTGTAACAATAAACAAATATTTTGGTCGGACACACTAACGAAACAATTTTTTAATTTTTAAGCAAATAAATTTGAATTACAAATTTTGACAAAAACAAAAAGTTCTACAATTCCGGCAATAATGACCAGCTGCTTACATCGCTTTTACATTTATTGAAGAACATCGAATCTAAGTAAAATTGGCAAATTTTTCGTTTATTACTGGCATTGTTTCGATTTAATATTTTTATATTTGGTGTATTAGATGCTATAAGTTTACAGCACAGTTAATATACAGTGCGTTTATTTTAACGTGAAACATGGGATTTTTCATATCCATGGTTACGACTTTGATAGCAATGTATTAGAGCGTTCTTTTTAAAATGAAACCATGGATATGATAAATTCCATGTTTCACGTTAAAATAAACTAACTGTGTATAACATAAGTTTGAAAATTAAACAATAATTATTATTTCATAATCAAATTTACAATTATTTAATTTATAGCTTGGAACAGTTTTAAAATAGTACTATTAATGCACTCATATGTTAAAATTTAAATTAATCTAAAAATCATAAATATAATATATATTGAACACAAATATTAATTTATTTTACTGCAAAATATTTAATTAATTTGGCTACTGAATTCAACCGTATATAATAATATAAATTTTTACTACTAGTACCTAATTAAAATCAGTAATAATTTAAAAATTACTTGTTGTATTATTAGCTTTCTGTATATTTTTTAAATAATACCTACAATATAATAATTTGAATTTTTAATAACGAAATCCGTGGGCTGAGGTATTTAGACACAAAAAAAACCTAAAACATGTAGGGAAAATAGACAAAAAAATATTTCAAATAGGCCCTAATTTTTTAAAAATAGGCAATAAAAAAGCATTCAATTATTATATTTTATTGATAAATGTTATTTTCTATGAATTTATTATTTGGAATTTTAGTAAAAAAAATATTCAAAAGACAATCACGACCAACTGTAATTTTTTTAATCTGCCAATTTACATTCAAAATAAGATAAAAATGCTATTTAAGGGCAAAATATTTATATTTTATAAAATATCTTAAAAGAAATATAAACTATAGAAACAAAAATAAGTGCTATAAATTTTGTTCTATCTATGATAGAAAATAGGCAAAAGTCTAAAATATCTTTAACCTAGTTATAGGCATTTAATTTCCTAGTCTCTAAATTTTTACATTTTTCTTAGGTTAGGCGTTTAATTTTTTCTTGAAATTTTTTTATGAAACTGATCAAGTTTTTTAGACAGAATAATAGTAAAAAATTATATAAAAGGTATATGGATCAGTTTGCAGAAAAGCGTAGTTAATTAACGAAATTAATTATCACCGCCCGTTATTTGCATAACTATGCAGTGTAAACACCCGGCGATGTGCTGATTACTAATCAAAATCCAAATATCAGAATAGCTCAGCTCGGAATTCGGAATTTGTCAACTAATCATTCATTAACTAAACGTCGAATTAATTTATCGCGCGCGATATTTAACGAATTTATCCAATTAAAAATGTCCAATTCATTTCAGATGTGCCATCAATTAAAAATAAAATTTAATTAAAACAACGGATAAATACAAAATAAGTAAATAGAATTATTTGCGCTCATTTGATATAAAATTCGCTGAAACGAAATTTAATTACTGTTTGTGTAGCGTTGGCAGTTTTAAATCAGATTATAAAATTTTAATTTATTTGTCATGAAATAGCAAACATACAAAAAATTTCAGGCGAAATAATCCCTGCACATTGCACAATAAACTAAAAATTATACCAACTAGTAATTCATTTGCTTTTTAAACTGTCGCATATCAAAATTTAAATAATAATATTGCATTATAACATAGCATGCAATTATTCTGCAATTTTGTGTTTTGCGTATTCATCAAGGAGCCATGGGTTTGGAACACCTGAAGCTCAGACGATGATGCATCAAATGGGAAAATAATGACCGTTTTTAACATTGGAAACCACGTATTTAATTTAAAACTCACCTTCCGAAAACCTAAATCGCCACATGCCAACTTGGACACTGAAAGAAAGAGAACTCTAGTAGTTATTGTGTTACCGAAATTAAAAATAATTGGAATATGGGCATTTCATTACATTAGGTTATTACAAAAATAAATAAATTTGTCAAACTAAACGTGAAAAATGTTTTGCACATTGAGTCTTTTTGGTAGTGTTCCTATTCTACCTAAATACCATTTGAGATAATAATTTTTAGAGAGAATTGTTGTCTATTCCATCACTTCGCAGAAAACATCACAAAAAATTTCCTTCAACTACGTCAAGTAAAAATTTCAGATGATGTTTTATGTCGTGAAATTGTCAGAAATATGTTGCCGTGGAAATGACAAAACAATTATAAAAGAAAATATCTCTTGAGGTATTAGCCCTGAAATTTTTATAAACTAACGTGTACCTATTTTGTTTCGAGTGACCATTTAGTTTGTTGATGAAATCAGTACAAAACTTATGTTTGATTGATATGTCATAATGTAAAGTCAAATAATGAAAAAAAATAGCAATACCTACCTTTAAATTTTTGGTACCTATCTAGTATCTATTATTTGAAAGAGAAAGTAATTATAAGAAGTATAAGATGAAAATGCACCGCAGAAGAAATTTTTTTAGAAGCATACCTATATCTTATAATTGTACAATTATGATGAATTTAAATAATAATAATTGAAAAACAAGATTTTCTTAAAGCTTTATGGGATCCATAAAAAGAAATCAGTACATCAGTACAGTATGTAAGAAATCAGTACAAAATAGTTTCAAATTGTTTACAAGAGTCTGAAAATCAGTACTGTACTGACAAAATCAGTATGCATGGTCACTCCTACATTAAACATATATTTGAAGTCTCTAAATTATGCAGGGTTGTAATAACACAAAATATGTTTATTTTTAAATTAAATTCGTATCCACGACAATTTATTTCTATCATTTCTATATATATATATATATATATATATATATATATATATATATATATATATATATATATATATATATATATATATTTGTATTCACGAAATTTAACGAAATAATTGAGGGAAATTGATGTCTTTGTGGAGTAAAATTCCAACAACTTGTTATTATTACGGAAAAGATATCAATTTTCTCAAAAAAATATTATCACGAGTGCTATCTAGGAAGATTATCTCAGATTTGACGTTTAATTCAAAAATATAGATATGTATAATGTAAGTAAAGAAACAAAGTAAAATCTAATCCACATGCTTGTTGTCGCTATCAATTTCAAATTAAAGCGCAAATTTATTAAAAGAAACTACAACCATAATAGATATTTATACACCAAGTGAGATACATGAATGTTTATTCAAGAAAAGAAAGTTTAACTCCCGAGCCCGAAGGGCGAGTGGGATAAATTTTTCGAGTCTATAATCATTCGTATCTCACGTGGTTTATACAATATTTTATTCAATTTTTTACGAAATTATTTCAAATATATGAATTATAAATTTATTTTCACATAACAAAAAAACTAATCAAAGTGCTTGACGAAATAATGACAGTTTAAAACGTAAAAGTGACTTAATAATGTATTTACTAAAGTTGGTTAAAATTGTTGCTATGGAGTTAATAATAGCAGTTTAAAACGTCAAAACTGAATAAAATAATTTAAACTTTCATCCCCTAAACGAACTATACGCCATAATAATGCAACTTGATTCGCTAATACGATAAAAAATAATCAAAAACTTACATTTTGTTCCCCATCTTCATCTCCCGTTGTCACTTTTCTCCCGCGAATTCCGCTGTCACTACACTGGCCACTGTTTCCTGTGCTTGTTTGTAAACCGACTGGCACTGCCAGGGTCAAGTCCTGGTCCCGGTGGTAAAGGGTTAGTGCTACCTGCCCGGGAAGTGGGGATCTTCCTCGGTTCCGGTGAATCTAAGAGAACTGAACGCTGATGAGCGAACCACTGATGCCTGGCGGTGGTAGGGGTTGATGGTAGATGGTTTGCATTTTGAATGTCATGCAGTTTGAATTAGCTGGCAATAGAGGAAGATTGAAGTCTGGAGATTGTTAGAAGCAGGTATGTTAGGTGCATCATTTTTTAATGTTTTAAGGGTCTGGGCAATCATTGGTTCGGTTAATCATGATTGTTACTTATTATAGTGTTAACTAAAATAATAAGTAAAATGAACATCTCAAGTTTCTAGACCATAGCAAACTACAATTTAAATAATTAGACGAATCGAATGTGCTGTTAGGAAACGTGGAAAGATAGTAACATTCTTAAAATTCAAAGTTTTTATTATGTTTTGCTCCAATTATTGGTTTACACCCTATTTTCCTTATTTGGGTATTCTTCAGGAAGAAGAAGTAACCAATACAAATTAGAAATAAAATGTTTACAAGATATTTGATTCAGAAACAAATCAAGAGAAATCTATCATAATAAATTCAACTAAGAAACGAAAACTCAACAAAGTTTTATTACACACCAAGAGTAAATAGCTAAGTAAATGTTCGAAATCAATTAAATTCTAATAGTATATTAAATATCAAGGGCGGGATGTGCAGTTTACCGGTTGAGGATAATGTTGGAGACCGAGATGTAGTCGAGGTTTCCAATATTATCCGAAACCGGTACAAAATGCACATAACGTCCGTGATGCATATAATATTTTTTGTCCAATAGATAAATAAATATGAAAATCATGTTTACTTTGGGTTATATAAGTTTGCATTTTGATGCTGTTGCCTTAGTTTCTGTTGTTGTTTAATGCTTAACGCCTTCTTCATGAGTTTTTACCGTCTTCTAAGATTGCTTACCACCTTCTAATTTTTAATCAAAACCTTGGAAACAGAGCCAGTAAATTCTAACAAATGACTGATCATGCAACATACAATTTTGCTAATCCAGTATGTTGTATGTTATAAAAATCAATATTTTGGATCTATAGGTACTTGTATGATTTGTTCTAATTTATTTAATATGGTGTACGTATTATTTGTATTTTGTAGTTATTCTAAATTTCAATATTGTAAATTTTCATATGCAGTTTCTAAATTTATTTGATAGAAAATTGTACTAAGTACTTACCTATTTCAAATAGAAGCACTTGTAAACTTTGAATAAAACGTTGAATTAAAAAATATTTAATGATTGATTAATTAATTTTTATAACCAGTTGGTATTCAAATTTACTATGAAAAAATCTACAAACAATGTTTTATCGAATTATCGGATGCGAAATTGATGTTTGGAGTATTGTATGGGAGGGAGTGACTGTTCAGTTCCATGCTCCAACTGCGTTTAAATTTTAAAGCCTACAACAGGCAATTTTTCTCTTTTCTCTTTTGCTGTGTGGTAATGAGATGCAACGGTTAAATCGCGCCAATACATTATCTAGTGCGTGTTTCTGTGCGTTAACCCTTTCCGCCCAACGGCCCTATGACAAGGGCGTAAGGGGAGGAAGCAATGCCTGTACGGCAAATCCTTGCGTTACCTCCTTTTGTCTGCTTAATAATAAAACACATTTTTCTTTTCCACCAGACCGTGGTTTATATCATATTTTTTACCGGCGATGCTAAAAGGGTACGCACTAAGATTCTATAGACATGGTAAATTATATTTTTTTCTCGGGGGATCTAGCTACCTACGGGAGATGGGATGGTATATGTGTATGTGTATTATGATGCATACGTGATTCATGTATGGGTGCGTAATTTATGCAGTATGCAGATGCGTTTGAGGCTTCGAACGGTTGCGAAATCCAAGCTAAAAGATAAGTGATAGTTTGAATTTTTGAAATTTAAAGTATATTAACCAGCATATAGAAAAATTTAAACGGGATGCCCACACTATGAATCAAAATATTGTATGTTCACACTAGGGCTGTCAAAATCCGAAAAAAATTGAATCCGGATATCCGGATATATGTCTATCCGGAATCCGAAAAATCCGGTAACCGGATATATCCGGAATCCGAAATCCAGGTATCCGGAATCCGTTGACAGCCCTACTGTTTACGTTAGTTCAATTATTATGTTTCTATACTTGTTTGATATTTGCCTCCAAATGCGGTGTGCGCGCATTGGGACATTTTCATCCATGCGAAAATTGTTACTGTTAGTTTTGTTTGAAGTTTTAATTTTAAATTAATAATATCGGATTCATCCATATACAGAATTCGGTTTCATCCGGATATCGGATTTATCCGGATATCGGATTTCGGATTCATCCGGATACCGGATTTCGGATTTATCCGGATACCGAACGGATTTCGGTTTATCCGTTTACCGGTTTATCCGGATTGAAAAATTTCGGATTCCGGATAATTTAAAATCCGGATATCCGGATATCCGGAATCCGATGACAGCCCTAGTTCACACTGATATCTACCACTTAACGCAATAATTTTTTAAGAATTTCGATAGTAATTTTCAAAATTTAAAAACATATTTTACATTCAAAATACCAAAACCTTTATTATGGATTAATAAATGAAAAATGAAAATTTCTTTTATTCATTTAAAATAACGAATAAATACAAATTTCAAAAACATGTTATACATTTAAAATACTAAAGCCTTTATTATGAATTAATAATTAATTATTATTGATTCTATCTGCTGCTCTTATATAAAAAGAAAACTTTCTTCATTTACCTAAGAATTTTAAAACTAAACCAAATTTGTACAGTCGAACTTTTATAACCTGATTTTTTAAATAACTTGAAAAATCTAATTTTGCAATACTTGCAACACATACTTTTTATGAAATCGTACAATAATAAGTTACCCTACTTTACCACCACAAAATCGTATTGAAAAGTATAACTTTAGCTCTGATTTTTTCGACCAATCAGAGCGCTGCCTATGCACTCGATCGAGAATTGCCGAATAGACTCGAATGTCAGGCTACTGTTGTAGAAACCCATAGTCACCATTTGTTTAGTGTTGATATTTTGCTGCAATATTACAAATTCTATATAATTTTGGCGATTTCATACATAATACATATCTCGACTGTTAAGAAATTTTTAATTACAAGTGTGGTCATTCCCCTCGGCTAGCGCCTCGATAAATAATAATACTTTGCATTTGTAATAAAAATCTTTCTTTACTGTTCAGATAATAATAATAACTATTAACTTATCGAAGTTTTATCCAATATTTCGATTTCATTTTTTTGTAGAAGCTAGTTACAACTTGGGATGCCACTGATTATAATTTCTATTAATTTAGGACTTTTGTTTGTACAATGGTGTGAAAAGTAGATATTTTATAAAAAGTACATACTTGAAAAAATTGAGAATATTTCTGTTTAACATCTATCTATCTCTGTATGTTTTGGTGTTCATCGGCGTGAAAAAAAACTTCAAAGTCATGTTATTCCAGCTGCCGAAAAAATATAAACAATATTTTTTCTTCCCAGCCGTTAAGCGTCAACCCTTTGCAGTTCGCACCACACATGTCACGTATATTGTGTCAGTGAATAAATGTTCCCTAAAATTTTAAATATTCCCGTGATATGCAAAATCCACGGGCGATTAACTCACTTTTACAATCTCTCTGTGCTGTAGAACATCTCGAGCTGATTTATTGCCAACAACCCTTTTTAGTCTCAAATCCTAACAGCAATAACACGGACACATTTACACAAGGGTTCAATCGTATCATGCTCAATAAAGGGTAGAAATGACATGAAATTGAGGGGAATAGACACAGTTTTGTTGTAAAGGGTTTTCGGTTTGTTAGCAGAAGGTAAGAGCCCTTCAGGAAGAGACAGATAGTCAGGTAGGTTTGTTACTTTGTTAGTTTGATCGTGTGAACTTGCACAACGCTACCTGTTACCAACTAAAAGTCAAATTCGCTTTCGTTTTTTTACCCTTAATGCTAGCACTATTTTTTAAAATGTCTCTAAGTAGGTATGTTTTGAATTAACTAGGACAAATAAATTTAATACGTTGGGTAGCAGACAAAAATTTCATTTATATTTATATTTTTTATGTATTTTTTATTACGTAAATTTATTTAAATTAATCATTTTGGCAACGGAATATTATTTTTTTATTAATTTTTGTAAAGAAACATTTTAAACAATTATGTTCAAATATATTTATGCAATTTTTGTCTATATTTGAAAGGTGTAGATAAAGTATGAACTAATTTTTTCACCAGATTAATTGAAATCACATTACTTTTTATGTCAATATTTTTGCTATTTGTTGTTCGCTATTTCAATAAAATCATAGGAGAAATTTTATTGTTTAAATAAGAAAAATACGTAAGTGTTTAAAATTTTATTTCTCTAACATTTCAATATTTATCAAAATAACAAATTTTTCACTTGTGCTAAGATTTTTATAAAATATTGTTCATAATATTAGATATCTATATAATATCATACTTAGAAACATCAAAACGTTTTTTTTTCGCCCATGCCATGAAAGTCTTAATTTGTAAACAAAAATACAAATAGTTCTTTTGTAGTTGTTTATTTTTTAAAATTTAAATATATACCTACATTACATGACATAGTTTAGAACACATTGCATAAAATATTATTTATCAAAATCATGTTATCCTTGTAAAACTAGATAACTTTTTCAAAAATGATTAATTATTATAGTATTTGTTTCCAAATTTGTATTTAACGATGCTGACCATTTTCTTCAAAAGTCGAAGGCCTGGCGGAAGCCCTCAAACTGTTCCCTAATAAAAAGATCTTTAACTCACTAAGCAGGGTGTATAAACACCTTGTGGTAACAAAAACCTTCCGTTGTACCTAAATTTGGAAAAACATGTCAACAAAAACTACAGGTATCAGTCCTTGCGGTTTCAAATACCCGTAACCAATTCTACCTTTAAGTTTAAAGTTGTCACTTATTATCGAGGTGTCAAACACAAACACTGTCAATAACTAATGTCACACGCAACATCAGGGCCATCTGACATCTGCCGTCCTTAAAATACAGGTGGCCCTGACGGCACTGACCGTTCGACAAGTGAATTGTACCTGAAATAGAAGAATATTAGTTTTACCTTTACTCGTTCATTTGCATAAGTTTTAATTAAATTCATACGTAAAATATATAATAATAATAAAAAATGTAAGTACCTATATTTTATTGTTAATGAATATAAATGATTAAGATTTTAACATTTCAAATAAATGCTAGGTAATTATTACATTGTTTATAGCTATAAATACAAATTTCATTATTACTATTCACTATTCAGTAAATTATTCAACTTAACTTAATGTGTGCTATAACTAATAATTCTACTCGCTGTCTTATTCAGGTGGATTATAGCTATTACACGCGAGTAAAATATTTTAAACTATAATAAATTTATTCGAGTAATTTTAATTTGTACGTATCATAAAATTCAATCCTTACCACCATCCACCAATAACTTTATGAATATTATTCAACGTGTACCTAAATGCAATTTAATTATTGGTCGAAATTTATCAAAAAATTATTATTCACGGTTGTGAGTAATGATTCGAATTAAATACGAATAATATTCGAATAATTCGAACATAAATACGTGTATTATTAACAATCGTAGACAAAATTGGTTCAAAATTACCGAGAATTAATTTTTTTAAATTAAAAATCCTTTAAATTTCCCACCCCAACAAAGTTTGAACCAAAATTTGTAACAAAATTTACTCTTTAAATATGTCCAAAGCAATGATTTATCCTTATCAATTTGTTAAATTTATCTTTTTAGTAACTACGTTAAATCTTGCAGTATACATGAAAAATAATTTAGATGAATTAATTAATTAATGTATTTGGAAGGAAAACTATACCAGTTTATATTTCCTGATGTGGTATTTTACCATTTATATACCTGTTAAATTCAAAAAAATGAAATCAACAAAAAGAAAAATAATGAAAGCACAAAATTTAAAGCATCATCTTTTGGGGGTCATTACCATTCGAATTCTTCCTCCTTCTCTTCCTGTTCCGGTGAGTAGGTCATGGTCTAGTTTACACTTCCATCCACTTTAATTTCGAAATGGGAAACTCATCTCTTAAAAAAACACCATCTCCATCTCCCTCGCGCTTGTGTTCTTCCCTTATCTGTGCGAGAGAGACGGAGCAGGGAAGACGCGCTTGCTCGTTGCGGCGGCGTGGAATGAATGAACTGGCGGCGGCGGCGGCGGCGGTGCGTAAGACTCTGGTACTCATTCCCACGTTAACGAACTTTGAGAAGACAGAGAAAAGAGGAAGATGGAGAGAAGTAGTACGCCAAGTTTAAATTGTTGAGTGTGGTTAATGTCGTAGACGGTATATTGTAAACTATTAGGGTTAGAGGGGAGTTTTGAATTGTAATTATGATGATTATATTATTTTTTATTTAATTAGAGGGCAAATTCATTCAGGTTGAATCGTTTAATTTCTGTTTTTGTATTTTTAAAATTTATCAAATCTGTCTAGCATTTATAATATTTTATAAATAAGTAGGTAGCTATAATAATGAGCCATATTAACGTTTAGTATATCATAATAATTCTACTAAGTGGTATTTATATTTCTCAATTTTTTTCTATATATAACGAAATTCGCATGATATATTTATGTGACATTGGTAATTTAAAATAATAAAGTTGTTTTTATTGTACTATAACTGGTATTTAGAAATTTTTTGTAGCAATTTTTTTTCTGAATTCGAACGAAATTTATAAATGCACCTTATTTCTTATTTGTAATAAAATCACCTCGCGATCTTGGAATTATTGAATCCTGAATGAATTTCTCCTCGTTCGCTAGTTTTATCTCTCTTCCTCGAAAGTTAAACACATATGTGATCGCTTTTCGCTAAACGTACAAGAAACCCTTGTGCAAATATTTACCAAGTGAAATCTTAAGCTGTTCGTTTATCGAGGTTTTACACGGGTATTTAATCGGTCGATGGAAGGATGTTCAATGAGATCAAACGTTTCAAGAGAATTTTATAAGAGTACCCTGAAAGGAATTATTTGCCGTTCCAATTTGGGGAGATGAAACCACATAATACAGAATTAGAGCATTAATATGTTAACATATTAAAAGGAAATACTACAAAATTTAAGAAGAGGACGAAATCGTATTTCGGAAATGAATAAAATTTGTTAATTTTGGCTAGTAACACTAGTTTCGATATTTGGTTTGTCACATTTTTCAATATTCCTGATCTAAACTCTCTATCCCAAGTAAGATCAAACTTTATATCAGTCCGAAATGAGAATTAAGAAACATCAATAATGGTAGTTAAAACGAATTTTAGAAATAGTTTAATTTTATAGAAGAAAACTTAGTTTAGTCTCCGTTCACAAAACATATCTAACCGATTCCAAATCAATTAATTTCAGTTGAACTCACATTACGAGTATATGAAACGCGTGAATGTTTCGTAAATATTCTTTAGAAATTGTCGGATACTCCGGCTTGTAAAATATTTCTCTCGTGAAATGTGTTTTTTTCTGGCTGCATTTTTGAGTGGATTTCCTCCTTGGTTGATTTCATTTTCGATTTTGGATCCTGTATAAAATTTCAGAAATGTTCGTAAGGACGCTAATATTTTTTGAAAGACTTTTATTTATCGTCGAG
This sequence comes from Agonum fuliginosum, assembly GCA_947534325.1. Lineage (NCBI taxonomy): Eukaryota > Metazoa > Arthropoda > Insecta > Coleoptera > Carabidae > Agonum > Agonum fuliginosum. The sequence continues at coordinate 9,299,450 of OX384031.1, forward strand.
TCTAATATTTCTTGGCTTGGCGGCTTATCTGACGTGCCTTCCGTAGATTCCGGGCATTCTGTGCGCGCAGCGCAGGCGAGTGTGTTCTCGAGCACCAATATTTCCGATAACGTAGGGCGGGTGTGTGTGTGTGTGTGCTCATATGTGTCACACATGCCGGCGGGCTGGTCGGCCATGATTGGCGGGGCTTCGAGACGGGTTGCCACGGTAACGGCCACTTCAGCCTCCCCTCGCATCGAGGGTGCGGGGGCGAGCACCCCCTCTATCACACACGATGTTGTGTGTGGCTTGTTGGTTGTTGTCCGCCACGTACGGCCATCGATATATTGTCGCTTGATTATTCTGTTGCCGGTAATCCACGACTGTTTTATTGCGAATTTATCCTTCTACTTTATTAGCTTTGATAGTTGTTGTTGATGTGCGATAAACTGCCAGTTCTATTGCTGTTTCATTACTTATATTGCTCACTAAATCGGAATTATTGCTTTTTCTTTTACGGTACATTTGTAATTTTTAACAGTCATACCTGCAGACTTCCTAGTTGTTAAATGTCTTGATTCTTACAAGTTGCAATAAGAAACACAATAAAACATGATGCATTAATAACTTACTCGTACCACACAAAGCCAAAAGCCGATGCTAAAAATTTTATTTATTTGTTTGATCATTTTCCTAGTTTGAACTATTGTTGAACTATTCTAGAAAAATAGAACATTTTTTGATAGTCGTACGTCGAGAAACTAGCAAATCAAGGACCGAGAACCGAGCATCGAACTTAAAATTTGCTTTAAAATGGTCAGTGGTAGTGGTAGAGTGTACGTCTAATTTTATTTTTATTTTGTAAATATCGTCTAATATGCTAATGGTAAATTGTTCGATCGCAACAACCGACAATAATACCACTATACTATATTCCTCGAGACCTTTCATTAAAGGAACACATGGCCACGTGATTTCGTGCATCCTGATTGGCTCTCAAACGTATGCATAACGCTACGATTGGTTTACGATTTTAGCATGTGCTTGAAAAATCAAAAAAACAACATACTTGTGTCCCTTTAATGAAAGGTCTCGTGGAACACAGTATAGATCCGAGTGTTTTAGTTGTTAATCTCGTTGAATGATTACCATGCGCAAAAATGTGTGTATTTATTTTATCCTGAATTTGAAAAATCAATATTTTAGACAATTTGTATAAGATATGGAAAAAAGTGGACAATTTTCTCCCATGGGCTACATTTTATCCTAAGGAATGAGTAAGGACCATTTTTTTCATAATTTAGATAATATCAAAATTAATATTACGAATTTAGCTTTAAGGTTTAGATTTATATTTCCACGTTTAAGAAAGTTTGAATACTTACATCTAACTAACTATGGGCATTCACAGTTCTAGAAAGTGGTAAGTGTGAACGTTCGTATTTAGTTATATGAATTTAAACTTTCTTAAACGTAAGTAAACATAAATGTAAACCTTAAAACTAAATGCTTATGTGAATAAGGTTTTATGGTGAGTAGTGTTGCAGCGAGAGTCGAGACTAGTCTCGGTCTCGTCTCGTCTTGTCGAGAAAATCGAGACCAGACCATGAGGCAACTCTCGACTACAAATTCGAACCGAGACGAGACCAGTATCCAGTCTCGCCGAGAGTCTCGTCGAGACTCTCGAATCTCGTCTTATATAATTGATTAGTAACTATTTGCTTAAAATTAAAATGAACAGAAATATGCTTATGTGAATATGATAGGATTAAACAATAATTACTCTCAAAAAAATTTCACTTCTTGTCCGTGACGCATTTTTAGATGCTAATGATGCTGGAATATCAGGACCAGATCATAAATGGGATCTTTCACAAAAAAGTTGTATTTTAAGTAATATTCCCAAGATCAACAAACAATAAATGTATACAAATTTACATGTTTCAAAATAAAATCTTTATTTTGATCTACATAAATCAATTAGAAATTTAATAAAAATAATACCTATTCCTAAAATTATGTACCAACAGTTATTAACAAAATAATAAGTTTAGTAAAGATAGGTATACGACACATTTTTATTAATTAACAAAAATTAATTTTAATTATAAAAATTATAAATTTAGGTACCTACCTAACTAGTCAAGTATACCGTGGAATAAAATAAACATGTATTAGTTAGAGTTAAATATATCACAAAAGAGTTATTTCGTACAAAATACGTATAATTAATTCCATAAGACTGGACCTAGGCCGCACTAACACTAACAAACTAATACTGACTTGTTTTGAATGTCAAATAAATAAATACCACACAACCCAAGTTGATTCGAGATTTTCGAGACTCTCGACTTCATGTCGAGAAATTTCGAGACGAGACGAGAGTGACTTTTATTAATTTTGAATATTCCGAGTCGAGACGAGAGTCAGGTGCACTCTCGACTACTCTCGACAAACGGCATCACTAATGGTGAGGGCAAACAAAATTGTCCTGATGAATATTTAATTTCTATGATAATCGGTAACCTAAAAACTTTTTCTTCGTCCTTAAGAGAATATTGTCTACTTTCGTTCCGCACATATAAATTTATTCAGTTACTAACTTAAAAACTTAACATGCCGTTGGCATTGGTAGGTATTTATAAATTTAATTATAAATTATCAAAAAAAAAACTGTCTTTGGGTTAAGGTTGTTTAATTTTACGCCAATTTAGTGCAATTCCCCCTTAGTACGTGCCTGTAGTATCCCTCTGTTGCTACTGAATCCGGAGACAATTCAGGTAGCAGGCTAGACCAACCAGCCTTATTTGCATACACGGTGCGTACACACACATGCTTCCCGCGTGCATGTGTGTGTAGTTGACGCTACAATACAGCGTACGTACGTTCACGTACACATGAAGAGGTCTTTATGTGGCGCGCATGTTGTTATTGTGTTTTTAGAAACGTGAAAGACGGCTTTTTTGGTGTTGATGTAATTGGGTTCTTTATGCACGACGAACAATAACAGGGAAATATATTTAAATATGTCTACATGCTCGTGAGCTTGTTCACACTACGTATTTTATTTGGGGTTTATTTACCCAGAGAGCGAAGAGAATATTGTTCAGCGCACACAGAAACAGACATTATTATTGTTGACTTGCAGAGAAAAGCGATATACAAAGTGTGAACTATTTAAAAAAAAAAATTATCAGAAGAAATTTGTACCTACTAATTCTTCTTTAAGTTAGGTATTAATATTAGAAACATCGCAAAATTTTCTGATATAAAAATAAAACCTGTATTTTGTTTCTTAAAATTTAAGGAGTTCCTTAACTTTTCAGGTTGCCTTCATTAAACATACATAATGACAGTTTACATAATAAATAAATAAATCTTCGATCTTAATCTTTCTGACACATTAATGATTTGTTTAGCATTTTCCTAACTAAACCGCAGACTTTAAACCAATTAAGTTACTGTTTTATTGACTGTGGTGTTTATTAGGTGACAAACTACTGGAAATATCAGTCGTACAATATATTCATATTAAATGGCCGATATTTCGATTCATTCCAAAACCTCCTTCAGGGTTAGTAAAAACTGACGAACAGTCATGATGATATAAGCACCTTATTATGTCGTAGGCAGATTTTAAAATTAGGCTTTTTATAAAAAGCCTAGGCATGTAGGCACATTATAAAAAAACTCAGTCATATCATTTTATTTCACTCAAGAAGGATATTAGGTTCTTTGTTAGTTCAGTTCAATTAACCAAAACTGAGTATGTGGGAGTGGGACCCACGATGGAAATTGGGTTGTTTATTAAGTTCAAGCAGTCTGAAGTGTCTACCAAAACCGAATTTATGGAATTCAAGAAGGGTATTGGGTTATTAATTTCGTTCAGTTCAGAGTTTCTTCTACCAAAAGCCTCAGCATGTTGTGTAATAAAATGATGATGATCTTATATGCAGTCATTTAGAAAAAGTCTGGCGTTTTATAAAACAACTGGTTTTATAATGCACCTACGACGACACATACATTAAGTTTACAAAACTTTGTACATGTACATTCATAAGCATAACACGTTGATTACGGAATAAGGTTTTGTAATCCAACTGGCCAAAACGACGATAAATGTGGTCTTAATTTTATATAAGAAAATTTAAAAAAAACATAAATTTTCAGTGTTTATTTCTACTTTCACAATCATTTTAATCAAATCATTGACTAACAATATTGAAATGAGAGTCCCCAGTTACTTCTTTGAATGTCGCACACGGCATACCCCAGGGTCAAATCTCAGGTCTCGTCTCTTGTAAAGGGTTTGATAAAGGTCGCGACAATCAACCCTTAGAGGGTAAAAAGGATTGCGCAGCGGTAACTGGCCTCGTAAGAGCAACTGTCAACCGTCTGTTTTGCATAACGATGAAAAGAGCGAACATGTAGGGACATACAGAGCAGAGGCTGCTGCACCGTATGCAGATTTGCATTAACATCACAATTATAGCACAAATAACCGAAGGGTTATGCAAAATAGTTCGAGTAACCGACTTTCGTGGTACCTGCGGACGGCTGCTGCTGAGAGGAGAACCCTTTCGAGCTTCAGAGCTTTGGAGTTTTACAACGCACCAAATGTTTCGCATACACTCTAGATTGTTTTCAAGTTTTTTATCGAACACTTGAACCAGAAGCAATTCTTTGGATTAGTATTTTTTAATTAGGTATCAATGGAATTTAGAACCTTATTAATTTATAGTAATTTTGAAGTATGAATCATCAAATTTTTTTCTTTTAATTCTTCAAACAATGATTTTGCTTTGGAGCAAATATGTTCAAATAATTATTTTTAGACGACCACTGCAGATAGTACTAATAGATATCGCGGTAGCAGGCTACAAAGTTAAATATATCATGAACTAGCATGATATGAATAACGTGGTATCACGATATGGTCATATCGTAATTATGAGACAAAATCAATATAGCCAGGCTTTGATTTGTTCATTGATTGTCTGAAATGACAGTAGATATGAGTCATTTGAATGTGCGTTTTAAAAGTGAAAAATTATGTGTTATTTTTTGTGGTCGTCTAAGAAATAGCGTTCATAACTAGTCCGAAAGTAATATCATTTTGCTCGTTTTTTGCACCTAGTTCGTAAAACTTTACACTCGCACGATATTTCTCACTTTCGTTACTCGTTATGAAATATACTATTTCATTCTTGGCGTAAAATTTTTAATCGGCATTACTTTTTCAACATGTTTCACTCCAGATTTATTCAAAAACTTAACCCGTGTTTATTTGGCAATTTTAACTTTTTAATAAAGATCAACTCACAATATAATATGAGAAAAGAATAAAAGAAATATAGATAGTGATAGTAATTGCTAGTTTTTTGCACTTTTTTAGCAAAATAGGTAATAAACTTACCTTTTCACACTTGCTCGGAAAAGAATACGATTCAATAAAAAAGTAAACTTTTCGTAATGGTCATCTTGTTTTGTAAAAAGAGTTTCATGTCTGCAGGACAATAAATACCAAAAAATTTATAATCTTAAATGATTTGACATGAAACAACGCAAAATAAATTACTCAATAGTGCAAAAAGCTGCCTTTTCATAGATGAATAATTCATGGTAGAGAATCAATATATCACAGTGAAAAGTTATGCTTGTATGATTAATTCAGAATTGGCGAAAACCCGCAAAATTAATTTCTCGTTGAGTTTTAGTCTCTTTGGTGTTGTGACTGCTGGCGCCCGCTCGCGAACATGAAGCATTTAATTCTGACATTTCAACCGCGAAATGCAGCATATATCTTGGCGAGATCTCGGGCTGTTTACACGAAACAGAACGAATGCATTAGCCTTAAATCATTGCCAAATTTACGGTCGACGCCGCGATAACGGTTTGAATTATACGCTACATTGTTTTCAAATTATTTTCGCGCGCGAATCACGATATACGGAAGCAGTGGGAACTGGGAACGTTTATCAAACTCTGACGCGCGTGTTTAACGCGGGGGTTGCAAACACCCCCAAAAATGTTCCATTTTACAACTAAATTAAGAAATTTACACCCTGATAACTCGAGGAGATTTACACACATCATGCAAAACACTTCGACAGGAGAGAGAACTTCACTCGAAAGAATATAAATTTCCATGCTCGGTGCAGAAAGCCGAAATTTTTGAATTAGTTCACTGTTTGTACACTTTAGGAGATGATCTGAAAACTGCAGTTTAATAGGTGACTAGAGAAGCCATTTCGAGTTAAATAGGAAAAACTATTGCTACATTACTACTACTACTACTACTACTACTACTACTACTACATTAATGACATTTACATTTATTTGGTAAATTTTACTGCTTATAGTATAAACTCGCAAAGTAAGGAATTTTCAAAAAAAAATATAATTTTTTTTGTGTTTCAAAAATAAATGGGAAATATAAAATTCGAAAACTACTGCGTTTTGCAATTCATTCACAACAAAATTTCATTTTATATAAAAATGCATCTACGAACATTGCTTTTTGACAAACAAATCATTCTTAATCGTTGCATTTTGTTTAAAAACATTTTTTTTTACATTTATTTCAACATTTTCTTTCCTAGTTGTATTTTTACTTATTGAAATATTAGCGCTCGAGCATGAATATTGAGGATCGAAGCACAGTCAACACAGCATCATGGAAAAGCAATACTTTCTGCAAGATACACAATTTTCTTAAAGATCGTTTCAAAAATGACTACAGATAAAAGAGCTCAATATATTTTGTAATTGTAGTTCTTATGGATTACATTCTCTATAGTTAGCTATATTATATTGGGATCAAGTTTATCCGAGCATAATGATTCTTGTGTTTTTTACTTTGGCAATAACTATTTTGAGTTGTCAACTGACAATGTATTGAAAAGGCTACTTTTGGTACATTGAGAAGAACAAGTGTGTTACTAATTTGAGTGTATAATTATTTTGAAAATATGGAATCGTAAAAATGGATCGTTGGCATTTGTGTGAATGTGGTTTATATCTCATATTTTTGGTGGCATATACGTGTGATATAGTGTTGGAGTTATGGGTAACGGTTATGAAACGTGAAATGTTGTGAATTTCCATAGTTCTCTCATGTGAGCAGTTGTGTGCGTCCTCCCCGCTGAGCTAATCGCGAGGTTAGAACGTTTGAACGTTTGGAGAAGCCTCTCGGCAACGGATATGAACACATAAACGTGGAAATATTCAAATTCCGCGTGTGTCATAGGAAGAATTTTCATAAGTCGAGTCTCATTGTTTTCGGTAGGACGTTGAGTCTGTCGTTGCGTTGTCTATGCGGGGCACGATCTCCTGCTAACGTTCATGCGACACAATTTCATACGAGCAGCGGCATTATTTTATTAGTTGGTACGTTGGGAATACTACGTAGGTAGATTCCGCGAATTCCAAGTCGTCATTCCTATCTAACACACGTCTCGGCTCCCGGACAAATCTTATTATTAATCTTTCCGGTGTGCGGGTACGTTGCGGTGTATACGGTGCTGTACTGACTGACGACTCGTGATTGCCCTGATGCTGATGTACCCACCGACAAGAAGAGCAAATATTGTTTACGTGCGCGCGGAATACCTGAATTGTTCGCAAATAAAAACTACCGCATCGCATACCTACGCTGCATTCGGAAAATGCGACATATTTTTCAGACGTAGTCAAACAATTTTAATACGATTCGGGGGATTTTGTTAAGGGGAATGTCCACGGCCCACTTTTACCCTTATTTACATTTTTATTTTTGCAATAGAAAAATTCCTTCAAAGCTTATTTTCTCATTTTATATTTTAAAACTAAGTGCTTTTTCCATACGGCGTCTCTGAAGAAAAACAGTTGAAATTTGTTGACCAATGTAATTATTATTACAAAATATTTTATATTACTTATACAGATCTTTTTTTAAAATTTTAACACACATAAGGAATCACATAACTATTAATACGTACCTTCAGTTTTTATTACAATTTAGTTTTTGTTTAATGTAGGCAGGTATGTTGATATATATTTACAATGAAAGAAGAGAAGCACTTTTTATATAACTTTTGAAAGTAATTTTTTTAAATATATTCCATTCACTATAAATAACATAACCTTTAGATCTATATTATATTTTATTGCATTCATATAATTTGGATTCCGTGTAAGATAAGCAAATAACTGCTTTTCTACAGAAAAATTTAAGAAACGCACAAAGTGATTGTGAGTCTGTTAGTCAAGTGAGCACGTACCATTATCTAGCCCGAACTACTGAACGAAGAACTACGGGACATGTCTGAGCCCATGAAATAATTCTTACATGTGAGGATGCAGAGTTTGAATGTGCTTCTAACGCTGAGTGTTGTAGTTTACGTTATTTTACACCGGAATAACATATTTCAATATTGAAACATTGAAAGAAATATAAAAGATCAGGGAAGTAGTGCTTCCCTTGCTTCCATAGATGCCACGTCACTGCCTAAATATACTTTGAAAAACTTTCTTTAATAATTTATTATGTTTCTGATGCTACCATTAAATTTTATTTATGTTTCTTTAGTAATATGAATAATCTTTTTAATACAAAAACTAAAATTATCTTGTGACGAACCTGAGTTCTCTTGGTTTAGCCATTATTAATAAAAATTCGACTTTCGGTCTTTCATTGATTATTTTAATTTTAATATTATTATATTACTTTAATATTGCGTATTCAGGTTCAAGTACTAAACACAATTATTAATGAAACACTGGTTTCGTCAAAAAATCTCACTCCTGGAACCGGTCTAATAGTTTGTGTCATTGTGTCATTTCACTTAATAACTTAATAATGTAAAATTATTTATAAGATGGTTTCTAATGGCATACATTTACGTCATTTCAAAATCACAGCAATCTAGCAAATCTGCAAATCCATTCAACTTACCATTTACTCTCGCATTTACTGAAACCTCTTAGTCACAAAGCCTGTCTCAACTACCCGTGATTAAACCCACAAACAACCCTGAGAGAGAGACGCCGGTACCACTGTCCTCGCAAGTGCGAGAGAGATAGCGCCAGAGCACTTAATACCCCCATTACATAGTTTCCGGTACACACGATTATAAGCGCTACATATCATGTACAACATGCAAATTGCGGTTGGCAGAACTGGTCGCGAGACGCGAGTGAGGTTAGATCTTCCGGACGGTTTAACACTTGAATTTTCCCGCCAACGTCTGGTTTTTATGGTGATATTAGTCGCAGGAGGCTGGGGTGACTGCACTGGCGCCCAATTTTTCACATTGAAATTTTCGACCCAATTTTATAAGATATTACTACAATTATTTTAGATTAATACATAGATTCTTTCTTACTTTTAAATTTTAATATTACCTACTTTCTTTTAGAAATAAATTTAATTCGTATAGTAGTTCTACGCCCGCGAGGTGCTGTGCATACTGAAAAATTTAGGGTTGTATACATTTTAATCGATTTTAATAGTTTCTTTTATTATCACATTACATAAAATATTAAGTAAATTATGTTTAAATTTCTTTGTATCCTGCTCGTAGTTAATCTGAATACTACTTCACAATTTTTATGCCTGCATACCAGTAAAATATGCGGACATAGGTTAACCAAAGTTTCCTGGATCGAAAATATGGCTAAAATTACTTCAATTCAAAAGTGCATCACTTAAGCCTGTTTTACATTAGGTATACTTTTTTCGGCTAGAAAGTTTCATACTAGATTTTAGAATGCAAAATATGATAATGTAAAACACGTAAATCTCCATCCAAGTTTCATCCTAGAAACGTCTATTTTCGACTTAAAAAATAGCTCCGATCATGGAGTTTATACAAATCAATCAAAGTAATATTTGTATCTTTTTTACAAGGCTGAGGATATTTAGGTTTTCGCCTATTTTTGTATTATAGATTGAATAAAATGGATAGCACTTATTTTTGTTTCTATCGTTTATTTTTATTACAAATTTAATTTTGCCTAACCTATTATGTACAATTTGACAAATTTTTTCTTTTTATATATTTTTTGGCCTATTCCGGATAATTTCTTGTGAATTTTCAGTTGTCTTAGTATGTGGTGTAAATTTTAAACTGGCTTTTGAATATTGTTCTTACTAAAATGCCAAAGAATAAATTCATTATCAAATAGATAGGTACATGGAAACAATATTTTCTTTATCAATAAAATATTTTGATTTCACTGCTTTTTTATGGCCTATTTTTTAAATATTACGACCTATTTTAAATATGTTTTTGCCTATTTAACTTGCCTTTTTTATAATTTTTGTGGTAAGATTAGAAATTGTTTTATTTAATTCCCTGCAAACTGTGGTTAATGTATCATACTCGTATTCTACAAATATTCGGTATTTGAATTATTTAAATAAAATTTTGCATTACATTCTTTTAGTGTATCCACGATTTTATCACTATACAGTGTGTATAATTTGCCCCCTCTTAAAAAAAAGTTCTAACTACGCCTATTCAAGAACATGCTTTTGAAATATTATCTGTAATTGTAATATACTATATAATAACAATTATCGCCATTTATAGAATTACGTACAACGTAAATATTATAATTTAATTGATCCGGTATCAGAATGTGTTATAGCAATAGAACATATTTTACAAAACACAAACTAATTAGTCCAGTTGTTAAACTTACGAGTCCATAAATATCAGCAAACCAATAAACTAAATCATGTTTTATACTAATTACGTCCAAATCATAAATAAACATAATTTAATACTACCGCTCATTCTTCAAAGATATATCTCCAACCTTTAATTGGTTGTAACTCACAAATCAAGAAGTTCTTAGCGCGCGCAACACGTCCATTATCCCCGCATTTAAATCAGACAGAGCTTCCGGCGTATTTAATAAAACAACCCGAAAGTGTTTGTATCTCATGCCTACAAATTTAACCAATTTTCACACAATTTTCCCCCGGCGCGTTCTTTATAACAGTGAACAGATTTTCCCGCACGCCTCGCGCAGCTCATTACTTAAGAGGCGGCGAATGGCTCGGCGGCGGCGGTAGGGGTGGGGCGGAGGGGGGTTCGTGTCGCCGCCGCCAGACGCCGCGGCGCTGGGGTGGGGGGTTCACGACCTACCCTGGCATAAAGACCCACATAGATAAGTACGTAATTATTACAAGTCGCTTTTACGCTTTTCATCACGACTGGAAGACTTTTGCGGCGTGTTTGATTTTTTATTACTCGGGTAATTTGTTTGCGGGGTTTATTTTCTTGCGGATTTTTACGTTGCAGATTTATTGAGATCTGTCGAGTTTTTAAACTGTATAATACTGAGAATTAATTATTATTAATTTATATTTGCATTGCGCAACTACATTTCATTATTTCATGTATTTTCCAATCAATGCGCACCTCAAGCGATCACCCAATTTCAAACAACCCGTTAAACATTGGCAGATAATAATGTTGTTTTAAATATTATAACTAATAATAAAAGTTATCATTTTAAAAGTTTATTTTTGAATAGAAACGGTCTATCAACTTCTGGATAGAGTTCAGTTTCAGTAGTATAATAGGGTGATCATAAATGATTGACCGTCACTTGACTTAAAATAAGTCCGTTTTTTAATAAAAACTATTTTCCGCGGCATAAAATTAGTATTCATTTGCTGTCAAACGACGTTATATAATTAAGACATAGTTTATGTTGTTTTTTAAAAACTTGCAGTAAAACAGAAAGTAAATAAAAAACACTATTATTAAGTAATTTTGAATTTAAACTGTAATTTTTTTACATTTTAAGGTTAATTAGGTGAGTTTAATTCAGTATTCAATCACATTGAGAGACTGCACGCGGTCAATCATTTATCTGTATTTCTTAAGGAGGTTGGTGGCCATAATTAAAATGATGATGAGGGACTGAAATTTATACAGTGAACAGTGCCTTTATTACACTTTTGAGATTTTTTTTAAAATGTAATTTTCGTCTATCTGGTTTTTGCCTAATTGAATATTGAAATTACGCTCGTTTTACGTTGACCATGTACTCTTATGGAAATAAGATAAAATGATTAAAAATTCATACAACTTGTGTTAATATTTCCTATAAATCTTTAAAAATAAGTTCGTGTAGATTTTGTGTAGGTACTTTTTCTAAACCATTTGCAAGTTATTTAAAAAAAAATTAAGTATACCAAGTATTTTTTGATTAAGTAGTGAATTAGTAATTATTATAAAATATATCACCACAACTCAACGAATTGCAATGATATCAACCAACGCGCGTTGGGCGAATTTTGTTTTACATTATCAAAAATATTTTTATTTTCATATACCTACGCCCTCAAGCATGATGTGTAGGTATGCCACTGCATGGGTCACCAACCTCCTTAATAACCAAGTGAAAATATTGAATTATAAAACTTGAATTTGATGCTACTCATCAAAACTCAACATACTTTTTTAATACTATTCAACATTGCAGAATTTTATTCTTAAAGAAAAAATTTAATCTAAATATAATAAAATATAAATGGATATTATTATTTTAATAAATTTCAACCGATTTGAACATTTGTGCATCTCAATTCTATTATGGGCGATTTTAATATCGTACTTCTGGTATTTTTGTGACTCTCTAGAATTGAACTCAAGACTTCTAGAATCAGATATCTACTCAACCATTGTGCTATCACGTCTGTAATAAATAAGTAAAATAGAAACAAAATATGTATGTAGCGAACACACTTTTTGGAACTTTACCCGAACGTATAGAAAGACTAGTCCTAAGTTATTCTTCTTCCTTGAAAGGTTTTTTGTAAAGTTGCTTTCTAGCACTCGTATTTATCGCGCGGCGGATTGAATTTTCACTTTGAAAAGCTCAGGTTTGAAGTACAACGTGACTTATCGTCGAAATATACAAATTGTGAATTTTGTAGCTGCGCCTGAGGCAAGCAGTGCAGTCTCTCAACTTCAACTTGTCGACATTCAACACGTTTCCTCTCTCTGCGTAGCACGGACCAGGATGCAAGTCACACTGTCGACAAACCGAAAATGTCGAAATGCAATAGTTTATTTCACATTTTAAATAAAAATAGTTTGTGACGCCATGTCAAAAATTTTTCGGACGCGATAACTTCAAAAATATCACAAATAAAAATTCCAAATTTTCATATTTAAGGTTTTATTACGAAGAACCCAATATAATTTTGGTTTCAATCTACAAACCGAAAGCAGTACTTTTTTTAAATATTTCGATAAATAATTAATTTCAGACAAAATTGTTTATTTTGAATGAATGATCATGTGATTATTATATACAATCAGTATAATAGAGTGAATATGGCGGGATGTCTTGTGCTGGCTACATCAGATTTTTTCTTAGGGGGATAAAGCAATTTTAATAGTGGGACTATGGATTTTAAACCGAATAACTTTTTTAAATAGATTTTACAATTCTTTTCTTTACATTATAGGTTTGGATTCAATAAAAGTAATTGATACTGATAAAAAATAAAATTGTTGCTTTAAATATTTTTGTTTCTGGTTGTCAAAAATCAGTTACAAAGTTGGGGTAATGTTGTCGACAGTGTGAAATATACTGAGAGCGCACAGGTACTTAGTGCGATAGTGTTGGTACACACATGTAATAAAATATTCATATATTATCTGAGAAAGGAGAAATACAGACACAGAGAGTGGGAGAGGGTAGAGAGAGAGTCGAGAGCGTACAATTTCGTTACGGCTTGGCTGATAGACTTCCCGCTGAAGATTCCCTTTGATCCGAAATACATTTCGCCTAGCACAGGATTTGATCCCTCGCTCACTATTTCGCGTCTTATATTCGTTATTTTTTGTTCCGTTATATCCCGTCTTTCGCATTCTTGTCTTTTGGGACTTTAGCCTTCATACATTCTGAGATACAGCGATGGTGGCGTCCTATTCCCAGCGCGGATGAGACGAACCTAGCGGCCAACCCGCGAAACAGGAAACGTCGTTGCTTTATATGGAACGCGAACGCGGGGAGATTGAAATATTGCACGCCCAAGGATTGAACCAATTTTCATATATTCGTATTTTTATCTGCGCGCTGCTTTTTCCGAAAATGCGAAATACGGTTGACAGACGCCAACATGCCATACTAGCAAAGCCCCTGCTCACCACTCTACATTTTTAAATTATTCCACCAAAAATAACATCGCCGGAAAAGGCTTCGCACTTCTCTCGTTTTATCAGAACTCACAGAACAAAATAAAAAGCTACAAAACAATCACTTCGTATTTCACACGACTTAAGATTACCTTTGCCTGAATCCAAACTATTCAGTATGGTGAAGAATATAATCAAAACTTTTGTCCCAACAAAATGTTTCAAAAAAAAAATCTTAAGATTACTTTTGCCTGAATCAAAACTATTCAACTATTCAGTATGGTGAAGAATATAATCAAAATATTTGCCCCAACAAAATGTTTCCAAGAAAATATTCTTAACTATGCATAAGTTTGGAACAATGTATCCCTAAACAAAATGTGCCAACAAAAAAATTTTTCATAACCGAAATATGACATTATGGGTCAACAAACTTGAATCCAATAGCTCATAATTTGACAAAATTCATCTGCATGGTTAGTTTTTAAGAGGATATAATTCCACTCGAAAAAAAGGCTATTTTTCTGGAACAAATCCTGATTGCATAGTACAACATATAGTATTAATTTTTTTACTATTATATGCATAAGAGATGAAAATAGTCCGCTAACTCCAAATTATTCATTTTTCAATGTTAGCAAAATGTTTAATTGCCTTAAAAAATACACCAATTTTTGACAATAAATTAAGTATATAAAAAACCTAAATATTGATATATTACTGAGATAGCGGACTGTACACAACCTTTATTTAGAAGTATACAAAATTTCAAGCTTGTAAGTTTGTTTTTGCGGCTGTATTTTGTTCCAGAAAATGATCACTTTTGAACAAATTTTGCCTATTTTACGGCGTAACTCATGATAGTGTCACAAAAGGGCGGGGTTTTGTATTTATCTCTGACGTAAATTTCTGACCGTTTTGGTAGGAGGGGGGTGGGGTAAACTGAATTTGTCAAAATGAAAATTCGGGATTCATGTTAGGAATAATATCATCTTAAACATTTCTGTTTACGAACATTTTTTATAGATCTTTTCAGAAAGATTGTGTTTTAAGATCTCGAAATAGGCATATCATACACTCTGATTCCATAAATTTTGAAAAAAATAATAAACAGCATCATGAGTATAAAGAACACAAAATTATTATTTACATTTGTCGGATTTCCATGTTTATTTCTAATAATTCTATCTTATCTAACTTTAGTCTTAGAATAATATACAAGACTACTTTCAACCCTTGACTGGTAAAAAACTTCTTCTCTTTATTATATAATTCTTTGTTTCTACGTAGCAGACAAACTTTGAATTTTAATAAATTTATAATTTACCTAAAAAGGTACTACCTACTTCAAATGTGAAAAGTTACTATGCCAATTTTATAAAAATAATAAAAGCTCTCGTAAATTGACTCCGTTTGAAAACCAGATAAAAATTAAAAATGTGAACAGCGTGCAACTTTATCGCCAAAATACTCCTTCTCACCATTTTATGCAGCCCTAAACGGACGCACCATCAACGTTGTAAGGGCGGCAAAAATTCTTGGTTGCGTCATTCTCGTTTATAAACGCGGTGGCAGTCGCCTCTCCCTCTCTGCTTTGCGGTAGTTTTATGTGTTCTCCTATTTTACATATCACCTCGCTGCCACACACTGGGCATAAATCCGCGATTCCCTGGATGCCATAAAAATCATTCTAAATTTCGCACCCAGGCAGAATCAACGTGCGCACTTACGCCGCTAAATCTCAAGTTCAAAAGGGAAGAGAAAGTCATAATTGTTGAGAAATTCATTTTATTGTGAAGTATATCAGTATAGTGACTAAATATTAAATACAAGTGAATCTTACTGTTACCGTTTATTATTATTTTCTACGTTCACCTGGACTAAATTGTGTTAGGGAATTATTACGGAACTAGTCATCTAATAACCGTACTGCTTTTGATTTATTAATTATAACTTTATTTACAACTTCGCGCATATATTTTAATGGCATACAGTATTTGACTTACTGATCATAGAACACAATTTTTTTAAACATTTTTAATACAGGACAGCGCTGATCGCTGAAAAGATGATGTGCAAAGAAATGTACAGATGCACATAAATAATAATAAAATCAATCAAAACCTAGTATATGGAACTCGAGAAGGAATGAGATTTCTTTATTAAGATCAATTCAGTCAGAGGAGTTTCTACCAAAACCAGTGTATGTGGGGACCAAGAAAAGTTCTAGTACTGGATTTATTATATTCCGCATTTTTGTTTAACGTAGATCAGCAGGTTTTTATATCCATCTGTGCATTTCTTCGCAGATCACTTTTTTTCAAATACGCATAACTTTGGTTAAAAAAAATCGTAGACACTTCATTTTTGGTGCCATTTAACGGAAATTGATTGATTTAATCGCCTTGATGGTTGATCGACTCGAGAAAAAAAATTCCAGCTCCGTACACACTTTCAAAGTTGGACTTTTTTTTTCACAAAAGAGGGGTTTGAAAAGGATGGACATTAAAGTTCGCATACACCTTCTTAAAGAGGATACTTCAAGCTTACCTGCCATCATTAGGACGTCCAGATTGGACGCATAGAAGCCAAGTTATGACGGTTTGAAAATCACCTAAATTTTGATAAATATCAAGGGTTTCGTTTTTTGTTTTGGCCAGTTAGATATCCATTTCAATTTCCATATCTTTTTTAACTATCAAAAATCTTGTTGTTTAGTTACATAATATTATTATAGAAAAATGTCTACTATGATTATGATTTTGGCAGGGCTAGAGTTTTTTTTTAGTTTAATATGATTTACTAAATACTTTTCATAATATTCGCAATTTAAAAAAAATAGTATACCTACATTTTGGTTCATGCACATTTTGTAATCTTGAATTCCCAGACTATATTCTCAAACACAAAATACTAAACGGTTCTAGTAATAGGTAGGTACTACTGTACTATAAACTTTTACTTTTACTGTTATATTAGCGTTGCTTTAATCTTGTCTTCAAATTTATTAAGAGACTGTAAAATGTAGGTAAAGTTTAAGATCTTGAGAAAAGAATGTGAAAAAAGTGTTTTCTGTTGAATAAAGTATTTCTCGAGTGAGGTGTTAAGCGTAATCAAAGTAACAATCACGTGAATAAAATTCCAATTAGGTCCCATCACGCATCACGCGGTATCTGAAATTTGAAGAGAGCGTATCAGGGAAAACAAGTTATCGTTCACCTCCAGCGTCGTATTTTTTATTATTCCGTCGCGTAGGGCTTCCCCTTTTCCCTGCTAACCCCTTCCAGAGCCCGGGCTTGCTGTACGAAGCGGTTGACACATTCCCAGTTTCTAATATCAGCGATACACAACACAACGTCAAGGTGTGCTGTGCTCGTGTTCGCTCGCTCGCTCGCGGATAAGAAAAGATGATGTATTGGCAACGTCGCGGGCTGGGGTTCATCCCCTCCCCTCTTCTGCCGCCCCCAGGCCGCCTCCTGCCTACGCCGACAGCGGAAGCCAGTCCTGTTGGAAACGGTACACGAAAATTGAATTTAAATTCATGAAAACTGAGAGACTTGCGGGCGCGACGTTTGCTCTATGACAACTCCTCAAGAGAAGACACTATTTGTGCATTCAGAACTTGAAGTCCTCAAATTAAGTAATAGCTACTAGATTTATCAAATAATTTTTGCAACACGGATTAATTCTGATTTTCTAGCATTTGTTTAACATCTATTTTTTCCAAGTAAGAATTGATATTAATTTCTAAGCATTATCGCACTGCAATACGAATTTGGCACAACTCTAAAAAATTACATTTTTCGCCATGATGCTATTATGTCATAGTTTTTTTTTTTGTAAAAAGATAGGTAATTTAGGATTGTTACGCTATAACAAGTAGTGTACAAAAAGTAAAATCTCTTGTCAGACTAATACAAAAAATGATTGTTGTCATGGTAAAAACAAATTGGTATGTTTACATTTTAATTTAATTAATAGGCAATAAAGGTATAGTTATATTATATTATTACTCGATAAAAAATCATAGTTTGATGTTTGATGTGAAATCTCTTGCGAGTCTAAGTTTATACAATTTAAAATTTACTTAATTATTGGGTTAGCAGTTAGCATGCATTTTTGTTAACTTCATTTATATACATACTCAACTAATTATATTCATATTAAAGCATGTTTAACTTTGTTAAACTTATGGGTGGCATGAATTGAAATTTTCTGTTTATTAATCTAGTTTTATGTAAAATGAAATAATGTCAAATATCGTATTACAAAAATTGAGAGCTAAAACGTTGGTGACACAAAAATTTTCTATTTCTTTTCTGTCATGATCACGTACTTATATATTCATATTGTAGTAGACTTTAGTAAACACAATCATGTGTGCATGAAAGGTGTGATACGTGGCATCCTAAGTGACGTGACTTCAGATGCAACTCACGTCATGTCATTCCAACTGCGTCTAACATTCTTCACTGACACGCGTCTCTTTTTCTCTTCAGGAGAAAATTTACACGCAGAGCCACAAATCATACGAGACCATAAATTAAAAGACACACAACTTTAGAAATACAATGTAGTGGGATGATATTACAGAAGTATAGACATAGTATTACTATTTAACCATTCGCTACAAGTAGACATAATGTAAGTAGTAATTTTTTTTATTTCTTTCTTAACACATTAAGTAATTTGCATCGAACTGCAAAAAGTGTAAATTTTATTTAATTGGGGTATTTATATCAACTTTAGGAGTCTGCCTTATATGAAAAGAAGAAAACAAAATTATTCAATGTCAAATGCCTTATAATTAAAAGTTACATTTTATTGGGGGATGTGAAGCTTCATGCTTTTCCCTCTTTCATGCGCTAAAAGTTATCTATTTCTGTCCAATGACAAGTATCTTAAAATGGAACTTTTGAAAAGGAAAACTGGTGTGTCGTTTTTACGAGTACTTAGAAAATATAATGAAAAATCCTGCCACTGACCGACCTCAACGAAAATTAATCCTCATTTGAAAATTGATAATTTTATATTAGGGTTGAACACATCAGCAATTATTGATCTTTTTAATTTGGGGAAATTATTGTTGCATAAGGTTTAACCTAAAATTTTAAATTCGATACCCCTTTAACTACACATTGATGCATACACTCGCGCGCAGTGCTAGCCTGAATCATTAGCCGATGAAAGTTAAAAAAATGAAGCAAAATTTGAAATTTAATGTTATATAATATGGCATATTATAATGTGCAATATCATTATTAAAGAAAAGTTCAATAAGCGACTGTGAGTGGAGTGAGTAGATGAATAATGGAAATACGCAGGAATGCAGTCAGTTTATTTATTTATATTTAGTCCAATAGCTAACGTTTCGACACCTTTTGTGGCATCATCAAGGCAAAGACTTAAATTTTGTAGAAATAGTTAACCATAAAAGTGGTGTTGTCAGGTTTAAAAATCAACGAGCACATCTAGTACTACCATCACAGAAAACAATTATACCTCTAGAAACTCTAGTCTTTGTACTGATGATGCCACAAAAGGTGGCGAAACATTGGCCACTGAACTAAATAAATAATTAATATACTGACTGCATTCCTGCGTATTTTTTTTCCTTTGGATGGCCTTTGGTTTCCTGCGTATTTCCATTATTCATATAATAATAATTATTTCGGCCTGATTTTAAGGCTTCACCGGCCCGTCCCACCGGGCATTTGGGTGACCGTATCCGGGCCTGTTTAGGCGAAGTGGTCATAAAATAAAGTTTGTGGATTCTTAAAGTGTTGCGGATTAAAAATTTGGCCCAGTTGCTTTTGACAAAGGAAACGTTCGGTGTAGTTAGTTGAAGGGTGTGGGAGTGAAGGGGGTGGAAGCTGTACGAATGTCGCGACAGAAGAGAGAATGCAAGAAGATGGAAGAGTCGCGAGATGATATCGAACTTCCATTTCATTCCTCTTATGGGAAACGCTGTGCAGAGTCCCCACACACTGTGCCATGTAGGATACAAAATGAAATTCCCCCTAGCTCGGTGTTCGGTGCATATCCACGCGAACACAAAATTGAAGTCCACAGGGCTGCGCTGCGCGCGAGCGACGACAAAAAGGATGGCTGGAAACAAATTTATAATAGTCTAGAAAAAGAGAAAAAGGATGGATACGAAAAGAGCTTCAATTTTTCTCTATATATTCCATATCTGTGGGACGTAGGACGCTCTTTTCGCTGAGCATTTTGCCTCACATTTCGCTTACCGATGCTGTTGCTACGGCTGAACGCCGATAACGTGACTGTGTTCCTTCGCGTGCGCACTTCACATACGACGAGCGCCTATTTGGAGTTTATTGGACGGGAACGTCGATGCACGATGCTCATATGGCCCACTCACACACGATACACGATCCTTTTTCTGCTAAAGGCTAAACTAAACGATCAAACGTTCAACCGTTGCCCACATTCGATAAGAAATAAATCCTTTTCAACACAACTTAACCAGAATTCAAATTACGAACATATAAAACATTCATAAATTCCATCTTGAAGGAGAGTAATCAGATGTGTATTTTAAAGCCAGACATATCTTGTACCGTTTTAGATAGTTAAACCTAGAAGATTCACATATGTTTTATTTCAACTTAAATTATATTCAAAATACGAAACATAAATAAATTATCACTTATAATATCACATGTGCATTAATTCTTTCCGGAAATTTTTTTGAGTGCTTTCCAACAATGTCTTAATTAGCTCGAGTGGTACACGAGAGCTAATTTCGTTATTGGAATGCACGATAAATAATTTTCTGTACATGAATTAATACACGAGTATGCATATTCGGTAAGAAAATCGCAATGACACTGTCGCTCTATTTTTGAATAATTCTTTTTACAATAGAAACTTGAAATATTTAATAATTTTGTATAACATTAATAAATATGTAAATTCAAAATGACAATTTAACCAATTTTTAATTTAATGTCAAACTGACAAATGACGTTAAATTTTCCGCTTATTAATTTCAGTTAAGTTCCTCAAGCTACTAGTAAAAATTTCTGCTAAACTTTTATATAACCATGGTTACTATTATTGTAATCAATTCTTCCATTGGTTCTTATTTGTGTCATGCGATTTTCTGTAAAAAAACAATTTGTAAGTATATGCTTTAAGCACAAAGTATAACATGTGACACGAGCGGTCACTAGGACGGATGAAGTATGGCCTTTCTGTTTACCTTTTAGAGAGACAGAAAATACGGGATAGCTTGAACCATACATTCTATGACGATAAACAACGGTAATGATGGAAACGCACGGGGTAGCACAGGGTAAACACAAATGCCACGAATGTACTCGTTGGTTTACGTAATCAAACAAAGATACAAATTTTTTTACAAATGTCAAAGGAAATGGATTAATGAAGTTTGAAAAAAAAAACTCGAACCAAAGAGAAAAAGGGCATTTGTATGATGTGAAGAACTGTCATATTCGAAAATAAATTAATTTTATTATAGCTCCAATTGACGTCCAATGCAAAAGATGAATAAGTAAAACTAGGTTCAGTTTATTTTATCTCAAAATACATAAATCATTTGTTTGATCTTAGTTGAGTGATGAAGAATTGATCTGAATCAAAAATATAATACATTTATTTATAACCAGGAGACAAATAAAATATCTCAATATCAGACCATTTGAAAAATACATATACATTTTTTTAATAGATATGAAAAGCGAATAACGAGACTAATTCAGTAAATTTTTAAGCCAACCCTTCACAAAAAAAGAAATTAATAACTATTTACTAATCCCATAATCTCCAACTTTTACTCTTCCTAATTCATCACAATTTCGTCCCTATTAGACGTTTGCGGTTACCTTTCCCGATTGAACAACTCGTTGCTGTTGTGGAGGGTTCGATACATGACAACCTCGAACCCTGCACCCTGCACCCCTCCTCGGCGGGAGGTCGTTCGCCTTTTATCCGCGCAGTTCAACAAAACTACAAAGAGCCTGACATCGTAACGAATCACATTAGCAGATTAGTAGCCAGCGTCACCTGATGACGATATGTCACCCAGACATCACAACAATTTGTTGCTGCACAAGGAGAATAGCGGCCTTTAACGGGCTTTGTACGGTGATTGAGATGAATTTGACGGTTTTTACAACGGAGAGGGTTTATCAACATTCAAAGACATCGGAAATGTTAATAAATGGGGGGTGATAGCCGAGTGTGGTATGTGACTGAATGTGGTTCTGATAACTTACGTTCGTATCCAGTTAGGTGCACATTTTAATTTAATTGTACAAAAATCTCCACTAGGTACTCTATTATTTTACAATTACTATGTTTTGTACTTACTTTTTCTACAATTTTACGATTTTACAACTTAAATTTAATTTGGTATTATTGGCTGCAATGAAACATTTCATTCTGACTGATGGCAGTTATAACCTAACTTCTAGTTTTGTGTTTTTCTACATTTACAATGTTTTTAAATATGTGTCGTGAAAAAAATGTTGTGTCTAACACGAGAAGAAAGCTCTTTTTCCACTCTCGCCCGATTGCTTCACTTGCTTCGCTCGTGACACAAACTTCGAGCTCGAGTGGGAAAAAGAAGCGCTTTCCTTTCTAGTTGGACAAATAACTATTACTTAACGCTCACGTTGAGCAATGTAAAAAATGACCGTTATCGTTCATGGTGACGAACTTTAAACATTATGTTATATTGTAATAATTGTATTATCCAATGGATTATTAATATTGTATTAATATGCTCGTTACTATTTGACTTCGTCTAATAAAAGTTACTCGTAGTAATATTACACGAGCTGTTATTTAGAATTCATCTCTTTCAGATTTTTGAAAATGGTGTGAATTTTTTTTAACACATAATTAACAATTATTAACTTACTTTTCCTAAGTAAACAATAAAATATTACAAAAGAAAAACATTTATACAAATAATATCAGATTAATATATGAAAAAACAAAAATGTTTTATAAAAGGAATTTTAAAGAAAATGTTCAAAATTATTTATAATTTATTTTTCGTCAGGTGATTTTCTTTCAATTACCTTCTTAAAGAATATCTGATTTTTATCACTTTGGCTCAAATTTGAAATAATTTTTTTGCGTTTGTGTTATAAATTTAAGCAACAGTTATGTTTGGTGTAGTCTTGTTAGATATTTTAGATTGCTCCGAAAGCATTTTGGTAATCCATTGAATGAAGTCCCCCTACTTTATGGAACGAAAGCTCGACGTCCATCAAATTTCCTTACATATTTATGGTCGTCGAGTTCGATTTCTCGTTCTTGTCCGAAGGAAGAAAGGCAAAGGGGTCAGTCAGCAAACACAATACATCATTTCCAGACATCCTATTACTCGAATTGGGCGTCGGCAGTCCCGCTAAGTTACTTTCCAATCGATGATTGGCTGAAATTCTAAATCGGACTCACTCCCCTACATGCTTTGTCCGTGTGTGCGTGCGTGGTGTGTTTATTTATTCCTGACGGGAGATATGTACCCTCGCATGTCAATTGCTGCGCTGAGTCCATCAGTTTCCCTACCCTTGCGACCCTCAGCCCTTGCTAGGAAGTAGGGAATGCGTGTCGTCCATCTACGTCACCCGCAAATATTTCCGCATCCGGAGAAATAGAAACTTTCCCCAGAAAGGAAACTTGCCAAGCTCTCAATCGAGAAACTTGAAAAAACACTGGGTATTGGTATATTATGTCGCAGGCAACAGATTCAAAACCGAAATTATTTCCATTATGAGTGTCGTTTACCTAGATGACCAAAACATGCTTTACATAATGGTCATTCAATTGTTTTGAGTTATCTTGTTTTAATAAACATATTTTGTTTCAACAAAGCATAGTCTTCGATAAATCAGACATTAAAGAATAGAATGTACATCGCGAATTTTTGATTATTACATTTGTTTGTTGTTAAATAAATCACAAACTTGTGTCAAGCATGTTTTGGTTATTTAGGTAAACGACACTCTTAAATGGTTTACTTTTTATCACGAAGTATAATAAAAAATGAGACAGAAGATGACATTGTTGATTTTGTATGTGTTTTCATAGCACACAATTTTTTTAAAGTTTAAAATTTAAATAGATATTACCTTCATTATCTCTATTATCATAGGTATTTATAAAATGTATTTACGAAGTTTGTTATATTTTATTTTGATATAATAATAACATAAAATTAATTAATTTTTGCGAGTTTGAAACGTCAAAATAATTTTAAAACTGTCTAGTCCACAATTGATGAATAAATCTTTATTTAAAATTGATGTTAGTGTTAAAAATAATAGTTTGAAACGTCAATATTGAATAAAGAAATTTATTATAAAACACAAAAATTTAATTTTCATTCATACGCTTGACTGACTATGTGGTCCCACCCTCAATTTAGTTGCTCGCAGAGTAAAAATATGTGATATGGTCAACAATCAAGTGTCATCTTCTGTCTTTATTATACTTCGTGATTTTTATGAAGATTTAGATAGGCACTTTGTCTTTGCACTTCTACCAAACAAACTTTGAACGTTTGTACCAACCAAAATCATACTCATTAATCTAAAACCAATATCTTCTTGAACAATGTTTGTTATTTTACGTATTGATTATAATTACATATTTACTAAATTTTAATTGTAAAGTATAAACCTAGCATTTGTTGTTATTTCCAGATAATCAGTACTTATATCTATACTTATATTTACTCTAAGGAACAAATTTTAATTTACTGTTTAAATTTAAGTTGCTGATGCTGATGCTTCATGGTAAATTATTTTAAAAAGCCCATGAGCGATAAATATTACTACAGAAGAAAAGTTATGACATGACAAGATAGCAACATAGATAGCAATGACATGGCCAGCGACTAAATATTTCTTCTAGGTTTTTAAATATTACCCCGAATCAGTGAGTTACACTTAGCACCATAATGCTTAAATAACTGAAATGACTCAGGAGCGCTTTGCACGATAGAAGAAAATATAAACTGTTAATTATGTTCAATAGGTAAATTGGCTTGTCGAGCGTGAAATATGTGTGTTTATTAGAAAAATAGTAAAATGTACAGCTATCTTTTAATAAGTAAAATATTTTTGTGCTTTGCATTCCCGATATTTGACTTTGATCTTAATTTGTAAAATCGAAATTTGTTTTAAAAAAAAGAATCGTAGAGACAAATTATTAAAAAAACTCTTTCCTTTAAAAAATTTAGCATCAGGGCGCCGACAACCCTTGAGCCGGCCCTGACTCTGAGTATAATAATTATACATTGGAAAAATAAAAAATTGTAACATCTAATAATTGAACTGCAGTTTGTCAACACTATTATAAAATGATTGCTAATAGATAAACCTGTATATTGAAAACACAATTTTCGAACATGAAATAAAAATATACCCTCTAAAAAGGATCTTGTAAAAAATATTTAGTTGGCAATTAGAATTGTTAGGTGAGGTATCGCTTTTCCAGAACTATAATAAAACCTTCACGTTCTGATGTTCTGAAGAAGGAACGTCAACGAATGAGATTTAACAACCCAAGCTTTCGAGCGTCGTATACGTATATAAAATATAAAAAAATATAAAACACATTTCGTTGGAAACGTCGGGCTGCACGTGTATCTTCCGAACACGCATACACCCACACATGTGTGAGTGAGACGCCAGATGACGGACGCGGGCGGCAGACAGAGACGCCGCGCTAGGGATAACAGACGCTCTTGGGATTGGTTATAATAAAAATGGGATACGTAGATACAGTGAGAATAAAACGAAGAAATGTCAGTAGCATGTGTGTTTCACAGTCGCCCAGACGAACCGTGCACTTTCTTGCGCGGTTCCATCTTCATTATTCTACTGGAGGGCTTCGCGCCAATCGACAGAGCACTCTTGACTGATGCCGAACTCCTCTTTTAACGTTACGCTACGTGCAGACGACGTACTGCACGAAACTTAACGTTGACGAACAAAATACTACGATATCAATTTGTTACGTTGCAATGCTAGTGGTAAAATTTTAGCAACTATTGATTTGTGTTTCACGTCAATCATGCCGCGTTTAATACCTGAATAAGAAAGATTTCTTCGAGAGCAGGAAGAATGGTGCGTATTTCTGCGGATTTACTCCGCGCAGTAAATTTCATTTTTAATAAATACCGTAAGAATACATCAGATAGAATGTCGCACGAGGGAAACACAACAGCAACACCACACCTTGCTAGGCACACGCATTTCGGGAATATATAAGAAAATCTCGACAATTCCCTGTAGTATAGAAACCGTTATCTCTCCGACCAAACCTTATCTGCTGCAATATGTGTGCGCTCAACGTCGCGTATATATGTGACAACTCCAGGACCAAATATATCTTACACCAGATAACCACCAGCCGATGCTGCTTATATCTTTTCTTCTTCTTCTACTTCTTCTACGCGCACCAGGCACGGATTACTCCACTTTTATTAACAAAATTATTTACTGCTTTCTTATTTTGAAGAGCGTATTAGGCTGTGTTCTCAGGTCCCAGGCCAAAGGAATCCCTGTGAAGGAAGACATAATTTGTGATTCGAACGTTTTGATGATATAGATCCATTTGTTGTAATACAGAAAAACACACGAATCTTCGCCATAATTTGGTGTTTTCCTAATGCTCATGTTCAATTCTAGTACGAAAAATTTGTGATTGCTCGTTCCAAAAATCATGAAATATTTTTTTCTACGTACGTGGTGAAAGTAAGCTGTTCAATAATAATTGCCAGTTGACATTTAAGTATTAAATGATCATTTGTAAAAATTTCATATAAACAACCAGAAAATTTAATAAAACAGAAAAATTACCAGAAGAATTTTATATTAATTTTTAGTGGCAGTTTATGTGGTGCATTTTTTATGCAAAAAACGTTCATGTTGTTCTTGCATGATTGCTGTTCAGAAAGTAGGCTGTTCCAATAATTATTAGTTGACATTTAAGCAAAAAAGCAAAAGCATGAACAACTAGAGAATTAAATCTATCAGAACAAATACCAGAAGAATTTGATATTTATCTATAATTTTTGGTTATTTTAAAAGTTTATATGGTGCATTTTTGAGAAAAAACGTTCACGTTGTTCCTGCATGATTGCTGATCTTAAATGCAATCGAGAATATAATGCATTCAGTTTTGAATTCATAATAGCTATTAAAATTAGAGATGCAACGAATAGTAAATGCGCCGAATACCGAATAAGGAGTGTTATGTAGGACTGTCGGCAGAATAACCGAATATTCTGCACTCTTTTGGCGCAAAAAAAAACTTATTTTTCTACTCCATATTTTAATACCTAATAAATAGTTAATCATTTTTATTTTTTTCAAAGTGACAAAATAAAGTTTTTGTCATAATTTTTTTTTTGTTATAAAAATTATTAATTTATAAAAACTCAAGAATAAACATATATTTTTTGTCTGTTTATATTCATCAATGAAATATGTAAATGAAACAATTGCAGTTCAATTATTGTATGTTACATGTGACGTCAAACTTTTCGGTATAGTAAAGTAATATTCGGTGTTCGGCCAAATAATTAAAAACCTGCCGAATACGTTGCCTCATTTTCGTTGCAATTCTAATTTAAATTATTTGATTCGCATTTCTTTTAAACAATCAACGGCTGTAATTAATATTGCATGTTTGTCATCTCTACTATAATTTATCAGAACTTTGAATGCAGATCCATTCCAGTACCCACGGTTAGACTGAAACTAATGCATCATTGCATATTGTGTATAAATGAAAGCATTACTGAAAAGTTTAAAGTATGTTTGTATTTTTATGATATTAAAGAATATTAGATGTTTCTGCAGAATACAATATCGTTAGGAGCGAGTTTATGGTTATGTAGAAATTGTGTTTAAATTCAAAAACCAAATATTTAAATGTAATTTCCTGAAGGAACATATTCAGTCCGTGCCTGTCCCGGTGCGATTCCTTCTTTCGTTTCATATCGTTTCGTTTCAGTAGTGTGTAACGTCGCCTAGGCAACGCCGTTACCGTGAGGCAGGCGGCATCGCGACGCGTCCTTCAGCGTCAGCTTCGAAATCCCTCTCCGCGCTCACTAGATCCTCAATATCCCAGCAGCAGCCGCCTTGATCTCGCTTTTTACTGCGATGGTCCAAATATCAAAATAAGAAAGACCGCACGGTCGAACCATGCATGAACTAGACCGAAATCCCCACGTTGCATTGCTACTTTGTGATAGCTTCGCTGAAGGGGTTTGTGTTTCCCAGCGCTAGCGCGGGGCTCCGTGGTATTGTGTGTGCATTATGAAGATGATGAAAACGTAATCCTCTCGAGATTATTGCTGCTGTTACCGTGGAGAAGGCAGGTGTCGTTAAAATCGTGATATTGCGTATAAAGACGGTTTATATACGCTTGTCATTATGCACGGATAACTACAGGACATCTTCTTTCTAACTGCTACATTCTTTCAATTTTACCAGCATCTGCAAAAGAACAACTAATTGAAAAAATGACAATAGACTTTGAAGTTCTATGTACAGAGTTTATGTGTATCTGTTGCCAAAAATATTTAACAATTCTACGAACAAACAAGCAATGCATTCAGAATTTTGTAAAAAAAGAAACATTAGGTATAGGTACTTGTTAACTTGATATCAACAAACTATATACAAAGTATATACTGTACGACGTGCTGATCATGAAACAATTTTTTTTTAAATTCGCAAAGTTAAGGGTAGTTTATTTGACGTGTGTACATTTTAGGTATCTCTGTTTTGATGGTACTCGTATATTTGATAATTTGACCCATATTAGTATTAGATATTATGTAAACAATTACTGTCATTGTAGATTTGATAAAAATTATTAAAAATAACAACCGACCAGTGGCAAAGAAATGTTTGCTTGAAATACGATGCAATTTTTTTGCGAATTTTAAAATAATTCTTTTTGATTCATGATCAGTACGTCGTTCAGTATATACCTACCCTTTAATTTTTTGTCCTACGTTGTGGAACATCCTGCATTATTAAATAGAAGACATTTTTCGCAGATTAGTTTCCGATTTGCACATTGAATGTAAAAAGTGATAAGTTTTATGTTAGAGACGAAGTGATTTTTTTTATTATCATATGGGAAATATTTTTTATTTAATTTGATAAAAACAAATGACAAATTGACAATCCGAGTATCGACAAGCGAGTGGGGTTTGTTCTAGTGGAGTGTCATCTAAAAATCAATTTACGCTTGTCAGCAAAATTTCGAAAGAATAGCGTTTACATGGATATGGAAGTTTCGCAGTTTATGCAAAGTTACAACGACGCTGCATATCGAAGATAGTCCAATCAGAAGATGGATTGCGAGGGGCTGTTTCTCTCACATCCTCCGCTCGGGTGGGATAAGGGATAACAGGAGAAAAACGAAAAATAAAAAATAGGTTGAACGATTTTGAATGTTCATTTCTCATAAATTCGCGGTGTATAGCGTCACATTTATAACACAAGCGTTGTGCACCGCTCGCGTGGGTTGATGGACAGAACTATCGAGCGACACGAGCAGATATATATTATAAACATTTTCAGAATTAATCATGCTCGTCTCCTGCCTTGACTGTTTCTCATATATCTTATTCTTTCTCATATTCGCCCGTACGTCACGAAACGAATACGAGAAACAAAAACGAAATAGCCAAAGATGGAGAGGGGTACTTTGCGCCACTTTCTTTTGTTTTGACGCGCCATTTTTTATACTACCCTACATATACTCACATGGAGAGAAGGCAATATCTTGGTTGCTTTAAATTTAAAACAATTATTATCCCTTTCCTGAGAATATCTGATGTGATTCACAATACCAGAACAATTTAATATATTTTAAAAAAATAACATATAACTTTTAGATTTGTTTCGGACCTTTGTTTACTAGTAAAAAAATATATTTATATCTGTACATATTTTACTTCCCAATTAAGTAGGATAAATTTCCTATTTCAAATGGTCACTAGTAGATAAGTCTATTGATTTTTAACTTAATACCTACTCGTTTTTGTTAGTATTTTTCTTATTATTATTATTCATAGTATACTATTTGTTATTTTATCATTTATTACATTCCCTGAATGAATAGTGATTAATAATTCATAGAATATTGTAGTAAAATTATAAAATTTAATCTGGAAAGTATTTACCTTCCAAGAATCTGAAATCCGTATAAAGCAATTCGATTACAGTGTTTTTATAATTAATTGAACCCTTTGAATGTCCATCACTGAGCCATATTCCAAGAAATAAAATGTTGAACTCTAGTAACCTTTACTATATAATTGTATTATCCAACAAAGTCTATTCAATATTTGAATCTAAATATAGTGAAAACTCTTAGTCAATAGACAAAACAAGCGAACATCTACTCCATCCATTTCTGGCACGCATATGCCATTTTCTCACAGAGTTCCCTCCCCCTGGAAGTAGTGAGCGTAAGCGGTACCGGTACGGCTCACGGTTTACCGGTTCGCGAAGAATGTGAAACGCATATCACCCCAGGGCAACACTATTTGTGATATACACCTATACGAGCTGATATGTATGTCCTTGGGCATTGTATTTCTGTCGGGGAGTATGATTTGTAGCGATGGAAATTCGCTTGGGAGTAGGAGATCTTTTAGTGTGATTTCCCATTGTTTGGAAGAAATATTAACCGGAATTTTAGTAACCTCGTTTACGACTGACCTTGTTATTTTAATTTGTTGAAAATTTTATAAATTTTTATATATTATAGTCAATAAGTAGGTACAACAGATGATTTTCATAATCTTTACATAACAATTTTGCACGCCAGTTCGCTATATTTGCCACTTGAAGAATCAGTTCACTTTCGATATTTCAACAAAATTAGTGCAGTAAATAGTGTAGTGTAGTTGATAAAAGAAATGTTGTGATGGCAAAGTAAAATTGTGAAATTATTGATTGAAACTGATAATAAAATGATTATTACTTACTTCACTATGAGCATCATTCACTATTTAGTACTGGTATTGGTACTGATTTGGATTCAAAATAATAAAATAAGATAGGTTAGTTAAGAGGAACGGTTACTGCACTACCAAAATTTATCGGTCCGGGTCGGTTATTATCAAAAGAGTCAATTTTTTAGAATTTTAATAAGTGTACCCAATACGACTCTAGCTTGGAGGTGGAGCTAAATTGAAATTCGAATATTTATTCGAATATTTACATAGGCTGACCTAATTTTTGTGTCAAAAAAGGGTTTAGTTTTCACCGTAAAATTTAGTAGGTATATATATTTAAAAAAATTAACAATTTTTTTTTAACTGTAGAAGAAAGTTGGTTCTGTGACATTTCTGTATTGAAATTTTAAAATTCAAACGATAATACACTTTAAAATGAATTACAAAATTGCCAATGTTTATAACGCCTATAATAACAAATAAAGCAAAAATTTAAAATTGTAATACACAAATGTCATACAAACAACCTTCCTCTACAAATATTTTAAAATGTTAATATTTAGATTAGATATGATGGTGAAAACGAAACCATCTTTTCACTTGTACGTTGCACCAGTATCCGTTCTTCTTAAACTTAAATCCAAGTGTAATTTTAATTTGCTCCATGTGATTATGTGGCTAATGAAATATGACTATTGTCACAAGGATAACTGAGTACAAATGTTTAAATTTAGCTCAGTGTAGCCTTAAATTTGTAAAGTAGCTCAGTTGTTGTTACCAGGCGTCTAAAAACTAAAATTGAATAATCTCAAAGTCCAAATTTGCATGAGAACTTGTTAGTCATTTGAATAGGAATTTAAATATTAATACAAACATACCGCAAACATCTACTCAATGATCTTCAACTACGTGAAATAGTATAGAAAAGCTTTCTCCGTCTGCATCTCGTGGATCTAAATTTGGTGAAATTCTAGCGACAATCAGTGCAAAAACCACACGTGGAGATCAATTTAGCTTGTATGTAGCAGCGCAAAGGATGAAGCGAGACAGCGCCAGGATAAAGAGCAGTGATACCAACCGAAAGGTAACAAGATATGGCGTGAGTCAATCGAGTCAGTTTAAATGAACCGACACCGCTGTCACCTCGATTGCTCTCATTCGGTTAGGTTACCCTCGCAGGAGAGGTTATCTCCTTCTATCGTTAGGGAGATGTATCTCGCTATCTCGCTTTACTTCTACATCTTCACTATTTACAAAGATAAGTACCTTAGGAAGCACGTCACGAATCGCTACTGAGATGTGTGCTTAATATTTACATTGCGTTCCAATAAGACGAAGCGCGGATCTCGCAAAGAGATCTGTATGTGTGTTCGGTTCATACGTTTCGCTTAATTCCAATGAACTCGTTTGGGGTTCCAATTGACGATGGCTGATACTGATCTTCGGTTGCTTTTTGTTTATTGAGATTCCACTTTCTGATTTATTGCTTTATCCGATTCTGCCTTTTAGCCTTTTCGAGCTTCATAATTTTATTATTTCCCATATTGAATGTTTGAATAAATATGATATAAAAGAAACCTACGGTTAATATTCGAGTGTTAACTTTTTCTTGAATAACGCGCACTATATAGGTTGTATTATAACTTGAGGTACTACATATTAGAATGTCATACTGATCACGAAACAAACATAATTTTTTCAAAATTCAAAAATTAATTTTTGAGGTTTGTGAAGAGAGCAGTTTTGGGCCACTGGCTGTATGGGTAGTTTTAATATTAAATATTACGTTGTAAAAAATTAATAACTATATTTGCATAATACAATAATTGAATTTAGTTTCAAGTAGCCGGTCACATAACTATGTCTTTAATTTTTAATTTTATCTCGATAAGATAATAGATTAATAAGAGAAAAATTATCTAGATAAGATAATAAATAAAAATATATTATCTAGATAATTTATCTAGATAAAATTATCTAGATAAGTTACAACACTGCTAATTAGAAACAGTTTACTGCATCTTGGTGAATAATCTTTTTAAATAGGTACCATACTCGATAATAAAAGAAAAAAAATCTACATCTCGTAGAATCTCCTTTGATAATCACTAATAGTGAAGTGAATAGGTACTGTTATTTGTTACATTAGTTTGTATTTTAGTTCGTTTCCACTCAATCGAAATAGCACCACTATCATCTATAATAAAATATAAGCTATACTTCATTCCACCATATAGGTACTTTATTTTACAAGAGTAATCTTCTTCTTCATATGCTTTTACAGAAAGCATTTTACTATTACTACACCACACACTAACACATCGACATCGACAACGACAACATGTAGATGAGCACCAGCAGAAGATTGCATTGTGATAACTCCGCGCTGATATCGAAAATATATGATGGCTCTGAAACATGTGTGCGTGGCGTTAAACTGGCTATAGATTAAGGCGAGTAATGGTTATTTCTTCACTTTAGTCGCGATGTTGTACCGCTATTCGCCAACGACGAACGATAAGTTCTTAGCAGGCAGATGAAAGTACTGTGGTATTTATTAATAGAAATCTATTATGACAGTTATTAAATAATAAAATATAAATATATAGGTAGGTAGTACTTGTGGTTATTGGCCATAAATATTGGAGATTATCTGTTTATAAATTTTAATGCATACTTTAAAGGCGTTTCAGCAATGTTGACAAAATTATTGAAAATTTATCTTTAATTTTTGCCTGTTAGCGGTTTTATGAATTGTTTAGTAATATTTTGGATAACAAAGTCGAATATTTGAGTATTAAATTCTTTTAGATAGGTATACTAGAACTGAGTTTATAGTATGCACTAAATGAAATAATTAGCTTTAACGCCCTTAGTAAAAAAAAATTGTACAACATAACTTTGCGAACTTTGGGCCCACAAGATCGTGTTTTTCGTTACCAATCAGTTCTATTCATATAATGTTTGTACCATGGTGCCTATAATGAATTTTTTAATTTCATGAAAAATATATACTCACGGTCATTTGTGTTTATAAATAATAATGATTTTTGTCATTGTGTAGGTATTTAAGCGGTCCTTCTGTTTTTTTTTCTTCGAATTCTTAGTATACTCTCGATTTTACTTTACTCTTTTCCTCAGTACTACGACTGACTAAAACCAGCCCGAAACTAGTACTTTACCTCATCCTAAAAATGTCTTCGTTGCGAGTAAACTGTTAGTTTATTATTGACTTCAAGGTAATATTTATATAAACATTTTATAGAGAAAGAATGGATCTACAGATGTACCTTTCTTAAAATTTTAAAAATATATTTATATCAGCAGATATAACCGTGTAAAGTTTGCATAAATTAGAAATTTTTATGAATTTTTCGGAAATTTTGATAATCATGTACAATTTTTTTATTAAAATATTTCAAAAGGCATAGGTGTTAATTGATCCTTTAAGTATATAATCCTTGTTGAAATACAATTTTACCATTCTTGTACTGGCCACAAAACACTCGCTACGATAGTACGTTTTGTGTTGGACTTTAGGATGTAGACGGGCCTCTTAACATTCATAGACAAAGTCTGGCTGCACAAACAGTGCCAGTATAATAATAAAATCCACCATTCTTATTCTAAATCCCTGTTCACACATGGACACACAGCGGACACTTAGAAGACACACACACGCAGCAGTAAGAAATACTGTGCTCGAGAAATAGAGGCGCAGCTATTTTGTGTGTCCGCTGTGTGTCCATGTGTGAACAAGGCTTAAAGCTAGATTCAGAGCTAGCCAATTATAAGTATAAGTGCTAAATTAACCAACCAGCGCGGGGTTGGTTGTTACAGTGGTAAGTTGTTACAGGGCAAATTACAGATAATGCAAAATACTTAGAGAATGCCTGCTGTCGCCTCATGTACTCTAGTGGTGTAGTGGCGTCTACGTAGTCACTGAGTACATCTGCGTATGTGGTGACCTTAGACGTGGTGCCCAAAAACAACATGTTTGTAACTTTTAAGCTAGATGCAGAACTACCCAATTATAAGTATAAGTGCCAATGCTTCCACAAAATTCCAATTTCAATTATAAGTGCGTACGTTGAGTGCTGGTTATTAAAATTAGCCACTTATACTTATAATTGGGTAGATCTGAATTCGACTTAAAGGAGTTAATCCTGTCGGGTTTCCAACTACCGTTGCCAATTTTCAAAACGTTCTGTAACTCTAACTCGAAATATTGACAATAACCCCAAAAATCTTCTTATTCTCGAGATATTCTCTCCTCTTCGTGTTCATGGCACAAGATAGATGATGATTCTGCCCGTTCTTATGATTTATTATCCCGATTCTGGGTGCGGGGGCGGTCGGCGGGGGCGGTGCTCCGTGTCAGAGATTACACCCGGCTCATGTGTAGATATGTGCGCGGGGCGGCGGTGGCGGCTGTCACATGCAGGGGTGATAGCGTGACGTCATGATGGATCGAGAGATTCTTCACGTGGAAATATATGGTGGCTAGTGGAAATTGAAAAGATATACTGAGGACTCTTTTAACTATTTGTTATCTACTGCCGCGTATTCAGGGTTTGTTATATTGTCTGGGGGTTGGTTGATTAATCAGTTCTTAAACTTTTTTGAGATATTTTTATTTTCTAAAGATCCAGATGTCACTGATTTTTTTTTAAATCAATTAGTTAAAATGGGGAAATTGCAGTTATCTTAAAAATGTAGTTGTCGAAATTTTTTTAAATACCAATTAGTTTAACTAAATTATTCGGATTATTAAATTTTTGAACTAAATTTTTTACATAATCATTTCTAATTTGGAATACTCATTAAGAACATGTAGTGCTCATAATTTATAAGTATTTAAAAAAAAAATTATTTGGTCATTAGAAATAACGTACCAACTGGCGTACTGGCCTTACACAGTTTCATTCAGATTTTCAGTTTGAATTGAATATAAACTATAGTATAGATAGTCGATTCAAGTGAGGTTTTTACGTCTAAACCCTCCAAATGATTTTTTTTTATTTTGATGATTTTTAAAAAAATATGTTCGTTATATTAAATAATTCAAAATCAGAAACATTACTTTACACTTTAAAAAAATCATCAAAATCGGAATTATTTTGGAGGGTTTAGAAGTTTTAATGATTTTTTCGCTTTGTGGAGTCGACTACTAATCAAATAAAAATATCCAGACTAAAAAAAATTACAAGAAATTTTTATACCTATGTATGTAAAAATACAAAATTTAATAGGTACAATAACTACAATCCTTTTCAACAATTTAATTTTCTGTCTATGTGCTCCTAATAAAAATGGGCAAAAAAATTTCCGAAAATTAATTTGCAAGTCGAAAAACCTAACCAAATTGTATTTTTTTTTTTGGAAACCAAAAATAGTGATCGTAGTGATACCGTGAGACGAGACGAGACGCGAAATAGTCTATTCTCGCCTCTTCTGAAATTTTCGAGACGAGAATTTTAAGTATTCTCGTTTCGGTCATTCCTTGGCTGTTCAAATTCTCGTCTGAAAGAACTAGATTCTCGTCTCGTCTCAATTTCTCGAAAATATTTTGTTGCCATCTATTTGAAAAGCAAGAAGTGAATTTAAGAATTTTTGAGTAAATTTTTGTTAAATTTGTACACAATTTTTGTTTTAGAAATAAATATATTTATGCCAAAACAAAAAAATGCTACGAAAAAATTAAAACAAATTTTTTTGACATTTTCGAAAAGAATAATAACAAATTATATTTTATTTAGTTTCTAGAATTCTCGATATCTCGAGAACTATTTCTCGTCCCGGAATTTTGAATTCTTGTCTCGCCTCGTAATTTCGAGACGACACAAGAATGAGACAAGAAATTTCTCGTCTCGACGGCATCACTAACCAAAAGTAATAAATTAATCCATTATTTGTTCGTTAATGCCTATGAAATAAATCCTTGAAGAATTCAGTTATAAAATGAAAGCCCAAGTCTATCGAAACTGCTTTCCCCACATTATTCGAAGTTTTTATTCATCACTTCATAGCACACAATTCACAATCCTTCTTGAAACGTGTGTACGGTCGCAAATTATAAGGCAGCCTTTACAAAACTTAATTTATGATGGACTATTGACACTCCCACATGTTGGAAATATCTTCGCGTTATTGTGCTGTAAGTTTGTTTACTCGTTTCAGTTCCCATTCGCTTTAGACGTTCATGTTAGGCGCTCCAGGTGTAAAAAGATGTTACTGCAATTATTAATAAATAGATGTTTTATTTATTCATAGTCGTTCGACCGTTTTGTATACGTATGTTTGTGTGTGCTAAGTGATGTAATGTTTGTATTCGTAGAAGTGATGGATATATTGATAATATTTATGAGGATGTTAAGTTCCGGCACTTATTTTACACCCAATAAATTATTTGTATTTAATTATTATTTTGTATAAATTATAATATTAAATTTTATTTACGTATTACGTTACCGGCAAAACCTGAAATGATAAAATATATTAATATTTTGCCTTTAATATTCTAATGTTCACTTCTATAAACGTTTGCTTAACAACGTTTGACAAATAGGAATCAACTGAAACCTTCTTCAGAACAAGAAAAATAAGAATTTTGTTCTTGTTTTTCTCTCTTTGTCTTTTATTTCAGTGGTTATTTTACATATCAGTCACGACACGACTACCCTCTTATAAAAAGTGACATTTCAATTTTTTGATCAGTGCTTCATATTTTCATTGGATTAAAATTTGAAACACACGTTTTTAAAAAAGAGTAAATGTTATTTAAGCCGAAGTTGTACTATATGTTGATGAAATAAAATTTCAAATTATTTTGTTGGATTTCAGGCTTTAATTATTAATTTATTACTTAAATGCAACGTTTCGACTATGTTGATGTTGTAGCAAAATAGGACTGAAATAGGGGGTATAGGATGAAAAAGGAAGGAGGTTTACTTAAGGGAAGGGATAACCAGTCGTGGCTCGAAATAGGAAGGGATGAATTAGGAAGCGGCTCTAATCATGACATACAAAAACTAAAAAACTAATATGGGTCCGTATTTAACAATTTGTAAGCTAGTAACATAAACCTCCCTACTAAAGAAATATTCACACTTCACATGCAGATACAAGAATTTGACTAAATTAAAATTACAATTTTTTCGAAAACTTTGGTTACTGTGACAAGTTCCTGAGTTAAATTTCAGAGTTATAAATTTATTTAGTTTAATCATCTTTACAATCCCCGCTGCTGACTTGCTAGCCTTCTTCCTCAGTGTGGAATGACTCCAAGATCAGTAGCCCGGTGCTGTGCACCCGGAGGTAGTACAATGTGCCCATTTGAGAGGCCTAAGTATGTGAGAAGATTACTTCACTCTCCCTCTCATATCCAGATCCATATTTATAAAATGTGTAACTTTATCAGGAAATGTTGATATATTAAAATAATTATATTAAATATCAACGTATATAACACCTAACAAAATGTACCTATCTATTAAAATGCACTTTTGACACAATTTAATCTAAAAATCTTAATTCTAAAAATATTCCTATTAATTTCACCACGTGTCCTATCACGTGGCAGGTGTAAATCCACGTGTCCTAATTTCCTCGTATTTTCCGTCGCTCTCTCTTGATTCTTGCGAGGTGTGAATGGGAAAATTACTCCCTCGTTATCAGGCGATCTAAAGAGCTTTCCTGCGTCCGGGTCTTAGTTAGCTATGCACGAAACAACGAAACGGAATAGGAAGCCGATGTGTGTTTGTTCGTAAACGGACGCTTGGCCTCCTTGATTCTTATCAGTGATAAGAAGTAGGGTGATGGACGAAGCTGGACATTAGGGGTTTTAGATGGAAATTTTGAATTAATTAAATTGCACGAGTTACTTACAGTTTTCTGATTGTGATAAATTCTCAAAATACTACATTTATTAGTAGTAGTAGCCGTGAGTATGTGCACAATTCGTGGACCATATTTGGCGTTCATTATTAGTGAAAGACCATAATGAATGCATTATGGTACTAGTCAATATTATTATAACATAAGTATATATATATATATATATATATATACAACTTACTATCATTGAAGCGTCCTTATATTGACAATTTTCCATCAACCGAGCGTCCGGCTCCAATGAAGCGTCCATATATGGACGCTCGATTGGTCACTATGTTAAATTGGCTCCTAGGACCATCTAGTAGTCATATTTAAAAATTTTGGTGGACGCCGAATTGATAGTGAATTATCATTTGCCGTATACATGCCGTATACTTTTAGTTCAGCCGAACGCTCACTCGTGGCGTTGCTGCGCTAGGCGTATAAGTATACTTTCATCCAATCTATCGCCTACCGAGCGTCCTCAAACTGGCAACACCGAAACGTATGTTTTCAAATGTTATGTTCGAAGTGTTCGTGTTCTCTTGATATTGGAGGATGAAGCAAAATATTAAAGTACGTAGTTTTCGTTTCGACTACGTGGTTCTGCTTATCAAGAACTTATATACTTATAACAAACTTTTTTTTTCGTCGCACGTGAACGCAAAGCACGCCGTTACTCCCTGTTTAAACTAAAGGGAGCAAACCACGCTTTTGCTCCCTAGGAGGCAAAAACGTGTTTTTCTTCTTCTAAACTGGAAGTGTCGGCGTGCTTCGCATGCATTAAATAAAAAAGATTTTTTTAATCGGGTCATAAATTATATTCAAATTAGGGGAGAGAGATAAACATCAAGATCTACACCGTTTGCCCGATCCTCATGAAATTTTGCATGCAGATTTTTTTTTACCAGACTTAGATTTTAAGTTATGTATTAATTTGATTGGACCATTAGGGGGTGGGGGTTAATAATATAGAATCTCGACCATTTGTCCGATTCTCATGAAATTTTGCACGCAAGTCTCTTTTGACTGGAGTCAAAAGTAAAGTATTTTAAAGTATGTTTAAATTCGATCATACATCATAAGGGATGCGGATTATAAATCTATAGAATCTAGACCATTTGTCCGAATCTCTAGAAATTTTGCAGGCTGGACTCTTTTTTTACTATAGTCACATTTTTAGGTATATTTGAAATTTATTGGGCTATTAGAGGTGGGGTAATCTCTATAGATCTAGACTGTTTGTCCGATTCTCATGAAATTTTGCATGCGCGTCTTTTTTGACTAGGGATTAAACTAAAACAATCGCTTTAACAGTCGTAATTTTTTTTTCAACGGAACTCGGTAATATGTAGCAATCAACTAAAGTAAGATAGTTTTTATTTATCGGGTTATAAATTATATTTAAATTGAGGTATGAGGGTTAACATCTAGACCTAGACCGTTCGTCCGAACTTCACATATTTTTACAAGCAGATCTCTTTTCACAAGAGCCTGATTTTAAGGTATGTGTTTTGTGAATTTGTTCGGGTCCAAAGAGTTGGGGGTTAAATTCAACAATCACTCAAATGACCGTAATTGTTTTTTTGCAACAATACTTGGTATATACCATTGAAATAAAATAAGAAATATTATTTTTCTGGTAGTTATAGGTATTATCATTGAGTAAAGATATCTTTATCTTTACTCAATGGTATTATACATTCATGTACCTTATGCGCATTCGTAATATTCATATCCAAGCGCAAGGAACATTCGAAATACTACCAGAAAAATTACCGACATAACTACGAGACTACTACAACTTATGGTATTATAAGTGAGAGTCTTTTTTTAAATTGGGTCATACATATAATTTTTTATTCGATCGGACTATCATGAGGGTAGGGGTTAAATATCTAAATCTAGAAGGTTTGTCCGATCTTTATGAAATTGAAATAAAATTTTATTGCTTTGACAGCAAATAAAGAAGTAGTTAATTAATAAAACCTTATTTAGTAAATAGATAATAGATATTTATGTAACAAGTAAGGAAACGAAACTTGTTACCTTACGTATGTGAAATTTGTACCACGAGGCGTGGCCGAGTTCTGTAAATACATAAGTAAGGTAACTACCGAGATTCCTTACTGTTGCATACAATATTTTTTTACTTTCATTTAGAATAAATAGAAATTTTTGTTTGAAATTATGAAATTTTGTCATTTAATGTCTTACAAATTATGACATAAAACAAAAACACCCAAATTAGGTTATCTACAAACCACATTTTTATTCGAATTTTTTAAAAATTAAAACCATAAAATATGTGATTGCAAGTTAAAAACATTTTATATTGAAGTTTCTTTACACAATGTAGTCTATAATTTTTTAAATAAATGTAGTTTTATATGTGTACATTTTATTTTTTTTTAAAGAGTAAAATAAAAAAAACCATTGCATGAAGTAATTTAATTCATTTCCTAGCGCAAATTTGAGAAATAAATTGTCTATAAACCAAACGAAAGTAAAAAATAATATTTACCTATTTTTAAAAACCCAATAAACACTGCTTGATATAGGTACTGTAATGTCCTAATGTCATTTGATTAATTTTCTACTATTTTTCTGTATAATGAGTAGTAGATTTTAAATAGGTAAATTCGGGTAAATTACAGTCGTGTCGAGCATTATTTTTCTTCCAAATATAATTTCTGTTTCACATTTTTACCTATAAAGCTTACAGCAATTTTTTATTATTATTAAACATTTATTTTTTCCAAATTGCTACTTAACAAGATTTCGATAAGTAGCAAACAAATTTATTCGGAAAAATAAATAGCTCTTATGTAGTTAACGTTACAAACATTGACATAAAAATATTTACTACTTTCGGTTTGAGCTTTCCATACCAAAATAACTGGGTAAATCACTATTTCCTAACCAGAAGTAATAAATTTTGAACAAAAATTATTTATAAAATGCATTAAGTGGTATTATATTCTAATTTTAAACCTAATCAATAGTGTTGTCAACAAATTTGTGAATTTAGTAATTATTGACATATAATGCATTTGTTGCTAATTTTCATTTAAATAATTAACTATCAGATCACAGACAATTTGACCGATTTTCACTATATTTTTGTTATACTTAGTTATAAGCATAGAAATCCAACATAAAATATAGGCTAAATAATCAATCAATGTACCATCTTAAAACAAAATCTAAACGATGTATATATTCAATTAATTTGAATTTTAGGAAATTTGAAGCACCACACAATTCATCATTAACCACCATTGAAGCATACTATTTGAATTATTCTTAATTTCATATTGAGAAATGTTGGAATGTTAATAAATAGCTTTCAAATTTACGACTCCTGAAAATTAACTTTATTTAAATTTTAACATCCTTCAATATAACTTTGTCATATTTATTCAACTTGCCGATAATAATTCCGTCTTTTCATTTCAAATCCCCAATATAACGCGCGAAGTAACATGGTTCAGTCGCGGCAACACTGTCGGACGCTTGATAATCGATGAATTGTAATAATCCGTATATTTCGGACGCTTCAAAGATGATAGTTTGAACGGACGCTTCAATGATTATGAATTGGGAATATACACCAACCGGACGCTCTATTCAGGTTTTTTGAACGGACGCTCTGTTGATAGCGAGATGTATATATATATATATATATATATATATATATATATATATATATATATATATATATATATATATATATATATATATATATTTTCTACTCCTATGCTATAATTTAGTAATTTTATATCTTTGATTTGTACTTTAATGACACTACTTTCGATATAGATTCTAATTATTTCAAAACAGATTTGAATTATGATACACAAGTAATTTTCTTGGAAATGCATTAAAAAAAATTCAATCATGGGAATAGACAAAAATGGTGTATGCAACTCATGTATAATGGCTATTTAGGTAATACACTCACTCGTAAGATTTACGACATTTATTGCCATGGCTCGTATCGTAAACTTCATACTCGCGTATTATTAGCTATCATCAGACGCGCACCAAGGAGAGTAGCTGCCGGGCCTCCAAAAAGCCGAAAAAATAACAAATATACATATTAATAATTTAAAACTACCTACCATAATACCAAAAAATTAAACTTGAAACATTTAATTCAAAATAATAATAATTATGGTTTGAAAAAAATATAACTATTCATTTATATTTTAATTTATATTATCATATAAGCAATATAGGTAGGTAGTAGGTACCTACATATTTAGTTTTTTATGTATTTTGTTGTTTATTTAATTAGAGATGGTTATATTAGTTTTTTTTTGTTCACAGTTTGTATATTTTACTGTTTATCAATAAATTTTATAGTTAAGTTATAAATAATTTAAAAACATTAAATTAAAAACTATTTACACTACGGTTTTCAACAAAAAAATGCCACGCGTTGATAAAAGAGAAAGTAATGACGGGTAAAAACTGTAGGTTTTTCTGTCTGAAAAATTAAATCTTCAATTTTAACGTATTTGACCTTGAACTCAAAAAATTTCTCCTATGGCGCATTTTCTA
This sequence comes from Agonum fuliginosum, assembly GCA_947534325.1. Lineage (NCBI taxonomy): Eukaryota > Metazoa > Arthropoda > Insecta > Coleoptera > Carabidae > Agonum > Agonum fuliginosum. Next base: position 9,343,007 of record OX384031.1, read on the forward strand.
AACGAGTTTTTTATGTTACAAATTTTTTTAAATACTCAGCCTTTCCCAGTAACAAATCCTGGATGCGCGCCTGGCTATCATTATAAACTCATTGAATAATATACTATTATGTCATTACAATTATTAATTAATGGATTTTAGTAAAAATCTTAATATATGTGGGTATAGTATTATAATAAGAAATTATTTTACTGTTTCAGTTGCTGTTGTTATATTTACTTATTTTGTTATTTTCCAATGAAATGATATTCTTTTATGTTGTGTTTGTTTAATAAAAAGATCTTTGACAAAGAAATCCACAAATATGTTTTTGGAGTCTCTTTGTTTAAATGGAATTAAACAAATATTTAAATATCTTCGTTGTCCAATTTGGGTAACAACCTGGCATTCACTTGTTCATTTGAGAAAGTAAACATATCCTCAGTAGGCGTGTGTTTGTCAGCGCCAACTGTGACATCTCGAGTCCTCGTCGTCTTCTTTCAAATCCACCATTAGCTGCGCGCGGGCACAAACAAACTAGCTCTGATAAAAGGATGTTTTCAAATACACATACAGGGACTGACGCGTATAGGTGTATCATTTGACGATGCCAATATTCCGAAAACCTTTGTCGACATCCTGCTTCATTATACTCTCCTGCCTGTTGGTTACGGATACGTTAAGGATACGTTGTGTTATGGAGCAAGAGCACATACTAGCGAAGCAGTACATACGCGTAGTGCTCACGTCGAGAAAACGGCATTCAGAGGCGCACTTATACAAAATTTGAGAAAATAATAATGTATTGAATTTACTTGAACAACAATAAATTTTTATACAGGGTGTTAAAATAGTGTAAATCAAAAAGTTTTTTTTTAAATGCACAAAATTAAGGCGGTACACTTATGACAAAAAAGATTTTTTTCAAAAATCGCAAAAATAAGGGTAGTGAAAATTTCAGTGTCTCTTGTTTGAAAGTCCATTTAAATATGTATTTATTATTTATTACATAACAAGTGACTATTTGAAAAATCTGTAATCAGTATATCAAATTATATAATTTATTAAACTTTCGCGCAGAGGTATAGACACTTCCTGTATATAAAATATAAACAGTGTAGGTGTACTAACAAGAGCTCAGTTTGTAATATAGCAAGGTCCCTTTTTCACTATATTTTTGGCACAAGTGTAGCGCCTTAAGGATAAGATTTTTTACATAATAATGAATGACTACCCAAATCATTTAAGTAACGTTCAGTAACAAATAAATTTGGTATTTTGAATAAAATGTTCATTTCGCTAATAATGACACTAATCTTCATGTTCATTTGCCTTAATTTTATGAATTAAAAAAAAATTATTGAGAGTCCGGACATCGATGTGTATAAAATCGTTCGAGTATCATTGAATAATTAGTTTATAAAGTAAATTTGAGAAACTAAATATGAATGTACCTATTCAATATTTATAATTTAAAAAAATTACTATATAAAAACATACAGTACACATTTTAAAATCAAATTTTTATTTACAATCATAACCGTATTTTCAATTTAAAATAATGCTAGTAATTTAACTTGCTATCCCACTCACAATTTTACGAATATTTTAAAATACGAAGTCAGATGAAATCAATAGATCCATCATTTCATTGGATATTATAGAAACGCAATTAATTAATAAAATATCGGTTCGAACTTGCACACAACACCGCATTATTGGCAAACGTTTAGCCAGCGTCAGGTCAGTGTACGAGGTATTATGTAGTGAGAAACATTACAAATTTCGTTGTGCGTGAGATGTGATCATAGTTTAATAAATAAGAATTGTCCACAGACCACAGTCATAGGTAATAATTAAAAATGTATGTATTGAAATTCTATAATATATTAATACAATATTCTGTTTTATATTTTTCTATAAGTTGTTTTATTTTCTCATTTAGCATATCTGCTGCATTCTGCACCTAATTCAAGTTTGTTTTTAAGAAGTACGTGAACACTTCGATTCTTTGATTTTATTAACATATCTGCATAAATAAATTTATTCTCCGAGAATCAGTAATTATATAAAATCAGCACTTATGTTTTCATTTTAATAATATTGCAGAACCTATACTAATGTGGTTTGCATTAGTTGCAATTTGCAATCAGAACCAAAGTTGGTACCAATTTATTGTTCTAAATTTTGTTTAAGTGTTGTGATTTTAGCGATCCTAATTTGAGAACTTACGAAGGTAATTCCCGATGTAATACCTGTAGCCAGGGTTGGCCTGATTTAAATCATTTGATTTAATAAATAAAAATAAAAATCACTGATTTAAACCAAAATAGTAAAAATACTAATACTAATTATTTGGCCGAGGAGAATAACTACGCGAATAATAAAAAAAATCATTATTTACATTAAAATATATAGTAGTTCCTAACTACATTTTTTAAAATTATTGTCAATACAAGTTTTATTAGCCATTTTTATGTTTATATGACTGTTTTACACAACAAAAATATACCTATTGTTTACACAGTAATCAAAATAATGATATTGTATCCAATTTTTCACAAAAATTTAAGAAAAATCAAATTATTCATGATTTTTTGAACATTTAAAAAAAATTGATTTTTTTGAACATATCACTTTTTTTTAAAATCATGATTTTTGCCAGCCCTGTCTACAGCTAATAATACATCAAAGTTTTACGTATCATTCAATATTATATTGCATATTAGATTTATTTTTACTATAATAATATTACAAACCGTTTTTATTTAGAATTCTTTGAAGTTGTAAATAAAAATTCCTAGTGCGGTTCTGTGTTTCTAACGCATAGAAAACCTACATCTACCTTACAACCCGCGCACGACAGCGTAGCAAAATAATATTCCTTCGTTGGAGGAAAATATATTTATAAAGAGAATACGAAATTTGTTTTCTATATGAGGAACGACTGCAGTCTGCAGGTGTATGTACTTTTGTGCGCCAACATTCTTCACATTCTCCCTGCGAGATTGCGAAAGGATAAAATCAGGATGTAATTTAGAATTTACTTCTTACGTTCGACACGACGCGACGCATTTCGCGGCCATGTTGAGTGTCGAACGATTTGGAGCGAAGGGGGAGGGGGAGGACAATAAGGGTGCGATACGCCTAATTTGGTTTCAATTTCATTTAAAAACACACATCGTCTTTAAGTTGGAACATAGGGGGACGAAATTTGAAACAGTAGATCCAGTCGGGATAGAGAGGTTAGAAAGTTTAAGCTGACGGATTATTACTTTGCTGCAGTTGTCCTCAATTCTAAGTTTAATTGAAATTAATGAGCAGTAGGACAGGAAAAATTAACACTCACTAATCTAAACAGCTTTTAACTTTGACATGTAATTCAATCATTTAATAATACACGATTAATTTTGTATTTGGTTAATATGTAATTCATGTATCACGTGTGGTACATATTTGACTAATTTGATTGGCTGAAATAAATTAGTAAGATGCTATCAAATCGATGATATTTTATAACCACTGTAACATGTCAGCTGTTTTTGTTTATTAATTTGCAACTGTCAGTTTCTAAAGCAAATAGGTATTGCTATTTGTCAAAAATAAGACTTAAAATTCGGTGGGAAAATGTCAGTGAAGAACAGAATTTAAAATCGTTTTTGACAGCATATAATTTGTTATATACCTATTGAATCTTTAAAATCAGTTTTCCTATTTTGTTAAATTATTTTACATAACGACAGAACTACTAATATTGATATTAACAAAGTAATCTTTATCTTACATGAATTAGTATATTCAATTTCTATAATTTGATACAACATTTAATTTAGTTCATCAAAGCTAACCTCAATTTTTATTACTATATTTTCTCGTCATAATATCACAGTTGATTTTGTTAAATTTTGAAGAAGGTACTTAATCAATACCATATGCATTATTCGACCTGACGTGAACATTGAACAATTTTTAATTCGTAAAAATTTAATACGTTGTTATTCAATAGTACCACATTTAAAATTTCACAGTAATATAAAAATTTGCATACAACTTACAATTTGATCATCTTCCACTTGTATCACTTCACTACCTCCATATCAAGGCAACAACACTTTTCACAAACAACTCGTCACAAAGCACTTACGATTATTGATCTGATCTTCTGATCAGTGATCACGATCACTATTTTCGATCGATTGAACGATCGAGATCTGCAACGCAAGCGATCCCGACTATGTCATTTCGATGCGGTGATCTGGCATTAAATAGGCTGGATAATTTCTGATAGTTCAGGTAGAGACGATTTCGAAGAAGGGAAGAAGGGTTACAAAGGGTCGAGTAGTTGATTTTTGGATGGGAATAGTAGTCGAAAGGTACCTGAGGAAAAAAGGATTTGAATTTGAATCGGAATGCTAATTTGGATTTGCATATTAAGAATGTGTAGTTTGGGCTATTGTTATTTTATTTGCAAACTGGTATACATTTTACCTTTCGACATATAGGTACCTTTGATGTTAGTGAAACAGTGGTCGTGTATTGCTTAAAATTTAGTATAGACCAATCCTTCGACCATTAATTGGATAGACAGATAACAGTCAATGCTGTACTGCAGTGTTGTGAAGGCAAGAAGTACGGTAGCCGAAGTAGCTGCTGTAGGCGGGGAAAGGAGATGAATAACTGTGTGGAGTGTTGCACATTGCTGACTTCTATTATTATTGCGATTCTTGTGACAGCCGATTTCCATTGATGTGCTTGATTTTGTTAATTCGAAGGTTACTTAACTGATTGTAAGTATTTTGAGATAGCTAACAGCAACGCTTCATACAGTGATATACCTCTTCTCCCCGCTACGCTAGTTCTTGGCTTCACAACAAAATATTGCGTCATTTGTCTATACCTATATATGGTTGAAGGTCCAATCAAATTTATTAGACGTTAGCAAAACATTGTATCAACCACTGTTAAAATATATTGTCAATTTCAATTCTCCGTTACTAGTTACAAGTTACTGAATAGTCAGAAATAAATGGAACAGATGTATTGTATTTTACAAAATTTCTGAAATTTATTATAATATGCATTAGGTATATACAAAAAATTATGCGTTATTTAAACTTCAGTTTGTCTAGGAAATAAATCGCTACTGGAATGCAGTAAGATATTTATTTTTCTCTATATCCATCGATTTCGACGCCTCATGCATCTTCTTCAGGATTGAGAATATGAAATGTAATTGAATAATAATATAAACATTTTCCAAATAAATTAACAATAAATATCACAAAACATGGATAACGTCAAAGATAAATCAATTGTTAAAATCATAGTAAAAATTAGTTTCACTCTTATCGAAATCAACTTATGCTTTTTAGTTTATTGGTAATTCTACACTTTAAGATCATTGTGAGAAGGATAGGCAATACTATTTTTGGACGTTTTTCGTATAGCTTTCCCAATTATCTCTCTTTAGATATCTAGTTCTGTATCTCTTTGCAGATTCAACTATTACATCCCTGTATTTCATAAGAACCCACACTGTACCTAGAGTGTTGAATTTCATGATCATGGTACCACGATACCTTAAAAAATTCATAAAATGTATTTTTCAAATATTCACCATTTATCAGCAATCAATTTGTACTAAATAATATCATTAACACTACTTATTAAACCGTAATTAAGTGTAAATAAACTTTTATGCGCTTATCTATTTATCATTTGCACCACTAGAAAAAGATAAAGCCTATAATTGGGTATAATAAAATTATGTAGTATTTATTGTTACTTTAAAAGTTTAATCTCCTTGAGAGTTTCTTAAATTTCATGTTGATAGGTCATATTTTACGATTAGCTATTTATTCGTTTTTATAGATCGGTTAAACGCCCGCCCCATGAAATATTATGTAGCGGTTGCATATTAGCATTTAATTTTCACATACACGCTATAACCGTACGAAAGAGTGACAATACTTTTACATCCTCCAATAAAACGAGGCCAGTAAACCCAGCCAGTAATTGAAAAACTCAAAATGACTTTTTCCGAAACTGAAAACTCGTTCGTTCTACACTTATAACCCGGGGTTTTACGTGGAGACATAAACCGGGATATTGGTATTTTCTGACAAATCTTCATTTTGTTGCTGGGGTTTCACCCCTCGGAATCCCCCTCCCCCTTTCGGCCCCTGCTGTTTCATCCCCCTCGTGGGCAGCGCGCTGTTGACTTTGCGGAATGGACATTAGGGTGGGCTGTGTGCTCAGAGGGCTTAAGGGCTGTTTTCGTGTAGTTTAATAAAAGTGGGTGGCACGGGGATGTGGATGGTAATTGTGCAATTATATGTCCGATAGTATTGTGATAATCGCTCATCTGGAAACTGACAAACAAAATGGACAGGGATCGAATGGTTTTTGGTTTTATTAAATTGCTGCGGTGTGTTGGTCTCGCTGCTAGTGGTTGTTATCCTAGTGTTGACATTGCTGTCAATGGGAATTTTACTCAATTTAATTAAAAATTAATCGGTATTAACATGCGTTGTTATCGGACCATCAAACATGAATTATTAAACAACTAAATTTATTCAATAGCCAGAATATAATTTTTCGGCATCTGTTTACATTGTAGCAGGTCTTTTGAATTTTATAACTGATCACCATACTTTGTTTTCCAAAAAAAAACTAAAACCAAAAATAGTGTGGACCTGATAAAACACTAGATTGTGTCTATACGTGTTTTAAGGACACAAGAAGTAAAATTAGTGTAAAATACAAATTACAAATTGTCCAGTCCACATTTCCTTTGGTGTGTCAATAAAATAAACAAAAATGACTAATCTATAATAGACAACTACTGTTTTCTGAAACATTACAGAAATTACTAATTAGGTTCAAATACTAGTTAGAAGTTTCATATATTTAACAACAGTCTGTTGTTACCTTCTTCTTTGCTAAAACAAAAGTCAGTAGGAATATATTTCAAAATGATGTTCTAAATATATTGTGGGTGTTCTTTCTCTTGTAAGTTTTCGATGATGATTTGTTTGGAAAGAAACAAGTGTTAGTTATCCTTCCCCGCCTTGTCGATCGCATTTCGTTTTGGAATGGTGTCAGTGTATGATTGCATTTTTCTCTCGAATCTACGAATTGAATTTTCCCATCAGTTTTGAAAGTGCACACACATCGCATATCCATCCACTTCATATCTCGAGGGTAGGTTTTGAAAAACAAGTGAAACGTCATAACCAAGCCTACTCGGATACAGTGCGATGTATAATGCAGCGATATATATCACCAGCGCTCGCGGCTCGCGAAAAACAAAAAACGGTGAGCCAGCCCAGAGTTATTTCCAAAACACACTTGATGTATTGTTATTCAGTTGAAAACCTCTTCCTATATCCCCGTCCAATCTCAATATTCGCCCTGTGCCTCTGTGTGTATGTGTGTGTTGTATGTGCGTGATACACGTGACGCGAGTAGTACTTGTATGTGTGTGAGTGTGTGTGTGTGGCAGATATTGATTCACGCATGCTACACAAGGCTCCCGGGGTTGATACAGTCGACCGGATAAGTTTTCGGTTTGATCTTTACTTGACAACCGACCAACGAAATAGTGTACATTTGCATAATAGTTTGATTGTTTCTGGATCTTATTTTGTACAAAAAAAAAAACAAATTGGTTACACCGAATTTCAGAATTTAGTCTAACGAACAAATGAAGACACTGTTTTTTGTTAGTAACTATTCAGCAGGAATTAATTCCGATAAAAAATAGTAGGTGTTATTATAATATATCTCAGTTGGTTGCCGGGATCTAATTTAAGACCCTTAGAATGCTAAACGAATATACTGCTGTTGAGATAACCATTGGTTGTAATTTTCATCTGTAGATAACTTTGTTGTCCACACAGGATTCTTTCATGCTTCTAAATTTCGAGATAAATAATCCTGGTGATAATTGTCTGTTAAATAATTCCGCTGCTAAATTGAATCTTTAATGAGCCTTGAAAAAAAGAATTTTAAATTCATTGATAGCTTCAACACAGATAATTTTTTTGCAGAATTCAGAAGCATGAAAGAATCCTCAAAGAATCAATGTGTGAACAGGGCTTTACACTCTAGTGTAATATTAAATTTTAAAAACCACGCAGTTTATTTGCAATTTGCTATTTCCAACCAATGGTAAGAGTAAAGTGCAAGAATATTATCTGAAGTTTGTTGATCCATGAGAGAATGACAGTTGACTGATAATACATGTATGTGCTACTCTAAATCCCAGTGCACTCTTAAATGAAAATCAATTTTTTATTTGATTGCATGGTTATTTTATATCTGTTAAATATAATACTTGCTTCCAGTATTATCTGTTGATTGCTTTAACGGTTAAAAGCCAAACTAAGCTTTCCAATGTAGGTAATAAATAGCTATTTTTTTAAAGATAGTTTCGGCTTCCCATGTGTAATATTCTCTTTACTTTATTTGCGGTTTTCGGCTAAATATCTAATTCTTCTATTGTTGTGTGTGCACGCATCGAAACATTTGATTTCCTTCCAATAAATAACCTAAACAGCAACTTCCGGATCTTCATTCTTCCTATAATGGTTTTCTTATAAACTTGTAGTTAATTACAATCAAGATAGCCATGTTCACAAATGTTTTGCGTGCACGCATGCGGTGCCAGACAGCAGGCCATGGACACGAACGAAAACAGATGAACTTCGCCCGGAGAGAAGTCTAACACGCATTTGTTTCTTTCTTAAAGGAAGGAGAGTTCCTTTAACAGATAGTTAGATAGTTTATTGACGAATAAATCAAGATGCCTTGTTAGAATTCGGTTATCTCGAAATGTAGTTAACACCATTTTGAACAGCTACACCAACAGTTTTTTCATCTTATGATAAGGATAGTATTTATATATGGAAAAGAATAATTGCCATGTATGTATTATGAAATATATTTGCCAAATATGTTGCTAAATAAATTTCTTGAAACTTCAAAATTTTTAAATCTATAAATACTATTCTTCGTCTAACTCAATCTCAAAACCTTTTAAAATAATATGAATTTACAATACAAAATTTAAATTAGATATTGAGAGCCATAAAGTAGAAAGATTATAAAAACAGTATTGATGGCACATTATGGAATCTCCAAGAATCTGTTGCAGTAGATCGACAAATTGGAAAAAATCTTGAAGATGTGCTATCAAAAATCCTTGTTTGCCGCTTTAAAATGTTGTTTGGCAGACTTAATACTACACTATGAAACTAATACATTCTTGTAACTTTGTTTCAAAATATTTTGAAATTTGGAAAAGTCACAAGAACAAATAATATAATTTATTTCAAGTTCCATTATAAATTATGTTAATTTCACCTTAAGTCATTTTGTCCATGAAAAGTTAACACAATCTTCTTAAACAAGAGATCTAAATTCGAATTGAATCGGTCATTTCAAAAACAACAATGTTAATATTTCACAAGATTAAATAAAAACCGTATAATATCACAATTAGCATATTGTTTGTGCAATAATTCCAGTTTTTAAACCAATATTTAAAACGTTAGGAGCAATGTAAGTTGTGTTGTTTTTACCATTAATGTGTGTTTACCCCTGTATAATAAAAATCTTGCAAAAACGCCGATTTGAAAAAAATACTGACTTACGTTGTTTTTGAAATGACCGATTCAATTAGTGACTCTACTATAATATTTTTGTCTTCACTGTTCTCCAACATACTGTTAATCTACAAAACTGTTATTTTGCAGTTGTCAAAACCAGCAAATATGTTCTATCTACATCCATTTGTGGCGCATCTTGGTTGACTGTGATTTCAATTGATTGTTAAGAATCCGCTAATGGGTCTGTGAATAGCGGTGACAACGACACCTCTTAAAATATTCATAGTCCTTGTTAAGCGTCGCGAGACCGCTCGGTGGCGAAGAAATTCGCTGGGAAATTTGCTCCAAGCTGTTTTAATTCACTGAGGTTGTGCGGCTTAGTGGTGTCATAATTTGACTAATCACAGCGGGTATTACGGTTTCATGAATTTTTATCACTGAATTTATTTGTTTATCACTCGAGAAAACAAAAAAGTAAATTACTGAAGAGGAATTACAAAATCCAAACCGTTTTTAAGGAGATCGTCTATACTTTCCATATTCCAGGGCAAAAAGTTATCCCTTGTGGTTGATTCAAACCCAATAACCCTCATGATATCTATCACGACTTTTATCCAACTTTTAGGTCCTAATAAAGACTAAATTAAAATTTCTTTGTGAAACTAATTTTAATTTTTAACTTTATGTTACGTTTATCATTATATTAAATAAAAGAAAAAGCTGAATAGACTCCAACAGTAATTTATTTGGCCATAAAATTAAACCCTTCTTTAAAGAAACTTTATGTAAAGTCTGGTTCAAACTATAAACCATGTAATACATAGTAAAAGATTTAACTAAAACAAAATAGTAACACCAACACCAGCACATGCGATCAGAGAAGCCGTTTCCCCTTTACGACTTGTATCGACACACTAGAAGGCAAAATCTTTACAACAAACACATTTCTTCTTCTTCTTCTTCTTCTTTCACATGTGCTTCACCGTCGTCGGCTCCGTTTTTACACCAAGTTTATTTGTCTTCAAGTTTATGTCAAAGTTTTTACACCGCCATTGTTTGTTTGTATTCTTGCTTTGTTAGTCGAAGGAAATTATAAGTAAAGTCATTTATAAATTCGGGTTTATCTATAGATGACACATTTCAATGAAAACTAATTTTCAGTGAACCATTGAGGGTTTTGTTAATTTCCGTAATTTCGAGAGTGAATACAGGCGTTTAAGGATATGAAAGAAATTGTATTTTTGTTGATATTGAATTTCGCTTTGTAATGTGTATTATAATAATGAGGAAGGAAAGAGAGGGATAATAAATGCAGTTTTGACAAAATAAATAATTATTTGAAAGATTAACGATGTAATTTCCAAACTTGAATCTTTCTTGAATTATTTAGATATACAAGTATATGCAGCAATTTTTGTATTAATACATTTTATATTTTGTTTCAGAATTCAAACTAATTTGGATACCTAACAAGCTACGTGTCTTCTTTTGGTGAGTAAAATTTTATATTAATGTTTATTATACTTTTATTATTTAACGAGTGGACATAATGTCTTTTAGTCATGTTATAAAGATAGAGTGACCATGACCAAGATATTTTGTACTGATTTTTTACATATTGTACTTAATGTACTGATTTGCTTTTCTGGACCTAATAAAGCTTTATGTAAAACTTGGTTTCCAATTATTGTTATTCAAATTCACTATTAAAATGTACAATATGTGAAATATCTCTTAAAATGTTTCGCCTGCGGCGCATTTTCTTCTAGCATTTCATAATAATAATAAAGGTATTGCTCAGTTTTGTACTGGTTTCATCAGAAATACAAATGGTCACTCTACATATAGATGGCAATTTACGGTACTAAGCGGCTTATATATTTTGTAATTCATAATTCATTATAATGAGTATATATTATAAATAAAAACTAATAGTAATTATACACATTTCGAATACTTTGTACGAAGTACGAGTGGTGTTATTTAGCAACGAAATGCAACAATTTTATTTTGTAATCTGCAGAATATCAGAGTTATTCTTCACAGCTGTTGATAAAGATTAGCTTTATTAATAGATTTTTATATAATGGTGTAATAATGAATTATTTCATAGTCGTAGAATTGCTGCTGCCACCAAAAGTTGCAGTATAGTATCAAATAATAAAATACGTACATTCATATATAAAAATCATGCTATATCCCTAAATAAGGATAGCAAGCACAAACCTCTCAACAGACACATTAATTCATTACACACGTCAAATACACCAAATAAAACAAAAATAATTTAATTCGCAACCTCGCAGCTGATAATTGGTTCAGTTTTCGATAGCAAGATATCGTAACAGTCCAAAAAGCTATAAAAAATAGAATTTTATTGTTAATTCTTAACAATTAAAACCCGTTTTAATTAAATTCTGCTAATGAAAAGCAATAGAAAAAGTATAAATTTCGTGTTAAAGTCGTTACAAAACTGTTGAATTTAAATTGTTGCATCTGGAGCTCATCTGATTTAAAAAGTGATAATAAAAGTTTAAAGAAGAAGTAAAAGAGCTCATGATGATTTAAATCATGTTTGCTTTGTGAAAGAACTCCACAATGAGCGTCGAATTTTCGCGAAACAATTGAATCCGGCAATTTAAAACAATTTCCATCAGACTCAGTTTATTCATGTCGTGCGGTATGAAAATTCCAAGATTTTAATTCCAGTCTATCCTTTAATAATTCAAAGAGTAGCGAGAAGTCGTCTTTAAAAATGTATTCAAGCGATTAGAAGCTTACACGAGCGGCTGCCGCCACCGACTCGCTCCATCTCTCTCGCACCTTCCTTCAGAGCAATCAGTCTCTCTCACTCGGGCTTCGTGGCCGCGCGGTATTTATAAAAAGATGAGGCAAGAAGAAAACAGCTTAAAGTGGAACACTGATGATAGCATTATGTTATGAGATTGAAGTAAATTATGTTAACGTATTCCGACGTGAGACGCGTCGCGAAATTTTACTGACTCTACCCCTGACACGACAAAAAATAAATTGTTACATTTTTTATGTTTTTTGTTAATTACAGAAAAAATTTTGGCCAATAGTTACTTTAACACGTTTATGAAGAATAGGTACCTATATTATATTGCAAAAATATTCCAAAACAAGAGAAAGGTAAATTATTGGTAGGGTAAAAGTAATAGTAATAGTATAGTAGCTAGTAGCTAATATAAGAATCGTTTAGCAATAAAATTAGTTGGAGTAGATAGGTACACTACAAAAACCTCTTCTTGCCAATTAATATATAATTATTCTGTTGATCAGTGCCTATTCCTGTCATGGGAAAATAAATTAAATTCGGTCATATTTTGTTGACTGTTTTTGTCCTTTTGTAAATAATAGATAAAATAAGTCATTTCAAACTATAAATTAATAAAACAGACTGCAATCTGTCAATGAATAAACTGCTTACCAACCTATTTAAATAATTGGCAAATAAAATACTATTTACATAGGGAATCAAAGTGGATACAAAAACATAATAAAAATCATATTATACTCACAAATCACATATTTACAAAAATTAGAGGAATGAAGGGACTCGAACCGCTGATCGCGGTTCACTGCACAGTCGATGATTCGATGTTGTTCCGGTTTTTGTATTAAAATAAACCGGTAACTGGTTTTCAGAAAAACGGTACAAGTTCTGGATTCACTTCAGCGATGTAATAACTAAAAATAGCGATCTACTAATTAAAATATTTTTTACAAAGAACTAAAATAGGAAGAGATATTGAAGAAAAGAAAAGAGAAACCTTCAAATTTCTTAAACATTTAATAGGATTTTTAAAATTTTAAATTGAGTTAATTCTTAAAACCGCTCTTTAGGTTCATAATTCAAACAATTTTTAATTGCTTCATGTGTGGCACTGGTTCACTGAAATAGTTGCAGTTCGTTCCGGATTTTGTTCCTGTTCCGGGTCGGTTCGAGCTCCTGGTACTTTTTATATATATAGATAATCATTTTGCAATTTTATCTGGAGTGGAATTCGATCTCACAGCCATACTGGATCGCTGACTAAGTGAAACAGACAAAACGCTGTAAGTTAATCGAGTTTTGTAGTTTTATTATTATGCATAAAGTTCTGAATATGAGCTTACTCGAATTGGTCGCATTCCGCAATAAAACATATCTTCCTATAATTGGGAAGTAAAAATCCTGTTGAATGATAAACAATAAAATAAACTAAGTAAAAACCTCGTAAAATATTCTCCCTTTTCTCGCGGTGGCACGTCGTTAGCTAATAACACGGGGCCGTGGGGGCGGATCAACCCACCCTCGCACATGTCTTCACAATGGGGGACATGTACGATGTACGTCAGGGCATCGATGCGTGTTTGTTTCCCTCCCCCCTGCAGGAACCCCTCTAGAACCCCCACAACCCGCCACCAACCAATCAATATTAGACAGGGTTTCAGTCTTTACACTTGGATTGCCACGAGACATATTAGATTATACTAAAACGACTCCCGGACTTTTCTGTAAATATATCACCGAATACGAACGATGTGAGTTTCGAGAGGAAATTGGTTTGATAATAAGGTTGTTTAGTAGTTATACACTCACAGTTTAAGATGATGCTCTTCTACTTTCTTTGTCTCCCCATGTTGGATCAACAACGATGTCATAGAACCCATTCAACGTTTATGACTTTTCTTTTTGGTCCTGTTTCATCACACTTCATTGTAATTTTCCAATGTTGTTATGGTATATTGGCATGAAAGTGCAATCATAAAGTGCCCTAGTATAAATTATAATTTTATTTTTAGCTCACATATGTTTTTTCTGTGAATCAACATAGTTTGTAATAAATTTATTTGTCGACTTTGCAATCATTCCAATTTTAATCATAAATTGCCATTTTAACCACTGCCACTTATATTAGCAGCATTTACCTATATATTATTATGTTACCTAATATTCAAATTCATTATTTGACAGCAATTTTATTTATACAATCAATGAAACAGTTTAATTTTATTGGTTATTTGTGGGTTTATATATAAAAAACTGACATTTTACTCGCAACGAAAACACTTTTATAGTATTTCGCAACTTCAAAATAACATTGTATAGCTAGGATGCGGCAAAGTAGGAGTTTCGGGCTGGTTTCAGACAGCCGTATTGTGGGGAAAAGTGTGGAATAGATAGAATATTCTAGAAATTCGGCAAAAGCCAAGACGATCTGCTTAACGAACAAATTATAATATGGCTAAAATAATTTGACATTTTCATGAAACCAAACGTTCCGTTTCGTAAAAATTTCAATATCGTTTTCGAGTCCTGCACTGAAACTTTATTGATAGTTGTAAATTTTGTAAATGAATAAATATTAAATGTATTTTAACTAAATACAATAAAAAAATTTTAGTAAAAATTATTATGTAGTTAGTGCAGATTGAATTAAATGATACAAATCTAGCTCTCAGTCTAATGGTAAAGTTTTCTAAGGAAAAGTTTAAAATAATTTCTCATAATACTAAATATTCCATATTCTCGATTTCAATTTCCTCCTTTAGAATTTACATTCCAGTCGTGTTGGTGTAAATTCTCCGCCGTGTAAAGCGTTTAAAAACCAATGTCAGGTGACAGGAACAAATTCCAAAAACTTATGATCATAAAACTCAACATCGCGTCTTAAAATTTATTTATGAAAAATCGTGTCGTCTACGTCTTGCCGTGGGTTGAGTCGCCGAGCCGTGCGGTACACCTGTTATCTTTCCATATATTATTTAAACTGATACATGTGGATAATTTGAGAAGGGATTCAATTTAGAAGAACGCGAGCGACATATCGCTTCCTGGGTTCGTGAGATATGAGATCCTCCCACTGAAACGAGGATGTATGTAATTGGTTTTCTATGGGACAAGTTATTCTCATTAATTATTTATTTATTTTACTGTATTATTTTTCCTCCGGCGTTTATCTTAGTGGGTAATTTTCTGGATGCATACTAAAACGAAGTAAATTACATAAAAAGATTTATTTGTTTTGTTTGAGAGTAAAATTTTATATTTATAAAATAATTTATCCTTTGAAATAATTATTTACTGAATTCAATTTTGCAGAGTTGAATCAAATTTTTTACAACAATAAAAAATGTTGTTTGTATAGATCATTTTCTTTAGATTTCGATATTAAAGTAAGAGCGGTGCAATAAGCTACTGGCATGAATTTTTTTAATGAAATATTTTGGAAGAAGAGATAAGTAACATGATTTTTTTTATTTTTAACAAGCCCAAAAATAAATAATGAAAAAAGCTTCCCAGTTCTCCTACACAAAATAATACAGAAAAAATTCCTTCTCGTAGTAAAAAAAATTATTTTTATAAATAAAGGTACATATTGATAGAAATCTCATGCAAGTATCCTATTGCGGTTAAGTTCAATATACTTTGATGTACCTACTTATTAAAATATTACGGTTTGTTGATGCTACTATTAATTATATTTTTGTTTGAATTTTTAGCAAATTATTTCAGATAAATGAACAGAATCACTCCAAAAATTGCAATAAAATTATATTAAATATAAAATTTCATAGTATATTTATCATACAATTTACTAAATTTTGTAATTCTTGAACTATTTATTTAGAGCAAGCAAATTTTAATTGAACCAAATGTCTAACGAAGAACAACGCTAAAATTTACACATTACCTACAGTTTTTAAATGAATTATTCAGTGTAAATTATACTACAGTAGCTCTGATTGTTATTTTAGAAATGAATAGGTACATCTTTATGCTTTTAGTTAAATATTGTTGCAATTGCCTACGTTTATGCAGATCTCATGTGCATTTAACCATTTCAGCAGTCTGTTAAAAAGAAAAAAGGTATTTTAGAAAAGTAATGCTAGCAATTTGGTTTGTTAACATGAAAATTAAATTTATATTCTTATAAAAGTGGAGCATACAGAAATTCAAAAATAGTTCGGCAGGATCTCGAATCCTGCAGACCTGCAATTCTGTAATATACGACTCCGTCGTAGTCCGGGATTCTCATCTCGATAAATGATATATCTCGCCGCCTGTCAGCATCTCTTCCCCTCCGACCCCTCTCCAGCTTCACTTCACCGCACTCTTGATATTCATCCCTTTTGAATTATTACCAGTGAATAAAATTTATTACAATTTTTCTTGCATTTCAGATTAGATATGTGAAATATTAAAATCGTATTACGTTCGTCTTTTGCTCAACCAAAACGCGTCACACACGTGAAATGAAATAAGTTTTTCCTGAAAACGACAGAAATGTGCTTGATGTATCGTTGGCTTCAGGAAGATTATTCCAATTTTGAAAAGATATTTTATTTCCAAAACGATATGTGGCTGATTTTCAATTTGATTAATTTTACACACATTCAAACTCCTTTAAACGTAAAGTGACAACAATATTTATCTGTACGTGGATCCAAATATTTGTTATATACCTAGCATCAAAATCGCTTGATATTTCCCAGTCTTTAACTTAAAAGTATAATCGATCTGCGGGTTTAGGCACGGCACAGCTCTCTGCATGTGATGTCGTATGAACCCGGAGTTTCGTGGTTCAAGTCTCCCAGTCGGCGGTGTGTGATTGTCATTATATTGTAAAAACATCTTACAATTAAATCGCACTCGGACAGTCATGCTGACCACTTGATCGTCTAAAATTTAGTGCTGGTTGCAAAAAGAATCTCTCCGTTGCTGCTTTGAATTTCAAAATCGTCGCACGGATCGAGATTCTAACTGCACCAAGATGAATCGGTTGAAGTCGAAGTCTCCCGGCCAGCAATATGTGATTGTCGTTACAATTAAATCTAATTCGGATGTTTCAAGCTGACCACTTGAGCGTCTTAAATGTTGTCCAAGTTGCATACAAAAATCTCTCCCTTGCCGCTTTCAGAGGTTCTTGCATTAGGAGCGTAAAGTGACTCTTTGTCACTCGCACACGGTACTTGCAGCGCGAACTGAAAGCGAGAGAGTGCAAGAGGAACACAGATATATATTTTACGCTCGTAATACACACATAATTTTATCTACGACTGAAATTATTTGTTATTAAAAATAATGACATTCAGTTAGTTCAATCTACATTAAACCAATTTATGTTTTATTTGTATCCATGACGATTCCAATAATATCGAAATATATAAACACAAAATTTTGTTTGATTTTGTAATTTTCTTTTATTTTAGGCAAATAATAAAATACTTTACCGCGCGTTGTCATAGGAGACGCGCAATAAAGGGTTATTTTGCTTGGTCCTCAGTAATAATCGACTTTACGTTGACATTGATTGAAAGCAAAAATATAAACTTTTCATAGTAGGTAGTCGTAGATAATAACTATTATTGTAATGTAAGAAAATGTTTTAAAAATCGATTTTATGTTGAAATTTATTCCTGTTTATACAAAAGAAGAAAATAATGTTTTGAAACAAATTTGGTTTGTGCTTTGCTGCACATCAAATAAGAAACTTTGATTGCATGATCATCACACAACAGTTTCAATTTTTTGTTGCTTTGGTCAGAAGGATTGGATATACTGTTCAAAATAATTTATAACATATTTCGATACAGTTATGGAAAGATCGTGAGCCAATTGTATTTAAATGAGGTCCAAATTGAAAGTAAAAAATGAATAAATTGTGGTCAAATTCTGACAGACCCAATTTATCTTTCCCGGTAACAATTTGTACCATTCAAAAGCATTGTTAAAAAACAATATAAATATATAATTTAAAATCTAACAAATCAATTTCTCGAAATGATGAAATACTTCCCAGAAAGTTCTCTATCTGTGGGTCGACACAATCGCTTAAATTTAAAATTCGTCTATAAATCATTTCGTCACAACGGTCCATTGTTAGTGCGATGTGTAGGAAGAACAAACGTGCGTGCGCCAACGTTTTGGAAACGCACGCGACGATTAGAACTTGAAGATCACAGTGATGGTGATGTTGATGCCTTCAGTGTCGACATCCTAACATTGATGGGTAATCAATTGATGAGGACGGATTACGGCTTGAATAAATTGTTGAGTGATATGGTGGGAAGGGCCAAACTGATCCTGACATTCTTTGATCATAGATATAATATTGTTCTTATAATAAACTGTAATGCTTAGAAACACCTTTATAATTTCTTATGAGATGACAGCCATTAAAAATAAGACCACAGTTTTTCTTCATCAAGGAAAATATTTCATTTCGTGGGTAAATTTGTGCAATTAAACATTATTAATATAGAGTTTAGATGAATCTTCTTTTTCATTTTCAAATATTTTTTTTTAAACTTTTGATGCTTAGCAGTCCTAACCATTTAACAGAATTAACTCCCAATTACAGAATTGTAGGTACCTACTTGATGTTATTATAGTGAAATCTAATAACTCGGGCCTAGAGGTATTATTGTCGATTACTAAGATCGAACTGGGAACCGTTATATGCTAGTCGGATACGGAACACAGACCACTATGTCATTAATAATTAGTTAATAACAGGGATTCGAACCGAACCGGAACAGAACGAAAACCGGAACGAACCGCAGCTATTTTAGCGAATCGTAAACTTTTGAACTGGGCAGATTTTAACGCGTAAAACTTTTTGCTCCAGACCAAAATCAAACATTTGAGATGAAATAAATAAGAACTACGTATTTTTCTTTAAATAAACAATGTGAGTTCATAAACAAGAAACTTAAAGTAACAAAAATAACATAAATCCAATAAATAAACATGAGACTAAAAAGTTACAAACATGGTGTTTTTGGAGTACAGAAGGCGATAGCAGACGTTGCCATGATCGTTTGTGTCTTTAGCACATCTTTTGCATTATCTTTAAAGTGCCCTGTAACAACTTAGCCCCGGTCTCACCTATGTAAAATTCACTTAATAATGTAATGCAAACAAAATACTTTCGGAATCATGTAACTGTTTCGTGTAAAACTAGGTGTGAACTTGCTAAGTAAATAATTAATCTATGTCCATTTTCTGGGTGACGTCACTCAAAATTCAATTCCGGTGGCCGTGCGTGACAAACTTCCGCCTTCCATTCTTGTTCTCGACTTAAATCAATTCTATGGAAAATGCACATCTGTTTCCGAATGTCTTATGTAAATCATAACTCCTACAAAATAAATATAGCTCCGTGAAAAAAACTACATATATTTTAAAAAATAAATGAGATCGTTGTGGGCTGGAGAACTTTCGTTGGGAATTGACAGTGTGGAAAAAATAATAAACTTATACGTAATTATAGTGAGAAAGAATTGGAAAGAATGTTTTATTATCTAGAAAATGAATTATGTATCCGGGAAAAATGACAAACTTCGAGAACTAAATTAAATCCGATCAGAAGGGAGAAACAGATTTTCTTTTTTTGCCCGAGTTATCATTATTCTATTAGTAAGTTAAATGCATGCAGGTATCAATTATTTTACAGTAATAAATTTAAAAAATTAATTTACCTAATGTGAAAATTTTAAAAATTGTTAATACTCGTACAACAAAAAGTAAACAAATTTAAATAAAAGGAACTTGCAAAACTTATGAATCTTTTAAAAAACTTTATTACAAATGAAATTATTTTTATATCCTGTTCACACAATGATTCTTTGAAGATTCTTTCAGGCTTCTGAATCCTGTAAGTAAATAGAGAAATTCACTGATTTGAAACCAGGAAAAATTATCCTTTTCCAATACTCATTGAAGATTCAATTAATATTAAACAATGCTGCTATTTTTCAGGCGATTCAACCAGCATTATTTTTCCTAAAATTTAAAAGCATGAAAGAGTCTTCCAAGAATCGGTGTGTGAACAAGGCATTAACCTAATATAAGGAGACAAATTCTAATCAAATTTTTGACAGTTTTGTTTAATGTTAATTGTTTAATTTGACATTAAAATTTGATATGCTCATATTTGTTAAAACCTAATTTAAAATTTGCTAGTGCATAATAATATTGCAAGATAAAATGTGAAATCATTAATTTGTAAATAAATAAACAAATATTGCATCGTAGTCACATTAGTAGTAGGAGTATTATAAATACAACAACTACTTACTTACTACTTAATTAAAATAAATCTATGTCTATAGTTAGAATAATTATTTTGCTAGCTAACCAGCTTGCTTATTGTCAAACCAGACGGATATGGGAATGGATACCTTGTTTTAAATGCATATTAAAGGTACTTTACGTTCACATTTCCTTTTGTAACTTGCCAGCGCTTGTAACTAAAAAGGAGAGCGAAAACGAGCTATGTTCGACCCCGTCTTTTATTAATTCCGATTTCTGATTATGTTATTTTTTGTGTTAAATTTCGTGGAATGATTAAGCCTAATTAGAGTCTTTATCTGACTCAACTAATGAGTTTAATACTGGTGGAAGTTATACATCATTAAAGATAGATTCATAGAAAATTACTGTAAACATAAAAGAAATAGGAAAGTGACATAATAGAGTCGATTTATTATTTCAAAGAAATAAATGTTTTAAACGAGCTATAACTCTAAATCGCCATTAAAAATGTCACTCTGTTTTGTGAAATTATGCTAAGGATCTATAAACAACTCACCAACACATAAAAAAGATAATATCACAACATATGCAAGACGATTAACTTCCCCTAACGTTAAATTTTACTACGTGTACATTCTTACTAATCACCACTAACCCAAAAATAATTTCCAAGAACATCCCCTACTCATAACAAGGGCTGCAGGCTAAGATTAAACCCTGCGCGTTAATTAACGAAGGGTGTTCTTTAGGTTTGTAGGGCAACAGCACCAAGAGTTTAATTATAAAGGGAAGAAGTCGACGTAACTGATGTAGGGCTGCAATAATTTTCGAGGTTAGTTAGTCTAGTTTGTAACTGATTTGTCTACAGGTGTTGGGGGAACTTAAATGAACTCAGTTTGATCGTATCGTACAAAATTATAGATTGCTATTAGTTACGTACCTTGATTGTAATGTTTAAATTTTGATACTGAAACTTAATTTTACCAATTTAAGATATTGTTTTGATTTTTTATGAGCCTGTGTATTTTATCACTTTCAATTTAAGTCAACACATTTTTACGTTAAGATAAATTAAAGAGCAGCACTTACAGTATTTTCAGATGTTCAGATAATTATTTGAACTACACAAAAGGTTTTTATGATTCCGCAATAAATGTCACAAAGTTGTATATTTTCACTTTACTTTTTCTTTGAAGTTTTTGCAAATGATGTACGTAAATTTGATGCAGAAAACATCAAGTCAAAATTATGCAGGGTCTAAATTGGTTATATAAACGTTAGGTACTTTTAAAAGGAGAGGCCACACCACCACTAACTTTTATACTTGCATAGATTTCTTAATATTTGTAAATTTAATGAAGATCAAATTCTGAATATCTGTAATATTTTCTAACAAATAAAATTATCTTGGTATTAAATGCAGGTCTTTCGTCTTTCTTATTCTGATTGCATTGCAACCAATAACAAATAGAATGATGATGCCGATGTATTTATTTATACCGTATTGATGGTATAGCTTCCAGGAGTGGTTCTTGTATCATATCCGCTATCCGCCGAGTAAATATTAAATAGAAAATATGATATCCAACAAGTTAAATATGTCGGTTAAATCAGGTATTCATAACAAAACATGTATTGTACCTTTCACCATTAAAATCAAAACATTTATTCAGTACAAACAAGCATCTGTTTACAGCAAAATGATCCGTATATCATTACCAATTAAGCATGAAAATTGTTTGTTCGCTAGCAAACTAAACTAATACCCTGGAGCAAAGAGGATACGTTGAAATTTCCATAGGTAGATATTGTTAGCGCAGCATGTATCTGTACAGAATACATATTTACTATGCAAATACACACACAGAGACAGAGAGAGAGGCAATACGTGCGCTAGTCTAGAAGAGCCCAGTCTTCGTCTTCTAAGAGAAATTCAAGTGAGACGTTCGAATAAAAGTCAACCTAATGAACCTACTGTAGTTGTCATGGCAGCGGAAAGAACGCACTTCTTTTATTGAGGATCGTACAACGCGCACATATATTGTATTTCACTCAGTGCATGGCTGACTGGGATATTTATTCGATGTCTTGAAAGCCTACTCTTGTCTCGGGATTTTCCGTTACTTTTCGGCTGTGTTCAAGACGCCCCAAAACGGATCACACGGAATTTCAATCTCTATATTTTCAAATACAAACACACATTCAACCGGAGGGTGTAAGCACACTATATTATTTCATTCCGAATATTTACCATTTTATATTTTACTTCATTTATGTTACATACTCCAGCCCAAACTCATTCAGCTGTACATTTCTAAAATTAATAAAACGCAAGACAAACAAATTTAAGCACTAGCACTAGCCCCAGCAGTTTATACTATTTTTAATCACTTTAGTTGCAGTTATATTTTAATTAAGTAATAATTTCACCCTGCAAAAAAACATTATTTCTATCTGTATGTAGGTAATAAGAAATAGATGCAAGATGTTTTAATAGTTAATTAGTCAATTAAAGACTATATATACGAGAAGCTTCAAGCTTATACAAAGTTCTGAATTCAATTGTGTTGTGGTTTACATTATTCAAAAATTTAAAATTTATACCTATCATAATTCGTTTTCTTAACTAATTTTTCCATTTTTCTTATTGTTGCCACACTTACACACAATTATTTTTGCTGCTATAGTTCATTTTATTTCTGATAGAACACACCTCATTATATTTCGAACTAACAAAAGATAAGTACTATATCTCCGGTCTCTGTCCTACATTGTGTTAGCATCGCTTACAAAAACGAACACGTTTGTCTAATTAATGCATTTTTTTCGAAAATTGAGTGATGACGTGCGTTCTATCAGAAATGAGATGTACTATAATAGCGAATGGCCAATAGACTAAGATAATGAGACATCATATTCTGTCGCATACATATGTTTCTTATTATTATGATTAAGAACACATTTAGATACAACACTGTTTCCTATCAATAAATATTATGTATGTTAATATGAAAGTAGACCCATATAGTATAGAAATATTTTGTAGTTGACATAAATATTTCAAAAATGGATTGCTTTGAAATAAACACTCTATTTAATATAGTACATAACTATGGTTGTACCGGTAATTACACCTTCTTTATAACATGTTTTCATTTCTTCATAAAAAATCGTGATAATTTTTTTGGGCGGAATTAATGTGAATGAGATCAGACTGTGAGGAATAACTGGTCATCTACCTCTACCCTTCCGAGGTCTGTTGTCGTTCTGTTTTGTTTTTTGTTGCCGCGGCAACCAGGTGTCACAAACCTCACCAGGAGGTTCCTGTTCCTCATACCATCCCAACGAACAGACTCTTGAAGCCTCTTCAACAAGACATAAATCAAAATTTTTCCTGAAATTAGAGCGGATGTCGTGTTAGAGTTAAGTGGTCGTGTGTATAGGCATATTTCATACGTAATTATCGCGAGGTTTTATTTCCGGATATGGAAGTAATGTCGGCTTGTTACTGCATTACTTCTGACCAGCCATATGTGAAACAGAAAACGGAAAGCAGTTTACAAGAATTTAGGAGACACAATCTGTTTGATTTGCATACCGAGAGCTTAAATTCCTATTAATTAAGGACAAAAACATTCGGTTCTGTTTTTACCAATTTGCTTTCCGGTCGATATAATGATTGAAAACACAATTCCGTTTATGAAAGGTAATGTCCATACACACACAAAATTCGTAAGGTACGAATACTAAAAATGTGTGAAACAAACTAGTGTTTAAATAGTGTTTTAGTACACTAAACTGTATGAAATTATGTTCTTGTAGGTTCACACTATTATTAGTATGAGGATTTTTTTGCATGTAGTTAGCATTCGTTCCACTTAACTAAATATTATAACGATTAGTTAAGGGTTCGATGAGTTGATGATTTAGTACGAGTTTCTCCATACAATCTAAAAATGAGATTCGGTAATTTAAGGCAAAAATACATTTATTTTAAAATTCGGTAAACCTTAGTATTCCATTATACAGATCTAATTTTTCTTTAATATAAAGGTGAATAATTTACATTATTTTTTAAATTTCAAGCCAAAACAATCAAGTATCAGTGTACCCGCGATTATTTGCACAAGTGGATATCCGAGTATTTTTTACAGCTGTCAACACGAGAAACAAATCATCAAGAAATTAGTCATTTATTAAAATTACAGTCTGTACAATGGCAAATACAGGTATTTTTACTATCTACATTATTTTTTTTTATAAAAAATTGCTTTGGACAAAGTGTAATGTCATTGATCTGACGTAAGTGATAGATAAAGTATTAATTATCAGAATATTTTCTCTCGTGCACATTCGTGCACTCGTAAAAATATTGAGGTATTTATCATGCACTTGTAATATAACTATTGAATATTTGTTACAATTTTTTGATTAAAAGTCAAATATTTATATTTCGATATTTCTGCAATTATTCTGAAAATATTTTAAATGTAGCAATTAGTCAATAGTGCACCTTCACCAACATAAGAATTGCATGAAAGAACTGAGTGACTATTTGTGGTCCTCATTATTCCCATTCAATTTGAAATATCCAAAACGTTGTTAGCTCTCCTCGGTTATTGTGCGCCAACTGTTGACTTTGAACCCGTTTCACAAGGCACAAAAACCTTCAATCTTAAATAATATTACACGGTACATTAAATAATTTCGACCGTATGATAAGCATCAGGCATCACAAAACCTTTTCTGTAACACATGCCCTGAGCATACACGGGTACATGCAGTTATGAATATATGTAGATTTACAACCGAATTTCATAATGGGCCGGCGCGCGGCTAGCCCGTATTCAAATACATCATGCACCAGTACACACTCGCAGGTAAAGGGTTGCGAGACCTTCAACCCTTAACCCTTTGAACAAAGGGCTGATGGGACGGACGGGACTATCCCAGATGATTTGTGGGCCATCTGCATACGCAAGCGGCAAGCATCCGGAGAAAAAATCTCCCAAACACTGCTTTTTTTGTTCCCTTTTATTTAAAAACTATTACAGAAAAAACTTCATCACGTATTGTACGCACTATTGTACTATAATTCTTTTTCTAAATTCCATTTTAGCTATAAAAAATGAACAAGAATGCCTAGGTACGCAGTAGTTTTTTTGTATACCGAGGGTTGAAAGTTACCCTTTGGAGACCGTGGCTAGATATCGCAGCAGAATAGATCTGTAATATGTTCAACTCGAAATATAGTAGGTACCTACAGAAAAATTTTGTTGCTACGATTGAAACAAGATTTTTAATTTTAATTAATAAATATTAATTTTTTTGCTGCTAACCATTTAATAGGATTTACTCCCAATTACAGAATGATAGGTGTTATTATAGTGGAATCCAACCACTTCGACCTTTGAAATTCAAAGCTTCTTTTTGCAACCAGAACTACATTTAAGACGATCAAGTGGTCAGCTAGACTGTTCGAGTGCGATTTAATTGTAAAATGTTTTTACAATTAAACGACAATCATACACTGCCGGCCGGGAGACTCAAACCACGGAACTCCGGGTTCATACGACATCTCATACAAAGAAGCTGAGGCTAAACACGCGCAGCTACTGCCTCGACAATCTTCTCATACTCGTATTATCGCATTGATGAAAGCCAAAATTTTGAATGTAATCATAAAAAATATAAACAAAAAGAGGATTGTTATATTTTGAAAAAATACTAATAACATTATTTATTTAGTTAAAAGTTATTATTTTGCAAACACAATAGCAAAACTGCGATTGTTTGGCTTATACATCTACTCGTACATTGGATTTTTTGCTTAGAAGCGAACCGGTACTAAGCTAAAAGGTATGATGAGCCACGGTGTGATGGTAAAATCTTAACCCGTATTTTTATTTTGACATAGCTTAAACTTAAATTTACATAATATTTAATTGAATTATTAGATTACATTTATGTTTTTTATGATTATTACCTACTTGTTACCGATCATTAAAAAACTACGTACCTTAAAAAATTAAAGATTTTAATAAACATCAAATACAAATACCATTTTTCGAGAGATATATTTCCGGCGCCAACGAACTTTTTGCATATCAAATTCAACTCACGTGCCAAGTTACGCTGCGTGGTTAGCGTATACCGTAAGTAAACTCATAGATTTACAAACACTAGTCCGTACATACAAAACACTAAACATTGCACTTATAGTTTTCAGCTAAAGAATCTACTACTTTAAAGGTTAAAATGTTTGTCTTGCACTCTTTAATATTATCTCAGCACCTGAGTAATTTAAATTGCAAAGCTCACCGGAAACGTCGTTTAGGCAGAATTTGAATTGCATTTGGTTACCGTGGTCGCTTCCGACCGGAAGTGGAGGGGGTAAATTCCGGTAAAGGGTAAGCAGATGCCCTGCGGGAGTGTTTTGAATACTGTGAAGAGCATTTTTTATCAGATATTTTTTGTATCTTCCGTATGTCGCCGGGTCACGCTCAGGCGTTGGGCCAGTGCGGGCCTGGGTGACCACTGGGGCTTCGATCGAAACCACGAAGTTGATGGTTGATCAAATTGAGTCACGCACTGTGTGCAAGCAGCCACGATAACCAATTTTCAAGCTTGGATTTTTCCTTGATGAAAGAATAAAACGCACGTGAGAGTTTCGCCCGAATATAGATATTCAAAATTAACTTCCTGAACTACCTTTATGCATTATACGCAGCGAATTATTTCCAAATATAGCCGTGGCGGAGTAATCTCTGCCTAGCACGAATATGACAATCTCACATCGTTTCACTGGAGGTGACGTGAATTTTCACTCACAAAAATCACCGGCAACAGCGACATAAAATAATAATACTCTAAATATCAAATAGAATATTTTGTTAGACTGCATATAAAAATATCAAACAGACTAACACACAAACAAACCTTAGGTGTACCATAAGCCCATTTTACATTGACCAAGAGTTGCGCTCAACTGCAATAATCAAGTTTCAGTTTTAATAATAATTTATTAAGTATATCGATCGAATTATCGATATAATTCGAAAGCCTATGTTATACAGTATTAGTATACCTCTAGATATCTAAAATAGAAATATCAAATTCAAAAATTTAGGAAAAAACGATTCAAAATTATATTATTATTTAAATTAGGTAGCTGATACAAAAACAATACCTAATAATTACTAAATTTGTAGCAATTTGGTAAAAGCATATTTTTCTAGAAAAATTACATTTATATATCATATCTAGTTAAATAATTATTAAAGGCCGGTTTAACTGGAATTGTGAACTGCATGTTATTATGAACATTAGCATAGAAATGCCTAGTTCAACTTTACAGAATACAGAATAAGTAAGCGGTTACACCCGTTATATTATAGCTAGCCTGAAGTTTCGACGATAACGTATAGTATTCTCCAATAAAGTAGGGAGTAGATTGATTCAATCAAAAGTTAGATCAAAACCATGAAAAAATTGAAATCAAGTAATAGCTAAGTATATTTTTTATATTGATTAATGATTAGTAGTCATTTCATTCGGTCAAAGTTAATTTATAGATATAATAATCAAAGTACTAATTGTGCGATTAAATAAACAATATCCAACTACAATAATAAATTTTATCAACAAATTTTTAATTCTAATATAAATAGCATAGGTACCTACCTAAATATACTGCGGCAAATCAAATAAGAATCATTTCAATTATTGTTAGATCGCATTCTGTTATAAAAAAAACTACTATTATTGAAAAACAGAAAAAATCAGAAAAATACAATTACAAATAGGAAATCTAAAAGTACAATGAATCTATTCAAGATCTAAGAAGCCTAGTCCTATATAATTTAACCAAATTTCATATTCAAATTGTGTGATATTTCCTGATCCCTGACTGCATTACCATCACAATGAGTAAAACTTCTCAGATACCTAAACACATCATGCGTATGTTTGCAAGAATAAAAAAATCGTTAGCTGTGAAAATAGTGATTACAGAGTGTAAGGCAATGGCCAGCAGTAATCACTCATTCCTTTTTGTTCAAATTTACATAGAAATCGACTCACGAAATTTATATTCAGAGCCTGTCTTGATCTCTATAACCGTGAAAATAATTACGATAAAATCGTATCGGTCATCTAGTATTACGGTGTACGCATTGGCGTGCGTAGTGGAGGGGCATTTCCGAATTAACATACATAAATATAGATGGCGCGCTCTGGTTGGGCGCTGGGCGCTGCTTCACCTACATTTGAAAGTATAATAAAAACAATTACTATGAACGGCTGAGTATCGCCGAATTATGCCCGGACACCTCCAGGAAGATTCTGAATCGAAAATGAGAATCAGAAATCAGAATCTGTTGTGAAACAATGCCGCGTATTATCACGCAAATGGATCAGGATAATTTTAAAACTTGTTAAATTCGTTTCTCTTTTGATAGTTATATTATTATTACTATACTAACTTAACCAAAACTATTTCCATTACTTACTACCTGTAATTTAGTTATTATTATTATTTTTATTTGATTTATTTCTGGTATACACACATGTTTTTATATTTCACATAAGAAATAAAATCAGATATTTGCGTGAATAATTAAATGTTCCACTATTATTTATTATATTTGCAATGCAACACACATTAGGTATCAATTATGGTTTTGCTGGTCATATAGCTACGTAATATTAAATATGAAAAATTAAGTTAGAAAAAGTAAATACTAAGTAAAGTACTACGGCCTACGGCAGCAATAATAATAATTACTATTATTGATTCATGGTATCAATTTCAAATCTACAATATTGCTTGATTGATTAATATGTTAATTTGTAAACAGAGCACTAAGATTACTTGTACACATTACATTTAGGTAATTAAAATCGATTTCCAATATTTCAATTGTCCAAATTAATGAGACAAGCACAATTCACAACGACAAACATTCAGACCGAAATCAGAAAAAAACTACCAGTTCAAAATTAAACTCGAAGTGAAAATTCTGTTAAATTTACATAAATTACAACCACTTTCATGTCATGAAATGTTAAAATTTTGTTGTGAAGATTAAATCTAAATATTAAAAATTTGTGATACCCTTAATATGAAATGAAATTTGCTGACTAAAAACCACTAAAACCGTTATTGTAACTATGAAGCCCATTTTACATTGAGCAATATTGCAGATGCAAGTGCAACTTTTGATAAGTTGCTTCAATATTCCACGAGTGTAATACAGAAATTGTTCGTTCAACATTATAAGTTTGGATAAATATATACGAGTACGTTATCGTTTATATAAATTGAATTTTGACTGTTGAAATTTTGATGTTGGAAGGTCGAAATAATGGGTACACCAGTACCAGTCTGAAAAGTTGTAGATTTCGTTATTTATTCATAAAGTCGTCATTTCGGATACGTTTTTAGCCTTCTTCAGGACAAATGAAAAGTTACAAAATCTAGTCAAAAATTGGTTATCCTTTATATTTTCAAATAAAAAATATAAAAGATGAAGGCAATATCTACGAATAAAATAAAATAAGTAAATTGAGTTAATAAAGTAATAATCGATACATATCTTTTAAAAAAATCTCATGTACCTACACTCAACCACACAACCCAAAATCCCCAACAAAACTAAACTCCCCAACTCAAAAACAAAAATTCATTACCTATTGCACTTTCACTTCCACACACACCACACTACTACCCACATTGCCCTAGTGCACCACTTTAACCCTTCCACATCACACACACATTCACACACTCATTGCACACATGCACATCAAGATGGCCGCTGTTGCATTGTCCTGTAACAATGCAGGGGGTTGTCGCACTGCATTGTTGCCCAATGGGGCCGAGGGGTGGCGCTGTGCGTGCGTGCGTAACGTTGCTATGGTTACCACCCCCTAGGAAGTAAGGGTCGGGGAAGGAGGGGAGAAAGGAAGGAAGTGGACAGACACTGGACAGTGAAGGAATTTAGACTTAGATGGGGTTTGATCAAATGTTGGTATGATTTTAACTGGTTTTTGCATTGAAATGTTGCGTGTTTCGAGGTGCAACAGTTTCTTCTTATTCATTAATCATTACTACCTACATATTTGGGAAGGGGAGTAAATGCGCGATATTTTTTCGTACGTTGGTTTACGCTGAGTAAATATCTTTAGAAAATGTTTAAGTACTATCGATGTAGTCACTGGCCAGCATAAAAAATATGTTAGTAAAAATAATATTTTGATAACTAATTTGCGTCATTGATGTTACGTTTTATATCGCGGGCTTAGCTGCGCGGGTTTAAGCAAAACTCTCTGCGTGTAATGATGTACGAACCCGGAGTTCCGTGGTTTAAGTCTCTTAGCCGGCAGTGTGTGATTGTCGTGAAATTGTAAAACATCTTGCAATTTAATTGCTCTTACATGCTTTGAGCTGACCACTTGATCGTCTTAAATGTAGTCCTGGAATCTCTCCGTTGCCGCTTTGAATTTCAAAAGTCGTCGCAGGGATTGAAATTCTGACTGCACCAAAACGAATCGGTTGAAATGGGTGGATGCCACTTTAATAACATCTACCATTCAGGTCTCTACCATTCTATAATTGGGAGTAAAATCCAGCAAAATAAAATTTAAAAAATAAAAACGAATACTTATTAAACATTCCCGGATTACAAAGATTTGATCGTTTTATTCTATTTTTAATTTTTGAATTGTACTTGTATACCATAATATAACAGAAATGAGGAAAGGAGTTTAATAAAATAAATATTTCCTTCATACCTAATACAAATATTAACTTAATGAATATCTTCAAAGGTAAACTACAAATTTAGGTCTAGATTATTTTGTATAAGAACCTTTTTAAAATGTCAAATTTTTTTTTAGTAATATCTACTTCAGTTATCTGACTTCTACCTTCAGAAATTCATACATCGTAGGTAAAACTATCCAAAATGAAAATGTATTGTAGGAACCCTAATTCGTGCTATTTTTCTTACTAAATCACTGAATTTTTACCATGATTCCTATTATCCCTCCTAATTAGTGGGAGGTAAAAAATGAATTGTTGAAATATTTTACATGATACCCATGATAATCTTATGATACATATATTAATTAGAAAATGTAACTACTTATTCCTCGTATAACCTAATTTTTGAAATTTTGCTTAATCGTTAAAAACACGCATGTAGCATCAAAATTTCTATCCCTGTTACGTATTCATCACGCATTTTGTAAGTAAAAGCAGTGGAACATTTTAAAAACTTTCAAAGATGTTAACTACTATATAGTTAGAATTTATCGATAACAAAAGGTTAGATGATATCTATAGCCAGTAGCCTATCAATGTATTTCAGAATAATCCAATATATAACATTTATCTTTCTCATCGCTTCACAATTTTCTTATCAGAAAAGCATGCATGGAAACGTGATAATCGATCATACAAAAAATTCTCACAGCTCTCACGGCAAATTAATCCGTTAAATTTATAACAAGTGTCAACTGCATATGACACCAACGGGTAGAATAATAACACTATGTGTTTCAAGTAGCCTCTGGAACAGCTGCAGATATGCTGCTGATATGTAGGTGGTATTATTTAATGCTTAATTATGTTACTATGCAGGTTTCTTATAATTGCTTTGATACCGGATACAGTTGAAATTATGTATTAAAAGATAATTTTATTATGCCGCTGGATATGTTTATTTAAATAATGCATTAGAAGTTATCAAGATCCTGGACTCTGCACTAAGACGTCATCTGTAAGGTGTCTTCCCGCTTTGGACATCAGTAATAATATTTGTTCCCACGTCTTCAAATTAAAAAGATACAAATTCTGTATACCTACTACTGCTACCACTTACTAACTGAATTAGTTCAGCATGAGTTCATATAGTAGGTTAATTTTTCGATAAGCATCAAGCAAAAAATATTTGATTAATGTTCTACATTTTTAACTGTAAATAGCGTTAAAATGTCATTGATTCTGGATACATTTTTATAAAAACAAAAAATTTAAAGAATTATTTAATTAAAAAATTATTGTGGCAAAAACAATTACAATTTATTTTTGCATTTAAATATTTTCATATCATTCCTTCATCTATGTAGGTAATTAAATTTTTACAATTTATAAAATCTATTTTTCTACGAAAGTGCAAATTCACATGTTTTTAAAAACATTGATGGCGAAAGTAGGCTTTTGAAACATTGAGTGATGAAAATAATTTTGTGCATTACTTTCATCATTTTTATTATAAATCGCACCATACATGCAAAATAACAATAATGAACTGTCAGTTTTTAGATATTGTTATTGTTTTCAACTATGACAGCAAGCCCATCTGATTTGTTTTCCTAAAATTTGTTAATAAGTATTTAAAAATTTTAATTAATTTTGAATATTTCCCACTTTCGTAGACAAAATAGTATGAAACACACTTGCGAAAAAGGTCATTGAAAAACTCGCTAACGCTCGTGCTCCAACTGTCATACTAGTTTTTCAATGAAACGCTTTCCACACTTGTATTACAATATGCTATTGTTGAATCGTTCTAAAAAGTACCTACTACATGAAGTTTTATTTTCAAATGACATCAAGTTTAATATATAAATTAAAAATTGACCAATTTGACTATTGTTTCTATAATTTATTATTATAAAAACTATATTCCAAAAATAGTAGTTCATGGTACTCTTGGAACAATCTTAAAGTACTCAAGTATAAAATGAGTTTAAGTATAAATAGTTTTAAAATAAAGATGAATACTGAATATTGTAAAAATCTAATTTGCTTTGAGTAGCAGGAATGTACACTGTAGGTACTATAGTTTTCAGTACACAACTGTATCTTTTGTAGTAAGTATATCACGAAATTGCATTTTTCATTTCTATAAAATAAATTGCATACTTGATTTAGTAAATAGTAACACTAAATTACATGTTTTAAAGATCATTCCTTGGAAAAGTTTAAGTTATTAATAGGTTAAACTGTATATTAACTCAAAAATCAACGATCATAAATCAAAAGACTTATTGCAAACATATACTTTTAATTTGAAACGTCATAAAACAGTATAAAGATATTTAAAATTTACAGTAAACAATACACATCCATCAGCAATTTTTACTGGAACTCCGTTATCTGCCGTGTCCTGTTCGTCTTTTCTAAACAGTAAATAGTAAACGCGCTAAACAGTAGCCTCAACTTCCATGTGTTTATCCTTATTCAAACACAATTAACCAATCCACAAATCCGTCACAGGCGACGTGTTAACAATCACAGAACATTTCTCTTCAACTTGAAGATGTTTTCTGTTTTCCTCTACCGCTGAATATTTTATGGAAGCATGTCAGTTAGGTGCGTGCAGCGAACCCCGTTCTATCGGTCTTAGTTCTTCACTTCTTAGAGTTCGCTTCTTTCAAACAAGCTTTTGTGCTGCACTTTGCATTGTTCGCGTTTCAACTTTTAGAGATTGTAACTATGTCAGAAAGATGTAAAAGTATGAGAGGTGCTTCAATGAAGTGAATATATGATGGGGGTTTTTTGTTTGAAGGTTTGCTGCACTGAAGTAGTTCGTAAACATTGTGCTTTTATTAATTCTAATACAATTGTAGCGTGTTACATACCACCAAATTATTAATGAGCACTTATATTTTTCTGAAATTTTCAAGGAAAAAATTTGGGTCTACTTAAAATTTATTATAACACTTTGTGAAGAATAAAAATTCTGCGTTTTAATCACATGCATGGTACATTTGTGTATATAGGTACGTTTACATGCCTACATGTTTCCTATCTATATAATACATAACAATTTTCCCAACTTAAACTCCAAAATATTAGGATATATATTTTTAAATATAAAAATGTCTTAATGGTGACATCTACGCGTAACCGTTGGGACACGCAGGTGTCATAACTATATTCTTACCCTGAAATATTGATATTGTTTCTTTTGTTTAATATAATAACAATAATTAGACTATTCATTTATTTAAATAGGAAAAATACAATTACTCCATTAAGGGTATCGACTCCAAGTAGCTCAACACCGCGTTTGTCCTATGTTAATGCATAGAAACGCTCGCTAAAAATACGGAAAAGCAATCTAGCAATTTCTACAATGCTCACGAAATTTTATAGATAAAGCTAAATTTCATAAATTTATTTACAGACGAAGAATGCAACTAGGATTATGCAGAGTTACATTTTCTAATAAATCTCTTAATAATAAGAAAAAGCATGTAAAAAATTGCTTAAAACACACTTTTTCATTAATTTTGTATATGGATTTCAAAGATATTTTCAGAATTCTAACTGGGCACAATCCTAGATTAATTCTTTCACAAAAATCTAGTACCTGTTTTTCCTTCAAATTTTTAATATGCAATGAGTAAAGCAGAAACTGCTACACCTCTAAACACGCAAAATTTTGTTACGGAGACGAGACCCTTAAAGCACATGGACATTACAATAAAATAACATTGTGTAAAAATAACAAAAAAAAAACACACATTCTGTATACAGTATAAATAACAAAATTAATAAAAATTTGGCATATCAAGGTCATTAATATTAAAAATGAATATGTTGCTTAATCTTTTTTGGGCTCCTGGAATTGTTGGCACACGAACACGGTGTCCCAAACAAGACGCACTTCTTTTTACCAAAGGTGACGAGTGATGACTGCACCTTTAAAATTTTTAAATCGTTTACAAAGACAGGTTAATGTAACTCAGAATTCAAATACACAACATCATTCTAAATACTTATGAAATTACTGCAAACATTAATATATTAAATAATTCGTTATTTATATAAGAGTACAGATAGTTCGATATATTGTGAAAAAATGTAGTCGTACCAGAAAAATAAAATCTGGGCACATGGACTTCAACATCGAGCTGTATAGTGAAATGAACGATAGTTTTGAAGGTAAATTCAAACATAAAATCACAATTTTAAATATTATTTAACACTGTCCCGATGGTATCCACTCTCTCCTACCTACTTACTCGTATGTCGGACACTTGAGAACGGTATTGACTTCTTTATTAAATCCAGTTCCATCAGAGTTTCCACAAAACCCGAGTATGTGCGATTCAAAAGGGTATTGGGTTGTTTATTTAGTTCAGTTCAAAGTTACGAAAAACCTCGGCATTTTTAGACTGTTAAAGTCAATACATTTTTTGTGAAAATTCTTATTCAATAAACTTTTTGATCGAACGCCCATTGTTGTCTAATATTAATTCTTCAATGAAACAATTTCAACTTTCACTAAGTAATTTCAAAAAAAGAAAGGGTTAAATAAATATTAAAATATATTCCTCAAGAACTATAATTAATAAAGTAACAGGAAATCAATAATTACCGTTACTTATCCAAGTCATTCATACGTTATTTATTATATTATAATTATTGTTAAATTAATGTCACTGTTTGATTAATTGCAAGTAAGATATTTATATTTATACATTATGTTTGTGACATTAAATTGTTGATTTACTGCAGAATAAATTGACAAAATATATAATTACCTAGGATACTTTAACGACATTGCAGGTGATTAAAAGAGGATCATTAATGTAAGTATTATAATTATAGCTCCTTGAAAAATAAGAAGAAACACGATTTTAAAAGTTCATTTTACAAAATGGTGAATCATGAGTGATGAAACTAGTACATCAATATAACTAAATTTAAAACTTATTTGAATTGTGCACAATTTTAAAGGCAGCATTTCAAAGTGTTTTAATTATATAATAGTAGTCCGAATTCAGTCAGGTGCATTTTCCAGTTTTACTGAACAAAATTTTCCCTGTAATGTACTCTTTCTTATAACCATAAATTATGCTGAAATCTATGAAAACTAAGTATCGGACTACACGAAAACCATAATTAGTAAGGTACCTACTTGTGAGTTGACAACTGATTACCGCACACATCTCACAGGGTAATACCGATGACTCACATTATGTGAGGCTGCCACACTCAAGTTGGGTAAGAGGCGTGATACCGTGATAGATTATGATCAGACACTCGAACCGCACAAAATAATGGTGCAGGTTCGGTTCGCGGTTCACTGTGCTTTTAGGGTTTGGTTTCGTTCCGGTTTTCATATTTCTTCTTGAAATGAACCGGTTACCGGTTTTTAAAAAAGCGGCTCGTTTTCCAGATTCGGTTCAATGATTTATTAAATAAGACACAATTAATTTTAAAAAATCGTTTTAGTATTGGATGAAAATATAAAAAATTTCTCAAATAATTCAAAACTTGACTTAATTTGATAACATTTTGACGCAAAAACGATAAATTTCAATTAATGTTTTAAACCGTTTCAAACCGGTTCACAACCATTGGTTTGGCTCCGGTTATGAGTTTGTCAAATTATATTTATCGGTTCGGTTTCGGTTTGGTTCGCGGTTCGCTAAAATAGCTGCGGTTTTCGTTCCTGTTCCAGTTCATGTTTAGTATAAAATGCTCAATTATATTTGTTGCTTAACTTGAATGTGTCTCCTTAATCCCTGTGTTTTGGATTCTTTGAGAATTATTATTCATGTGCTTCTGAATCCTGATAAAAATTAATCCTGGTGAATATCACCTGTCAAATAGCGGCGCCACTAAAGTGAATCTTTAATGCATCTTGGAAAAAAAGAATTTGTCATTCATTGCTAGCTTCAAAATTTTTTCCCAGAATTCAGAAAAATAAAAGTATCTTCGAAGAATCCATGTGTAGACGAAGATAATAAAAATCCACATCAGTAATAAAATATATAATCAAATTCTTTGAAGATATCCTTAATAAAATATCAGTTTATTTAAACAAACTAAATCTTTTTTCCTTCCTCATTATTCATTCTCTCTTGCATCTTGACAATACCTGCAACTAACAAGCAAACCTACGACACATGGACACAATACTCTCCCAACACGTGCTGTACACACATACACACCAACGCACACATCTGCGTCCGCCGTGCACGTGGGTTGACGCACGAGGAACTAACACTGAAGACTGAAGACAGAAGGAGTTGGTGATGGACTTGCCACCTGCAGAAGGAATTCCAAGAGTGTGCTGCTTCCTGGAGGGATAAATGTTAGGGAATTTTGTTTTATTGCTGATTGGAGATAGGGGATTGGAATTTTATTGTGTGGCAACATTGTAAATATATTACATTCATACATTACACTATTTTTATTGTAACTATGCAACAGGATTAAATATCAGTGACAGAATCGTTATACAAACTATTTAATTTTTTTATGGTACTTAACCATTCAACTGGATTAACTGCTAATAATAAAATGGTAGATATTATTATACAGGACTTTTTTATCTTTTTAGGTACCTACTTTTACAAAATTTAAATTTAGCCATAATTTATTAAACTTTTGAATAAATTATTAAAAACTTTGCGGCCTAAAAATACTTTTTAGTTTAATTTCATATATTTAGTACCGAAAACAAGATTTTTTAAACCTATTTAGGTACCTACCTATTTTGGTATCACTTCATTAGCGAAAAGTACCTACCAAACTATGATTTGTAAATAAATCATTGTTAACATGACTTCGGTGAGATTTCAGAAGGGTTATATTAACGGATTGGAATTTCAGAATTTAATTACGTTAGGATGTTTACGGAACGCGAAACATAGGTAGGAGACATGTGCACCTGACTGTATTCGAACCCGAGTTATCAGAATCACAGGCTGTCATAAACTCTAATTTAAGTACTTTTTCAGCAAACTCATCAATAAATCAAAACCAATAAATTTCATCAGTTTAACATATCTTATAGGTAATTATTTTCAATTTTTGTATAAGGAAAACTAAATTAACACTCCGCTTAATTTATTTATGTATATTATTTGTTTGACATACATTTATTTTTTCATGTGTATAAAATGATAATAATATATGGATACTTTGAA
Organism: Agonum fuliginosum; assembly: GCA_947534325.1. Classification (NCBI taxonomy): domain Eukaryota; kingdom Metazoa; phylum Arthropoda; class Insecta; order Coleoptera; family Carabidae; genus Agonum; species Agonum fuliginosum. The sequence goes on from OX384031.1 coordinate 9,381,599, forward strand.
AATACGTTATAATTATATACTTTTAAAATTAATTATTCAAATTTACATTCTAGAGTATCTTCAATCTCCCCCATTACAAATAATTGATTGTGAATATTTATTTTAAAAACCTTTAAAATACAAATAGCCCCACAAAAAACCAACATTACTTCCGTGAAGTAACGACAGGTGCACCAACTTCAAACATTCCCAAAAAACTCTTCATTTACTTAACGAAACTTCTCCCGCTTAACCCATCGTCGGAATCTCCATTATGCTACGAAAAAAATAGGATAATTCGGTTGATACGGCCCTGATATGCTAATTAAAGTGGACACGCGTCACAATGAACAGTAATGATAGAGTCTGAGGGCAGGTGACACCCTATCTGTCATCTTTATTCTGTAATGGAGTCATTGCTTTTAATGAACACCCGCCGGTGAAACTGTTTGAGGACCGCTGATGACTTGTTGCGGAATTAAATTGATAAATGGACCACATGGGGCGAAAATGAGCATGAAAATTGCAGAATTGATTAAGTTTTTGCGGATGGCATCAGCGGTAAATTGATTATAAACATAAATAAGAATAATTTAGCAGTAGTCGAAATTATGAATTATGTATGCGATGAAATCCAATTGTTTTTTTTAAATTCGTACTTTCGCAATGCCGAATTTAATTTAATTTAAATTACATTGATATCAACAGATAACTCAAAAATACGGCATTAAAATTATAACAATAATTGCGATATATAGAAATTGGCTCATAGTCGAGCTAAATATATAAGCCCTAGAGAAAGAAAAAGTTGATCTAATTCTAATTCTCGGTCTTAATTGTTTTTTGACTGAGAATCAGGACATCAACGAACGAACTATATTTTTGAAACTGTTCATTCTTCGTCGTATATCAATATAAATAATGTAAATAAATGCTTGATTAAATTTGTTGTAAATAGAAGCTTTTTCAAAGCATTTATAGGCATAAAACTATTAATTATTTATTTATTTCTCCACAGTCTTCTTTTGAAAGAATTAAATAATAAGTAATTAATCGTATTTTGAAGTAAAGTAAAATACTAGTTCGTTTTTGCTATTAATTGTTCTGCACAGTTATATTTAAAAACTCAACTATAATTAAAATAACGTAGACGAAGCATGTCTACTAGGGTCAGTTCTTCTCCGAATAAGTACATCAAGTATTTGTGTGCGATTACCGTTGTGTATGAACTAACACGTACTTGGTACCCCCGCTGCGACGAATTAATAATTCTACAGGTAAAAGGGTCCGAGCGTACGAACTAGCACTATCGAACGAATCCACACTGTACAAAACAACACTACACCGCAGGTACTCTCAAAATTTGTGACCCTTTTTTTTAACTCCCTGTATATCAAACAAGTGTAACAATAATTATTCAATAGGTAAACTACTGAAAATAGCCTGATTTTGATAGCTACATTACGAAAATAAATAAATTAAATAAAATAGCCAAATTGCTTTCACAAATAAATATTTGATAAGAACTAAAATCTGCGACATATTAAGAATCTAGATTTTATATTAAATTCAAACTATCTTATCACACATTTTCAACCAACGACGTCCCACCACAGGCGTCGAAAGAGGAGTATGAAGGGGGGAGGGGGTAGTCAGTTGGAGGCGTTATCTTGCCGGTTGCCGGCAAACACTGCTTGTCGCAGCATTTTCCATGATTTATTGGGAAAAATGGAACCGGAAAATATACGAGCGCATCTAATATATTAGTAGTTATGAGGGAGATCTTTAACGTTTATATAACCAAAGAGAAATGATTGTGTTGGAATGAAAATGCTGAATAAACGCCTGTCAAAAAGAGAATTTGTCGGTGTAAAGACTTTTCAATTATTTTTCAGGAAATATCCAATATTCCATTGCCACATATTTTATGTCAGATTAATTCTTATACTCTCTTTGTTTGGATCATTTAACAAATCTTACATACCTACCTATATTATCTTGTTTAAAATTTTATTCAAATTTGTTTCTTTCAATGTTTACTATTATGGTCGAAATCAAGATACTTAAGTATAAGTACTTGTTACCAAGTACATTTTCAAGTAAAGCGTCACAGTACTTAAGTAAAGTATAAGTTTTTCTTGGCAAATGTACTTAAAAATAGGTATTTTTAAGTACCAGTATTTTTTTAAATTAATATAATTATTTGCATAACCTTCGATTATTACCTTTTTATCCAGGAAGGTAGGAAGATTAATTCACAGTAAAAATGTCGTATTCTGCCACTGTGATCGCAGATTGTACAGTATAATTACTTAAAGTATTGAAAAAACTTAAATACTTTTACAGTATTTCAGTATTATTGAAAAACTTAAGTACCTAATTAAAAAGTAGGTACTTCAATATTATTTATACGATTATGAAATTAAAATATGTCTTAAGTACAAGTTTTTATTTTAGTACTTAAAATTTTAAAGCAATAAGTACCAAAAACAGTAGTAGTATTAAGTACTAGTTGTTATTAAAAATTGATACTTAAGTACCTAAATACGTAAGTAATGCCCAAGTCTGATTACGGTAAGTAGATATTACAAAATGAATGAGTGTCAGCCTATAGCATCTTATCTAAGTTCAATTTCAGTACCAAACTGACAATTATTATCTACGTTATATAAAATTGAAAAATATTAACTTTTAATTTTAAATATATCGCAAACAACAACAAGCCTTTTGTCGAAATTGGGTGTGGCAGTCTTACATACTGTGAGTGAGTGTTTTACCGTTGATGCTACTGCCAGTCGTCAACTTTCGGATATTCATGGTTGAGTAAAGTGCACCACAGGGAAGATTTATGTGCAATTAAAATGAATCTGAAATAAGTGTATCTGACTAGATTCGAACATAAATTGTCAGACAGTTGGTCACATAAAACACTGGACTATTCACTTAAAAATTCTTGCGCAGTTCTGTTTTATCTATAATGGTAACGGTCCTATAACAGCGCCATCCTCCCCTTTTCGCAACTTATTTCGCACAGTCGTCCTTCAGGTTGCAGATCCGCAATCACAGCATCACGACTTGCGTCTACATTTTTCCAAACCCTCAAATTGCCAGCATTAAACCCCTAATTGACCACCGTTGTATCGCAGCATCGGTTCCTCTTATCTCGCTGTTCTTTTCTTCTTCCCACGACGGCACCGCGCTGACCAAGGGCCTCTAATGATTGCCAGACTCACACCTCGCGAGCAATTTCGCGCCGGTGCTCACGATGGCCGCTAATGACCGCTGGAGAGGTTAGGATTGAAGACGTTGAAGACAAGAGCTGAAGTGTTAGGATCGCTAGGCACGCACTCTCGACGGAAGTTAGCCAAGACGTGGATGATGCGGTCAACCACCTTCGGAAATGGATGATAGGAAAAGTTTTACTTATACAATAATTGTATGATCAAATCAAAATAAAGTAAAGAAAAACTTATCATCTATTCTGAAATAAGGACGGACAACCTTCGTAATTAAATTATTTTAAAAACTGACAGACAGACAAACTGACTCAGAAATTGTCAAAAAAAGATGTCAATTTCTCTACTTCAACAATCGCTTTTAATTGCTTTTTTTTACTAAGTTCTCCTTTCTTAGTTTATTTAATTCTCATTTCACTTTAACGCTACGGAGTATATACACACACACAAAATTAATTTAGAAATAATGTTTTCAACTGTAATTACACAAGAACTTTTTATTTTGCCGGATTAATTTCTTTGAAATCTTGTACCTTGCAATTTGAAAAGAAAAATTGTGTAATAAAATCACGACACCGTAGGTGGTGTGATTTTATTTTAAAACAATTTTTCGATTTAAATTGCTGTCAGGTGGCTAGGTTAAGGTGTCAAACAGAAATGTATTCGGATGATATAAAATGCTGGAGTGTAATTCAACGAAATAATTTAACGACTATTTTGGTTCTTCTTTTAATCATTTCGCTGAAAAATATTAGACATTTGAAGCAAATTACATATATTAGTGTTTTGTTTGGTTGCTAAGAAAAAGGTAAATGAGGTTTTATCACTTGCAAAAAGTTACCAGTGGCACGAAAAATGTTTGTTATAAATAATGTGCAGTTATTTGTGTGAATTTCGGAAAAATTCTTTTTGGGTTGTAATCAGTACCATTAAATTTTTCTCGAAGTACAGACACACCCTGTATATTCGTAGTAATACAAAAATTCTCCTAAAATTGCTTCCTTCATAATCAATTACACACTCTCATCTTGTGATAAGCGATCAATTCCTGCGAATCAGATACTCGTATCAAGAATGCAGCGGAGGCAAAGTTCCTCTGCTCTGTGATGTTTATTTGCGCGAATTCCTGGTATTGTTGTCCACGCTCATTAATCATATCAGTTCAGTTCGGAGAACCGAACCAAGACCGTGAACAATTAAGCCACAGATAACCGGGACCGGGTGCCCATTATTCGGATGCCGAGAAGCATTGCTGCTTCTGCGATAAAAGATTGTGTGTAATTGTTTAAACAGAGGGATTGACTTGTTATCGTAGAAATAATTAACGAAAATCATTGATGTCTAATTGTTAATAGTAATAATAGAGAATGTTCCGTGGTTCGAGTCTCCCGTCCAACAGTGTGTAATTTGATTGCCGTTAAATTGTAAACACATCTTACAATTAAATCGCACTCGGACAGTCAATTGACCACTTGATCGTCCTAAATGTAGTCCTAGTTACAAAAATAATCTCTCCGTTGCCGCTTTGAATTTCAAAGATCGTCGCACGAATTGAGATTCTGACTGCACCAAAATGAATCGGTCAAAGTAGTTGGATTCCACTATAACATTTGCCATTCTGAAATTGGGAGTAATTACTGTTGAGTGGCCAAATAAAAAAAAAACTTAACGAGCGAGAAAAGTGAATGATATCGTGTGAGTGAGAATATAGACGCACGAAGCTTGACGAGTTCGGAAATCTCACCAACATTCGATAGACACTTTTCAGTGAGTCATGTACACTATTTTTTCCACGACCATAAATATTAAACATTTTATTCATGAATATATTTTGAAGTCAACTGTCACTGGCATAATTTTAATTTTACGAAGAAATAAATAACAAATATACCACGATCATGGAATACATGATAATTTATGTGGATATATCACTTTTAATGTCGTGTTTGTCCATTTTAATAGAATAATACAATAATTTATCACGAAATAGTTAATGACAGGAAAAAATTATACACACGCTTACTAAAAGGTAAAACGAAAATTTAAACTGTGGAATTTTTTTTTGTAAAATTCAGTATGGAAATGTTTAACTTTTCAATACCTACTCATTTGAGTTTGGAAAACTACAATTTTTTCATTCTAGTTAGGAAAAATTGTACTTTTCCAAACTCAAATGAGTTTAAATAAAAATTTAAATGACAATAAAAAATATGTCACTGCATCAAAACTAACTTGATTATTTGAGTATTTGACATTATACCATAATCTGTTGGTAAAAAACACTTTATTTTATAATCTTACTTAAATCATTACTCGATTAAAAATCAATGATAAATAATTACCTTTATAAATAATTATAAAGTTACATTTTAACGTACCTACCTAAGTACTAAGATAGATTTATAGATAGATTTTTTGTTGTCAATTTGAAGTGAAGTTTTAAAAGTACACAGTAAGTGTTTTATTTCAATGCAGGTGTCGTATTATTTAAATGAAGTACTTAGTTTTAATTACCTACATCATGTTTAACAGCTGTTACAGTTTGCATATATTTATAAGTTTTTTTAAGGAATGGAATATATTTAATTAATTCATTTATTACTAGTAGGTAATTGTACGAGTGGATATTTTTTTTCTCTAAATAAGTTGAACTGTTTTAGCAGAGATCTCGTTTCTACTCGTATTATAAAATCTTTAAGGATTTCTAATATCCGTAACCGCAAAATTAGTTATTCCTAATAAACTAACAACATTTATGGAACATAACCTAGGTAGTAGATGATTTATGTACGATCGTAACTAAATTTCTTTATTATATTTACACACTGCTTACAAGAATAGTATATCTATGCAGATCTTGATTTATATTAAATATGAAAGCATCAATAACAATTTTTGTGCATTTTCATATTATGATTATGACCAGTTTTTAATAATAAATTATTTTGTTACAGATTCTAATTTGGACTTTCCTGAAACCACCATCAGCATCAGCAAATGGTAAGTGTGTTTCAAAATATAACAAATTTATCTCATAACAAATCATTTTCCTCTACGATATAATCAACGGTGGCGCTGCTGGGCGCACCAAAGGCATTCGAATATAAATCGTTTGGCCATTAAGCAACACTACGTGAATGCCACAGTAACGTAATGTCGGACAGAACGTCGTAACGTAAAACGCACGTTGCAAACTCCTTGAACGCTGAGCTCGTGTAGTAGTTTAACTTAAATCAGTTTCATTACATTTACATTACCTTGCTAATGTCCTTTGCGCCAGGATAACGAACGTGGAGGGGGTAGCTTGTTGCTTGGTTCAGTGGCCTGGAATTTTATTTTCATTGTTCTTAATATTTAATTTACGTATATGTACTTAAGTAAGTCAAACTATTATTTGCAATTTAGTACATTATGGAGATTTCACATGGAATGGAAAAATTTAATGAAAAATAGGTCCTGTGCTATTTTTTAAGATGAAAAAGACAGTTCTTGGATTGAAATTTACCTAAATTACATTATCTATATTCTATAGAATGAAACATGTAAAAGTTTCGTTAGCCGAAAAATGTATAATATAATTCAAGCTTTAGTCAATCGAGATAACGATTGCTGCTTGATAAAGTTTCTGTTTTTCAATAAGAGCTGTAATAGCTTACTTTTTGAAATACAAGTAAAATAATACATTCCAACGCATCAAAAAATTTATATATCAGTACTTAAATTTACCTTCCAGTAAAGTTTTAAGGGTTAAACATACCTAGTATTTTATTTGGTTTAGTTCGTTACAAGAAAATTAAAATTAAAATTTAGGAAACGATATCTTGCGCTCTCTTACGGTTAAAGGATTATATTAGTTTTCTGATGTTTACGAAATATTATAGTTTGCTATTTCATCAACCCATAATGATTTGTTATGTCTTTTAGCTTAATGTAGGTACCTAGTCGATTTTCTCCAATTTTATTTCTAAATGTGGTACTACTGTTTAGTCTGCTCCATGTTATGACTAACGAGGGCACTAAAATAATTTAATGGCTACCCTTACAACTCAGAATTATTGTTTTGTCTGTTATTAATACCACTTAAGATTTAACTAGCTATTTTAGTACTTTTACAACTACTAATAACATAATTTTATTACACACCTCCAAAGAATTTCCTTTGAAAAAAAAAGGTAATATATAAAATCTCCCTTGCTGCAAATTGTAAAGCAGTGTTTTTTCTTCAATTTCTCGGTGGGTGTGGCGCAACTAATAGTCCAATTCGTATAGGGATATTCGCGAACGCATTTTCTAAAACGTTTATTTTTGCTCCGGTTCAACTCTGCGCCCGACAGCTGTAATCCATCTTGTCGCGAGAGTGTTAACAGTTTCTCTTGGAGATTCAAATTTAACAAGTTTCAAATTTCCTTATTATGAATTGCAAGAAGAAGTACTCGTAATACAGCAAGATTAGATTTCACAAAATTTTAACACTGAAACAACAATTCGTATATATACTTTTGATCATGTATATAATGTATTTATGATCAATCATACATAATATAATAGGTACTTAATAAGCTTTATGTCAATTTTAAAAGATTTTAAAAACTGTAGGTATACTCTGGCAAGAGCGCGAAAGTTGACGTTTAAATTTTTTATGGTTATGGTTTCCTTTTATTAGTCTTGAGGGTTTTTTCCAGCTTCAAAGCTAAACAATAGATTTGGAAATCTTAAAGTAACATTCGTAGGGCTAGCTTAAAATAGATGAACCACTGTGCGAAATAACATAAACAGAACACTACTGTCCTGTTATTCTCTTTTCACACAAAGTGGTCTATCTAATTTCAGATAGGCATGCTAAAGTGAGATTTCTGAAACCAGTTCTTAGCTGTGTACCTGAAAAAAAAACCCTCAAATTTCTTACAATTCTTTATCCTGTATCAGAATACATAAAGGTCACATTTCTTTCACATTTATTTCATGGCACAAACTTATGAAAGGGAACTTTCGTGCTCTTGGCAGAGTTTATATTTAGAATAAGTTTTCTGAAAAAAATTTCGCCGGTTCAACTGCAACCAGTCAATTAATAATTATTGCAATCTGTTGTACTGGAATAGTATCTTCCATAAGTTAGCTCTTAATAGACATTTAATTAACAGAAGGTTTTCTAAAATTAATTAAATAGTTAAAGGAAAGGTCAATCTAAGTCACACTAGTACCACTCTTAAAAATATTTTTTATTTCCATATAATTTAATTTTACGAACATGCTATTTTGATTATATTTCAATCAAAGCAGCTAGCAAAATAAATAAATAGAAAATATAAACTATACAAAAACCTAGTTTATCCTTTATCATCTATACAGAATTCTAATTTAATTAGTATAGAAATAGAAATATCGGGCAGCTTTATTTTGGCATGTATTTTTTCAGTTCTGTTCCGAATAATTTTTATTTTTAGTTATCATTTTTGCACTCACATTTCCCGCTAAATTTGTACACAATACACAATCTCCTATCTCTGTGTCAGTGATGTCTGACACACTTATCAAGTTGTCAATCTGTCCAGTTAGAGTGGTAATAACTCCGGTAGATGCGTAGCCAAAGCATAAATCACATTTGTCACACATACCAGCGGACATCGTGGGTGTCATAGATTTTATCACTGTTTACACGAACGCAAACCGCATGTCCTGATATCACTAGCGACCAGCTCCCTGCTTTCAATTATCATTCAAGCTTTGTTTGTGATATTAATTAATAATGCATGAATGATTGGTGACATACTTGATTATAGTTTGTTATTAATTACTTGCGGGTTACAATTATTTATAATATTGAAAGTGTTCTGCGCTGAGCAAATCAAGTTAAATGTTCTTTAGTGGTGGTGATGCAATGGTTGTTATATTGGATATTATAATGAGTTGGAAAATTCCCGGTTGGGAAATGGGAAAATTTTCCGCACCAATATTACTGGAAAATTTCGGAAACTTTCAATTTTTTTACATTTGCTTGTGCTCTTGATACCAAATACGTACTCGTTTGATAAAAAAATGATTTAAAAAAGGATTTTGTTGCGTTCAGTGTATAGTATACATATTTTTTAGCAGTAAATGTATGGCAGATTTACCTGCGTTGCTGATTTTCATAAAATATATTCGTATGCTTGACGAATATCTAGGCATTATTGATGTTACGAAACCGCAATTTATATTGGCGAATAATAATATAATAATAATAATTGTAAACAAATCAGACAAAACATATGTGTGCACAAGTGAGTTTAAATTGAAAATATAAGCCGCGAAATATGAAAATAAACGGAAAATTACCAGACAAATTTTCAGAATATTTCCAATATAATGTTTCATTGGAAAATTTAACAATTGAGAATATTACATTACGGTAAATTTCTTTTTTGGGTAAATTACTTTATTGTAAATTTTCCAAGTGCCAACTCAAATATTACATAATGGGCACGGGAAGTGAATGATATCGTGTGATTGAGAATATTAACGCACGCGGTTTGTAAAAAGTTTAGAAATCTCACGAACATTCGATAGACACTTTCCTGAATCCTGAGAGTTATGTACACTATTTTCCACGACGCCACGACCATAAATATTTGACATTTGATTCATCAGTTTATTTTGATGCCAACTGTCACTGTCATAATTTAAATTTTACGTAGAAACAAGTATACCATGATCATGGACTAGATACAGGAGTTTCAAAAACAAAAATATAAATTGAAGATATATTGTATTAAAATTTGTAAATGGTTCCAGATACAGCAATTTTTGAGAATAAATCACTTTAAATGTTGTGTTTATCCAGTTTTAATAAAAAGAAAACACACATCTACTGGAAGGTGAGAGGTGAGACAAAAATTTAAAATCTATAGGTAACAAACACGTTTGTTAACGAACAGGTTGGACAGGTGTATGATATTGTTTTATTTTCGTAGGTAGGTATCTGCAGAATCTGAAAGTTCATATAGGTATTGTCGTGGGAAAAATCAATCAAAATTAGGTATAAGTACGTTTGAAAAGAAAACAGAATACAAACTTTAATAGAATTTTTTTAACAGATGCCATTTTTTAAACAATTATTTTTAAATCATATTAAATACAAAATTTAATTAGAAAACGGTGTTATTACGATTTTCTTAAGCAAATAAGAGATTTTGTATTATGCATGTCAGCAACGTATCAATCAACTTGAGTGAAACACGAAAGCTTGATTAAAATATTGAAATACACATTAAAAAATTATTCAAAAAATAAATGCTCTATTTACTAAATTATAAGTGGAAAATGAATATCGTATTTTTATCGTTTGTGGACCCGGAATATCACGTTCGTTGGATTAAGATCTATCCGTAGTGCCTGCTGGATTTCTAAATGTGCTGATAGTAGTTGCTAATTGACGTTAACACCCTTTGCGTAGGTATATTTATATTTTCTGTGACGATTTTACGAGTATTTACACAAAATCTGAATCTCCAAGATTTCCGTATTTGCCATCAACTTTTTTTGTGTCATCGTACAAAAATAAACCCCGTCAAAGTGAGCTGCGCTCGTCTCCGAGGTGATAATTACAGATATATTACGATGTTAATTAAAAACCAACACATTTTCTAATTAACATTAAGTTGAGACACGTCTCCATAATCTTCATCACGCACGTCAAACAATAAAAACCATTTTCTTCACGCGATTACTACCAACTGTATAATCGATTATGTTCTACACAAATAACGATAAATAAGTTATTATTATTTCTGAGTAAAAAATTCTTCGAATAACCTTAGGTGTTAGAATCAAGCGACCTTTAACGAAAATTCCTAGACGTTCGATGATTTATGTGAGTTTTGAATTGTGCGTGATGTGTAGGAGGTGTTGAAGAAGAAAAAGAAGTAATGATGGTACTATTAGCGCGTCAACAATAAAATATTTTTCTGTAATTAAAATAAAAAACGATAGAAAGGTGCAGATCCTCAAAGCAATAAAAACTTTATCAAAAAAGAAATCCATAAAGTTTGCATAAGTACCTACGATCTTTTAATCTACGAATTGGATTATATGGAAACTTTATTTTAGGGCTTAATATAATAGTTTATGTACCAAGAACCACGGTCATTATAATAGTTATTTATGTAATAAGTACGCAAAATAGAATTTTAGAGGACTAATCTATTTACGGACGAGGCGCAAGCCGAGTCTTTTAACTAGGAGAGTCCTCTAAAACTCAATTACAAAAAGTTTTAGTACGTGCTCTCCAAGTTTGTAAACTAAACAAAATTATTCTAAAATATAACTTTAAAATAAAATTTTGAAGAACGTGGGCGATGAAACAATGAAAATCAGTGAAAATAATCCTATAAGATGTAAATAACAGCTTACTGCCTAGATTGCGCTACTTTAAAGGAGTGGATCCCTTAAAATATTATTTTGCGAACTCAAAACAGTTCGCAAAGTGACTTTAGAGAATATTTACTAAAAAGAGATTTTTTATGCATGGTCTGTATAGTCAAGAGGTTTACTAGTCTAAGGGCTAGTCCGAGGATTTGTAAATAACCGAGGGGCATAAAAAATATAATAATAATTCAATCTTTACTAGTTCATTTACATAACGTATTTAACATTCCAAGTATGATATGTAAAGTTTCAAATTTTGACGTTCTAACTTACTTAATAGTAAGTTCTTGTGGAGGTATTTATCAATAGTACCATAATGTAAGCTGGGTATCGAAGTTATTTTTTGTGTTCTCTAGAAATAGCGAAAATTAATTTAGTCCAAATTTCCCTTTTCAAATAATCTCAAATTGCTAATTTGGTTGGGGTTAGAAACTTCTAAACCGTATCTTGAGTTTCAGTGTTGTTATTATTGTTTTATCCTAGGCATAGATTTGTTTTTTTTGTTAATCAGTTAGTAAAGCAGGACAAATCTTTAACGCAACCTATACCATTTTTCCGAAAAAGTGTGAAATTAGCAACAGATTGTCATAAATAGCAATGCCATACATTTTTTCATCGCGCACCGTGATACATGCCATTCCAGTTAACTATGAAACTATGAAACTGACTCCACAGCTCATCCTTAGTGACTTAGTAACTTCAAATAATATTGTACAGTACTTTACAGGCAGCCAGTACGACATACGCCAATAGGTTGTTCTTTCATTTCCATTTTAATGACAGTGAAGACAAAACAAAATTCTTCTGTAATAAATATCACCGTATAATTTCCTCCAAACGAATAGCTCATTTAACAACTGCCTGGCTATAAACGGTAGCAGAATGACTTGGTTGGCGCGCCTCGAGCTAAGTATTATTACTTCTTATTACTAGTGATAGTATCACCATCACACACCTCCACCTTGCATAACATATTCCCAGTGTGTAGTACGTCAGCTGCTCTCATTGTCCAATGAGGCAATTAGCCTGTGACGACATCAGCGTGAGTAGAGCCGCTGAACCCATTATTTGAATAATTACGTAGCCCACGCACCATGGGCCTAATAACAACCAAGCGAGAAAGGATTGCGATGCGTTTTTGTTTTAACAGCTGCCGCGCGCCAACGCCGCCTTGACCGCCAGAACGGCTCATCGTGATAACGTCGACTAAACGAATTCCTCGAGGAGTGGACAATAACGAGTAAGAATTTTAAATTAAAAAAATATTGGTGGTTATTTCTGAAGAATTCTTATAATTAATATACATATCATTACAAAAATGTTTACCGTCAAAAAAATTATAACTATCAACCGACTATCACTATCAAATAATTCCGTTTTTACTGCCCGCTCCATATTCTATAAGGAATGAATTGTGATGGGTCAAAATTTTCGAGTGTGGGTTTTTAGTGGATAAGTAGGTTTTAAGATCCATAGAATAAGAATAAAGTATTTTTTAGATTATGTATGTGGGGGTGTGTGTATGTGTGTGTCCTTTAGGTTGTATGTAACATTTTTTCCGGGCTTTTAACAACCAAATTTTATATATAACGTTTTAATACAAATCTTAAGTAAGTACCTAGTATTTTTTTTGAAGCAATCCCCAGACCAAAATTAGTACTATACTTAAATATTTTCATAAATAATTAATTTATCACAATTTTTATTATATCAAATTAAAGGTTATTATTTGCAATTTATAGCATTTTATAAATTGTTGTCTTAGGAATTAAAGTATTATTTACAATTTAGAGTATGAAACTTCAGTATCTTGTTGTCCATGATTGTTTAACATTTGTTACTACGAAAAATTAATTGATTATGAAAATACATATATATCTTCTTCTACAGTTGAGTAAATGACTAACATCTATTTGTAAGTACCTATATATTTGTATTGTAGGAAAAAGGAGTAGGAGTTGGATATGGCGGAAAGTCTTGTGGTGGCCACGTCAGATTTTTTAAATTCATAATGATAACGTTATTAATATTCTGAATATGATATTATTTCACTTCGACAATCCAGATTTAGCATATAATTTTGATATCTTAGCAACCACATAAAATTTAGTAACTTCTTATAGAAAAGTTAGTCCTGTTTCTTATAGACTGAAAAAGTGTTACTTCACGTTTTGCCATCGTGTAGGCAACGCATATGCAACCCGCATAAATGTTTCCAAACAAATTATACAAACGTGTCATGTAGGCATATGCAACCTGCATACTACCTATATATTTCCAAACAAGCGTCACGACTTTTTCAGTCTATTACCAAAGTAATTTCTAAATGTCTTAGGATAGTATAATAAATAGTATCTAAACCTGTAAAAAACAAAAATTATGTATTAGTACGACATAAAACGTTTTGGTTATAGCCGAAAATATATCAAATTTTATTTCAATGAATTTGAAAATTAGAAAAGAAAATATTACCACTTAGAAATAAAATTGTATTTAAAAAAATATATTAACCAAATATATAACACTTCCTAGTTCCTACCTATATATCATTTTGGAATTCCTAATCTCTGTAGAATTGTTTCGTAATACTTAAAGAAAATCTCTTTCTCATTCCCTCTAATGTTTGGAAGTACCTACAATTAGCATAGCGTAATAATTATAGTTTATTTTTTAGCATACATTAATGAAGCGTGTGATGGTATAGTACACTATACAACTATGGCTTCCTGGTATAAGAGATAATGAGTTTTGTAGGTGATAATTTGTTAGTAGCCAACACAAAATTACCTTAGCATTTTTAATTACTTTACCTGGTAATATTGTTACAACGATTTTGTATTTGCATCCATTATGGTCCGTGAGAAAAGTGGAAACGGCATTAATCTAATTTAATTACTGAAAAGAAGAAACACTTGTAAATAAGAGAGATAGAGACATTTCTAGAAAAAATTTAACGCATTTATGCCTCTTCACTTGTTTTCTACAAAATTAATAGGTACTAGCAAAAAAATAAAATACAAACTAAACAAGAATTTTATATGTCACTTTTGCTGATGTGACATTTCTTCTTGTAATTTAGGTGGCAAGTATATATGTGACGTCAATTAAATATTATAAACATTGACTGTTCAATAAAATAAAAATAAAAATCTGACGTGGACACCACATGACTTCCTTGTACGCCTTGTTTGTTCATACTTTTCTTAAAAACTAAAATGTAGAATAATATAAAAAATTCTTTTAACTTATTATACTAGTATACTCACAAATATATTTTAGTCATTTTATTTAAACTGCAGAAGAAGATATAAACGATATTTTACTATTGTCACTGCTACTGTCACTGTCATGTCATAATCATTTAAATTTTACGTAGTAACAAATGTTAATCGATCATGGACTACAAGATACAGAAATACTAAATTATAAGTATATACTTTAATTATTCTTAAATGATAGAAGATACAGAAAAATTTATAAAATACCGATTGTAGATAATAATCACATAATCTTTCATTTAAAATAAAAAAAATTGTCTAAAATTAATTATTTATCAAAATATTTTTAAAAAGTACTACTTCCGGTTTATAGATTGAAACCAAAAATAGGAGGTGCACAACTAGATGCTATAACAGTCCTAAATACAAAATTTTAACTTTCTACGTCTAACCGTATTTGAGTTATGCGACACACATACGTCCGTACGTACGTACGCACGTACGCACGTACGCACGTACGTACAGACGTCACGACGAAACTAGTCATAATGGATTCAGAAAAGGTCAAAACGGATATTTCCATCAAAATCTGAAAACCGAAATTTTTCGCGATTACAATACTTCCTTATTACTCCGTACAAGGAAGTAAAAACGGGCTGATATCATAGGCCATACAACTAATCAACTAAAGAACATAATGCACATATTTTATTTTATACTTATTTTGCCCTGATATTCACTTTACACTGTAAAAAAAATTCTGTAAAATTACTACCTATAATAATTATTGTTACTGGAACTGGGATCCATATTGCCTAGGTGAAATATATTAATTTTACATAAAAAATGTAATGTAACTATATAAAATTACATAGGTAAATACTCATAATTTTCATATTAAATTTAATATATAATTTAAGTAGAAACAAGTATATAAATTTACTTAAATTATGTAGGTACTAAATTTAATTATGAAAATTATGAGTAGGTACCTATGTAATTTTACATAGTTAAACAAAATTACATTTTTTATGTAAATTTACTATATTTTTTCACTTAGGCAATTTGGATTCCAGTAACAATTTTGTTTATTACTAATTATGTATGATACAATTTTTTTTAAATGCGAAACACATACAAATTAATAATATTTCATATATCATTCCACTTTTTCATAGATGGTCGAAACGTTGCACGCTCCCCCAACTATAAAATATTTCCTGAATCATTTTTTATTATTTATTGTTACCGTTTCTTTGAAAAAAGTCTCGCTGTTGTGTGGAAATTTGTGAAGTACTCTTCTCGGAAAAAAGTAAATAAAAACAAAAGAAAAGAAAACAAAGTAGGTACGCGAACG
Source organism: Agonum fuliginosum (assembly GCA_947534325.1). Taxonomy (NCBI): domain Eukaryota; kingdom Metazoa; phylum Arthropoda; class Insecta; order Coleoptera; family Carabidae; genus Agonum; species Agonum fuliginosum. The sequence goes on from OX384031.1 coordinate 9,397,792, forward strand.
CACAACAAACAGGCGAGAGTCTCGTCTACGGCAACTACGATGATAAAAGCATCTCTCGTCTCTCCAAGGCGGCGTTGGCGGCAAATCAATCCGAAAGAGTTTTCAATATGAGTGTCTCGTATATACTAATCGTGAAGTCTGTACAGATCTGAATATATATTTACAATACGCCTCTGAATCTAAAGTGAAGAAGTTCGTTTCTGAAATTCGATTACCGTTACCATACAGTAATATTTTCCAGTTGGAATGCTCGTAATGCACTCGACGGGTAGGCAGACAGAGATGGAACGAAGGCACGATCGCAGGGGCGTGCTACAGATTTTCCACCGCTTTTCCACCTCAGTTTTTCTTAACTAGTAATTGCTTAAACTCTTCATTCGCAAAACAGATTAAATAGTTTAAGATAAGATATCATTTTTTTAAAAATCATTCATTCTCCTCAGTTATTATCAAAATATAATAGTGTTTATTCATTAATACACGTTTTTACATTTATTATAGTAATGCATTTACTTGTATTTTATTATATTATTTTACGATGAATTACTAAACAGTTTTTTTATGATAATTACAAAATGGTGTAGATGTGATTATATTTGGAAAAACATTAAATTATTGGATAAGATATAGTCTTCATAATTCAGAACAAATTGATGAATAGTTTCTGAGATAACTAGCCACCATTCACCATTTTGTTTTAAGAATTAATAAGCCTATATCTTAAAGCCGCGTTCACAGTTCGAAATTTGGTGAAATTCAGTATAATTTGTGAAGCTTGACATATGACAATGTATATTGTGTACTTGCGTTCATCAAACTGAAATTCCGTGCACTCGAATTTCAATTCGTAGAAAAGTATCCAAACCCCAAATTTTTCTAGTAAATTTATAATATTTATTTTATCATACAAACATGGAAATTTGGTAATTACCTATAGGTATCTACAAAATCTTCTTCTGTTTTCATTTTTCTTTATCACGTTTTGATCAACAAAAACAAACTGACACTCTGTACTGACACTGATAAGACAAAATGCCAACACACAAATTTCGAACTGTGAACAGTCAAATTAATTTCAAATTTCAGTGATACGAATTACACCAAATTTCGAACTGTGATCGCGGCTTAAATCGAATGTGTTTTATAATTTGCAAAAGATTTTTCAATTATAGCACTCTCGTGTACCACTCGAGTTGATTAAAACGTACTATACTAAATTCCATGAGACTTTTCATTAAAGAGACAGGAGTTTATGTTGATTCAAGCATAGTGATTGGTTTCTTGAGATGTGCTGAAATCGTAAACTAATCGCGTTATGGATACGTTTGAGAGCCAATCATTATGCACGAAACCACGTGGCCATGTGTCCCTTTAATGAAAAGTCTACTTGAAAAGTCCTCAAAAAAATTCCGGAAAGAATTAATGCATATGTAAGATTTTAAGTCGACACGATTTGTCAATGATTATATTTTTCATTTTAATATTACCCCTAGTACTTCTCTTTTCTCTCCGCCGCTGTGTGCGTCTTCGTCTCCGCGACATCTGAGTTTAGCGTCTCCAACGTCGGCGGCGTCGCCGCCCTGCGACAATCCATCGATGTTTTGCGATCGGAGAAACACGAGTGTTTAGTTTATCCTTCGAGCAGAGTAATTCGATTATTGGCGCACTTTACGGAATAAAACTTATGTACCCGCGCTTCTTTATATTCCTTCTCATTCTCGCGCAATATTAACTGTATCTGCTCGTCTCTTTTTAAACACAATTTGACTTTTGTAATTCGGATGGTGACATTGGAAAAACTCCGATTTTACTGCTATGGAAAAATAAGTTATACGGAGATTCAAGACTCAGGTCGTAAAGAATAGGCCAGAGAAACAATATTTAAAATTATAGTTTTTGGAGCACTCGAACTTGCAGAAAAATTTAATATTCCAAGAGATTTTCGACGATTATCTATGTAAGTGTGCCAACATAAATTTTGTTTATTTTTTACAAAAATAAATAATTGATAATTTTATAAATCCAATTTACTTATTTCGACAAATACCTATAAATACTTCTTCCTAATTCTAACCATTTCATCGAATGCCGTATGAATCACTAATGCTTTCAACGTTGAAAAGCTCCTTCAAATAAAAATCAATTAGTACCGCAATTAATTAACCCAAATTCTAGTTCATTCTCTTCAGTTTACTAAAAACAATCACAAGAACAAATACTTCAACTTCTTGCCGTCTGGCGCCACAGTAGCCACTTTCAGATTCTCCCCGCAATAATTCTTCTGGTATAAGAACTTCGATGGCAGTGGACATTTTAACGATCCCAACAACTTGAAGAATTCTTCATTAGACTTGAAGATTCTTCTATCGGCAGGTGCTTCCGTTGTCCGCGTATAAGTTTGTTGGTTTTGTTGACAGAGCCGCGTGAAAACGGACCGTTTTTATTGGCTTTATCGTCCATTAAACACATTGAGGCTAAAAAGATTTGTGTTATGAACAATTAATTTTTATAGGACCCAACGAATTGTCGAAAGAAGAGAATAGTTTATTAAAGCGCTACACTGCAGTAACATTATTTTAATGGAAAATATTTTATTCATTTAGCCATTTGTTTCAACTATAAAGCCGGTCCCACATCACTGGCCAAGCATTGGCAAGTATTCACAAGTATCGACAATGACCAGTAGTCTGGGACTGAATTTATTGGTACTTGTCTATGCTGGTCGTTGTTGGTCGTGATACTTACCTTTTCCCATCGGTTGTCGGTAAATCTACCGCAAGTCTAAGGAAAATTACAATACACAGTTGAAAAAAAGGGCACTGTAGCATGCTTTTTCAGAAGAGCACATAGCATTTTGCTGCAATAATGGTATTATTTTTGCCTTTTGGAAAGTAATTGATGGTACTCTTCCGAGGGTAAACAATTTTAAGGAGCAAAAATTACTTTAAAAAGAGCAGGAGGAAACTTTTACACTTTTAAAAGCGATATTTACTCTTTTAAATCATATTCTGCCCTAAATTTTTCCTAAAAAATGTAAGTACTATTAAAGAGGTACTTATTACCAGATATTTGTTCATTTTTTGTCCTTTAAAGAGTAAATTCATTTTCGTGTTCCTCTATAAGAGTAAAGTTGCTACGTTTTGCTCCAAAAAGGGTACTTTGTACTCTTTTTAGAATAAAATTTAATACGAACAATAAGTCTGTGCATGAAAACTGCCACTGCGTCAGTTCAATGTTGACTGTTTTATGCAACGTTTGTAGACTTCATTATTGACTAGACTAGAAACCTGTGATTTTTATATAATTATGCAATATACAATATCATATTGTTTATATGACAAGAACAAACTATATGAAATAAATAAATGTATTCCATTAAAATTATACTACGTTTTTTAATTCGATAATCTCCTCCTGCCATATAATTTTACCGGCTCTTCAGATCAACTTGTGGATATTTTGTAAGTGTTGCTATTTCAATATATATTTAAATATTGTACTTTTTATTGCAGTAATGAATTCATTAAATACTATTGTAATTATTATCCTGCTCTTTTAAAGTAATTTTTGCTCCTTAAAATTGTTTACCCTCGGAAGAGTACCATCATTACTTTCCAGAAGGCAAAAATAATACCATTATTGCAGCAAAATGCTATGTGCTCTTCTGAAAAAGCATGCTACAGTGCCCTTTTTTCAACTGTGTAGCCGTAGGCCAGTACTAATTCTGTTATTGATAAATGATAAACAATGAGCATTCGTTTCGTTGTTATATTACTAATATTACTAACCACTATAGTAACATTGTTTGCATTGGTATAGTGTAGGGATAAGTGTAGTGGATAGTGCAGAATTTAAGTGGACTACTTATACTACTATTAGTACTGGTGCAATCCTCTGTTGGCTACATTGGGTGAGTACCTACTGGTCCAACTAGCTAATAGTACTAGTAACTAACCCATTTACTCTACCAATGTAAACCCGGCATTAGATATAGTATATCATATTAAGGGAGGCTCCTTACAAAAAAACTTTAATACTAGATTCGATTCTGAGTTGTCAGAACCGGTCAGAACCACAGTCGATCACATAACGCACTCGGCTATCCGCTCCATATGTTTACCTGGTATGAGTTACTCGTTGAAAAGTCACGCACGCAAATTTTCGATTAAGGTGTAAAAATAAATTCTGCGAAAAACCGATCATATTTCATTAGAATTATAATGCAGCTTTCAAAATCAATGATAGGGTTCATCTTGCTTTTGATGAAGAGCGTAAAACGATAACGGTACCTCAACGACCCCCCATAAATTTCCCCGAAACCAACAGGACTTAATTTTTAATAAAACGTGAAATGAAACAATGTATTCATAACCAATAACCATAACAGCCGATTCCTCGTATTTTGTAAAAAAAAAACAACAGCGATCCCGTTACCAACAACAACAACATGATCACGTGTCTTGGTGGGTAGCGGTAATTACCATTAAATGGCGCGAGATGGCGGTAATGTCGGCTTTCATTGTGTCCAATTATCCGCAACGGATGGAGATGCATCAGGCAGTGGATGCGGCGGATCGCAGGGGGCTCATGCACCTAGCAATCTGCAGTATTACACTTTGGTGCGCTTCCGCCAGATTTGATGGCTAATATGGAATTATACGCCGCTATAACTAGGAATTAGTACCTTGTTCTACGCACGACTAGTCTCATTAGCTATGCACGTGTGACGTGGAGTACAGGTATGTGCAAAGCTCATCTGCCAAAAATTTCTTGTAATCCTACGAGTTCCACTAACAGGAATAATAACAAAAGAATTTTGACAGATAGATTCTTGCGATTCTATTGGTTGCTACGGGCTGTTGTCAAATATTATGTCATTAATTATTGTAAATTATTCTGATTTCATTTTTTGTAAGTGCTGTTTGTTATTTGATATTGTTTTGTCGTTTCGTGAGACAAGACGATACGAGAAATAGGTAATTCTCATAATCGGTCATTTCTCGGCTGTTCAATTTTCATCTGAAATAACTCGATTCTCGTCTCAGTTTTTCGAAAAAAAAATTGTCCTCATCTTTTTGAAAAGCTAGAAGTGAATTCTGGAACTTTTTGTACATTTCTGTTAACTTTACACACAAATGTTATTTAGCTCCATGAAAACCAGTTCGTTAAATGATGTTTAATACCACGAGTAGAAAAATCATTTTATACCTACCTCATGATTCAGAGATTTATTATAAAAATATAACTATGAACAAGAACAAACCTAGTTTTCTTCTCTTTCTGGAAACAATTTTTTGAAATTTTGTTTTATTCATCAAACTTCGTGAGCTATGTAGAAACGATACCCTTACATTTTGCTTATTAAAGAAGCGAAATTTATTAGTATTTAAAAAATGAAGTTTAATTCGTTGACTTAACATTTTAATGTGATCACTGATCATTCAGTCATGAGAAAATTTTGGCATTATGCTTCCTTGGAATATTTAACGTGTACTTTTGAAAAATGTCGTGCCATTTTGTAGATTAGGTAATATATAGTTTATTCCTACTTCAGACTTCAGAGTTGTGAGTTTATAGTTGGATTATACATTTATAAATCCATCATTACCAAAAACAAGTACAACGGCTTATTTATTTTGCAAGATGTTATAAGATTTCGTTATTATTTATAGAAAGTGCAAGCGAAAAGACAAACAAACCTAGTCAGATTAAGAAAACAGTAGCAATCCGTTAGCAAATTGGTTTCCAGTTTGTGAATAAAATGCATCAGTACTCATTTTTTATGTTGAAGGATAATTATGTCATAAGATTTCCTGGCATAAGATGTTTGTATTTGTAAGGTCATTCGAATGCAGCTCTCGTTGTAGCAACGCAAGTTGCAAGTAGTTAGGAAATCAGTGTGAATTCCTCTCTTTTACAATCTCGTAGGTGGGCTTGAGCAATTTGAACTCCGAGCTTAACATCCTAGTCTCTCGTGTTTCATTGGCTGACACCGCACGTCCTTGCACCTTGTCGGTAAATTAGAAACCTGTAGGAGGCACGGTCTGAGCTTGTACCACTCCGACTGGGAATTATGAACTTGTAAATACGCGCACTGTCGCTGATAATTTGCATTAATTATGCATTTATGTTTATTATTGCTCCTTCTGTCAGACATTAACGCTGCTATTTATGTTGTCGGGGTTTTTATTAACGCACAGATTTATTTTATTGTCGGTGAATGCGATTCTGACTGCTAAGTAGCCACGGGAAGCTCTTTTATGGAATATTATATTTGAAATGGACGCTGCAATCCTATAGAATTCAAATTCTGGAATGTATACATTCTAGAATTTGATTTGTTTCTTTACTCAACACATACTAATTTGAATTATAGTGATACTTAAACAAAACTATTTGAACTCTGACCAACATACAGTATAATCATTAATAAGGAGATATAATAACTGAACTGACCTTACTCAAAATCTGTAATGATACAATTTGAAAATATCGACTTTAGTATCTTTATTACGATTTCAAAATATTAAAGACAATAACGGACATTCATCTTTCTCTTTTAGAAGTTTTGTAGTTTGTCTTTAATATCATTAACAGATTTATTGATAATATGTTTTTAAAAGCATAATGATTAAGACGATTCTCTACCGTGCCAGAAAACAGCCAAAAACATGGATTTCGCGCGCCACTCCACAGCGTTTACTATTTTGTTAAATATAATAATCTGAAGAAATTGTTGAAGGTAAATGGTAAAGGTACAATCTACAAAATGGTCGATGCAGAATTTTAAAATTTTGCTTTAAAATCTAAATATGTTAATGTGAATTTTGAGAATTATCTTCTATTTTAAAACAAAAAAATTCGATCAGTTATTTCTTATTTCGCAGATCCAAGCTTTGTTTATATTAAAATTGGAAGTATATTTACTTATAAATAAAAGCTGTACAGTGGCACGCGAAACCCCTCTTTTTTACAAATATTGGTGCCAAAATTAATTTCCTCTCAAACATAAATTATTTGTTATTTTTATGTTTAACAAAACAATAAACGCTATAGAATTGTGTGCGAAATCAATGTTTTTGACTGTTGCCTGCCAAGGGTAGAGGATCATCTTAAACTTCGTTATATTTTGGGATTCGTAAATTATAATGCCAAATTTCAAATCCGGGCTGTAACATTATACGAACAGGTTACAGGTAGGTATAGATTCAGATTCACGGAACAAGTTAACATTTTTGAACGTTATCACCAATTTGTTATAATTAAAGTAAAATGATCAAACTATGGAATATATTAATTATGTGCAACTAACTTTCTTAACAGTGTTCAATAAGATAAAAAAAAAGTTTAAGTACTGTTTCCTACTGGAAGAATAATGTTTTATCTTGTATTTTTTCTTTATGCTCCCGACTATCATTTTAATATGTAAAAGGAAATGTACGTTCCAAGGCTACTAATTTCCCATAAACGAATTACAATTTAGTAATTACACATTCAAAGCATTGCTTGTCTATCAATAATAAACCAAACAAGACAATGAAATAGTTGTGTGATTGCAGATTGAAAGCCATTTGGCGATTAGTAAGAAATAAATAATTAATAACCAAAACCAGTAGGTAGTACAAATTGAACTGATAGTGCTTTACGATTAGTAATAATCGTAAATTGCTTTCTCGTATCCAAACTATAATTTTATACCTCAAAGATAAAAACTACTTTGTACATGGCTAAGTGTCCTTCATGGTGGGAAAGTAACATAAATTGAAGGTATTACCTTTCAGCGCACCGCTTATAAATTTTATGGAATATTCTATTTATTAGCATTAGCACATATGTTTTTTGTTCCGTACTTGTATGGTATTTTAATGATTGTTCAATTACTCTAAAAGACGGATATGGCAAAGATCGATTTAGATTAATAAAGAAATTCAATTAAAATTAGAATGTAATCGATGTAATTACGGTCAGACAAGAATTCCCGGAACATGGAAAAATCTTACATTTTATACATTTAATCCATTTAAGACGACGAAAATGAAAATAACATAATACATTAAAGGAACTCATTATTTTGAAATGCTCTCTTTATAATATTACCTAAGATACAAGATTACTTATATTAACTTAACTTTATGGAATAATACCACAATAACAATCAGTTTACATACTTACATCTAATGCACAAAAATACTTGATTGAAGTGTAGGTACTTAAGTTAAATGAATGTTTGGCAAAGATTGATTGCTGATTTAGTCAAATGATTGAATGATGCGCGGATGCAAGCTAAGTTTTTGATTTGCGAAGTTAATGCCAACACTTTTTGCATATACAGGCTGATTCCCAACTTCGTGCATAATATCATACTTACTTATAAAAACTGGACGAATTTTTCCATATTCCTAATTTAAATTTACAGGTTTTTAAATCGAACAGTTCTCGGCCGCTTTTCCCAGGATATTCATAATTATATTTACTTAATTTTTAACTGTACATGTCCTTTCATTCGTAGTCAATGGTACCAAAATGTACTCCTTGATAAAACTGTCCTCAAATACGAATTTTTAAAAATATATTTTTCTTTGTTGTTGTTGTTGCTGTTGTTGTTGTCGTTGTTTGTTTGCTTCTTTGTTTGTTTGTTGTTAGTGGAGAGTATACGAACCATAAGGAAGATTTTTATGCGTTTAAATTGAAATATAACTGACTATAGATTTGAACCAAAGTTGAGATAATCATAATCGGTCACATCGCACTAGGCTATACGCTCAAATTTTATTAAGAAATAACATATATGAATGTATACTTTTGCTATGATTTATAATAAAACTATAAAACAATTAACAGATTAGCATTAAAACAAAAGGGTAGTAAGATTTCCTGTTGAATATTCTTTGTAATGTCCCGAAAGCATACTTACATATCGTTAACAGAAGTATTCATAATCATTATCCTTTGAATCTGATCAACTCAACAGAAATTCCTCGATTATCGTGCGTTTGAATCACACATATTTTCACGCACGGCGCAACTGAACACGTGATCATGCTAGGAACTTCGCAATAGTCGTATATGCTATGCATGTCATTAGAATGAAAACTAAGGATTACCCAGTTAGGAGAGGCATTTTAATTATATGTCAATTTCATTATTTGTTAGAAATTGTTATAGATATCTGGCATTTGTTCCTTATCAGATTTGGAATAATGAGTGTAGGGATTCGATAATTAACATTTTTCAGACAACTGTTGAAAGGGAAATCGTTTGTTTCTGGTGACAGGGGTGTAGAAAATGCAATGAAATTTTAATTAATTAGGTATTTATCGAAACAAAACAATCAATCAACAGAAAAATACGCAGATACCATTTTTATCACACAATTTTTTCAAGGTAGAGAAATAGTTTAACAAATTACTTAATATGAAGCCAAAACTGGTTGATCAATCGCAATAATTTAACATTTCCAAATCGTGAAACGATACGGTTACCAAAAACCGTTCATTGTTTTCCTTGCAGTATGGAACATTTTTTCAGTTATGGAAAAGGTACAGCAAAGAGCAACAGCTTGCGAAGAGGTTGATAGCAGGCATCTAAAAGATATTATTTTGAAAATTTATTTTTTTAAATCTCTTCATGATTAAAACTATCTTTTGTAATCAAAATAATTCACAAATAATACCTACTTATATAAACATGCTTCATGCATCAGAGGGTCAAACCCGCGCAGCTACTGCCTCACCTTAGCATGAATCCATTTTAACAATAATAATACATATTTAACATTAATTTATTTAAACATTCACAAATTCATTTGCTCCAAATGTGACCATATCATTTCCATTCAAGTTCATTTACTCATTATATTCGAAATCGTTCACACCCGCAGCAAACCATCAAAATATATTAATACATTTGTTTATCTAAAATCCATGCAAACGCTCGCCGCATCTATCTTACTGCCATATTCTTGTTACTTCTTACTTCACTTGACGTTTTATAAAAATGTTATACTCAAATTTCAAATCTACTCATCACCAATTTTAATAATGTCTACCAAATTGAACCAACAATTGAACTGCAAATAACTCAAGATCTCGCGAATTATCCGAAGTGTTCGTAATGATTATATCACCTATGTCATTGCATTATCGAAACTGCTCCTGTAAATTCCCGGCAATTCCAGCATCTCCGCGCATCTTCGCTGCAGTAGAGTAGAGTTTTATTTCGTGATAAGGTTTGCATGTAAAAATTTAAATTTCATTGGGCTCTATCCGTGTACCGTGTACGTTGGTTGGTCTGGGCCCTGGGAATTGTTATATTTCAATATTTCAGTTACGTTATAACACAATGTAATCGAAATATTCCATCTTGGCTAACAAGATAAGAGTTCCCGAAGGACGCGTTACGTGCGACGCCACGCGACGCCGACGTCGATGTCCTCCGAAGAGCAGAGGCGTCGGAAGGAGAAGAGAAAAAACATTGAGGAGAGAAACAATTTTTCCGGGTGGAAACAATAACAAAGGGAACAATAATATGAAGTCGTTCAAATTTCAATCGAACTTTGAAAGGCAATGTAAAAATGTAACCATTATGTTTCTTATCATTACTCATTCCGGAATTTTAAACGAGTGTGGAATTATAGTTTTATTTTAGTAGGTTATATATACCATACTTCTGTTTTTTTCTTCATATATACTAAATTCCATAAGACCTTTCATGAAAGAGGCACAAGTTTATGTTGTTTCGAGCGCCGTGATTGGTTTCTCGAGCACGTGCTAAAGTAATAAACCAATCGTAACGTTAGGCATATGTTTGAGAGCCAATCAGGATTCACGAAACCACGTGACCATGTGTCCCTTTAATGAAAAGTCTCGTGGAATTTAATATAATTGCATGTTTTTACACACGACATACTTTGTGACCATTTTTTATTTAGCTTCTTGATAATAGTCAAGCGTACTATATTGTGTTTCTTTGTGCCATTCAACCAACACAATGATGATTTCGGTCACCAAAAATCGTTGTCCTATATTCGGTATAGCTCCATTTAAATCCATTGCTCACTAATGTTAACAAAGTACCTCGTGTGAAAAAACCTTAAGTAGGTAGGTACCAGTCAAATGCAATTTTGTTATTTGTCAGAGGATGCACGATTACTTAATAACTTATTACTCACGATATTGAATAAATATCTATCAAGTGTTAACTAATATTAGGTAAGCATAATTTCATTTATTTTATTTTGATGGTAACCATTCCATCTACTCGATTTAGTAGGATTAACTCCAAATACAAAAATAGATGTTTGTATTGTGTAATCCAACCACTCGGACCCAGTGGCGTTATTGTCTGTTGCTGGGATCGAACTGGAGACCGCTAGCAAGCTAGCATGCTAGGAGGACACGCAACCGTTGAGCTATACCGATAAATTTAAGTACTAGGATACATTTGAAAAACAGGAAAGAGTTAACAGTAAAATTATATATGAATGAATGATGACAGTGCAAAAATTTATTTCAGTAATCATTATTTGGAGAAGTTTGTTGCATGATAATAATTACATAATAGCCAATATATTAGTATAAAAGTCAGTTAGTATATGATCTAATCTTCACTATATCACTGGTCGTGGTATATTATATCTACTGATCTATATAAAGTAATCCAGCTTTGTTGCTTTGTAATCTAGTACGATGAATATCAAATCCAAACAATCACTCGATGAAATTCTTATTTAAATATTGCCCTTCTCTCCAGTCTTCTTCCCCGCCACTGGCGTTCCTCTTCGCTTCTTCACAAGCGAAAAGGTAATCCTCTCTTCGTGGTGATTTGGCGCAGTGGCAGGTAAAGATAAGTCGATTCAAATTGCCTACTAAATCAGCGACTCCAAGTCACACTCACTTGATTATTCTTTTTGTTGCAAACACAATATATGCTCCTGTATTGATCGATGTTACATATATCCGAGCATTATTCTTCGCTCCTGAAAGACGAAGCGTTTGCTTTGAGCTTTCTTATTGTAAGGAGATGGATACCCACCTCAAAAGATATTGAGGACCAAGAGAGCATTGTTAAAATGCTTTATGAAATGAATTATTTTATATTGACTTGTAGATTTCGCGATTTGATACTGAGATTTCAGTTTTTAGTATCAGGTTTAAATTTAAGATAAAAAATAAAACAATTTACCTGCGGAGTTCATTATAATTAATTTTTACATTATCATAGTAGAGTAAATAACACGATGGTTATGGTTATACCATTATAGATACCAACATGTCATCAACTTCGGCGAACCAAAGCAAAATTACGATAGCAATACTGGATTTCAAGATGATATAATTTATATTCGTTAACAATATCCAATATTTTTTAAAAAATACTACTCGGCATTACGTTTTTTAATGGCAATTTCATCCTTCATACAAATCTATGTTTTTAAGTTGGACCTTTCCTATTTTGTAAATTATTTATAGCAGAGTTATATTAAAATCAAATTTTTCTATTTGGCGTTCACAAAGTTAACTTTGTGAAACGCAACTGAATGTACTCAGAGCTCACTTTGTGACACATAACATATTTTTTTAGAAGGTTGGTATTGGTAGTATCGGATGACATTTACTTTAATTGTTAAACGTCAAACCTCAGAACGGACAAATTTCAATATGACCACTAAATCTGATTTAATTTACTAGTTTTTATTCAATAAAATTCATGAATATTGAAAACATATAAGTTCAATATTTTCACCTAGAATAGTTCAGTAATTATATACTTTTACAGTGTCAGTGGCAGTTAAATAAATGGCAATATTAATATAACCAACTAAAACGTTACAAACATAAATTTCCCTAAATCGACTTGTGTATATTGTGGCAGTAGGTATAATTTAAATTTTAATAAAGACTTTTTCTCGCACTTGTCCATTAGTAAACTCGCCCGAGAGCTCGTTTTACTAAATTTGGACGCGTGCGAAAAATCATGTATTAAAAAACTTGTTCTTTAATATACTATTTTAATTCGGACAGTGACATAATTCTATATTGCTCACTGCGAAATCAGCGGCATAGTTAAAAATTTTGCAATGAAATCCAATTTGCACAATTAAGTTTTTTCCACGATCTACTGAGCACTGCACCCAGTAATGTAAGAAAATGTAGTGATTGGCATTTTTCTAAAATCTATGCTTGTTTTGTATATCATAAACGTCAAACAAATTTATTTATCTATTTCATAAATTTAAATTAGTTAAACTTATGAAATACTGACAGCTAAATTTATTATTAGATTCGTCATATTGATTACAATTTATAGACAGTGCATAAATTTATTAGGGTCGTAATAATTACATTTATACATAAACATTTAATACAAAATGGTTGATGTAAAATTTAATCACAGGCACACCTCTGAAATAATCAGTAAAGATTAGCTTATTTACAAACGATGTGAGAAGTAAACATTTAAAGTACAAATTGATACTTTAGCCAAGGCTCTCTACTTTAGACTATGCAAAACAGTCCGTTAGTTTCATAAATTCGTGAAACTCACGAATTTGACGTTAAATCATTAAAATATTTGATAATTATTTAATAGAGACTTTTAAAATGATACACCTTGAATGTAAAACGTTGAATTATGTAATTTTTACAATCAATACTAAAACAATTTATGAAATTATTCTTATGTCAATATGTAATACAGGCATTTAGATATAGAAAGAGAAAAATTCGGATTAAGACGGTCTTAGGGATAAACCATAATTATTTTAGTTGGAAGTGTTTCCCCGCATAATATAGTGAAGTTGTAGATTCTTATTTCAGCAGGATTTGTCTTCGGAATATTAATTCAAATATGTAAAGTGTTTCGTATTATTGGATTGTCTGCGCTTCTGTTTGTAAATTTGGAAACAATCCTTGTGTTAATCTCTGATCAGAAATAGAAGAAATCTGTTGAAAAATGTTTTGGCAGCATATCCACCGCGATCACTACATGCAGCAGCCATTAAGACAGCATATTACAGCGCGCAGACGATATTTGTCAATGCCTGACTCTTCTTATGCATCTACGATACGATATACTCGTATAGTTTGTCTATGTGCAATGCAATGCGTCTGTGTACTTTATGTATATTATCTGGTTGTGTGAATCCAAGATGCTTGGATACCACATATTGTGAGAAAACATTCCAGTGATATATGGGTCGTTATGCACTTGAGATGTACAAATACACGCGTGGGTGGGAAATTTGTTGCGAGGGAATTACTCAATTTTACGCTGGAATCAAACTGCTTCTCGTTATTTTACACAGACGTCGAGACATTTCCTTTTATCTCTTTGTAAATTTTATAACTTTATAATCCTTTCTAAGGATCGGTTTTACTTGCATATAAGTTATTTCACTGATTGGTCTGGATATACAATTATTACCAATTAAGTTAGTTAGTATTATTATTATATAGGATAGCCGAATAGTTAAGTGACTGACTGAGATTCTGATAATTCAGATTCGAATTTAGTCAGGTACAGGTACACATTTAAGTTTAACAATAAAACCTGCCTATGATGTAGGTACTCTCCACTAACAAACAAGTATGAATGATATTAAGTAGTACTGACTATGTGTATTATTAATTATGATTAAGCTCTGTTCACATATGGATTCTTGAATGCTTCTGAATCCTGAAAAAAACTGTTTTGTAGCTATCAATGAATGTTCCAAGACGTAATGAAGATTTAATTTATCACTCCGTTATTTGAGAGACAATTCTCACTAGGATAATTTTTCTCAAAATTTAGATGTATGAAAGAATCCTCAAAGAATTCTTGTTTTAACAAGACTTTAATGAAAGCCGAATGGATTTGGTGACCAACTATGGGTCTGCTTCTGACAACTCTGATTCTAGCACGAAGCATATTTAGACTCAGTTGATTTTATATGTTACCTTACCATGTTACACAATTTTACTCAGAAACAATCAAATTGGATAGGGGAGTAGGCCGCAGTGAAGTTAGTGGCGACCGTCAGTTTATAATTTAAATAGATATTACCTCCATTATCATCTATAGTATCATAGGTATTTGTAAACTTTATTTACGTGGTTTATATTATATTTTATTTAATTTTGACATAATAACAACATGTACCTAATGAATTTATTTTTGCGAGTCTGCAAAGTCAAGTGAATAAATCTTTATTTAAAATTGACGTTAGTGTTAAAAATAATAGTTTGAAACGTATATATTGAATAAAGAATCTTATTATAAAATACAAGTTTAATTTAACTTCATACTATGTGCGTGGCCCTCTCCCATTTACTTGCTCGCGGAGTAAAAATATGTGACATGGTCACATCGAGTGTCATATCCTGTCTTTATTATATTTCGTGGATTTTAGTTTACCATACAAAAATTTCAACTGTGGTGTACCTATACTTTTATCTAACAAACAATAATCAAGTACCTAGGAGTTGACAGCTTGTAACCGCACGCATATAGTAACATATTTATCTATATCGGTGACTATCAGTAAAAGTAGGTGATTGCATAAAAGGTGTCGTATGATTTTTTATTAATGCAATAAATTTCGGGTAATCAACATTAGCCCAGACATTTTAAAACCATTGTTTCATTATTATAATAACCGCGGTTAATTATCGTGATAGATTATGTACATTACACTAATGGCCCTAAGCGCCTTTTTGTTGAGTCTTCGTTAAATTAATTCATATGATTATTGTTGAATACTGGTATCTGCATATAATTGTATTTGTGTTTGGTTTGATAAATCAATATTTTAATCAGGTAATAATAAACAGCCCTCCCAATTAAAATATTTTGTTTGCATCCTAAACTATAATTAAATTGTTTAACATAAATAGAAAGATACAGTTCCTAAAATGGTAGAAGATTAATTTGTCATTTGGTTAAAATTTTGGGCACAAACTCATTATACTCAAAAAGTTATTGAACTTTCTTCATTTGTAGTCTTGAGTGCAAACTCCATTAATATTTGGTCAACAGCCAAATAACACTTACCAGATACTCTTCGCATACAAATTCATCTTGTAATAAACACCACGCGCACAAAACAATTCTAAATTCGTTTGCTTCAAAGTGTTCTTATTAAAATTACAAGTTATTTATCTATCCCCGGGGGTTTGATCTTTGCGAGATATTTACAATCTCGGTGAAATATGAACGTTGAGACTTTGGAAAAGGGAAAGGAATGATTAGGACTGACTGCGAATTGGCAGGGTCTTTTGCAACCTGTAAACGATCTTTTACGACATTATCTTCACGAAGTGATTGTAAACTATCATGTTTATAAATTTAATAACCTATAAAATTTCCATAATTATTTTATGAGCGGATATTAACATGGAGTTTTGATGTTGGACTGTGGGAATTGGTCGGATGGTAAAAGGCATTTTTATGTCTCACGAAAACTAAATATGAAATGCATATTTGTTTTTACATCATTTAAAAGTTTTAGACTTAAATTTCTTATACTTAATTTATATGTTGTGAACATATGAACACAGTCCATGAGTTTAATTGAGCAACTTGAGATGCCTGTCTAACGTGAAACAGTCAAGCATTAAAAGGTTCTATAAATTTTATTCGAAATCCGATTTACGGATTTTCCTTGGAATAAACATAAATTACCAGTATGTAAAATGTAAAAATTTTAGATGATTTTTTTACTCCCAGAAGCATCAAAAAATTCTCAAAGAATCCTTGTGTGAACAGGGCATAATGATAAGGATTTTCATTACAATAAACATTTTCGTACCTGTACCTGAATTTTGGGCAAATAGATATATATTTTTACTCGTGTACAGCACATTAATGTTATTAACTACCTATCATTATAATCCCATCATATACCTACTCGGTTGATTTAAAATACAAATTTGTATATTTAAAGTAATTATACAAAAATTTCATAAAGTTAATAAAACTATTGTGTTAATAGTTTGCTAGAGATTTTTATAGTACGATCTGTAAAATAAACTGAAAAGTCTACTTTATTTTTATTTTGTTACTAATATAATAATAATGTATTTGTAGTAAACAAGGGAAAATTAGACTTCTATAGGATTATTTGCAGAAAGCAAACGTTGGAAAAATAAAACTGTTATAGTTCTAGTGAAATGAAGAGTCGGTTGCGCGAACTGCGAATTTTGGTCTTAGAGAAAGAAGTATAAATGAAAGAAAAGGAAAACCTCTCTACTCTCTATCTCAGAAACATTAGTCAGGAATTTTCTCACACTGATGCTTGCATCCCTTAATGAACAATTTGTTTCGATAGTTGTACTGTGTACATCGTGAACGAAACAAAATAGACAAATTTTTGTTTCTTTTGTTTTCCGATAAATATTGTAAACCATTTCGCAACAATGTTAACGTCTCTGAACCAGTCTTCCAAATTAGAAAATAGTGTCCCGTCCTCATAAACTGATTCTCCCTTCTATCCACTTGGGGTAATTGGTCTGTCTGTTTTACATAAACCATTTTCCAATCTGCGTTTTTTCGCGAGTTGCTCATCCCCTGTCTGGCCTGTGTCCAACTCCGCTCGTCCGAGTGATTGATTTGTCTCTCGGATTACTCCTCGAGATCATCACCCGATGAACCAGACTGCGTTGGTTCAAACACACTCTGTGGAACTGAAAAGATTGGAACTGGAATTGAAGAACGGTTGGAAAAGTGCAGCCTGGTTTGCGAGAACAACAAGTCGAATTGAGTTGACCATCAATCATTATTAATTACTTGTGGTCGATCAATATTGACGATGGAAGGATAATTCGTTCTGGGTCGTCATTTATCAGTAATTTCATTTGTTATACTAACACGCTTTTGTTTTTTATTGCTTTGTTTTAATCTTTTCGCAACAACGAACAACACTTTTTGCTTTATTTCTCCATAGCAGTTTTTTACTTACTTTTACATAAATCGAAATTCAAATTGTACTTTTTTATAATTTTTTAAATTACATTGAAAACATGCTTACATACATGCATAATACCTACATATCTATCACGTCTTTTAGCCAACTTGGATGTGACAGCCTATACAGACTGTAAGTCATCAAAAGTATACTTGGTTCTTACTACAGAGAAGTCCACGAAGTATAATATATGACAGGATTGGACACAACCGTGAATGAAATGTAGCCATTCTGTTTACCTTTTAGAGAGAGTCAGATAATACGGGCCAGCTTGGAGCATGCATTCTATGACGATACGATAAACAATGGTAACGATGGTAACGCAAGCACGGGCCCAGTAGTGATCTTTCTCTGCCCCACAGGGTAAACAGAAATGCCACTAACGAGCCCAGCTCTAATTTGTGTGCTGAAACTGTAAAGTGTACCAAACCTCGGTGAACTCTATACCAGGCGGGAGTGTGATAGACAAGGGAATAACGTTAGTGGGCCGATTGTAACTAGACTTCAGTTTGAACGCAGCAGATTTCATTATTATTTAAAATAAACATAATTACTAAATTTATTTAAATAATGCCTCGCAAATGTTGTGTTCCAGCTTGTAAAAGCAATTTTGTAAGTTTGGAAACTAGCTTCATTTAAATTTTCTAAGCAGAAAAATATATTTAATAAGTAGTTACTCGTAACTCCAAATAACATTCAGGTACAAAACAGTGTTAGGTACTTTAATAATTATTGTTAGTTAGTAAGTCAATAATCGTTTCTGAATAAAAATCAACGTTTCAAGATACAAATTTAATATTATTACATCGCATGGAACTCTGTTTAATACAAGTACCGGCCCATTGACGTCATGCGAATACTGTTGTAGTGAGGGTAAAAAGAGTCCGCCGTGACCAGACTAAATTCGAACCTGAGTTGTCGGACCCACAATAGATCACATAACGCACTTAGTTATTCACCTTAAATTTTTATTATTATACAGTCAAATAATAATTACAAATGTTAGATAACAGGTTTAATTTAATTATTAAATATTAATATTATTATTATTAATAATGTAACTATAACTATTTATTGTTAGATTGCTAATTAGGGAGTCAGTTGATGGGTATATTCTGAAGAAGAACGATATATAAAGTTTATAGTTAAAAGAACAATGTGTTAATAATATTATTTTGTGACTGTTTTTCATTTTTGACAGGTGAATCCGCGTTATTTTCCTATGGAATGTTACATCATCCCATCATCCCGTCATCTTAGATTAGATTAAAACTATAATGTCACGTCAGTTAATATTCATAAAAATTAATTCACCACCAGTGTCTAAGTTAAACTGATGTTTAGCATTTAATTAGAATATTAATAACGCAATCACTCTCGAGTAAGGTTTTCATAGCTAGTGGTTATTATTAACATAATTCATTACATTTTAATCAGTACCTACGTACACTTTTCGATTGCTAGATAAATATTGATTTGCCTCTTGATTGAAGAGATGATTTTAATTATTGTTGACTTAATTGAAACTAACGCCGATGGTATGTAAATTAAATTAATTTCAAAACTACTATGTAGTTAATAATGTACGTGATGATGACGGTGAAGTTTTGTATCTAAAATATAATTATGTTGGGTAATTTAACGAACTAAAGCTACAAAATTTTGTAGAAAAGTAAACAGTTTTCACATATCAAAAGAAAATAGATTCCGATATAATAAAGTTAGTTGCATAATATAAGATTTGCCAAGATAATTTTCCTGGAAAAATTAAAAAAAAAGTGTTACACAGTCGAATGACGGTTCGAATCCAATCTGGTATAGGTACAGTTTAATTACACAAAAATCTTGTTTTCCATTATAACATACTTTTACAAATATATCCCAGAGTTTAAAGCTGATAACCCACGGTAAAATATACAGGGTGATTCACAACTTCGTGCATATATTTTAATAGCATAGTAGTCAACTTACTAATTATGGAGCAAAAATTATTATTTTTTAAATTTAAAGGTAGTTTTTGCAAGAAACATATTTTTGAAACTACTGGATTATTGATTGTATAATGGATATCTAATTAACTATTAATGAAATAAAATTAAATTTTAATTATTTGTGCAATGGCTAGAATAGTAAATTTATGAAATTTATTTTGAAAACGGTGATATTAAAAACCTGGAAACTAAAATTGCGAATTTTGAAAAATTTCTTACACTTCAGTTGAATGAGTTGAAAATTCGATTAAAATATATGCAGGAAGGCATGGCATGATACATAATATATGTAAATTTTAAACTCGCAAGTTATAAAAAACAGATATGCTCAAAATTATTATAGTTTAGTAATAAATTAGGTAATTAATCGTTTAAACACTCCATTTTAAAAGCAAAACGCTTCAATTTTATCTCAATTTTTGCTTCTCCCCAATAGATGTCATTGACACTTTCCGCTTTGCCGTAAATTTATTCATCTTCTCCAACGTCATACATTGTCTCGGCAAGATAACAACCATTGTCTGATGTACGAAGCGAACCGGTAGCGGTAATGTTAGCGGTATCGGTACAACCGCATTGTGAGTGTAAATATTGAAAACCAGGTTATTGTGTTTACCAACCAGCGTTTGTCTCTTGTTTATCGTAAACAAGTGGAAAATGTGACTGGAAAGTTAAATTTTTGATCCGCGAATTCTCTTGTAGAGGAATTTTAATATGAATTTTCTTGAAGAAGAAATATGTTTTTAATATTTATCAGAAGATATTCGAAAATAAACTATTGCTCAAATATTGACAGAGGGTTGAAGTTCTTTATAAAAGAAGTTTATCTAAAAATGTATAAAATGAACAAAATGAAATGATTTCGATGATAAGATTTTGACGATTAAAAATGACATTTTCGCAAAATTGATAAAAATCTCTTAAATAACATAGTAAAATAATGAGCATTTAATTAATTGTTATTGTTAAAAATAATTAAAATAATTATTGGTTTAGCATAAAAACTCTTGCGGAGCATAAAACATTTTATTGTTAATTTACTGTAATCATTATTTTTAATGCGCCTTGTAAAGTATCATGTAATTATCTCGTTAAATTGAACCAACCACTGTTTAGCGTTTTTCAGTTGTTTTATTAATAAGTACTTTATCCTATTTTTTGTTTCAGGACAGTTTTGGATTACGGCGATTTCGGCAGTGCAGAAATCTCAAATGGTGAGTAAGATTATCATACAATAATTATGGTGATTTCTAATACGTATTTAATCGTTTAGCTGATTTGAATATCCAGTAGGGCAAAAAATAAAATTAATTTAAGTTAAAGATTTATATCAAACCGTTCGAACTATATAATTATAAATACACCTAGATTATTTTAACCCCAGGCTGTATAACCAAAAGACGCCAGAAAAAATATTTATAATTAAGTACTTTAACAATTTAAACATTGTTTTCAACAAATTCTAAATTGCTAATAATTGCGGTAATAATTTTTTCGGTTGCTGGTTATTATTAGCATTTGCCTCCGGTAATAACTACACCATAACCAGCGTATTTACCGGGTTACGGTTAACGCTACCGGTCTCCGAAGCGAAATTTATGTTTTGTGATCGAGATACCATTGAGATAGCTTAAATTATATGTAAATTAATTTTAATCCTTCGGTATGTCTTTGATGTCGGTTTATTGTCCGAGAGTTTTTATAACGGGACAAATTTTGATAATATAGCTATAAAGATAATTTCGGAAATATTAGAGTAGTACACAGTTTTAGAACAAGATCTAAAGAAGTGTATTCAAATTTTTGGGCAATTACAGAATGTTTATGTTAATAAATACCGAGAAACTTAGATTGAGATTAGACGCATTCCTCAGCAATATTCCTGTATTGTTACACACTAAAGATTGTGGTAGTTAAAATTATTGTCGATGTTTTAATTTTGAATTCTGAAGCTAGATTCAAACCTACCCAATTATAAGTGTAAGTAGCTAATTTAACCAACCAGCGCTCAACGTTCGCACTTATAATTGAGAATTTTGTGGAAGCGCTGATTGGTTAATTTAGCACTTATACTTAATTGGGTAGGTCTAAATCCAGCTTAAGTTAACAGATTTAGTGTTAACATGTAGGTAATGTGAGACATTTCCACTTGGAAAGCAATAAGGAATATTAGATTCCACCTCAGCCAGTGAAACAATGACCTCAGTATAGAACTAAAAAAGAAATTTGCAAAATTTCCAATTAATATGTCAATTATGTGATCTATAAAAAATCATAAAATTGTATTGAAGCGTTTAAGTAAAAATATAATTTGGAATAACAACCAAAATTTTTTTTCGGAAACATTTAGGGAAGTGGTAAGTGCCACATAAATTTTTTTAAGAAAATGGATATAGTCAGTCAGAATATTGATTTGTTTGTGTATCAATACTTATTCATTGCAAAAATATTTACAGCATAACATAAACGACATACATCTTGCAGAAATAATATCATTGGCACATACACCCTTTTTAAAGTTATAGGATTGATACTTACACACAACTCCATCTTTCAATCAGAATAGTAAACTCTGTGTTCATAATGGCACATTGCACCTTTGCTATTACATGCAGCATGATACATAGAACATTTTGTAAGGCTAAATCTCAATTTTCAAATTTTGGTCCTTACCCCCTTTGGAACTTCCACGCTTCAACTGTCAAACTTAAATAATTGACCATTTTTACGAAAAGTTAATAATAATGTAGCATAAGAAGGCAAAGTCATCAATATAATAAAATTCACGGTATATGGTTAATTACATAATATTTTTATTTATTACGTGTTTGTTGAGTAGGTATATTATTTTGACATAATATTGGCAAGTGGAGTAATTTATACGAGTGTATAATAGCCATTATACACGAGTTGCATACAAAATATTTTCTACTCCTATGCTTTAATTTAATGAAAATTAAAATCTGTATCGAAATGGGTGTCATTAAAGTACACACATGACATAAAATAACTAAATTTAACAAGCGGGACTAGAAAATTACAAAAATATATTTATTATTTACCAACTATATAATTGCTGCAGTATGTAACTGATTTTTAGTCTGAACGTTGCTTTTAGATTCACGTTTAATTTTGTTTTTTGACAATACATAATTTAATTTCTAAACAATATTGTCAATGATAGGTATGGGAGATCTATATTTCTCAAAAATACGGTACTTCTGTTCAATTCTCTCCATCTCTCCTCCCTTACTACTGCTGATCCCGTTGGCCAACTTGACATGTCATGGTCCGTTTGTCAATTGTCCGGTCGAGTGGCCATTTGGGTGTTGCGCGGCGGTTTGGTCAGCCAATCGACAGGCGAGGCGTCGCAGCCGCCTTCGATAGACCCGCAACCCACTGTTTCATTGTACATTCAATTCATCCATGTGTGAAAATGGACATAGAAACTTGTTTAACATTACTATACACTATACAGAGTACTGTTTCATATATGGCACCATACATAGAACATTCGAATCATTAGAAGGTATGGCATAGTACAAGCATATGAGGTATTCTTCATTGAAAGAGGTGATTCGATAATAGAATTCTAAATACTAATATTAGCACACACATTAAACAAAAATGAATCATATACAGGGTGATTCACAACTTCGTGTGTATATTTTATTGACATATATACCTAGTAGATTAGATACTCAACTTCCTGATCATGGAACAAAATTATTATTATTTTTAAATTCGTAAATTAGTCCAGTAATTTTCTCATCTGAAATGTGGGTTACCTTGCATCAAATTTTATCAGTTGTAAAGTTACACCCGTTTTTTTTTGCTTGGTTATACCTTGTAAACAATTGATCTGTGAAAAATTTGTTAAATACAGAAATTAGAAGTTGTAGGAAATGTTATCCTCTACATCTGTATTTAGGTACTTTTGACGAAAAGCTAGTTCTTTGACCCGTGTGAAGTTGGCACCCCCATATTGGAATTTCAAAACGAAAACTATTGCATAATTTTGCCCAAGTTATGCCCAGTTTTGCCCAATAGTCATTTTGTTTTGCCCAGCCACCGTTATCCCATGAGTCAATAATCGAATTCCTATGGTGTTGCACCCCCATAATGCGACTTCGAATAAATGACATATGCCAAAGTTTTGCCCAAGTTATACCCAGTTTTGCCCAGTAGTTTTGACATAAACTAATCTATGCTAACAAAACCCTTCTTGAGTCCAACAGAACTCCGTTTTTTGACATAAACTAATTTATGCTAACAAAACCATTCTTAAGTCCAACAGAACTCCGTTTTTTGACATAAACTAATCTATGCTAACAAAACCCTTCTTGAGTGCAACAGAACTCCGTTTTTTTGACATAAACTAATTTATGCTAACAAACAGATGTGGGTGCAACACCATAGAAATTCGATTATTGACTTATGGGTTAACGGTGGCTGGGCAAAACGAAATGACTATTGGGCAAAACTGGGCATAACTTGGGAAAAATTATGCAATAGTTTTCGTTTTGCAATTCCAACATGAGGGTGCCAACTTCACCCGGCAAGTTCTTTGAGGTAAAAATTGTCAAAAACTGAAAAGGTCGAAAATATTGTTGTTTTTTATTTTTGACAAAGATCCGGAGGTCTACCGAGGTCGAAAACAAGGATTTTTCATAAGGCCACCGTCAACATACATCATATCTATCCCATTGATGCACGGTAGGATATTTAAAATTACTGGAATAAATTTAAGATAAGTTTTTTGCAAGGAACACATTTTTTAAACCACTGGATTGAAGATTGCATAATGGATATCTGACTAACTATGAATAGAATAAAATTAAATTAAATAAACCTTTGAAGTTCCATATTTTTGAAAAGTTGTCCAAAACTTTTTGATCAAAAAACATGTAAAATAGAATTATTTCTAAATTTGAATAAATATATAAATAAATAAAATAATATAAATATATTCAGGAGGTTGCGAGTACAATATGCCAAATTAGAATGGGTAGAGTACTACTAAAAAAATGTGGTACTGTTCTTATTAGACACTTTATACAAAATGAGGCTAATTTTACGCGCTCTTCTTTTAGGGAACAAGATAAATAATCTAATAATTATATATTTATTTTGTATTTCTTTCTCATTTATTTGCAAGTACCAAGTAGAAACATTGTTCATTGGTTATTAATGGCCAATTTAATTACATTAATTTTAAAACGTGGCTCAAATACCTAATTAATTGGATTGTTTGAATTTTATTTTACATACTTATACTTAAATTTAAAATCTGTAGTAGCAAGTGCTAAATATAAGAAAAACTCTTTGTGTTAATAAATTACATGTTAAATATTAACAAAGTAAATATAACAAATAAATAGAGCTGATTTATATTTCATATAGGCAATAAAGATAAGCTTTCTACAAAATAGAAAATGATAATTCAACATAAGTTGCTTTAGGGCTCAAGTTCAAGAATTTCTATACGATTATGTATATTTACAACAAACATATCTTGATAACTATAACTTAGAAAATATAGCATGATGTATAATTTTCTACTACATCTGATAAGGTAATCATTATATTTAATAAATTATAATATTTATTATAAAAACATTATCGTTCGGTTCGATATTTACAGCAGTCTTTCGTGAATTAATCTATCTTCAAAGCAGTCGGATTAGACGTTTTATATTTTCTTTAACTCTTCTTTATTGTGTGAGTCCACAATTTATTTTCTCTTTTCTCGCCATCAGTAGTCATTTTGTATTTAATCTTCCAACCAAACGTAATAATCTCGAGGAGTATGTAAGAAATTCTTTGATCTCGATTGCTACCAAAGCAATAAATACAAAATAATATTTCATTCTTGAATGGAGACAGTTTTATTTACGATTCTTCGAAAAAGAAACATAAATCCTAGTTCTCGGAAGATAATATTAATAGCTGACACTAGAATTGATAAAGGAGAGGAAGATAGAAAATTAAAATTAGGATCCATATAGTCTTGATTACTTTTTAGTAAAATATCATTCACTCCACACTAGAAGCTAAATGTTTAGAACTAAATGGCATCCACATTTTATTTGCAAGAATCCATATATTATAATAATTCGTTTTTACCTCTCGCCTCATATTCTATAAAGAGATATTGTAATGGGTCAAAATTTTCGAGTATGAGTTTTTGGTGGATAAGCACGTTTCAGGGTCTCTATAATACGAATTTACTATTTACACGATGATGTCTGTGTGTTTCAGAACGTATGAATATATGGACGTATGTGACGATTTTTCGTCCACGATAACTTAAAAAGTATCAATAACCATTTCATATTATTTAAGATTTTATTAAGGATCTGAACATCTTTGGTAGAAATCCGCAAACCGGAAGTAGCTTTTGAAGCTTAATATAGTTTTCTCTAAATTAATTGGTACAGTATTTCTTTATGACAATTTTTGCAATTAAAAATAAAAGAGAATATCATTATATATGGGCATACAGATAATTTTAAATACAATTTGCTGAATCGGGTAGTATTTAACAATAAAATAAAGTAGGTAGTACATCTGTTTTTTTGAAATTCCAGTTTCTTGTTGTCCATGATCATTGTTTCTACACAAAATTTGAATTATTATGACAATTACATTTTTTTGCATCTTGGTTTATAATATTATTGTTGAACATGAAACTATTTAAATTTGATATATATAAATAATTATTTATTAGATTAGTAGAATGACCACAATTAGGCGCGAGATCGTGTGCTAACCACATCAGATTTTTTTACTGTCATTTATTTTGAATTTACTCATCAAAAATTCGCATAATTATTATTGTTCATCAGTCAACATACTAATTCATCTTTTAATTTTAACATTTCAAAGAATTTCTTCAAAATTCTATATTTATCCTTCAAATTGTTTCAACTAATAGGACCAACAAATAAAACCAACATTTTGTGTATGCGTCAAAATTGTTTACCCTTTATCCAAAATACAAATGAAACTAATTCTTATTTCTTTCGCTTGTCCATAATCATGATTCACGATTGTATTATAAAATATCAAAATGAATTTAATTGTACTTAGCTGTAAAGGAAATACCACACCTAAGATCCCATTCTAATCTTCATTTAAAACGACTGCAATGTTTGTATTTCTCACTTTTCGATTAAGTGTTGTAATGGATAATGCCAACAAAGTATCATATTAAGCAACAAGATATCCCAATAAATGTTCATTAATTTCAACAAGTTATTATCCCAGGTATCAATATCACGAGAGCGAACGTTTATAATCGAATCAAAGGTTCATAATTGAACGCATGTTCAGTGTCTTGTCGATTGCATTGATAATGCAAAGTCAAATATGATAGCATGTAGCACATTACAGAGAGGAACTACAAGTCATGAAATATAATAGACTTTTAAATTTTAAGCTCTTTAAGTTGGAAATCTTAGATCATGTGCTGTGATCTTCTTCGCCTATTGTGTGGGGCTATTGTGTGCTCTGCCTACGGTAATGCGATAAGTTGCATTCGTGCTGTTTTATTTTACCAGACAATGAGGTTATCAGCTGTTTATTAGCTCAGAGCTGAGAACGAAACCCACGAAACGGCCGATTCAAACATTGTAACTTTCAGAGAAATTCATACAAAATTTAGATTAAAACTGTGATAATTTGTTTACGAGTATATTTTCTTACATATTGTATTCAGCTGGATCGTTTCATTCCAATTATAAAATGAAGAACATAATTATTATTATTTTGCCGATCGAAAGTAGGCTAATATCTCTAAATGGGAAGAAAATATTTTATAGTAACTTATTCTTTCTTAAGGTATAGGTACTAAGCACAAGATGACTATGCACAGTTTTATTTGCCATGTAATGTTACGAAATAATAGTAGGTAGGTATAGTAAATAAGTTTTCATTTGGAGTAAAGTAAAAATTACCTTCCTACTTCGGACTGCAGAGTCGCTGAATTCCTGATTCATTCATTGCCCAAACTGAGAACATGTTTTATTACTAGAAAGTAAACTATTAATCCGAGTATAAACCTTTAGGTGGGCCACTCCTAGCCGTAAATTAACGAAAATACTGCACCGTAGTACCCCTTAAACTGAATTGAAAATAAAAATTTAGATAAATAATAAATCATCAAGAAGTTTAAGAATGCCCCTTTGCTCTAATACAACTTTTTCAATTTTTTTATGTGCCTGGATAAACATGACCTATTCTTGCAATTTTTGGGAATTTTTTACCACAAATTGAAAACCAAAATTTAAAAAATGACATCAGAGGAGCACGGGTATTAGCTTAAACTATTCGGCAGTTTAATATGTTTAACGAAAAAGTCAATTTTCAAATACATTTTTATAGGAATACTGAATATTGTTTTTCTTTTATTTGGACAGTTAAAAATAATACAATTTTAATTTGGTTTCTTGGGTTAAAATGTTCAGAAAAAATGTATTTATTGGTTTAGATATATAATTTGAGTCCCGGTTTATTTATGATGATATCCCTATTAACAGAAATCCCAAATCCCGAATGACCCGGTGTGGACGCAGATTGGACCGCCTTAATGCATAGAAATAATAAAAGAGCATTATTTAGAATCTCCTCATTTCTTTTTGTTCATATCAACTTCTACTTTTTTAAGCTGTTAAAGGTTACAAAAGTTTGCACTCAGTTTTTTGTGTTTTTCTTGCAAAAAAGTAATTTAGCTAATTTGCTAAAATTGTTGTTATTATAGTCGCGGAAGGTTGTAGCGTTGGTTATTAAAAGTGCTGTTCGAAAGGTTATTATTTTTTAATTAAAGTGTTTAAGATTGCTTAGTGGTTAATGCGTTAATGGAACCAAAGCAGTTAATTTAAATCAAAAATCAAATTAAAAGAACGTTCTAGTAGTAGCTTGCTTAGTCTAAGTAGCGGAACTATAGTAAAATTAATTCAAATTTTCATATACATATTCAGCACAATTACTAGAACATGGTAACAATTGTAAGCAAAGAGTTCATAACTCATTGAAATTTAAATCAATGGAAATGGCATTTCAAAACAAAAATTTATCTAATTAATTAACGAATTATAATAATGAAGCACGAAAATATATATAAATTTTGAAGAAAAAACTACATTAAAATTCGGTTATGAATACCAAACATACAGCTACAGATGTTTGTTTAATTGTCCCTAGGCATTCGAGCTATGATGTTCGTATAAATTAGACACAAGATTTAAACACAAATGAACAGTTTCTCATCATTTTATTGCCACTAATTTAACAGGAACATGTTCTTTTTAATTTAAACAGCCTTTAATTAAATTAAATATATGCTGGCTCCAAGACTTTTTTCTTTTTCTAATTTATTACACAATTCCTCATAGAACACAAAATGTTAGTAACATTGTATTTTATGTGCATTTTAATAGCTGTTTGTTTGTAATTACATTACTTCGGGTGACATTTAACACTTAGAAAAATCTTAAAGGTCATAAATTGAAATTTACTTCATTGAATTCAATTTCACACTTGGCTTGAGCATCACTTTATAAATATTTGATACTAATCTAAAGAAAGAGATTATGACAGAATAATTGCATTTTATGTGTATTTACTTCGTCTATAATTCAATCATTCAACCGACTAGCGTGTAATTTTCACCAATAAATTCAGAGTGTTAATGATTTTACATTAGAGCTACACGTGAACTTCCCAATAACTCACGATTATTTCACAATCGTGACGTCGTCTTTGTAATTATTTTCGCTTTATAGCGGCTGATTTAATTAACAAACTTGTTAATTAATTAATTATGATTGAAACACGATTTATTTTATTGCTAGAACATGGTGCAATCGCAGGAAGATATTGAAAAATGTTTTTAATGCCACAAGGAACAAAGAAGATAATACGTGGTCATAGTCAGCTAGGAAGAACATAAAACATAATGACAGACTTTGCATCGTATTATTATGCGGACAACCGAAGCTACTGTAATTAGAATTACCAGTAGTCAAATACAAAGTTAAAACATCTCATAGGTAAACGCAGGGTGTTTCATAACTTCAGGTACATACATTAAGGGTTTATGTTGTTGGACATGCTGATTGCGAATCAAAAAGAATTTTTTTTTAAATCGCAAAATTAATTTCCATGTTTCCCACTCAAAAATTTTTCGTTGCCACTGCCACTGGGTGGAATAATTATTGTTTCTTTAAAAATAATTAAATTTTGTTTGTTTATTTTACTATTATTATGTAATTTTAGATGTTGATTACCTACTTCTATTGTTTCATTGTTTGTTTTTAATAAGAAAACGAATTCAATGCCGTACTACAAAAAATTCTGCAGGTAAACTACCCTTAATTTTTAAAATTTTAAAAATATCCTTTTTTATTCGTAATCAGCATAATCCTTTAACGTATGTACTAGAAGTACCAGAGATACTTTAAAACCTTATTATTGGATTTAGCTGGCAAGTGGCAACCATACTCTACCACACACACTTTCACAATATATCATAAGTTCAGCTGCCACATCCAAAATAGGTAAAAGGTGTGATAGACATGTATGTATTTAGCAAAAAAACTACCATTATTTAAATATTTAGCAAAAATGACATGTTTACTTTGTTACCTACTTATAGTTTATTAAATATGAAAATATAATTTCATATTAAAACATTTATTAATTACTTTAATTTAAAATAAAATTTGAGTTAGTCTTACTATTAAATCTTTTCATAAATCGCAGAACTAAGAGACATAGTTTGTTTAAAGTGAAGAGTCAGTTCAGCTGCGATAACGGGCGGAGCTAATTTTTGTGTACTATACATATTACACAATTTGACCAAGTACCGCTTGCTATATTGAATTCTACACCATATCCAATTTAAGTAACGACAACGACAAATAGAACACTGAACACAGTCCAACTATCAAAACAAATTATTCACTAAAGGATGCAAGCATCAGTATGAGAAAATTCCTGACTAATGTTTCTGAGATAGAAAGTAGAAAAGTATTCTCTTTCTTTCATCTATACATCTACTTTTCATTTCAATAGTACTATAATAGAGATCAAATAATAAAGAAAAAAACGAAAGGTTTTTTCGCTGCAAACTTCTTTTATTTAGAGGCGTTCTGCCTAAATTGCGGTTTCTGCGTCAACGTCATAATGTTTGCATATGTGTCAATCAAATATAACCTACACCTCTTTCCGCATTGTGTTCCCAACAAGTGTTGTCGGTAAACACCTTTTAAAAATACCATTTCAGGTAAAATTCAAACTTCCTTTATGTGTTGAAAAGTTAACACCCGTAAGACTTCTGTTTGTCGACAACTTGCTGCCAACAATGATAATTGTACAATTTGTACACAAAAGCAGTAGTTGTATTGAACAACCCACTAAAAGAAGTTTGTAATCCTGTAAAATTTTAGTTATTTCCTCTTTGAGAAGTCAGTTTTCGGGTAAAGCTACGCGTGGAGAATTTTTTACCTGGATTTTAGGGTCTCCAGAATTTCAAAGGGATGAGCGGTCGCTTGCCACATTCTTGGCCATATTTTATGTTGACATAAAGAAACCTACTCGAAGGTATTATGAGACAAATTGATGCTTTTGAATGGAACAATAGTGCCGAATGTTGAATTCAGTTTATATTTTGCTTTGCTTTGTAGAGCACTTGAAAAATTTAACCCTTCGAAAATGAAAACTAAAAAAGTAAAATTCCCTTTTGATCATGTTGTTTAAGAAATTTTTATCATGAAATATAGTATTTGTTATATTGTATACTAGTACAGAAATTATTTGATAGACTGTGTAACTTGTTCCATAAAAAATAATATCCAACACATCTTAATAAAAACATCATTACTATGGTGATTGTAAACAAGGAAAGTAAACGATTGCCCACTAGTTTGTACAAAATTATACCTACTAGTGGGTAAATTGTTAGTTTGCTTGTTGGAAATCACTATAAGTACCGATGTTTTTGGTTAGAACATTATATTTTTAAAATATTTAGCCAATTATTAAGAGGTGTTGAATAAAACGTTATAATTCACACGTGGGATTCGAGAAAATTATCTCACTCAGCTTTCGGCCTCTCGTGAGCTAAGATTTATCTCATGGGTAATTCCTTACTTTGCCCACTAGTAAAGCAAATAACTATTTACTTATTTATTATAATACTCATTTTATGCTATGATGGCCCAGCCATGGATGACTGTAAAGAAATAAACAAAAATTAAATCTAAAAATGTATAAACATAAACATAGTGTATAAATGAAAGTTTTAAATGTTTTTTACCATCATGGTAACAAATTTATACATACATGTCTATCACATCTTTTTACCAAACTTGTTTTATTTGGTACTGACTGAAATACTCTCACAAATAAATTATTGCGTTGTATTAATTTATTGTCTTTGATCTATTTATAAACTAATACTTCCTTCTCAAAAAGATTAAAAGTTTTGTAGCCACTGGTCAAGTTCTTCGTTGAAACTTCAACCTCCGAAGAGAGAAAAACGAGTTTTTAACAGCGCTAAGTTCGTCGGCTAATTCTCAGTTTAATCCCAAATTCCGTAAACTTTCTTCCCGTAGTACTCATACTATCATGATACTTCCTCCACAAAATGCGTCAAAAGCTATCGCTACATAATCACACATCTTTACAAGTCCGTCCTTCGTCGAGATTTCTTTCGGCCGCGAAGAAAAAGCCTCGAAATATCAAGCCGAATCAGGCAAGGGTTACCATTAAGTATTAGGTAAATGGCCTCTCAGGCACCTGTAATTTTCGTTGAATTATTATTGCAAATAATAGGGTACGTTCAGAAATTAGTTTGTTCTATAATTGATTCTTCTGAAGAACCAAGAAGCAGAGAAGAAGAAGTTCCACGTGGTTGTGGTACCGGTTACTGAATTAATAAGGTGTAATTAAAGTTTGAAATATTGATTGATTTGATCGGTGATGTTTGTTGGTTAAACTACGGCTTGTTAATGGGATCTTCATTATTATGTTGTTTGTGTAATTACGTTGCTTTGCTTCATAAGGGCTAGAATTATTATTCACTTTTCAACGATAACAGATCACGATTTATTTCGAGTTAACTAACTACCTTATTAGCTGCACGCATTTTTAATTTGTGACGGAAGAACACACTTCCAGCAACCACGAGAAGATTGTTATTTCGCCAATTTACACCTTTCAGACTTTCGTATCTGGAAAAAATCTAACAACATTTTTTAAGGTTTATTAATTTTTAAAGAAAACCCATACAAATTAGTACAATACATATGAAAAAAAATATTCATATTACAAGCAAATTGAAGTTATGACACACTACTGGTGTAATGATCTCAGGATTGTAGAATCGCCCGGGTTTTAATGATATTAAAAAGATGCAATAAACAAAACGGGCGATTACAGGTTCATAAGATTACAACTTAACAAATCTTACTTTACTCTTTATCTGGACTTGCTAACTCCCAACTAACTTACAAAACAAACTATAGGTAACACGATTTTATAATTAATTCTATCTATTCTCCAAAAACACTTTTAAGTTTTATATATTCTATTCAAATATTTAAAAATTTCTATACGTGTGTTGTTTTGGCTTAAATGCGAGCAGCAAATTATTGAATTTTAATTTCAGCAACAGATTGAAATGCAGTGTACACCACAAGATTACATTTTTTACATCACACTGTGAGTAGCAGGTGACATTTAATAAACAAATCTTTAGTCCACTAAATTTAAGTTCAACAAATTCAAGATTTGAAGATCTGCAATTACCTGATCTTTTGGTAATCGATTAGTAATTTTGTCAATATATTAAAATAATATATTCTACTTTTAATTCGACATAGACTTATGTACCAGGTCCATTAAAATGTACGTCTTGTGGATAAGCTATATGGCCTTGCTAAAATGTAACTTTTAATTTGATGGTAGGTACTTATTTGATCTCGAGCGATAAAATATAGCCTGCAGCATATTTTACTATTCGCATTATTTCCTGCAATCTTTCTTTCAAATATCAATTATATGACAGATAAATTTTCAGATTTCTTGCAACTCAAATGTCATGACAGGAGATTAAAGCCTGTAAGTATCTCTACCATACTCATAAATTGGGATTAATACAAACATATCGCTATTGTGTTACATTCGTGTTGTACAGAAGAGCTACTAGATATTAAGTTAAGCCCTTCAGTAATTAATTTCTATTCCACCGGTAAATTCGTGGCTGGAAACCACATGAACCACATGCAACCGCGAGTGGCTAATTCTTGCGCATCAACAATGGTTCTTCCCTGCTGCGCATATCTCTCGCACCTGACACGGCGTTGGCGCATCTATTGTCAGGACGTTGCCAGGAAACGGACGTATTGTCCTAAACAATAGCAGATCGCTAAAGGGTTACCTTCAACCAGACATTTGTAATAATGTTATTATTATTAGAGCTTCAATTGCCTTATGGTGTCTTGCTGCTCCGCTACCGTTAAACATTTATTTCGATTGTGTTTTGTTTTTTAATGGTGGGTTCCTACTGAAAGGATTAATTATTATTGTATTGTTGTCGACAGCTTGCCACTGAGCATTGGGAATGAGTAATATTCATAGAGACATATGTAGAGTGCAAGGGAGTAAATAAGATTAGTGTAGCTGAAACCGTATAAAATCGTCTGATACCTGTTTTGTTTGCTTTGCAAAATTTGCTAATAATTGCGACAAAGAAAATAATACCTTAACCAAGAGTTTATTCAACATCGCATAGCCTCTTGAACTTTATTACTGTATAAATGATATGGTGTTCTGATATGTTTTCAATACATACGACGCACTCGTGCTATGGCATGTTGACAAACTTTTGTATTCTTAAATATTGTATCATTCACATTTCATATTCCCATATTGATTAGACTGATCATTTATTTATTTGCTGAAATCAGTACAAAATCTGTGTTCTATAAAGTATTATTGGCATGGAAGAGAAATAATGAAAAATACCGTCATATTTATATATTGGCATTGGCTATATATTACTGAAAATATAAAACAAGAATTAAAATAATGATAAGAAATATAAGAAAAGAATGCGTCGCAGACGAAAACTTTTTTATTGATTGATTGATGTGAGTAGAAGATGACAGATTTTTTAAATTTGTTTATCAGTACAAGGGTCTGAAAATCAGTACTGTACTGACTAAATCTTTTATTATCGTCACTCTAATATTGATAACAATAAGTGTATAAATTTTAAATAACAGTTCAAAAATTATTTAATAAGAGAGATAAAGAGTCAAAGAATCAAATAGCACATAATAATTTTAGGGTTATTATATTCTATAAATGGGGTCTGTAGCGAAAGACCAGAAAGAGTCATGGTCTACTAGACGAAACGTTAATACTCTTAGAACATTTTTCTGTAGTGTCTGAAAAATTTTGTAATTCGTATTTAAGCATTTACATATTTAATTTTTATAATGTGCATACCTAATTATAAAGATCTGGTAAGTATTGTTGTCTACATCAGTCGCCGTAAGTAAGCAGAAAATTTTACAATGATTTTTATATTAATTTATCTGTCAGCCAGTAATCTGTAACTTCACTAGCAAATTAAAATATCAAACCTTTGAAATATTTTTTATTTTAATGACGTACCACATGAATCAAACCAAAATCAGATAAATCCGTACATTATTTCCTCATCTTTTCATTCCTAGAACAATCACCAACACGATACCTCCAGAGTCCCATACCCTTTCTGTGGCTATCTTCTCTCCTATCTTCTAAGACATGGCAACATCGAGCACAGAACACAGCACGTACGTGACCACGTGAGCAGGCGGGACGTTGATGTTGATTTCCCGCCAAGTGTAAAAGTCTTGAGATGTGGACGTGAGGACGTGTCCCCACGTTGAACGGTCTTCCGCTGAAGAGTTGAGGTAGAGACGTAGAGGAGACTCTAGAGGCGCTGACCACCGACTGACCACTTCTTGTGCTGGACACTGGACAGAGTCAAGATACTCAACTGGACGCACAGATCAGATGTTGAAAGGCTTAAAACTTTATTAGAATCATGTTGTTTTTATGAAAGAATTGTAAAGGTTTTTACTTACTTAATCCAATGCCTTTATACCTTTCGGTGTCAGGTTTTTAATTAAATTTAAATACTTCATTTGAATGTTAAGGCTGAATTACATTATACTTGTATGTAAATCAGAAATTCCCATCCGAGTTCGATTTTCATACTATTTTCTAGAGTAGAAATATACGCCTGGCTCTATTTCTTTATTCGAGATTCGTACTAGATTTGTCTACGCATACTCAGTTCAGTATGCAGTCAAGTCAGTTTGTCCAACCTTTAAAAATTTTGACTCGAAGATTTCCCATTGAATGTGAATAGTTCAGAAATAATGTATGAAACTCGAACGGATCCGGATGGAAATTGAACTAGAAAACTAGCATGAATCTAAACGTAAAAGAAAAGGGTCATTACCCTTGTGTAATTAAATTGTCCTGAAGTGTATTCAGATACATTAAAATTATACTCATTGATTTTAGATAAATAGCTTCTCTAAAATAATAAATTGCAAGTAAACGCTTCGATTTATTTTAGAATAACATCAAATAATTTTGAAGGCAAAAATAAACTGCAACAAACATTTTAGTTTGTTCCGTTCCTCTTTCGAATCGCTAATAGTAGAAGCATGGGGTCGAAATTCCATTGGTTTCCTATTGACGATATTACATGCATTGTGGCATTAGGTCAATGCACTGCCTGCAAGGGTTATAGTGGATTCCGAACCACTCAACACAGTTTTTGTGACTCCAAACTGGAGTTGAATGAATTCGATTCGAGCCCGAAAAGCATAAAGCAAGCACGCTGTCACTGAACTACAACTATCTGTTAATTAACAATTTAATATTTCCTCAAAATATCAACCCAAAAAATCACAGTCATATATCTCATCCTCCTATATTTCCAACCCACTCTCCTGCCCCTTCTCTTCTTCTCTTGTCTCCATATCCCATTACATGAGTCGGTAATTTACGACCTGACAATGGCACTAAAGAGTCACAGGTGGCCGGTAGGTTGTCCCGCCCGTGCCCCTCGCGTCCCCACACCTGTCCACGCCACTGGACGCGACGAGCTTCTAGCGTCGAGCTATGAACACCATAAGAGACGAACAGCTTCCTGTTTGACGCGAAAAATGCGTGAGTTACCGAATGTGGACGGAGTGGACATAGAGGGTATGATGATGATGATGGTGACGAAGAAGGAAAAGATAAGAAAAGGAATACAGATGGATTTGATTGGAATTTGATACTTGGAATTGTAATGCCAGTGTTGTTCGAGAGATGGGATTTCAGTTTCACATAATTTTATTCAATTTCCAAAATCATTTTAAGTTTATAAACAGTTTTTGTTGGTATAATAAAAAATTATCCTTATTTAAACTTGAAAATTTGTAAAAAGAAACCATATTACAAAAAAAAACAGAAATTGCTGATAGTTATAAAGCTTGAGTAATCCATTGATAAGGCTACATAAATATCTATCACGCTTTTTACCCAACTTAGACACTATGAATCGTCAGTATGGAATTTGGCATTAATAATAATGTATTTTCATTCTGGCTCCTGATGGTGCCCCAAGAAAAAGTGAGGTGTGAAACCGGTTGAGGTTGAAAATCTTGAAATAAATAATGTTGCTGGCAGTTGTCATTTGAAATTGGGTTAATAAAATGTATTTGATAAATATTTATTAATCGTATACTCTTGGTTGATGAACTGTTAAATTGAAACTACAAGCGAAATTACTGTTTCCAAGCTAAACAAATTATGTTTTGAGGTAAGACGTTTGAAACAATTACTAATGTTTTTTCACCGGTAAAGTAGTCGTTATTCAGATATGGTATATGCTTCTGGGGTGCTGCCGTATTTGCTAAAATGTCAAACAACAAGAACCTTATAAAAAAATTTAAACTGCAAATATTCTTCAACTTTAACCTGCCTTGTAAAATAAAAACATGATTCCCAGTAATAATAAAATCCACAATTTTAATACAAGATAAACTCAGAATTCCTTACAGTAAATTTAATATTGGACAGACATCCCTTGAAGTTATTGGAATAAAAAATTTTAATCTTTTGCCAATGGACATGTTTGAATATAAAAACGTTAACTATTTTTAATGCTTCTACGATGTAGGGGATTATTATAATTATAAGGGTCAAATTACTTAAATTATTTATATTGTTTTTACATTTTATCTTGTTTTTACTCAATATTACTGACGCTTCCTATAAAATGTATAAATTTTCAAGAGGAATAAATAAATATTATTATTTTAGTTATATGTAACCGCTATTACACTTTCATCCCTATGTCATAAGTTATAACCATATTGCACGCTTGTTAAATACGTACTGTTTTAACTTATACATTTTTTATCTATCTGTGCATCAGTGCATCCGTGCTGTGTATTTCTTATCTCATTTGCGATGATGAAAAATTTCATCTATTTGCTTCCTTCTCCCGACTTCTCAACATTTCTATTAAATGGATAGTCTCTGCGCGCAGATAGTATGCGGGTAATTAATATCATGTAACTTTTATCATGTACATATAGTTACAATGTAAATTAATTTCGTATGTAATTTTATTCGTGGAACAACTTTACACCTTACATAAATTTATATATCTTACACCTTACAGAATCTACAGATTTCATACATGACTCATACATTACTGGATTTTATTTTACTTCCTACGAGTACGAAATTTTATTAGTACATTAATTTCTTTAGTATCACATTAAAGATTAGGCTTTAGTGGAGAGAAATCTAATAAATTTAACCCTGTAATTTTAACAAGAGAAAGAAGTACACATTTCATTTTTTTCTGCAATAACATTAGAATTTCTACGATTCTATCACAATTGAAAATTAAGAACTGAAATTTTACACGAAAACTGATAAATAATAAATCATTACTTATAGTTTATTTGGATCAAAAGAACCATATTTAATTCTTATTGACGAAAAAACTGTTAGGTATTTCAAATATAACACTTTTAGCACAATGGCATACTATTTAAGCATTTTAAGTAATAAAAATGTCAAAAAGTGGTGGGTGTGCAAAATTTTCTCTTAAAAATGTTAATTTTTTAAAAATTATTTTTGAAGCGTAATCAGCATGTATGTACCCGAAGTACATCCTGTATCTGACACGGAAGTAATAAACTGAATTAAAGTTTACAAAATATTTTGTTACTTTATTTCTTTGATCCTGAAAGCCATTTCGCATTTACTCCAAAATTAACAATCCTGGATCATCAACTTAACTAAAAATATATTTATGAAGAATAACCATCCATTGTCTTGACTTTTTTATTTGGTATTGAACAGTGAACTCTATACTACGTACCTGGAAGGGAGCCGTAGCGCACTACAAAACAGCAGCAGTGAGGCAAGTTGAGAGAGAAACAGACTTATGGCGTATAGCATTTGGGAAGTATCTCTATCACTGTCTAACTCATGTAGAACATGGGCAAAATATTTACGTTTTTAAAGACAAGCTAAGGCAAATCTAACGCGCGCGTCCTTTTCACGTATTAAATACTTATCTAAATTTTTCTGTACCTATTTCTTATTCTACATAAATTAAAATTGAAAGAAAAAACACTTCTGCCAAGTGTAAACTTCTGCTCCTCTACTGCATGATTACATTAAATTATTTAAGTAAAAATGTGAGTAAACTAGACTTTAAAAAATTCTTGTCTTCTCCGTTCGCTTCCCTCCAAAACTCAGCCCAACAAAAAACTCTCTTCTCTCAAATTACTGGTCACAAAAAACGCCCGTCTCTCGGCTGATCCCTCGCCAGGCCAACTTGATGCCACAGCATCCACATCTCAAGAGGGAGACTGCTCTGTGTCGATAGTTTTTTTGTTTTTTGTTGGGTTTTGGGATGCCTAGCCTTGAGTTTCGGTCAGTGGCTGAGAGAAGCGATCCCTGTTCGCCTGTTGTTAGTTGGCTGTGGTTGACGCGATGTTCAACAACCGACGCGACAGTGATGTTCAGTTGTTTGTGAAGATGGGAGTTGTTTTGTTTTAGCGCGAAAGCGGGGGAGACTGAAAAAGAGGTAATTTTGTTGCTATTTTTCACGTTAAATTGTGACTTACCAAAACATTTTTCATGGTTTATCTCTATGTGGCTAAATGTATTTTTAATAAAAGTAAATAAGTAAAACAATAAAATTGGCACCACATTCACATTCGTTATTTATGTGAAATTATATATGAATTAGTTTTAAAAAGAAAGAAGATAATTATTTATTTATTTTGTGAATTATAAAAGGGTTAATACCGTAAATAAGAAATAAGCGACTGTGCAGTTGGTTCAAAGAAATAATTTTTTTCAGGAATACAGTAAAATCCTTGACGATTTTGACTTAAGTAAATAAATATTTGACTGTTCCTGGAAAACATTCTTTTAATGGAGGTGTTAACGTTTGATTATTATTTCTCTGCACCCAGTTATAAATTAATATTTCATCCCCTTGTAAGGGAATTAGCCAAGTAGGAAACTATCTATTATTATGCGAATGCCATTTACCGATATTAATCTTCTTACTAAAATACGTGATAAATCTGATGATGTCAGGATACAGGTATTTTTTAATATGGGGTTGGAATTTTCTTAACAGGAAATTTTTATTTTAGGAAATAAACTACATAGATGAGTTGCAGTCAATAATTGGATTTATTTATACCTAATAATAACGGTTTTTCACGTAGTACTGTTGTTTTTTGTTGTACCTACCTTTTTTAACTATAACTGTAAAATTACTAACTAACAAAATCTTTCATGATTTGTGTTAAATTATTTGTGATCTTTTCCATGTTTGTCTGCACTATAATTATCTAAATGTAATTTCTATTTTTTGTAACAAATAGAACTCCGATATAGGTGTAAATAAATCCAATTATTGACTGACTAGATGTGTTGTACCATCTAGTCGTTTATTTTCTAAAAATATTTTAAAATTTGATTACCTATTTAGTAAGATTATACAATTTATTCTATGGGCTTTCCTACTATCTATCGAACAATCTGACGATTAAATAATTAAATTTAAGTTTGTTTCTAAAAATATACTTATTTTTGTAATGGTGTACCTGTCTGTACCTGCTATATGAACCACCCTTTCTGACTTTCTGCTTCTGCCATGGAAAGTTTAACCTACCATAGACAATCGTACTTGAAATATCTTTCTCAAAAAAATTACCTGCACATATTCTGATAAATGATAATAGAATTGGTGAGTTTTTTTTTCAAAATCTAGTTTCAATTCTTCATAAAAACTTACAAAAATCTCCATTTTTTATAAAAAATTTATTATAAATTTACTTAATATACATTTTTCAAAAACGATCCTACAGAAAGTTACAAGAAATGTATGAAACCGAAACGCGTACGCATGTGAAACTTGACTGCCCTCATAAAAGAATTTTTTAAATCTAAATTAAATCATAAATTAAACTGATCAAATCTTAGTATTAATAATTTCGTAAAAATCTTCTCATTGCTTCATGCAATATAGTTTATGTAGAATACAGAATAGTTAAATTTTACGATATTGATGCAACCTTTTTCTT
The DNA here is from genome assembly GCA_947534325.1 of Agonum fuliginosum. NCBI lineage: Eukaryota > Metazoa > Arthropoda > Insecta > Coleoptera > Carabidae > Agonum > Agonum fuliginosum. The sequence goes on from OX384031.1 coordinate 9,439,413, forward strand.
TTATCTGACAAATTAAAGACTTTATACAGTTAGCTAAGCTCAATAAGCAGAAGACTATAAAATCGTACTTAATTAATCAATAATTCTGCATAATTCGCATTCGTCTTCCATTTTCGTACTTCAGTACTTCTCTCAATTTCCTAGAATCTCTTGTCTTGCATCACGTTGCACGGAAGGTAAAAAACAGCATCTCCTCAGGCTGCAGCTCCGAGTTCCTCACTTTTTGAGTTCTCTCGAGTTCTGAGTTCTTCCACTGCAACTCTGGCCGCGTGTGCGGTTATTACGTAGTGCTGTGAGGATAAATTATTACGGTTGTTTGCTTGTTCGCTGTTGTGAGCTCTCGAGCTCTGTTTCTGGTTTTCTGTTCGAGGAATCGGATTTTTACCGAGATATTACATCTGTTTTGATTTAGGACGGAGAAGATGTTTTAATTTGTAGGCTGGTGTTGCAGTAAGCAGTAATTAATTTTAAAATTAAATTAAAAGATTTATGGACGGGAGCACGAATACCCTGAGTTTTAATGTACAAGTTCAAATTAAATATTTAACTGCAATTTAAAATATGTTACATCGACTTCTTTATCCTGTTATTTATCTGGAATTAAGGGCTTACCGAAGACCTTCAAATATGTCGATTTTCACTGGAAATTTCTGACGGTGCTATGATCTCAAATTTATTGAATTTTTTTTTAAATTGCTAAAATCAAAATATTGAAATTTGTCAATTTTTTTAATAACGTCAATAATCAAGATAAAAACTTTTTTATTGACTTACTGTTAAATTTCTATATTTTATAATTGCTAAGAGATGTCGCAAAAACATGATCTTGGGTCACCGGTGACCCTATTTTAGGACGGCAAAGGTTTTAAACGTAATATCTGTTTTATTTATTATTTTTTATTATTAAGCTAATTTGTTATTTGTTTTTGCACTGCATTAGCACTCAAGCATTTTAGTAATGCAAAATCGACCATATCTCTACATTTTCGCATTACAAGTAAATAATCAAGATCAAAAATATTACTTTCGCATAGGCTTAAAAATAGAAAATGGAGCTCTAAAGCTAATAAATATTTTAAAACTTCGTATTTATTCCCAGTTAATCTACAACTTTGTACCAAGCATTGTTGAGCTTTTCACATAATCGAAATTGATCGTGTTCACTCTAGAACCTCATGTTAAATTTTGAGTGTTTACTGTTGTGGATGGTTCATATAATGAAGTATTCACATAACCGAGCCCCCACTGTATTTCAAATAATTTTATGTCTTTACTGTTTATTTTTGAATTAAATACACCAATTTTTAGCTTCATTTTAACAACTACACTCAAATAAAAGAGTTAAATGCGCAACCACGCACCAAATAATATATGTAATTTGAATAAACTTTTTTATGACGCCATCAAATCCAAATGTTTGCTATAAAAATCATCAACCGTATATTTACTTTATTCAACGTCCATAAAAATCACAATCACAATTTATACAGTTAAAAAAATGTTTTTAATTTTTATTATTAAATCTCAGCCACGCTTTCAAATTTTAAAACAAGATATAAAACTTGCTTGAGATCAAGAATGATTTTATATCTTCTCATTTAACATTCATTAATTTCTCCCACGCGAATCTTCTTCAATATCTTTGTTAATTTATTATCTTTACATGAGGTGTCAACACATGTTTACAAATTTTCGCAATATGTAGGAGTGCCGTATGTATCTGTACAATTAATAAAAGGTGTTAGAAACAAGAAAAATTGATTGAAAAATAGTCACTTATTAAATTAGCTAATAGATTTTTTGTAGCTTTAAAAGTTAATTAATTATGATTGCTTTACACGTCAAATATTTTTAAATTTAATCAATAAACATTTCATAGAATTTTTTTGTTATTATGTTTTAAGACCGATATCACGAAAGCTGGAAATTTGAGTTTATAATATTTGCAATTTTATGTTTTTCTTGTAGATCTAAATAATTATTTACTTATCCTTTAATCGTATTAATGATATTTTCTTGGTTATCTTCTTCTTTCTTCATAAAAACTATACTTAGTAATTTGTTATGATAAGAAAATAATTGTATTCGCCGTACCTACTGTATTTTGAAGATTCTGTAGTTATAATTTATTCATTTTGGTAAATATTTGTGTCTTTTGCTTCTTCGTATTGATACAGAAGTAAATCATATTTATGTCACAGCATTCCATAGACAGTGTTTTGTTTCTGCAAAACAAATGTCATGATATTTGTAGTGTATAAATCACACTAATAACCAATTATGTTACATAGATGTCGTACAATAAATCAAAATAATTCACTTGTTTTTATTATAATCGCACAAGCCACCCATGATTACGTTTGCTCTTTGGAAATGTAAGAAAGATGTAAATGCGCAAATTATAGCATAATTATTCGCTGTAGCAATTCGAATTATTTTAATGACCTACGTTCTTTGTTTTTTAAAGTGTTGAAATGTTTACTAATTTTTGTTTTGACTGTAAATATCACCTGTCGTTTTGGATATTATTTATAGCAAATTTTGACAAACAAAAATGAAAAATGTGTTTTTTATTTGCGCTTAAAAATATATGACCGCTTGAACCCAAATTTCAAATCGAAAAACAGTTATTTTTTGCGGGCAATATTTTTAACGGTTCATTACAAATACTTTTTGTAAAAAACACGTGTGTGGTGTGTATGGCTAGTGCATCACGTAGTGCAGTCTACCCCGTTCACCTTGGATACTTGGACCGCCAGTGACGTTCGTCAGTGGGGGCTATTTCTGTCGGAAATAATAAAACATTAGCCATAGACAATAAATTTTAATAGTTTCATGGAGCATTCAATGCGATCATCAATCGTTATTAAAATTGAATGCATGCTTTTGATACAAAATAAAAATATACCTAATGCTACGACAAAAACAAAACCTTAGGAAACTGTTTTATTTATTTGCTGTAAATCATTCTTGAAACATTACTGTTCATGAATTTGAAATTAATTATATATTAATTTGATATTGTTGATGTTCAAGTGTGCTAGTTTGTTTGTACTGTACCTACTATGTCTTCTTAGGTATTTTAAAGGAATAGCATAGCACATAAAATATACATAACAGGGTGTAACCCAACCTGTGTAACAAAATTTAAGGGTGTATACTGTATAGTATTGGACGCACTGATCATGAATCAAAAACAATTTTGTTTAAATTCGTAAAATTAACAGTAGTTTGCAAAACAATATCATTTTGGGTACCACGGGTTGTCACATTTAAATACAAAAAAAGTTAAACAATAGTTGTGGAGTATTTATTAGCGTAAGTAGATTAATATAATAATAATTTTACAAACAAGAAAAAATTACTTACAGAATGTCTCATTTGCTTGGACCATTTTTTAATTTGCGAATTTCAACAATATTCTTTTTGATTCATGATCAGTGCGTCCAATTAAATTTTGTTACACAGGTTGGGTTACATCCTGTATATATTTTTTTACTTGAAAGTATGACGATGAGGAAAGGAAAATTTTTCTGGAATCAAATTTTTAACTTCAACTTCGACTGGTTTCTACTCCACATGAGTCTTCTTCAGGGACTATAGTGATTTGAAAAACAGTTTAATTACAATTTTAAATGTCCGTTATTTTTGTAATTAACTGTTTTCAAATTACTGTAGTTCCTGAAGAAATCGTTCGGAGTTGAAATAGGTTTACTTTTTTTAAAACATGACTGAATACCAGTAAATGTTCCGTTTCTCAATAAAATATAAATTACAATGGAATGGGACACTAGCTATTTTTTATATAGGTATTATTATATTTATTATTGAGTAATTGAGTACATCTTCATCTTCCTATCAAATCCATACGCATAAAAAACATTATTATGTACCTATTCCAAATAATTATCATATGGGTCTGAAACCCTATGTCGACGGTTATGGCAGCTACTGCATCTGTCTTACCAAGAGCAAGCGTTAAATTTACTACGGCACTGGCTTCTGGCTCCGTGCATGTTTATTGGCAAATTGCTGCGATTTTTATTGTTTTCGTTGCTCGCTTGTTTGTGGGGGGTGGAGGGTGGTTTCGTCGCCGCCACTGCGATGTTTGACGTACGAGACGTTAACATACGTTACTCGTGACGTTTGTGATTCTGTTTCTGACATGTTTTCGCTTTGATTTATATGGCGGACTTCATGCCAGTCAGAATAAAACTAGTTGAAATGAACGGTTTTGGTTTCGGTAAATTATGGTTATGGACTCTGAAATTGCGCGCAGGATTTGCACATGTGTTATTACACCTAAGAGACACACATTTCAAAGACGTTTAGGTGCTTGCATTTTTAAACGTGAAGTATACACTACTGAAAATACAAAAACAAAAAGCGAACGAGAGAGCGAATATATACGAGAGGAAGATATTTTCAGTTTCTTCAACTCCTGCAACTTTAAACTTTACTAATAGTTCATCAATAGTTTGTTGTGTAGTATAGATAGTAAAAGTAGTGTAGACTTTATAAACTCTTTGAAATAAAATTGGTTCTTTTATGAGATATCAGTTTCATTATTTTCTTTTTTACAGTTTTCAATAATGCTGTAGTTTTCAGCAGATATTAGAAATCAAATTAATACTTAATTGACTGAATTTTTTTCGCATTTTCAAACCTTAATTATTTTCTTGTAAAAAAATTTGTTCTGAATTATTTGTTTCTAAATTTCTTGCGGACAAATAACAATTTACTTTCTAATTTCTGAAATCTGTAATTGATTTTTATTAGCAATAGTTGAAGAAAATCACTAAGTAAAATATAAGGACAGGAGTGGATACTCCGTATCTTAGCATCAATAATGAAAATTTGTGGCATTTTTCTTTACCCTGTGTGAGAGAGAAAGATCACCAATGCAAGCCCTAAGCTGGGTCGTATTTTCATTTTCTGTCTCTCTCTAAAAGGTAGGCAGAAAGGCCACACACTTCATTTGCCCTAGTGTCCATTCCTGTCATAAAAAATTATACTTCGTCAGACAAATATCAGAGATCTCAATTTTTATATTTTTAGATCATAGCATTCTTGTTTTACACCCCCGTAATTTAGCAATAGTGTAGATTCGTGGCATTTCGGTTTATCCTGTGCGAGAGAGAAAGATTACTACTTGGCGCCCGTGTGTTACCATTGTGACCGTTGTTTATCGTGTAATGCACAGAATGCATGGCCCGAGGTGGCCCGTATTTTCTGTCTTTCTCTAAAAGGTAAACAATCCTGTCATATTATACTTCGTGGCACAAACTTAAAGTTTGGAGCTTTCATACTTTAGTGCATGAATTGAAACATTCTTAAACGTAAACCCTAAAACTAAATGCTTATTTGAATGAGGCTTTAGATATCTTAATATTAAACATTCATCTTTTTATTTGTTATTGTTTGAATATTGTCTTCATTATCTTTAATATAGAAAATTTTAAATTAGGTTAGAGGCTGCTAAGAGGTTAGTTGCGAAAAATGAAAATAATAATAATCTTATCTTTCACTCCTGATTTTGATATACCAAACAAATAAACTAATTTATTATTATTATTTTATCCAGTAACAATAGATGCTACATTTTTGTATCTACAATTTTAAATAGATCTTTGATTATTTAGTATTAATTTTATTTTATCCCAATATTCGACGTATAATATAATCTTCCTTTTTACCTCTCGCCTAGAGAGGTATAGGGATCGTGAAAAAATTCGATGTCGAGATTTTTGTCAATTAGCACGTTTTAGCACCTTTAGAACCTATTTTGACTATTTTCACGATGATGTCTGTGTGTGTGTGTGTGTGTGTGTGTATGAAAGTCTGTATGTACGCCTACTATAGCCTTTCGTCCCGGTTCATTATCTCAAATTCTACTGAACATAAAATTCTAATATTTTGCATTATACATTTATATATGTTAATGAAGAGCTGAAAAGATTTTGGTAAAAATCCACCAACCGGAAATGGTACTTTTCTTGTAGCACTATAACATTTTTTGCAAAAATTGTATAAAATAATGCGATTGTTACAATTTGACATACCACACATGAATGAATAAATTACATTGTACAATATTTAATCTTACTTGTTTCTATATCTTTAACCAATAAAGAAATATAATTTTTTTAAATATATAATTTTACCTACCACGATTTGTGAATCCCGAAATAGAAATAAAATTTAAAACAAAAATAAAATTGTCAATGTGACAGATAAACAGAAATAATATAATGTATGATTATTTTATATTTATATCAAATGTTATATGGTGTTGTTGTATTTTATTTAAATTAAAGCTTAATATTTGGTTAGATACGAGGTTAAATAATAATACTTCAATGTCAAGGCGAGAGGTATTGTAACGGCCACGTCAGATTTTTTAGTATTATGAAGTAATTATAGAATACTTTTAAAAATATCTATTACATTGTAAAAAACAATATTTAATAGCTGTTTAACAACAACCTAGCTGTAAACACAACAAAATTTTCTTTTCCACGTCAGTTTGCAGTTCGCCATGTCAAACGGTCAAACCTTCACAGCAAGTAGTCAACCGTAGTGGCAATAACTATAAATTTAGTTGCGTTTGCAGTCAAACATAAGTCATTTTAATATACCATAACACATGTTATATATCAACGCAGCAGACAGAAGTCCTCAACCGGCGGACGAAAATAACCCAGTGAATTTAACACTCGACAGATTCCCGCCAATGTGTGAGTGTTGTATGTGTGTGTGTGTGGCAGGCATCGTAAAGTACCTGCTGCAAAACAACGCACTTGCTGTGCTTGCAAAACCTGCAGCACACGGGCGGAGGGATAAAATCACTCAAAGGGGCACACGTAATTAAATTAAAATACATTACCTAGGTATATTCTTTGTTTTTCATAAACTTTCATTCTAAAATTTGAAACTTTTCATTATTAAAATTTTTGAAACTTTCACGACCAAGACATACAAGTGTTTCTATACCTCTGCACACAACTTTAATAAATTATATAATTTATTTACTGATTACAGAAAAAAAGCGGGAAAATGGATTTGTTTTCAAAATTCGAAAAAGGGTAGTGAAAATATAAGTTCTATATTGGTTTGAATTTAGTATGTTATTTATAAAATTTAATTAAACATTATTAGATTATCTACAAATTGTCACTTCTTACTTTTGTAATAATTAATAAATAATAATAATTTTTTTTTTATTTTGCTGGTATAACGAGGATTTATTCCCAATTATAGAAAGGTAGACGTTACTATAGTGGAATCAAACCATTTCGACCGATTCGTCTTGGTGCAGTCAGAATCTCAACCCGTGCGACGACCTTTGAATATCAAAGCGGCAACGGAGAGATTCTGATGCAACCAGGACTACATTTAAGACGATCAAGTGGCCAGCTTGAGCTTGACGCACCCGAGTGTGATTTGATTGCAAGATGTTTTACAATTTTACGACAATCACACTACTGGCCAAAAGACTTGAACCGCGGGTGTAGCAGCCCAGCTAATTATGAATCATAAGTATATTATAAGTGTGTGCGGTTACCAGCCGAAAACTGACGAGTACTCACAGTTGTTGGTTGAGATAAGCGTACAAAACTGGTTGAAGGGTAGATTTTGTACAATTAAACTGGATTTGGTAGACTTCTTATTATCTTATGCCTTTTGTTTAGTTAATAAAGTAGCTGGTAAGATATACCTTAAATAATTTTTCATAATATTACATTATAAATTAAAATTATAAATTTTTAATATTATATAATAATAATTGATAGATAGGTGTAAATCGGCAATTTATCGCCGATACTGTAACTATGTTTCTTCTGTTTATAATGTATTTTTATCTTAAGGCGAATATTTCGAAATGTAAAGAAATGATACAATTTATAACAATTCATGCTCTCCATCTTTAAATATTAAACTCTCTCTCGTGCACGCCGGCGGAACTATCGCTCTTATTGGCTATCCCTATCCTTGCATGTAGAAAATTAAGCACAATTGTTTCTTTGAAACGATTATAAAGTTGTAATATTTAAATCCTGCCTCACTGACGTATAATGCATTGTATATACCTTGCCAGCATTGCGCTAACTGAAAACGTGATTCCATGTCATGAGTATTCTGTGTCATTAATAAATGTTTCGTGAGCTCGCAATTAACTTGAAGAAATAAACATATATCTTCTTGCAATCTTCTTCATTACATGCAGTGTATAGAAATTGAAACTGACGGCGGAATTGTTCAATTGCTGAATGCTGAATTCATTTCTAGCATTCGAGAATTTTTAATGTATAATGAATCATGCATTTCATATAAGTACGTTCATTAATAAATAACTTCAGTTTTTTATAATAAGTTGAATATGCCTATTAACGGTGTATACTCGCATACACCTGTATAATTTTTTTTTGTAGTTCATTATATCAATATTTGAATTAATGGGCTGAATTGTACTACATCCATATTAAATAAACTCAGGTGCTTTTCTGGAAATAGCAAAACTAAAACTTCATTCGCATAAGCATTTAGTTTTAAGGCGCTACACTTGTAAGTCCAGAAGATTAACAATTTCAACGATTCTGGCTGTAATATAAAAAATTTCAAATTGAAATTTAACATGAAGAATCAATAAATTCAAATTATTAATTACTGTGGCATCAATTAGCAAAACTTGGAGCTAATTTTTATCATTTAATAATTCATATTATACGTTGATTAATGAACAAAAATAAAAAATAAATTATTTTGAAATCGATAATATACATTAGACGGAAGACGGGTATAGAGAGATTTTTTAAACAGTTAACCCATTGACTAATAATTTATGTAAAACTCGCATAGTTTTTAGAAATTATTTAACAAAATACGGCAATGTTTTTTGTAAATTTCATTGTATAGCCATGTAAGCACAACCTATAAGTAGATACATCATTGTAAAATATCGATTTCAAAACCAAAGTCACAAAAAGATTTAACATGCATTTTTTTGATAGCAAGAGAGGGCCTTAAGGTTTATATTTATGTTTACGTTTACGAAAGTTTAAATTTATCTAACTAAATACGAGCATTTATAGTGCTTGAAAGTGGAAAGTGTGAATTCTTGTATTTAGTTAGATGAATTTAAACTTTCGTAAACGTAAACGTAAATGTAAACCTTAAAATTAAATGCTTATGTGAATTCAGTCAAAGACAAAAGCGTGTACCAAACTATTAATAAGAAAAAAAATGCCAGAATAAAGAAGTTCAGAGCTAAGTTTTATTATCTTATAAATGATTACTAAATATGACCCGATATCATTACAATTGTTATCCTGCAAACTGAAACCTGCTCCGGTGCTCCGGTTGTGTGAATAAATCTTAACAGATTATTCTGAATGTGAAAATACACGATACGACTCGACTAACGCTAGTATTAATTATCTTCAATAGTTTTTAAAGATAGGAAAAATATTGAAAGATAAAACTCAGAAATACAACGTCAAATGACACTACTCTTAAATTTATATACAGAGTGATCAAAACAATCTGATAGTCACGTGACCCGCAATTTTCCTAAATGTCATCAAAATTTGATTTCAATGAAGAAAAGTTTGATATCCAAGTTCATGCGCGTGCGAATTAGGATAATAATAATTTTATTTTAGTAATTATTTAAGTACCCCTGATCGAATATATGCTTCGATAATAAACTTATAGTGTTCGCCTGTTAAAACCATTTCGGGTGGTAAACTTAATATAAACACATTTACAACTTACAAATAAAATGACATTTTGACATGAAAATACATGCCACTGGATTGACAGCTAATGCTAATAATTTTTTCCGTGGAGTAAAAATTGAGCACTACCCAGGTCACTTGATTATCACTTGGTTTTGATCACACTGTACAAGAACAGTATAAACTAAGACGGAAAATTGCATTATCGAAAATTCTTATTCATTGAATTACATTCCTTCAAACTTGGATGATCCCAGATCCCACTTCAAATATTGCTGTATAAAGTTCAGTTCGCTATCCACATGGAAAAATATCAATTTTCTTTTATTTGTTTAACTGTTGAGGGTTTCTGTACTATCAAACAGGAATTAGTTCCTTATACATTCGATTGCATTTGATTGAATTTAAACAAGTTTCCAAATTAGTTATACTAGGATAGGTTAGATAAACAACCGCGAACTACCGGTTATAAAAATTCAGTATTTATTTTTCCTTTATATACTAATTAGTTAAAAGAGTCCATATATAATTTCTGCTTTTATTAGTAATATTATGTAGTCCACTATAATTACAAACTGGTACCTATGTTTTTCAGTTAAATTTGTTTTCCTAATTTAGAAATACTTACATACTTTTCCATTTAGTAAGATGTATGTATGTAATAGAGAGTAAAAGTAGTTGATATACTTTATCTAGCAAAGACAAGTTTTTTTTCGTGTAAAATTTATACCTTTTTGAAGCCTGATAAGATATCAAGATCTTTTTAACTACTATGATTATACTTGTTGAATTTTCAATTATTTTTCTTTCATAATAGTCTCATTGTTGTTACAATTTGATATTTGATTGATGTTTGAAGATTGATGGCAATTGAAGAGTACACCCCCAAAATTAATGGAGTGTCGACACCTATTTCAACGCATCTATGAAGCAGATAACTATCATAAGACATAAGTACTCATATTTTAATAATGAAATTGTCGAATAAAAGTAGTCCTGTGTACCGAAGCCTAGTAGGGCGTTAATTCCCACAAAGGTTTTGATGAAGCCTTCTGATAATTACATAACAATGTAAGTGCAAAATAATGGAGCAGTTAGCCGCGCCTCATGAAACAAAACCAATTGAAAACATTTAAAGAATCCATACTCCATGCTGTAGTGAATAACCATAATCGACAATTAAGTCTTGGTAATGTCTTCGTCAATGCTGTCCACGCCTCGCAAGCTGGAATCACACAGGCAAAATAAAAACTCCGTCACGCCTGCCGTGTATGATTGACCGTTTAACAATACAAACACCGTCGATTGTCGATTGTTCTCGCCTGTCAATCACATACGCCACTAACTGTTTTTTAGAGGAGAATTTTACGATTACGTATTCTTGTTCTTGTGGCTGGCGAAGTGTGACCTCAGGCGGTTCCACAGCCACCTATCTTCACGCTGATTCGTCCATTTTGTCCATTGTTCGCTAGGAAGGGCTAATTATCTTTAATTCCTTGAATATATGAATACTGGCTGTCTGTGTTGGTAATCTGAGGCCTAATGATATTTAAATACAAACGTTAGCTTTTCTTTTCTGTAATTAATGGCTTTAATATACTCGGACGACCATGTTTCTTCTATGTTTAGGATCATCATTATATGTTTTTTTAATCAGAAGTAAATTATAGACAAATTCCTAGATATTACCGCCAATTAAGGAGATTGAATGATTAAAAATATGCTGTTTAGTTGTTGCCTTTAATTGCAAATACTTGTGAAGACTGAAGGCTTTCATTACCAGGGATATAATTTAGCTTTTAATTGCTATTTTCATTTGCTTAATAATTTAACATTGTTGTCTCATTCTTAAATATAAATACAGGGAAAATGTCCAAAGTAATGGCAACATTTTATTTATAAAAATAGTCATGACAAACTCGTCGAGCTACTGCATTGTGCATCTTCCTTAGTAGAGGTATCTTCCCATTTCGGAAAGTAATAAAGAAACAGTTTTCTCATTTTGGTCAGGGTAATCATTACACTACGATGTAGTATAGTGGATATGAAAATATTTCGTTTAATTGAATACCGAAAAAGTTTGTTAACATAGTTTACGATTAAAATTAGTTGGTCTATTTTATTTTGATAAAAGTATTGAAAATTTTTGTGAAAAATTGGAAAAATTTGATACAATCTCATTTTGATTATAGGTAGTACTTTATAAACAATAGGTATATTTTTGCTGTATAAAACAATCGTAGTAGCATTAAAATGGCTGATAAAACGTGTATGAACAATAATTAAAAACATATATCATTCTTAGGTTAGTTATGTAATTTTTTATTATTCACGTGGATATTTTCCTCGGCCAGGGCCTTGAAAACTAATATTCTACATTCGTAATAAAAAAATCCTTCTTTACAGCGTAGATACCTATATTAATCATTCTTTAAGTGTTACGTTTCTTACATTTATCAATGATTTTTATTAAAAATCACTTGATTTAAATCAGACCAACAATGATATAATTACTTAATACAAACATGCTGTCACCACTTGGAATTAGATTGTTAATGTTGTGTTATAAAAACATGTTAAAGTAAAAGTAAAGAAAGAAATACATTAGACTCGATATTAGCTAGGCTAGACTAGGCTAAACACTAAACAAGAATCCATACCTATAGAAACTAGAAACTAAACTTGGATAAATAAAATTTTGAACTTATTCGATAATTTTTATAGAATTCAAAGATACATTTTTTTTTTTTTTGTTTAGTTACATAATAGTAATCATGTATTTTTTCACCGTGTCTGCTCACTTATACTTATTATCGTTCAACAACTGTCTTCTTTCATTGTTATATCATCATCTTGTTCTTCGGTGATCTCAGATTCGTTCTCTTCTTCTAATTCCATCGCATTAACGGTAAAAGTCACCCCATCACCCTCCTGTCACTCTGTCAGTGTTTCGCCCCGTGACGTCACGTCACTAAATCCCGGATTACGCGCTGCAACGAACGCGAAATAAATTTGCATCTCTAGTCAGAAGGTCTCTGATAATTATTAATGACTGCTGAACGAGACTATGTTCGCTTGATAATTGAAATTTATTAAGTGTTAGTGGAAGACAAGGTGTCTTGATAAATTGGATTTATTTATCATGAATTTACTTTACCGTAAAATTTGGGAGTAAGAATTATGATAAATTATGCGTTTGTAACATATAATTATTTATACGGTCTATGAATTATTTTCAGTGTACCTACATTCACATATAAATAATAATTATATAGTGAGCTTCTAGATATACGTAACAATTTCAGGTCTGTAGTCAGGATATGTTTCTAGGAAGGGCCAAATATTTTGTAGAAAAAATGTGCTTCAGGCGAAATTTTTTCACTCAAGGTCAAATGCCTTATAATTGAAAGTTACATTTTTTCAAGGTATTTGAAGTTGCACGTTTTTCACCTATTTCATGTGCAAAAATAGTACGAATCTCGAAACTAGAAAAAATGGAAATCGAACGGATGGGCATTTCTGATTTATATTATAAGTACTAGAAATGTCTAGAAACTTCTCGGATGAATCTCGAATTAGAATCTAGACGAAAAAAGTATAGGTAACGGTTTCTGGTTCGAAGATTTAATTCGTATTCCAGCGATATTTTTTGCAAATAAATAATATAATATTAATTTTCCAAAAATTTTATCTGAAAAATTATGAACAATTTTCTTTATAAATAAACTGAACCCATTATACTTTCCTGGATTAGATTGTTTACGGGAAGGACATGAAATAAATTAAATATATTTGATTAGTGATACATCAAATTTGTGATGAATAATTCAATTAAAATTTACCTTTCTTCGAAGTCCAGATAAAGTTCTAAATAAGTTATTTGTTAAATATAGTAGGTACTTTTGTAAACATTATCGTAATTTTTTCTTCATTATTATGTACCTACTGTTGTTATTTCAGAACTATGGAAAATTTAATTTAATTTAGTACCTATTTGCTGCAATGTCGTAATTTTCAAAACTACGGCGAGAAAAATATTCTTCATTCTTTCAATGTTTGTTTTCTTGTGAAAATACGGTGACTGCAGTGTCAGTAATTCTCTCGTTTCCTAAACAAAGTCTATTGTTTTCCCGGTAGTAAATTGTAATTCCGTCCACCGGGTATTGATTGCGCCTTAAATCAATTAACCAGCAGTCTGTCGTTTCCGCGCGCAGTCCAATCAAGGTGTCCGTAGGGGTTCCCTAGCCCGTTCCTGATCAACATCCAAACGAGACAATTGAAAAAAATGCGAAATTTATGTCCCCGGCTTCCTGCCGTGTCACACTCTTAATTGATGAAAAGTTTAATTGCCAAAGCCAGCACGAATAAAATAAAGAACGAACGTGCTCTATTATGTCTTATTTGGAAGCACTGCTTGGTATGCAAATGGTTTTTACATGAGATCGAACAGGAATTAGTCTTACGTAAACATGTATGTTTATTATAATGAAACTGATGAAACGGCTACGTTAATTAAATTAAGTGGTACATACACAGTTACGAAACTAGTATTAACTCTTGTAGTATTATTATAATAAGAATGCCAGTTGTTCATTTGCATGTTTGTTGTATGTTACAGAGTAAAGAGTCTCCGGTGCAAGTGGCCATTGTGCATGACTGCGTGGCTGAGGTTCGCTCGCTGCATTTCAATCAACCAACGCCAACGCTCCTGTGACACGTGTGTGTTTGCCGCCTCTTTGTTCCCGCCGCTTCGCAACAATTTATTTCCCCGCCTTTCTTTCAAACGCATCCAACATACTAGCGACATCTGGCGACAAAATCTCGAAACGTACCCTTCAACGCTGGTTGTGAACTCTGCTAAAGCCAAACAAGTTCAGCTACCCTCCACATAGCGGCGCTGCCACCAGCTGTGTTCTCGTACGCCTGCAGTGGCGAAACTCGGAACTATGCTTGATGGGGCTTCCCCCACTCTTGCGCGCGTTCACTGAGTGAAAAGAAGCAAAGAGGCGTGGTTTAAAAAGAATTGCTGATTTTTTTCCATAGGGTATGTAGTGAGGCGGGGTTTAAAAAATGACTAGCGCATTTTAGCGGTGACGCGCGTCGGGGCGGGGCACAGGATGCGCATGTCGAGTCGACCGGAAGCCACACGATATGTCGATCGGGTCGGTTTCGCGCTGCGAACACCGAACAGTGGACGATCATGATCATTCCTTTGCGGTTTACGGCGCCAGTGACAAGTGCAACACATCAAGATTCACATCAGTGAAGCAAACTAACTTTTCCCTTTTCGTCAAAATTCCTGCAATATATTTTCCCGAATTTCCCTGAAGATGTAAATTTTGTGCGGGCAATGATGGAATATACGCTGGAACGTCGTTCTCGTGCGGTGTTCGTGTAGAAGTGTACTCCGAATCCGAAGTGAAAAGCTGGTAGTTCGCGTGGAAATATCGTGAGCGGTAGTAAGCGTAGAACGTAAGGCGTAAACCATTCCTTGTACTTTTCTCCAAGCAGTCCCCCCTCCAGTCCGGATCTTACGCCCCTCCACTTTCTTACGCGCAAGTCCGCGGCCGCGACCGCGGCGAGCCACGGACCCCCGACTCACTCAAGACTTCCACAGTCGAGTTTAGTTCGGCGAAGTGTTCTTCTAACTTCAGACCCACTGTTAGATAGAACCTTTGAGTGAACGCTAACACTGATATGCAACTTCAGCAACACCGACCACAACTAGTCATCGCCTAGTCGGTAGTCGCCTAGGCTGGACAGTCTTCGCAGAAGGCAACCGACAACTGAGTTTATTTTAATTCAAGTGATTTTCAAGACTAGTGATGTGATGTGAACTTTGAGTTTATGAAGACTGAAGACGAAGTTGACGCTGAAGCAGTTGCTGTAGACGTGTCGTAATGTAAGTTGATTTTGTTTTGTTTACCTCCCACGAAATCGTCAACCTGTTCGCGACTGGTTTGGGCACGTGCCTTGCACGCCGCGTCGCGCTTTCTTCAAACTTCCAAGTCGTCGTGTGCTGATTGTTAGGGCTGAGTGATGGGCGGTTTTCTTTCGGTTTGGGACTAAGACCCGTCGGCCGCATCCGGTAGACAACAATAGACTATTCACATCACTACTTTCTACCTGCTCGATGTTCGTAATTCGTTTCTAATGCGATATTTAGTCGATTGTTGAGTTTCGCACAAAAAGAATCAAGTTTCCTTTGAATAGCTAAAAGTGAGAGTTTGCCAAGAGTTAACACGGGGGCCTTTAGCAAACGATTGACTTGTATCCGATCCGTTTACACAGATGATGTGTTGACGGAAAATATTTTTCGACAAAACAAGTTAACAAGCAAACAGGCATTATATTTTGAGGACTAAAATGATTTTAACTTTCAAGTAGGTTTGACTAAGTATAAGATATAGAAATAAATCTCATGCCACCCGCATTAATACATTCATTCACAATGAGTGTTGCGTTGGCGTTACTCTCAACGAAATGTTAATGTTATTGTGAAGTATCTGTCTACTGACTACTGAGGCAAGATAAGAAGTTCTGTCTTCACAGCAGGCTACTTGATGCCGGCCGCCGCAAACTGCCAGTAGCTGACTAACAGATTTTCATTCGCACGTTATCCAACATCACTTACAACAAAATAAACTCACAAAAACAAGACTAACTCAATTCGAATTTTAGAAATTATTTGAGTTAGATAGTATTTTAATCAAAATTGTTTACAAAGTCCTATCTGTTTGTTTTTAATTGTATAATTCCTTGAAACCAATGTCAGTATTGTGTACTAAACCGTAGATAATTTTCAATGACTTCTCAGAATTTAATCAAAATATAAATACAAAATTGGCTTTCCCAAGTTCATGATAAATTGATAAAAATAAACATCAGTATTAAGGAAAGCCGATAAATAATTGTGGTGCTTCTAGAACGATACAAAAACTAGAACATCATTTTTGTATTTTCAATTCATCCAAATTGAAAAAAAAATAATAGAGAGAAACTAAAGGATGATATAAATTTTTAATACGAAATTCGTTGAAGTTTATGCCAAAATTTTTAAATCCGTCAAAGTTTGTAGTTTAGGTATAAAAAGAAAAACTTACTTACAAAATTATTTTACGAAATTATTCTCGTACATAATTATTGTATGGTAAATTTATCAAAATTATTATTTTCTTTACATTAAGCGAGGCATTAAGTGTTAAACAAAATCGACTGATATAGTGGTTCTAACATTTCTTTGCGATTATGATATCTATTTTGTAATTTCAACAGCAAATTAGCAACTAGGTACTAACTACTGGATAAATTCAAACTTCATGTTCGTTTGTTATAAATTACTAAAAATGAATACAAGGTGTTGAGGAAAGTTATTTGAACACGTTTCTTCTATAAAAGTAATTTTAACAAGATGATGATACAAATTCCCAATTTGGAATTCGTCATCTCATGAATGCGTTTCAGCTGAGCGAGTCCACGAACATTAATCTAATCCCGAGCTATTGTAAATCAACGATGTGCATTTGCTACCGTATGCAAAGACGGAATATGTTATTTTGCACACATCGCTACGCATTTAGAAAGGGTTACTAGATGCCAAAGTTCCCATATACCTGCCTACCTGCGCAAGTTTTTACGACCTCTTTTTGTGAATAAAATATGCAAGTGTACGAACGGTCCCTGTATTTCTTAGCACATGCAAATGGTTTTTGCCTGGTTAATCTTGATTTATGATTGCAACCGTTTTCATAAAGTTTTCACGATTGTATAAATATTGCATGTAAACATAATTGAGGGTTTCTTAACTTGAATATTTTACCATAAAGATCGTGAGAATAAAAAATGCAATCTTAATTTTAAGGTGTCAGATACCATCGCATTTTTGCGATGACTCGCCAAAAATCCGACTAGATTTGCTAGATTCCTTCTGCACGAAGTTCTGGCCGTCGACAGGCAGCAAGTCGGTGTTTACGACCGACTTGCAGACATGCAAGGCTTTATTTCTCGCTTTATTTATTCGGCTGCCGAGTGAAACGTCCGCAAAAACACTGCAGCAAGAAATGCTTCGATTTCGAGGAGATAATTTTACGATTTGTACGTGATGAATTATTATTAGAATAGTTTCCAACTGGCTTCCATTCCGGGGATATAAATCATTGGTTGGTTTGATGGACGATGTCTGATTAGCGTCGAAACTCTCCTCGCGCTGTTGAACCCGAACTAAGTTAGTTTAATCGGCGGCTGTTATCGACACCTGCACTTAAATTCCAACTTTGAATCTGAAAAGGTGTCAGTAGGAAAACAGGAAGAGAATTAACACGCCAGAAATATCATTCAGATAATACTACTTTGAAAAAGAAATATGTCAATGAATAAAATGTAACACTTTTTTGAGGTTGAAAATATATTTATGAAAATATTTTTTTACTAAACTAAAGGAACTTAATCCGTATCTAATTACAGCTTGGACATTTTAAAATAATTGTTTCTCAAAATAAATAATAGTTTTAAACCTTATAGTCTATTTATGTAAGGGATCAGAAACTATAAAAGGTTTCGAATATATTAATTTATTTAAGGTAGTAAATCCATGGATGGTCACAACCCAAAATATGACTCAAATTAAGTCGTAGAATTTGGATAAAAATTAAAATTCATAAATATATTATAGGTAACCGTTGAAATAACGAAGATAATTGAATTTAAAGTTAACACCAAAACGCGCTAAAATGCATTGCGTATATGGAGGTTAGCAGTAGTTTGACTAAACGATTAGAAATATCATAACAACCCAACACAAACGAATATGATATTCTTTAATATCTGAGGCATTTATTTAAAAAATAAAAACTATGTGTTACCGCAATAATTATAGAGAAATCGCACGTAAAAGGTTTAAGTCTCAAAAAAAATATTTTTTTGACGTCGTACTACTGCATTTCAGTGTAAATTTTAAATTCAATTATCTTTTTTGTTTCAATGGATACTCGATGGATACCTTTGTAATTTACATCAATATTTTTAATGAATTATTTCTTATTATTTGACTGCTTTGGCCTCATCTCACACCGTAAATCACGCACACCTATGATCGACGAATTTGCTACCTTAACCAACTACAAAATGGTAGATTACAGCTTATGCCAATATTCAAGCAATTCGAAACAGTGCATTTATAGAATACAAGTTTACGAGTAAATATAGAAATATCGTCAGGCCTATAGTTTACCGCTATACGCCATGTACCTACGTTTCGTAGTTATTTAATGCACAACTTTCTGCTATCATATTTAAGAAGAAAATTATAAAAATAACGAAAAATAATTAATTTAATTACAAAAATTTAATTTAGTTAAAAATACTTTTTATTACCTACCAATAAAAATCTCAGTCGTACCTATTGCATTATACTCGTAACCGTCGTTGCAGGTCGAATATGCCGAGGTTGGCAAAAATCAATGATTTTTTAAAAAACAGATTTTTTTGAATAAATCAAAAAATCATGATTAACTTGATTTTTTGAAATTTCTATTAAAAATTGGAAAATATTGATAATGTCCTTTATATTACTATAGGTATAAACAATAGGTATATATTTTTCATTTTTTTGTAAAACAGTCATTTAAACATAAAACTGGCTGATAAAACTTGTATTGATAATAGGACAATAATAAAAACATCATTGTTAGGTAGGTATGTACTTATTTTAAATTAAATGAAGAATTATTTTATTTATTATTCGCATGGTTATTTTCTTCGAACAGTGCTTTGAAAATAATATTCCACATTCTTAATAAAAAAATCCTTCTTTACACCGTAGATATATTAACTATTCTTTTTTGATTTACATCAATAATTTTTATTTAAAAAATAAGTTGATTTAAATCGTGATTTAAATAAAATGATTTAAAAATCAGACCAACCCTGGAATATACTAAGGTTCCATATGTAAATGAATCTTCCATTGAGGGTGTGCTGCAAGTGTAAAAATTACCGAATTTGTCTCGGTATGATTATCCAGCGTCCAGCAGTAATTAAATCGTAATGATATAAGTGTCGTGCTTGAGGTATGAACTTATCACCTCCAATAATGACGTTTAAATGGACAGAAGGCAGTGACAATTAGGGCTAATGATACTGGATTGTCACGAATGCACAGGGTCGGTGTTGCTAATGTGAAATAAATTCTATGTGTCGTGCTAGTTAGCTGATTACTTATTAACAGCGTGGACGGTGGTTATCACACGTCTGCGGGGTAATTAAGATCGTTACGTTTTGTTAGAGAGAAGCGGACGCCATTGCTGGGCTAGCGGATATTAATTAATAAATTAACACGCATCTTTCTACGATAAAAAATTCCACGCTAATCACGAGGCCGGCTAATCACTTCAAAAATAACGTAGACACGAGATTATTAATTAAAACCTGGAGAAAACTTGCGCTAGAACAATATACCGTACCTTGAAAGTCCTCCATTTTGCGCAAACAAACTTCATTCCAAAATTAATGCTTTCAAAGTAGGTAGATAAAAATAATATGAGGAAATGTAATTTATTCAAGGGCCTTGCAGTGAGTTTTAGTTTATGTTTTGCAATGTTTCTACCGAAGAAATTGAAAAAATTAATATATTTTTACAGAATCAAACCGACGCGACGTTTCGATCTAATTTTGACGTCTGTGGCGCAAACTATTCTGGAAAATAGTCTTAAACTGACTAAGTCATTAATTGACCAAATTTTCATTAATTACAGTCTAAATTAAATTTACCTAGAACTCATATCCGGTCTATTTTAATTTTGAACCTAACCTACATATTATGTTCTTTTATTTTGTATCAGATAGATGAATAAATAAGATCCTAGATTGCTAGTTTTTATAACAAATAAAATATGTGACTAAATAATTCGATTTGATTTAAGTTCGATTGAAAATAATAATTTACAAATATCTAAAATATTGTTTCAATTTAATCGTAAAAAGTAAGAGACATTTAAATAAATGGAATAAATGTGTTACTTATGTAAGTATACATTTTTAAAATATCTGTAGAGTAAAGGATATTTAAAAAATGGTGTTACCTGAACTATGAACATCGAAAAATGTTAATGTAACTCTTTTTAGTGAATCTCATAACTAGTTCTCTGAAAAAAAAAAACCATAAAACCCTAATGAATTCTCAACAAACCGTGGATAATCCCCGAACAAGTTTACGTTTTTGTTCTATTCCCACAAAAAAAACATTTCTCTATAATAACTCCTCTCTCGAAAGGGTTCTGTTCTCTGCAGGTAACAGGGGTAGAAACTCAGTTCTAAATCTCAGAGAAATAAATTTAATGCCCCCGTGGGTGGCGCATACAACGCATCCATTATTTTCATCCCTTCGGCTTGCTCGAGCAGCGCACAATCTCTACTAACAAGTATCATGTGGAAGAGAACGCTGTACATCTAATTATTGCCATAAGCCCAAGATCCGAGTTGATCACCCCATAAGATAGACAAGATGCTGAGGACGACTATGTTGTTGATGGGGTGATAAAAGAGGATTTTTTCTACAAAATGGAGGGTTAATCAGAGAAATATAGGCGCGTGGTACACATTTTTTATTATTCCAGTAAGAATTTTATATTTTTTGCCTAACATTTCATGGTTTTATACTGGACTTTATTTTTTTAGTTTAGTTGTAATCAAACAACGTTATTATTTTGACGTTGTACGTCACATGTTACCAGTTCATCTCTCTTTGTCTTTCGACATATAACGCTTGGAGTTTAAAATCAAAAGAAATAAAATATTTCAACAAAGTAGGTACTCTCTGTATTTTCAGTTATTAAGTATAAACTCATTTGCTTTATAAACTATATATATAAAGTAGATAATCGTGAATACTTATATACTGCTAATTGTGACAAACTTACGATACTCGAATAATATTTAAAACACAAATTTGACTAATTAGATTTACCTATGTTTGCTTCACTAAAAACAAAAAACCAATTAAGTGATATTGTAGTTTCCTTGAAATAGTTGTAATGGTCGTTTAGATTAAAAAAATATATATATAAATTATGCCAATTAAACTAGTTTTAAACTATTGTTTTAGTTTCCATTCTCAATTTATTGAGGAATTTCTTGTAAAACTGCACACTGTACATTTAGATCAAGCTTTAGATTTTAAATAAAACAAAACAATAAATATAAATATTGTACGCAGTGTCATTTAGGTAGTCTATATTAATAACAGAGCATATTAATGTTTCCAACAGTTAGTACTAATAATAATTATATTCTTAATTAATATTATATTCTATTATAATAATTATGTTCTGTATACTTAATAAAATAACCTGCAAATTATAATGGCAAGACATCAAACCAGTCCCTAATAAATAATAAGAGTACCTACCTTATAAAATTTATTTGCAAAAATATATTACTTAATTTCGCCATTTAAAAACTTGGATGTGACAGACTCACATATTGTGACATTGTGAGTCATCGGTATAGATTTATATATTTTACGGTGTGTGCGGTTTCCACTACCAGCCGTCAATTCGCAGGTACCTACGGTTGTTTGATTATGCATCATGTTTTGCAGTCGCAGATTTATTAAAATTCAATGCGATTAGCAACCGTGTATTCTGATTACCCCCTGTAATATTTTCTGCTGGGGTGCAGATTATGTTAATTAATAACGCGTTAAGTCGTTCATAAACATTTCACTTTCAATCTCCGTCAACTTTCCGTACGCCAAATATGCATTGAATGGTCTATAAATTCATTGCAACCATTCCTAAGCAATTAGAAGAGGAGAATATTTGGTATGGTTTCATAATTTCTTATTTCGCAAGTACGTGTATCGTGAATGGCGCTCATATGTATGTTAAGCACGTTTCACAATAAGCATGTACGTTAACATAGTGCCTTTCTAGTTTGTACCTTTAATGATAGGTTGCTCTTGCTCAGACAATTCACGCTCAAAGTGTTGCTGTGTAAGCCTACATCATGGACGTCCGCAGGGTTTACCCTTTGGGGACAAACGTTTCACAATACAGATTATTTTTTGTAGACTAAAACAAACTTCAAAATTTATGATAATTAAATAAATACTTTTTAGTGCATGCAAACCGTTACTTTGATGCGAACCTAATTTAAAGACTCGGCATGCGCCTCGTCTGTAAATAGATTCGTCTTCTAAAACTCTATTTTGCGTACTTGTTACATACATTATTATATTTGTGTGAAGTTGTATATGATTTATTTTGGTTCGGCAGCAATGCGCGGCTTTTTTCAAGTCAATAACAATTGAAAATACTTTACCGAAGTAAGTATCTTTCTTGTAAACAATCAATTGTTTTTCACTTGAGGAATGTTTGAAAACGTTATCATTTAACAGAATATACAAAACTTTTTTTTAAAATTTTTTTATTTGATGTAAAATCAAATATTAACATAGTAGGTAAAAGTTTAATTATTACCAAAAAGGAATGCATTGTTTAGTCCATTTTTGTAGATAAATAAAAATTAAGTAAAAACGACAATAGAATCAAACCTAGTGTAAAATGGTAGTCTTTGCTATAGCCGTTTTTATTTTCCAATTTTTATTAACTATATATTGCATTTTATTTTTTATGCATGTACATTTTCTGTTTTTGCACGTACCTATTACGGTTCAGAGAAAGTCAAAAATGTCCCTTTTCTGTGGCCGCCTATGTGTGCAATGGTCTGGACTTTCAGCTCGACGTTTATGTAAAATCGAACACAAAAACAAGGAATAAATTTGCTGGTAATAACGCCATACCTTGTTAGAGCACGGCGCGCTGTACTTGACTTTTTACTGCGACAAAAACCGCAAAATTTTAAAGAAAACAGATCTTAATTAATTTTTCTCATAATAACAGTCGTAAATTTAAAAGTCAAAACACGATAATGGCCGCCAACTGTAGTTTAGTAACGAGTAGTTTTTTTTGAGTAACTGTATCAAGCTGCTTGTCGCATGAAACCAGACTTCTTTTTGTGATATTTGTAAAATTATAGGTACCATGTATAGAACGTATAGGCGGCAGGTGTTTCCAATTGTATTCAATTGTCGATGGATGCAAGGCCTGCTTTTTACTTTTGTTGGCGCGGAATCTTGCTTCTTGTGTCGTATGTCATGCTTTATAAATAGCACTTCTCCTGCTATTAACGTCAACTATTGCACTCTCCACTTGCCAGTTCATATTTTATCTTCTGTATCGTGCATAAGAGATCTGATTAATTATTTATCCTATAGGTTGACCCATTTCTTTTATCTGTACAGGTTTTTTGCTACAGTTGTTTATACACGACAAGGTCTTTTTTTATACAGAACAAAAAATACTCACTTCGGTACTTTTCCGAAACTAATGATTGATTTTTTGTTTGCAAATTAATAGTACTAGATGCAATATTTCTTAAATGACAATTTAATCAGTAAGCTTTCAAGATTCTAGATTGTATCTATGGTAATAATATGCCAGTAGGCTTGGAAATTTATATTCATTTGCACACTTCGTAGAAAACAAGCCTTGTTTTATGAAAATAAATATTTTAGAAGGTAATATTAGTAAAGTATACACATTACTGTCGTTTGCTATCATATGTCGACGTATGACTATCATCCTTTATGTACAACCGTTAAATATTTATCATATAATTCATATATATTACGGTCTAAGACGGCTTCTGTCAGAATCTTAGATGCTTTCGTGATGAAAAATTGCGGTTTGAACCCTTCAACATATGCAGGTATGCAGATACCATCCCTGGGAAGATATTTTAAACCCCTGTTTGCATGTTAAGCAAAAGGAACTAAAGGGTTTCTATTGATAGGGTGCGGCGTGTTTGTTCTCATAAGAAAGAACTTTCTTTATGACCCGAGGGGATAACTATTTAAATATTACTACGACATTATATAAGTTGAAGATTTTTCCTTTACGTTCAGTTCTTTTCGAGATCTTCTAGTAGAAGGATGTTCCTGTGGTATAACACATTTCGGGAGTTTAAAATCATTTTACAGAAATATGGTAACCTATTTTTGTCTGAATATTGTGTGTTATGATTTTAATATGTTTTTACGCAATGAACAAAAATTGGGTTCCGGTATTTTTGTTGTTTGTGCACCATTTTACAAAAATTTCTCTTTTCTGTCGTAATTTTTTTCTTGAGGTGATCGTAAAATTGCTCGAGTAAGTGGTATGCTAAATGTTAAACGGTGTATTATCTTAAACGTGTCCGGCATAATATAAACAAAGTAAATTTGTGGTCGTAAATTCGGCAAAAATACGCTATATTTTTTCGGAATGCATAAATAATTTGGCTCATTTTCGATGCAGATGCCACGAAATGTTTGGCATACATATGTAAATGGTCGGCATTTTAATAATCTGACAGCTTTGTTAGTAAAATGGTAGGTGATTTGTTTATCGTAACAAGAATTACATTCACTTTGTTCATTTACATTCATGTATGCTTGATATTAATTGTTTTTTCTATCGTAGATTGATGTTGACGTATTATACAGATAATAGATTTTTATTTCTGTGGGAAGTCCCAGTGGTGTGCTAGTGATTTTACAACTTGTGGTTGCGAAATTGCATCAAAGTGGTATCTTCACCTATTACCATATGGTGTTTTCCACACTTTACACGTTAAAATAACAGTCTTTTACAATCATTTTTCAAGTGATGAATTTGCAGTTTCGATTTTACATCATAATTCATTCCAGCTGACATACCATCTTTATATAAAAAACATCACTATAAAGTTAATTTTTTTATACAAGTTAAAAGGTCTTTTATTTTAATGTATCGATTTAACAATATGTGCCGTGACTGTTTATATCATCAGAAACTTGTCAAATAACAAAAGACCGAAAGGAAATTATATTATCTCTGACTTGACAGTCAATTAATTGATGGTGCATTATATCACGAATCGTTCCCATTGGCATTTGCCCAGTTGGGTAAAACAAAATTTTGTGGAGCGTGCGCTCGTGCAGTTGTTGGAACACTTTGACAAGTCAAGTTGGCGTTGCATGCTTGATTTCTACCTGAGATAAACTTTGGTCCGGCCAACACGATACCCTGGGGTTAATCATTACTAGGGCCAAGAATTCGCGAGTGAAGCCCAGAAAATTCTGAAGCATTCTTGACGCATCACTTGCTTACACTGTTGCCAACTGATCATTATCATCACCGCATAATTTAATCTGATTTCTTTTTGAAAAAGTGTTTTATCTTCTAGCAAGTTGGTGAAATTAATTACGATTTTTTTGAGTAGCTTTGTATAAAAGTTGATGAGCTTCATTCAAGTTTCATCGGCAGTTGTTTTGTTTTCAGTGAGTAAATAAAAGAGCAGCGAAAAAATGCTGATGAAAGAGTACAAGCAAATTGCATTTGCGGTAAAGAATAGTGCCGGTTTCATTAATCACTGCTCTCGGTTAATTTTCTGTAAATTAACCAACTTGTATATAAAATATACACTAATTTTCCCATCAGACACACCAATTTCGAGGTGCATGTCACGTTTTTTTTCGAGTAATTTTGAAAGCTGGTAGTTAAACGCGTGCGACGTTGCCGAATCTCTGTGAGCGGATGTAGGGCGTTGTTGACCGGCATTCTTGCGTTTTGCATGCGTGCATGATTACAACTTTTGTAGCATCAATTACAAGTTACAAGCGGTAGGACTAAAGTTAATAGAGACCCACCGGATGAGGATAACGAAGGATGCATGATGCATGTCCTTGGTCGATGGCCGTCGACCAGACTGACCAGTTGAATGAAGTTGTTCGTTTTATTTCTTCCGTATTTATTACCTGGTTTTTGTTGCAAAAGCTAGTGACGTCGTATAAATTTTAATACGTGTAATTTATCTGCCATAAAGATTAATTTGTTAAATAGAATTTTTAGTAAAAATGCAGCACAGCAGGAAATGCAACAACACGACAGGGCAGTAAAGATTGTAATTAGTTGTCGTGTAAATAAATTTTACCAAGCTACTGTACTACGTGTGCGAGGGTAAATGTGTTTAGTGAGTGATTGGCTGTTTTCAAAATGGTTGATCGGTCGCGCGATGAGGGATCAAATATCTCTTAGGGCGTCTCTGTCTATCACTCATCCGTTTTCCTCTCAGTAAGAGTCAGTCGAGAGGCAGGGGATCTCTCCTCTCCTCTCGCTGTGGCAGGGCCAAGGTTAGCTAATTGACTACGCGTCCCTCTCGTCTCATCTTATCGCTCTTTCTCTGTCATGCGTGTATGCGTGCTGGCTGGTGACGTCACCAGCATTATGGCTGCTGCCCACACGTGTGCGTGAAGCCCCACACATGCGCAACAACACTACATTCAATACTATCACTAAGTTTTGGCGCGAAATTTTGTGATTGCTCCCGGGCATGAGGTTAACCGCAAAAGCCGGATTCGATTTTCGTGGAATTACACACGCTTCCTGCTCTAACTCGCCATGATTTACCTGCTGTTATTAACTTTTTTTAAACAAAATTCTGATAACACTTCGCCGACAAAGCCACTTGAGCGAATCTATCACAGAATTTTCGATGTTATCTGCTGCAGTATGCTGTGATAAGTTAGAGTATATTATGTGGATTATCAGCATTATGTCCAAATAATGTAATGGCGTGAAATATTGGAGGTAATCTGGTGTTTAGGGGAAAGGGGTAGGCATAACCGTCGCCTCTGGGCTTATTTGCATATGCCCGTTTAGCAGCCTGCACATGCCACTAAATTTATAAACATATGTCGTGAAAGCACCAACCAGCGAAATACCGCGCGCCGAGCGCTGTTTCCATGCTAATCTTATCACTGTGCGCAGCGCAAGGGGAACTAGAAAACCACATTATAATCCTGAACTGTACCTTGCTTATAGGTACGTAATTTATAAATGAGCACTAGTAAATAATAATTTAAATTCTGATTCTGTATTTATTTATTAAAATTACAACGATTCAAAGTCATGTCAAGTTTCGAAGTCAAAAAATCCCTGTTCGCACGACGATTCCACCAAGATTCTGAATCCTGGAAAAGAAGAAGTTTCAATATTCTGATTCGTGATAAAAAAAATCATGGTTTTGAAGCAATCAATATATGATAACTTCTTCTTTTCCAAGACGCATTGAAGGTTCAATGTAGTGGCTCCGCAAATTAACTGGTAATTCTTAGAAAGAAGAAACCTCCTTTTTTCCAGGATTCAGAATCTTGGTAGAATCGTCGTGCGAACATGGCTTAAAAGAGCACAGAAAATATAAACAAGGAAAATCATTAAATTGAGGTTTTTGTAATAAGTAAATCGGCAACAAATAACTATTTAACTAAAAATTCAGTTTCCTTCTATTATCTATCAGGCACTATGTTCTAACGCGGTAAAACATTCATATAAATCTAAATCTCATGATAAGATTTTTTGTAGAATTATAATTATCATCGATTGTTTTAAATTGTTATTTATTTTCTTCTAATCTACAAAGCGGTAGTTTGTTTAGACGTTAAAAATTATTAGTTTATTTGTAGCTTTCTACACATATTTATACCATAATAAAATGCGATATCAACTATGATTAATTGTGCGTAAACAGTTATGTTTGAGATTATTCAGTAATTATTCTAAATTTGTAGGTTATTCGGTGACGAATCCGATGTGAACGTCCTCTTCGTTACTCGCGGTGAAGAAATTCATTGTGCGTGTACGCATGTTGGTGATAGTGCCTGCGCACTCGCAGCCACATGTCGAAGCGCAGCAGCGCAGACCATTGCGGCCAGTCGCTGTTTCAACCTCGCGGACGTATGAGCATCTTCCGTGGTACGCAGTCGGTCTTCAGCACTCCACAAGTGTGAGCGCCCTGCCCAAGTGAATATGAACAGTTAGAGGAAGTGATTATCTACAGGATTATAGTTTACAGAAGTGAGTACCACACTTTATAATTTGTAAGTAAATATTTTTGGTTGTGGATTTTGGGAAACACGTGCAGTTTTATAAATTTATTCGCGATTGTTGACGTGCAAAGATCTCGTGGTGCAGGGTGATTTGGAGAAAAACAGAATCGGACAGGCATAAAGAGCAATTTCACGGCAGTCACATGCGGCGCGGCGCGATGATTGCTGGATGGTCCCACATGGTCGTGCGCTCTCCGCTGCATACATTAACGCACCCCACGTCGAAACCTTTCAACCGACGCCGATAGATAATGGCGGCCGTCGGGTACCACCTCTTTCACTGCAAAGGTCGCTGCATATTATCAACGATTAAACTCAAACCCGCGTAATTCAATCCTTCTCGTCGGCCATTTTGTCATGCTTGTTATTTTTCCTTTTGGGGTATTGTAGCATTTTTCCTGGAATGAGTAATTTTGTCTGCTGTTATCTTGAAGGTTATCACCAGTTTACTTAAGTGAATTTCTTTGTTATTTACAACATTACGTATTTACCTATCTACTAACAATGTATACAAAGTGCAGATGTGTGTTTTTGAATCAAATTATGCTCGATCACGTTGGAGTTGTACAAAGTTTAAAGTTTTTTACACTTAATGTTCCTTCCTGTAGAAGCTTCAATGAGTGACGACACCCAACCCAACATCCAACAAGTTCATTTGCATACGCGTTCTTTATGAGGCCAGTTACACCCCTGTCAATAAACCGTAAAAGTTCGTTTAGCTCGTCTCTTATTCACCAGGGACGGACTGCGCAAATTGCCATTGACTTGCAATCAAATCAATTAGGAGTTCATTCACTTTCAAATTTTTAACCAAATTTAATCAGAGGACTAGAGATATTTTGCTGATGGTTAAATTCTTCGTAATACTCGTCTTCGTTGAACGGTGAACACAAGAAGTTGATCGTATGATCATCAGCAACCACTTGCCGCAATATTTCAAAGCCATGTAATTATTTTGCCGCTGTAACACAACTCCTGATTTGACATTTTTACTGTTCCATTGTTCAGGACGGTGTCATTTCACATTTTTTACTTTACATTGCCAAATTGATATTATTTCTAATATATTAGGCATATTTAAAAATTATATGGTCTGAACTTTCACGAAACACTTGTGTAATGTAATTATTATTTAAATACGCATACAAATAATAGACCATTTCTGTGTTAATCTATAATATTTGCGGACTGGTTTATAATAGTTAAATTATAGTTTTTCATTAAAGATTTGCATTGCACGAAGTTTGTTGCGAATGCCGGTTAATAATATGATTCTCCTTTCTTTTGTACTTTGTAATGTATTAATGATTACTTTATAATAATTATAAAGTGCAACGTGCAATTCTCATTAAAGTTAATAATCTCCTGATAAATCTTTGACTTATCCTTGTGAGGTCGATGTAAATAATTCGAAACGGAAACCGTGTTATAATTTGTAGAATAAGCTAACGCATTAGTTGTCTATATCTTAACGAAGAAATTTCATTGGTATGGCTTCAAACGGGTTGAATCGCAATTACTTTAGTAATAATTGAGCGTATCCTGAGTAATGGTCACTTTTAATTGAATAAAACTATCTTAGAAGACTTACTAGAGCATAACTAACACCACTCGTTCGTTTGTGAATATGCCATATGTGCCGTTCACACCATATTATATTTTTACTCAAGGACACAGGAACACATCAGTATTCAATTTTCTTTCTTTTTAATAAACCTTAACTAATCCGTAAATATCATAACGCTGAAATTATAATAAAATAATGCAGGATAAATTATTTCTGACGTTTATTACGATAAATTATTTCTGACGTTTATTGTAATACATTTAGATTGGGAAGTGTAGTTACTGGCAAACAAATATGCGAGCAAATATGTTTTGAAAATAATATAAGATTTACATGAAGATTGAAAAATAATTGCGAATCAAATTTAAAAAATAAAGTTTTAATAGAACAAATTTTGGTTTTATTAATGTATAAAATTAAATTTTCTTTCTATGATTGATTTTTGCATTGTTCTGATTGGTTTTCAAAGAACTTTTGTTTTGGGAAAAAACAAACACTGGCCTCAATTTGAATCGTTATATTAATTATTATAATTATTCAATGACAGAGTTCTAAAATTAAATAAGGTTTTTTCTTATTTGTGCAGGAGGTAACATAAAAAACACCTTAACTTTTAATTTTCACCAAGAATAGAGTATTAATACTTTTTGTTTCTTTTGAAATTTATTTATTTTATAAATAGAAAAGAAAAGAAAAATTTTAAATGCTAGTTACATCAAAGTTTAAAACAATTTGCTACTTTAGCTGTCTGACTTGTGACAATGTGAAGTTGCTATAAATTATGTGACAGCTCATAAAATATTCTGACAACTCATAAATTTTAATCATTATACTTACAAAAATAGGTTTCAAAATTAGAAATATAGATATTTTACTTATATTTAAAGGCCAAACAAAAAATGTATGATTTTTTTAATTCAAAAAAATAATTGTAGTTGTTTATTTGGGCCATCATCAAAATCCTTATTTTTTTTCTTAGATTATGGACCGAATTCTGCAATACTACAGCCAAATTTCTGCATCATCAGCAGTAGTTTTCAACGGAGCAGTTTTTACACAAGAAGAAAATGAAAAAGAAATGAAGTAGAAGAATACTAAGAAGAAGAAGATCCTCATCGTTGTTGGTTGACCACTAGCGAGGTATAGAGTTCCTACGTGATTTTACTGGTAGGAACTTCATACCGTGCTCTTGGCTCGATCGAAATTCATCAATATCACCTGGAGATCATCTTCGAAGATAAGCTGACACAAAACAAGAGATAGACGTCAGATTACAGATCTGTAGATTGTGGTTTGGGTTTAAATTAGCCGGAATTGTTGAGTAAATGAAGATGTTAGGGAAAGGGCACTGAAATTTTGTTGTGAAAGGAACAAGGAAATTGTGGTTAGCTTGGGAAATGAAGAATTCTTATTTTTACCAGTAGGTATTTTAAGGTTATGCCGAGGTTCTACACTTTTTGTTAATAGCTGTATTTACAATTTGTAAATTTTTAAATAAATGTGATTTCATAAACAATGAACTAATAACATAAGTCCTAAATTATATACGACATGAGACCAAAATTACGAAAAAGAATAAAAGTTACAAACATGCCGTTTTTGGTCACTAAGTACCGCTAAGTACGCAGATGTACTAAGTGACTATGTAGACGCCACTACAGTACAGGAGGCGACAGCAGATGTTGCCATGATTGTTTGTGTCTTTATAGCTCATTTATAAGTCTTTTGAATTATCTGTAATAACAACTTACCCCCATAACAACAGCCCCAGTCTCCCGTACTAAAAATTGCACATTTTTGGTGATTTACCATTTTTCATTGAATAAAACCATATTAAACAAACAAATATCACTATGATCATAGATACATTCTTAAACTTCAATATGGTTTATATGTTATGTGGACTCTGAGAAATTCTGTAGGTCCTGCAACACTTTTTGAACTCAAATAACGGGTGTAAAACTGCTCTGACTCGTGTTTCCAATATTTGATAATTGTTTCTTTGTTTTTGTAATCTATCTCATAATTTACTTGTATGATTGTATTATACCTAATCAACAATTTATTTTTTGTATAGCTTTCTGCTTGATTTTTATTTCTATAAAAAATTGATGTTACGTTCTAATTATTTTAGGCAGTAGGCTGTAGGTAAGTAGGCGTAGTGTATCAAATATGTAAACTAGTAGATCTTTATTTTATTTATTAACGAAGGTAATGATAGAATTTACTCACGAGAATAGAAGAACGCAAGTCGAAGGTGAGTGTCGTAATCATCCGAGTGAGTAATTGCTATTTTAAACTGAAATAAAATGTAAATTCTAGGTATGAATACGTTTTGACAAGTTTTTAGAAATATTTTATTTTTTAAACGTATCCCTATCTAATTGTGAATACTGTACATTACATAGCAACAGATTATTATGTCCATATATACTGTAGGCTCCGGGTTGAAAAGCGCCTTTAGCGGCAAAATTGTGTCTCGAGTTAACGTACCTTTGTGTGTTATAATCTGTAATTAATTATTTAATAATAAAATATAGCTAAATCGCTAAAATTGTCAAATGCTGTTCATGAAATTAACCCATTTACCGTCACACAGTAAGTTTGGTAAGTCACTTTGGCGCTGTCGCCTGCAACGCACGACAAAACGCATTGTGAATTTAATTGTATGCATTAACAGCATATTATACAACGACGCTATAATAGATGCTATTATTCCAGAAGATGAGTTTACAGCATGAGCGAGTAAGGATTTTAATAATCGGAGGGAATAATATCCATTATAGCGATATGTGTACTGTACTTTATCTACGAATAATTTATTATATGTAAGATTTTAATAAAATTAATACATACATGAAATGTCATTTCTCTATCATCATAGTTACCTACATCATAAAACATTGCAATATTTTCTAAAAATAATTTGCACAGATAAATTGATTCAGGCAAAGTAATTCTCTGATTGGTGCCTGGTGAAGGAATACTGACAATTATTCCCTGCGGGATTAATATATGGCATTATGTAGCAAACATCACGCATTTAATGTTTATGTTATACAATCCTAGATACAGAATTTTTAAAAATAAATATACAACACTTTAAATTTACGTAGTAAATTATTGTTATAGAAACAATGCAGGTATATCTTCCTCAGGGTTCTAGGAAAAAAACACAATGCAATAAATTACAAACATCATACAAAAATAATACAATTAAAGGTAATGTACTTACAATGATCAAAATCTTGAAAAATAAACATTTAGTTACACAAAAGAAGATTTAAAAAACCATTACAAGGCATATTGATGTTAACATTACTTACAAACAAACAAAAACTGGGACAATTATTTACTAACACTAAATTTCCTATTGACAAACTCAAGAAATCAAACGTCATATATCAGATTCCATGCAATGATTGTGACAAGGTCTATATAGGGCAGACGAAGAGATTTCTAGATACTAGGATCAAAGAGCACAGAAGGAACTGTGTGAAACCAAACAACACAGGTAATTGTGCTTTGGTTCATCATTGCAAAACTGAAAACCACAAATATAACTTTGATTCTGTAACTGAATCGAATCTGATAAACGTTTGACTTTAGAGATGCTCCATATTCAAAAAAAAATTTTCGTCCTGTTTTTGCACAGTTGATTCTTGGTACTGGTAGTAACTTTGCTTGGTCTAAAAATATTTAAAATTTTTTGTATGGTATATGTTTTAAATTATGACGACAAGTTGCTAAATGTTTGTGTAACTAAATGTTTATTTTTCAAGATTTTGATAATTGTAAGTACATTACCTTTAATTGTATTATTTTTGTATGATGTTTGTAATTTATTGTATTGTGGTTTTTTCCTAGAACCTTGAGGAAGGTAGATTTGCTACCGAAACGTCGGTGATGATTATCATCAGTTAATAAATAAATTTAACTTTGAAGACTGAGAACTCTGTTACTTTTTCATTCCATTTACCTAAACAGTCAAGAAATTACAATTCAAATGTAGTATACAATACATTCTGCTGCTATGTGTATACAATTTTGAAGATAATAATCAACAAAATAAAATAAATAAATGATTATTTTCAATAAATATTTACTCTCGAGTGTTGTATGAAGAAAACTGTTAAATATCCCAATGAATGGTTACAGTAAGAAACAATCAAGTACTTAATTTAAATTGGCGCCTACGCCCATTGCAATACAATTATTACTAAGTCGCCCATAATTGTCCTGTCGGACATTGTCAAGGCTATCTAACTCATTGTTGTCATTTAAATACTTGCCGTATGTGTTAGACAGATTAAATTGTAATTATTGTAAGGTAAAACATTACTAACATTTCAGAAATGGATAAGCTCTATTTATTGCGATTTTTAAAATATCGAAAATTAATGGAGGTATCAATGTGCAGTTTGCGGCATAGGATTTCTCGAAATTTACTTAGTATAATCCGCTAATTTTTAGAAAAAAATTAATTTTGATCAAAGAAAAAACTAAGTGGTTAACCTTACTTTATTTTTCGATATCTTACCTAAACTTTGCGAAAAACTAAGACATATCAGAGTGCTGTTTACGACTTTAGATTCCTCATAATTTACTTTATAGAAAAATTTTAATATTATAAATACCAAGTGGTTAAACTTAGTATTTTTTCGATTTCGGACCATAATTTTTAGGCCATTATTTCAAAAACTAAAATACTTAGATATCAAAGCGCGGTTTGAATTCCCCGTAATTTAATTACTGCTACTTTGTTTAATTTTGACCCAAAAAAGTAGTATATTGTTAACCTAGTTTTTTATTTGATTTTGGACTAAAACTTTGAGACGCTATATCTCGAAAACTAAAAGACTTTGCGGCATTGGATTCCTTGTAATTTACTTAGTATAATCCTCTACTTTTTAGTAAAATTTTAATTTTGACCCAAAAAATTAATAAGATGTTAACCTTAGTTTTTTTTTCAATTTTGGACTAAAACTTTGAGACGCTCTATACCTCGAAAATCAAAGTATCAAAGTGCGGTTTGCGGCATTCTTAATTTAATTTGTATAATCCACTATCTTTTTGAAAATTTTTAATTTTCATCCAAAAAAGTACCTACTTACTAAGATTTTCGAGCCAAACTTCTAGTGGCCATAACTCGAGAACTAACGGAGATTTTAAAGCGCGATTTGCGCCATTGGATTTCGATTTTGGACCAAAACTTTTGAGGCTCATATTTCGGAAACTAAAAGATATTAAAGTGTAGTTGCGACACTGGATTTTTTGTAATTTACTTTGTTCTTTTCACTACTTAAGCTTTTAAACGGTAAAATTGCGCCCTGGAAAGTTTTAAAAGCATGGCTGTAATTGGGGTAATTAAATATAATATTTAGAAATGATTTTTTTATTATTCTCTAATTATACACATTATATTTTGCACAAAATATACTAATACAATTTAGATATTTATAGTTTATATTGAAAGTAATTTAAGTTAGTTTTAGTTAGTTGATTATTGAGATTATATACTCACATGCCACTATGTATTAAACCCGAGACTAATTAATACAGTCAATTCATTTTTAAAAATAATCATTTTTTAAACAATCGTAATTATTGACTTAAAACTAACTTTACTAGAATCTCGTTTCAATAATAATTGTAGAACGAAACCGTTTGTGAGTACACGTATGCTGATTTCGAAGAATGTCAGAAGATACTTCCAAGGTAATTGGAAGCAGCAGGGTTCAGGTCCAGAGAAGAAAACAGCTGCGATCCCTCCAAAGAAGTTCTCCTGAAAATTACACATTATAAATAAATTTTGCTTTTTCTCTAGTAAAAGGCCTTTAATTATACAGAAGAACACAGCCATGTAATTTTAAAGTACATTTGAGTATCAACTTTGTAGAGTGTGGTAGAGTGCATGAAAACATATAATTTTCATGACGACATCAATACTTTGTTATGCAAATCTTTGTTTTAATAAAATGCAATATATATTTTATTTATTTTGTGTGGAAACCTTATTCTGTAATTATTTCTTTCCATTTGTGCAGTGAGAAACATTAGACATTCTAATACATTTTTAAACATTATAGTTATAGACTTTAATATAATAGCTATTTAGTTTTAACTTTACAAATAAATAGGTATTTTTATTCTAAAATTCCTTTTATATAAGCCCGATATAAGCCTTATATTCCACTAGATTTTAAATACGAGTATATCAAAACCTTTTTATTAAATTTTTTTATGAAATAAATTGGACTAAATCAATTTCTGTATAATGATACATACCTAGTTAAGTACCTACGTCAAATAAATTAAGCTAATCTGTTTAAAAATCATTTCAGATAAGATGACAATGTATAAGCGTACAAAGGGACCATCGAGTAAAAATAATACAGTTATATAGAAATTAAGTATTATCTAGCATAGAACAACAGTATGAATACTATCATGTTTTAAATTTTATGATTTTTAATGCAAATGTTCAGTTTTACTTTTAAATACATATTTATTATTAAAAATAAATAATCTAATGAGAAACATAAATTACATTAATTTAATGCTAATAGTTTTAATTGAATTACGGAAACAAATTCATTCAATTTTTAGTTACCAAAGCCCAAGGCATTGCAATTTAAATAAGATAAAAAAATATGAGTTGAAGAACTTGTGAATATCTCATTAAATTTAATTATTTTTACGTTCCTTTTAACATTTTTATTCCTAATAAAACCAATAAAATAGATCTCAGATAACATTTTTATCACCAGAGAGACAATAAATAGAACAACCAAAATGCAGTGGATTACAAGGAATAAAATTGTATAATCCCCTTATTAAAAACAGAAGATTATAATCAAAGGTATTCTCTGTTTAATGCGAAATTTATCTGCACAAATAAAAACGTCAGTAAAAATTAAATTTGTTTCAGCAGGTGTGCGTACTAATTGGGCGACAGGTAGAAACAGCCCCTTATTAATTATTTAAAATCTAAGTCCCTTTGATAAAAAGATCTTCAGCTGTCACGAAATTTACTGCAATTTGTTAGAGATTCTATTTGGCGAATTCTAACGCATCTGTCATTGTTTTTATCTAACGTTTGTTTCGTCATTCAAATGATAACAAACTGATAACGAATTGTTAACGGAAACTAAGTGTGCATTTATTGATAGCAACCTTCACACATAAATTTGCAACGGAATTATTATTTACTTCATTTGGTAAGAATTAAAGAATTACTTTACTTTTTGTTTTTGCTGAAAGGAATCACCGGTTACTGCAACAGCATCAGAATTTCAACAAGAAGTCTATAATTAAAAACTACAAACACAAACCTAAATATTACACGAACAATAATGATGAATCATTATTTAATCAACAAACATGAACGATACATTAGAACATCAGTTAAAATAAAGTAACTTTTGTTACGTTATACCGGGTGTTTACTTGAATAAAATCTGTTATATAGAAAAAAAATCGGATGTGGCCAGCACACGACCTCTCGCCTAATTCTGCTAATTCTACTAATCCAATAAATAATAATTACAAACATATTAAATTTAATAGTTTCACGTTTATGTAATACCTATACGATAATGTAAACCAAGATGCAGAAAATGTGAAAAAATTGTCACTGTCATAATACATTTTGTGTAGAAAATTGAACACAAGATACTGAAATTTCAAAAAATTAGAATATTCATTGTATTTTATTGTTAAATACTACCAGATTTAGATAATTGTATTTAAAATTATCAGTACCCATGATAATTATATTTTATTTTATTTTTATTCAATTTTGACGTTTTAAACTGCTATTATTAACTCCATAGCAACAACTTTAAATAAATGTTTATTCACAAGTGAATTAATTTTCTTTTAAATCACTTAACACATTTTTAAATCACTCTGACGTTTTAAACTGTTATTATTGCGTCAAAAATGCATAAAAACAATGACAACTTGCCACTAACGACTACTTTGATTAGTTTTTTTTGTTATGTCAAAATAAATTTATAATTCATATATTTGAAATAATTTCGTCAAAATTGAATAAAATATTGTATAAACCACGTGAGATACGAATGTTTATTCACTCGAAGAAATTATCCCACTCGCCCTTCGGGCTCGGGGGCTAAACTTTCTTCTCTTGAATAAACATTCATGTATCTCACTTGGTGTATAAATATCTATTAATTGCAAAAATTGTCATAAATAAATAATGTACCTACCAATAATTCATATAAGGAATACTATATCAAGCTTCAAGAGTACTACTTCCGGTTTGCGGATTTCTACCAAAATCTTATCCGATGTTGAGATAAAGGTTTGATACTTTTTGAGTTATCAGTACATCCAAACATCCATACCTTCTTTTTAATACTATAGGAGAATACCGAACAGGAAAAATATTTCATTTTAAAAACAAAGAAGCAGTACAAATAAAATCATACTGGAGTGTTCAAACACCCCACAATATCACTTAAGGGTTAATTTTGAACAATCAATTGCCAAGTAACTGCAGCAAAATTAGAAAAAGGACATTGTTTATCCTATATAACATATTTAAAATAGACCCTCTATGCCAATGTATTTATTTTAAATAATGTATCTACGCTTTATGTAAAATTTGTTTACAAAATTAAATTTTTGCTTGTTTTTAATATTCATTTAAGTAAAAAGTTGTGAACAGTACAGCACAAGAGTTAAAAGTATTTATGTGTTACTTTAGCTAACAATTGCAATGAATAGGTACACACAAATTTAAAAACTTTCATGGAAACTATAAGATGTTTTTATTTGTTAATTTTATCGATAAATTTGGAACTTCATAAAAATCGCGTGTTAGTTCCTCTTATATTCTTAGCGAGTTTGTTATCAACTGATAATCTTAGAATTTATTGAAACCATTATTTGTAAGCTAGAATTAAGAATCATCAAGTCATATGAATAAATATTAATTACAACTTAGTAATGAGGAAAATCTACATTATAATTTGTAATAATTCAAGGCTTATTACTTATTTATTATTGTAATTTTCCCGGGGAAGCTTGTAATAGTGGGTCATTAATTTCCATCATTTATTAATTAATATACATTTAAATTGCTTGTAATGCGCTATAAGATATTGATATTCATAAAAATGTCCATGCATCCATTATTAATACATTTCGATGCACTAAATTCATTTATATTAATCAGATACAATCCTACGTTTATCTCTAATAATCTTTAATTTCTATTAATGATATTCGTTCTTCAAATAATATTCCCTATTATTCAAACATTTCGACCGTGATGTTTAAATGAAAATTAGTAAATATTATACAAAATTTTATGGTCATTTTACAGCTTTGGAAGAACCTTAGGTGCCAGTTTTATTACGAGATTCAAACACCAATTATAA
Organism: Agonum fuliginosum; assembly: GCA_947534325.1. NCBI lineage: Eukaryota > Metazoa > Arthropoda > Insecta > Coleoptera > Carabidae > Agonum > Agonum fuliginosum. The sequence goes on from OX384031.1 coordinate 9,479,091, forward strand.
TTTAAAACTGAACCAAAAAATTTAACCCTGATTAATTAATGTGGTTTTGACACGGAAGAGATATGCATAATTTTACATTTTTTTACAGATTTTAAAAGGAATACAATGTCGGATTCACACTTAAAACGCGATGAATGGAAACATTATAATGGCGAACAAAAGGGAAGTTGTCATAAATACCTAATACGTTTTCCACATGAAATTGCAGATAATTTATTCTATAATATTGCTAGTCTGTACTGAGCTTTAAATTAAACATACGTTTTCAATAACTAAATTAAGGAGAACGATGATAGATGTAAAACTAAAAATGGCATTAGAATAACACTTAAGTATATATCAGTGTCTATATTTGAAATCTGGTATAATAGGTACAGGAAAAACAATGTATTTTTTTTTAAATTTGCTTAAATTAAGTACTTACCCGTTGATTTGAAATGAAAGTTGTAAATACAAAACACAACAAAATTAAAACTAAACAATATGAAATCACAGTCGATTATATTGCTTTGTTAGTTCTCGAGAAAATGGCCTTTTATAGAATTATTTGAGCATATAGAACTAGAAATGTATTTCTTGCTTTTTAAAATTTTCCATTATGTGTTTAGATACACTTTTAATATGCAGAAGTATTAACATCCCTAGCTTCATGACACTCTTTTGCATTTTAACTACAGGAAAATTTTAAAAATAACATTGTATTCCGAAAAACAGGTATACGTATTAAAAACATATAAAGAGATTTTTTGATTACCTACCGCGTTTTACGAAGGATTATGTTGTGATTTCATGGCTAAAATGTAGAAAATGCATCCAGATGTTCTTATGACGTAATAGTTGACCCTCTTGCTGCTGATTTCAGGACGAATCAATCGAGATCGAGTTGCAAAGTTGATGCCCAAGTTGATCACATCCAATTATGCGAAGTTAATATGTTTTTAATGACAACGTGATGATTTGATGAAGTTTGCAAATAATTCAATTCGGGTTAAAGGCGTGATTGGTATTAATTTTATTGTTAACTGAAAAAAAAATACAAATTAAGATCAGCAAAAAAAACTTACTAGCGTCAGAACACGCTTCAACCAAATTTTTCAACCATAAGTATTTTTTAGTTTTATTTCAATGTCAAAATTATGTAGGTAATAATATAGCATTTCAGTTATTTGTTTGAACATTTTTTGTAATTCGGAAACAGCTTTTTCCAACGACCATATACGAAACAAACAGTTTCCATTCAGTTAACTAGTTACAAAAATAAACAATATATCAAATATCCGTTCAACCCGTTCGATAAGTTATCGAACAAGTCATATCGCCACAGTTTTAATTTTTGTTTCACCTTTTTTATGCATGTATTGTCTTTCTGATATTTGATTTTTTTTCTGTCATTAAGTATTTCGTGATAAATTACATTATTCCATTAAAATGGACAAACATAACATTAAAAGTGGTTTATTTACATAAATTAAAGTAGTATTTGGTATAATTTAAAAATTTAAATAGAATTTATCGTCGTTGTTTGGAAAAAACCTCCTATGTGTAACATTAAGTTTGGCAGTAGACAAAAAAACAAACTATTTTTTCGAAGCTTTGTACTGTTTTAAAACACATAGAAGATTTTAAAATATATATTTTGAAATCTTACGATTCAGAAGAGAACATAGCAGTTTTTACCAAGCGAAAGAGCATACTATCCTTAATATTATTATACATGAAGTCGATTTTGGCATAAAATGTCACATAGGAGGTTTTTTCCGAACAACGACATTATATTCGTGTTTTTGAAAATTTTATATCATGTATTCGATCGAGTTATATTTGTTTCTTCGTAAAATTAAAAATATAACAATGACAGTTGACATTAAAATATAATCATGAATAAAATGTTTAATATTTATGGTCGTGGAAAAATAATGTAGGTACATGACTCGCCGGAAAGTGTTTATCGAATGTTCGTGAGATTGCCGGACTCGGCAAGCCTCGTACGTCAACATTTTCACTCACACAATATCATTCACTTTCGGTGCTCATTATGTAATAGGTATACTATTATTAAGCTATATCACTTGTTACTTACTTAAATAAAATTATTTTTTGTACTATATTGGGTATTATATTATATATATATATATATTATATATATATATATATATATATAATATTTTTTGCATTTGTCTATATTTTAATTTTAGAAAAATTTCTTTAGGCAAAATGAAAAAATTCGGGTCAATATTACGTCAAATGGTTAAACGACATATTTATATCACAAGATAATTACTGTTTACAACTGATTTAAATATGCATGTTATTCATGACCGAATACCGGCTATCATTTTTATGGCGGAAGCATCAAAATTACAACGCACGTAAACTATTTGTTATTCATCCAGAAAATAATAGATATCAAGTCTTCCGAGGTAACCTGATAAACATGAATTTTAAATTAATTCCAATTTCCTTTTTTATAGCAAATATGCATAACAACTGAGTTCAGGATTTCTCGTTTTAAATAACTATAATTTAGAGCAAAATTGTCCCCTTAACACAGAATAATAATTGCAAGGCGACTGCATTTTACATTCGAAAGCAGAAATTTAATTTTGATCGTTATGCGATCTTGCAGACTTGATGACAGCCTTCATGGCTTGCTATATATCCGTGAATTATATTTATCAGTTGGGTGCTCTTAAGGTACGTCGTTCTCGTTGACAGCCAAGAGCTCTGCAGAAACTGAGAATGGATGTTATTGCTTAAGACTTAAACATTTAGATATGTGGTTTGTTAATTATTTCATGTTATAAAATGCTTCGAATCATTAGCTTTTATTGATCCTTTGAGAAAATGACCAATTAACGATTTTTTGCTTTTACGTTTACTTGAAGTGGAGAAATATTGATATTCTACTAGTTTGCCAATGATCAATAAAGTTAATAGAAGGTAGAAGGTTTTTTTAAATTTTTAACCATGAACTATATATTATACCACACTTAAATAAACAAGTTTTGTTTCGTTAGTTTTAGTTAGATGCTTGCTTCTAACCTCTATACTGTCTTTATACTATCAAATCTTAAGGGTTTCGACTCCACGTAGCTGAATATTGCGTTTGTCCTAGGTTAATGCAAAGCAACACTCGCTAAAAATACGGCAAATTAGTCTAACAATTTCTAAAATGCTCATAAGGTTTTATAGATATAGCAAAATTTCATAAATTTATTTACAGACGAAGAATGCGACTAGGTATATGCCGAGTTACATTTTCTAATAAATCTCTTAATAATAAGATAAAGCTTGTAAAAAATTAATTAAGACACACTTTTTCATTAATTTTTTATATGGATTCTAAAGATTTTTCAGAATTCTAACAGGGCATAAACGTAGATTAATTATTTCACAAATATCTAGTAGGTACCTACTTGTTTTTCCTTCAAATTTTTAATAGGTATGCAATGAGTAAAGTAGAAACAGCTACACCTCTAAAAATGTAATATTTTTTTACGGAGACGAGACCCTTAAGTCCAGAATAATTGTATACTAAAAAAACACACACAACCGTTGTATCCATATTTAGTTGAAATCTGAGGGTTTCGCAATTTGCAAGACATGAAATGTTGAAATTTACATTTTGGTTTATCAGTTTTATGAAATATTCGCTAGAAAACTACCCTAATTAAAAAAATATAATAGAAAGCAAATTTTTTCTTTAAACTGACAATATTTTGGATGTAAAACTTACTGATACATAGTTGTAAAATATTGTAAATTAAGTTGGGATATGTGCGGTTACGTAATATCAGTGTGTTAGACGTTTAAAACATTGACAATGGGATACTTAACACCTATGCTGATTTGTTTATATGTTAAACAAGTTTGAAGTATTTTTTTATTTTGCATAAATTTTAGTATTATAGGAGAAAAAAATTATTGAAAATTCCGATTTTTTTCGCGCTCTAAGTACTTAGCGTGTGCTTTGTGTGTTTTCGTCAAGTTCCAACGTGTCTTTGTAGTGATAGACAAAGACATACTCTCCCAAGCTTCCCAAGGAATCAGATGAGCGCTCCTAGCGGCTTTTGGCAGAATGTGGCGAGCACAAGTGACGTTTCTTTGCAGACGTCGTTTTTAAGCACGTAAATTTTAAATCCATTTTTTATAAAAAAATATTTGCTAAATAATTGTTGATTTTCTTTCCATTAAATATCATATAATAAGGGAAATATTGTATGCAAATAAAAATTTCCTCGAAATAAAAAAATGTTACCCATTTGCCGAGCAAACTGACCTTTAGAATAAGCTTGAAATAAACTATTGAACGATTGTCACAATTTACAAACCAAAACAGAAATCATGAAATCAATATTACCTGCAACTTTTTCCGCTGAAAAAATGCCATCTGCATATTCATGCAGGTTGCACGCACGCGTCCTGGCTGCAAGCAGCATGGAAACCACGGAGACTCGGCATACAAATGATGCTTATTATTGTGGAATGTCCACTGGCAGAATAATGCATAGCCAGCTAGATGGGAAGCACGTGGAGCCGAGCCTTCACTAGGTGCGTTCAATTGTTTGTCACATGCGTGCAGCGTCGTGGACGTTGTGGATGTTGACTGCCGCTGATGGCCCGACGAGGCAGACGTTCAAGCTGTCGATCAGTTGTCGACAACGCTTCTTAATTGGTTGATGAATTTAGAATACTTGGCATAGTTTGTTGTCTGTCGAGTTCTGGACGGGAATTTGTACAAGTTGGTTTACGCGGAATTTAAAGTTTATACAAAATGGCAAGACGTTTAAAATAGTTTCACTTGAACTTTTAAGAGTTAAAATAATATGTTTATTTTAATAAAATCTAAAAATGGCTTGTTGATGGTTAATTTTTTTGTTAATCTGAAACAAAAAAGAAAAATAAACATTAATAAATGTACCATACCTATAGATATGAACAATAGATGCATTTATAATAATAATAATATATTTATTGCACAAAAAACTACAAACTAAAAAATTAAGTATTAAATAATACTATGTAAGGCTTATAAACAGGACATGAGTTTGACAGTTTTTTTTTAAATATTTCACAGTAGCTAACTCCTATTTTATTAGTATAGTAATAATATTAATAGATATTTACGTGGCGAGCGAAGCAAATTAATCTTTACTGGCGAGCTGGAAAGTTTGGAAGGTAAGAGACGAAGGAGTGAGCCTCCTTAATCTTAATGAATTTACTATATTAATTTTATAAAAAGATACATTGCATTTCGTAATTTAATGTGGTTGGTGGTAGGACAATTGATGAGTATTGTAAAATTCGAGAAATATCTTCTATGGCCCTGTAAGTTCCTTCTATAAGCCTGTAAAACTTTACAGGTCTCTTCTACGAGCTTGTAAAAAATTACAGGAGGTCTAAGTGCCGTAATAACTCATTTACTTTGTTATAAATGCCTGTACAGCGTTATTTACATAGAAGGTGGAAATAATAGTATATTATAAAACGATTCTATAGTAGATGCTATTATTCCCGAATAATTACTTTCAATTTGGACAGTATATTGATATTTAAAACAAATTAATATAGCACGACTCGAGTTTGTTGGGTTTAAGTTCTATAATGTTATCTACACAAAATCTAATTTTAATAGAAATTATTACCTTCAATGTCTTGAATGTTTTTCGAGTTACTTCAGTATGAATTAAGCAACAATACAATAAATGTGCAGTACTGAAATGGTTGCAACAAAAGAGCACCTACACCTACCTACATTATTTTGCACAAATGAAACAAGTCATCAAAAGACTAGTTCTATTTTAGACGAAATTACGAATTAATAATATGTTTGATGTGTCTGTTTATGGAGGTAATTTGTTATTCTAACTAATATAATTGAATATAAATTTTCTGTGATTAACGCATGCCTATTTAATAAGTCAAAAGTGAGAAGTTCTATAACTCAAATAATTGAATACCTATAAAACAATGAACAACAACATGTTTTTCTCAATGTGTTGCACTGTTGCAAGTGCCAAGTGTCACATTTTCGTAATAAAATCTAAGATACACTTAAAGAGAAAGTGAGAAAAATGGAGTGGTGTTCGTAGGATGATAACTAGTTTTTAATTACAAACTTCAAAGGCATTTTCATCTATCTCTCTTACGAGTAATTTTGATATCTAAACTGCGTTACTTCTTGCAATAGCATAAACAAGCTCACTTACTGTCAACATTGTATCTTAGAAATGACTGAAAAATTAACATTGAGATTGCTTGAAATGTTCATAAGTGTAGAAAACATTCAAGAAATGTATTTTAAATAAAGTATCGTAGTCGTTTTAAGATAGCCAGTCGCCATTCTTTTAGAACTAAAAATAGAAGTTAAACCTAGATTTTAATTTGAATATTATATAAATATACAAATTATGGCAACTACAAATTGGTCAAACTAATTTAAAATAGCTCACCATTATTTTGTTATAGAATTTAAAAAATATTCTTATCTGATAATGAAATATTTTTTAAGTAACTAATAGTCCAGTCAGGAGAGGTTTTGACTGAAGACTAATACATAACCAAATGAAATTTGGCATGTGAGTAGTTAAGAACATACAGAAACAAAAAAAAAATTCGCTCCACCTCGGTATGCTCCGCTTCCCACAAAAATTTTCAGTTGAAACTCAAAATTTTCTTGTAACGCATTTTCCTCGAAAACTATCAAAGATTTTGGAAAACTGTTTTGACAGGATGAAAGCTGAGGAAATTTTCTATCAAAATGGTCTTTGAAAATTTTTCATAAGTAGCACCGTGTAGGCACCAGCCATTTAATATTCGAATGACTTGAGAATTTTTTGTATAGTAGGCGCTACATTGCGAATGACGTAATAAATTCGCCGCTACAAAATGAATGTGGTATAACTTCGTTAAAGAACATCATTTTGTAAAGATAAACATTGCATTTTATTCGTCGAGGCTTCCACTTTCAATTGCACTAATAACATTTGAATTTCCGACCCCGTTTATACTGAGAAACTTGCTTTAAAAAAATCATAACTCAGTATTAGAAGACGTTCAAAGGATTCTCAATATTTTCAATATCTATGAATGAAATTGTAAACTCGTAGAGGATTATCTTCATCAAATCATCCCCAATCACATGCAACTATTTGGAGGGTTGTGTGTTGTACGTCCGAAAAAAAACTGGTTTTTGCTATCTCATAGATTTCTTTATTTATCGCGGGCACGAGCATTTTTGAAAATAGACCACTTTTTGGCCCCGTAAATTGATTTTTAATGAGCTTATCGTTAAATACAAATCCTAATCAACAAGATTATGTAATTTGTTTCATTAATTGTACTACTACGTACATGTAACAGATGTTTTCCTAAAAAAAGATCATAACCTATAAATAAAGAAGGTAGCGAAAACCAGTTTTCTTTTCGGACGTACAACACACAATCCTCCAAATATTTGCATGTGATTGGGGATGATTTGGTGAAGATAATCCTCAACGAGTTTACAATTTCATTCATAGATATTGAAAATATTGAGAATTCTTTAATACTGAGTTATGATTCTTTAAAAAGCAAGTTTCTCGGTATAAACGGGGTCGGAAATTCAAATGTTATTAGTGCAATTGAAAGTGGTAGCTTCGACGAATAAAATGCAATTTTTATCTTTACAAAATGATGTTCTTTAACGAAGTTATACCACATTCATTCTGTAGCAGCGAATTTATTACGTCATTCGCAATGTAGCGCCTACTATACAGAAAATTCTCAAGTCATTCGAATATTAAACGGCTGGTGCCTACACGGACTACTTATGAAAAATTTTCAAAGACCATTTTGATAGAAAATTTCCTCAGCTTTCATCCTGTCAAAACTGTTTTCTAAAATTTTTGATAGTTTTCGAGAAAAATGCGTTACAAGAAAATTTTGAGTTTCAACTGAAAATTTTTGTGGGAAGCGGAGCATACCGAGGTGGAGCGAATTTTTTTTTTGTTTCTGTATGTTCTTAACTACTCACATGCCAAATTTCAGTTGGTTATGTATTAGTCTTGGGTTTCAGTTAATTTTTGACTCTCCTGACTGGACTATAATTTGAGTTGAATGAAATTAAAATTTTAGTTTAAATTCGATGAAATCAGTTCCAGCCATTATCTCGTAACAAATTAAGAAATTAAAAAATGAACAATTAATTTGTCATGCATTATTATAGCTTTTAAAAGAGTGCTAAATTAGGTTTATTTTAAACAGTCTAGTCGCTGTTAAATTTTGCAAACAATATACCTTAATACCGTTTTCCTCTTTCAACTGGAAAATTATTTTAATGGCAAAGCAAACAAATATAAATTCTCGACAAAATGTACGAGTAAGTCGCCTTAATCGCCGACATACGGGCAATTAAAGTTAAAAGTTCAGGTAAGTAAATGCTAATTATTGTCACTGCGATATCATATTTAAGGTGCTAACTGGCGACAGCTGTGATGCCATTTGCGATAGGCGCGAAGTTGCTTTTTTAACATAAATTAATTTTTTGTTTTAAAAGAAATACAGAAATGTAATCAATTTAGTTTCACTGAAAAATATAAATTTCAAACGTTCCGAACCTCAAGATAAAAAAAACTAGATAAGGTAGAATACAGTAATATATTATGCAACGAGTTTATAATAATAGCTATTAATATGTAAGTGTGAAGTTTATGATAAGAAAAACTCTAGCCTCATGACAAGTGAACAAAAGTGTTATAGGAGTTGTGTACAACTTTTTTCTATCGCCATATTTACTTTTGTATAAAACAAACTATTTGACTTTATTATTAAATTATTATTTTTAAATTAAAAATCTGCTGTGTCCACCACAGTACTTCCCCGATTATAAGTTTTAATAACTTACTTTCGTAACGCCGTTAATTTTATGCTTTATTCTGCAAAATTTAAATAAATTTATCATTTATCCCCAAACTATTTAAGTTGATACCAACTTCGGCATAATTTAAATACCATAAAAATCTGATACTTATTCCCTAAAAACTCACACTCGAAAATTAACCCGTCACAATACCTTATAGCCTTATAGAATATAATGCGGAAAGTAAAAACAACTGACCATTGTTTAAATGTTGTTATTGATTCTTCGACTAATATTTTTTTCCAGAAAACTTTAATTTGATAATACACTTGAACAAATTTGAATAATTTTTTGAGAAACAATAATTGATTATCGCATAAATGTCATTTTTTACATTTTTACTAAACTTATCTCCCCGAGAGCTTTAAATTGACACCAAAATCGGTATAATTTGAATAATGTATGATAAAAAAATTGACGATCAGTTAAAGCTTTAATTTGATACCACACACGATAGTATTTTAATAAAAATAAAATAAGATAAATGTTTATAAAGTTGGTACCACTGGTTGAATAAAAAAATTTGAGTAATTTTTTGAGAAACAATTGAAAATCGTATTAATGTCATTTTTTACATTTTTAAAAAACTTATCTCCCTGAGCGATTCAAATTGACACCAAACTCGGTATAATTTGAATAATTTATAAAAAAAAAACAATTGACGATCATTTAAATGTTATTTTTGTTTTTCTACTAGAATTATTTTCCCAAGAGCTTTAATTTGATACCACACACGATAGTATTTTGATAAAAATAAAAAAGTTTTGTTTATAAAGTTGGTACCACTGGTTGAATAAAGCTCATTAACGAACTTGAAGTCAGATTTTGGCTCAAGATCTTAAATATAAAATTTCAGTCCAAAATTCCAACGCGTTTTTAAGTTATCCAACATCCAGACAGACTAACAGACTAACAGACTAACAGACTAACAGACCGACAGACCGACAGACCGACAGACCGACAGACCGACTTTTTTTAAAATTATGTTTTTTGGGTTCAGTAGGGTCTGAAACGTGAAGATTCACCAAAATCTCGAACTGTCAAAAAATCACGATTACAATACTTCCCTCTATTACATAGATCGGGGAAGTAAAAAGTATCTGTAATCTGTAGTATTTATTTCATTGAAATCAGTATCGAAATGAAAATCTTTCATAAAAGTCTCAATAAAAGTACACAGATTTCAAGAAAATCTGTGTTATAAAATCTAGTAAGTACAGGTAACAAATTGTGCAAATTAAAACATGGAAGTAAAATCAAAAATCTAATAAAAGTAATAGAACCAGGTATTTAAAAAGTTCATTATTACATTAACAAAGCTACAGGTAAAAAATCCAGTTATATATAAAATATAAGTAGGTACCCGTAGTTAATACTTAATAAATAGAGGTAGATATTTTTATTTTAAATATAAATTTTTTTATTTACACCTTACCCGAGTGTGTAATGTCTGGAAACGTCGATTCGTCTATTACGTTGGCGCCTTTAATATTATTTTTGTATATGAGAAATTACATAATATCTGCAAAACAATACAATAATGTTTTTTTATGACAAACAAAAATAAATTAATTTTTTTATCCAAAATACAAAAATTTATTAGCCATCTTCCATATATTTCATATGAGAAGTATTTAAAAGTAATCTAGTCTCTTATAACAAAAAGAGATTCAAATATTATTGAAAGAAAGCAATATAAGTAACACAAAATTAATATTATTAAGTGACATAATTTATATCGTATAGTTTGTAATTTTATTTCAATTTGCTATGTAAAATTGTATATGTATTTAAAGTAAAATAGACTGATTTTCTGCATATCTCTATAAAGATTGGAGATTTTCTATTTTTACGCCTGTAAATCATAAACAATTTAATTTGAAAATCTGTTCTACATTATCCCGGTAATACACTCCAATCAGATAGCTGTTCTCATGGTAGTCCATCATTAGTCTGCGATTAATTTAAATATTGTCATTATAAATAATTGCATCTGCTGCTGAGGACAAGATGCGAGCTCCCTGGGATTTTGCCGCCAACGGTTTTAGTAATTGCACAATCTAGAAGATGAAGATGAGACAGTAGCAAGATATTCCGTTAGAAGGAGAACATTGTTCTAACTGATTTCAGATTTATAGTTGCAGTCTCAGTGCTATCGAAAACATAGATCAAACTATAAATTAGTACAATTTTAATTTGTTTATCCTTAACCATTTTTTCTTATTTTCTTTGCAACCAAATTGTTACGTTTATTTTTGGTACCAATATTGGTCAAAGAATTCATGACTTTATATAAATCAAAAACCACTTCAAATAAAAATGTCACTAGATGGCATAGGTTAGAAGTTAAAATGGTATCTGATTTAACAGAGCTAATACCATAACCATATGGTTACATTGTCTGGTAAGTTATAAATTGAAGAGTATGATGAACAATGCTTTTGAAAGCCCTGTAACCATATGGTTACCAGACAAGTCCAATAAATAATAAATAAATATTTTAAAAGAAAACCAATAAAGGATTAAAATATGCGAGACTGGAAATTTTTGCGATTAAAACTGTAATGGGCTCTTCAACCATAATCAAATTATGGCAATTTTGTATTAAAATAGTAATTTCTTACTAAATAATTATGATTAGTAGGTAAATGAAAAATTATTAAAAATGTATTTAGTTCAGAGATAATAAGTTTTATAAAATTCGTGACGTCATCGGTATTAGCTTTGAAATGGATCTTCTCATTGGTTAAACACTGTTTTTCCGCTGTCCGACATTCATTCACGCAGTCAACATAATGGACACAAATTTATTTAAAACTGTCAGTTCTGTAGATTGAAGTTATATTTCGTATGTAAATATAATATAGGTACCTACAAATAGTAATTTTATTAAAATTTACTAAAAACATCTTGATCATGAAGAACAAAGTTTCAAACTGATGATTTTAGTCCAACAACAGAAGCTCACTAACGCCAAAGAAACGTTCAAATCAGGGATGTCAAAATGTATGAAAATTTTTAACTATGTAGGTTTTAAAATTAATTTTTATTTTCGTTTTAAAGTTAATTATTGAATAACTCTAAGATTTAATAAAATAAAAATAAGAAATCTGTGTAATTTGGTAAATGTGGCTTGATGAATGTGAACAAATTTAACAAAATATAATAATTACATTAATTTGCAATCACACTTAAAAATATTTCAGTACATTATAATCGCCGAATATACTTTCTCATTGTTAACTAGTCAATTATCAATCTGGATCTTTGTATTCCCGGTAGCTAATTAAAATGAAAATCTTCTTTAAATATTTAAAAGCCATTTGCATTTAGTGAAGGTATGCCGGTAAATTTCCACATAAAAATTTAAAAGCATGCAAGTAAAACACATGCTGTATTTCCTCCGTATAATTAAAGTTTCTTTGTAATGACTTTTTAACACAGTATCTTTTTTATGAACCTGTTGATTTAAATAGACGAACGAACGTTTTTTCAAGCTGCTTTTGTTCCTTGGTGACAGACGAATGATCTATACCATTTCAGATATGCCGATATGCGTAATTAGTAATTTACTTGCAATTGTTACCAGCAGGCAATTATTTTACTTGGGGTAATTAGTCTTTGTTTCACTGACAGAAGCCAGAAGCTGCAGTTGTTTTAAATAGTTTTTTTTGAAACGTAAACAGACGCATGTGTCATTGTTTTACGTATTGAGCAATGAATTATTCAAAATTATGGTCTGTTTAATTTCAATAATTATTCAAAATTAGTAATTTTTGTTGACAAAATGAGGACAAACACAGTGACAAACAAATATAAATATATAAGCAGTGGTATGTTTATTAGTTCAGAATTTAAACTGTTTTCACTTTTTTAAGCTTGAGCTTATAAAAAATGACTATGTGACATTTAAAAAATAACCCAAAAATCGCTAGAAATATTTTAATCTAGAGAAGAGCTCAGTTAAATTAAATCAAATTGCTCCTTAGGATGATCAAATTAATATTTTTTGGAATTGAATACTGTTTGCTTATAGAAAATCGACGAAAATATATATTTTGCATTTACCTAAGAAAAAATTGTTTGCTCTTTCTACAGTACTAGGTACTACTTATTTTTTTTAAGAAGTAGGTACTTCTATGTATCCGAAAATTAAATAAAAAATAAGTTGTATAAAGTTCAAGTCAATTCAATGAGGTATTACGAATTAAGCAGGTATTACAGATTAATACAGAATAGAAAACGTGTCTAACAATTTCTTAGTGATTTTGTAAAAATTTAGTCTGTATCAATAGGTTTTAGTTAGTACTTTTTTATTTGTAATCAAATAAAAATCTTTTTTTATGATACCTATATCATAAAGTATTTGCCATATTTTTTTCTGAAGTTATAAAACACCCTGTATAATTTGATATTCCTAATATTTAAGGATCAAGAAGAATATATAACAAATTTAAAAAATTTAAATACCACTGAATTGAGAATTGTTTTATATGGAACATAATTTTTTAATTTATTAAAAGTTCTATAATGAATGAGTATCTAAATGAATATTGAACTTGTATTAATTAAATTTATTTACGTCACTCGGGGGAGGAAAGCAGTGTTTTCCTCTTGCTAATGGAGGGAGGGAAGCGAGTTTTCCCTCCCGCGCGGGAGGAAAGCAAGTACGGTCCTCCCGAGTGGGAGGAAAACACTGTTTTCTTCCCGGTACTGGCGGGAAGAAAACAGTGTTTTTCTCCCGCTTGCAAGAAAGGTGATTTCGAGGCCCTCGTGACGTAAAATATTGTGTGTCTCACAAGAGGGAAGGCTATTCCTCCCTTGGGCGAAGCCGGTGCCCTCGCTCGGGCCGCCGCTTGGCCCGCGGGAGTAATAGCACGCTTCCCTCCCTAGGTGCACAAAATACTATTTTAATATTATCAGTTACTTCCCTGGCCTATGTAATAGGGAGAGCAATGTAATCGTGATTTTTTGACAGTTTCAGATTTTGATTAATCTTCAAGATTTAGACAAAATTAACAAAAAAATTGTAAAAATTCGAATTAACATATTTCACTGTTATGAAGCTACCAATGTATTGACATCTTTTCCAAGACTCATTGAAGATTCAATTTAGCGGCGCCGCTATTTGACCGGCGATTCTCACCAGGATTATTTTTTTCAAGATTCAGAGGCATAAAATAACCCCTGTTTGAACAGGACTTAGAGAATGGTTTTGTTATATTTGACTGAATTAAATTTGCTGCCCCTTTAATACACCTAGTATCAACCAAAACTCGGGTATTTAAATAAAAGTTTAACTGCACAGTTAATTTCTCCTACAACAGTATGTGAGTTGATGGCTGGTAACCGCACACATATTTGAACTGTTAACTGATGTTGCCTCATCTAAGCTGGGTAAAAATTGTGATGTTATGTAAGGAGATTTCCCATTTTAGTCTATCAAAATTTGGCGCGAAGCTAAAGAAAGTATGTTTTGTGAATAAAGTTAATAATGAAGTACTTAAATGTAATTAATGAAATTCAATATAAGATAGGTATAAGTAATATTACCGAAAATAAAAATGTTTGCTGGTGGTAATCCTTAATCCACCTCTCTTCTCGACCAATCAGATTCAAGGATATCATCACCCTATCTACCCAGCGCTTTCTTTTTGAACTGAAACGAGATATTGTTGTTGCTATGAAGTTAATCGCAGACTTCAGAAATAGATAAAATTTATCAGTATTAGTATATCACATTTGATAACTGATAACTTGTCAGCTATGAATTAGTTACCTATAGTAACGCAAGTCATAAAGTTTGGAAGTGATTGTAAATAGTAAACTGTTACAAAGTGTTATTAAATTTTCTTCATTTGGTCTTCTTTTTGATTACAATAAGGTAACGAATTAAATCAAACATAATTTGTGAATATTTTTAACTCTAGAATAATTTGTTTTTAAGTCTGTGAATCATGGAATCGAAATCAGAAGCAGGATCTTCAATCTCAGTTACAGACAGTGCTGTCGGATTCATAGCAACGGGAGGAAACGTCAACATCAATGCCCCTTTGACTGTTAATAGTTCAGCAGTAGACGAGTTTCCATTGCCTAACCCGATAGAAACATTCCATGGTCGTGACGATGAAATGCGTGAGTTGGACGAGGCGTTCTTTCCTCAACACAACAACATCAAGAACAAAGTAGTGATTTGTGGCCTCGGCGGTTTCGGCAAAACTGAACTGTCGAGGCAGTACGCTTACCAATGTTTAGAAAAGAAAAGAGTCAAACGTGTTGTCTGGGTTCCAGCAGAATATCCAAATGAACTAAAGAAATCGTATAAAAATCTAAAACCCATATATGAAAATGAACAATTACTTATAATTTTCGATAATTGTGTTAGTCAAAAGAGTATAGCAGAATATGAACCCCAAAACCCCAAAAAAAATCAGAATCATCGCATATTAATTACATGTCAGTCATCAGACTGGCGAAGTGATGTACCTATTATTAAATTGCAACCATTGTCTGCCAACCATGCACTTCAAGTATTTGAGTCAGTTTTAGGTGACAAGTACAAAGTTGAAGATGGACATTTATATAATACTCTTGCTCATTCAGTTGGTTATATTCCTTTAGGACTACAAGTCAGAGCGGCCTATGTTGAACAAGAAGATGATGATTTTGATTTATCAGAATATGTGACCAAAATAGAAAAATCGGAATTGGATTTTATCAATGAAATAATTCCAGAGCGTGCTGCTAACAGTTACGAAAAATCTCTCTATGGTGTTAAACAAATTTAACCAAAACGAAAATTGTATCTAACAATTTCTTAGTCTTTTTGTAAAGATTTAGTCTATTTACGATATGTTTCAGTTGGTAATTTTTTTATTTGAAATCAAATAAAAATCTTGACTGAATTTGGTACGCTGCGTGTAAACACTGCCCAACCAGAACATTTTTACATTTTAAAGCTAGGACCTAACCAAACTTAGTTCTGCTAGTCAGGCTAACTATTACACATTTTTGCTGTGTAAACGCATGGAATTCACTCACCAAATCTACGCATGCGTGTTCTTGTTCGCGATAAAAAGTTAAGTTTGGTCAAGTTTTTGCGTTTATTAAAAAATTAATTTGTGAGAATAGTATTAGTGTTTAGTTAATTCATTTAAATAATTATATTCCAGAATGATAACAAACATTAAAAATATGGGAGCAAAGTTTTCTTAATATGGCGTCAAACCAAATGAAAAATAACCTTGGAAAAAGATTGACAGTACATCCAACAACTAAACTTTTGGTATGGTAAAGATATGGTTAGGTCACAATATAGTATCACAGTGTAAACCAGGCTGTATTACTCACAAGTATGAAACCGCTGGAACGTAATTGTAATTTATCCAAATGAGTAATAGCCATTACAGGTGACTCCGAGCAAAGTATTGTTTTTTACAACAACATTCAATAAATAATTTTTGTTCAGAATTTTGTAGCAGATTAAATAGTAAAAGGTAAATTAAAATTTTTTGGTTACAATTCGTTAGTAATAAATTATTTGTCTATGCGGTGTTAATAGCAATAGATAGAATTAATTACTAATATTATAATATTAATATGTAAATAAAAGTTACAAAAATAATACAGCGTAGGTATAATTCAATAGTCAAAATTATGTAGGTAGGTAATAGGCTGGTAGGTTAGGTACGGTATACCTATATACTATAGCAATTTCTTCTTGTTTCCCATTAGAAAATAAAATTATAGAAACTAAATTTGTCTTACATTCGTAAACATATCTTAAACAAATTCAGAATTATAAACCAATCAATTAGGTACAATTACATCGACGCCCAATAACTCTTTCTCGATAACTTCTGGATGCGACTGTACTCGTATATAGAAACGTGCAAAGCGATTAAAAAGTGAATATGCGAAGTCATCACTAACACCAGTGCCACCGGAAACAACATGGCAGCCGGGTGTCCATGTCATACGCAATACGCATCGTACAACGTAAACGCACGTCGAAGGTAGACCGAACACGTAAGCCCGATCGTCGCTCGTCTATGATACCAACGAATTTGCATATGCATAGAGAAATTGCTGGCGTGTGACGTCAGCTTCACATCGCATGAGGCGAGCTGTGCCCCCGAAAAGGACGTCACGTACGCCGATGCACACGCGAAGAGAAAAATAGGAAGGAAATTGTTTACTGCTATTTTGGATTAATTTTAAATAGGAAATTGCAGCCCCAAAACGTAACGAAATTTAAAGCCAAAATTTAAAATTTTAAATAAGCTTACTAAATTTCAATAGGAATATCCTAATTAAATAGAAGAGCAGAAATTGATAGTTCACTATTATCAAATTATTAAATGAAATTTGCATATTTAGCGTAAAATTGGAATTGGGCAGTATTAATAAGAAAGAAACTAAAATTTTCGCGGGTGTTAAAATTAAAACTACCTATAGCTATATGGTTTGATAGTAGATTAATTTTATTTCTACGCAAAAAAAAATATTTGAAGCTTGATTATAGGATAACATTACAAAGAAAATCGACGCGTCGTTTAATAGGTACAATTTTCTGTTGTGTTAAGCATCTAATGAAGATTTCTTGGATACAGGGTGATTCACAACTTCGTGCATTTATTTTAATGGTACCTATATTATTCAACTTGCTGATCATGAAATAAAACATATTTTGTTAATATTAAGGGATGAAATCCAAGGAAGGTTTTCAAGTAAAAGCGTCTTTCTTCACTTTCTTTATTTATATAATAGGTCGACCGGTTTCGGATATTATAATATCCATCTTCAGGACAAGACTACAAAGTAATATACAATTAGTGTCAACACCAATTGGCTACGTCCAATACAAAAATACAAATATAACACAAATAAAATTATACAAATAAATAAATATAAATAGTGACGCAATATTGTATTAGTAAACAAAAACCTCTTCTTCTTCCATTATGTTATCAGGGTTATTTACATTGCTCAGTTTTTATTTTTTGCAAAGTTTTTTCAACTATATTTACCTTTTGCAACGTCACTCATATCTAATTCTGCTATTTAAATGTGCGTTTGACACTTTTGACTTCCTGTTGTGTGGTTGTTCGTACACTTGGCGACTCGAAGTTTTTCAACTTCTTTTTTACGTTATCTGTTGTTTTTTCAATAATCACATGAGAAACATGTATTTTTGCGACTGCTTCATCATCATCAAACTGTCTCCTATGCTTTTTTGTAAGTATTTTTTAGTTATTTTACATTGTTATGTTGATGTATGATTTTTAAAACAAACAAAAACTCTAGTCACTATGTAGTCCATTTTTTAAAAAATTTGTTTTACATTATTACTACTCTCACTAGTCATTCATGTCGTATTCTTAATAATTTCAGTACCAAGCAATATTGATAATTTGCGTCACTATTTATATTTATTTATTTGTATAATTTTATTTGTGTTATATTTGTATTTTTGTATTGGACGTAGCCAATTGGTGTTGACACTAATTGTATATTACTTTGTAGTCTTGTCCTGAAGATGGATATTATAATATCCGAAACCGGTCGACCTATTATATAAATAAAGAAAGTGAAGAAAGACGCTTTTACTTGAAAACCTTCCTTGGATTTCATCCCTTAATATAAATTACACTTCACGTTTGTGGGTATCTACTTTTTTCTACAAATATTTTGTTAAAATTTGTAAATTTAAGGGCAGTTTCCACAAACAGTACCTACATTTTTTGTACCATTAGATTGAAGATTGCATAGTGGACATTTGACAAACAATGAATGGAATAAAATAAAATTTAATTTAATTATGCAATGGCGCGAATTACTTATTATTTAATTTAATTAAATAAATTATATATGGCCTTAAACTGTTTGATTAAAAACCTTGAAATGAAAATTTCGAAATTCGAAATTTTTAAGAAATCATAACAAGGAGGTAAGTACTAAACAACAGAAACCAAAGGAACAGCATCAAAATGCAAACTAAACCTACATAACCAAAAATATACATTATTTTCAAATTTATTTTTATTGTATCGACCTGGCAAAAAAATAATGTAAGCATATGCATTTTGTACCGATTTCGGATAATATTGGAAACCTCGACTACGTCTCGGTCTCCAAACATTATCCTCCACCGGTAGGTAAACTGCACATATCGCCCTTGATACTTAATATATAGGTAGGTACTATTTTAGTTCCGTGATCATGTTCAGTAGTATAAATAAGCAATTAAAATTAAACTAAGTTGTGAATCACCGCTTGTAAAATATACCTAACCAACTTATAAAAACTAAAAAAAAAATTTAAAAAAAACTTTGATTAGTTTTACCCAGTATTACATACCTAGTATAAAAATAACATTACTATGGTGATTTTAGAAATTTGTAAAATCTGATACTTATTATTATGAGGTGTTAAATAAAATGAGCACGTGGATAAATTTATCAACAGGATAAGAAATTATAAAATTAGTATTAAATAGAGCGGTATTCTTGGTGATTTTAGAAATTTGTAAAATCTGATACTTATTATTATGAGGTGTTAAATAAAATGAGCACGTGGATAAATTTATCAACAGGATAAAAAATTATAAAATTAGTATTAAATAGAGCGGTATTCTTCGTCTGCTAAAATTTTTCCTGCAATAATAAAAATTACTAATTCACACTAGTTAAATCATCATCAGTTAATATTTTTAGAAATAAAAATTATTCTTACTAAAGGTATAACTTAATAATCTACAAAATTTATACGAGAGTAAAGAGAAAAGATGTTCTAGAATCTACCTAGCATACAACAGTAATATTGTAGTATTTGTTGGTATTTGTAGTATAAAACTTTTCAACGGTGTAGGTACACGATAAGAAATACGTAAAACAAGTTGTATAATAACTATTCCACAATTTAACTTTTCAGAATTTCAATTCATCTCCGAACTAAGCTGATTAAAATAAAACTATTTTAAGAACATCCCGACCAGTAACAAAATAATACTCCACGTCAAAACTTCCCTACGCCGCTTGTCACATTTGACAACCCTTTTAAAAGTTCACGTACAGTTTCCATACCTCCCCGCCTTCCCCTAGGAGTTTACCGCCCTATCCCCTCCACTGGACGTGTAGGGGTGCGCGCAACGCATGCTAAACTCGGCGAGAGTGTGTGCGTGTGTGTGTGAGGGGGCGCATGAGCAATGTACGCCGACGCCATTATGGCGCCAGTTACCGACGCCTGCACTACACGTGGCGACGCCCTGAGCGCTGCTGCTACCTGCCGGAGACGCCGTGAACTAAGATGGGGAGGAAATGCAAACGCGAAGATTCAAAACGGTTTAGCAGTGATCTGAGTGAAAAATTATTTCTGTACTTCAATAATCTAAAATGTAAGGAAAATTTTGAATGAAACACGAATGTTTTGCTACTTCTGTTTGTTAATCTACTAATAATAGTATATGAGAGTTTGACGATGGTCATTTCTTTAAGAGAATGAAAGTTTATTGCACGAGCCGAAGGCGAATGTCGTAATTATTCGAGTGAGTAATTGCCATCCGTGTTAAACTGAAGTAAAATAGCAGTGGGGTAACTAGGAAAATTCAAATGCCGACATTTGTCAGTAGAAAGGCACCATATTAAATTCAAAATTTATTTAATATTAACTATAAAAATCTTAATCAAAAATGGTGACAAAAAACAGGCTCGTAGCCAGATCTAAAATTTAGAGTGGACAGTCCGAATTTTAGAATTAACCAATTCAAATTTTTTCTCCAGTTGCGTATACGTACCTATATTTAAAGCCGAATGCAGTCATGTATACAGGTTGGAGTTACGGTACCTATATGGTAATTTGTTGTGTAAAAGTTGACCAAAGTGCGAATGGAAATAAATGCGCCACAGGCAATTTTTTTTAGAAGCGTTGAATATAGTACATTTTTATGAAGAATTTAATAGAAAATGTGTGCAAATTCTTAGCTTCACACAATTAAATGGAAAGATTAAACTGAAATATTAGTCTTGAAAAGGCGCCCAAATCTTGTAAATCTTGAAGAAGCTTTATTGGTCATAAAGCCAAATAAAATATATTTATAAACAAACTCACTAGTGAATAATGGGTAATATTACTCACTGCAAACAATTGTTTAATAAAAATTTATTATTCAATAGTGATGGATAAACTTGATTTTCATGAGTTATATTGCCGTAATGCATTTTTTTTAAATTACTAAACTGATGATGGAACAACAAACCTTTTTAAGCCGATGTCTTTTATAAGCTAATAAAACGAATTATTATTTAATATAGTCATAGATAAAATATATAAATCATTCTAATAGAGTATAATAAAGCAAATATTCATTCGAATGATTAAGGCTTTTTGTATTCTTATGGGATATTTTCATCATTAAACTCTCGTTGAGTATGCATATATGTAATGTAAAATATACAGTTTAATGTAAGGGCAACTTTAAAACACTGAGAAAGATAAGTAAAATACATAGTAGAGTATACTATTTGTTATTAATTTAAATATGAAATTAATAACTGCATGATCAGGTAGGTACCTACCCAGGAATTTTTATTATTGCAAAATTATGCTAAATGAATAATGCTACAGTAGCTAATTACGAAACAATTTAAGTATAATAATGTGTTAGTGATCGGAAAATTGCTACACTGTTCATAATCTTCATTATACGCAATAATCGTAAAATTTTATATATTATAATTTAAATCATTATAGTAGCAAAATACGCATATAATTTGATAAGTAGGGTAAGTGGATGAATTATGTTGTCTACTGTACTTACGTTTTGTTTCATTCATAAGTTCACCTTTTACAAGAAAATTTAAATAATATGCTATATGCTATAACATTACAAGTCAAATGAGTCATTGGTTGATGATAATTTATGAAATTTCTTTCAATATCATTGTTTTCAAATTTTTCTTTTTGCATAAGCATTAATTAAACAGACGTCTAAAATAGAATTCAAATGCTCAATTTAAAATTAGTTTTCTTCGGTACAAATATACTATTCTTATAAACTTATAATAAAATATAAACCGATATGCTTGCACCCAATAATTTGTGTAATTAATATTTTTATGACTTTTTAAAGAAGACTCTTCATTAAGAACAATGAGTAGGTACCTACATTGAATGAGTTGGCTGATTTAGATTTATTTTATTATGATTCTCTTTATTTTCCTTATTTTTCTTCTTCAGAAAAACCTGACACCATGTTTTATTATCATGTATCTTTTATTCAACTGTTTATGCGACTGTTTACACTTTACAAGTATGATTAGATCATATTATGTAACACACATACCTACATAATAATTATTATATTATGAGGCTGCAACAATGAAGCTAAGTATCAATAAATATGTGGTAAGTATAAAAGATAACAGCATTGATATGGGTAAAATAATAGTATCTACTGATTGTAATTAGGAATTAAATTTAAAAAAGCCTCCTGCCATTTTGAGTTCAAAAAACTAAATCTTAATGAATGTATTCTAGTGTCTAGTAGGCCGTGCCCGTCTCTAATCAAACATCAGAGCCAACTACGAATCACACAGGTTTTTTCCATCATAAAAACGCCGCATTTGAAATTTCAATGCACTAATTTAATTTTTGTTGATCACGCAATGATTTCAGTTGCACATTCGTTCGTTAAGCATCACACACTTACAAGTTGCAATTTATTGTTACGTTTTTAATTAGTGAGATGATTAGATTAATAAGGGATATTTAAAAACTGGGTTTAAGTTTCCGTAACGTTCGAGGAGCATGCAATATAACATTAGTTGAATTCCTAATTGATAGCCGAACCAGACACTGATTACTCGACAGAACAGAAAAACACTTACCTGATGTATATATTAGGGATAAATTCTACACACTGTAGTTTTCAAATTATTATTCGCATTAGGATTAATATAAAAATTAAATAATGAGGACTCGAGCTCTACAAATAGGGTTGCCAACTCTGAGTTTTCTCTAAAGCGTACATATATCGATGGATTAAAATGTAGGAAAAAAAAATTGCGCCGAAGGCGATTTTTTTAAGATTTTCAAGATCAAACGTGTTTCAATGTAATGTTATATAATGTGGAGTTCTTAACAATGAAACAAATTTAACAAACTGGTAAAAAATTATTAATGCTATAGTAAAACGAACATTATTTGTTGTGCACTTACATAGATAAGCGAAGCTAAGCGTATTCCTGCCATGCAAGTTGGTTTAAACGACTGATAACTGAAAACATTACTTAAATAAACTTAAACTTACTGTCCCGTTCTCCAGCTGAGATGATTCGCCCTATCACTTGCAATGATTACGTTACAAAGATCTGACGATCATTCCATGTGAAATACTGGATAAGAACAAAATCAGATGGAGATTAACGTTGACTCACAGTTCTTCATAAACTAGTCTTGGATTCTACTATTGGAGTTGCTAGAAAATCGTAAAACAATTTCTTAAAATGCGTGCGTATAGCGTACATATTAATATTTTATAAAGGAAAAACGTACAGTTGGTAACTCTATTTACAGATTAAAGAAACAGAATAGGTACCTATTGTGTCATTTCGGCTAAAGACGATTTCAACAAGAGTATTTTCTATAAATCAAGTCACATTTATAAAATATCATACAGGCTGTTCCACAACTCTGGACAAAAAATTAAATAATATATACTGTACGACGTGCTGATCATGAAACGAAAAGAATTTTTTTTAATTCGCTAAAAATTGCACCGTATTTCAAGCAAACATATTTTTTGCCACTGGTCGGTAGTTATTTTTAATAATTTTTTTCAAATCTTCTACAATGAAAGTAGGTAATTGTTTACATAATTTACTAATACATCAAATTATCAAATATACCATCAAAACAGTGATACTTAAATTGTACACACGTCAAGTGAACTACCTACCTTTAACTTTTTGTTTCATGATCAGCACGTCGTAGAATATATACCTACTCTTTAATTTTTTGTACTTTGTGGAATATGTTGTATACATACATACCCAAACAATGCCATTTACCCAACTTTAGGGTTGCAGCCTCACATATTGTAAATCATCGATATTTTATCGTGTGTGCGGTAATCAACACCGTATCCAGTCTCCATTGGAGACTGGAGTATACCTCAGAGGTGCGATTTTTGTGCAGCTAAACATAAATGTGTACCTAACAACTGGATTTAACCTAAGTTAACCTATATAAATAAGTATTATATTTAATACAAATGCATAAATTTATTATTTACCTTGATAAAAACAGACGTTATTCTTTGATGATAAACTGTAAAGACGTTACAATACTATTTTAATATAATTTTACTAATGTTGGACACCTTCACTGTTCAATGTGAATGACTATACAATCAGTACAATCGCATAAGAAAACATATTGAAGGTATGGGCAAGAGAACAAAATTTAATAAGTTTGTAATAGATTTATTAAACAATTTGACATACCGGCAAGCGTAAATGACGTCATAATTATTATGAGAAAGAGATTAAATAATTGCTTGTTAATTTTTGATTAGAGGAAGTAAAAATGATAAAAAGACAAAAATATAGTTGATAAAAATACATACCTACGTAAAATGCCGGTATATCAAAGGTTGAATGAGACTTCTATGGTGTTAATAGTAATTATGCAATTTTTAATATGATTAAAGGATATTGAAAACTACTATAAATGGTTTTATTACATTATGTCGTAATCAACACTCCCAGTTTCTCACGGTTTGAAAATATTTCCATTTCAGTACAAATTTAAAATTCTTGTAATCATATATCCTTTTCCATAACAGTTAGCTTTCTACTAAAAAACACTACATTTCATTCTAAATATAATTACAGGCCCAGTTTTGCCCAAAAAAAGTCCACAACCACTAGACAGAAAAGGCGTTGCTACCAGCAGAAAAATGTAAATTCTTCTGTGGTATGTGGAGGCATGTGTCTAACGATTTCTCTTTGAAAAAATATGGTCGTATTCCAAACTTTCCCCGTCTAATATGTATGCAGAAGCGTCAAAATTACATGTTTGACGGCAGTTGGTGCATCGTTGACCCATATCTTAATGTTCTCGATGACTTTACAAAGAGGTGTACGATTATGTAAACATTTGTTAAACGTTTTAATGTGACTTTTAAATAAGAATGCTTGAAATAAATAATTCTACATTAATAATATTCTAAAATTCAGACATATGCAGTGGATTAAAGAAGATAATGCAAGTTATGTCAACAAAATTATGGGCAGAATGGCCATAACTGAAACATGAATAAAATGAAAAATGTAAAAACAAATCGAATTTTTAGTTTTTAGTACATTGTCTCTAAAAATGTGACTTGGAGAACTGTTTTGATTTCGCAGTAGTATAATTAAGTGTCAAGAACGGTAAGGACAGTATAGATAGACGACAATGTTTGGAGACTGAGCGGTAATTCCTTAATGTTCGTGATGCTTATATCATTTTAAAAATTTATTTGAAAATACGCAAATATTTTTAATTAGTAATGCTGAAATAAATTTTACTTACCGTTCAGGGAAAGGTAAGTAAATTACGTTCTATTTAGCCAGCAACCGGTAAGAACAAACGCGTCTTGGAAACAGGCGTGATAAGTTAATAAAAAAAAACAATTATGCAAAAAATAATAATTTTGGGGGTCCAGTCCTTTAAAATAATATAACTTAAGTAATGAGCTGTTACTTACATTTTAGAGGATTATTTTCACTGATTTTCATTGTTTCATCGCCTACGTTTTTCAAAATTTTATTTTAAATTTGGAGAGCATAATACTAACAAAATTTGTATGTAACATGTACACAAACTGACTTTTAGAGGACCCGCGTAATCTAAAACTCGGCTTGCGCCTCGTCCGGAAATAGATTCGTCCTTTAAAACTCTATTTTGCGTACTTGTTACATAAATAACTATTATACATACAAATATATCTAATTCCATATGTTACCTTATTTGGGTGTTACAGCTAAAGCTTTAGTTTTAGAGCAATATTGAAATAAATTTTAAGTTCATCACAAAAAATAAAAACCATAATGTCCATCATGCAGATTGGAAATAAATTCCAATTATTTATGTCCCATTGTTATGTTCTTAAATTTAAATGTTAAAAAATATTTTTTAAATAGCGAATACAATTTTAAATCAAAAGGGTGATATAAAAATTGTCTTTGTTAGAATGCTTCAATTTTTTCCAACGTTTTTCATTTTAAAAATCTATTACTTACATTAAAAGTGTCAAGCTCATGCTGTTTAGAAAAAAATACTAGTTGTTATACTCTGAAAGATTTTAATATCATTTGTTAGAATGCTGTATTTTAAATTAAAACAAATGTTATTTGTGACCATTTTAGTTTTAAGTCTTTTCCAAATGCATCGTTTTATTTCAAGTGTTCACGCTGTTCAGAAACAAATTCTAGTTGTTATGTTCTCAACGATGTTTTTGTTTCTTCTTTAACAAAAGACGAATGCAAACGTTTAGTTGTCTTTGGTGTGGATTCTAACAAAGTATCGTTATGTTAAAAAAATTGAAACTATGGCTAGGTGTGGTGCATACAACGGAAATATCTACATACACACGTACAGTTCTTGGAAGATTTGAATATGTAAATATGTATTCGTTGTATACTATATTCCTTTAAAATGTAATTTTCTATCGTCCATACATAGACATATAATTATTGTTTAACAGCACTCGTAAAATACTTAAAACTTCTTTTAAGGACATTGTACATAAAATTAACGGACCTGCCTGCCTCAAGAATAGCATAACAATAAACTACACTAAAGAATAATTGATTTTTAAAGACTCTCTCTCTCTACAATAAACAATAACAGAAGCATCAGAATAGCAATTTGAAACGAAAAAGTATGGGAAGGTAGGTACATAAAATATTATAGCTTGTTAGGTACTCCGTCAATAATTTTATTGTACAAGAAGTATACAGTAGCACCCATAATTTTCATTTTTATTTCAATTGTTTTTACTATTAACATTTTTCACCTATACTTTTAAATTTTTTTTGTTTGTCCATAAAAATCTCGAAAACAGTTTTGCATTTTGTTCACAATTTTTCTAATACTTTGGCTATGGATTACAAAAAAATGACTATTACCTTTGTAGTGTACCTACTTTGCATTATATGATTATGTTTTGTATTTATTTTGTGCAGAATGTTATCTATGTCCAAAATTTAGACATACGTATGTATAAAATCTTTAACCAAATTTATCATAGGATGTTAATAATTCACATAGGATAGTTCTGCACTAAGGTAACGATTTGTCAAAGAGCGAAGAGACTGCACGAAATAATTTCATTATAATTTCGTAATAGGTATACAGATTTTACAGTGCCTCTATTAATTTAATATTTTCCTTAGAATTGGTTATGGTAAAGTAAGGTACTCATTATTGCACAAGAAATTAATTTGTGTTAATAAACCAGTTCGTTTTGTTTTTGCAAATGAAAACTGAAACCGATCAAACTGGGGTAGTTCTCATCCCGATAAATTATCCTTCCTATCTATTGTGCATTGTCTCGGTCGTCGAACATTTCGGATGATCCTGTATCCGCCCCGATTCCCGGTATCCAAGGGTTAACTCCGTGATTAATATGCGTCCTCACCCTTCGTCCTTCGACGTCCGGACGTCCCACGGCTTCTGAACATCCCGTATGCAAAAAAGGTGGAACCGCCGCTCGCCGGCCTGATTTAATGCCAACGAGAAAAAAAATCATTTGCGTAACCAGGTGAGATGCTGGGATGTGCCCTTTGAATGTCGTATGCAGATGGATGGGACGGATGGCATGTCAGTGGGATTTCACCAAGGACGGTGAAATCAGAAGTAGAAAAGGGAAAGCTTTGTTTGCTGGAAAGGGTGAAAACTGACCATTTATTTGTGGTGCGATCAAGGGGTGACCACAACCAAATTTAAGGAAAATGGACATTCAGTGGTGGCGTCAGATTATTTTTACAGTGGCTGAAATTATTAAAAATTTAAGCTACGACTAACGACTATTTAATACTATGATGAATCGAATTTCCCACTTGTGTTTATATGTTGGTAACATTTTAGTGTTTTTTAAAATTCTATGTTGTACATGGATGTTCAACGAATCATATTTTATGTCGTAGTAATATGTAGGTAATCATTTCTTACAAAGTCTCATCTGGGGCTCTACACTCGTACATTTTAGATATAATGCTTCATAAGATTTTTAGTAGTTTAAAACATCAACTTAATTTTCCATTAATGAAATGTATACATGTGTATTTATATAAATAAAATAGAATTAGCAACTTCTAAATCCCCATCTCTGAGAAGTATAAAATAATATTTTGTCACCTATTTTTGTAGGGCAATAATTAAATATGCCTATTAATTTTAAGCCGGCGCAGAGATTTACCAATACTTAGGTACCTACTACATTTGGCACCGACTTCAAATTGATAGGTATATTTAGTTATTGCCCTACAAAAATAGCTGACAAAATATTATTTTATACTTTTCAGAGATGATGATTTAGAAGTGAGTTCTATTTTGTATTTAAAATTTTTATTTCACACTTTATAGTGATTTTTCATTTTTGAAATAGATTAATTGAAATATATTATTACCGACATAATTCAATTTAAGTTTTTTTGCAAATTGATCAAAAAAATAGTTCCGGAGATAGATGGCAGCCATTTTATTTTCAAGATGACGAGCTAATATTTAAATAGCCCAAAACTTAAGGGGAAACATACTTTATTTTAACTACTAAAAACTCGAAGAAATTAGAGTTTTAGTTTCCAGTTTTTACTAGTCAAAACTAGTTTTAACGGACTTCAGGGTTTTACGGTAACATCTGTCAAAAATTCATCTCAATCGGTTCAGTAGTTTTCGAGTTCTGCGCGGCCAAACAAACATACATACCTACAAACATACAAAACAAACTTATAACCTCCTCCTTTTTGGAAGTCGGTTAAAAACTATTTACCTCTAGGGTATAGATTCATGAATATATATTTTTTAAAGTCTTGAATAAATTTGTAACATTCATATGGTTTGAATTCCATAAAATAAGTAGATTAGAATTATTTTAAAAACCTTCTTCAGTTTAGTAAAGCAATGCAAAAATATTGGCTATTTCATATAATTTAATTCTTTGAGAATAACAAAGCAGCATTGAATAAAGATGACAAGCAGTCCACCCAGCAATTACTTCTCCATAATATAAATAAACCTTCCTACAGTGACACGATATTATGATTAAGATTTCAAGTCTTCTGCAGCTTCCTTGGCAACAAATTAGAGTTAATAATCAGTTGTGCACAGGATTACATCAGGACAGCGGGCTGGGCAATCCTACACACTCTGTTACAATCTTACAATCTTTGCATCTTGCGCAATGTCGACCTCGCGTACAGCTCAGCTCTAACAACGAAACTTGTCATTAACAATTTGTCAAAATCCGACCTGAATTACTGAATGAGAGTTGGCCATGCCCACGTGATACAGTACACCTGGTGGCAAAGACAATGAGGAATTGGCTCGTGATTTACTTGGTGCTAATGAATGCGTAGGGTTAAATTGCTGATAAAGAGTTATGACGCAAAGTAGATCATGAGGTTTGAATGGTACGTTCTTATTCCTGTTCGGCGAAATGATAAATTTATTATTTTTATTTTTGTTCCTTCCGCTTGAATGAATTCGTACACTATTTCATATCTAATTTCCAGGAAGATAGTATTTTTATAGCGGGATTATATTTCGTTTAGACGAGATGATAACAGTATTTAAAAATAGTTGTACTAATATACTGTGTGATATCTTACACATAAGCATAATAAACACTACTGGACCGAATTCAACTCCCCTTATATCAATCGAAAACATTCTGCTTCATTGATAATTATTAATTTATCAGCACTTTTTACTGTCTTCAACGATTCTAATGGGGTACTTGCATGGTACTGAAAATTAGATTTTTAACACTATGAACATAATGTAACATTGGTAAAAATACAAATTTTATTTAAAAAATTATGTGTTTTTTAATTCATTCATTCAAAACGCCAAACACATTATTTTAAAACAAATATAACTTGTAAATCCCAACCTCACAGCTGTTATAATAGGCTGTAAGTATCAAACCCATAATTTTTATTCAATATAGAAAAACTGTACAAATCGAAAACTGATTATATGAAATTATGAAATAATCCTCATTGAGCACTGTCTATTGCAATTCGATTGGTTTTGAGGCAACATAACAGTCAAATGATGTTGAAAAGACTAAAATAAGTGCGATAGTCTGAGGTAGTTAAATCTGGGCTGTATTTTATCTATAGGTTTTGATGCCACGTGGCTATTAACTTTGCTTAGTCAAAATAATGGTTTTGATACTTAACAACCTAACACTTGGTTCAATTTTCTAAAACGAAGAATGATAGAATCAATAAAGAGATGCATTTCAGTTAGAGTCACCGTGTATAGACCTATAGACTATAGGTGAGGTCACGAGAGACTGAAATCTGACGGATTAAGTGGGCAAGATGGCCGCCACCTTTTGATTGGTCAATGGTGTCAGCGCCGGAAAAATGAGATAGCAAAAATACAAAATTGACAGATTGACAAAATACAAGAGCTCCTCGTGTAAATAGGAAGTGTTACGTGCCTAATTATAAGACGGTTTATTAATCTCCACGGGATATACTGCGTGTGAAAAGTATTTTGATAGTTCTTAGGAAATAAAAATCTGACGTGGCCATCACACAACCTTCCGCCATATCTACACTTTAAACAGAAATGTATACGTACACTCCGGTGCCCATTTAAAATATACAAATAAAAATCTAAAATATTCAAAACAGAAATTAGTATCACCTGAATCAAAAGATTCATTCACACGAAAACTCTTCTGTGTTGAAGTCATCCTCCGTTCAATTACTACATTTAATATCTGACTTATGACTTATATGGCGCTAATGTCAACTTGTCACCCGTCTCACTTGTCAATATTTTTTACGCAGAAACAAAAATCAACCGAACATGGATTACAAGATTTCAACGTTTTATCTGATAAATTTATTTTTTAAATTTCACTGCAGTTCTTTAATGCTACCAGATAAAGACAATTTTTTTATAACGTGAGTTGCAAATAACTTTGCTTCTTATTCTTATTACAAATAAATACTATATTTATCCAAATTTATATAAATTTTTGACAATTATCTTTTTCAATTTTCAAAAAATATCACTTCCGGTGAAGATATTTGTACCAAAATCTAATGAGCTCTTCCTATTCGTATACAATTGTAAAATACCAAATATCAAAATTTTTGAGTAATTCGTATCTGAGTTATGCGACATCCGGCATCGGCCCGGACCACACACATACACACACACACACATACATACATACAGACATCATCGAGAAACTATCAAAAACGAGTTGTAAGGACCCTAATTCGTGCTCATCCACTTAAAACTCACAACCCGATTTTTTGCATGATTCCAATACCTTCCTTTACAGGTAAGCGGAAGGTAAAAATATAAATGCTCATGAACCGGGGCCCGGTAAGGAGAGACATCTAGCGGTCAAATATCTGAACTAGCTCGCACTTAAGACGTCAACTTCGCGCAATGCTTTTATATGGCCGTGACGTGCAATCACTTATATAATATACTATATAATAGTATAATAATAGATTCAGTTTTTAATTTAATTTAACTGCAAATGCAGATCTTTAGTAAGATCAAGTTTGAAGTTTAGTTATAAGATTCAGACGATGAAATTTGACTTAATATTCATGAAGGAATCAAGATCGGAAATACAAAACCCGATGTGCAAAATGCAAAAGAATTAAAACAGGTTGATAGTATAGACCTCTTGATTATTTTATATTTGAATGAATTTGTATTTATCATTAGCTCATTCAAAAAATCTGACGTGGCCATCACTAGACCTCCCGCCTTGACACTGTAATATGTGAATTTGGATTTGGTTAGGCTACTTTTTGTAATTTTTGTTATAGTTCTTCAAGCAAAGTACCGATTCCTATTGTCATTGAAATCAAATTAGCTCTTTGTAGATAAATTTTTTATTTTATTATTACCTTATATCCAGTTATAATAATAATAATGAATCGATGATACTTCTTGACTGAATACGTTTAATGGAAGGATGAAAACTTAATGGAATTCAGTCAGTTTTTAATTTATTATATTTCGGCTCCTAGGTTCTAAGTTTCAACACAGTTAATAATATATTTATATTTAAAAATGGTGTCACAAAAAATTCAGAAACTGTGTATACGTCTGTTCATCCATCACATTGACATTTCATTTTTGGTTTTAAATTTTGTTCTAATATTATGATTTACAAATCGTGATAGGTAAAATTACAAATTTTTGAAAATTAATTTTCCTTTATTGGTAAGAGATATAGAAACGATGTTAAATAAATATTGTAAAAGATAATTTGTTCTTTCAAATGTCGAATGACAAATTGTAACTATCGCAGTATTTCCTATATTTTTTGCAAAAAATGTTAAAATGCTTCATGAAAATACCATTTCCGGTTGGCAGATTTTTACCAAAATCTTATCAGCTCTTCATTAACATATATAAATGTATATTGCAAAATATTAGAATTTTATGTTCAGTAGAATTTGAGATAATGAATCAGAACGAAAGACTATAGTAGGCGCACATACAGACTTCCATACATACACACACACAGACACACACACACACACACACACACACATACACACACACACACACACACACACACACACACACACACACACACACACACACACACACACACACACACACACACACACACACACACACACACACACACACACACACACACACACACACACACACACACACACACACACACACACACACACACACACACACACACACACACACACACACACACACACACACACACACACACACACACACACACACACACACACACACACACACACACACACACACACACACACACACACACACACACACACACACACACACACACACACACACACACACACACACACACACACACACACACACACACACACACACACACACACACACACACACACACACACACACACACACACACACACACACACACACACACACACACACACACACACACACACACACACACACACACACACACACACACACAGACATCATCGTGAAAATAGTCAAAATAGGTTCTAAAGGTGCTAAAACGTGCTCATTAATCTCGACATCGAATTTTTTCACGATCCCTATACCTCTCTGGGCGAGAGGTAAAAATGATAATGTATAACAAGTAATAATTTTGAAAGGAAATAAAACCGTCTTCCTTTAGACGGTTTTCACGTAGACTGTATAGAAATTCTCATGGGAACATGTGTAACATATGGCGCTATCATACTCATATATAACAATTTGTAGTGCATTAGAATATTCCAGTTTCGCAACGAATCTGTTCTCCGTTCATCGTAGGTATTCATATTATAATCGGCGTTTAACCGGGCATCACATTAGCAACTCGAGGCAGCCACAGCAACATTACCTTACGTTATGCTTATGCTAATTCGAGCATTTCGTAAGCCGTCCGTAATGGGCGGCAGGCAAAAATGCTGTCCTACGAAAGTTCAGGCAATTCCCATCATTTCATGATTGATGAATATTTAACAGAAGGGTGCTGATTGATCTACGCCAACTATCTGTTTCATATTTATCTCATCCACAGGAAGATGAGAATAATTTGCACGAGAAAGTTAAAAATGTCTTTTCAATTTAGCTAACTTAATTGCACATAAATTATTCGCCAATAACCAAGAACACTGATTGCTCGCATATAAGGTTCCATAAGATATTATTAATTCTGTGAATTTAAATGCAATTTAAATTATTATCAACACTATCCAATAACTGACAAGATAATTTTATATATTGTTCTCACATGATCTTCCTTCGACGCTTTTATCTATTTCAGATTAGCTATTATTATAAGATTTTTTTGTGTCAAACTTCGGACAGAGAAATCATTATTCAATAAAATACCTACTATAATAAGCTACATAACCAAATTATAACTTTTTGATTTGGATGTATGTTTATATGTTTAGTGGCAAGGCGTCCACGGTTTATTTATTAAAAGTGCGATGCTGGCTTGAATATTATAATAAATTACAAATTCCAAGTCCTAAGGTCGATCCCTAAAATCCGTTAAAAATACATCTCTCTGGTTTCGAGTGATTGGATTCCACTATAATAATTTATTCCATTCTAACGGTGAGATCAGGGTCGGACTGGCCAGCTCGGCAAGTCGGCAATTTTCGAAGGGGCCAAATTGCAAACTGAAACTTTTTTTCTTGTATTAGTAAATTATTTAAAAAATTATGTTTCTTTATTTTAAGGCAGACACGTATACAATGGGGATGTATAGGGAGCAACTTTCAGTTATAAGGCATTTGACCTTGAATGAGAAAAAATTTTCGCCTGCAATATTTATAATACGACATACATTATTTCTACCAAAATACCCTGAAAATTATTGATATTTTGAAAAGGGAGTTTGAGGGCCAAATTACAATAATTGTTTTATACCAGTCTGGCCCTGGTAGAAGGTTTATACAAATAAAATATCTAATGTTAAACATTATCAGCGCCTTGCGGTAGCACTATACCTCATTGATTTTAGTGTATTTATAGGTTTACTATTTGCTAATTTATTATACAATATTTTATATTTCACTTTTTAATATATGCTTGATACATGTTTCCGTGTTTCAGATGTTTAATTTTGCTCTTGGACTTGGACGCTACCTACACTTTTTTAGACTAAAATTATGCAAAAAATCACATTTTAAATGCATTATAATAACTATATGAAAACAATTTTTCATGGGAAACATATATTATCTGACGTACACTAGTTATAATAAACCTTGTGCTGCACTATAGATTTTTTAAAATAAAATGATTAATACAAATCTTATCTTCCATAATCTTCCATCTACATAAAATTTACCAGTGCATTGCCTCCTTAATATAGACATATTATTATTAGGTACCTACTATTAAATTATGACAAGGAAAGCTACTGAAAAGAAGGAAAAATCAAAATTTATTTAACCTAGTAAGTAATGGCATTTACACGTGAAAATAATAGGTAGGTACTGTTTATCTGTCTTAATGAAAAACATTATGTTAAATTTTAAATGAAATCTGTTGTATTTTTAATGTAAATTACATATCTTTGCAACGAACTTTTTTATTGCAAGTTGATTAGCAACAATAAAATGCAGTTTAGCTAATGGTCATAACACGTGAATAATAAATTATTACCTACGCATGGTATAAATTATCAAGAAACGTAATACACCTAATGATACATAGTCGAGTCGTAGAAAAAATTGAATTCATTGTAAGTTGCACTTAGAATGAAAATTGTTGTTCGTCTTCGAGGAAAACCCCGAAGGCAAATTTTTGTGGTAACTATAATTATTATCCACAATATAAAATTTGTAATTCTAACACATAACTTACGAATGAATAGGTCACCTCACCATCTGTCACTGCGTTATCAAACCACAAGTTTCATATTTCTTCATTTTTAACATCCTAATAATTGTCCTTTTAATTGGCGGTGCATACCTGTGCACTGAGTGTACCTCAGTGCACACTGACTCATTCTAGCTATGTACACTTAGCAAAAATTGTCTTCGAATACTTTAGACCCAATGAAATAAGGCTGAGAATGACGGAATGTCATTTTTATGGAGTGTACTTACGTTGATGGCGTGACTCATGGGTTGAAACATAAACGTAATTACAATTTTTGCATTTATTTATTATTCTTTGTTAACGTTTAGCGAAAACGGAAAAAGAATTAGTCATCGGTGTCACTTGTGTAGATTAATGCATTGTTTTAACTTATTACTAATTCAAAAGTTCTAGTATGATTAGAAAACATAAAATAACAACGAGAATAATAATATCTATCATCAGTTCACAGCTTACAACCTCACATATTGTGTGAATATAATGTTTATATTACAGAATAAAATATAACAAATACCACGTAACAGATTTATAACATTGTAATACTATTAAATACTCAATTTTATAAACAAGGAATAAGGTAAGTATCTACTTTTAATTAAAATTAAATTAATTCATTTGTTATTTAACATTTTGAAAAAATTCTTGTAGACTGGGAGTCAGCACATCCAAATTATCATTTTTTAATTACACTTTTTTTTCGCTGTTGAACATGCAGTCTTTAGAAGTTTCGGCAGTTGAGCCATATCAGCTTTTCAGTGAAATATATAAGTACTATAAAAATAATGAAGAAAGATAAGGTTAGTTATTGACAATTATTTACTCTTACTAAATAAAACTTACAGAGATACTGTATTTAAGAACAAAAATTCCTGTAAATTTATATAAGCTTTTTAAAGGGAAAGAATACAACGCTGATCAGATCACGTAAAAAAGAATAAAATCAATCCAAATCGAGTATGTAGGACTCAAAAAAGGTATTTAGTTCAGTTAAATTAGAGTTTTTATACCAATACCGAGTATGTGGGATTCAAGAAAGGTGTAAGGTCTTCAAATTTAGTTCAGTTAAGGAGTTCCCCTAGAAATTTTAAAAAATGTTCTAATGCAACCAAACTTTGAATTTATGTTGTCTGTGTCATAAAAATGATACCTGAATTTTTTGGAAATTTTTGACCACGTAGTTTGAACGAAATTAATTGTTAAATTTTAATATTTTACATGGGCTCTTATGGCTTTCCATTAATTGATTAAAAAAAAGATGTTAGAAATGTTCTATTTACTTAATTTTTGGTATATAAACGTATGCAAGCACGGACATCAATTTCCCAAAATTTGAAGAAGGTTGACCACATAGTTGTAACAATATTGTCGATTGAAAAAAAAATCTTCAATCATTTTTTGATTAGTGAATTAGAAATTATTGTAAAAATATATCACCGCAATTGAACGAATTGCAATATCAACTAACACCCGTTGACCGAATTTAGTTTTATATTAATAAAAATATTTTTATTTTTATATCCGCCCCCAAGGCTGATATCTGAGTACGCCACTGCATGTCTAGGGAACCTCCTTAAATCAGAGTTTCTACCAAAACTGACAATGTGGGACTAGATTAGTTAAATGTAGATCAGTTGGTTTTATCTGTGCATTTATTCGCAGATCAGCGTTTCAGCTGTTAGCGCTGATCAGCGTTTTATTCTTACCCTTTTTAAAAACGAAACAGTAGCTAACAGCTAAGTATAACAAATATCAAGCATAGATCTTAATAAAATATTCTAAAGATTATTTTAATTTCGACTAGTCTAGGTATGCAAATTGTTATCCATCTATGTGCACATGCACATGTAGATTTATGTTTCATTTTATAAGCGCTCCTTCACACTAGGTACTTATTATTTAGCTGAACGCAGACACTAAACAAAATAATGTAAAATAAAAAAGTTTATAAGCGTATAAACGTTCAACGAGGCAACATAACCTACACCGTTTCGCATTAAGCAGAGTTTATGTACGAGAATTACTTGTTTTAAAGTCGACAAAACCGAAAAATAAAACCCGATGAAACCCGAAGTGAGCTTCTGTTCACGGCCGAGTGGGTCGTGAGCTTTAGCCGCACGATTCGCAACTGTTTTCGCGTGAATGTTTTGTTAATTAAACGGCACGGGCTGCTAAACATGGTTACATGTTCACAGACACTAAATTCTAATTTTATTGAATCCGACCAACGGTTTAAATTGCTCTAATATTTTTTGCGCTATTAAATTGTCTGCCGGTTCTAATAAATTGTAAAAAATATTGCAGTGCTGCATTATGTCGAAGCAACGACTTGGAAAATATGTACATTATTTTATTATAATGACAATTGACAATATTTGCAAACTCGCAATCATCACGTGTTAATCAACTCGATAGTTTAACTGCATTGCATCCGGTCGACAAATCCAATTGTTTATTTCACTTTGCCGACCAACCATTCAAAATAAAAGTCAATTAAAATTAGTATCCAGTCCACTACGGCCAGTGAAATCTTTTTACCACTTACACAAACACTGATGAACTTAGATAATGATTATCTCAATTTCAATGGAAATAAATCGTAATTAAATTACATACATACAAGACATATACATCATAAACATTAGGCTATATTCCTAAAAAGGATAAGTACGAACTCCTTAAACACATTCATTTATTCCAAACGTTAAATACATTTAAAAAGAATGAAAACTAACTTATATCTCAAACTCTCAGCTGTTATAATTGGCTTAGTTTAGCATTACACCGTTCCAAACAGTTTATACTAACACATTTATGTTTACATATCAAACACTTCAACACATCAACACAAAATTAAAATCCACAAGTATTTAACTATAAAATAAAATATCAATCTTTGCGAAACAATTCTTTATCCTGATAAACTTCTTTTGCCCCGTCTACATTTATTATTCTTTTCATGATTTCATGTAAGCTTCCTTATTTTCCACTCGGAAACATTCGCACACGCAATAAACCATCAATCGCACCAATCGAAACTGAAGCGTTTACTACATTACATGCATATACATAAGATTTTACAATTTAGGTATGACAGCTTCAGCCTGACATACTGTTAGTAATTGATCTTGATATATTATATTTAACCGTTTGTCAAGTGAATTATTTGAGTTTTTAGGGTGCAAATTTAGAGAGCTAAGGAGATAAGGGTTTACTTGTTCGAAAAATAATTTCAAGACGAGTTCTACTAAAAACGAGTATAACGGCTGGAGTTTAGACCGTTTTGGCTAAGTTGAGGGTACAAAGAGTAATGTTGCTGTGGCAAACTGCATTGTAATTTGCTATTGCTTAAACACAACCCTTTTAAATTATACTTAAGAAATATTGACATTGTGAGTCGTCGACATTATGGTTTGCTTCGTAAATGTTTGTACAACCAGCATAATATAAAATTTAATAATCTTCATAATCGTTGCTATTACACATAATATTTAACTCATTAATCATTACTTGTTGCAACATATGGAGGCAGGACGCAACTGTTTTAACTTCGTTTAATGAATATATTATTAGATGTTATGTAAGTCCCGCATCACAGGAAAATATAAAAATTGCACGATTAAAAATAATGTTTCCATTTATTAATAAGATAAGTTGTCCTTCATCAAACAAAACTAAAATTATAGTAAGTTGAGTTTAAAACTAAAAAAAGAAAAAATTGATTTAATATCA
This sequence comes from Agonum fuliginosum, assembly GCA_947534325.1. Taxonomy (NCBI): domain Eukaryota; kingdom Metazoa; phylum Arthropoda; class Insecta; order Coleoptera; family Carabidae; genus Agonum; species Agonum fuliginosum. The sequence goes on from OX384031.1 coordinate 9,518,350, forward strand.
CAATTATATTTAATAGATAAACCTATGCATATGCTTTATTTACTTAAACGAAGTTTAAATATTGGGATTAATTGGTGCACCTGGCCGATAAAGAAAATGATATCATTACATGTATTTTACGTTATCTACTACCAATGTTGTCTTTAAAATTATTTCAGTAAAATGGTTTCTTCTTTACATTATTTACTTATAATGAGCAATTAGAGATAAAATGAAGTGTAAGTTATAAAATACATTAGATAACGGCTAACACAACGAATGAAATAAAAGCTATTTCATATTTATGAGCGCTAAGTAAATTAATTATTACAAAATTAGTTGCGGTTTGCAAAAAGCAAACAGTAATTTACTACAATTAATCACCGCCATTGTAAATGTATGCTTATATAATTAGAAAATTCCTTATAGAATAGCAATAAATTGAAATTAATTTAATTTTAACCCTCAAAACATATAACAAATAGAAAAACAAGACAAATATCCGTCTCTGAAACAACCATGTATTAAGGACTTTCGTGTCAAAAATAATTTTCTCATTTTTAATTGACATAATTATAGAGCAAAAACGTGTCTTAATTGAATAAGCGTGTTTTCATTGAGATTTATTTAGAAATTGTAATCCCTTATTTCCTTTGGAATTCATCCATGCTGTAAGAAAACGTGGTACATATTATAATAAATCAATGACATTAAAACTAATTAAAATTATTATCTTTTAAACAACTATTTGGCTAATTTTGATCTTTCGCATAAAAATGAATTATGTTCTTCGTCAAGAGACTTTATCGGCAACTATTAAACAGGGCTGTAGCCAGGGTGAGGGGGTGGTGAGCAAGCAGGGCAAAGCCCTGCCAGTAAAATTCTTGCCCTTCCTATAGAGTTGAAAAGTTGATTTTCATCATTTTAGATAAAGATAAAAATCTTGGAAAATCAATATATTATTTATTTGCAAAAAAATATCGATGGAATACGAATTAAATCTTCGAATCAGAAACCGTGGTTCCACAACTGGCATTGAAAATAAGAAAGCCAAAATTTGAAAAAAAAGTTTGTTTTCAAAAAGTTTATGTGCTTCGGTTATCCGACAATTATTTATTAGTGCACATGAAGTAGGTGAAAAACATGTAGCTTCAAATCCCTTCAAAAGGTTTTCTTTCAATTAAAATTAAAAGGCATTTGATCTTCGACTGCGGCGCTTTTTCTTTCCTCAAACAACAACAATATTGTCCTCTCTACAATATGATTGGCCCTTCCTAGAAACATAACCTGGTTACGTCCTTGCTATTGAATTGCATTGCATTCATTGTTAACAAAAAAAATTGATATTGAAGACTGACTAATTAAACTTGTTCCATTGATTAAAATTAGATATAAATGATTAAAATGTTTAAAACGCTTTCTGTAACTATTTGGCCTGAATGCTGTAACAACCTACTCCAAGGATAGGGTAGGTTGTGACACCTACCAAATTTTGAAAAAACTATTTTTATCTACTCACCATTACATTAGCCTCCAATCTACTTGTACATCCATTATCCAACAAGCTTCTTTTTAATTCCTTACAATTTCATTTTAATTGTTTTACCCAATGAAATGTTAGTATAAATTTTTTTAAAAATGTCACAACCAACCCCAGTTTGCCATACGTAACTTGCCTGCAACTCGAGTAATATACTTCTATTCTCGTTGAATACCTAATAACACTATTATTGTTTGTAACTGTAAATTTATTCAAAATAAGTTTATTCGAAAATGTAACTAGGTACATCAAACAGCAGCATAAAAATATGTTCAGAATTTCAACGGTTAAATGTCAATATCGGTTTTGGTTCTCAAACTTAGCAATTCTATAAATCTTGAATATTTAATTCTCGTAGAAATCTCCCGTTGTGCCCACCTGATCAATTACAATTCTTTACCCTTTTCGTTTGGAGTTGAAGTTCTAATATTTGCCTTCCCACGGGCCGCACCGCTGCCGTGTTGCTCCTTCTTTGCATTTGCATATGCGCCAGAAATCGAAGTCTCCCGTCACCGTCTACAGATGAAATCAATGTGAAAGGGTTAAATCAAACCTTTGCATTCGTTACCGGTGCGTATTTGAATAAGCGCTCGACGCGGATTGTTTTGCATACGGCCTCGCAATATTCAAATGAGCTCCCCTTCTGGCTGACCCAGGGGTGTCCACAGTCGTACCCCTTGCAGTCCTAAACGATGTGAGAACAGCGGAGATTTTAACAACGATAAGTGACGGCTTCGGCGTTCAACTTAAAGCATATGCAAAATTTTGGATTTGAATATTTTTCTTTAGGGTGTCTTCCAATCTTTGAATCAATCACAGGTAGCTGATGTATTCATAACAATCGAAAATCGATTATAGGATTGTTAAACTATATTTGCATACATTATTTATGTGGGAACATTATGGAAAATATCGGAAATTGTATTGGAACCTCAAAATGTATAAAATTTGTGTAGCCTTTTGGGCAAGCAATAATTTTTTGGTAAATTTTTGTAAAGTAGATAAGTGCATTAGTTAAATGTTAAATTTTTTGTTCACATTTTGATAGCTACATTTTCAAAATGGAGTCTCCAAATCTGCAAGTTAAAAATAATAACAAGACAAATGTTAAAAATCATTTAGTTTAACAGAACCCTTCGAAATAATGAACAAGATAGAAAACTAATGAAATAAGTACTTTACTAAAATTTTCAGGAGTAATATCATAAGAGATGATATTTTTTTGAGAATTGTTTTGTGGTTTCCACAACAACTAACAATTTCACGACACAAAACATCATCTGATAATTTCCCGAAACATACCTAGTTGAGGCAAATTTGCCGTGATGTTTTGTGGAGTGAAATTGCAATAAGTTGTCGTGGAATAGACAAAATTCTCTTTAAAAATTATTATTTCGAATGTTATTTAGGAAGAATATTCTTCTTGAAAAAACACTACCAAAATGACTTATTTTGCAAAACATTTTTGACGTTTAATTTGACAAATTAATTAATCAATTGTAACTAACGTACCTAACTTAATAAAACTAATCTACATACCTGTATGTTGTCAGGTACATTATTTTACATTTTCAAATCTATTGGTTGCATTACGTTATCCGACGTCATCATTACGCAATATGATGTTTAAACCATCTGTCAAACATATATTCCACTAAAGAAATTACTATCTACATATCTGGTTTTGTTGTTAAGATACAAAAAACGTAAATAAATAAATAATTGTAAATATATGTTTTTTAACATTTTTAACATAATAGTGCACACAATACGTTTAGAAAAGTGTTTTTACTTCACTCACTACGCTCGTTACTCAAACAGCCATACTAATTCAGACAAATATCATTTTTCTACAATTGTTGTTTATTGAGTATTCAACGAGAATTGAAACATTGGAATTGGAATTACTAATGAGATTGAAAAAACTATAGCTGCACCCTGCATTCAAGTAGGGTAAAAGGCGTTATATTTGATAGATATGCATGTACCTATTCGAATGAGTAGGTACTGTACCAATAAATATTGACCAAGACAAATACCATTATAATAAATATCACAAGAAGTTTTATTTCTGATAAAACCGGTTGAAAAATGAACAAATATTAACTAGTCAGTATTCTATTGTAGCAGTACTAAACTGAAAGTCGTAGAATAAAGATAAAATTATTTAGTAAAAAGCAGTTGCTATGGCATTTATGAAAACTACAACATTATTTATATTTGAGGTTTTAAAACTTCTCAAAGTGTGATCACCACATCCTCCAAATAAGTAAAAGTGCTTTGCTCTCCCCGTTGCTCTCTGTTGGCAACAGCAAAAAAGTGTTGTATATTTATCCGCGGTGGTTCTCGACTTCGTGGTATTCTTCTCGTAGACTTGGCCATCAGTTTACAAACTTGAATAGCGTTTTTACAGGGAAGTGTCCCGCTATTATGTGCTGTTAAGAGTTAAAGAGAATTTGTATTGGCAATCACAACCGTTGCAACGACTGCAGATCGGCTCGCCGCTGAATTTTTAACATCTTCTTTCTGTCATTACTTTAAAGTGCTAAGAATTCCACTGGACTTTTTACTTGGAGAGTTTTTACAATGAATTACTTATAACAAATTGGCGGCTAATAAGGACAATATCCAGAAATGATAATTAATAAATGCAGGAGTCAAGAGGAGTTGATAACTGTATTATAAGCTTCTACTTCGTGGCAATTTTTGACAGAAATGCATTCCTCTTGTTTCACGATGCGAGCTTTAAATCACAACTAAACTAAATAATCATTTTACAGCTAAATCTTCAAATAGAGATTAATGGCTGGACAAACAACGAACTATACCTATTCAAATATGCTTATTTCATTTATCTTAAATCAAATCAATCAGAACGTCCAATTCTTGTGCATTTTTTAAAAAAAACAACCTTACCGTTTATATATCAAAATATAGTGTCCCGCTATTATGTGCAGTTAATAGTTAAGGAGAATTTTTATTGGCAACCGCAACCGTTGCAACGATTGCAGATCGGCTCGCCGCTGAATTTTTTACATCTTCTTTCTGTCATTACTTTGAAGCGCTGAGAATTCCACTGGACTTTTTACTTGGAGAGTTTTTACAATGAACTCATAACAAATTGGCGGCTAATAAGGACAATATTCAGAAATGATAATTAATAAATGAAGGAGCCCAGACGAGTTGATAACTGTTTTATAAGCTTCTACTTCGTGGCAATTTTCGACAGAAATGTAGGTATTCCTTTTGTTTCACGATGCAAGCTTTAAATCACAACTACTTACACTAAATAATCATGTTACAACTAAAACTTCAAATAGAGATTAATGGCTGACCAAACAACGAACTATACTTATTCAAATATGCTTATTTCATTTATATTAAATCAAATCAATCAGAACGTCCAATTCTTGTGCATTTATAAAAAACAACCTTACCTTTTACATATCAAAATATAGTTAGCTTTATTTTATAGTTTAACCTTCATGAAGGACAATACAGGATACCTACATAATACTTTGAACGTTTAGGTTTAAAATGTTTCATACATTTTTCTGTTTGCTGCCTCGTGTCGTTTACACTGATTCATTTCTCGTTTAGATCATTTGGCGACAAATAACAGTAGTACCTATGTATGAGGAAATAATAATTATTAGTAAATATGTTTTGAAAGTGACGGGGTGTGAGTACGGCCGTGTGTGAGAAAGGTTATCTATAACGGAATCTGTAAGACACGGTATTGCACCTACAGCTATTACGATTTTATCTGTTTACATGATTTACTATTCAAATGAACATACACACGATTATTGGATACGTGTTGTCGGAAGATCAAATATTTTTTCAAACCGTGCTAACATGTTTTTAGTTTTAAATTTAAGGGGCACGCTTTTCTAAATTACAATTTGATGAGTATTTTATATTTCGCTACAATATTTATTGTTATAAACATTGCAGATCAAACTAAGGATCTATTTGTTATAAGAAAGGTTATGTCGTCAAGTTAGCAGATTACTGAAATGATTATGAACCACACACTTATTCTCATTTACATCACACATCTTACATAATACAGAAGAAGTAACCGATTGCTTATGCTTGTCGACTTTTAGTTTATTGGAAATTTTTTGAAAACGTCCTAAATACATGCAGGCTTATTGTTGAAAATTTTTAATTATGTAATTTCCAACAAAACAAAGAATATTTGATTTCTTATTATAGATTTAGAGAACCACTTTAAGAATGAGCGAAGTAGGCAGTACCAATGTAGTTTTGTAAAAAACATAATTTGCAAAAAAATATTATAAAAAGATATTCAGGTATTTATACTTAAATGACTGGATAACTGAGTGCGTTATATGACCGTCTCAATATTGAAACTTGAACTTATCAAATTAACTGCACAACTCTCTCCTGTGGTGTACTCTTTACGTATAACCATGGAGTACCCCTGTTAAGTTGACGGCTGGCAACAGCACACATTTACCCGAGCATTTACCTATCCTATTCCGATGATTCACAATATGTCAGGCTGCCACATTCATTTAGAAAAAGCGTCATTATGCATGTATGTATAATGTTTTACTACATTTGAATGTCTAGTTGGTACATATACAGTATTACTTTAATTGTTAATGTTTTCCTTTAAAGTGTAACTTAAAATTTTATGTTATAATGAATTTATGGTTACTGAAATTTTAGCTGTAAAAGTACTACCTTCAGACTTTGTATTCAATTTTCTCATTGTATATTGTTATACACGAGACAGTATTCCTACTCATATGATGTTAGATTCGCAAACATATTATTTCTAGACAAATACATACTACCGTGAAAGTTTACGACAAAGTAAACAGTATGATTTGACTCAGAAAAGAATCATGGCTATATATTCTCCATAAGGTAAACGCAACATAAGTATGAAATATTATTATTAACAAGATTGGCATCTAGCAAGCGAACATTAGTCAACGACCAGCAGCGCTGTCTGTGGGAACGGGCGGAACTTACGATGTGTAAGTTTAAGTATGTGAGTATGTAGTGGCATGTCCATGAGTGTGGGACCTGCGCGGTAAATCAACGGATATCGGTAGCCAAGCCATTAGAAGCGACAAACATTTGATAGGCCACTTGGAAGGCGCAAGTGCACTTCACAGGACGCCATCAAAAGAGGCACTAACTGTTTATTTATTTCTTCTTGAATCTTTACAACCAGAAGCCATATTCACCACATGAAAGACATGCATTAAGGTGACGTAGTTAGGAAATTTCAGCGGAAATATTACTTTGCTGTACTCTTAGATCAAGCTGTGTGATCTAAAGCTATGTACTGTGATTTTAAATAAAATTAACGAACTGTAAACCACACAGTCTTATATTTAGGAAGTCCGGTTTAAGCATAGGTACATAAATCAGACAAAATATGTTTAGTAACAATATTTCATATTCAGTCTGGTACAAATGTTCAGACTTATGTACTCTTCACTAAGAATGCATGCGTTGACTCTTTGATAACCGCACATACAAGAAAATATATACCGATGAATCACAGTACATGAAATACAAGGCTACTACACCCAAGTTGTATATTTACGTAAACGGAAAATAGTTATTCCTTTGTTCCACATTGATTTCCTGATAATCTACGGCTCTACACTTGTTGACTCCAATAGAATCAGAATTCATGATTAATAATAATAATATTCGTTTATTGCATGAGTAAAATAAATTTCTACATCACAATCGCCATAGCATTACAATAAATAGAAAGAAACAATATCCTAAACATTTTCATTCTTAAAATATTTGTTAATATCATAAAAATATTCTGGCTATATTGTTCAAAATAAAAATCTGAAATTTACCATGAGTAATTACGAGGCATTATTTAATCGAAAAATAAGAATTAATTTATATATTTTAATATTACAAACTATGGCCTTAATAATGCGTATTTATTAATTTAATCTTAAACAGTCGATTCTTTCGATTGTTCGTAAGAGTGCAAAGAAAATATTTTTGTATAAAAAACTACATATCTGACGAAAAAAAATTGTGAAAAATCGGCCAAAAAGACTATTTTTACTAATTACTTACTAAAAGATTATTAAGTATTTCAAAAATATAATTCCTTAGCACGCTATAGAGTCATCTTTTAACTATCTATACTATATAAAATATGACCAGTGTAGGTGTAATAACAAGAGCTTAGTCCGTAATATACCGAGGTCACTTTTCACTATATTTTTGGCACAAGTGTAGCGCCTTAATATGTAGGTATTTTGGTTTGTTGTAAAATTTGCAATATGCTTCAAAATCAATACCTTTGATTATTCTAAGGATGTGTATTACTGACAGTAGCTAAATTATTTTTATTCATTTTATTATTTCTGCCACTTCTCTCCCAAAAGTTTTAACTTTCAATTTGGAGGTAGATGAATATGATTGGAGACTTTTTGATTTGACCATAATATTCTGATAAGGTTTGGATTCGCATATTATTCTATGATCTGTGTGTATGCTTCATGTAGTATGCGGTCCGTTTTAGAAAGATATACATCTGCTTTTAATTATATAATAAATAATAAGAATATTATTTTGTGATGTAGTTGTTTTGAAGCAGGAAACATTGTCCGTTAGAAATAAGAAATGTGGGCATTCGGAAAGATTATTGAAATTAAGAATAAGAATTAACCAAGTCAATACATAAAATAAGTACAATAAAGAGCTTGTTGATAATAACTATTGAAACAGTCACCTGCAACAATGACTCAATTAATTACTCTAATTGAAATATATCTGCAAGACTTTTTCCTGCGTAGGTTACGGTATTTGAATTCCCTCGGATAATGTGTGATTCTAATGGTCGTAGCCAGCAATCAAGAACAGTAATTGAAGCACAACATCGCATCTCACTACATAGAATTAAAAATTCCTCGTATTCTGCGTTTCCGCGCGGCAGAGCTCGTCTAGCTGGCACAAAATTGCAGCTCGCAATGTGAGGAAGAACCAAAAAGCCGTTGTTATTAGTTGGTGCATCCTTGATGACAAGTTACTCAAACAGTATTTTTTCATTTAATTAAAAATTTTTCAACCGTGTACATGTTATGTATGATATTATATACGCCAGATAGGTCGGTACATTGTTCAGAAAGAGTCAAAGCAGCGGAAATACCAACTGTAATCACTAACCTGCTCCTGTGTAATTTCTGTGATGCCAGATATTATATGCAATTTTGCGAAACACTTGTGTTTTTGAAACGTATTATTACGTGATGTAAAGTCATGCGTGGAAGCTACATTTTTGGCGGTTGTTAACTGAGCATTGCTGATTATCCGTAGATGTTTTCCACTACAAGCTCAGATTGCTTATTATGAATATCTTGTCTTTTGATTGCCAGCAAATTGGACTCTCATCGAACAGTAAACAGAGAAAGAAGAACGAATACATCATCGAACGATCAACTCTGTACCTTTTTCCAATTTGGCAGTTTGTAAACACATTATAACCGTATTGCTAAATTGTGGACATAATCGTTTAATACGGGATGTTGACGCATTCAGGAAGTTTAAATTGATAAGAAATCATTGACAATCTACGAGCAAACTGGCAAATCTAATTAGAGACGAGCTAGCTAAACATCAAGTTAATGTTGATAGGCAAAGGAATAAGAAGGTAATTTAATTTATAAAAAAAGTACAGCGAAATTATTAGCGGAAGGTCATATAGATTATGGTTATTAAAGATAGGTACATCTTGAGTAGAATGGTGGTGAATTAAATCTATTGAAAAACAAATGATTCGTCATTTATTTGTTCTATAATATCAACAGTGTAGATATACGTTGTAATGCTGTATAGGTAAATAATTGGACGGTTACAGGGTACAAGGTAATAAGTCAAAAAAGTTAGTTTTTGCAGTAACATCAAAAACTATTTCCTATACATTGTGCAAAAAGGAACAAGTCAATTTTACCGTATTGAGAAATATATTCGAATAGAGTAGAGACCGCCATAGTGAGTGAAAGGGAATTAGATCTTACAAAAATGCATGTATCAAATACATTCGTTATCAAACATTTTGTAAGATCTTAGTTATCCTGAAGAAGGTTTAAGTGTAAACCGAAACGTCGGTTATGTAAGAAGAAGAATATATGTTGTATGACTGATATTTCGATAGTAAATTTTCAAGCTTACCTTATCACCACAGTCGATTACACAGTCACTTTAAGTATATTTATGTTTACGGATGACCAAAGCCGAAAATTTTCTAAACGTATTGTTAATACCGATTATTTAACGGCGAACAGGAAAGTGTAGTTTTAAATCTCTGAAACAAAACAAAACAATAATTGAATCATGAATCAAATAGCGGATTAGTATTGTGTATTTATAAGTGAAAAATAATTATATTTCCGAATTGAATTGTAGGTTTAAAAAAATTTAGAATATAATGATGAAACGTTTGTCGATGTGGCAACAATGTACAGAGGAAGTGCAATGTGTAAAATTAAGTAAAATGACGTGTTCGAAAAAAGAAAAAAGCATCAACACGTAAAACATGTCTGTAATACTCTAATGATAAGGATAAGAACAGCTCGACAGCGTCAAGTAATTACAGAATAAAGATTTGTTAAAAACGTTAAAGTGTGCGTCATCTAACACATGTGTTGTGTTATGTTACGCTACTCGCGCGGTCAATTCCACAATTTAGCCATCATTGGCCGTGTAGTTGCAGTGGAGTTAGTAGAGTCCGAGTCACTAATTGCCGTAATGAAATAATAGAAGTTGAAGTTGTATGTTTTGGAGCGAAACCGCGCTCGCTGTGTTGTGTTAACCGCGAGATGAGGTCACACCACGCGTCATCCAGCAGCTGGCGAGCGCGCATGCGCTTATCACACGTATGTTGCCTGGCAACCGAGGGCACATGCGCCATGAGGGCCGGAATAGGGACAATCTGCAATCTGCATGGCGAGACCAACAATCCCCGAGATACATTTAAATTTAAAGAAAGGGCATCGCATCTAGCATACCTAACTGAAAATAACAGTTTTTTTAAAGAATTGTACCTTAGCTAAAATTAATTGATTGAGTGGATCACAAATTATATGAACTGATTTAGTTCTTATAAAAATAATATTGCATTAAATGCAAATCAGTCAGGTTATTTTTAAATACCTGAGTTAAAGATAATATTTAGTGCTGTGCCAACGCTAACATAGTGTCAATAACAAAATGTTTTTGTATGTTACACGCCGGTGTAACATTGGCATTATAGACGTTTTGTGTACCATAGTACCATGTTGCAAATATATACTTTATACTATCTCATCTCTGATTAATAAGAATAATTAGATTTCTTTAAGTAAAACTTTTTCAGCGACCCGCGATGTAGTTGTACCTTTATTCATGTGCAGATGAAATTTGGCTACCAGACCTAAATAAATGCCATATCACAAAAAGAATATACTAAAAATTGTAAACCTAAAATAACATTTTCAGAAGTAAAATGTTCAGAAATATTTCATTAGAAGTTATCGTGTGATATGTAGCACCTTTACTGTTATTTGCTATTATACTTAATAACATTTTGTACATACGTGCTTAGAAAAATTAAGAACCAATTAATTTTCAACACCAACATTTTCATACTCTTCTGATTACCTAATAAAATAAAAAATATATTGTGGTTCCTTTGTAGATTTCAAGAAAACGAACGATAAGATGATTTTATTTGTGAATAATAAATTAAATTGAAGTTGGTAAGTGTTGTGTTATTTGTCATCTTTTTAGTAACGCTAAGGTGATAATCACTATTCACTATCGTTCTCACTCAGGCTCTGCGTAAGCCTTGTTGAAAACCCGCGACAAAAAAGCGAAAAACGGCAGTTGAATGTAATTCATCACAATAATTTTAATATAAAAATTAGCGTGGGGACCAGAGCGTGTATTTTATTTGAACAATTGTTATTCACACTATCAGCCGTGTTGTACAGCACAATGAATGCGTTTACGTTTTGTTTTTTTAAATGATTTTTTATAAGAGGCCGCGTAAGCCCTGGGTGACTGTGGAACAATATGTCAGGAACAAAAAACTGAAGAAAAAATTTGAAAAGAGCGTTGTTTTTTTGTTCGCTGCATGAAAGAAGGGGTTAAGGCGAACCTGAGGTGACAGACGTATGGCTTTTGTTTTTAAATGCAATTGTCATGAGTTGTAAGCGTCAGCTTGCGAGAGGACTGCAGTTGAGCTGTTTATTTAAATTCGTATTTAAACAGATGTATTCCAATATCCCCGTTTGTGCGTTTGTTCATCATGCATGCGTAATTTAATACGACTTATTAATATTCCAATTAAAACTAACCCATTTTTTATGGTTGCATCTGATAACGCACAAAAAACTTTTTTGCATGTACACCCCAAAGTTTTTATCCTATTATTGCATTATTCAATTATTTTTTTATGTTCAGACTAGTGATGCTTTTGTCGAGATTAGTCGAGAGTATGGCCGACTCTCGTCTCGTCTCGGAATTTCCAAAATGAATAATAAGTCACTCCCGTCTCGCCTAGTCTCGAAATTTCTCGACTAATTTCGATCTGAAGAGTTTCGAATCAACTTGGGTCTCGTCTCGGTCTCGAATATGTAGTCGAGATTTGTCTTGAGGTCTCGCCTCGAATTTCGTGACGAAACGAGACTAGTCTCGAGTCGCGGACAATACTAGTTTAGACGGCATCGCAAATTCCAAGCCAAAATTTTAGCACAATTGAAATTAATCAATACTATTGAATTTCTATTTATTTGAAAATTTAAACACACTATTCTACTATTGTAGTTGCTGCTTACTGATTAAGTAAACCATAATTGTAATAATAATGATGCAGCCAAAGCCAAGGTTATCATTATTTAATCAGTGCATGAACCCAATTACCATGGTTACTTTTAGCACATACATTAATCAACAACCTGCTCTTAAGGGCTGGATAGCGGTTAATTATCTGTTAGTAAACCAAGACCACTTTAGTAACAGTAACCATGGTTGATCATTATTTCATCAGCGTAATAACCATGGTTACAGCTATCCAATGTTTGTACAAAACAATAAAAAATCTGTTCTTACAAGTTGATTTGCAATTATTTTTGTTGTAGCTGAACACAATGTTTTTACGTAAAATACATTTTTCATAAAATTCAATTGAGGAAAAAGAAACACCATTTCTTGTCAGATTCCCAATTAAGAAGCTCGCATCGAACACAGCCTCCTTTGACGTCGTTCGGAGAAAAAGTGAACGATATTCTCACCGCATTTGTAACAAGTTGCAATTCTATTTCTTGTGCTATTTGTTATAATACACAATTAAACTAAAATGTAAATTTTTTTTTTTATCTCTGTTTTCCTTCAAACGTATGAGAGATTTAGAATCTTATTAGACTAATCAGCAGTTAGCATAAAGTTATAATTTGTGTTTTCAACTAGTATTCCCTGTCTATTAGTACCGAAATAATTATACTTCATACACTAATTAGAACACTTTAATTAAGAAATAAGTGCAATAATTAATACGCTACGCATGCATTTATACATGCTTTAATGAACCATTGTATAATTATTAAAACAAACGTGAAATTATTAAACGACACACTGGCTTTTGTTTCTGCAATTTAGCGATAAATGTTTTCCTGCATTTTCTACAATAATTTAACAATGATAATATGCAAGAGTATGTCATTACGAATTGTTAGTAGCTCGTAATAAGTAAAGAAATTACTGAAATGACACGGTTGGTGCACATATTATCTACATTTTTTAAAATCGTTCTTCATGAATGAAAATGTAACTATTAGACACGCATTTTTAATTGGGTAATTGCGGAAGACAATGACTATGATAAATAATTATTTAAAAAAATTAAACTGGTTAATTTTTTATAAATAGAAAATTGAAGTAGAACGAACAGTAAAGATAAAATGTCCCGTTTTTATGACATTATACTACATTATAGTCAGAGCTGGGTATTACTTAAGTATTTAGGTACTTAAGTAAAAAATTCAATAACAACTAGTACTTAATACTGGTAATTAAGTATAAGTATTTTTGTCATACCTACTTATTACTTTTAAATTTTAAGTACCAAAATAAAAACTTGTAGGTACTTATGACTTATTTTCATTTCATAATCGTAAAATACTGAAGTACATTTCAAATACTTAAGTTTTCAATATACTGAAATAATCTAAATGCACTTAAGTTTTTACAATAGTAATGTTCAACCTGCGGCCACTGTAAATTAATCTTCCTCGGTTGAAAAGGTAAAAATCGAAGGTAATAAGTTTACAAATGTTACAAACCATGCAATTTATAATAATAATTTTAAAATATACTGGTACTTGCAAAATAATTATTTCTAAGTAGGTACTTTTGACAAGAAAATCTTATACTTTACTTAAGTACTGTGAAGCTTTACATTTTTATACTTTATTTAACGTTACATAGTTTGACGTCACAGAGCTTTTGTCATCACGTAATTTGTATGAGATTATTATTGTAGGTACTGTTGTCAAAAATAAATTTCAATATTTGAGTACGAGTAAGTAGGTATACGGATTACCTACTACGATTTTTTTGTACCAAGTTCTATTCAACATTCTATTCTATTAATAAATCATATTCTTTGTATTCGAAACAATGCACATGAAAAATATTTGGCTCTAAAAATGCAGCAAGTTTTTTGCAATCTTTTTTAAGACAACAAACACTGTCTCTCCGTTAAAAATTGGCAAAGCCAACATCCAAGTTAATCAAAATCACTTAAACAACAGATGTTAACACCAAAAATAAATTTACTCTCTGTTCAAATATATTCATCCAACATCTCCGACTCTCAGTCGGTATAATGAACGTATTCATACCGACCAAGTAGGCAGCGCTCGTACCAACATGAAGAGGATAATGGCGCCATGGAGGAGTGAGGGGGCGGCAACTCCTCAATGAAATAATTACACATGAGGCGCTAAAATTCATGGTTTTAGTTTCATAAGAACGGCTGCTTGCGCTGCCTGTGCCTACTCACTCCTCACTCTCTCCATGGGCGCCGAGATAGACATCATTTTATTCGTAGATATTCCACAAATATATCAATATTCGTCGGTTTGCAAGAATAGTGACACAACTGAAAAATGAACCTTATTGAGATTTGATTACTGCACAAATTAACTTGTACTGGAAAAGTGTCACTTCTAAACTTATAATATTTGCCATTAAAAAGTACTTGTGTCGTTGTTCTAATTTGGCGAATTTGATTGGAGGGTTTTCAGTAAGACTGACATATTTCGTGTTGTGTAATTTTTTCATAAAAATCATGTACCTACCACCTACCTAGTTATTATCTATCACCGGCGCACCCAGGATTTTATTACAATTTTTTTTGGGTTCAAGGTCAAATACCTTTAAATTGAAAGTTACAATTTTTTAAAGATAAAAAGTTGTAATGTTTTAAAAATGTGCAAAAATTTATTAGATTCAAGAAATAAGAAAACAATAAAATTGCAGTACGCCGAATGCGATACAATAATTTTTATTCAATATTTTTAAAATATTAAAAAAAAAATTATTGCTTCTGGTAATCGCACACGTAAAATATTATATCCATACCGTACCGATAACCAGATAAATGTCGAATTCTTATATAGGTACCTACTTATCTAGACAAAACACATTATAATTTTTTAAATTTTATTTAAATATATATATATATATATATATATATATATATATATATATATATATATATATATATATATATATATATATATATATATATATATATATGGAGTTTGACCCAAATTAATGGTTATTGATTTTATTTAATGTAAAAAACACTTTAAGGTAGGCCTGGGCCCCTTCGGCCCTCCCCTGGGTACGCCACTGTTATCTATGATGTTTTATAGAAAAACGTCATATTTCTAATAGAATAATTTAGTACATATTAAAATTTTTAAATCTGAATCGCATTTCTTTACTTTTCACATTTTATTTTATAACCTATTCTGTTGTAAATTCGAAATATTATATATTTAATAACAAGAACGACACGATTACCTAGGTACCTTATAATTTCTACTACTTATCAACAATAATGTCACATTTAGAAACGGGGCTGTTTATCCCTAATTTATTAATAACCACTAGACACAACAATATTTTATTAATTAACTTAAAAACTTAAAGACTATTTTTATGTGACAAGAAAAAAAAAATTCAGTGCTAAATGATACAGAATTCTAAGATTTTCTACCACAAAAAAATTTCAAATCACTATTCTTGCAAACCGGCGAATGTATATTTTTTATTTTATATTATACAATTGGAACGCCAGATGCCAAAACGATGATATTTTATCACTTTTGTACTTAAACTGGTATAGTTTCCAATAGCTCTGCTCTGTCTATAACAAACCTTATATAATGAACTCCTAATAAACTCAATTCCCAGTCAACTCAAGCAGTTATACTCGTTTTTAGATAACATTTTATAAAATATGTGGAGAACCCAAATAATTATATAGTATCTAGCTATCTACTGTAAAAAGAAAGGGTTTTTGCAAAATTTTTAAAAATAATTACAAGTAACAATACAAAACATTAACCAATACATGTGTTTTATTTTAAATTTATTTAATATAATTTAAAATTGCCCACTGAAAATGTTCGTGTCGGCGTCTATGCCTCTCCCACAAAATGCAATGTGAAAACGGTGTAGGTATTTAATCCACCCACCAGTGATTGTATGTTTATGTTAATTGTTATTTCTTAATAATTATTATGGTTCAATGAATCAATTGCACCACGATTAATTCATTCCTGTAGGGTGTAGGAACAATTTAACTTCGAGATTGTAATTCGAGAGTAATTGTTTTTATTATCTGAGTTGTGAAATTGAAATTTATTGCTTCAAACTATTGTGAGGGATTCCGTGGGTTGGAATAGTTTAAATTTCTATGGAGAAATTAAATTTGTCACTTAAAAATCCCTCACTAAAAACTAAAATGAGGTAACTTTAGAGAGAAATTGTATAATTTATGTACAAATGTTTAGCTATCTGCTATCATCCCTTCCCCAACTTGGGTGTGGGCGTGTGGGAACTTCAAATACTGCGTAAGTCGTCGGTATAAATATACAGGTTGTTTCACAAGTTCAGGATAAAAATTAAATGGTAGATACTATGTAAATTAGTAAATTATCAAGAATTAAAAATAATTTTTTCAAAATTCGCAAAATAAATCGCACTCTAAATTACATATTTTAGAACCACTGTTTCAATTAGAATTTTTAATGTGATTAATTAAATAAAACTAAAAGTAATACAAGTAATCACTCACCTAAAATTGTATAAATAAACAAATAAATTACATTTGGATGATTTTGGATTCAACGAGCGAAGCGAGTGAAGCATTCTAGCGAGAGTGAATTTTTGTTTTGTTTAGACACAACATTTTTTCACGACATATTTAAAAACATTGTAAATGTGGAAGAAACATTATAACTAGAAGTTGGGTTATAACTGGCATCTGTCAGAATGACGTTTAAAAACAATGAAATGTTTCACAGCAGCCAATGTGCCAAATTTAAGTTGTATAGAATTGTGAAATTGTAGAAAAAGAAAGTATAAAACACAATAATTGTAAAATAATAGTTTACAGTATATCACTATAAAATCAGAATTTTCAATAAAATAATAAATTTGCTTAAATTTTTTTTAAATATTTCATCGTTAGAATAATACTGGTGGTAGCACTGCTTACTTTCCTCTCTAGAGTGCGAAAACATATTTTATTTTCCTCACTATTTCGCAAGAAGAAAATTGTGTGTTCTCCGCATGTCGCGAACAAAAATTATTTTTTATTCAAAATCAGTATGTTATGAAGTATCTTATCTGCCATTTAATTTTTATCCTGTATATTTTATCGTGTGTGCGATTACCAAACCGTCAACTCATTTGTTATTTTTTATAGTTATTTGAAAAAGTACACCACACCGCAGGGAACATTATTTTTTGTGCAGTTCGATGCAGTTATACAGAAATGTGTACCTGACTAAATTAGAACTTGATATGTCAGAATTTCAGTCGCTAACATAACGCACTCTCAGCTATTAGCCGTTATCCATTTTATGAAAAAAATACCAAAATATTTTTGCTTTTTCTGAATATATGTATAACATGTGCAAGTCACTCGTTAGGAGTGGCTTTATCCAAACTAGGTAAATTTTATTTAAAAAACTTAATGATTTATAATTACAGCAAAATATTTTTATAAGTTATTTAATAATTAAATAGAAATATAAATTTCTTGCGCTTTTTCTATTACTAGAAACATGTTCTTGGTTTTTATCTACAATATGCAATCGCAATTAAAAATGACAACAAAAACTATTATTGACAATAGTCATATAATTCGGAACCAAACAAAAACATAATTACAGTAATTTTATGGTTATTCACTTTATAGCATTCTTAGAAAACTAAGAGCGAATAGTCCATGGCCTCCATAGATCTTCATTCAGTGTGATTTGTTCTTCACACGCCATTTCTAAGAAACGAAGCGTTTAATCGCGTTTCTATTTGAACCGTTTAGGATTTGGACCATTTGCCGCCATACGTAAAGAGAAAGAACATTCTGGTTTATTATTGCAGCTGTAAGACTTCAAGAACAATAAAGAAATAATTAGATTTCAATTGTTATATAAGCACAATTTGATGCCAATTTGTTTTGTTTTTCAACAAAACCTGCAAAATTCAATGAAAACCAAAGCTTAAAAAATCTTTCTAAACTTGGATTAAACAATCCTTTTACTACCACACTTTAATTTACTAATCAAATATAGGTTATCTGATTTTTACCTCCCGCCTCATATTCTATAAGGGAGGTATTGTGATGAATCAAAATTTTCGAGTGTTATATTTTAAGAGATAAGCACGTTTTAGGGTCCCTAGAATACGAATAAAGTATTTTCGAAATGATGTCTCTGTGTGTGTGTATATGTTAGGTTGTTTGTAACATTTTTTCCGGATTCTATAACTCAAAAAGTTACAAAACTTGAACAACCAAATTTTATATTTAAGATTTAAATACAAATCTTAAGAGTCCAGTAAGTTTTGGAAGCAATTCCCAAACCGGAAGGAGTACTTTTCTTAAATATTTTGATAAGTAATTAATTTATTGCAATATTTTTAATTTCAAATGAAAGATTATAAATTATTATCTATAATTTTTAGAATTTTATAAATTGTTCTGTAATGGTACTTTAGATATGAAAGTATTATTTATAATTTCGAGTATGAAACTTCATTATCTTGTTGTGCATGATTGTTACTACGAAATATGTAATTGATTATGACAGTGACATAGTGACAGTGCCAATAGTGACACCTCACTTATATCTTCTTCTACAGTTCTACATAGTTCTACAGTTAACCAAATGAGTAAAATGTTTTTGTATTTAAGTAGGTACCTATTTATTTATTATAGTAGTAAAAAAGTAGAGTATGGCGGAAGGTCTTGTGCTGGCCACATCAGATTTTTTTATATTCAAATTTGTCATAACAATCTACTATTTTATAACATATTGCTTTTCTATTAAAATTTGTACAAATTTGTACTAATTTTTCGCCTTAAAATTTTAAACCCATAAAAAATTTATTTAAATTCTACAAAATCTGAAAGAATTGTATATTTTGTTGCAGTCACTAGTGAAACCAATAAATCCGGTTTTTGAACCAGAGTTTTTAATAGCAAACGTTTGCATATCTCTTTAATATCACAGTGGCTGCCCCTCAATGAAACTGTATTAATTGCATTAATAAAAATTTAATGTCACCGTAATTAGTTAATAAAAATAATATCCGTAGTAATAATTCTGTCTGGAATATTTTCTAAATAAGTCTGCAAATATGACAGCATTCTAGTCTAGAGTTTATAATGATTCCGAGAACCCGGTGATTCATTTTTTCAACGTTCGCAGTAAAATTGCTACAATTTTCAGTCATTTAAACAATATAAACTACCGCGATCTATTTTTTCTGTCGGTGAAATAAATACGAACATAAAAATTCCACGCTTCTGATTTCTAGTAATTATAAATTAAGGAATTTTTATGTGAAGTCTATTGGCTAACAGCTCACACTGTCCAGTAACTTACAGATTGTCGTTATTAAGAGAGATTCATTAAATAGCTATTGGTAAGGTGATCATCATTCTTTTGTTGCTTCGGAAGATTTGCTTTGGGAAGTAGTGTGGGAAATTATTTTTATCGGTGATTTTATTGTTATTGTTTTTAATTAAATTAAACTAAATTGTCCATTAAATTTTATAGGGATGCTAGCGAAATGACGTAACGGATTCACTTAGAAATATGACAAGAATGTTTATATATTATTTCTTCTATTAGGGGCCGTTCACATAATACGTCACGCACTTGGGGGGAGGAGGGGTCCAGGATTTGTGACGAAATGTGACATGGGGGTACGGGGGGGTTCATCATGATGTGACGTCACAAAAATTTTACTTGTGAATTTTCATAATTTCAGTTAATATGAAAATAAAACAATTTTTGTTTTTTCTGGTGTATTGGCGGATATTTGAACTGCGTTGATCAGTTGTGACATCTTACGAATTTGTATAATACAAACATGTCTTTATAGGAACACGTTACAGTGATGCTGTCGAATGTTTGCTGCAACGGAGTTAGAGACTTAAATTATGAAAGAATGAGTAATTAATATTTTATAACAAGTTGATCATAGCGCGATTCCGTGTTTATGGGAGAATTTTTCTGTGACAAGATGAAATAATTACTTTCCCATAATTTTCACTTTTTTCAAAATTTAAAGTTATATTTTTGTGACGTCACATGGGGAGGGGGGGGGGGGGTAACCGATTTGTGACGTAGTTTGACAAGGAGGGCGGGGGGGGTCAAAAATGGCCAAAAATCGTGTGACGTATTATGTGAACGACCCCTTATAATAATTTTACTGTAGTTTTTATATACTCTAATCTTTTCTGATACTAAAATTTAATTCTAATTAAGGTATTGTTTCCTATTGAACAGTAAAAGCCGCAATTTTATCCATAATTATTAACTATTTTCTGTCATATTAATAACAAATTAAAAAATAAAACACTTTTTAAAACAGCAATAAAATTATTATTACCTACTATTACTTTTTAATTGTGTTTTGCATTAAAGTAATATTTGCGAGAATTATTGATATAATCAATTAAAAAATGTAAAAATTAGAAAAAGGCCAGTTGAAACCAAACAACAATGAAGAATAAGTATTTAAGATTCTAAAATAAATTTAGTATGTCTTGAAAATGAAAGAGGTTTGATTTTTCCACAGATTAATACAGATGTACCATAACTTGAGGTACATATTAGAATGGCACATACTTAAAACTTGACGTTATACTAATTACGGAATTTTTTTTTTCAAAATTCGAAAATTAATTTTTGAGGTCTGCGATCGAAACAGTTTTATGCCACTGCACTGGTTTAATAGGTAGTTTTCATATTAAATATTATGTTGCAAATAATTAATAATTATATGTTTACATAATACAATAATTGAGTTTAGTTTCAAGTAAACC
This sequence comes from Agonum fuliginosum, assembly GCA_947534325.1. Lineage (NCBI taxonomy): Eukaryota > Metazoa > Arthropoda > Insecta > Coleoptera > Carabidae > Agonum > Agonum fuliginosum. Next base: position 9,539,508 of record OX384031.1, read on the forward strand.
TACCACATAATTCTGTCTTTATTCAAAATAAATAGTATTCAGTATGGTACTAGAAATGTTCTCCTGAAGTAAACTAGCCTTATTTAGGAATGTTGTTCCTGAATCAGTAAGTTAAATACTATACCTATGCCATTACAATATTTACCTCAAGTTATGGTACACCTGTATAATCAGCAGATTAACAAAAATTGTTTTTGAAGGAGACATAAAAACTTAGGACACGTATTTTTTATTTGGACAACTTTTTTTTAACAAGCCTATAACAATAATAATTAATGAAAATTGAATATTTTATAATGTGACGCAAAATGCTTCATTTCTCCTATACAAAATAATGACATCACAAAAAATTTCTTCTCAATTTACTACTACCACCAAACATTGTGATAGAAATTTCATTTTCAGTACCATGTAAGTAGCCTGTTAATACGATCTGTATCCATGGTTCATATTGTTGGTTTTGAAAATTTTTACGATGAAATTGGACTTTACTTGACTATGGGATGTATAATAAAAAATAAAACGCTACTGGAATGCAGTCATATAAAATATTTATTTTTCTCTAATTTTTACACTTAAATGCCATTTCTTTGTTATTCGAGAAATAATTCCAGCCATAAATTAATTTGGTTTACTTATTATTCATGCGTAGAAACAATAACTTGAGTTAAAATTTTCACTTATTATGTCAATTTTGACACTCGTTTGTCCATTACGAAGGAAAAATTTGAAGTTATAGTACCTATTAAAGATCTCAACATTAGACCAACATAAAAGTACAGTCTGTACTGTGTATATTCATAAGCTTTTATAAAGTATCTCTCACAGTAACAATATTTATCTTATTCTTTTTCTTCTTTCATGCTGTCAACGCACTCTTTAAGCTATCAGAAATTTAAATACACTCTCGTTTAAGATTCCAACATTTCAAAACCTCTTATCTGCTGAGTTTACATTCCTTGTTATCTATACCCATAGGTGTGCCATGCCTGCGTCCTGAGAGTACTACATTCATTTCTCGTCTAATTTGTCTGTTTACTTCACAAAGCCATTCGCTTGTTCGCGTATATGGGCTGCAGTATCGTTCGCATGCTAAACACTCGGATTCCATGAAAACTGAAATTTTAACACACCCAGCATCGAGGAGGATCGTCAACACATTGCAGCTTTTTGCGATGTTATTGTTATTATTATGCAGTGATTTATATGGCGCTTTGCATATGGTGGTATTAAGACACGAGCAATGTGTTGCATTGGTGATGCACTCATGGAATTGGTGACTTTAAAGACAGGACCGTAAGCAAGATTTTTTTAAATGATTGAAGTACAAAATCATCTTCCACAAAAAACAAAATCGAGAAAACGTAGTAAATCCATGGGTGGTCACAACCCAAAACACGACTCAAATTAATATATAACAGTATTCATTATAATTTGGATAAACATTTGAATTCATAGGTAACCGTTGAAATAACGAAGATAATTGTGTTTAAAGTTGACACTAAAACGCGCTAAAATGCATTGCGTTTATAGAGATTAGCAGTAGTTATATTAAACGATTAGAAAATATTATATCATATCAACCAAACATATGTTTGGAAAACGAATATGTTATTCTTTAATATTTGAGGTATTTATAAAAAAATAAAAACTATGCCTCACCTCAATAATTATTGAAAAATCGCACGTAAAAGATTCCAGTATATTTTTGACGTCATACTACTGCATTTCAGTGAAAACTTTAAATTCAATTAATCATCTTCTTTATTTCAATAGACACCTATGATTTGTAATTTATATCCAAATCTACGATTTTAAATTATTATTTCACATTATTTGTATTGGCCTCACCTCACACCGAAATCACGCAGGCCTATGACCGACGGATTGTCTACCTTAAAATTGGTTTTATAATATTTTTTCTTTAACATGAGAAAAAATCATTTTATACACGACGATAAAATTATATTTTAGACTCGAGAAAAATAATTCAGTCGCTTCTTCGTCGCTTGTATAAACAATTTTCCCTCGTCGATAAAATATAATTTTATCGTATTGTATAAAAAATTACTATTATTTTATAATTTTATGTTTTAGTATTAGTTTCTACAATTTAGTGGATAAATTATTATTATTTTCAAGAGTAGGTAAATTTTAGCACTAAAATTTTTTTTCAATAAACAGCCCTATAATGAAAGAATCAATGATAGGGTTCGAAGTTCGAAGGTATAAAAACAAATTTCAAAAATGTATTATAGGTAATAGGTATTGCCAGAATATTTTTAGATTTGCAGCTATTTCCAATTGTCTCTCCAAGTCAACTAAAACCGATTATATTTTTTAAACTAAACATAATTTTTTATGTTATATTAATTTATTACCTATTTCAATGTTTAGTCTTTAGTCCACTGAACGTTAAGATTTGAATATCAGAAACTAAAAATTTAAAAATTTGTCGGTTTTCTGATAAAAAGGAAACAACCCCATTGGTGTTTGGTGAAACAGATTTCCTGTGTAAGTATATAAAACTAGTTTTATCTGATATCGGTGTAACAGTGATCAATAATTGATTAACTTTATTTTCAATATATGGTTGTGTGTTGTACGAACACATTTCGTCAATTTTTTCTTGGTCAATAAATTGATCAATTTATTGACGAATAATTATTGGAACAATTTTTTGAGACAATAAACTGAAATTAAACTCTTGATCAATTTATTAATCAATAAATTGAATCGTGTAAAACCAGGCATAACAAATATTTTTAAATTAATTTAATCCGGTACTGCGACAAAAATAACAAATTCTCTATCCTCATGCTGTACTATTACGCACGCTAGGATGTACATAAAGGCGCGGTCTAAGTGCTGAGTACACTTCAAGCCTTCGTTCTATTTGTTGTCAAATAAACGCTCAAATTTATATTTTCCTCCACAAATTTTATAAACTGAGAATGTTGTGAAATGTGTGGAACAGAAAAGAGACAGTAAACCTGTTCTACCGGTGATTTTTTATTTTTACTTGATGACCGTTGAAGAAATGAAGTGTAATTATTCTGTATTGTTCATCCTTCTGTTCATCTCCAGTGGCGGAGAGAGGAATTTTCAATATGGAGGACAATAGCCTTAATTAAATAACACCGCGAAATTTTTATCGGGAAATTCTTTTATAGTCCTTAATAAGATTTTATCATTCATTAACATTTTTATAGAAATATAATATATGTAGCAGTAGCATGGTACAAAAACAGAAATAAATAAAAATTGTATATGACATTTATATGTAATAGTACAATTTAAAATAAATTATTAAGACAATCGGCAGTTTCGTTTGGTAACTATGGAGCTGTAAAGTTGACCGCTTTTACATTGCAATTGCAAGCATACGGAGGTGACTTGAAATCGTGCGTTATTAAATTACTGTATCTAAACCAGACGACAGATTTTAACGAAAAACTAACACAATATTAATAAATTGAATATAGAAGAAGATTGTATTAAATTTTCAAGGAAATCGTCAGTTTTATTAAAATTATATTTAATTTTAAAGTCAATTTATCGAAGAATTGAGGTTATGAAGTATCAAAAAGTTATATTTTATATTAATCAGGTATTTCAAACATAAAACTTATTTCCTCATTAATACTATAATACATACATGTGCCTCTGTGGTACGGTAATACCAAATTTGTAAATTTTTTGCTCTCTCCGAAATAAGCTACACTTTATCAAATCTACAGCCGATGTCGCTAGTTTCGGAAGGCAACCTTAAAACAATGTTCTAACTTTGAACAAAGTATAACAGCTTCAGATTGGACATACTACTATGATTCTTAGTACATTTTTTTTAATCAGAAAATTAAGGCCATAGTTTTTAAAGAGTTCATTTTTAATGTCACTGATCGACACAAAATTATTAATATAGTCATAATTATTTCAATAGAAATAATATTAAATAATAAATTATGTAATAATTATTATAAACACTGATGTTGAATACTCTGTTAAACTGCTCTGTTAGAGAAACAGCAAATAAAAACATATTCATTTCATAAATAAGTAAAGTAGGTAGTTTTCGTGTCGGCTGTGATCTTCCTGGTAGAAGTGGGAATTAATAAAATGAGAAATGCAATGTGGACGTGGAACCTCAAAATTGAAACTTAATTTCTGTTTCAGAATTTTTGTTTATATATTGCTATTAACAAGTGTCGTTCATTGTTCTTGTATCATTTTAATCAAAGAACATACAAACTATATTTTTAAATTTCCAAAATACAGGAGATTAAATAATTAACTACTAAACCAAACAAATCCAAGCTTTTGAATTAAACAAAATTTATAACTTCAAACTATTGCAAATAAGCTTAGAAGTTTTCTAACTGATTCAATAACTCATTAATAATATCAAAACCCCCATAACGCGTATGCAATTAATCACGAGTGTTTTATGTGTTTTACGTTTCGCGGCTCCGCAGCGATTATAATTTACACTCGATATAAATCCAATCGGTAGGCGATCAGGCAATCAGGCAATCTAGTGATCGTTGCTTTGCCTAGCCGTGCCGCTGCCGTTCTACAGATACCTACACGGTAATTGCATTTAGCGTGCCTCTGTGGACAGCCGCTAAAACTAAGGACAATTCCTAGTATTTGAACCGTGTCTTGAGTTAATTGGACAGTTCTGTAGACAAGATATTCTCGGCATTGTTGTTCTAATCTACGTATCTCAGTGGTCTGTAAGTATGTGGATTGAGGCAGTGGATACCGCAGAGTGTATACTTCGTTTCAAAGCAAATAAGCACGTAGATTAGCGTTTCATGATAAATCTCTGGTATCGCAAAATAATGTATAAGAATGTTAGATAATATTCTTAAATTTCGTACATAAATACAAAAATTTTCTTTAATAATATAATTTGTGCCTAAATTCGAGTAGTTTTTTATAGTGGGTCGTAGCCAAGGTTATGTTTTTAGGAAGGGCCAAATATTTTATAGAAAGGGTAACATTGCTGTTGTTTGAAGAAAGAAAATGCGCCACAGGTGAAAATATTCACTCAAGGTAATGCTTTATAATTGAAAGTTACATTTTTTCAAGGGATTTGAAGCTGCATGTTTTTCACCTACTTCATGTGCAAAAATCAATAATTGTCGGATAAGAAGAAACTTTTATAAAACAAAATTTTGAAAAAAAATTTTGGCTTCCTTTTTATCAAATCAAATCGAACGCCGACGCGCAAAGCCTGGCGCGACGGTAATATCAGAATATGACGGAGATACTTAATGCCAACCACGGTTTCTGATTCAAAGATTTATTTCGTATTCCATGGTTATTTTTTGAAAATTAAGTAAATATAATATTTATTTTCCAAAATTTTTATTTGTAAAATGATGTCTCCCCCTCTGGCTATAGCTCTGTCCCATTACACTATCCAGCCACCAGCCAAGAAAATCATACCTTCTTTGAAGTTATATCAACACATAGTCAGGTAAAAATTTATATTATGTTTACTAAATAAATTCATGAAAAAATTATTATAAAAATTTGAAAACTAGCTCTATTTGTTCTAATCTTATGTTATATAAAGGTAGATACAACCTGTTGACTTGTGGCATTTGAAATTTTATGTCAGCAAGAAATTTGGTTTTATGTTCTGTTAAACCTTTATTAATGAACTCTATACTACGTAGCTGGAAGGGAGCCGTAGCGCACAACAAAACAGCAGCAGAGGCAAGTTGAGAGAGAAACAGACTTATGGCGAATAGCGTATAGCATTTGGGGAGTATCTCTATCACTGGAGTATCTCTATCACATGGGCAAAATACTTTCGTTTTTAAAAACAAATTTGGAAATTTGCCTCAGCGACTCTAACGCGCGCGTCTTTCCCAGGTACGTAGTATAAAGTTCACTGTAAATAGATAAATAATATTAATTTTCTCATTACCTTATTATGAGTCTGACACACGAAGTGCTGAACTTGATTAGGAAATATTAGGAGAAGCAAGGTCCACTTTGAAGCACAGTCGAAATATTGTACTCTCTGTAAAAAACGAAAAAAAACTTAATAAGACACCAGGACCAGGACCATAACCATAAAAGATAGAGTTGGTACACATCAACTGTATAATAATAAATTAAAATATAGATAAAAATTATTTTGTTATTCACTTAACAATGAAGTTATTTAATATTTCATCAGATATTACGTTACAAAATCAATTATTTATTTAAACTATAAACAATGTAATGTATTGCTCTGCATGCAGTTAATTTGAGACAGGTTATTTGAAGAGTGACTATTCATATTCATCGTATCGACAACATTATACTTAGTAACAAGTAGGAATTGCACAGAATAAATTTTATTTATCTTGAAAGTAGTTCACTAACGACTCGTTAATTTGTCAAGTAATATTTCGCCACGTGAATAGATTTCTGCAATTATAATTGGATATAGCATATAGCAAACTTTATCAACTCTTTGCACATTTAGCTCTTAGCGCCTCCATATTTGGCCACTACAAATGAAATCGTCCCCGTTTTCATTTCCATTTTTACACAGAAAAATATAACCTCACTCATAATTAATTTAGAGATTAGATAAATATCTTAATTCCCTCTCATATTCCAGTGACATATGAGCAATTGTTAGTGTCCTAAATTCCACGCTCTTTTGTTAGTTTACCACAACAATTCAGCATGACTACCTCAATGGTCACTTGACTAAATTGACATCTAGCTGTGATATGTAGGTCGGTAATATCGGTAGCAACCATGACGGTGCAGTTTGTTTTTTCACAATTTACGCGAGCGATATTTGACGGAGATTAGGAGAGAGATCTACTGATATACTGAATGTTTTGATTAATGAATTGCTTAGACAGGTTGTGGTTTTACAATATTGTTTATTGCTGTTTAAAATAAATTATTTGTAAATCGTGTTTATGCAAATTGAGAAAATGGTTTAGTTGAGTAATGTTAATGGTAATAATTTGAGAAATATGATTTACGGAAGGTTAGTGGAGCATCATAGAATAACGAGCAATTAGATAAATGACATGGCTTGCGACAGTATAAAAAAAATCAGGGGTGCTTTACTTACTATCTACTTGATTGCAGAATTTCAACAAATAGAAGTATTGAAACACGGTTATATCTCATGACATGACAGAAATATATTTTTAAAATTTTAAAAATGCACATCTGTAAATTCATTTTTTCTCTATTAAATTTTTAAGAAGCATTATCTTGAAGTCAATAATAAACTGACAGTTTAATCGGAACGAAAACACTTTTACAATATTTTTATCTTCAAAATGACAATGCACAGCTCGGATGCGGCAAAGCACGAGTTTCGGGCTGGTTTCGGACAGTTGTAGTAGTGGGGAAGGGAGTGGAATCGATGAAAAAGTGAAATCGAGAGTATTATAGAAATTCGGAAAAAACCTAGACGAACCGAGGTAAGTAGGTAGTAGTACTTAAAATATAGTTAAAAAAAAGTTTTGCATGCAGGATGTTATTTTTTATTTTAAATTTTTCTCATTTAGATAAAAAAGAATGCAGCAATGCAGGAGCTATCGCAAAATTGATTTTCTATTATTTATATGTTAAATATTCAGACACACTATTAAGCTAGATTCAGACCTACTCAATTATAAGTGTAAGTGGCTAATTTAACCAACTAACGCTCAATGGTTGCACTTATAATTGAAATTGGAAATTTATGGAAGCGCTGGTTGGTTAATTTAGCACTTATACTTATAATTGGGTAGGTCTGAATCTACCTACTCGTATGAAACATTCATTACTCCAAATAACTTTGTTTAATTTAAACTGATCGTAGGTACTGATTTATATCTAATGGAAGTAGGTACAACAAAATGGACTGTATCATATTAAAGGTACGTACCATTGCTCTGAATTACATCAATCTTCAGGTTCAGAAAAATATTATACAACAAAGAAATAAGAGACTGAAAACGCACCAACATAAGTTATAAAATATGGATTTACTACATGTATTAATACTTATACTTATATAGAGTAGGTAAATAATTATTAAATAAATTATTTAAAAGTCATGAAATTATCTCATTCTTCACGAGTAGGGGTTAAACTTTTGCTTCCAGGCTATTAATAAACAAGTACCCGCAGCAAGTCACCACACAACGTTAAATCGAAAACCAATAGTGTAAATGCGACGTGAAAAGCGAACGTGAGTACTACCTATGTACCAATTATATGAACAGTGCAGCCGTCGGTATACCAATCACGTACACCGTGCGCATGAAAAAAACCTACAATTATTTTTTAAATCCACATACTTCAATTAGGTTAGCTATAAAAAATGATGAATCGTATTAAAATATCACAGTCCATTAGTTGGAATAATCACTCGTGTAGCATTGCCTCACCGATTCGATTAGTTGTTAATAATATGATGATTTTTTTAAGCGCGTAAAAGTTTTTATAGTTATTGTAAATTTAATACTTAACAGAATACTTGCTTGTAATAGGCAATGAATTAACATTTTCAGGGTTTTTATTCTCCTTTATACTAACTATCGTTTTGATACTATGTAACCTTTCTGAGATTTAGTAAGATCTTATACAAACAATCATGTATCAGATACTCTGATACTCAATTGCGAAATCAATATTCTGTTTAAAAATCTTTGTACATACATAAGGACAAAAGGACAAAACATACGCATCCGTTAATTCTGAAAATTTGTTACGGATTAAGTTGTTATATACCATGAATAAAGAAACCATTTGTATTGATTTTGTCAGTAAAGTACTGATTTTCAGACCCTTATACCGATAAACAATTTATAGATATTTTGTACTGACTTTTACATACTGTACTATGTACTGATTTCCGTTTGTTTTTATAAATTTATAATGTCAATGTTTAATATTTTTATAAAATTCAAGTATTATCTAAAAATTCAATCAATAAATAAAAATATTCGCCTGCCATCTTTCCTTATATTTTCTTATAATTCTTTCCCCCTCCAGCTGTTATCTTAATGCTGAAATAAAACATTCATTTCATAATTTTAAAAAATATATTATTTATTTTAATTTTTATAAGTCAAAGAGGATAAAATATTTCCCTTGTATGAAAAAAATTAACTTTTATTGAAACAGCCTTTGACCTTGAACAAAATTTCGCCTGCGGCGTTTTATTTTCTTTTACCCTACGCAACCCTCCCCCAACAAAAACCAGGTTACGTCACTGCTTTGTACTGATTTTAGCAAATAAATAAATGATCACTCTAACCGTGAATTTAACGTGGGCTTTTTCATCCATAGTAACGAATATGAGAGCAAAGTATTATAGGGTGTTTTAAAAAAAATGAAACATAGGAAACAAAATTAAATTTGTAATGAGTGTCATGCTGTTAATACAATGTACACTTCGAACAATACACATACCTAATATACTGTTCTTAATAGAAACTTGTCTTTATGAACAAAATTTTGACAAATATTAAAAATGCGAAAATTGTTAGCAATAAATGACCCAAAATTTCATATTTACTTAACCCTCGGTTATGCACGCAGTCTACAACCGTAAACTGCCTGTTTTCCAAACGGAATAATTCTTCAGAAATATTTTTTACCGAAGCGCGCATCAGAGTAGCTGTTGGTAATGGATCATCAGGTGTATTATATGCTGTCGATCTGTGCGTTCGTGGAAGCTATTAGACCTGGTGGAAGAGGACTAGTCTACACCTGTAGACTTCGCGTCCACTTGTGTGACAGTTTCGTGCTATTGTAAACTCAAACGGTTTTTGGATAATTTTTTTAAATTTGTTTTTTTGTCAGTTTTAACCTTGTTGTATCCGAGGAAATACAAATTTTATTTACGTCACTCGGGGGAGGAAAGCAGTGTTTTCCTCTTGCTAATGGAGGGAGGGAAGCGAGTTTTCCCTCCCGCTCGGGCGGACCGTACTTGTTTTCCTCCCGGTACTGGCGGGAGGAAAACATTGCAAGAAAGGTGATTTCGAGGCCCTCGTGACGTAAAATATTGTGTGTCCCACGGGAGGAAAGGCTATTCCTCCCTTGGGCGAAGCCGGCGCCCTCGCTCGGGCCGCCGCTTGGCCCGCGGGAGTAATAGCAATTACTCCCTTGGGCGAAGACGGCGCCCTCGCTCGGACCGCCGCTTCGCCCCCGGGAGTAATAGCTATTACACCCTTGAGCGAAGCCGGCGCCCTCGCTCGGACCGCCGCTTCGCCCGCGGGAGTAATAGCACGCTTCCCTCCCTAGGTGCACAAAATACTATTTCAATATTATTTTGACCTTTTTATTTGCAAGAATACTTGATGTTAGCAAAAAAATGCCGAAGTGGTGTCGAGTGGTGTTATTACTTGATTCATAAAAGTAAAAATTTATGTATTTGTGTAAAAACTGGTACTTATGATTTATAATAGTTTAATGAGCTCAACTGATAAGTATTTACAATAAAAATTTCAAAATCATATTTTTTTAGTAAGTACAACAAAAACAGTCTACGGCTGTAGACTGCGCGCCTAAATATGTCTCAGAAAAACAAGCGCCTGGCCGAGGGTTAAGAATATATAATTTAAATTATTTATATTATCTACCTATAAAGGTCCTGTCAACCTAAACCATCTTCTGCGTGAGCTATTGTTTTCTTATGTAATATCGAAATTGTTATTTTCTACATTGTATTATTTAAATAGTAAAGGCTTTCAAAATTGAGCGTTTGATATATGCAATAATATTACACTAAGAAAAAAAAGGTTTCCTGTCTTATGTTGATACACTCAAGTATAATAAATTATAATACTCGATATTAATTATTGTCAAAGTTGCAACATCCGTCGTCTCGAGCATACAAAACACTCAGATAAAGTAAAATTCCTGAAACTCCTGACCGGAAACGTCTTCACGTAAGCCACCGGATCATGCGCGCGCATACTTCATTCTCAGCTTCACGGATATTCTCCGTCAATTGTAAATAAAATAAACACTTGTTCATATCACACGATAAATATTTCCATGCACGTCCAGCCCGCGCCACAAAGCCTTTATGTTAACGTTATGTTGCTACATAAGCCCTTTGTTCGCGCCGTGGACATTCGAGCTCGATGTGCATTGTCCGCTTGTCACATAACCGGCCATTGTGGGATTCAAATTTCAGATAAATATTTGAATAACGTTTTTCATGATATGTTAAATAACTCGCGGAGGCTTGTGGGTGGATGAATTTATTTGCCTCTACAGAAGAGTCTGTCTACTATACTCTGTGGTTTCATGGTTTGGCGTTTCTCATGGGATTTCTTAATGTAGATGGATAAGAATCGCGTAATATATTTGAGAAGTCTCCAGACGTAGTATTGACTTGTCATAAATTTAAGCATTAAAGACGTAAATTTGAAATTTAAGTATTGGAGAAATAAATGTATATTCAATACTCTGTCGTTGTAGCAATAGCTACGATAACTAGAAATATGTTTGAGTGACCATCAAACTGTTTTATCAAAGATTCACAATTGATATCTGTTTGTAGAAGTTTTTATAACAATTATTAAATTATTTATATATTAAAAAAACTATCGTTACCAGCGAAATCGAAAACCTAATCTGAAAATTATTGTAAGTAAAAATAGATATTTAATTTGATCAAAACAGTTTCAAATTAGGTCAAAATACACTACACACAATGCAACTTTTAAAAAAATTCATAGCTTCACGCCAAATCATCGTATTCGAATTTTTTGGGACCGTAAAGGAAAATGAATGAACTTTCTCTCTTTGTTGGTTAATTATTGTGTCCACAATTTTTTGACACACCGTACGAGCTGTCAAAGTTGCACATTTTTTGACATCGGAAACATAATTTTTTTTAGGAGCGTGGTAGGGGGTGTAATGGATTTGTCATCACATTGACTTTTCAAACTTGTTAGAACGCATAGATTTATCCAATTTCGACAAAATGTACCCGAGTTATGGCGCTCTGAATATTTGCCATTTATGGTACATTTTCAAGTGGTGCGTTTTTTTCCTCGAGTATTTATAAAATAGTAGAAATTGAACCATACTTAAAATAAGAGAATCATATGGTTAGCAAGAGTCTTGCTATCAAGAAATTTGTGAGACAAAAAGTGTTTTTACTTCTTGTCTTGCTTAATAAGACAAGAAATTGCTCAAGACCATATTTTTTATTCAAATCTAGTTACCTAGGTACATGTTTTAATTTGTTAATTCATTATATTTGACTGCATGTATAATATTTCAGTCTCTCAGTAACAAGTAACATTTTGGTACTTTCTACTGTAAAAAAATCTTCAGAAGAAACTGACATTCTAAACTTAGGAATTGCAGATTTGATTTTAAACAGATGTTGTTAGAAAAAGAGTTGTTACAAGAAATTTATTTATACTTATAACAGAAGATACCATTTATCAAAGTTATGTTATATTTTATTTCAGTACCTTAGAGGTTGAATTATCTTGATTTATGAAAACTACAATATGGTGGTATCTAAATCTTCTATTCCGATATATGTTTCTAGTTTTTAGCACAATATCAGACCATATAACCACTTGCAGTGTATGTTTTGATTTGATATATACCTCACCACAATTTTCCATCATCTGCAAATTATTTTTTCTTGTAATATGTCAGAACATTGTCTCTTGCCACACTGTGCAAGAAATGCATTCCGTATAACTCCACCTTGTCCTTGAATCCACGACTTTCAGAATACGAACTACCAATCGCGTACTGCAGTTTTCAAACAGTGGCAAGCGGAGAAAAATAAGAGAATAATTAATTCTTAACGGTAACGAGGTGATTTTGTTGCATTAAGTTCCAGAAAAACGCGCAGTTTTTATTGCTTCGTTAGAATGTTACTTTGTGTATTTAATAGTAATAATCCGTAAGGTGTGAACATCGTAAAACAAACGTTGAATAAAACATTATACGGCAACAATAGAACTTATTAACTAATACATATTAAATAGTCATTGTTGGTACATTGTAAAAGTGGTTGTTATTGCTGGAATAAAGCCGCAAAAAATTGAACAATGCGCAATAATATTGTGCAGTAATGCACAATTTCTAATACTGCAATGAAAGGGATATAAATCTACAGTTCTCTTAGTACTTACTTCATTAGTTGAAAAGTTTAAAACCGCAAAATAACAATCTTTTTTCATGTTTATTATGTATCAATGACTATTATAATGAAGTTTAAATTAACCTTTAAAACCGATAGCAGAATTTGCATCTTATACAATGTATTTAATTTAATCAATAAGGGTGCTACAAAATCCACCATCAATATCAATAAGACTAATTATACTTTACAATTTGTATCCAACACGTCCTGGAGTACGGTTATTTAGTTATTTTAAATATATATGGTCCATAACTTACTTGTATGTTAAACTTATACAGGCTAATTTTACAATTTATAAATAAATTATTTGACAGTTATTAAATTATTTGAAAGTTAAAAAATACTCTGTATCTTTACCGTAAAATAACAATCTTTTTTTATGTTTATTATGTATCAATGACTGCAAATGAAGTTTAAATTAACCTTTGCATCTTACAATGTATTTAATTTAATCAGTAAGGGTACTACAAAACCCACCATCAATATCAAAAGACTAATTTTACTTTACAATTTTTATCCTTCATGTCATTCAGTACGGTTATTTAGTTATTTTAAATATAAATGGTCCATAACTTACTTGTATGTTAAACTTATACTGGCTAATTTTACATTTTACGTGTTGATATTAGCAATGAATATCAAAAAGTACAATAACATCTTCTATTGAAATAAAGAAGCCTAAAACCTTTTTCATCAAAATTTAGAAATATCGTTTTAATACAGCCGTTTGTTTGCACGGTAAAATCTTTTGTCAAAAATTATTTAATTGTTCTTGAAATTAAATAAACCAAAATAGCTGCAAACATTTTGATACCAAATGTTTTGTCATATCTTGAAACTTAAAATGCCTCAAAAATGGTAACTGCACCTAATCAAGTTTCAATTCGTGTTCCATTAATTTGTTTGACAAATATTTTAAAACTAATTTATGAACAGTAGTTTTTCGCGCCGAAAATAAGTTCGAGGCCTGCTTTTGAGGGACTTGAGTTATGTGGGCTTATGAGAAGCAAAGAGGACAGTTGCCTCGCCTGGAAGATTCGTTTTCCTTCTTGAAATATTTTAGAACTTCGCAGTTCCAAAATTTCTAGTAATATTAATCAGGCACAGACGATTTTTATTACATTTGAATTTTTACATTAAATAAGACGGCCAGTTGATCGTTGCTGAAAATTTAATTTAAAGGTATTTGATCTTGAATCATATAAACTTACGCCTACGGCGTTTCTACTAGAAATTTTTTTAACTTTCTTTCATTATTATATTTTGCTCCTCTATTCATGTGGACGTCCAGGTCATGTCATTCAAATTTAGGAAACTGAAAAAAGTTTTCTTAGAGTACAATTGTCTTTTAATCATATTAAAAATATCACTGGGACGATCCCAAACTATCTCATGTATAAACATCTTGTAGAAGGTTATATTTATGATATCCCATCAACAATAAATATACAAATGCAACAGAAATATATTGCAAATTGCAAAATGTTAAACGAGGGCGAACATTTGAAATCCTCTGAATGTAACAGGGTACATCGGGCAAAGGTTGGGGATATTACCAAATTTTGTCAAGTGGGGTGATTTGAAGGTTGTATTTGAATAATTAAATTCTTTTAAAAGCCTAGCAATTATAGATTTGATTCTAATCTGTCCGTTGATGAAAAATGTTGAGATCCACTAATTTTTAGATATTCATAAACCAAGTCATATTCATGCGCTGACACTGTAGCTGTTACTGGTGACATTAACATACAATGGTGGCTTATTATAAATCTAAAAACGTTCGCACATATTTCATTCTGGTCACATGGACATATGCTTCTATGTCCACATACACACCGGGTAGAGGTAGAGACGCAAAGATACATACACCTATGCGAACATCAGAATAAGAAATACACGACCATCTCTATGCAAAGATATTAAATGTAATTACGGATTTCAACACCTGCATGCGAGGGTAATTTCTCTGTTTGAAGAAATTGTTAGGATAATTAAAAGAAATTATATGCATTTGAATTCACTTAAAAATCATTTGTGCAACATATGCATGCGAGTTTTTGCTTCAATGCGTTGCAAAAAAATCTAAACACATATTGAACTAATACAGAAGCTTCTCTTATAACTATGATTTTTTTTCTTATGTTGCTTTTATTTATCTAATGCGTAGATAATGTTCTTACCTATGATTTTTTTGATCTATTATTATCTGAAAATTGTATCATAACTGCCGTTAATTTGTGCTACCTATCTAAATCTCCTAGCTAACTTCTCAATCAGGTTTACCAGTTAACCAGGAGATAATTTTTCTAGGGCTTAATTCGAAGATGTGTACTTTGTTTTGTACTAAATTAGGCATAAGAACCTTAGTTTAATTTTGTTGTGTCTCTTAAGCGACCCGTCTAGGTTTTTTCCGAATTCCTAGAATACTGTCGATTTTACTATTTTTTCTATTGCACTCTTGTCCTCACTACTGCGACTGCCAGAAACCAGCCCGAAACTCGTACTTTACCGCATCTTAGCAATGCAATGTCATTTTGAAAAATACTGTAAAAGTTTTTTCGTTGCGAGTAAACTGTTAGTTTATTATTGACTTCAAGATAATGTTTTTATAAACATATAATGGAGAAAGAATGGATCTACAGACGTGCTTTTTTAAAATTTTAAAAATAATCAGGAGATATAACCGTGTAAAGTTTGCATAAATTGGAAATTTTTATGAACTATTAGGAAGTTTTATAATCATGATTGATCCTTTAAGTATATAATCGTTGTTGAAATACCATTCTACCATTCTAGTACTGGCCACAAAACACTCCCTACGTTAGTACGTTTTATGCTGCATTTTAGGAGGTAGATGGGCCTCTTGCCAAAAATTAAGCATTCAGGCCTTTATTTATCATATTACCATCAACGATTCAGAACTTAGAGATAAATACTACGAGTACATTATGAAGTATAATTTTATATTTTTAGTATTGTACAATTTTCTTAAATTTATATTAATAAATATTTTTAATTCTTACGTTTGTACTTAAATTGGTTGCTTATTATTATTATTATTATTAATATACTTGTATAATACAATGTATTGTTTGAAATGAAATCTTTTTTTTTTTAAGTGATGTACCTACTGCTTTACTTTGTCTTTCATAGTATTATTAATATAGGTACTTCGAAAACTACCGACCTCTTTTGTTCAATAAAGAACAAAGTTTAATTTTAAAAATAATATTTTATTTAATAAGGCATACAAAATTCCTCTTCATCCTTTTAACTAAAGTTTCTGTTTATTCTGAAACTTATTTCAGGTCAGTGTTTACATATAATATTACTAAACCGTAACCCTAAAGAAGGTTTAAGAGTAAACAGCAAAGTCAGTAATGTAAGAAGAAGAGTAAATTCTGTATGACTGAAATTTCGATAAAATCACTTTTTGATATTTATTAATTACATAGATACTTTAGTCTATGCTGACTACATAAGATATAAGAAAAGAAGAAATGTAGATAAGATATACACGAGGATATACACTTGTGACACCGTTTGAACTAATAGTAGTCTTGAAGACAAACAAATAAACATCATAATGTAAATTTTTCTCATCTAGAAATCTTTTATTTTGAGTATTTACCTTCCATTAGCGTTTTCTAAACAAACATGCTATCATTTTACGCATGTAATTAATTTCTATAAATAAATTAGCTAATTAAGAGAACACAGAGGCTTGTAAAAAGCATATCTGCAATATCAGCTAGTGTTTATTATCCATAATATATTCAAACAAATGCAAGTGTGCAACATATTTTTTTGTTGTGCATTTTTTATTTTTCATTAGCGTATAGTGCAAATCTCGATAGTCATATGTTGTGATTCAACCAATGGCAGATCAGGGAGATTATGCACCGCCTACTAGTATTCTGTCACATGTTTAGCAGGATATCAGGGAAACCAAAACTGTCAATTATGATTGCAATAAAACTAAATAGATAGATAAACACATGCTGCTGCAATTGCTGCTGCTATACGAAGCTTTACACTACTTGTTGTGAATTTTAGAACATAATACAATGTTACAATATTTTCATTTATAATTTTGTTTTTAATATCTATGAAATTATTTTTTTGCATATAAATTCTATTATAATAAACACTATGATAAAAATTACTGGAATTCAGTCAGTTTTAATAAGTTATTATATTTCGGCTCCGGCTAGTTTCACCCCACTTGGGTCTTCTTCAGTGAGTGAAAGTCAATGAAATAATGTTATAATAAAACATAACATAGATCATAGATCGATCTAATAAGAAATAGCATGTCAATAAACAATGGCAACAAAAATTTATCGAATAACAAAAATATTTTCTTAAAAAAACACACCAACGGTCAGCAACTAAGAAGGCCTTTGCATAAAAAATATGTGGCGCCTTAAAGGTATCGATTCCACGTAGTCCTATGGTAACGCATGGAAACATTCCCCTAAAATACATAAAAGCAGTCTAACAATTTTTAAAATGCTCACGAAGTTTTACAGTTATATAGCAAATTTTCATAAATTTATTTACAGATGAAGACTGGAACTAATTAAATTTTCTAATAAATATATTAATCATAAGATAAAGCATGTAAAAATTGCTAAAAATACACTCTTATTTTTTACATGCATTCCAAATATTGTTTCAGAATTCTAACTCGGCATAAACCTAGATTAATTCTTTCACAACATCTCTAGTACGTACATGTTTTGCATCAAATTTTGAATATGCAATGAGTAAAGCAGAAACTGCTACACCTCTAAACACGCAATATTTAGTTACGGAGACGGGACCCTTAATAGCAGAAATTATTGTTGTCTAACTATAATGTTAAGTTTTTTTTAGTCGCTGATTTAGAGTTTAAATCACCATTCACTTGCTATAAATCGTTCCAAATGCCACTTATTTATTGTTTCAATTTGCACTGCAAAGTCGTTATTGATTTTAAGGATTCTATCAGTGATAATTGCAGGATAAAGATGTAAGGAGCAACAACTCAAGCGTAAGATAAATAGCGAGAGCAGATCAAATCATTCGAGACAAATGATTGTAATCATAGCCATAAATCAACAAGAGCCAGAGAATACTTATTTTTTGAAAATTGTTCCCGGTGTAGAATTAGAATTCATTAATGTAGTTGTCTAAGTAATGAACTGAAATATAACTATCTACTAGGTAGGTACTTATTTATTATCTGCTGGGTTTAGTATATTGTTTTATTTCTCTTCAAAATTATAAATTCCAGCAATTCACATTATTTTTTTGTCTGTTTCTTGTTTAATCAACCTGTCCGAAAAAACAAAACCAATATCTAATATTTCATTTTGCTAAAAGCTAAATTGCCATCAAATTATTTGATAGAATTTGAAAGGGTGGATATAACTGTCGTAATTTTTTAATTTTTTTTGTCTTTTTAAGACTTTTTACTTTATACCAAATATAATATAATGGCTAAAGTAAGTATTTTACAATTTATCTGGCAACAAAAATGTTGTGAATTTTAAAACTTTTAGTAGGTGCAAGACAGGTAGTACCTACATACCTATATAAAATATTATTGCAACTTATAAAATAAAATATCTAATATTATCAAGAAATGTGAGGGATTTTAATTTTAACATAATAGTTACTTATTTGTATATCTAGGCTGCGAAATGTCTGTTTAGCGTCCAACAGAATTTATGGCTGAAGCGAAGGTGGATGAGTTATGCTTCCACAATATTTTTTGTGCAATTGCGATGCATAGGTATAATTAAAAACACACATTTTATTGTTTGAGACAACTGTCAAAAATATCTGACATTGACATACACAACTCAATAAATTTACTTCGCAGCCGTTACTAATATCAATGCGGCCGCGAAATGCATCGTACTTCGCGTCCTGAAAGTCGTCGATGTCAACTTTTTTATTAAATACATTGGTTTGTTCAAATTTTAAAGTTATGAACACAGAAAAAATATACACATAACTCTAAAAGTTTTATATTATGTTGTATAACACTTCCACAGTTTCCCATATATAAAATTATTGTGTTGTTGACAGTGTAACGTCAAACAATTCATTTAACAACAAACATGTCAACGTAGCAAAACGTCCATATTTTGTAAAAGCAACAGATGAACACTAACGATAACAACCGATGATAAATTGCCTGCAATAATAAAAAGTCTAATTCTAATTAAGCAACCGCGTGTATTACATTACGCAACGCTGACCTCAACCGCTTAAATTTTGCAACAATGCAATTTCTATGCGCGCTGCATCCTCGCGGTGGAAATGCAGGCGGCAGGTATTGCCTCACTCAGCAAACGCATAAATTTTCACCTTGCTTAACAGCAACTGCTGCCCGCTGAAAATATCGCACACTTCACCCACATGTTTATTAAACATGATAAACTCAAATTGCTGTGTCAGACACCACATTAACAGGTTATTAATCTTGCAATGAGCTGGGAATTGAAACCTGACAACGGAAAACTTGTTACTTTAATTTTAAACGAGAAGGCGGATTTGGAATTAATGGAATTGGAATTGGATTATTGTTATTTGCTTGAAATAAGCAAAGTCAATTTGAATTATAATACTAGTCTGAGGTTTTGTCCAGAGTTTTATTTGTATGTAATGAGGAAATTATATTATTTCGTCCCTTCCCATCAGAGCAATAATTACTATTATTTTTGTACGGGTTTTTTTAAATGTTAGACAAATATTACATAAATACTACTGCATAGTAATGGTTATTAGAATAACTCGAATACTCCAAATATCAAATAAGAAAGGAAATTTTATATGTCTGCCACCAAAACTTGTATGTCGAAATTATTGCTCACTTTAAGGTTGTTGCCTACCAAAATCAATATCAACAGAAATAAATAAAATTTATATATGACATTTATCGGGTAATAATACAATTATTTAAAATAAATTATTAGGACAATCGTCAGTTTCGTTTGGTAACTATGGAGCTGTAAAGTTGAACTCTTTTACATTGCAAGCATAGGAAGGTGCGACTGTATCTAAACCAGACGACAGACTTTAATGGAGAACTAATTCAATATTAATTGAATATAGAATAAGGTTGTATTAAATTTTCAAGAGAATCGTGTGTTTTATAAAAATGATATATAATTTTAAAGAAAATTTATCGAAGTATTGAGGTATGAAGTATCAAAAAGGCAATGATATTTCTATTTTCCAGGTATTTCAAACATTAAACTTATTTCCTCACTAATACTATAATACATAGGTACATGTGCCCCTGTTTGTTTAGTTTTTTTACTCTCTCCGAAATAAGCTACACTTCATGAAGTCTAACATCAAATGTCACAAGACCAGCATGCTTGGTATGGTGCACGATAGTTCTATAGTTAAAAATGCATAGTTGTTTTCCTAGCTGTCCCTTACGCAACATGGTAATGTTCGTATTTTCTCTCGTATATAAGAAGCTATTTTGAACAGTAAAGCCTATAATATTTAGTTTAGAAAATATGTTAATACTTAGTTTGATTTAATATTTAATCATATTTTGTGCATTTTAAACTCATTTTTTACCCAAACGTTGCATAAAATAAAATTGATTATTGTGAATACTCACGCTTTCATTATCAAATATTTAAAAACGAAATATGAGAATACATACCTACTTATTCTGTTGCATAAAGTACCTACCTAAACAAATACCTAAGTAAAATGATATTTTATTTTTGAACACGTCAATTCCATACTTATTATTTCTATAAACGTAAATTTAGATGTAGGTATTAGTCTTAATATAAACATTTGTACCACAAATATCCAGATCTTAAGGCTAATAACAAGACACTAACTATTCTAACCTTGTTGTGCTGTAAATTTTTCACTTTCCAAAAAAATAAACTTGTTTTTCCTTAAGGTGTACGAAGTATGCGTCTTCCCTCTTCAGGTATGTTCTTCATTTGTTTATTATTAAATTATGTACCGCGGCATCTGCTTTAGTACCACACCTAGTCTATCATTAATCATCTCAGTAGGCCGTGTCCGCGCACTATTTACATCTCATAGATTGTTTTTTACGTGCTTTTGTTTCATCTGTTTGTTTCTATTCACAACAATCATTTGTTACTTTCTTCTAACAACACCTGGTAGTTATTGCCGGAGTTATTGCACAACCTTTAGGGAAGAAGCAATTGCATCTAATGATCCAAGATGCTTGTTATTAATTGTAGCGAGAAAAAATAAGGAATTTTAATTTGGTTAAAATTAGTACGTGCTGTTGTCTGTCACGTGGCAAATGAATAAAATCAACCATAGACGTACCTACCTAGCTCATATTTTGTCAAGAAGTGCGTCATATTATGAGGTGGAGTATAAAATAAAAAGTTTCTACGTCAAATATCTACCTTACAATAATTTTTGTTTTGTTAACTACCTACATTTTTAAGATTTCAAAAGTATTATTGAGATAGCTAATTGTATTAAAATTCTATGCTTGTTGTGACGTAATAGCTCGATGATCCTAGATTCTACACCATTATTTTCAAATTCAATATTTTAAATAATTCCCACTTTCGTAGAAAAAATAGAAGATATGTACACTATGTTCCAAATGTTCTGCCCCAGCCTTAGAAAATCCCCCAGTGATCCGCAACCATTGTAGCACCATTCGTCAAAATATTCGAAATACGGCCTTCTTAGGTTGTAGAAAAAGACAGCATGCGAAAGATAGAAGCAGTTCTCGGTGAATCATTACTAAGTCAGGTAAAGGAAAAGTGTAGAACGTTTGCTTTGAGCTTTAGTTTAGAAACATATTTTCCTTAGTTGTTTTCATCACTGCATTACATTTCTAAACATAAATTGCATTATTATGAAATGACAGTAATAATGTTTCAGTAAATTAAATGAGAATAAAACATATCAAACTGTTTTATTGAAATGCGTGTTGCAAGATTGTATGCATTAGGCATAAATTAAAAGTTTTTTTTAAAGAAACTATGAATTATTGTCCTAAAAGTTACAATTATTATCAAGATTCGTTACTATCATGTTTCCCGTTCCTGCCTAAATTATTGCACTTACGTATAAACATCTATGTGTTAAAAATGTATCCGTGAAAATTACTACTTTACAATCATTGTTTTCCAAAATATCTACATAAACAATATAATTATTTATATTAGTCTTTGTTTAAATAGGTATATAAAAGCAACTAATGTTATGATCGATTTGCGACGTTTCCGAAACGTCGTATAAATAAATATAAATATACAGAACAAAACCCAAACAAATAATTTATAAATAAAGGCAATGAGAGTAACAATTTTAAAATTTTTATACAAGTAAAAATTTTAATTTACTTAAAACACAAAACAATAAATTCAAATAATTTCAATTGTGGCATTATGGTAAACATGTGTGTTAGACCCGTGGGCTGCCACGCCACGGCGCCGGTATATATTTCACGCCGACGCCAATATTTTTTACGGCGCGCCGCCATCAATATTCTAAATTAACTAAAAATTTCGACATTGTTAATAGGAATTTTAATAGTTCATATTAAAAAAAAATTGTATCATATGTGGATGGCATCTAATAAGATATTTTCCATTAACTTTGCTACACATGTAGATATTACGAAGTTAGATACAAGTAAATTTTGATGTGAATACGCCGGCGTACACCGGCGCGCTGCCTAAAGAAAAGCCACTTAAAAATTAAGCGTTTATTTTTAACAATTCGCCGCCGCCACTATTAACCTCAACGCTGCACAAGTCAAATTGTGTGTTAATTAATGTAGGTACTGATTAAACATTCAAAGATTTACTGTGTATCGGGTTATGAAATAAAAAATCGTGTGGTGATCATTTTTTATAATCTTGTAATTTTGCCCAGGAATTATTGCTAAAAATGATATTACTTGGATTTTTTTCTATGTAACTTTTTATCGTACTTATTGTTATTATATATTTAATGTAAACTAAATTAAAATATTGAAAATGAAATTACTAGTCATAAAAATAATTAACAATTATAGGTAATTCTGCATATTTTTGTATTTTTATTTCTATTTTTTAATTTAATTTAATTAATTCAATATACTTACTTAGCAACCCCGTACAAAAATCATTCGTCAAAATGTTATCCATGTTATGCTGCAATTAGATTTTTTTACTTTCAATTTATTCGGTCAGTTTAGGATAGGATCGCCTTCATTTTTAAATTTTACCTTTTGCCTACCAATAATTATCTTATGTATTTAATATAAAATTTGGCAATAAGTTAATTTTTTAGTTTTAAGGTATTGTAGTATTTTTAAGATACAAATTTTAATAAAATTGTTTATTTAAAAGAATTTTTTCATTTCATAATAACGCAATTTTTGTTTAGAAATGTAACGAAGTGAAGAAAACAAAACTATGGAAATTGTATTTCTAAACCGAAACAGAGCTCAAAGCAATTATTGTTCTACACTTTTCCTCTACCTGGCGTAATCCGCAATGATTCACCGAGAACTGCTTCTATCTTTCGCATGCTGTCTTTTTCTACAACCTAAGAAAGCCGTATTTCGAATATTTTGACGAATGGTGCTACAATGGTTGCGGATCACTGGGGGATTTTCTAAGGCTGGGGCAGAACATTTGGAACATAGTGTACAAGTAATACACTTGCGGAAAAGCTCACTAACGCTCATTGGTCATTGTCCAACTGTCATACTAGTTTTTCAATGAATCTCTTTCCGCACTTATACTATTTTCACACCTTTATATTATATAGGTAGTATGCTGTCTTGTACAGTATTTTTGTCACTTTGGTTACAATAATGACCGAAGGTCGTCGTAACTTGCATCAAAACGAATCAATTGTAGAACGAATACTCTACGTCCTTCGTTATTTAAAAGGTTTGCAGCACTAAAGATAAATCGAAACCAAAGGTATAAGCCTTTTTATCTGAATTTTAATTTGAAATGAAATAAAATCTAATAATCTAAGAGGGGCTACGCCTATGAAAGTAATCATCCTTCTCGCAGCGAGAAAAACGTTAATGGACAAGTGTGAATTTTCTAACACACTAATTTGAATTTATAATTAAGTGGCTCATAGGCAAACACAGTGTTTGTTGTTATTGTTTTTTGGATCTGACGTGCGACAAGTGAAAACTATTAAATCATCTGTTAGTCGAGAATGCGGGACCTCCTCGGTGTGAGACGTAGAGTAATTGAAATTACTGAACCGGGGTTTTTAATTTTCTTTCTGAATTCATTTGCTAAAGGTGGAATGAAATAACGTAATGGACGAAATAATGTATAAATAACATATATCATCATCCATCATTCCACTCACAACCGAATATCCGGGAGGGAAATATTTCACATACTTGAACCATTTTTTCCATGTTTTGTTTATACACTTCTCCACAAAAGTTTAAAGCGACTTAAAAGGAGTAAATTCTTTTGATTTAAACTCAATACTTCTTTAATAATAGCATTTAACAATATTGCTTTATGGTTAATATGGCATGTAGTTCTTTAGATTTTACCTCAATCGTTACTAGATTGGACTGTCAAATGAAATCAAATCAAATCAGAATTGAGATAATTACAAACCAGATTTTTACCAGAGTTTTGATCGACAGTTAAAAGTTATGTTTACTCTGTCCGGTCTTTTTCGAACGCTAAATAATATAGAAAACAATGATGTAAAACACGATTTTTTATTGTTACTCATTTCATAACCCTGAAATTAAAAACCGGTCCTTGAAACTCAGTCTCAAATTACCATCTGTAAGATTTTTAAATTTCTAAAATTCTGCAAATCGTCAATAGTAAATATTCTATGCTGTTGCCCTATCCTAGAATATTTATGTCAGGATAAATAATCAATCTCTCTCGTGTCTGGTGAAATTCCTCGTCTAATGAATTTGTTTCACATGAAATGGCATAAGATTTATGTCTCTCCAAACGTTTCTGTTTCTGAAGTACGCAAGTGTTGCGGCAACGCGGCAACGGTGACGCATGCCAAGAACTTTGTACCCTTTCATTATCTCGGATTACGTGTTCCAGGTTCGTTACAAAACGGATTGAACACAACGGAACAGCCGCAGCCGCAACGGCCGGTGTTGTAAGTTTCTCTCCACGAACGCTTAAATCATGCCACGTTTTTATGCTCTTTAGCATTTTTCCGATTCTGCTTGATATGGATTGTAGTGACATTAATAGCGAAGGATAATTATTACCCGTAACCGACTTGTATTCAATCTATTGTGTTTTAAAATCTTACTAATCGTAGATTTCTTACAAGATATATTTTTCTATTTCCTTGTAGTTTGTATGATAAAATACTGCTTTCTAAATGATGACACTAATTATAATTTAAAGCCGTAATAAAAATACAAGTGCTATTTAACCCAGTTGAAGATTTATTTACTCGTGGAAATAATGAAATTTTTCACATATTTCTAAAGAGAAACAAGTATAAATCTTGTAATAATACTAGTACAAAAAGTAGTTGAAATAAATCATAGCGTATGTGAGCTAGTTGGCGTGGTCCGACGTGGTCCCACTTCGGAACCTCCCACTTTGGACACTTATAAATCTTGTTACCGCTTCGAATACTGAGATCACTAACCACTGCAGTATGGTATGCAGTACTGTACATTGATTAACCTTGTTTTTAGGTAGGCTAACTTCTCTCCTCCGTTGAATAAAAACAAAACTCCAAGTTCATAGAACACTCACTTTAGTGATACTAGTTTTAGAACTTATTATTTAATAAACAAACCCGTTACCCCACAGAGCTCACTTTGAACAAGCACGAGTCGAAATTTTATGAAAGTGCAACAAACTCAATCTTAGATGATTTTATTTTTAGTATAGGTACCTATACTAAATAAATAATAGTTGATGTTTTAAAATAGCTTAAGTGCTGCATAGTTCTCAATGTGCGAATTGAAAACAAATTTGATTAGAGTCTGAAATGGGAATGTCAGAATTGGAAAGACACCAACTGGTTGTTTACCTATAATTTATTTGGATAGTATAAAAGATCAATTTGATTAGCTACAATGTCCATCCTGAACAATATTCGCAACACAAACACAGTGGATTACGATTCAATAAATCATTCCTCGGTTAATAAAATGAAGTAACAAATAGCCTGCACATTTATCTCCCAGATAATAACTATTCTCATATAGACACAGCTTCATATATCAGCGTTGCGATCTACTCGTCGTAATCCATCAGGTGTATTTACATTTCCGTTGTTGAAATTTTTACAATCAAGCGAGGATTGTTTCGCTCATAGTTATGCAAAGAAGGGAGTGGCGTAATCCGAAATACGCCTTAGAAACCCATGTCCGCGCGCTCAAAAATAACAACTTGTCTCACACCTGACACGCTGCAAGTCATTCGACGACAAGACAATCCCATTTAATTAATTTACATGTGTGCACTACATCTCTCAAACAATGCACTTTTTGTGCCCGTGCATACCTCCTGTCACCAGTGATAAGATCTTGCCACGTGCATGCACTTTTTAGGTGTTAATTTTTTCACTTGATAGCCGCTATCAAAATTCGGAGAAGAGACTTCATAATAAGGCACTTTCATATCAGAGGTTGAATTTTCTTTTTCAATAATGAATCACAAACCAGACATTCCGTATTGCTTATGATTATGATATAAACTTTATAATATTTTAAGTAAAACTGTTTTTTAATGTTTTGGATTCATGCGGCAACACATTTCCTTAGTAACTATGTATAAATATTTCATAAATTGATTCCTCTGCTATTTCATATTAGGGCCACATGTGACCACGAATATACGTACAATGGACTGAAAACTCATATGCTTCAATAATGTAAGGGGCTGGTCACGAGAAACGTCAGAGTAGGATTCCATATCCTTGTTTAATTTTCATTGTTATATAGGGCGTTTCTGTAGGTACTTATGGATGAAACTTTAAGGGTATATGTAACACGTTCTATTGACAACGGAACAAAAATAATTTTTCAAAATTTTTCAAAATTAAGGGTGGTTTAATGTTGAGTTCCACTGGTTTCATAGCTGTTTGTGTTGTCTTATTCAAATATTAACAATGCATGTAATTATCTAATCCAACGCTGATATTGTGTAATGAACAAATTTAATTTCACAGTAATGAAACCAGTGACACTCAACATGTTTTCTTTAAGTAAACCATCCTTAATTTTACGAATTTTAAAAAAATGATTTTTGTTCCGTTATCAGTAGAACTTGTTACATTATACCTACCCTTAAAATTTGATCCATAAGTACAGAAACACCCTATACTTAGCAACCAATCAAGAAATTTGAGATGCGATCTTCAGTAGCGTCGACAGTAATATTTTTACGTATATTGACATCATTATCTATAAGTGCCGTTTGATGAAAAATATTTTATGTAAATATAAAGAAAACATTAGGAATTGAAATTTTGTTCAATTTCTTGTATCTGTCAAATGTCAAACATGAAAGTTCAAAAAAACAGTTTGCGGGCCATTTGACAATTCCTCAATTTTGCTAGCTGCATAAAATTTTCATGTGACATGAAAAAAAGGTTGCTTTCCAGTCCATATATGTATTGAGGTCACTCAGAGCCATTAGAGTATAATATACAATTTAAAATATTAGTAAATTGAGTATCTTTGTAAAGGTAGTATACCTACATGAAGTTTTAAAAAACCTAAATATTTAAGTATATATTTTCCTTACCGTTCCTTAAGACAATTTAAATGTATTGCATAAAGCGTTTCCTAATTGCCAAATTACCGAATTATGTCTCTTAAGCGACAAATTCTATAGTACTTTCCTTCCATTCCACAATAAAAACATTTTCAAGGATAAACAGATAATAATAATTCCGTTTTCAACGGTTTACTCTATACCTATAGACATTGTTTTATAAAATGTACGGATATTGCTATTGCTTATATCCAGCAAATTTCATTACAGATATGTAATCATAATCTCTCTCAAACATAAATAGAAACCATCACCCATCATACTATCTACCAGTTATTGGCAATGAAGAAAACAAGTCGAACCATCTATAACAAAGTTTCCGGCATTGCAGTATTCATTCCATCACTGCGATTATTGCAGAGTTCTTACTTGGAGCCAAAGATCAGCAACGCACCTTACATAACCTCACCAAGCCCTTTTGACACCAGGAAAGCGCATGCGCACGCGAACAAGGGCGTGACAATGAAGCAAGAATCCTAACCTGAATTTTTTCTGTAATTTTGCTTTGTAGTAGTTGCGGTATTGCGAAATTACATCTTAATCGGGTAAAAATATTAAAATAGACTATTAGTGTCAACTGGTACAAATTACCGGCAATTTACGCGACAAATTGCAAAACTGTTGCAAATTATACTTCATTGCCTACGGAAACTATTTGTTAACCATTCTTCAAATTCCGCTACATTACAAAACGAATTGAAGAAATGATAGTTACTCTTGCAAGTCCAGGTGTGAATAAAGTGAATAAAGGAGAAAGAAGTCTGAGGTTTTTGAACTAGCCAGGGACGCATTCAAACAATTTGAACTCTGAACCATTACTGTTATAAAGATTTCCATGAAATTTTGATTTGTTCTATCAGAAAAAATAGTTTAAAGTAAGATTTTATCAATAACTTACGTTTCTTGCATAAAGTTTTAAAAAATAGGAATTAACCATTCAATCTAAAGTGATTATGTTTTACTTTTTGCCGAAATCTGTATAAAACTTTGGTATTTGAAAAGAAATATTGAAAAAAAATATTTTGGTGAAATCTCTTATTTAAGAAAAATTTAAGAAATAAATGCGCCGCAGACAAAAATATTTTTTGTTGATTGATTAATATAGGTGGCAGATTTTTTGATAAATTTTGAAAAAATGTAAAAAATATTTAACATTAACATCATAAATTTATTTTTAAAATCGGCAATCAATACATTTAGTACAGCTCAGATTTAACAGGAAAACAATTACAGAATGGTAGATTTCAATCCAACCAAATGTAGAAATCCAAACGAAAATTTTGTTGTTAATTGATTGATATTTATATAGATGGCAGATTTTCTTGATATTTGAATAAGTGTAAAACATATTTATTAACATTATAAATTTATTTAAAAAAATACGGAAATCAATGTGAAATGTTTTTTTTTTCAATTCGTCTATTTACGTATACTTAAGGTAGTAAATCCATGGGTAGTGACAACCTAAAATATTACTCAAATTTATATACAGCATTAATTACAAGTCGTAGAATTTGGATAAAAACTAAAATTTTTAGGTAACTTTTGAAATTACGAAGATAATTGAATTTAAACGATTATTAAACGATTAGAAAATATTGTATCATAACATCCCACAACACATGTTTGAAAAACGAACATGTTATAATTTGATATTTGAGATATTTATTTAAAAACATTAAAATTATAATAATATCAGAAATCGCACGTAAAAGGTTCCAGTCTTGTATTGTATTTTGACGTAGTACTACTGCATTTCAGTATAGACTTTATTTTCAATTATTTTTTTATTTCAATGGATACCTATGATTTGTAATTTACATCCAAATCTACGATTTTTAATGATTATTTGACTGCTTTGGCCTCACCTCACACCAAAATCACGCACGCTTATGACCCGACGGATTTTCTATCTTAAGTAAGTAAAATTTCTATTCAACATTCATAGACCATAGACCCTCAGAAGTTTTTAGTCTATCCACACGTCAATCGCGTTCCAAATTTCCGATACAGCTCTGTATTTCACACTCGGCTATCGAGCCCGCAACTTATGGTTGCCATAACAGTTTGATATCAGTGCCACATCTTGTTATTGTCCGTGATATAAAATACAAGACTTTCATTGCATTACTCACACCTCGGAGTACGCCGCGGCGTTAGTGGGTACAATGTAACACAACGTGCTGAGTAAAGAGCAGTGCAAATATTTATTTATGAGTGTTCGCGGCCACATGAACACTGCACAATGTTGTAATTTGTACACGTTTACGTGCAGAACTGAATCGGACAATACGGAGATAGGGGGTCATAAATTACCGACTACAATTACAATGCATGCGATGAGAGATGACTGAGATTCATTCAGCTTCCAGCAGCGCGGAAGAAATAAGAGAAATCTGCAGATATCTGCTTTAAATTAATTTCAAACAATTTCTAGGTATTCCTACTCAACTTTTCTGAAATTTAATTTTTATATTGGTTAGAAAAAACAAACACTGAAGACTCATAGTAATTGTTAAATATAAAAAAGTTATTTAAAATTATGATTCTTCTCAGTTTACTGTAGGAGTAGGAGTAGGAGTATTTTTTCTTAGATCGAATCTTATGTATCATATTAAGATTTCAAAATTACAGTGTAATTCAAAACACATACATGTGTATTAGTGAATTTAATTTTAATTTAAAATGTTTTATAAAGATGAATAAATAAAGGTTTATTTACAAATAGCCATTAAATATATTTGAAGATGTGTCCAAATTTCTGTTATGTACACATGGGCGTCCACAGAGGGGGGCAAGGGAGGGCGCTTGCCCCCCCCCTGGATAATTTCTTTTTTTTCAATTATTTCAATACCTACATTACTCATTACATGTTTCAGAATATAAATCTAAAATTTTTAATTAGTGAACTATATATTGTATTTTTCTTGTGCTCATAGTTTGCTTTAGCATTATGAGTAGGTAGTAAGTAGTGATACAACTTATGTATAGGACTATATAAATTACCACAATGGGGTACTTGCATGGTACTGAAAATTAGATCTTTAACACTATGAACATGTTAGGTCTAAAACATTGGTAAAAATACAAATTTTATTTTAAAAAAATTATGTTTTTTTAGTAAATTGAAAATGAAATTTTCATTAATTATTTTTGGGCTTGTTAATAAATTTTTTGTAAAAATAAAAAATACGTGTTCCAAGTTTTTATCTCTTCTTCAAAAATATTCAATCAAAAAAATTATGCAAGTAGCCCATTTGCCCATTGTCTTAATCAAAATTAAGAGTATAAGAGTAAGGCAATCAATATCAAAGTAAATAGGTTTGTAATTTGTTAATATTGTAAACCGCTTAACTTTATAGTTTAGTAGTAATTATATTAGTAATGGATATTAGAAATTATTTCAAAATACAAAAATTTCTGTTAATAAAATGTTTATTATGATTTTCTTTTTTTAAAATTTTTTGCCCCCCCTTGCAAAAATTCCTGCGGACGCCCATGTATGTACAGTTGTTATGAATCAACCTGTATAACTTTTCAGATTGAGATAATGGAATTTGGCGCAATTTTGGGTTTACAGGATCGAACAACTATAAAAAAATCAGTAAATACTAAAATTTCTGTTCTATAAATTATATAAAATAGAGTTTTTGAGAAGTCTCAATATCTTTGGTTCGAGGGAAAATTTTAACCTCGGCCTCGGCCAGTTTTTAGTATTGGCAGTATAATTTGATGTGTTCTACGCATATAATAAGAAAACTTTAAAAATCTATAAAATTGTTATTTCTCATATCTTCGGTCATTAGCACCAAAACTGATTAATAATACGAAAATACCACAGCTCCTTTGCAATTTTTTAAAGAAACAATGAAATTGGAATCCAACGTATTTGCGAATTTCGTATGCAAGAAATGCGGTGAAATACGTCTAGCACGTTAAATAAATCACTTACTTTGTTTTGGAAAAAACCACATGCGATATAATAAATATCCTAGCCTCTCAATAAATATGAATCATTTTTATTTTTCGTACAATGGTGACACCATAAGTGAGGGTATGATTTATAGAATACCGATACGTCATATCGTATATTCATACGCGTTGAAATAAAATATAGCAGGCTAAAAATATATAGTCCATAAAAAACAGAACATGCATTTTTAACGGTGATATATTTCAGAGATTGTTGAACTGTTAAATACTTTCTTCTTTTATGGCCAATATTGCTTGAACAAAGTACAAAATCGAAAATTTTAAAGAAAATTTTGGTAGGCACTTATGCAATTTATAAAGATTTATTTTAAAAGTTTATATAATCTGAGTGGAAATAAAAGTACCCACATGACCAAATAAGTAATCAGATAAATCAGAAGTATTTATTTTGCAGTTGCATATGTTCAAACGACCATAAGAATTTTTTCAGGAATCGCGTCTCTACATGACTTTTTAAACCATGACAACAGTTAATTTTAATTTTGCTGGTAATCATTGAACAGGATTTACTCCCAATTACAGAATGGTAGATGTTATTCTTATTATAGTGGAATCCAGCCACTTCGACCGATTTTTCTTGGTGCATTCAGAATCTCAATCCGTGCGACGACCTTTGAAATTCAAAGCGGCAACGGAGTTATTCTTTTTGTAACCAGGATTACAGTTAAAACGATCAAGTACTGCCTCGACAGTTATGGAAATTCTGTTACTAAAATTATTTTTCGCTCAATCTAGTAAAATTTATTTTATATTAAAATTCGACATGTTCATCAAAGTTCAAATTTGAAACTAATATAGGTACCCGCATTGTTTAAAATTTAAACTGATATTGATATCTCATGCGAGTTTTTTTGACAAATTCATCAAATTTGTTCCCACACGATTTTTATCAGTGTAATTAATTATAATAACATTTAATTAAGACTATTATACTTATATCTCTAATTTAAAATTGAATTTAAATATAAAAATACAACGCATTTAAAGTCAATAGTCAATCATTTTATTGATTGAAGTTGATACAAAATTTAAAACGGTTTTCTTAATGTAATTAATGCTTAAGAGAAATCTTTTATGGACCATGTTTTTGTTTTATATTCTTAATTAACTATTCACTAATTCATAGAAGGCATATTAACATGTCAGATTATTTAATTAATAGAACACTTTTCGATTAGATTTTATTAAATAAAAAATAGATGATTCGATGCAGCAAAACTAAAAGCTTCTGTTTATATTTAATATGAGATAATTTATTTCTATTAAGTCAACAAAGCAAATGTTTACTTTAGTAAATTGAGCTACATATTAATAAATAAAAATATAATAGGGAACACAGACGTACGGTAATGTAAACATGATTTTTGTGCCAAAACAAATTTGAAAAAGATTCAAGTGTTGACAGTTAGTGTGAATGACGACAACAGCGGAATGTTGAGTTGAAATATTTTAAATTCAACAACCGCGAAGAAAAAATACGCTATCCGCGTTATTCCAAATTCTGTGGAACTGCAATTTATTTCAGCTGTGACAGAGAATTTTATCGCAAACGCCGAGCGCGATACATTATTTTCCCAATTAAAATTTGTTACATGCCTTTCACTGGACCATTCAAATACACTGTAAATCCATAATAATTATATTAGTAGAAAAAAATCAGAAAAACTGGTATTATTTTATAAATAAGCTTACTATTACGACATAAGAAAAATATTAGTTATCAAAAGTACCTACTAATGCATTTGATTTTTAATTAAAACTTGAATTGAATTCATTTAAAAATATAATAATCTGATTACTTAATAGGTGAAGATACTTTGAACCTGGTATAGTAAATTTTGGTCTCATTTCACTACTGCTCTTATGTTTTACAATGATAAATAATACCATTAAATTAGGTTTTAATAAAAAAAACTCTAAAGTCACCATTGTACCACTGGTTACAGAAAAAATATTACTATTCTGTCCTTGTTAGAATGGCCAAAATTAGTAGACTATATGTTATAAAGTTGTGTGTCACTGGTCAATCTTAAAAATAACATAGGCACAAAAACTGCATTAATTTACGTATATGAAAAAGGACATAGTGTACGATTTTTCAATCTGAAAAATGTAGGAATTTGTCCTTGAATACCTATTAGCAAAGTCAATGCGATAATATTTTTTCTTAAGCATTAACTCTCGTACTCAAATACTCGAAGTCAAAATTAGGTAAAGGTTATGGCCGATAAAACATTTCATTCCAGAATTAACAACCATAATCTTTGAGTCATAAACGCGTAAATAGAAAATAAATTAGGATCTATGGAACGTATTGTAAGCTAATTAATAAAACAACATCTCGGGGCAATAAAGAACAAAAATAGCTCTTAACGGTCATCGAACATGCACTCGTAGACATCAAACAACGTCATACAATCACATCGTCTTCGGCGTTTTACGGTTTTTGATAAATCGTTGGGAGGTTATCACACTCTAGGTTACACGATACGGGAGAAGTTACTAGTGTCACGACCTCCTAGTGGTCGCCATCTTATCGCTGCGCATGCGCGCGCACACACACCAGCGGTCAGCGCCGGACAAAACAGAAAACATTGTTTGTTTTTCTTCTCTTTGACTCTTCGGCTGCTTGTTGATTGTGGGCTTGACCACTGATAATTTTGGTTAGGTTATTTTTACGTGTGGTGATGAATTGCGGACAGGGGGAAATATCATAGCGTAATCTAATCTACATACAATGCGTGTGATTCAGTTTTAAAAATATATATGACAACGACGAGCAGTATTTCATTTCAAGTTTAAATGTTATTAAAACTAAAACGCAATAATAATTTTAATTCTTTGACTGGGTAGGTAAAGGAAAAATGCAGCAAACTTCATTTGACTAAACAAATTTACGAACAATAGACTTATTCTAGCGGTTATAATTATTTTAAATGATGATTTCGGCATTTATATTTTTGTGCAGTTTACGTTTGTATGAGGTTGGATTCGATTATAAATTTTCAGATGCTAATATTTTTATTTAATATTTTTACCTAATATGGAAACATTAGATGTATAGCTCACTAATTTTAAACAAAATTGCGGCTAAACCTTGCACTAATTAGTGTGAATCTATTTGATGTCCTGAACAATATACTAAAAGTCTCAGACACACCGCCCTCCGCAGCCCTTATTTTAAGGGTATTTTTGGGGTTGCGTTCGTTTTTCTTTATCTCGTAAATGGGGAACATAACGAGAAATACTGTTAGGTATGAAATTGTAGAGAAAAAATTATCTATAAACAAAATCTTATCAATTTTCATATAAGTGCTTTAGTTTTCCAGAAAGTAGTAAAACATATATTGAAAATATGTAATTTATTTTAATCATGTATGTAAACACGAAAAAATGGACATCAATTTAAGATATTGACTTCCGGTTTGCAGCATTTGATTTTTAGAACAATTTTGAAGTAGAAAAGTTTATTTAAAAAAAATTCAACTAAAACAATAATGCCGATTACAATAAATAAGTTATGTAGGTAATACAAAAATGTCAAAGGAATCGAATGCTTGAAACCGGAAGTTCATATTTTAATGCGTTCAAAAGTTACAGTCGATTAAACACAATTTTGTTTTTTTAATCACAAAAATATCAATATTTTTCTCAGAGAAAATTTTAACATTTCGATTTATCAAAGACTTTTTGGATTAATGAAATATGTTTGTGATAGAAAAATGTTCAAAGAATCGAATGCTTTAAAACGGAATTAGATATTTCAATTCGTTATGTACCTATACCATTATTTCCATATTTTTGTAGGAGAAAATATTCAAATTTTGGCTAAACAAGTGCTTCCAAAATATTTAAATGAATTTTGGAAACTGGAAGTCAATATTTTTATTAATATTTTATTTCTTCTCCTGAAGAAAATCTTTTAACTGTGTCATAATTGGAGCTCCAAATTAAAAAAAATATAACTTCAAACTACCTCATTCATTCATTCTGAGCAACGTTTCGGCCTGTTGGCAATACAGAAAACACAGTAAAGTTATAAGTTCTCTTGTTCTCTACAATAAAATAAGCTAAACCAAGTGAAATTCTCCTCGTGGTGACTGCATCATTGCAGTGATAACCGGCACCGACGGTCGGTGGTCGGCTTGCTAGTGAGTTCAAGGTCACAGGGGGCCCGACTCACGACTATACGCACGCTCGAAACCCCTGCCCCGCCCGCCTGACATACACGCATGCGACAACGCATGGCACATACGAACATACGGACATGAGCAACGCAACGCAAGATGAGGACTGAGGAAGAGGAAGGACTGACATGGCTAAAAGTTGAAAGACTTGGTTTAAGGTTCTAGATGGGATAGACACAATATTTAACAAAGATAATGAGAAATAACCAAAGACGAGTTCTACTAAATTTAATCAAACAAATTATATTGTTCTGTTTTTCAATTTATTTTATTTTGTTTTTATTTTGATGGCCACAATTCAACAGGATGAACAGAATGGTGTTATTATTATTATACTGGAATCCTATCATTCTTACTCAGAGGTATTTTAGTCGGTTACTGGAATTGAACTCGTCATACCGCTTGCAAGGTAAGACACTCTACCCTCCTGTTTATTCAGATTGCAGCGATGTTTGCAGTCAAAATTCAGAATCGTTTTATTGCTGAATCAAGCCAATGTTTTGGTCATACAATGATTTTATTCAGGGTCATAATACAAGATATACATGTGGCTTTAAAAAAATATTCAAGACAAGTACAATTAGGGAAATTGTGCCTAAAATAACATACCACTTTTTAAATTCATGATTTCGGTTTTATTTAACAGAAAAATAAATTATTTTTAAATCATTTGTATACAAGAATAGATAAATCTAATTATAAAAACAACAAAACAGTATCATATTTTATAAAACAGTTCTAATTTTTTAATTTTTAAAAATATACTTGCTATGTCACTTTAACTATTACTTATAGTTGGGTAAAATGACATATCTGTTTTTGTAATTATGGGTAAAGTATTATAGTTTTTTAAAAGCTTGCATATGTCACATATACATTGTTTTATAGATTTCGCAGAAACAAATTATAAAAGAAACAAAGAACTAAAACATTTAACAACATACGGGTAACATAAGTCATTTTACCCTACAGTATTTAAATTCAAAATAGTGAGCATATCATAACTTAAGATAAACTTTAAGGTAGATATTTTATGATTTTTGACCCAAGAAACAAACAATCATGCACGATATTGACAAAAATAAAATGTTAGCTTAAAGTGCTTCTTAATTTGTACTGACTTGAGAACAATTTTCACATTAAACTTATAAGTACGTTATTTTCAAATTGCACATGAACAACCTGACCTATTCATTTCTGGTTGTTAGTCGATACATTTTCTTGAGATGACTTATAACGTACAATTAGAATCGCACGTTTCGCCAAATTCGAGAAATGGCCAGTATTTTACCCTAGTATGTCATTTTAGGCACATCTCTCGATCTCCCCTACTTTACCAGGCATGCTAAATAAGCAGTACTTATTATTTTTTGCAAATTTTCTTAAGTCGATATAATCCTCAATATTATATTTTAGTTTGCTGGGCAGAATTTCAGATAAAAACAAATTTATGCTCATTTAAAAGATTAGGTATTTCAAGTGTGCAAGTGAAATAAGTTAGCACTAATAAAAATAAAGAAATAGTAAGAATAGAAGTGTATGTATGATATAAAATAAAGATATTTTTGATAATTGCATATTTAACATAAATATTTTACAATTGAGAAGTATGGTATTTATTCACACATGATAAAATTTTAATACAATAAAACCACACTCATATAAATTTGAAGAAAACTTATTTTAATGTCTTTGTAATAAAAAAAAACAAAATATAATCTACTATGTCCGTCCATACTGATGACAGATGACTCCCAAGTTGGGTAAAAGACGTGATAGATATGTATGTAAAATAATTAAACATAGAAACGGAAGTTCTTATTGAAATGGAGTGAAATTAATAAAACAATCCAGTACGATTCGATTATGATTATGGCAAGAAACTCTGTAAAAAAAGAAAACAAAATTCGTTGAAATATGCTGGAAGCCTCAGCGTGCGGAGTTATAAAATCTGCATCTTGTAAACTAAAAAGTTGAATCACTTTTTCCATCTTGTTTATGATTGTTATTCGCGGGTTCATATTTTTATGGCAGTTTTTATCGCGAACTTAGTTCATTGTGTAGAATTTTCCGGGTGATGGCTCGACGAAAACAAAACATAGCAACGGTTCCTAACAAGCGAACGTACGATCTCCGCTACAAAAACACAAACGGCACAACGGCACTCAAATTTAAATCCAGTTTCAAGTTCATATCCGGCAAGTTTTTGTGGCGAGAACGTATTTGCATACTTGACTACGTTACTTCCATGTTGTGCTGTCACAGGCAGACGCAGAGGCAGGTACTTTGAACTATGCACGCAAATCACTTTTTTTGCTTTTTACAAACGGAATAATTTTGTCAACATTTTCCTGCAGCTGTCCTTGCAATGTTTGCAATTTATTTCACTTACTTCGTGTACTTTACACATTTTATAATTTGCTGAGGTGGCACTTGCGTGGTTTCTATTTGGTTCATAAATATTGCCAACTTTTACAATTTATTTACTGGCATATTCTTATTCTCACTGCTTTGCATATTTTGACACGGTGCAATTTTTAAAACATTCTGTTGAAAATATTCTTTGGCATGAGTTTTAGCTTCAGATAATGAGTAAAAAATCAAGTACTGGTTGGTACAAGTTTTTAAATAATTCTTATTATAAAAACAGCGATATTTATATTTTCTATTAGAGGACAAAATCAACCTTAGTTTTTATTTTAGATACCATATTATAAAACAATTAATTTATAATCAGCTGATAACTGAGTGCATAGGCGCAACTAGCTCCCCAAAATGAAAATTAGCCTCTCCCTCTCCATCTAAGGTAAAGTCAGTATTATTGTAGTTTTGGTGTAATATTTTGGTAATTTTCACATATAATCTCACATTTGCATTAATTCATTCCGGAATTAATACGGTAAGAAAATCGTAATGACACCACCACTCTAGTTTTAAATTCTTTTTACTAAAATATTGACTCATTGTGTATTCAAAATTAGGCAATTAATACATTTTATTTACCATACTCATTGCTTATTTAAAGTCAAAATTGATAATTTAACAAATTTTTAATTATTGTCAAACTGACATACGAATTACGAGAGAGTAATTTCTACTTATTAATTTCAGTTACGTTACTCAGGCTACAAGTAAATAATTATAAATGTTACCATGGTTTCATGGGTTTCATGGTTACTATTATTACTATTGGCTGGTATAAGTTATTTTTAATAAAATATAGTATTTAATATACCTAATAAAAGTTTAATACTAAATTATGATAAAAAATATTACTACATTTTATTTTTTTTAATATTGCACCTAGTTGCGTCTATGACTGAGTGCATTTTATATGCACAACTGTGGTTCTGACAACTCATAGGTTCGGTTTCAATCAGGTTCAGTGTTCAGATACACTTTTCAGTTTGACACAAAGATCTTACCTGTGGTGTACTATCTATTAACAACCATGGTAACCGGTACACTACACACGGTACTAAATATACAGGGTGATTCACAACTTTGTCTATATATTTAACGTCATATAGTACTTATTCAACGTACTGATGGAACAAGAAGAATTTTTTATAAATTCGTAAATTTATGCGTTTTCGCAAGAAGCACATTTTTGAAACCATTGGAATTGTTATTGATTGTATACTGGATATCTGATTAACTATGAATGGAATAAAATTAAATTTCAATTAATTGAGAAATGGCAAGAATAGTAAATTTATGAAATTCTATTTAAAAATAGTGATCCAAAACGGTTTGATTAAAAAACCTGGAAACTAAAATTGCGAATTT
Source organism: Agonum fuliginosum (assembly GCA_947534325.1). Classification (NCBI taxonomy): domain Eukaryota; kingdom Metazoa; phylum Arthropoda; class Insecta; order Coleoptera; family Carabidae; genus Agonum; species Agonum fuliginosum. The sequence goes on from OX384031.1 coordinate 9,579,407, forward strand.
TCAGTTTCGTGATAAGTGAGTTGAATATTATTATGCCATTAATATATGCACGAAGTTGTGAATCATCTGTACTATATCTATTCCAATGAATGGTATATGTGGCTGCCACACCCGTACCCAGGTTGGATAAAAGGCGCTCTATGTATGTTTTAATTTAAGAGCGTAATGTAGGAACGTTGCGCGCAGCAAAAACATGCTTTTGAATGGGAAATGAAATTGAGACTAATTTTGATCGGATCGACTTAATTTTTTTAAAATTTAAAGATAAAGATGAGCTTCGCGTCCATTGTGTTGAAATATTAGTTCTATTTTTTGTTTCAACTTTACAATACCATAAACTTGTCATAACTTGGCTATAACTTCACATAACTGTTACTCAGTAAATCTACAAAAATTGCAAATTTCAACACTAGACGGATCTAGATTGAACTTTTATCTATCAAATGAACCCTTTTTTGTGATGATACGTTCAAATTTAGTACCAATTTTGATCCCTTTACGAAAGCGCGTTCCCTATTGCTGCCTTTGTTCGACACATTAAATCTGTCGAAAATCTGTATAAATCTATCCTTTTCTCGCAGACAGTTACAAGCGCTGTCTCGATGTGGTCAGAATCAGAAACAGTAAACTAATTTACAAATATGATTGTTTATTCATCCAGAATCCCACACTTTGTTTATTATGTACAATTTTAATTAAAATAAGTAAGTAGCAAAATTTGTTTGTTGGGGGGAGAGTGTAATGTTTGCGTGCCGATTTGGCATGTTCACGTATTAGTTCAGCTAAGACGTGTGTAATTATCGGATCAACCTGTAATACCGGCCTGGACAGCGTACACATTGCACATCGCGTTACCAAATAACTAGTGCACATGCACACACTGAACACCACACTCTCCTGGCCGGCTGGCCTGCTATCCTCCTCTAACTCATTACAGGCTAAATGAGGTTGTCCTTCTCTAGACCTTCACTTTGGATGATGCATTCACGTTTAGGTAATGCATTCTTTTCGTGTCCATCATCGACTGGACGCAAACAACTCGCAGGGGTGCACAAAATATTCGTGCGAAAAGTAAGTCGAGAAATGCAAAAAAATATTGAGACTGAAACCCACGTTAATATTTTATTTTGAAATAAGTATTAGTTAAAAACTTTATTTTAATTAAAATCAACTCTACTGTATCTATTTGAAGCATTTTTCTGATAATAATAACTGATAATCAACTTAGTTATGTGTTAAAGTTTTTATAAAAATATTTAAAATTACCTTCAATTCAAAATCTAAACTCCGTTCACTGAATTGTCTGATAATATCCGTTAATCTGTTCATATTCAATACAAGAATTTCACACACTCGCACTCGCACAATATGTACAAATTCTAGATTCATTTTTAGTGAGTTAATTTACATAAAAAATTATTATAATCTTTTGCACATACTAAATGTATTCTACGCGACTAACGAACTGCAACTGAAGATTAGAAGATTTTATTAGTCCAACAACGTAATCAGAATCTACTAATTAAACAAGTTCGTTCTTTGTATTCTAGCTTTGACGCATAAAATACTTGCAATATGAATATAAATATCATGAAATGGATTATACAATAATACATTATTTATTAAAATTTAAAAACGCAATCATTATTGTTAAAAACAATGAGCTCAATTTTTGATAAGAATTATAATAATAATAATAAATTCATCATTCTCAAACATACTATATAGTCACAGTAAAAATTACTTTTCAAATTAATTATTTTACTAGATAGGTATCTCGTATTGCACACGAATAAAATGGTAGGTACCTACCTATCGTGAATAGATCTTCATATTTAAATTTAATAAATTTGTTGGTAGATTCATTATTGCAGTAGCTAAATTTAGACATGACATATCTCGTCATACGAGTATAAATCCCAAAATTTAAAATGGATTAAATTTCATGTCCATTTTTTGTAGATAAATCTACAACATTAAATTTAATCTAAAAATACACAACATATTTCATACACACACAGCACTAAATCATACAGGTTTCAAATTTTTCCTGTTTTTATTTTTACCGTTAAAATTCTGCTATAAATAAATAAATAATCAAATGAATACGAAACGAGTACCATAGGAGTACATAGTGTTTTTAAAATAATGATCATGTTAATAACTTTCAATCGTGTAATATTACTGTCGTAGTCGTAACTAATAAAGACATTTTTAGACTGTGTTTTCATGTTTTCAAGTTTTCTAAGCATCAACCAACAACTAATAAAACAATATAAAAACATGATTCCGCATAGTAGCATTTAGTTTCATGGTTCAAGTCTCTCGGTCGGCAATGTGTGATTGTCGTTAAATTGCAAAAAAACATTTTGCAATTAAATCGCACTCGGATGCTTCAAGCTGACCACTTGAACGTCTAAAATGTAGTCCTGGTTGCAAGAATCTTTCCGATGCCGTTTTGGTTTTAAAAGATCGTTGCACGGATTGAGATTCTGGTGCACCAAGACGAATCAGTCTAGAAGTGGTCGGATTTCACTAACATCTCGCATAATGTAATTGGTGAGTATATTTGTTAGTTTTTTGTCGTTTTGACTACGGAATGGACGGCGGACCTGTGTTGAAATAAGGTAAGACCTACGTATCGTATACGGTCCTTGTCAGCGTGAACGTATGTTCTCAGGGCCGGTGACGTCACACCGTCACACACGGCATCGTTTTTCGCGGTACCTATTTTTTCAAACTTTATGAATTTTTTTCTAGCTTATTAGCAACTTTTTGCCAAAAAGAAAAATAAGGGTCTAATATTTTAATGTATAGACTAACATATAAAAAAAGCAAAAAATCGTGGAAACTCCCATTGAGAGTAAATCTAGTTGAATGGTTACCAAAATAAAAATAAATAAAATTCGACCTGCCAATCTTCCAAACGGATCGCGGTTTTAGAAATATGATCTGGTTTGGTCATCCCTGTCTAGCGAAACCATCTGATATTCATCAGTGCTCCTCATTTGGCCGAAATGCCCTGAAGTCATAAACGAATTCATGTAATGACGAAGACTTTCAATTACCTTTCCAAGTATCGTAATTTATAATTAACTACTGTCATAGCTCTATCTTCGCTGATATCAACGTTAGTTGCCGCGACCAACTCATGTTACATCAAGTCAACTCACCTATGAACGGGCGAAAATTCAGCAATTTGCAATTTCATGTCAGGTGGGCCTGATTATTGATAATTAAATTTAGAGCAATCATCGACAATTTCATTGATAATGGGGAAGATGTTTCGAAGTTAAAAATCAATTATTTGGAACACAAAACTAAAGTGGGGAATCTTCACTGTCATTATAGGCCATGTCTGTCGTGTCAAGTAATTGTCCAAAATTAACAACAAATTATCTTCAATTTGTTCCTTAATGACAGGACAAATATTATGAAGTTGATAAATTCAAAATCCAGGGCTACTCGTATATATACTTTTCTTATGATACACGATACACCTGTATTCAGTTTTCAGGCATGTTATGAATTCTTTATTAAAACTTTATCAAACTACTAACTGCATCATTTTGCTTACTTCTGTAGTTTGTGTATAATGTAATGTAATTAGGCAGTCAATAATAATTGATCCTTCCTATATTATAGGACATAAAATCACTATAGTTTTTCTAAGATTTGTGTCGAATTATAAGTACGAACTGTATTAAAAATTCTCCTAATGTGCTCGGCGCCAAAATTTTTAATCATCTTCCATATGTAATGTCAAAGTTTGTAAGACATTCGCTACCTACTTTTAAGTGCAAATAAAAATCATTTCTTATTCAAAAAGTTTTTTATGTTAGCGAATATTTTAAGAACGATAATGTTTAGGGCATAGATTCTCTTTATTGTAATGCTATGATGATTGTGATTTTTTTAACTCATTCAATACACGAATATTATTATTATAATATTAGTATGAACGTAATTAAGTCAAGTAGCGAGTATTTTTCTAACTAAATCGACTATTCGTCAGTCGTCCGTCGAGGTACTAGGCTTAGGGTGAAAAAATGAAGAGTCTGCAACGGCACTCTTTAGTAGATAATTTAGTAAACAGTGCAACGTGGGGGGCTACTCGCCCGCGAAAAATAGAAATAAATGAATTGATTCGACTAACTCACTAAATTTTCGTAGTTCAAACACGTTTAGTTACTAAATTACTCGCTACTCGGCTAAATTACTAGCCTAGTTGCCTAGTGGAAACTAGGCTTAAATGAACCAATTTAGTTAAGTGCTGAAAATACAAATAAGCAGTTTTAAATGCGCAGATTTGATCTAAAGTAAATGAAATAATTAAACAAGAATTGATTGAGATTAGTGTAATAATTGCACATTTACAACTACTAAAAAATCAAGAAAAATAAATATCCTAGTAAAAAGAAAAAATAGAAAATGTCTGAAATATACAATTTTCAGGATTTTCTCTCGGTCGATTTGCAAGTTTATGAAAAGCGCGTTAATAATTTATATTTGATTTGGTTAGAGGCGTCGTGGACGTTTTTCCTCGGTTGCTGTGGCTTTATATTCGTCAGTGACGGCAGTGAAGTAATTTAATTTTTATATTATTTTTCCAGAAGCGCGGTGGTAAATGGCGGTAAATGTTCTACACAGCACGTGGGTTCGCGGTCACAACTCACAACTTGGAACTTGGTTACTTGGATGTTGTGTTCAGTTGCTGATCTCGCCAAACCAAGGTTTATAGAGAAAGAGACTAATCTGATCACAGCCGAAGCAAAATACATATTTTCAAAAGCGATTTATGAATTTATTGAAAATGCAAGATACCGTACATTTCATTGATCAATAAATGTTACAAAATATGTACCTTCAATATAGAATTGTTAAAACTTATTTTTTTTTTACACACTAGTTACTTTCCCGACCTACCTATGTAATAGGAGGAAGTATTGTAATCGTGATATTTTGACAGTTTTCATGAATCTTCACGATTTAGATCCTACCGAACCCAAAAATAATTATTTAAAAAAAGTCGATCGGTGTCTGTCGGTCTGTCTGGATGTAGGATAACTTAAAAACGCGATGGAATTAGACTATCTTTAAGTTCGGTAATGAGTATTATTCAACCAGTGGTACCAACCTTATAAACAAAACTTTTTTTATTTTAATTAAAAAACTATCGTGTGTGGTATCAAATTAAAGCTCTCGAGAAAATAGTTCTATAGAAAAGTAAAAATAAGATTTAAACGATCATCAATTTCTTAAAAATAAATTTAACAAATCATACTGTAGTAAAAATGTAAAAAATACATTTATTCGATTTTCAATTGTTTCTCCAAAAGCATATTATCAAATTAAAGTCTCTGGGAAAAAATCTAGTCGAAGACGCAAAAACAACATTTAAACGATGGTCAGTTGTTTTTTCACATGTTATTCAATTTAAAAGCAGCAGAAAAAATGAGGGTTAAATTGAGTCACTCAGTATTTCCATTAGATTTAAATCAAGTAATGTTTCCGGGATATTTCTGATTCAAATAAAAAACAAGAATAACAAATTAAATGATATTCAAAATATGATCGATGTCAGATTCAATACACTCAGGTTGGTATAGGTAGGCACATTTCAGTTCAATTGCACTTGCACAATAATCTCTCCTGTGTATACTCTTCACAACAACCATAATAATTGAGTACATGCAAGATGACGATTGGTAAAAATATAGATATTTTAATGACTCACAGTATGTGGGATTACCACACCTAATGTAAATAAAAGACGTGTTAGAATATGACTGCATGGATATGAGTGAGAAAAGTTTTCAAGTAAATTTTTGTATTGTTCTATGTAATCAATGGAAAGGTATTAATGGGGAAAGAATTATAAAATAATTATTCCATTAGATATGGTTTCACTCATTATTATACACAAATGTGCAACAATAAAAGTGGGTTTAATCTATTTTATTTTAATATTAATTTAAATAAAAAATAATTGCAAGTCCTCTGCAGCACCAGCTGTTTAATCCAACATGGTGGCCATGTGAGCGGGTGCAGGCACATACACATGTACATACGCACAACGCACCATGTATGACTCTTTTTATTGTTCTCTCCTCATCAGTCAGCTGCACTGGAGCACATGCGCACGCGCACACGGAGTGCCGCGTGGGCATTAATTAGGTTTTGAGTTAATTAACAGCCAAGCAGAGATGATATATAACGTGCAACGTTGTAATGTAACGTATACCCCACGGGTTCAACGACTCGAAACGAGATGAGATCAACCCCAAATGCAACAGATTATCTACATGATAATTGTCTCTGAATTTATCATGAGGATGAGGTTTAAACTTTAACTGGAATAGTTAGAAAATCTAACGTTTCAAACTGGAATAGTGTGACGTCAAATTTTGTTATTACATAACTTTAACAGTAGGTACGAACTACGAAGTAGGTACTAGGTTTTGGCATCATTGTTTTTCTATTTAAAATCTAGTCATTATAGCAAAAATTGAGGTACTTTGTAGAAAGAAGCACATTCTCGCTCGATTACGGAAATTGTTCAAATAACTTAAAAATACTCTGAATACTTTAAATATACTTAGAGTACCATTTAGAGTATTTAGTACGAGTATTATATTTAGCAAAAATCTTTCGAGTAGGTCCGAGTAAAAGTATCAATATTTAAAATGTACTCGAGAACAATAAGTAGGTACAGAGTACCAAATTTGTACTTTGAGTAGTACCTTTGAGTAATGTACTCAGTATTACCCAGCTCTGATGGCTGAAACCAGCAGTCACGTTATATCTATCCGATGACTAACAATCTGTGAGGCTACTACACCATAATTGGGTAAAATGCGTAAAAATGTATTTAGTTTGATAGGGAAAATGTTATTTTCCTCACAGTGAAGAAAAATATCGTACTTCACATGTGGGAGAAGTAAAATGCTGCTCTAACTCGTGTTCTGATTGGCCACTCGCTTTGCTCGTGACCAATCAGACACTCATGACAGAGGCATTTTACTTCTCCCACTAGTAAAGTAATATACTATTTTCCCTTAGTTGCTATTAGAAATAACCGGAAAAGTAATACAACCGTTTGCTGTTTGGTAAGGGTATATTTGCTGTTTGACAGTGGTCCTGCTATGACCTATGACAATAACAGACTTCCTAAATGGCAGATGACTATAGTAATTTTCAACACAATTTATATCTGACACAGAAGATATCTTGCTATTTATTGATTAATATAAGGATTTAGCCAAATATAGATGAAAAAAATGTCTGTGTTAATCTGCAAATTATTACAAATTTCGCTCTTCAAAAATTTATCAAATACCCCTCGACCTTCGACTTCGAAAGACGAAAAATAATTTGCGTCAACACAAAAAAAAATCCAAAAATTATCACCTCTCGGGGTATTACCGTTGATTATACATGATAGCACCTGAATTTTATCCGACGATATTATTCTGAACTTATGTATAGTTTATATTACTTTGTTTATAGATACGAAACCTGAAATTGTATACTAGTTATACAAAATTTGAGAAACTTCCCTAAATTTTGTGAAGCACTATTTGATATGCACAAAAAGATTGAAGCCATTCAGCATACAAAGTGATTGCTTCTTGCTCCAACGAAGTCATTCTAAATAATCTGAAGTATTTCTCCAGCAAGAATCAGGTCTGGTGAATCGGGTAAAATATTTAAATACAAATCTCAGCAACATCAGAATCTGTCAGCGGAAAGTTGTCGGCATTAGCGCGTCTTGTTAAAGTGTGCGAATCTGCGAATCGCTCGTCGCTAGCATCGGAAGAGCTTTCCGCGCAAACGAATGATTGAAGCGCGGAGAAAAATGAATTACCGCTAACATGTATTTCATTTGGGAACGCTAGAACGCCATCTCGCGGACACCGTCTGTTTATTTATGAGTGCTTTCCCGTAACTTGATTTGCGGAATTTATACACGGAATAAAATTCCATCGTCGTAAGGATTTTCTCTGTATTTTGACGCCTTCAACACGCATGAAAATGGAATTAAGTGAAAAGTGATTTTGTTTGCATTTTTCTTTGACATATTTTTAACGTCAGCGCAGCATACATAATTCATATTTTAGCAGACTAAAAACACTTTCTACTTAGAACTTGAAAGCTTCCTTTCCTAGGATATAATGTGGTGTACCAACTAATAGATGAATTTGCAGGGTTTATTCTAAGCTTTTTTCCCGCACTGCAAAACCAACTACAAAATGAACACTCAGTGTTTTTTAAATTTTTTATTTGGCATTCAAATTTTATTACATACAGTATACCATATTTTCATTTTTCTTTCGGGAGAGGTGCATTATTAGAAAAAGAAAGCAGTTAAAAAATACCAGAAGAAAATAAAAAGCGCCACAGGCAAAAATTTACTTAGTTAAGATCAGATACCTTAAATTTAAATTAATAAAGATAAATTACAGCACGGAATTCTCTCTTTCATGTGCAAAACCTTCGACCATATATAGATATAGGCAGATAACACTCAAAGCTGTAGTTTACGATGTTGTGAAGGCAAGAAGTACGGTAGCGGGGAGCAGCAGCTATTGGTGTGGCAAGGAGGTGAATAACTGGGTAGAGTGTTGCACATTACTCACTTCTGGTTTGCTGTAACAGCTGATGGCAAACTGCAACACTTCAAGCAGTTATAAAGGTCATACTACTCTTCACTTTTCTTTGCTTCACAAGAAAGGCTTGCGTTGTTTGTCTATACCTATATGGTCGAAGGTAACCTATACTTGTACTTTTTAATACTATGAGAAAATAGTTATAAATAATAAACCATCTCAATATTCCAAATAAAGGCCTAAAATCTATTCGAAAAAACCGATAGTACCAATTTATTAAATAGAACTATGAATATACAAAAATGGTCAGTAAAATAAAAATATAGAAAAAAGAAAGGATTCCCGCTAAAATATAAACATAAAGCCTGGATCCCACCATGGAAACTATAGATAATTTGATGTCGATACTAACAACTTTTATGTTATAAACACCTTTTAGAAATTTTTACTGGTATTAGTTTATATATGTGCAGCTAATCAAATTGCCACGCTTAAAACATAGTAGTTCCTAGTCCTAGTTTTTGACAAATGTTGCCAATATTGGCAAGAAATAATTGTCGACATTTCTGCCGTGGGATCCAGGCTTAAGAAACTACAAATATTTTCCTTCTCGAATTCCATGAGTGATATCCATTCTCCCATGTGTCTTCACACGTCACATGATCGCGATTCACGAATTGTGTGCATTAATTGGTCGCGCTGTCGCAGTTGGCAAAGAAACCACCATCATTAGTGCAGTGTCGGCGAGAGAGGGGCAAGGGGGACCTGTTATTCGGCACGATAGCATTTGCTGTTGAATGCAACTTCGCTTGGACGCCTGGCGTTCTCGGCGTCGCTAGGCAACCGACCGTTAACAATTAAACGAGTGGAGGACACAGAAGTGATCGTTAATGGGGTTTAATTGCCGGGGGAATGTACAACATCGCGGATTTTTAAAATAAAATAAATGTCTGTCACGTCTTTTTTCTACTTCAGTTGAGTGTTGTTGCACTAGTACTAGAAAACTAGATGATTACGAATTTCGGAATAGCCAGCGGTAGGAATACAATACCTACATAATATTTGTCTGACCAAATAAGTTATTAGGTAATGGTAATAACCATGGTTCAGTTCTTCTATAGTAGAATAATTAACACACCTTTACACACTAATTATAATTGGAAACAATTGAATTTGGTTCTGTCATTAGTTACTAGTTCGTTAGTTGGACCAAGTTCAAAAACTGATCAAATATAAGTGTTTGAAAACAAATTGCTTTAATTTTAATTGAAATAAATAATGTTCCACTGGTCGCGTTACTTCAAAGAATAATACTTGTACAGTTGCAAATCTTGAAATTTAAATAAATAACCATCATTATTATTCTACTGGATTTTATTTCATAAATTATTTTCGGGCACAGATTACCTATATCAGTTTAAATGTTATATTTCATAATAGTACGTGTTTTTGATTTTTTATATAATCAAAGCAATTAATATATGTATATTGTATTACTCATTAAATGAATAAATATGCTTAGAATAAATGCAGGCAATTTTAAACGAAGGAACGAGTCTTGTCCCACCATAATTATTAACTTTTAATAATAATTACCATTCGCAACGAAGCAAATATACGTACGTTTTGAGAATTCGACACCTAGAACTAAAATTTTACATTGTTTACGTTTCCATACTTTACATATTTTATTTTACGCATTTTTAAAGGTCTAAACGTAAACTATATTTTATGCGTAATTGCCCGTCCCTTGACCGATACAGGTACTGAAAGATAGAAATAATTACCTAGTACTACAGCTACAGGTATACATCGCCTCTACTATGTAACATAGGTATAGAAATTAATAATAAAGCCATATGTCCATAAAATATATATTTTAAAAATTAGGTCAATTCAATTTAATGTCAATTTGTTCCTCGTCCCACACCTGCACCAACCTACATCCAAAAATTTAATCCGCAGTCTTAATTTTGTAGAAATTTGATTTATCGAAACCACTATACATCAAAATTCTAGTTCCACGTAGGTAGCAGAGATATTTACGCGATATCTGTCAGATATCGACAATCATTTATATTTATAAAACTCGAAGTTGATATTACTCGCGAGCTATACAGATATCTTGAATAGCTTTATCCGTGTATAGTACCTAGTTTGACGTAAGTACATACATACATACATGCGCGATCTGACTTGGGTTGATTATGGGGCTTATCTGGAGATTGATCTGGGAGATACAGCTTGCTCTTAATACATATGCGCTAGAGGAGTGGCTATCAAACTGTGAGAAATCTGGGCGAGCATATGTTGGAAATAAAACTCTTCAGAAGCACTGTATTGTTCCAAATTTATATTTATATTTTCTATAATCTAGTAGAAAACAATAAAAATTTATAGATATTAAACATAATATCAATCTCTGTTGATAATTCAAATTTAGTGCAAAATTATTTAAATTGTCAAGAATAAATTTTACTTTCATAATAGATCAATCAGATCTCGCTAATTAAAATGTATAAGATTGAGAAATGTATAAATAAACAAGTTTTTCAATGTTCTTAATATGCAAAATCCACTATGTTTATTTAATTATAAATTGTGTGTAATAATTCATATTGCATTGAAACTACTAATTTGTTACACCATTTACCATATTCAATTTAAATATTATAGATAGTAATGATTTTGACATACATTAGTCCAGTAATTTAAAACATCTTACCTTGCATCATGCATCCAATGGGGGTAGTTATGATTTTTTGGTATGTTGTATATGACGGAGGCATAATGAAAAATCCAAGTTTTACAGGTTTTGACAATTTTGACTTTGAAGGACTAGGTTTTCTTCAAAAGTACTTACCTGAATATAGTTGTTCAGAATAAACCTACAACTTCTGTGTTTAGTAAATTTTTCGCAGATCCATTATTTACAAGTTTTAAGAGCATTCTGTACAGGAAGAATGTACACGTTAAAGCATTTTACACTTATACACCTCATCGACACATGGTTACACATTTTAACAAAAACAAATTTTTATATGGTAGATAAGGGATAAAACTTCGTTCTATTAGTAAAATTTTTTTTTTCAGCACGTTCAACGGTCGAAATTACTTACTTTCAACCGTTTGCAGGCGTTTAGAAGCACCTACAGATTTTTCTTTTTATTTCGCAGAACATGATATTTTAAACTTGAATCATGTAGTTTAAAGTTTAATCTACGTTGGGGTAGTGTTACTTTTTTTAGAAAAAACTTTCTGATTTCGAGAAAATTAGGGGGTAAAAAAATGTGAATTTTTGTAGTTTTCTTTATTTTATAAACTAAAACTTCGGTACAAAACAGAAAAAATGGCACTAATAGAACGAAGTTTTATCCCTTATCTATCATATAAAAATTTGTTTTTGTTAAAATGTGCAACCATGTGCCGATGAGGTGTATGCGTGTAAAGTGCTTTTTACGTGTATATTCTTCCTGTACAGAATGCTCTTAACAGAGGAAAGCTAAGCGCTTTTTAGAAATAAAATGTAGACATTACTTTTTTTCGTGATACACTACAAACGGTTGTAACTTTCCAACGGATAAAAATTTCGCCTTCCAGTTTCAAACATTCGATTCCACAGATTTTTGTTTATCTTCAATTATTACTATTATTTTCGAGGGCCCAGTTTAGCCACAATTTTAACATAGAAAATTTCTTTAATCTGAAGTACATTGCCTATCCTTAGAGTATGGAATTACCTATGTGCAAAATTTAGAAAGGCTCTTACTCTAATCAAAATTACTTACTTATTAATTACTTATAAAAATACGGTTGAGATTCTCTTTAATGGGATTGATATAATATTTTACTAAATAAAAAGTAAAATCTTCAAAAAATCATCGGCCAATCGAAACTCGATGAACGAGTACTTGTCTATGTCATGTGTGATGCAATAAAATTGAATGCAAATTTGTAATACATGATGAAAACATTTTCAGAGCCACAGTAGTATCTATTTCTAAATAATTCACTATTATATTCAATCCAAGCGTATTTTTCATCCGTAGTAGAAAACCATATAACAGTCTGATTTCAATAAACTATCTCACTTCGTTCTAATAGTATTCTAAGGCGTGGTTACCTCCCAACTAATAAAATACCAAACTCTAGCTGTTAATTAATTATGCCCACTCCAAAAAATCCCCAGTAAGTGTTCGCATTCCTACCAACACTACACTTTAAATATACCTAAATTATTTCCCCTGTCAGTTGCCATAAGGGCGTGAAACAATGTGTAATGATTAGGAAATTGGTTCTAATGAAACGGTTTGTCTTTGTCGCACTTGCAATGCTTTGGCCGGCTTGTTAATATTGTCTAGATAGATAATAACAGCCATTAAGATATAATCATAACTGGAATTTCGATTTTATTTTTTATGGGTGTACCTTCATTGCTTTACTGCATATTTTCTTTATGTAATAACGTTTATTATACTCAACTTATTTTATATTACTTTCAAGTGCAATGTAGAATAATTGAACGCTATTTTTCTAATTAAAGTACTATATGATACATGAAACAATATAATTTTTATGCGATCTAATAAAGAGCAATTAAAAATTATTACAGAGCGGTTAACAGAATAAAACTGTAATTACAGTGTAGTGTACCCTTCACTAGAATCTATAAGTACTAGAATTTGCACTTTTCACTGAATGCTTACAAATGCTTGAACGATAACCGTTGAACGTTTGTTTCTAGGAATAATAAGTTCTATAAAAACAAGAAGTAAAATAAATAATGATAAATTAACAAAATAAAAGACAAATTTTCAAAATAACATTATATTACTAAAAGCAATACATTTTCCTTTTTGGTACGATAGTAATAAGTGAATACAAGAAATATGGACCGTTTTAGTAAGTATCAAGTGATTTAAATCAACACATGAAAAAAAGAATGTCACGAAATAAATTGGCAACAAGGTCTCGTAAAACAATCTGAAAATTTAGCCAAGACAAAATTTAACCACGAATGATATTCGGATGACTAGGTATTTCATGAATGAAAAAGTCAATTTTGACACTTATTAAAAATAACATGTTGTTATTAAGTTATTAAAACGTCAAAAAAAATTGACTTATCAAAACTAACATAGTTACGAAAATATGGCAGTCAATTGACCTATCCTGTCAGAAGGAGTGAGTGCGATAGATACAAAGTAACATTGTGTTGAGTGAGGCGCAAGCTGGTGCGCAGTACGCTGTGCGCATGCTTGTGGCAAAAGGAAGTGACGTCAATTGACCAATCCTGGTGATGCGCGCGTATTTTGACAGATTTGGACAAATGTCAAAATTTAATTTCAATTTTTTACACGATTTTATTAATTTATTGCATGCCTGTTGCGTACTAAATTTTTTAAATTGCGCAATGTCATTAAATTTAATTAAACTTTTCCCTTACATTTACAAAATTTAAAATAAGAAATGTCAAACTCGTGTCAAACTTCAACTAACCGCACTTTCTATTGTCATAGCGTACTGCGCAGCAGTTTTGCCGTCTCACTCTATACATGTTACTTTGTATCTATCGTACTCACTTCCTGTAACCGGAAGGCGGAAGCCCATTGCCCAAGCATGCGCGCGCAACCGAAGTTCAACAGGATAGGTCTATTGGCTAAAGAGGTGCGAAAAAGTTGTGTGACGGTGTTTTGTCAAAATAAAACAAGGTAACTAGGTAAAATCATGAATTTTTGTTGGTTTAGAAATGTATTAGTTGAATAGTCATAATAAAATTCGACAATTCAGGACTCTTTAGACAAATAGGCGAGTGCAAATTATTTCTAGTAGGAAGAAAAATAGAAATTTTATGTATGTGGACTAGCCAATTAGAAGTGTATCAAGAATACCTAAATGTTTAGCAGATTGTTTGCTGATGGAGATTTTTGCGGGGTTCGTTCGAAATCCAAACTTCCTTTTTAAACATTATCCTGAAGAAGACCGAAATTTTCGTCATACAAATTATATTATAGATACTACCTAATTTGACAAAATTCAACTATTCTTCTTATTATGAAATCTCCGGAAATCTCTAAGCAAAAAGCTAGTGTCACATCTCCAGATGTCATATATTCTTTCCTCTTTCTAGTTGATGTACTACGTACTGTTGACTGTTTTTTTCTTCTTTTGAGCGGTACAAGAAACGTTCTAAGATCTGTTTCGTATGCAGCAGAAGTAGTGTGCACCTCTGACTTATCTAGTGCCTGAATCTCGTCGCGATAATAACACCTTGTACGGTTAGTGTCAGCGCCTTACGTGCCCATTAACTATCTGCTTATTATGGCCAACGGACAAATCCAGGATTGTCAAAGAAATACAAGAAATGAGAAGAGATACAAAACTCATAGACGTTGGAAACATGAGATGTGATATGTGATTCACATAATACCCAAGTAATATTAATTGTTAAGCTAACCAAGTTTAAATGGAAAATAATAAGCACTTACATGTTGAGTTGCGGTGACTAGAAGAACATCTGAAACAAACAAAAAACTTGTTAAAAATAAGTTTTACACAGTACGAGTACTAAAGTTAGAAAGGTTTTCTATTTATCACAAATGATTCAGATCAGTTTTAACCCTTTTCAGGTAAGGTGAGTCTACCGGTCTATATTTGGTACCGCTTTAGAATTCTCTTATTTATGTGTTATGTTGTATTTAATGATAAATAAACATTTTTATTTCTTGTTAATTATTTAGAAATAAAGAATTTCAAAATTTGTAACGCAGACGCACCAGTGAGTCTATCGGACTCATATTGTGTTTAAGGGCTACAGACATGTACGTAACTGACGAAAATTTTATCGTTAATATTTAAGTTTAAGATTTTATTTAAAAAATAATAATTAGGGACCATGTTCAAAATTCATCGTGTAAGAGACGAATCATCAGAGATGGCCATTTGCATGCATTTGATGGATGTAACTTCTAATACCATTTTTTTTTAAACTTCTTAAGTTAAATAGGTATGTATTATATACAAAAATGTATGCTTAATATAACAATATTTGTATCTATAATCTAAATGTAATTAAAAATGTTAAATAACTGCATTAAAACTTGATAATAAATAATATGAGTCTGTCGGACTCTCCGGTACGTCTCAGTTAGTAAAATAGCTTGCCCGGATAAATTTACTTAAAATATTTTCTGACTAGCCGCATGAGTCAATGGATGGTGAAATATTATCTATGCCGATGACTTACAGTATGTAAGGCTACTACACCTAATTTGGGAAGAAGGCATGATAGATGTATTAAGAATTAACGCCTTTTAGAGATTCATCCCTAAAATAGGATTTGAACCCACAAAAAGGTTGAGAGCATGTAAACTCACTCGGCTATCAAATTAGCTATATTATGCACTTCGCTTTCAATATTATTCCATTTTTCATTTGGATCATTGTACAACAGACTTGGTTCACATTGAAGACATTAATATTTTCTCAAGTGAAAAATTCGTACTAATTTTTTTACATATCTACTCAATTCAGTCTGTTCACCTAAATTTATAGCAAATGTTATTGTTTTAAATTACAGAATTATAATAAGTAAACTTTACTGACAAATGGAATACAGGTTATGTTAAGCAACGGTGAAAAATAAATACAAACACATCAGGTTCTAATTTAGGAGTAAAATTAGTCGGCAGTTTATGTAAAAAATGGTGTTGCCTAATAAATTTGTCAGGTGTGCTAAAATGTAGGTGTCAGTTGAAAAATTCGTCGAATTTATGTCCATTTCAACAAAACTAAATTTAAAAGTAAAATTATAATGAGCCTACCGCTATTTATAAAAAATATTTTTGATATGGCAATGCCCAAAATATAAAATATTCATCAAATAAATTAAAAACCCAAATGGCAGCACCTTTAAAACTTTTAAATTTAAAAGTCTCCGTTGTAATAATTTTAATTTTCTTACAAACTTAGTTGACAAGAGTTAAATAATTTTTCATAAAAAATCTATAATCGCCGAATTCCTTTCGGAAACCTGTTTGCCTAACAAGAGGGTCCATCCTTTCGTTTTCGAAATCAAGTTTCTGACAAACTCTTCAAATTTATTGACAGATTCTTCGGAGTATTTTTAGCTCATTGGTTTCGGTCGAAGCTTTGAGCTTCGGTTCACGTGTGGCTATCGATATCACCGAGTCGGATAGTAAAGTTGATGTTGACTCATCGACATAAAACTCGTAACGTACGATGGAGAGGAATTCAAAGATTGTTGACTCCAACAGAATTTTGAAGTTCAAAACTGATACCACAAACTCACTTAAGAGGATCGCCTACCTTTCAATTTCACGAGCAAAATGATTTACCGTTAGTTTACTTAAATCTAATTGTATCTCGCTGAATTATACAATTGAGTTAAACTTTGAAGCTATGTTTTGTTGATTAAAAATTAATTTAAAATAAAACTGAATAGTACATTACAAATATACATAGCTACTGAAAGATCAGTTTCATAGTAATACCTCGCCTGAATAATTGAAAAAATACTAAAGAAATATGATTTTTCAATTTCATAATAACATTAAAAACATATTTTTTGCGCTGTCAAAAAATTTAACATTATGACGTCCGAAATTCAAGCTGCGAAGTATAACATTTATGTACAATATATTTCGTGGCCGTTACTATTTGCAACGGTTGTGAAGTTGAATTTCGCGGACTGAATTGTCAATGTTAAACATTTTTGCCAGTGATTGTCAAAAAATGAAATAAGTGTTTTTTAATTATATGCATCGCAGTTGCACAAAAATATTGTATATACTTCGTCTGCGAAATGTGTTTAGTGTCCTGGAGAATTTTTTATATTATCTCGGACGCTAGGTATAGGTACAAAATACAAATAACTATTGTTAGATTTTCTCACAGTGTTGAACGATACCTACATTTGCGATTGCAGTTATAAGAAAAATAGTAAAAATATATTGTTCTCCAATAAATTTTGAAAGTGGTAAGTACAAAATATTTAAGTAAGTAAACAATATTCAATAGGTTCTGATAAGTCAGTTTAAAAATGGGTATTTAAAAAAAACTATATCTTCAATAAAAGAAAGAAAAAACCTTTAATTTTAATTTTATGTGATGAAGACTGCATCTATAGGTAACCTGTTAATATCATAAAGAATATATAAGTAGGTACTCTCTGTTAAGTTAAAGTTAATCGCTAATAAAACATAAAAGGGTGATAAATCGAAATCATATTTATCGCCAACTCAAGCCAATCTTTGTTAAATCCAATGATTTATAGATCATTAGAAAATAATGGTTTAAATTTATAATAATTGTAGTATTATTTACTGCACTACCTCTTACAAAAATGAAAGTACATTGGTCGTATATTACAGTGTCATAAACATATCATTTCATTCATTTTGAGTAAATTTTATGGCTGTTTCTTCTCGTGTTGGAATTGAATCTTTAAAAATGGTTAGACAAACGGCTTTCACATGATATTCCATGCGGGTGCCTCTATGTTCGTATGTAGATAGCCTATTTTACTAGCTGATCCCACGACTGCTTATGTAAGTTGATAGCTTCGACGTTTCTTTCCTCAGATCAAGTAGGCGAGAGAGGACTCTTCATTCATTTACTTTTTATTTTAATTTTATTCAATGAACGAAAACAAACATCCTACGAGAAAGACTATACTCTAACCTCCCATAATTAGATAATGTTTATTATGGAAAGAATGAATAAGAAAATAACTATATTTCGATTTTTGAATAAGTTTAAGCACAGACAACATAATCCTAAAGCCGGGGCCAGACATGCGGCATTCGGCGAACCCCGAAAACCTGTTCGCCGAACTTCGCTCAGTGTGTACGGGGAGTTCGTGATTTGCCGAATCATTCGGCGAACTGTTCGCCTCATCTCGCCCAGAGTCGGTAAACTAGCTAAGTTATTAAACTTATTTGTAGTTAGCAATATTTCTTATTATAAATATAAATTATTTCTATAAACAATTTTTAAAAGTACCTACAGGTCTAGACTCCCACACAGCCTCAATCGATTATCTATTACTGTTGTTAATTTGATTGTTTGATATTACAAAAGGTTTATTTAATCTAGTTAAGTTCTTATAGCCCTCTATTTTGTATAAATAAATGAAAGAAATAAAGCCATTTTTTCCTCCTAAGAATTTGGAAGTGTTGTTTTTGCATCAGCATGTTGAACTAGGTGAACGTTCGGCTTTTTCCCATATTTTGCTCGTTAACCTCCGAATGCCGCATTATGTGAACACAAAGACGAACACCGTTCGGAAAAATCAGGAACGTTCGAGATTCGTCGAATGCCGCATGTCTGGCCCCGGCTATACATTTCACGACTTATGTTTTAAATTTTAAATAGTTTTAAAAGGTTCAAATTTCAGGATAGTAAAACAGTTTTACTTTTCTTATATTTTATTTCCAGATATGATATTGAAACAAGCGCACCAAATATAAATAAAGTAGAAACCAAAATTGAAACTTAAATTCACGTAAATGATCAGTAAAACATCTGTGTTACGCCGACATAAAAATTTTAAAATAATGCTAATGTAAAACTATAGATAAAACTTTCTTGACTAAGCTATCAATTTTTAAAATAAATAAATATGCTGAATTCTAGATTCTGAACAAATCATAGTAGGTTTTTAAAACTTAATTTAGGTAGATGTAGTAGCTGCACGGGTTTAAGAACAGCTTTCTGCTTGTGATGACGTACGAACCTGGAGTTCCGTAGTTTAAATCTCTGGCTGGCAGTGTGTGATTGTCGTTAAACTGTAAAACATCTGGTAATTAAATCGCACTCGGATGCTTCAAGCTGACCACTTGATCGTCTTAAATGTAGTCCAGGTTGCAAAAAGAATCGCTTTGTTGCCGCTTTTAATTTAAAAGGTCGTTGCACAGATTCTGACTGTACCAAGACGAAATGATCGAAGTGGTTGGATTCCACTATAATAAAATGTACCTACCACTTTTTAATTGGGAGTTAATCCTGTTGAGTGGTCACAATAATATAACTTTAATGAGACCAAATTGTTAACTTCGAATCGTTTCTTTCCTGTGTGTCGAACATCTTAACACTGGTCATTTCCGGCACCAAAATGTTTATCATAACATTAATCTCTAAACAATTTGAATTCATTTTTAAACTATCTCTTAACTGCAAAACAGTCCTTATTGCTGGTTTATAATGGATGTAATCGGTTACTTCTTCTGTATTCTGTAAGATGTTTGATGTGAATGACAAGTAGTGTGTAGTTCATAATCATTTCACTTGACGGCATAACATTTCTTATAAAACTGTCAGAAATGGATCCGTTTGTTGAATCTGCAGTGTTTATAACTAGAAATATTGTAGCGAAATATAAAATACTCATCAAAATGTAAACAAAGAACAAATATGACTTCTTGTTTGCTATTTGTTGCTAAAAAGTATGTAATAGAGTCGCTTTATACTGAGTATGGTTGACTTCAGTAAAATTGTATTTGAATAAAATAATATGTTTGGTAATACATGAATAGTTTAGAAATTAGATAGGTACTGAACTAATTTTTGGATATTATATTGTTACAGTTAAATATTAATTAATTCCACATATTTTTAGAATATTAAATCATGGCAACTTGTTTGCAATATAGCGCCTATGGCCACAATCTTTATTATATAGTGATACTCTAGGAAGTTTTCTTAAAAGTTGGCGAACCTTACTGTTACAGTATAGATAAACGTCAAATTCAGTGTTATTATGAACCGTAACATAGAAATACCTATAGCTCATGTTAACAGAACACAGAAGTCACCAGTTACATCCATTATAAACCAGCCTTATTCCCAACTTTTCTGTCATCCTATTATGAATTCTCATGATTCTCTCCTCTCTCGTGTGAGGTGTGGAGAGGGAGAGAGGGCTGTAACATCGGAACGTCACGATCGTCGAACCGTTTTCCACGAACGGAAACATGTACATCCGCGAGAAAGAAACCGGATACTGGTTTCCATGGCAACTAGTCAATCGAGGAAATAGAATGGATAACGCACCGTGGGCCACATATGGCTGCTTCTTTAGTTCTTCCCCTACGAGGGGGAGGATTCGCGAATCCGCGGTGAGGATGTGATCACGCGCACCACGAAGACGGAGGAGGTTGATACATCAAATTTGGAAATTTGTTCACTCAAAGTGAAATAAAGCTATGTTCACATGTCATGTCAATATGTTGAGCACACAGTAAACTAATGAAGTGGTTCAAATAGGTTATGTTGCTTATGCTATTTCTTTTGACATAGGTAACATAACAGTTGCTTGTTGTTTCGATCTCAACTTTTTGCGGTGTGTCATATGTGTGCGCCGGCGCAGTATTATCAGTTAATGTGTCAAGTGGATTGAGTGGAATTGTCAGTTGACAGTTGTTGTGTTTAATAGTGTGATTCTCTACAAAATAAGTACCTACTTATGAACGTAAATTTATTAATACCACTTGTTTGAAAATAATTAAACTATAACCTCAATAATTTCATACTTCAATTGTCAAGTAAAATTTCACTACTTCAAAAAGATGGCCGCATGGCACGCAAAGTCAACAGACATAACATAACACAGTGACATAGACACAGACATGACATGAGACAAGCTATGTGAACCTAGCTTTATAATTTAGATTTCCAAGAATAAAGAAGATCCTACGATTTGAATTTATATAATGGTATAAGCACACCAGATTATAATAGCAATTTCGAACGCGCTACTAAGTGCTACAAAATATGTCAATTTTCACTTTAATAAGACAAAAGTTGTAATATCTATTGACTAATATTAGTTATATTTTGATTTGATCTATAGGCGATTATATTCCTTTTTGAAAACAGCACGTGTCTGAAAATGTTCGATTTTCGGTGCGATATTTCAACGAAAATTTTGGTTAAATAAATATCCAATGAAATTTTTCCATTTCTGATCACGTGTGCGAAATTGACCAATGAGACTAACATTAAACCGACACCGACAGCAACCCATGGGACATTATCACTTATGTCAAAATGACATGACAGAATTATTGACGGTTATGAAATTTAATAGTATTGTTTTAAAATTACTTTCGTGTTCTCAATAAATAAGTAAATTACAACTGCGAATAACTCGAATAACCCTCGACCATTGATAAATAACTTATAATTTTGTCACAACTACCTCAAGCACGTGCTTCGGAATGTGACAAAATTATTAGGTAATTATCAATGGCCTTGGGTTATTGATAACATCGTTGTTATACAGGCTGTTTCATAACTTCGATACACAGGGCACACACAATTTGATATGCTGTTTGATTTTTTTTTCCCAGAAATTCTAAAAATTAAGTGTTGGTAGTTTTACGTTTTACTTACACGATCCATTTTAATACCAGTGGATTCGTATAAATTACTATTAAAATTTTAATTTTATTAACACCTAATAATTGGCATAAGATTCATCTACTCATTAGATATACAACTTCAATTATATTATTAGAAGTTATATGATATATATGTTAACATTAAATATCAATTTAGATTTAGAGGCACGAAAAATGTTGTTTTCAGATACGGTTAAATTAAATTTTGGAATTTAAAAAAAATCTTTTTGATCCATAATTACAATTAGCATGTCAAACTTTATGTAGGTACCCTTAAGGCATGTACTCGAAATTATGATACAGCTTGTATATACCCGCATATAGGTAGTAAAAAAAATTATTTTATATAACGCACACGTATTTAATACTACTGTTGATCAGAAAATTGACATAATTGCAAACTATTATTATTTTCTTTAGCGTGCGTGTTCTTCAATGCCAATTTTAGTTCCCATTACTTTAAAAATGAAATTTCACCCTTACAACAACTAAGTAATTTTAATAAGAATATAATAATGCACCGTGTTAATTTGTTTTATTAATATTATTATACATTTTGTATACTTTTAATTTGAATAATTGTAAATACAAATTAGGTTATCTTGCGTATGGCCAGTTGTAAATTGATGCTAAAATGAATATTAAGTTAATATTTAAATATGGTGTTGTTCTACTTTCGTGAAATGTGGTCTAATGTTTAAAGTCCCAAGTCTCTAACTTATGGATAACATTATCATAGAAACCCCATAACAATAAACATTTAATTATTGTTCTAATGAAAGTAAAGTGTGTGATAAATTATACAAAATTCCGTAACACCGAGACCTTGATTAATTTTATATTCAAGAAATTTTACGTGGGTTGATTAATTCTAAACTATTCAGCCGCGGATAAATATATACACTCATAAATATCATTTCCATTTTACATAATAAAAATATTTCTTTTCTGTAGTACGCTCTATGAATTAATTATTAAATAATATTTCTGTCTTCCTGTAGATAATTTTTAAACTCACAGGAAATCGTGACTGCATAAACGACGTTTACCTTATTAAAACCCGTCTTACACACTTAATTTAACAATTAACGTATAAAGTAGTGAGCAAAAACTCGGGAAAGGGTGCGTTGGAATCTGATTGGCCGAGTTGATTACAATCTTTTTGATTTTATAAATATGTTCACTCGGGCGATAATTTTAGACATGCGATTAAAACAGTTTAATAAGAAATGGCTTCACACTTGGTATGGAATTATACTAAGTTATTTAGCGGTGTATTGACAGCAAGAATGCGCTTGACAAGTTAACATTAAATATTTATTAGATTATTAGTTACCATTTACATTATACATTGTACGAAATGAATATTTAACACTGTAAGTTGCGCTGGAACGTGAGTGATGCCGATTTTAATTACAAATTATCAAACTAATAATCATTAATGTCTACTAACATGACACATTCTCCTTTTTAAAAGAAACGTTATCTGTTGTATCAAAATTTGTTGGTCCTTGAAGATAAATTTCCTAGTTCAAAACTATTAATGAAATAAATTTAAAATAATTTAGCATTTGCAAATTTGTTTAATGTAAATGCTTATTTGAGTTGAAATTAGGAAATACATATTTACTATAAAAATTGTTTTACTCCTTTCAAAAATATTTCAAAAACTTTTGTATGCCTACGTATCTACCTACTCAAAATTTTATTATATATATGGAACTATTTTGGCACTAACTATATTTCAGCAATTGAACGAAATCGTAATAAATATCCAAAGTTTGTAACAGACAGTCAGTTATTTTATCACCATACTGTCAATTTGAACAAAAAAACTTACAGAAGTAACGCACGTACCTTTGTCGCTTTTATGTAGAAATTTTACTCTCATGCATGTGTGAAGTTTAAAAACGGAAAAATTACATTTTTTAACGGTATGCGGAAAAAACACAATTTTCTTCTCGCGAAATAGTGAGGAAAGTAAGTTTTCCCTCTCTAGAGAGGAAAATAAACAGTGTTCTTGACACCAGTGTTATTTTACGATAAAATATTTTAAAAATTGGAAGTAAATTTATACTTTCTTTTTCTTCAATTATTTTACAATTTAAATTTAATTTGGCATATTGGTTGTAGTGAAACATTTCATTGTTTTAAACGACATTCTGACAGATGGCAGTTATAACCTAATTTCTAGTTATGTGTTTCTACTACATTCACACCATTTACAATCCTTTTAAAATATGTCATGAAATTTTTGTTGGTTTATAACACGAGAGAAAAGCTCTTTCCTCTCTAGTTGGACAAATAACTATTAATATTTCCTAATTTTAAATTAGTATAGGTAGCCTTTGAAAATAATCAAAAAACATCGTGACAGGATTGTACCTACTGTCATGGCCGGTAACATACCGACAAACAATAATAATATAAATGTGCCCACACTCGATTACGAAGAAACTAATAGTTATAAATCAATAATAAATAAAAATTGCTGTAAGAATCCGGCTATAGTGAATTAAGGACCGACACAAAAGGATGGTCTCACTCCACGATCGCAGCTCGCAAGGATTCGTGGAAAAACCTCTGAAGTAGAAAAGGAAGTGTGAATTAGCGCAAGCGAGCGCGGTTAATAATGAAGCAAAAGCAAAATGAGCGTACTTCGTTCAACACGGAACGGTACAATGCAGTCTTGTGTTGTGTCTTGTGCAATAACAATTCGTGTTTAGTTCTAGGTGTTGCTGGGATGCAATGTACTCAATGTACGGCTCATCAGGTATTTCGAAATTTCCGACACTCTCTGCAGAAAGGAGTGCTCGGTGTGTTCGAGTGCAGTGAACGGAACAGGACCGGACGCAATTAGATTTACACTTTTTCTTCGGGATTCGTTATTTATTTAATAAGTTAGAAAGTCTGGACAGTAATGACCATGTGGTTTTACAAAAATGATTTTTCTGAAATGATGTCTGTTAATCAATAATAAACTTGCAAATGAGTATTCATTACTTAGCTTTAAAAACATTTAAAAACACAAAATCACTCACGGCCATATTGAAGAGTACGTACAATAAATTGTTGGATTTGAGCAATAATTTAAAATGCAATGGAATTAAAGCGGTAAAGAAATCTTTTTTTCACGACATGCGAAGAAAACACGATTTTCTACTCGCGAAATAATGAGGAAAATAAGTTTTCCCTCTCTAGAGAGGAAAGTAACCAGTGATTTTACGATGAATTTTTTTTTTAAATTGTAAGTAAATTTATTATATAATTAGATGTAGATACTGTAAACTATTATTTTACAATTATTATGATTTAGACTTTATT
Organism: Agonum fuliginosum; assembly: GCA_947534325.1. Taxonomy (NCBI): domain Eukaryota; kingdom Metazoa; phylum Arthropoda; class Insecta; order Coleoptera; family Carabidae; genus Agonum; species Agonum fuliginosum. The sequence continues at coordinate 9,604,761 of OX384031.1, forward strand.
ATTTATTTTATAATTTAAATTTAATTTGGCGCATATTGGCTGCAGTGAAACATTTCATTGTTTTTAAACGTCAGTCTGACAGATGGCAGTTATAACCTAACTAGTTATGTGTTTCTTCTACATTTACATTTATTTACATTGTGTGTAAATAGGTGTGAAAAAATGTTGTAACTAACACGAGAGGAAAGCTCTTTTTCCACTCTCGCTAAAACGATCGCTAACTTCGAGCTCGAGTGGAAAAAAGAAGCGGTTTCCTCTCTAGTTGGACAAATACCTATATTTAACTCAAATTTCTGATTCTAACAAAAATAAAAAGCTGATAAAATTATTACAAATATTTCCAATTCAATACTATCATACGAATTATCACTATTAAATTCATTATTATTAAATACTTCAGTCTTTTTAAAATTCTCTGTGTACGGTTCTGTGATAACATCAAGATTCAGTGAGCTAAATAGCTCCATTGCATGTGCAGGTCCGCTTTTTAAAATTCGCTTTCAACATGGGATGCGCTAAATGAGATAATCGGTGCAAAAAATCCTAGCGAAAAGTAGAATGATTAATTATTCTTAGGTTTGTAATCCGATGATGTAGACGTGCAAAAACTGCATTTCCATATCAAAGAGCAAAACAAGAAAAAGAAACGTCTGATTAGAACTGTATTCATCGTTTTATTAACATTGAAGGATTATATTCAAATGTAAATAAAACGCAAATACTCGTAGTTACGTTGTGTATCCATAATGAAGTAGATAATCAGCTGATCTTCTATTTTATACTGTGATTGGTTGATTCAGAGAAACAAAGCATTTTTAAATATTTTTGAAACAAAACTTGTTAACTACAAGAAGTAAATCCTAAATTTGGATTTAATTCAATATTTTAGTAGAATATAATAATTATTTACGAGTAAGAAGCAATGATAAACTACTCATAACGTAGGTAAGCAGTAATAATAATTTCAATTATCAGGCAACGTACAACAAAATTTTAATAATTAAGCTATCCGCTTATTTTTATAATGTTCTGTGCTTTTTCAGTTCTTGCAAAAATGTAATTTGACCTTAAATGAAAAAAAAATCTGTATGTTCTGGTTTTATACGACATAATATTACACATGAATGGTTATTGAAAAATTATTTTTTTCTATAGCAGATGTGCTACTCAAAATAGTCGATAAAGTAACACTTTTAAAGCAAGGTTAGATAAAGTAAAATTGTATTAGATAAAGTAAAATAAGAATATTTTTTTTTACATTTTTTCTTCAAAATTAATTTCACACATTTTTTCATTCTCTGTGAAAAAAGTAAGAATGATGAAAAACATTACAAACTTTGAAATTGCGTTTTGATAATAATTTAATTTAAAATTGCTTTTTTATATTTTTTCTTTAACATCAGCTATAGAAAAAATAGAATTTTATACACGACAATAAAATTATATTATCGATTCGAAAAAAATAATTCATTCGCTCTCTCGCACATTCGTCTCTTGTGAATTAACACTTTTCTAGTTTTCTTTCGACGATAAATTATAATTTTATCGTGTTGTATAAAAAATAACTATTACTTACTTATGTGGAAACATTTTTCATTTAAAAAATGTTGTAGGAAATTTATTTCTTATTAAGCATTATAAGAACACAAGAACAGTAGAAACAGACAAATATTAGTTCAATGTTAAAGTGATAACAATGTAAGTTATATTTTGCTATCAAATATAGTAGTGTGTTTAACAAGATAGATTGTCATGTATAGAGCAATTGTCAAGCTCACAAACACATATGTACACAAGTGTTTGCAGCAAGCAAGTAAAGTAACAGCCAGCGAGGAAGTAAAAGTTAATGTATGTTTAAGTATGTGACCATAAAATAAAACTGTTCAACCCAAACGCTATCGGCGCCATGAAATTTATTAATATTAAAACAGCAACTCGGAGTCGAAGTCTTAAGTCGACGATTGTAGAAAATTTGTTATTCGTATTTTTTCAACCTTCAGATAGTTGTCGCCATCGCCAGCCGTTAGTGGCTAGCGCTAGTGGCTATTATACTCGCTTTTTATTAAATTAGAAAATTATTTTAATGCGTGACACTCCGGTGTAATTAATTTTAATGTAATTTACTTTGTGTTTTGTGCTCCTGGAGATAAAGGGGCTTGGCAGGCATATTATTACGAACTGGATATTTTTATTGTCCCGCAAGAGCTGTTTTATCCTCACACTGTAATTTTATTTGCACCATTTTACACGTTCACTCTACATTTTACACTTATTACTTATTAGTACTTTACTAACATTCAGCTATTTCTTTGTAGATATACCTACATAACCTTTTTGTATATAAAAATTTAGTAGTCAATACCCACTATTTGTTGGCCTGAGAATAGAAAATATTTCAAGTTACTTTACCTACTACATTTTTTGAAGAAGAAATAAAAACTTGAAACACTTTGACAAAATCTTTATTGGTAACAAGTTAAAAATTAATTAACGAATATTCTATATGTGACTTAGAATGATACCATTTCTCTTATACAAAATAATGACGTCACATAAAAATTTCATTCTCAATTTACTCAAAAACATTTATTATGTTTCCCACCTGATACTTGATATTTAGGTACATTGTGATAGATATTTCATTATCACATCAGTATTATGCAAGTAACCTATTGCAATTGCAAACGTGATAAATTGATAAAAAATAAACGGAAATACAGAGCGTAAAAAATAAGGGTCAAAAACTTTGAGGTTATATACACTGTGATGTTTTAATTCCCAATCAAAAATATTGTTTTGAAAAATTGCAAATTTAAGGATAAGGTTTTTATGTTGATAAGCGCCAGTTGTCGACAAGAAATCTTTAATTAAAGTACCAAATTTATTTATTTGTTTTTAAGATTACTTGTCGACGCGTGGTACTAAGCATTATGAAAACTTATCTTCGAATGTGTACACCCTCAAAGTTTTTGGCCCTTATATAATAAATAAATTAGGTAATATTAATATTTTAAACTTACAAAACACACAGATTCGTATTATTTTTAAATTCCCACAATTTAATAAATAATATAAAAATTACCACACTTTAATAGCTATAAAAATAAGTTAAAAGTCAACTCCTATTTCATTTTTCGTCTTTTTCGTATGCTCGACCCACCTCTCCACTTTGGTACAATGTAATATTCATGAATCCTTTCACAAAATAAGTTTATCTTTTAAATATTTTACTGCAACTCTCAAAAGGATTTCATAATTTTACTGCATTAATATTTGCAATCAAGCGAATCTCCTGTAGTTGGTTTACAGTTTTAGGGAAAATAAAACGAAACAACGACTGCTGCAGAGGAGAATTTCTGCTCGTAAATTTGTTAGCGTAATGACGGAGAAGGAGATTTAGTCTTTCTTTTCCTTTTCTTTCTTACGACAATAAAATGAAAGATGTATGTGCATGATGCATGTTGTTCATGTTTTGGCCAGCTACCTATTGTAAAACTAAAAATTTGTACCCAAATATTTAATAAAAATGTAACAAGAAATTTTGAATAATTCGAATTTAATCCAACTAGCTTTTAGAGGTAATTCAAAGAATTACTTTGTAATAAAAAAGAAAGCCTACAAAAACGCTAGCAGCACAATTATTTATTGTTTAATACATTTGGAAATAAATAAAACACATTATTTTAAATTTGACATTTGCTGGCGCCATCTCTTATCAGTTGTTCCAAGGCGAATTGACAGAAGGCAATGTTAGTGCAAATTTCAAATGCATCTCACTTAACCTCATAGAAAATACGATATTTGAAACATATGTATGTCGGCCAAAAAATATAATACATAATGTGTGCACTTAGTTTTATTAAAGCACTCCGCTTCGCGTCGTACTTATATAGAACCTCGCGTTATAAAATGACTATTATGACGACTTTCAAATACATTTTTACATTCGTCTATCTAAATCTATCGGTTACGGTACGGTTTATAAATAAAAATTCTGTAATTATTTATGTTTAAATTTAATATCAGATATTTTATTAATGACTACATTTTTAATCTAAATTTTAATGCAAAATTAGTCACCATTATTCATAAACAAGTAATATAAGTTTTATAGCAGCACAAGTTAATTTATTAGCTATTGACCAGTAAAAAATCATACCTACGTTATTTAAAAAATAAGTTATTCCTTTTGTAAGAAAAAAATTAAAATTCACGTCGCCATACTACTTTTTCTAAGTTTTTCAAACAAACATGATACTATCAAATTATCCAAAAACCATAACTCAGCTCTCTCCCAAAAATGCCGTCACGTTCGTGGTTGCGTCCGTATCAAGGGTAATATTTTACAAAGTTTATATCCACTTCGTGTAGAGCCTTCAAGCACCGCTAGGTGCATATATGGCGTCGTGGTCAGCCATCAGATCAGCTTTTTATGGCAATAGGTTTAAATTTGTTCAGATAAAATAAAAACGGGGCTGCAGAAATAAATAATTAATTATTTATAGTCGATTCATTAATAATTAATACTACACGATCATACATTATGGATGGTCATTATTTTCTTGTCATGATACATTATGGACAGATTTTTTAGGATATTTAATGTTTTATGCTGTAAATGATATATTACAGAAAATTAATTTTAATGCGAGAATGATTTATGGCATTGAGACTGAGAATGGTTCTTAAATGAGAATGATTCTTATATGTATATCTACGGTTTCCGCAATAAGATAATCTACAAAATTGATTTTATTTTAAATTAAACGTATTATAGTTAAAACTAATATTAAAGATCTATTCTTTGACGGCACACAATTTTCTGTTTAATAAAAATATTACAAAAAAAGTTTCATATTTTTACAAAACAGATAGCCGAGTGCGTTATGTTAGCAATTGTGGTTCTGGTAACTCGGGTTCAAATTCAGTCTGGTGGTACACATTTCAGTTAAACTGCACAGAAACCTATCTTGAGGTGAACTTTTCACTAACAACCGTGTAGTACCTACTTGTATGACTTTTAACCTCATATACGGTTATATAATGTCTATACATTTACACCAATTATTCATAATATTGTGATGCTTCTGCTGTTACACTCAAACTTAATAAAAACGTGATAGATATTTATTTAGGTACGTTTTATTTGTCATTTATTTTGGGTCATGAAAAATGATGCAGGTGCTTAGTCCTAGAAAATTTTCACATTCAATTTTTTATAAGTAGGTAGGGGAGACCAGGGTTGGTTGTGACATTTTTTAGAATATTTATCCTAACGTTTTATTGGGTAAAATGATTAAAATGAAATTGTTAGGGTTTAAAAAGTAGGTTGTTGGCTATACAATATTATGAAATTATATTGAGGCTAATGTAATGGTAAGTAGATGGAAATTGTTGTTTTTCAAAATTTTGCAGGTGTCACAACCTACCCCAGCCTTGAGGTAGGTAGTTACAGCGTACGAGGATAAAAGTTGCTTTATCATTGTTAGGTAAGTTCTTATTCTTATCCTGAAACTAATAAAAATGTCAAACCAATAACTCATATAACTTTTGAACGGGGCTGATTTAAACGCGTAACAACCTACCGCATTTGTAAGTAACTTTCTGCCCAATACCAAAATGACACATTTGAGATGAAATAAATAAGAACTACGCAATTATTTTTTAATAAACAATGTGATTTCTTAAACAAGGAACTTAAAAAAACAAAAATAACATAAATCCAATAAATTATCTAAATTATCTACGACATGAGACCAAAATTACGAAAAAGAATAAAAGTTACAAACATGCTGATTTTGGTTACCCACGTACGCAGAGTACAGGAGGCGATAGCAGACGTTGTCATGATCGTTTGTGTCTTTATAGCATAATCTGTAATGTGTCCTGTAACAACTTACCCCCGTAACAACCAACCCCGATCTACCCTAGTATAACTTATTATACCATAACAATATTATTACGACGTTTTTGTAGCATTTTTACTCAATCATCAGTCGATATAATAATTGTCCAGTTCTATTAACATCTGAAAATACACATGTAACATGATTCTACATTAAAAAAATTAAACTTACTATTGGTATCATCGTTAGAGCTTCTAGAGTCTAGACAGTAGCTCTCTCCTCTCAAGTGCGTATGCATCAGTCCATTTAAATTTCAAAACAATAACATATCTACGCTTCTGGAAACAATGAAATCATAAACAGGCTCATTTTTCCACTATTCAAAGAGCAATGAATAATGTTCGCAACAATGTACAATAAGAGATAAAATACAGTGATACGGCTGTGGCTGTCATATTTTACAGTCATATTAATTATCACAGAACACGCGCTTGCTGGGCGCTGAGCTCGTATTGAAACACAATGATGTGAAGCAGTTTAGCGCACATCATGTAACGTGGAATCATTTAACACAAAGGCTATCGCACCTGCCCACCAAAGGAATTAATAACTGAAATGCGAGGAGAATCTAAAGCTTTTGTAATCAAAACTCCTTTGTTTTACGGTTAGAACGGTGATATGCATGTCGATGATTGGATGATCTGTTATCGACTATAGTCTGTAGACTTTTGGTTTTATTTGTCCAGAATAATTTTTTTTCTAGATTGTAAAGAATTTTCATTTTATTTAAAAGTAGTGGAAAATTGATACAGTTTGGACATCTCTGTATGAAACAGTTTGATATAAACACGAAGCAAATTGATACATGGTCTAAAAATGCACAAAACAAGTTTTATGAAAAATGAAAATATACCTTATTATTGTTAAATAAATTACATTACAGTATTACTTAGTAATTAATTCAAATCAGTCAATATCAACTGAGAACAATATAATGACGTTGCTCGAGTAGTACTTTTTGTAAATGATATGGTACTGGACGCTTCATTATACCTATCATAATTAAACATATGTCATCTATTTGTGGAAAGATAAATTTATTTTGTTTATTTTCTAAGAACTTTAACTTCCATGTTCCTGTCCATTAGTACGCCAAACATAATGGAAAATAATGTCTTTTAGTGTAAAATTTTACAAGTGCAAATTCATCACAATATTATGGACATTGATAAGCTGAATCAAAGTGCCTCACCAGTCTTTTTTTAACGAACCTAAATTTTAAAATTTCATATGCAAATATAAAAACATAAATATTCCAACACTATATATTAAACATATAACAAAAGTGTTTACGAAATTAAATATAATAGGTACTTTTTGAGATATCATGCATTTAAAAACATGAAAATATGTACAGACAACGCATAAAAAGACACTGACCTCGATAACTTAACTCAACTGCAATTGATTTGAATTTTTTATGGTAGGTACATTTTGTTTATGCCTTTACGGGACAAGACGCTCAATTAATAATAATTATTCCAGCGCAAAATATCAAATCTGTATCAATCTGCCCCGTGTATCAATATACCTCTCTCTCCCCTAATACCAAATCTGCACTCGTACATGTTCTTGAAATATTAATTGTGCATTTCAACAACGTAATCTAATTTTCATGTTCCTTTTAGGCCTATTAATACGTTGTTGGAAAGCACGCAAAAATATTAGTAAATAATTAATGTACATGTCAGATTATGTGTCATAATTCATAATAATCCAGATGAGTCGATATCTAGCTCAATATTTTAGTAATCGAATGTTTTCTTTTGTAGTGCTGCGAATCTGTTTGAAAATATGAATATTAAACGAGTGCGCAGCTATGTTATATATCCGTTATTCATGGTAACGAAAGACTCACTTCTAATTTTTTATTGGACTTGTAATATCTTATTAACAGTGTTTGTTTTTAACCGCAAGAAAGAACACATAATTAAAAATGTAAAAAATTATATAATTGAAGGGATAAGTCCGTGACCCTTGTAAAAGATCAACAAGTGCTTATTACGTTCCTAAAGGTCTTTATGACTTTAAACTAAAAGTAAACATTTTATACCCGCAGCTACTGACACAAGAGCCTGACCATTTAATTTGTTCAATTGAAATACAAGCAGTACTCTAGCAAGTAATCAGTGGTGTACGTACACAAAATTTTTGACTACTTTCATTGGCCATAATTCCATTTCTTTAAATAAAAAATTAAAATAAATGTACCTACTGATTCTACTGTTCTGTAATTGGATTATAATTCCTAGTTTAATTCTGTTCAATTGTTACAAACAAATAAAATAAAAAGGAATGTGTTCATTCTTATAAAAACGGATGCGTAAAACTAAAAATATTTTAAAAGAACTTAAACTAAAAAACCTCATGACAGTTTTATGTCGTCAACACCAGTGGCACACATTTCTTCCTTTTCTGTTCTGTTCCACAATATCATCTATCAGAAGGGTTGCATCATTGAGAAAGAGACGCGTCTATTTATTAGACAAAGACACGAGTTATCTCCGTTTGTCGGCAGCTTTGTGGTCGCCACCCGCCACATCGGCCGACTTTGATCCTCATCCGACACTCCTGGCCGATTAGTCGCGTCCCGAGTGTAATAGACCACAATGACAGAGACAAAGACATAGATAATTCCACAGATTAGAAAGAAACGACTAGAGAAGAGTTGCCAGTAACGGAATTTGGAAGATTCGGATCATTTAGAGAATATTTCACGAAACAAATTTCTGATGAAAGTGAATACTAGGAAGGGAAGGGTCCTCGTTAAGGCATATTTGTATTCTGGAGTGGAATAATTTTTTTGACTATCTGCATTCTTATAAAAGGGAAACGTACCGAGAGACCTGTTCTAAATGTTTCAAAAATCCATTATGGAGACATTGTTTCCACATAATATAACAGGAATATCTCAAATTGTAAAATAAGTGCAACACTTGAAATGAGCAGAGTTCCATTTGTTAATCAGATTTATTATCAAAAGCTTGCACTTATGAATTAAGTTTTGAGTTAAGTCTTAATGAAATGGATATGAATAGCCGATTGTGTTATATGAGCAATGTTCGAATTCAGGCAGAAACATATTCCAGTTTACCTGCACTATCTCTCCTTGTGATGTACTCTCCACTGGGTAGGGATAAAATGCTGATCAGCGCTGACCGCTGAAACACGTTGATCTGCGAAGAAATGCACAGATGGACGTAAAAACCCGCTGATCTACATTTAACTAAACTAAATAAAAAGGTTGGAAATAGAATTATTAATTCCTTGTTGTTTGGATTACTGACTTTATTTTAAAGTAAAGTAAAGTTTGTACACACTCTAAATAAAATCTTAAGTTTCAGTAACAATTTTGACAATGTAACTTTACAACTTAATTTCCAAATCATTGTATCTACTTCTGCTTGAAAATGGCCATGATCTTGGTCGAACGTCGAAACGTCGCAAAAATTTAACTTCGGTTTACAATAAAGCCAGTAAACCAAATAACAAGAAATTATTTATATTTTCCAACCTCTAAATTCCATTCTCGGCTTATTTAACAAAATTAACTAAATAAAGAAACCTAACACCCTTCTTGAGTTCCAAATTATCAGTTTTTGTAGAAACTCTGATTGAACTGATCAAAATTAAAGAAACCTAATACCCTTCTTGAGTTCCACATATTCGGTTCTGATAAAAACTTTAATTGAACTGAACTAAATAAAGAAACCTTATACCCTTCTCGAGTCCCTTATACTCGGTTTGGATTGATTTTATTCTTTTTACGTGCATCTGTGCATTTGTTAGCAGATCTGGTGATATGCATTTCATTATTTCCACACCCACACCAGTAACAACTATGATGAGTAGCCGTAAGTCGACGGCTGTTAACCGTACATAGTACATACGGTAATAGTATATTGTACACTCGAGTTGTACAGCCTATTTTTGTATTTTTTATACGATTAAATAACCAAAGTCAGTTTTTGCAATAATATGCACTCAATATGATTCAAAAAATTATTTAAAAGTAGGGTTACATCAATTATTTTTTGACATGACATTTGAATATTTGTTGACAACGTAAAATGCTCTTTCTGAAATAACATAATGGGTTATCTGTGAAATGCGTTTTTATTTTGTATTTTGGGAAATTATTATTTCCCGACGTTGTTTTGAGAAAGTTTGTTTCTCTACACGTCAATTATTGGTGGAACTTGTAAGCCTTTACATGCTTTAAACATTATTCCCGGTTCTTTTTTATTATATATTTTATATATTTTTTATTTTATAATGCGTTTAAACATAATTTGCACGCATAAATAATTTTATTGACATATTTGACACCAGGTGTGGATATGACATCCATATCCACACATGATAGTATGTAAACATGTTGCCAATATCCGGTAAAAAGTACAAAAATATTTTTATCTATATCGATTACCTACCTACTGCCAGAAAGTGAGATCGCTACATTCAACTTGAACAAATAGCGTGATATATTATAAAATTTGTTTTATCTTTATTTTTGTTCATTATTTTTAGTCTGGATTATTACCCTATATATAAATTAATTTCATATTGGTTTGATCAATTGATCTACTTACCAACAGCTTGTTTGTTATTGGAACATCAAAATATTCTTTCGATAGACTACCTATTTATAGATTAAATACTTAATATCAATAATTGATCCTCTTTATTTATAGTAAGGATTGATTTCAAATCATTGACGATTATATTATCTTTGATAGCGGTTAGTTCCAATTAAAAAATGACGGAAAGCTGTCCACACAAATAACATTTCACATCGACTCCGCTGCGTCTAAATCAAAATGTATCTCGTGGCAGCAATCAGCCGCATCAACGAAAGAATGTCTATTTCTATCTGATTCCTCTCACACAAACAACTGTGCGAACAAAAAACAATAAATCCTAATTAAAATTCTCTGTGTTGACATCTCGCGAAAAGCAAATATGAAACAGAACGGCGGAGGACGCAGTACGGAGAAGGTTTATCACTAACGCATTCATCATAATAAACACGAACCAAGTTCTTGCTGCCATCATTTACGCTACTTCCAATGAACGAAAAAAATTAATGCATTATCTATCTCGCCTGTACACACAACTTGAGTGTGACTGCTTCACAGATACAGTCGTTGTTTAAGATAAGATAGATATAGACAAAATAAATATCCAATGTATCTGAATTTATTTTACAAATTGAAGTTTTAATTTGGCTGCATGGATAAAATGAACAAAACTATCTTCTCAATTTAAGAAAATTTTAACCATTCTTTCTAGTTATGTTAAATTATCAGAATTAGGTTATTAAAAAAAGAAAATACCTACATGAAAATATTTAAGAATCCGATCTATTTTCAAATTCTGCTCACCAGTAGGTATATCATAAGTTATTTCGACAAAATCAGGAGTTTGGTGATCATAATCAAAATCATGATGAGAGACTGAAATTTATACAGTACCTTTATGACACTATTGAGATTCTAAAAAAAATATTTTGATTTTCGGCTACCCGGTTTTTTTAGTAATTGCATGTTGAAATTACACTCGTTTTACATTGACTCTTTATGTTTTGTTTTGCATGCTTTAAACTACTTATATAATAGGTATGATAAAAGATTCATTGAACTTGTATTTATATTTCCCATAAACCTTTAAAAATAAGTTTATGAAGATTTGGTGTACTTTTTCTAAACCATTTGCAAGTTATCTAAAAAAAATGTATGCATGTCAAGAATTTTTGATGTATTAGTAATTATTGTAAAATATATTAGCGCAACTGAACGAATTGCAATATCAACCAACACGCGTTGAGCGAATTTTGTTTTACATTATGAAAAATATTTTTATTTTCATATCCGCCCCCAAGGCTGATATCTGGGTACACCACTGCATGGGTCACCAACCTCCTTAAGGAAATTTTTTGACCCTCACTTATTTCAAAACCTCGATCTCCTTAATAATTATTGTAAATAATATAACACACAAATAGGTACCTACGTTTATCCACCGAAAATTATTATAGGTGAAAGCCATATCAGTAGGTACACAATTTAATTACTCATTTTTTTAAAGTAATAAATTCTGAAATATACTTATACATTAGGTGATGTCGAGGCAGTAGCATGTGAACTCCGTGGTTTCAGTCTCTCGGCCAGCAGTGTGTGACTGTCTAAATTATAAAACTATAAAACATCTTGCAATTAAATCGCACTCGAATGCTTTAAGCTGATCACTTGATCGTCTCAAATGTATTACTGGTTGCAAAACGAGCATCTCCGATGCCGCTTTGAATTTTAAAAATCGTTGCACTGATTGAAATTCTGACTGCATCAAGACCACTCGATCGAAATGGTTGGATTCTTGGTGAATAGTTACCAGCAAAATAATCAACATTTCGTATTACTTTTCTCTAAATTGTATTAAAAAACTAGTATTCCTTCCTACTATTGATATTCTGTAAATATTATGTAAAAATTACTTGGTATATTGGAGAAATGGCAACAATCACTCGCTGTCAATTAAATTTAATTTGCAAACTAACCTTTATATTAATTTTAATAATACCTGTCCATAAACAAACAGTTATTTCAAAGCATTTTATACAAGTGTGAAATACCAAACTTAACAGCACTATAATTTCAGTTTCAATATTTCCCTGCGAACGTGGCAAATAAAAATATGAAATAATAACTACTGCAGAATTCTCACCGAGACGCAGAAAGTGACTTGAGCGCCGTAAGTTTCCTCAAGCTACTTATCACCTATCGATAACTTGAACAGTTCATTAAAGTACTGAATAATGTATCACGTCTGTACATA